>OU342746.1:34163103-35424727 GCA_910589775.1 Avena eriantha | reverse complement strand
AAAGAACCCACATTCAATGACTCTAGTGATGGTTTATAAAAATAACACACATGCAATGATTCCGGTGGATCCATATGTGATTTAGGAAAATAAAACACATGCAATGACTCTGGTGGGTCCATATGTGGTTTAGGAAAAGGAAACACATGCAATGAACTCTAGTGCTGGTTTAGGATAAGAACGAACATGCAATGACTCTAGTGGATCCATATGTAGTTTGTGAAAAGAACATGCATGCAATGACTCTAGTGGATCCATGTGGTTTATGAAAAGAACAAACATGCAATGACTCTAGATGTTGTTCATGAAAAGAACACCCATGCAATGACACTGGTGGATCCATGTGGTTTATGAAAAGAACACGCATGCAATAACTCTAGTGGATCCATATGTGGTTTAGGAAAACAATACACATGCAACAACTCTAGTGGATCCATATGTGGTTAGTGAAAAGAACACACATGCTATGACACTGGTGGATCCATGTGGTTTACGAAAAGAACACACATGCAATGACTCTAGTGGATCCATATGTTGTTTTTGAAAAGAACATGCATGCAATGACTCTACTGGATCCATGCGGTTTATGAAAAGAACATACATGCAATGACTCTAGATTTGGTTCATGAAAAGAACACACATGCTATGACACTAGTGGATCCATGTGGTTTATGAAATGAACACATATGCAATGACTCTAGTGGATCCATATGTGGTTTAGGAAAAGAACACACATGCAATGACTCGAGTGGATCCATATATGGTTTAGGAAAAGAACACACATGCAATGACATTGGTGGATCCATGTGGTTTGTGAAAAGAACACACATGCAATGACTCTAGTGGATCCATATGTGGTTTGTGAAAAGAACACGCATGCAATGACTGTAGTGGATCCATGTGGTTTATGAAAAGAACAGATAGTCAATGACTCTAGATGTGGTTCATGAAAAGAACACACGTGCAATGAAACTAGTGGATCAATGTGGTTTATGAAAAGAACACACATGCAATGACTCTAGTGGATCCATATGTGGTTTAGGAAAAGAACACACATGCAATGACTCTAGTCTATCCATGTGGTTTATGAAAAGAACAGACATGTAATGACTCTAGATGTGGTTCATGAAAAGAACAAACATGCAATGACACTAGTGGATCCATGTGGTTTATGAAAAGAACACACATGTAATAACTCTGGTGGATCCGTATGTGGTTTAGGAAAAGAATACACATGCAACGACTCTAATGGATCCATATGTGGTTAGTGAAAAGAACACACATGCTATGACTCTAGTGGATCCATGTGGTTTGTGAAAAGAACACACGTGCAATCATTCTAGCTGTGGTTCATGAAAATAACACACATGTAATGACAATAGTGGATCCATGTGGTCTATGAAAAGAACACACATGCAACAACTATGGTGGATCCATATGTGGTTTAGGAAAAGAACCCACATTCAATGACTCTAGTGATGGTTTATAAAAAGAACACACATGCAATGACTCTGGTGGATCCATATGTGCTTTAGAAAAAGAACACACATGCAATGACTCTGGTGGATCCAAATGTGGTTTAGGAAAAGAAAACACATGCAATGAACTCTAGTGCTGGTTTAGGATAAGAACACACATGCAATGACTCTAGTGGATCCATATGTGGTTTCTGAATAGAACACGCATGCAATAACTCTAGTGGATCCATGTGGTTTATGAAAAGAACAGACACACAATGACTCTAGATGTTATTCATGAAAAGAACCCAAATGCAATGACACTGGTGGATCCATGTGGTTTATGAAAAGAACACACATGCAATAACTCTGGTGGATCCATATGTGGTTTAGGAAAAAAATACACATGCAACATCTCTAGTGAATCCATATGTGGTTAGTGAAAAGAACACACATGCTATGACTCTAGTGGATCCATGTGGTTTACGAAAAGAACAGACATGCAATGAATCTAGATGTGGTTCATGAAAACAACACACATGCAATGACACTAGTGGATCCATGTGGTTTAAGAAAAGAACACACATGCAATAACTCTGGTGGATCCATATGTGGTTTAGGTAAAGAACACACATGCAACGGCTCTAGTACATGTTTAGGATAAGAACACACATGCAATGACTCTAGTGGATCCATATATGGTTTGTGAAAAGAACACATATGCAATTACTCTAGTGGATCGATGTGGTTTATGAAAAGAACAGACATGCAATGACTCTAGTTGTGGTTCTAGAAAAGAACACACATTCAATGACACTGGTGGATCGATGTGGTTTATGAAAAGAACGCACATGCAATAACAGTGGTGGATCCATGTGGTTTATGAAAAGAACACACATGCAATGATCTCTAGTGGATCCATGTGGTTTATGAGAAGAACACACATGCAATGAAGTCTAGTGGATCCATGTGGTTCATGAGAAGAACACACATGTTGTAGTGGCATCACTCCATATGTTCTTTCCCAAAACCATAATGATGCACACTGATACACAAAAACACATCCAATGACATCACTGGATCCATGTGGTTTTTGAAAAGAACACACATGCAATGAACTCTAGTGGACCCAAGTTGTTTATGAAAAGATAACACATGCAATGAACTCTAGTGGATACATGTGGTTTATGAGAAGAACACACATCCAATGAACTCTAGTGGATCCATGTGGTTTATGAAAAGAGCATACATGCAATGACGCTAGCTGTGGTTCATGAAAAGAACACACATGCAATCGCACTAGTGGATCCATGTGGTTTATGAAAAGAACACACATGCAATGACACTAGTGGATACAGGTAGTTTATGAAAAGAAACACATGCAATGACTCTGGTGGATCCATATGTGGTTTAGGAAAAGAACAAACATTTAATTAACTCTAGTGGATCCATATGTGATTTGTGAAAAGAACACACATGCAATGACTAAACTGGATCCATGTGGTTTCTGAAAACAACAGAATTGCAATGACTCTAGTTGTGGTTCATGAAAAGAACACACATGCAATGACACTGGTGGATCCATGTGGTTTATGAAAACAACACACATGCAATGACTCTAGTGGATCCATATGTGGTTTCAGAAAAGAACACACATGCAATGACTCTAGTGTTGGTTTAGGATAAGAACACGCATGCAATGACTCTACTGGATGCATATGTGGTTTGTGAAAAGAACACACATGCAATGACTCTAGTGGATCCATGTGATTTAAAAAAAGAACAAACATGCAATAAATCTAGCTACGCTTTATGAAAACAACACACATGCATGACACTAGTGTTGGTTTAGTAGAAGAACAAACTTGTAGTGACACTGGTGGATCCATGTGGTTTACGAAAAGAACACACATGCAATGACTCTGGTGGATCAAAATATGTGGTTGAGGAAAAGAACACACATGCAGTGACTCTTGTGATGGTTTATGAAAAGAACAGACATGCAATGACTCTGGTGGATCCATATGTTGTTTAGGAAAAGAACACACATGCAATGACTCTAGTGGATCCATATGTGGTTTAGGAAAAGAATACACATGCAATGAAGTCTAGTGTTGGTTTAGGATAAGAATACACATGTAATGACTCTAGTGGATCCACATGTGGTTTGTGAAAAGAACACACATGGAATGACTCTAGTGGATCCATGTGGTTTATGAAAAGAACAGACATGCAATGACTCTAGATGTGGTTCATAGAAAGAACACACATGCAATGACACTGGTGGATCCATGTGGTTTATGAAAAGAACACACATGCAATGACTTTGCTGGATCCATTTGTGGTTTAGGAAAATAACACACATGTAATGACTCTAGTGGATCCATATGTGGTTTGTGAAAAGAACACACATGCAATGACTCTAGTGGATCCGTGTGGTTTATGAAAAGAACAAACATGCAATGATTCTCGCTATAGTTCATGAAAAGAACACACAGGCAATGACACTGGTGGATCAATGTGGTTTATGAAAAGAACACACATGTAATGAATCTGGTGGATCAATGTGGTTTATGAAAAGAACACACATGCAATGACTCTGGTGGATCCATATGTGGTTTAGGGAAATAACACACATGCAATGACTCTAGTGCTGGTTTAGGATAAGAACACACATCCAATGACATTAGTGGATCCATGTGGTTTATGAAAAGAACACACATGCAATTAAATCTAGTGGATCCATGTGGTTTATGAAAAGATAACACATGCAATGAACTCTAGTGGATCCATGTGGTTTATGAGAAGAACAACCATCCAGTGAACTCTAGGACATCCATGTGGTTTATGAAAATAACAGACATTCAGTGAACTCTAGTGGATCCATGTGGTTTATGAGAATAACACACATGCAATGAACTCTAGTGGATCCATGTGATTTATGAGAACAACACACATGCAATGAACTCTAGTGGTTCCAATCGGTTGATGAGAATCACACACATACAATGAACTCTAGTGGATCCATGTGGTTTATGAGAAGAACACACATCCAATGAACTCTAGTGGATCCATCTTGCCATAATTTGATGTATGCCATGATGTATTCCAATGTACAAGACACTCACTTTCCATTTTTATAGTACTCAGTTTTGCCCTTGGTTTTTTTATACTACTTAGTTTTCCCCTCTCTCTTTCGTAGAAGCCCAAACCTGTGTTCACTCTGTTTACTATGCCCTGATTGGTTGTCACAGTTGTCACGCGGATCGTGCGCACAAATCGTTGATCCTGTGTGATCCAACAAGGATCGTTGCACACGTCGTGCCCTTCACAGTACAACACGAGACATCACGGACGTCTCTCGCAACAAGACTTCTACAAGATGGAACATGAAGCCGTCCATGGAAAAAGTCGTTGAGTGGTCATGTCATGATTAATCACGTCTAAAAATCCTATTACTGCACTACTACGCCACAACACATGCACATGGCAACGAGGTCATCGAGTGCACGGTCGTCGACGTGCAGCTACAATTTATTGCCACTTGATTTTAATAATACATATCCCATTTTTACGCAGCGCGCTCTCAATCTCACTTCCAACTGGGCCCCACGGTAAGAAACTTCCACACGTTAGCCGGAGGCTGAAGAGTTGAGAAATGGGTCTCGAGGAGGGGGCCCTTGAGGAGACCTAACGTCTCCGCCTTCATCGAGTCCCTCGCACTCATCCACACATCCCTCTACCCGATCTAGCACAATCCCACAAATCTCATTGTACAACCACCTACCTTCTCCTCTACATTTCCCCTTTAAATTAGCACCAATTTTATGGCCATGTCAAACTTCGTTCATAGAAATTCTTTCTGCACCTTTTGCATGCGGCTAAATACCGAACTGCCATGCACGGCCCGGGAAAAAATGTGACGTACCATCCGCGTGTCGCGGTGCATGGTGCAGTAGCCTACGGGGCGTGGTGCACGGTGGTGCAACGAAACGTGACTTCCCTTCTACTTAACTATAGAGCCCCTCTCCCTCTCCGCATACCCACTCTCCTCACACAACCCTCTCCACTGCCCCATTAGCTTCTGCAAACTCCAGAGAAAACCCCATCCGCGCCGGCGATGGTGGAGGAGGATGTGGTGGCCATCGTCGCCTCCAAGGCCGCTGGCGAGGAGGGCCCCGTCTCCATCCCGGTCCCCCTCCGTGTTGAAAGCAGTCGCCGTCCTTGTCTAGACCCCCGTTGAGGCATCGATGGCAGCCACCGTTCCCATCCAGGCCCCCGTCCCTGATACCGATGTAGCTGCCGGCGAGGAGGCCCCTGACGATCACGAGCAGATCCAGCTCTTCCGGGACCCCTACGATCTAGAGGAGTACATCGCTCCGTGAAACCCTACGACACCGGCATCTACAACCCATGGTCGGAGGTAACTAGAGTTTGCTCCCCTTCCCTGGTTTTTCTCCCATTCCAATCGTTGGATTCTAGATCTTGGTTTATTAGGGTCTGCTTGTTATCATTTCATTGCTCAATCTTCTTACATCATCTAATCCTCCCTTTTTTTCTTCCAATAGGAGTACGGTAGCGATGTTTGTAGTGATGACGAGTCCAGGCACACCAAGACTCGTCAGGTGCTGAGGAGGCTGCAGGCCGGCCAGTATGACGCCTTCTTTGTTGGCGACGTCTACAGTTGCCCTTTTTGTAGGACGAGACTTGCCGGTACCGACTTCAACTACGTCATGATGCATGTAGAGGGCTTGAGCTCCAGCACCCCCAAAGTCGGCCAGACTGTGAACGTCAATGCCTACATCGCTGAACACCAGGATCTCGGCATTCACCTCCACAACCTCCAGAGGGTGGCCATCGAAGAGGGTCGCATGCCTCCGATCAAGCCCAAGGCCCCCAAGATCAAGGGACTGGGCAGCAAGAAGTGGAGGAAGCGCCATAGGGAGGAGGCGCAGGCGCATGCAAGGAGGGGTTGAACGTGTCTGATGCTGCTACTAAGCAGCTTCTTTTGATTTTGTATGTTTTGCGTGTGATGGCTGCTGAACAGCTAATGTATCGAACCTCGTTAAGCAACCTACTTTCTATTGCTATATCCTATTTAGCTGTGCATAGCTATATTTATATTTGTTTTGTTTTCTGAATGAATGTATTCTTCCTGGTGTGATTTGCTGCACTAGATTTGCTACCAGATTGGGCCAAAAAGAGGGCCAAAAGGGAACGAATAATCAAAGAGAGAAGCTAATCTAGATTTGCCACCAATTTGAGCAAAATGAAACATAACTGTTTAGTGAGAGAGGAAAAAGGTACTCTTTCAAACAACCACTTAACGAGCTGCCATCTTGACAAGCTACCAGACACATAAAGAAACATAACACAAAAAAGTAAATTTATTTCACTACTCTCACTTGAGGCACTAGCCATATTGACAAGCTAACCGAGTTCCAAAAAACAGAAACATAACACAAAGGAGTAAAATTTAATTCACTTCTCATAAGACCACTTCAGGCGCTTGCCATCGTTCCTAGGCGACTAACTACGAGCATTCCAGCTATCTCTTACATTATTGGCCCTCCACAGCTCATGAGATGCATGTTCTTCGCACCTGGAACCTGCCTTGGGTAACCTATCGTCAGCATCCTGCGGCACAATTACCGGTGCATCATGAGCCTAGTTATTGCCGCTAGAAGATGCTACCTCTCTGTTTGCTACTTCAGCTACAACCTCTCTGCTAGCTGCTTCAGATGCATCCATTTTCTTTGTATATGTAGTGTCACACTCAGCTATACTACATTTGCTACAAAGGGCTCCCGTAACCTCGTCTTCCCTCTTGTAACTAGGGAAAAACACGAGGAAACATAGAAAGAAATGGATCTTCTTGTACAGCTGGTAGGTCACGTAAGCATCTATGGCTGCATACTTCAGGTTTATCTCAGACAACAACCACTCCTCCGAGAAATGGTGCCTATCCATAGGGAAATCTACCTTCATTCTGTCGTAGGACTCATCGAGGATTCTAGTTACGAGTGTAAACATTCCATCCTTCCTCGAGCCCCCTATGATCTTGACAAGACTCTGAATATCGGTCTACTTGTGTGCAGGAATTGTAATTCTATTGTCCACAGTGCAGAAAACAATTCATTTTCTACAAGGAACTAGCACAGCGCCGGGCACTTCTTGTCAGTCTTGAAAGTAGGTAGTTTGTCATCACCAAAATTTGTAACTACTAATGTTTTGTCAATGCAAGATCATCACCTGCATATAATTTTAAAAAGTTTAGTAAATGCAAGATCTAGACTCTCAACATTGGCTTGTCATGATTTATTTGGTCCTAATAAAATTCAGTAGTTGCAAGATGAGCAAATGGATAAAGAACAAGAGGAGAAAACCCTAAAAGTGGTTAACTACAGAGAGAAGATCTACAAACCGGGAGTAGTGGTAGACGAGGAAGTGTTTCCTCATGGCCAGTTGAACGACGTGACTTCATTCTCGACATATGGGTCATCCGGGGTATACTCGAGGTCCAATCCCACAAACTTGTCCTCGTCTTTCTCAAGCCAACCCTCGTACATCCTTAGGACTCGCACCATTGTCTCCTCCTCGTTGGTATGGACGACGTCTATCTTATTATTGCCATGGGCAATGAAGCTTGTCTCTAGAGTGCGACGACCTTCCATGACGGCAAGGAGAAGAGGGAAAGAAGACAAATGACATGAAGAAGAAGAGTGGTTTCTGCGAGACAGGGGAACGCTGGAACCGTCAGTGTGTTTCTAAGGTAGTGGTTAACAATGGGGACGGAAGTCCAATGGAGAGACGTGTGGCGATGGTTGTTCCAGCTTCTGAGTAAACAAAAAGTAATAACGAGGATATATGCGCCCTGTTTTGTCATGTCGATAGACTTGGTTGGTCGTGTTGTCCTATCCACTGCGCCAGCGCTGCAAGCCTACGTGACAGCCACCACGTCTAAGCAACAACAGCGACATAACTGTGAAAACTGACAGGGGGCCAACTTGACAGGCGTTAGCCTGATATTTTGTATTGAAACGTAAAGTTAAATTCATGCCGAAAAAGACCCTCTGAGTATTTGGCACGCCAACTATGGACAATGCGGCTGATTACAAGCACGCTTTGCCTGGGCACCTCAACTTTTAGGCCAAAATGATATTCTCATCTATGTGAGCTAGGTCGTCTTCCCAGTCAGTTGCATGTAGGGATAAGGCATGACTTGGGATCTGCGATTGATGAAGTTCCGCTGCTGATGACGGATATAGCCATAATGGCATCAATGTAAGTCTTGTTTGGTTATGTAATGGATATTGCCAATGATACTTGGCAGTTATGTTCCATGTATCACTAATCATGGTAACGTGGATATATGGATAATAGGGATTCTCGGGCTATCAATCCGAGGGACCCCATAGACTTGGTATCCGAGTCATCCTGACTGTATGAGACTTTCTTATATTTACTAATTGGAGGCACCGTAGGAGCCTCCAAGTTAATCCTAGAGATAAAAGAGATATACACGTGGTCCCATCCATAGGATTTAGGTTCACGAAGTCCTAGCCCGTTGGATCCCCACGATGCATATATGCAGAGTCCGCTAGGTTGAACGCTTGCGGAAGCCCCGTCAAATGTCCAACACGTCTTCCAGATAGACCTCGTCTCCTTCCTCGCAGGAAGTTCGTATGATGTGCCGCGCCATGATCCCTTGCCAGTGTTGACCCCGGCTGCTCGTATCGCCTAATCAAATTGCATGGTACATAATTAAATTTCTTGAGCAGCGCCAATTCTGCAGCAAGCTGAAGCCTCCATGACGACTTGGGTTGTTTCCATGCGACAGAGAAAGTCACCGCCATGTTGTCGACTACGAGATGTAAACCAAGAGAAAGGGTTCTAAGAAGTATTGGCATTGCAGATTTGTAATTCACGGTGTGTGGTTTCTACTGGCGATTGTGACAAGTACATTAGTTTTTTAGGCTTTCATGGCGGCGGGCCTCCAGATGACGGCAGCTACCGTGCGATGTCCAAATCCATCAGCCATGCATAAGTGCATAACGATGGCTGATTGATCCATATTGATAAGTTGTTGTTATCGATCATATATACTCCCTCCGTCTCAAAATCAGTGATTTGGATTTTTCTCTATTCTGAGACACCTAGACATGTTTTAGTGTGTAGATACATACGAATCTATACAAACTCAAGTCATTTATTTTAGGACGGAGGGAGTATCATAGTTGCGCTACAGTTACCGAGGACACTGCAAAAGTGCCCAAACAGTCATACAACAATGGTTCTGAACACGGTACATTTTCTTTAATCGTTTCCTATATGTTTATCCTATATGTTTAATTTGCATAGATCTCACCCGAGTAAACAGTTAAATCCTTTTAGAACTACATGAATTAACTTCAGAGTTTATGATGGTATTAATAATCATACATGTGGGATGTACTCCCTCCGTCCGTAAATAAATGTACTTCTAACCTTGTGCTAAGTCAAACATAGTAAAGTTTGATTCATTTTTTAGAGAAATGTAGCAATATTTATGACCCTAAATTGGTACCATTAGATCTATTTTCAAATTTAGTTTCACAATATGTCAATTTGATGTAGTATATGTTGCTATATCTATCTATAAAGTTGGTCAAATTTGATTATGTTTGACTTAGGCAAAATGTAGAAGTACACTTATTTGCGGACGGAGGGAGTAGTCCTGAATCAACTTCTCACATTACATGGTGTACTACGGAGTCTAAAAAATAGTATTATTAGTATATAAGGATGCCCCTAATTTCTTTCGGTTTCTAGCCAAAAGAATAAAAAATCATGTAATTATTGAGGTGAAGATTACACTTTGTGGCTGAAATATCATTTAGATTTAATAGATTGAGTGCTGACGGTATGTACTAACTAGCTCAGAAGCTGAGAGGAAGCATATGGGACTATCGCTTCAAGAGATGCATATGTTGGCAAGATTGTGGTAGGTTGTGTGTTACTAGAGCAAGGTTTTCTTTGCATATTCTTTAAATTCTTTCACTTCTCTTATTTTTCTCTGAATTTTCTATGTGAGTAACTACTTTGTGTTACAGTTTGCTAGATGGATGTGTTTCATTTATAGAAGATGCATGCCTTCAGGTTCATGTCATTATTTAGTTGTACCTTTATTTCATAGTTTGCATTTCACACTATTTTCATGCCATTCTCATACGCTTGTTTGGATATAAATCCTAATAATGAAAGAGTGATTGCAACCCTTTCGGATATGGAATCTAGGTAGTATCAAAGAAACGGAAATTGGAAAAAACCAAAAAAAATAATCCTCTTTGATTTTCACAAGAAATTGCGAGAAAATTTGTAGTATATAATTAGATAAACTGAAGTAAAATGTGCGTTGATTTTCACAAGAAATTACAAGAAAATATGTATACAATTAGATGATTTGAAGTAAAATGTGTAGAGATCTTCGCGGAGGTTTATAAGGAGTTGCCGTTTCTGCCGTTATTTTTCCTCCATTATTAGTCAGTGTTTTTACCCAGGTATAAAAGATGCAGAAAAACTTTAGGTGTACCCAATACGGGTTAGGCCCTATATATTCTTGCTTTGTCATCCTGGTAAATATATAAATGATGGTGGATACACGGTTTGGTTCTTTCAGCACTACTAAGTATGCTACTGACATATTCCAATTTCTATCTGCAAATAGAATTATGTTCCGTTGTACATTATGTAAGATGTTATACAAGGAAGCTACACTGATATGCTATTTCTTGAACGAATTCTCAAGTGCTTATGTTTATCTATATTAATGAAATATACTTAAGATGTTGTTTTCCACTAATATCTCATAATCTTCATTAAATTGTTACTCAGACTCAACAAGAGAATTGTGGTTTTGTTTAGTTTCCATTTTCCTTTTTCTTACTCTCTCCTATCCATAATAATTATCGCATTATTATAGATTTTTACTATATCAGCGACTCTAATTATGGGCCGGAGGGAGTACAAAATAAAAAAAATCACAATCTAGCTTGAAATGATATCATTTGATATAGTTGTAATTTTCCTTATAATCGGATTTGATTTGGAGTACAGAAAGGAGGGAAATATAGGTAAATGGTAGAATTTTTCCAGTACTTTTAGCATTTATCTTCAATGCCTATTTGGGTAGAAAAATATCAAGGCAATAGACTATAAACTATTAATTTGTTTTGTAGTAATAGTAGTAGTTCATATGTATCATATTTCCAATTGATACAGTTTTCTTACCATATTAGACTATAAAATATTTTCTTACCATATTAGAATCCATGACCTATACTTCTGTCATATTTCGAATTGATACAGTTTTTACGTGAATAACTATTAAAGAAAATTATTACTTACGTGTCAATAAATAGCTAGCCCGTGTAGATGCACGGGTTAATGACTAGTAGTTATAATGGACATTAGTCAGGAACGAATACCTATTTTCTATAACAAAGAAAAAGGAGATGACTATTTGCATAAATGTTCTTACATCTCTTCCCCTTTGTTTTGAAAAGTACTTGCACTAAGATGATCTTTAAATTCCTTAAATTTTGCACACCTATCACTAACTCAACTCTATCTTAAAAATTGATGTAGATGGCTCCTCCCCATTATGAGCGTATCATCGTTAGAGAAGGTTTCTAGCCTTTTGAAGAGTAACTCCATGATTTGTTGAAGCTTATCAAAAGGCCCTTGCCTGTGATTGAAGGGATAGAGCTTCCTCGAAGCAACAGTAGTGTGAAGAAATGGGTCATCAACGTCATTATACCTGACAGCGAAGCCGAGTCAAAGAACACCATTTTCAAGATCATCAACCACAACATAGTTGATGGTGTTGTTCAAGCAGTGCATGATATGATGGCACGCCTCTGCAAGATTCATGAATACGATCTGAAAGACACCCCTTATCACATATTCGGTAAGAGGGATAAGGATGGAATTACCACCAATCGTTCCCCACTTGTTGCATAGGGAACCAACTAGAGAACATGGAGTACCTGATACAGCCCCATCAGGAAGATCTCAACAGGACTTTTCCCGAGAGTGTTCTTATTGGGATGGACCTGACCATACTCCGAGTACAAGATAAGAGTCTGAGAGCTACTAATGCTTGCCTAGAAAAGAAGTTAGCCACTGTAGCCCCCTCAACCCTTGAAGATGCAGACCTTGAGGCAGAAGAAGACCACCGCTCGCTTCAAGGATACCACCCCATCACCCAACCACCCACTTAGGAGGAACAAATCATCGAGGATGTCCCTTGGGAAGGCACCACCATATCCATTGATGTTGTAGAGTTGAATATTCCCCATAGCCCAGAAGATTTGCAGTAAAAGGAAAATTACCACTATTCCTACAAGAACCAACAAGGAAGTTGAAGATGCACCTTCCGAGTAGTTACTCGCACTTAAATGCTCACACGCTTAGCCTAGGGTATAGTTATGTATCTTCCCTGAATGTGTTTTGTAATGATCTAGTACTATTTCAACCTTCGAGTGCAAACTTGCTTGGTATGTATGAACCTTGTATGGTTTGCTATGCTTTCTTGATATTACCTCTTATGTGTTTTACCCACGACATTGCATCAGAACCAACCCAGAATGAGAGTGTCCCGAAAGACCGCGCCTCCCGCCATATAGCATTGATCCCTAACACTAGATGGTTGTAGCTACCATGTTAGCAACCTCATAGGAAGTTGAGACCCCTCCCTGTTTGACTTGTTTGGTGTACAAGGAAGGAGGCAATCGTACTAGGAAGTTTGGTCGAGAGAAATCAACACCTCCAAAGAAGCACAAGAAACATCAAGTCACCCTTCTAGTCGAAGCCAAGAAAACTCTGACTCAAAAAGCGTTTCATCCTGATAGAAGCTATTATCTGCGATCACGCCAACCAACCCTTGAAGAGATATCCCCTAAGGCTACGTCTAAAGAAGAAAGAAAGCTACCTCAAGACCGTCGAAGCCTCGACATCACCCTCAACTCACCATCCCACCTCAAGAAAGGACTTCGTAAACTCGAAGCTTCCATAGAATCACCCTAAGGGGGGAAAACTGCGTCTTTCCCACTTTAATGACACAAACCCTTGCCTAAGGACATTTGATGAAGCCTAGACCCTTGTATCAATCTCCTCATAAGAAGAGAAGAAGACCAACCTTGCT
Source organism: Avena eriantha (assembly GCA_910589775.1). Classification (NCBI taxonomy): domain Eukaryota; kingdom Viridiplantae; phylum Streptophyta; class Magnoliopsida; order Poales; family Poaceae; genus Avena; species Avena eriantha. The sequence goes on along the minus strand of OU342746.1, from coordinate 35,411,086 downwards.
AATCAAGTGAGAAGTCAAATCAACATTATTCCAGGATTCGGCCTCTATCCCCAAAGCTTAAGGTGCAGTGCTCTCGACACCGTCATGACGTCCATGGATGATAACCCCGATTGGTGTCCATAAGCTTCGACAACCTGGTATCTGAAGTACCTCACGAGACAAATTAGCCAACCATTAACTACATGCCTGTTAGATTCTACCAACTTGCACCATAACTACCACCTACAACAAAACAACATGCCCGTGACTTAGCACCCCAATGTTACCAATGACCTGGTATCTTCCTCTAGCCTTACTCACCCGAATCTCAAGACGAGATATTTTATAGGGGGAATGGTCTGTAACGCCCCCATTTCTAGCCACCTTGTTTAGTTGTCCAGAATGCAAAAATCAGGGGGAACAAAAACTTTTTCTTACTATTGGTGTTAACATTGTTTGCTTGCTTATGTATTTTTTCCTACTTAGGTAGTACTCCTCAGCTTCTCATCAATTGCAATAGCTATTTAACAAAAAATGCCTTGGCATACTTTACATATTCTCATATGTTCTGGCATTTCAAAATAGGAGCCAAGATATTTTTGCAAACACAAATGTTTTAGTGACTAATATTGAAAAATGTAATGAAGATCTATATGATAACATCTCCTTATGGTTTCAAGGCACAAGTTCCAAATAACTTTATCTCTAGTCTTTACAAAACCTTTTATAAAACTCTTGATGTCCACTCTTGGTAGAAGTACCAAGGGATTCTTTCCTTTTTCAAAACCCACCCTTCAAAATACCTCTGCATATCTCAAGCTAGGCTTGATGGTATCCATAGCAGTAGCTTTGATCTTCTTGTTAAGATGAATTGCCTTGATCTGTTGTCTTAAACTAGATTGTCTAGACTTGCTTGGCTAGGAAGTAGTATGAGCTACCTTAGGAGCACATATTTTAGTAAAAAAATACCCCTACAATGAAACCTCTAATCCCTTGAGAAGAAATTATCAACCCTTAGTAGTAAGATCATCTATGTCCATGTTAAACGGATCACATCTTGTTAAGCTACTTAAAAAACCATAACACTTGATCCAAGGCCTTGTGCCTCCTCTATACCCATCCTTGGATGTAACTTACCATCCCACATACTCTCTATTGATCAATAAAATCCATTCCCCAATTTCCCCCAGCTTGTCTTGATCTAAAATGACCTCTGATTTTCCTTTAAAACTCAATGTTGTATCTTTTGTAGTTTCCAAGATAGAAAAGACCAAATCAAGCCATGAATCCCTTACACCTAATCCACTCTTCAACATCATCCACTTGACGATGAGTTTGGAACCTTGGACCCCCCCAAGACCACTACACCTTGTATCCTAGTGAAAAACCTAAAACAGTCATAATTTGACCAAGTCTGAAACTATTACCAACATCCCATCTTTGAACCTCTGCCTATATCAACTCTTGTGCATTTTTGGAAATGCACTTTAACCATATTGTAAAAAATTATAATTACTTCCAAATCACACTCTTTACCTTGAATAAATCATACTTTGATCCACTTGTTTTTGATGGTTTTGCAGAGAAATACTTTGTTTCTGCCAATCTTATCAACATGCCTACTTTGGTAGAAGTTCCCATATCCATGCCACCTTCTTTTGAACAACTCTTTGCATGGTTGTGCTCTACTCAACTTTGTCTATCCACCCCACTTTCCTTGTTTTAGTTGGAGCCATGTGCTTCTTAAACCCACATGGTTTTGCAGGCTAAATAATAATATGTTTTGGCACCCTTATTTTCAACAAAGTTTGGAACCACTTGTAGAAGCACCCAAACCGGTTCGATACCACCTATTTGTACCACGATGATCTACATCATCTAGTCCATCTATCCATGTGACCCATGAGTTAAATGGATCCTTGAATCATCTACTATAACATACTAAAGTAGGTATGAAAATAATAAAACCCTTGATCACAAACCACTCAAATTCTAAATTTCTCAATTTTATTTCTTCTCAAGTTCATCTAGTGATCCTCACTAATACTTCCACTCATACTAGATCATTTACAACCTCATCAATCTTCCATTAACACTTGATCATGTGAGATTAGAGATAATTCCTAAACTAAAACAAAAGCACCTATTCATTTAACACTTATTTAAAACCCTCAAACCTCCCTTAAATCTCTTTGCTTAATCACCACCGAACCCTACACTCTCTCTTGTAGGAACCACTATAGCATGATACTATAACACTATAGCACCCTTGTCTCTAGTGCTTGGACCTAAGAGGATACACATTAGTGCATATCTTTCCCTTTCACTCTCTTCACTCACCCCAGTAGCTGCAGCACCTATTCCGTCCCTCTCTGGTCGTGCACTAGGTCCCACCCATCCATCCACCACCCCTCTCTCCCTAGTCCCTACCCTAGCACCCCATTTCCCTCCATTTTTTTCCTTAGCTTCTAAAGAAAGGGAGAGAGAGAGAGAGAGCTTGTAGCACACTGCCCCTCACCTTTCTCTGCCCTCCTATGGCCCTCACAAAACCACTCCACCGTACCCATTGCCCAATCCGAGCCCTCACTCCCTTCCCTCTCTCTCCTTGGACACGTTTGACCATGAATCGAAGTCCTTGAGTATATAGACCCCAAACCACCCAAGCACCTCTCCATGGCTTATTTCACTTCCTAACCTCCCCACTCTCCACTGTTAGAGGCCCTAGTCCTCTCTCTTTCCCTACAGTTGAGGAGAAGGAGACCTCCTCCTCGATAGTGTGATCTTGCCTCGAAGGTTGTGGTCAGGACCAAGCGCATCCCTTCCCTCTCAAGTGTCTATGTATTTCCCTCGACGAGAGCTACCTAACCCTGCTCTCCTTCTTGCCCAGGTCCACCTAAAATTGCATCGCCAGAGGGATCCTCAGCATGCTTCTCGGTTATCATTCCACGAGCCTCCCTTCGACGCCAAACATGTCTGTGTCGACCATCGCCAGAACAACCCTGAAGAGCCGTATTGCCTCCTCCTCTCCTTTGTTGATAGCGCATCCTCTAGTGAGCTCCCCGTGCCCTCCGCATCCACCCTAGGGTTCCGGCACCACCACCTTCTATCTCCCAGAGATGTCGATGTCCAGTCGTAGATCTCCACTAGATCTAATGATCGGGTTTGACCCATACTGCTTCCGCCTTGCTGGGACACTAACCAGCGTGCCCCACTAGGCAGCTTTTGAATCGCGTCTCGCGCGCGCTCACCTGCGAGTGGGCCGGCCAACATAGGTTTGGCTCGTTTTCCCTCACACCTGGACCATAGGTCCCATGCCTTTTTTTCCCCAGGCCTGAAAACTTTTCCAGTGTTTATTCCAAAGGAAAATGGAAAATAACCCCAAATTCCTATATCTTATTTTTCCTAGGCATATGCATTTTTTCTATAACATGCAGGATAAGAAGTTGACCAAGACCTTACCTAAGATTATCCTAGTAAAATAAATCCCAAGATATTCCTTTTTACCAAATATTATTCAGGGAGTCTTATAATTCCAACTGGGATGAAACTACTTTTTACTGTGAGGTATCTTAGATACCTTGTATGTCATCCTAGTCCCATACCAAAAATCCCTAAGGTTTTACTGGAGTAAGAATAACAAAATCACTCTAGATCTGCCTTTAGAAAACTTCCCAAGTGAAGATATCAATGGTTTTGACCTGATTCCAAATCCTAGTACACATGCACTATAACATATACCAAATCCTAGGAGTTCATAATTTATTGATCCTCTAGTGATTTTTGCTGAATTAAACCAGTCTGCATGTGGTTGTTTCACTAAGAAAATCATTACAGGAGTTCTACAATCTTTTAAATTGTGATTACAATTTATAAAGAAAGGCATACGTAATACCTAGCCAGTGTCCTTGGCTTTATACCAAAATATCCTTTAGATTAAATCTAGTGAAAAACACAATTTTCTTGCATAATTGACTTTGGGATTTTCCCAAAGACATTCTAGTAAATATTTTTAAGTGAAACCAACTCCTAGTTAACCATTTCTCATAGACCCTCCTAACCCTAAGAGGAAATAATTATTGGACTTACAGATCTTTTCTCGTGATTTGATCACCAAAACATGGATTTATATCTCTAAAAAAATCCATAACTAAATAAATAAAATTGATAAAATAATGAAACCACTTTTGGTGCCTTTGTTATTTGAATACCTAGCGTTTGATATCACTTTTGTATATTGTTATCATACAGAACCTAGCCTTGGTTTAAAACCAACTTAATTAAATAGTTTTGACAATAAAACCATAAAAGAAGTTGTACAAATGGAAATAAAACCATTCCAATTGTTCTAAACTCCATACCTCAAAACCTACTAAAGTGTAGAATTGTCTTTATCATTTGCTTGATGCTTTGTAATGTTGCTGTTTGCCTCGTGTTGATTACGGTATCTTGCTTGTTTGGTTGTATGCTCTATGATGACGATAGTTGCGATTGTGTTGACGTCGAAAAGAAGGGACCATCTTAGTATTATTGGTTTTCTAAGAAGAAGTCCAGGGACATATTGCGGATCACATGCAAGCCACCCTTTCTTAATTCCGATACTTGTCCTACTCCCTTTTTATATCTTCTTTATATCTCTTTTATATAATGCATCACTACTTGGATGTTTTGGTTTACTACTATTGTGCTAATAATGTGGATCCTCCAAGTTATGAAAAAAATTCCAGTAGGACACTCCCCTTTTTGACAACCTACAATACCCCTTAGACCGAGAGTATGATGGTTAGCACCCTACCTCATTGGAAACCTTGGATCCATTGAAACACAACTATTTTGGGGAGTACCCTACCAATGGTTTAAAAGTGTTTTGGTAAAACACTTGGAAAGGTCATCATTTCCAAGTGGAGGTTTTAAAGGAAGAACATATGATGTTGAGAAGTGAGTACGATGGACTGAGATTAGAAGGCACGTTCTACGCCATTACCGACACAACTGATCCATGCAAAAACATTGCCCCTGAGAGATTATGCTTAACTCATAGTTTGTTCACTTTAGCATGGGCAGCCCCTACCAGGTGCTATAGGGGAGAAATCTCTAGAAACCGGGCCTTCCCCTATAAAGGTCTATGGATCTAGGGTTGGCGGATGTCTCTGACAAGGGTCAGGCGCAACAATTGGGTCTGTTGCGGAAGTTATGGTATTGTAAGTATAGAAGGGAAGAAATATTAAATGATATGCTAATATAGGACTATGCTATTGTCGGAGAAAGTGTCCATGGAGGAACAATGGGTCCAACAAACCCTGAGTTTGAGAGGGGGCTGAACACGCGTTCCAAGCTTATCAGCAAAGGCGGAGACAACGGCGCACAACAACGACAGAGAGGTTGACGCGGTTTTTTTACCCAGGTTAGGGACCCTCATCAGGAGATAAAGCCCATACTCTTCTTGGTGTTGTTTCTCGTGGTGCTTTGCGAGGGTACAATGGTGTATCAATCTCTAGGGTTACAGATCGCTGGGATCGACCTTCTCTAAGGTAGGAGAAGGTCTCCTTATGTAGGGGTGTCGAGCCTCTTCCCCCCAAATGCTGGGCGGGAGGGTCACCACATTCCTACCATGGAGAGTATTTGGTTCACCCCTTTTCCTTGAGAATATCATTTTGCGGCCCGAAAGTTGAGGCGCCAAGGCAAAGCGGTACCCAAGTTGGTTGTAATCATCCGTGTTGCCCACAATTGGTGTGCCAAATACTCAGGGGGTTGTTTTTGGCATGAATTCAACTTTATGTTTGAATACAAAAGATCAGGCTAACACCCGTCAAGTTAGGCCTCCCTTGTCAATTTTTGCCATTTTGTCCCTATCATCATGACTGCCATGTGGGATTGCAGCATTGGCTCATGCATCCATTATGCGTCTTCTTCTTCCTCGAAGCGGCAATCTGTGTTCATGGCCATGCCACGGAGTTAGGACATGAACGAACCTGATCGGCCCCACTTTCCTCCCTGTAGACTTGCAATGTTGGAGCTTGCATCAATTACACGTCTTCTTCTTCTCTGGAGCGGAAATCTGTGTTTGCAGCCATGGTGTGGAGCTGGGACATGGACGAACCTGCCCGGCCCCGCTCTCCTTCCCATCCCGAGTTGGAGCTCGCCCTCACCATGGCCACACCAATGGCATGGCGCGGGGACGAGAATTGGTTCTCGGTGAGATCTGTCACCATGTTGACCATGCTCGGTCATGTTTTCCTCCTCCAGAATCCGAGCTCACTGTCGCCGTGGTCGCACCTGCACCAATTTTGCCACCCCTGCCGAGGTCTCTGTGGTAGCTCAAGTTCTGCCATTTTGAACCTGTAAGTGAATTCGGAGCTGGGCGGCGGCTACCTGTTGTTGAACCTATAAGGAATTGCTGAAGACTGCATGCCGCACCAAGGTCTTCGGCTAATGCCTTCGGCTTCTGCCAACGTCCACCACGGATGTGACATCATTTAGTTCCTTCAATACGAAATTTCGACCAATTTAACTTGTTGATGTATTCCTTGACAATTATAATATAACCGAGCACTAGAAATATTTTGTAGTGTGCATGAGCATGATCAGTAATATAATTGAACACTAGAAATTTTAAGGCACTCCATATAAAGTAGTAGATTAATATATATATAAGGTTCACCAGAGACACCACGGATATATTGTCTTACATGTAACACACAGGTATTAATTAACTAAAACAAAATAAAAGTAGGGCAATAGCAAGAGGCTGGGACACGGAGACGCCTAGCAGGGAAGGGGCATCAGCAGGAGGCAAGGACAACCTAGTAGAGGGAATACAGGCTAGTCTTGACATAATCACAGAGGAATTTGCGGCACCAAGGTAATCGACCTATGTTGTCTGCCTCCGCCTCTGCCAACACCCACCGCATTCTAGATCATGCTATATATCATGGTCCACGTTGATTGCTCCGCCACAAAATGGGTAAAACAGTCTCCCCCTACGGTAGAAACGGATTTGCCCACACCATAACCGCCTCAGCACGTAGCGGCTCTTGTTGTCCCTGGATTCCTTGCTAGCGTCCATGTCATCATCATTCTCCTGTTTATTTTTAAGAACATAACTTAGAACTCATACATGATTGAATTGTATTACAACTCAAGAATTGACAACATATATATGTAAGACAATATTAAGTTGATATCAAAGATAAAGCATCTCATCAATAGTTTGATCAGTTCATATATCATTTCATCTCAACACAATGACAATTAATTGCATTAGAGTGTATGTAGAATAAAGATTCCAGCCTCATAAGTTGCTCCAGGGATGGCATGAGAGAACCAATTAACAATTGCATAACCTATATTATTCGTGTACATCGCCCTAGGTTGGCTAACTCATCCCTGGAAAAATATGACATCAATGTGCTGGCCTCTCTTTTGGGGAAAATTTGAATCATTGGCCGCAATAAGAAATTGGAATGTAATCCCACGAAACAATATTCGGGGATATACATATTCACGTACAAAGACAATCCTAAATATTGTAATTATAAATAAAAAACCAAACGAGTAATCTCTAGGTACATGTTGAAAATACTTATGATCAAAACCATGCATATACATATGTATCATACGAATCATTCAAATATCAGAAAAAATTCAAGGATCATACATGTAGTTCCATATGAAAATAAATCAAGGGCCTCATAATTTTTTTCAGAGATGGAGTTGGCGAACCAAAGTACCAACAACACAACCTATATTGTTTCTGTACATTGCTGCCTCAGGTTCACCAACCCATCCCTAAAAAACGGCACCATCATATGTGTCTCCCCTTAAACTCATTTGGGGAAATTTTCAATCATCAGCCTCGGTGAGCAAATGAAATGTAATTCTTATACACTATGAATACATGCATGCAATAACAATTCAAAGATCATAGTTCTATGAATGTAGAATAAATCTAGGGGCCTCATAAGTTTTTTCAGGGATGGCATTAGTAAACCAAGTAACAATTGTACAACATATATTGTTCTTGTACATCACTCCAGGTTCGCTAACTCATCTCTGAAAAAATCTGGCACCAATGTGTCTGCCTCTCTTTCGGTGGAAATTTGAATCATTGGCCACAATGATAAATTGAAATGCAATCCTACGAAACAATATTCGGGGATATACATATTTAGGTACAAAAACAATCCTAAATATTGTAATTATAAATAAAAAACGAAACAATTAGTCATCAGGTACATGTTAAAAATACTTATGATCATAAGCATGCATAAACATTTTCATCATACGAATCATTCAAAGATCATAAACAATTCAAGGATCATATATGTAGTTCCATATGAGAATAAATCAAGGGCCTCATAATTTTTTCAGAGAAGGAGGCGGTGAACCAAAGTACCAACATCACAACCTATATTGTTTGTGTGCGTTGTTGCCTCAGGTTCACTAACCCATCCCTAAAGAAATAGACACCATCACATGTGTCTCCCATGCACTCTTTTGGGGCAAATTTCAATCATCAGCCTCGGTGACAAACTGAAATGTAATTTTATACACTATGAATGCATGCAATACATAATTAAAATATCATTGTTCTATGAATGTACAATAAAGATTGCAGCCTCATAAGTTTCTTCATGGATGGTGTAAGAGAACCAAGTAACAATTGCACAACCTATATTGTTCTTGTACATCGCCCAGGTTTGCCAACTCATCCCTGAAAAAATCTCACACCAATTTGTTTGCCTCTCTTTTGGGGAAAATTTGAATCATTGGCCATAATAAGAAATTGAAATGTAATCCTACGAAACAATATTCAGGGATATACATATGCATCATACGACACATTCAAAGATCAGAAACAATAGAAATATTATATAAATATAGGTTCCATATGATAATAAATCAAGGGCCTCATTATTTTTTTAGAGATGGAGTTCTAGAACCAAAATACCAACAGCACAACCTATATTGTTTTTGTACATTGTTGCCTCAGGTTCACTAACCATCCCTAAGAAAATGACACCATCAGATGTGTCTCCCTTGCACTCTTTTGGGGCAAAATTGAATCATTGGGCTCAGTAAGGAATATAAATGTAATGTTGTATGCAATTGTGTTTCGAAATCAACAATCAAATAGCAAACCCTAACACCCCTAAATCGAATGTTACAGATCGATTAAATTTACAACACAAGAAGAACCATATGAACAACAACGAATTAAGCTAATGTAAATTTACTAGATGGCAGATAACCAGATTGGGGTATTGTGACTAGATGGCTTGGGGTTTAGTGACTAGATGGCAGATGCATCAATCGACCGTTCAAGAGAAAATGAATCTATACACGATTGAGCAAATCCTATGTATGTATAGTGAAATCTGCGGCTACGACTAGAGAAGCTAGCAGTGTAGTACCTCAGACTCCTCATCGGGCACCCCCTCCTCGAACTCGTCATTCTCTTTGATTGCATCGATGATTTCTTGGATGGTGATGGGGTCGTTGATGTAGAGCACCATATTGCCTCCGCCTGCCGCCTGGCCCAAATCTAGATCTACCGCTGGCAGCACGATGTTGTCGGCCACCTGCTGCTCGACGGCGATGACTACTGGCTGGATGGATGAGCTCGAAGCCTCGACGGTGCGGCAACGAGCGGCGTGCATGCCCGGAGAAGACGCCTCCGCCTGCTTGGCAACGACCGAGCCATATGATGCTATGCCTTCAACTGGCTTCACCTACGGCTCGTCTCCACGCGTATGATTGATCGCGCACCTAGGGAAGACGGTGGTGCAAGCGAAGGAGCTTTGGTGCGCGCGGTAGGTGCAGATTGGGGTCTTGGGAATAGACAGATTAGGGAAAATAACACGAGCTCACAAAAGAAGAAGGCCGAGTGGGTTTATAAACACTGGACCTGTTAGCTTTGCAACAAGTAAATAGCGAAGAACGGAAATAAAATCGCAGCAAGGGGACACAGATTTAACGTGGAAAACCCTCTCCAACAAAGAGAGGGAAAAAACCACGGGCGCCAGCCGGCGAAATTTCACTATAACGGACAGTATTTACACAACGCCGGGGATTTCACAGATGCAACTTATCCCAACCGGCGGCTTACAAGAAGTATATATAGCGGTGGTAACCTAGGTCATCAACGATCCGTACCGCTCCGTCAGAAGTTGGCCTTTACTTTGTATAATTTGGATCAACATATAACAAACTCCATCTTGAGACAAATTCCTTCTTGTAGCATCAACAATAATCATCTCCCTGAACAAACAAAGAAAACACTTTCGGCACCAATAGCCACTTGGGCTAAGAAGTTATACCAACTAAGCTTGAGCATAGCTCAAACTTAGCAACAGGAACATGCTTTGTCATCATATCAGCAGGATTATCATGAGTGCTTATATGCATACCTTTAGTGTACCTTGTGCAACAACATCACGGACATAATGGGACTTGATATCAATGTGCTTTGTTCTCTCATGGAACATCTGATCCTTAGTAAGGTAAATAACACTTTGACTGTCACAGAACAGGTTAATGCAAGAATCATCCTGACAAAGCTCAGCATAAAAACCTTTCAACCAAACAGACTCTTTGCAAGCTTCAGCAACATCCATATATTCTGCTTCGGTTGTAGATAGAGAAACAACTGGTTGCAGCGTTGCCTTCCAACTCACGGCACATCCACCTACCGTGAACACATAACCTATGAGGAACCTCCTCTTATCCAGGTCGGCAGCAAAATCTGAATCCACATAGCCTGCGAGTCCCTCATCAGTCTTGCCAAACTTCAAGCAAGCGTTGGATGTGCCATGGAGGTACCTGAAAATCCACTGAACAACTTTCCAATGTTCTTTACCAAGATTAGCCATGTAACGACTCACCAAACTCATAGCATATGATAAATCAGGGCGAGAGCAAACCATCGCATACATCAAGGAACCAATAGCACTCGAATAAGGAACTCGAGACATGTAGTCAATATCTTCATCAGAACTAGGACATTGCAATGCTGAAAATCTAAAGTGAGGAGCAACAGGAGTACTAACTGACTTTGCATCATGCATATTAAAAGGTTGAAGAACTTTCTCAATGTAACTTTGCTGACTAAGAAACAACAACCTAGATTTTCTATCCCGCTTAATTTCCATACCTAGGATTTTCTTAGCAGTACCAAGATATTTCATCTCAAATTCATTACTTAGGTGTTCCTTCAAAGTAGTGATTTATTTCATGCTCTTGGAAGCAATTAACATATCATCAACATATAATAGCAAGTAAATAGGTGATCCGTTAACAAACTTTATATAAACACATCTATCAAACTGAGACCTCTTAAAACCTTGTGAGATCATAAATGAATCAAACCTTTTGTACCACTGTCTTGGAGATTGTTTCAAACCATAAAGTGACCTCTTCAATTTGCACACAAAATCCTCTTTTCAGGAACTATTAACCCTTCAGGTTGGACCATGTAAATTTCCTCCTACAGTTCACCATGCAGAAAAGTAGTCTTTACATCTAGCTGCTCAAGCTCAAGATCAGGCATAGCAACAATACCAAAGAAAGCACGAATAGAACTATGCTTCACAACCGGAGAGAAAACATCATTATAATCAATACCTAGAATCTGGCTGAAACCTTTTGCTACTAACCTTGCCTTAAACCTTGGAGGCTCATTAGGAGACAAATGTTCCTTTCTTTTGTATATCCACTTACAGCGGATAGCCTTCTTGTGTTTAGGAAAGCGCACAACTTCCCATGTGCCATTCTTATCAAGCGATTGCATCTCTTCTTGCATAGCAGAAACCCACTTCTCACGGTCAATGGATGCAACAGCCTCATTGTATGTAGCAGGTTCAGTATCATGCTCCACCTGTTCAGCCCAACTCAAAGCATAATGAGCAATATTACACTCTTCAATCAAACGACGAGGTGGAACTATGTTATGCCTCGGTCTATCAGCAGCAATAGATTCATGTGGCTGCTGGAAAACATTAGCTTTGCAACAAGTAAATAATGAAGAACGAAAATAAAATCGCAGCAAGGGGACACATATTTAATGTGGAAAACCCTCTCCAAAAAAGAGAGGGAAAAAACCACGGACGCCAGCCAGCGAAACTTCACTATAACAGGGAGTGTTTACACAACACCGGGATTTCACAGATGCAACTTATCCCAACCGGCAGCTTACAAGAAGTATATATAGCGGTGGTAACCTAGGTCATAAACGATCCATACGATGGGCCTCCCTCCGCTCCGTCAGAAGTTGGCCTTTACTTTGTAGAATTTGGATCAACATATAATAGGACCTTTGGTAGTCCCCGATTGGACACGTGTGGTAGGCATGGGGACGGGGCTACCACGATCTCCACTTTTTTTTGAAACAACCACAATCTCCACTTTATAACTGCATTGAAAACACGTGCATGGCAGACATCGATTCCAATGCATGCAAGTGGAGCAGAACCAATTTCTAGCAACGTTAGATGTCCTCGAGGGGCCCCCTAACGCGTGGACGTTACTTGAGGTAGGGCCCAAATCGAAGTGAGATTGAGAGCACGCTGCGTAAAAATGGGATATGTCTTATTAAAACAGTAACATGCAAGAATTTACGACATGAGATCAAAAGTGGCAGTAATTCGCAGCGTCCCGTCGACAACTGTGCACTCAATGACCCTGTTACCCTGTGCATGTGTTGTGGTAGTAGTAGTAGTAGTAGTAGTAGTAGTAGTAGTAGTAGTAGTACTGGTAGTAGTAGTTGTTGTTGTTGTAGTAGTAGTATTAAGCTTTTCAGACGTTATTAAACATGACATGACCACTTGACGAATGTTTCCATGGACGCCTTTGTGTTCCTTCTTGTAGAAGTCTCACTGAGAGAGATGCCTGTGCTGTCTCACGTTGTACTGTGAAGGGAAGGACATGTGCAACGATCCGTGTTGGATCACACAGGATCAACGGTTGGTGCACATGATCCGCGTGACAACTTTGGCAACCAATCAAGGCGTAGTAGCCAGAGTGAGCACATGTTGGGCTTCTACGAGAAAGAGGGGGGCAAAACTGGGTAGTATCAAAAAACCAAGGGAAAAACTAAGTAGTATAAAAATGGAAAGTGAGTGTCTTATACAATTAAACACAATGAAATGCTGCATCAACACACCACATCGGATGTGTGTGTGTTAGTGTGCATCATTGTGGTTTTGGAAAATAACACATGTAGTGATGCGACCACAACATGTGTCCAACCATGTCAAGGATCCCTAGCAGCATGCTGGGATTCAACTGCAGCATGCATTCTACCACCAACTTGAAATATGCTGCATCACCACACCTCATTGGATGTGTGTGTGAGTCTATCAGTGTGCATCATTGTGGTTTTAGGAAAAGAACACATGCAGTGATGCCAACACATCATGCAGAGTCTAACCATGTCCAGGAACCCTGGAAGCATGCTGGGATTCAACTACAGCATGCATTCTACAACTAGCTTGAAAGATGCTACAAAACCACACCCCATTGGATGTGTGAATGTATTACTGTGCATCATTGTGGTTTTAGGAAAATCACACATGTAGTGATGCCACCACAACATGGAACCACTAGTGTCATTGGATGTGTATTCTTTTTATAAACCACATGGATCCACCAGTGTCATTGGATGTGTGTTCTTTTCATAAACCACATGGATTCACTAGTGTCATTGCATGTGTGTTCTTTTCATAAACCACATCTAGATTCATTGCATGTGTGTTCTTTTCATAAACTACATGGATCCACTAGATTTCATTTCATAAACCACATGGATCCACTAGAATTCGTTGCATGTGTTTTTTTTTCATAAACCACATGGATCCACTAGGGTCATTCCATGCGTGTTCTGTTCATAAACAACATGATCCACTATAGTCATTGCATGTGTGTTCTTTTCATAAACCACCACTAGAGTCACTTCATGTGTGTTCGTTTCATAAACCACATGGATCCACTAGAGTTCATTGCATTTGTGTTCATTTCATAAAGCACATGGATCCACTAGACTCCATTACATGTGTGTTCTTTTCATAAACCACATGGATCCACTAGAGATCATTGTATGTGTGTTCTTTTCATAAACCACATGGATCCACAAGAGTTCATTGCATGTGTGTTCTTTTCATAAACCGCATGGATTCACGAGTGTCATTGCATGTGTGTTCTTTTCATAAACCACATGGATCTACTAGTGTCATTGAATGTGTGTTCTTTTTCTAAACCACGTATGGATCCACTAGAGTCATCGCATGTGTGTTATTCTCATGAACCACCACTAGTGTCATTGCATGTGTGTTGTTTTCATAAACCACCACTAGAGTCATTGCATGTGTGTTCTTTTCATAAACCACCACTAGAGTCATTGCATGTGTGTTCTTTTCATAAACCACATGGATTCACTAGAGTTCATTGGAGTTGTGTTTATTTCATAAAGCACATGGATCCACTAGAGTTCATTGCATGTGTGTTCTTTTGATAAACCACATGGATCCACTCGAGTTCATTGAATGTGCATTCTTTTCATAAACCACATGGATCCACTAGAGTTATTGAATGTGTGTTCTTTTCATAAACCACCTAGATCCACCAAAGTCATTGCATGTGTGTTCTGTTCATAAACCACCACTAGAGTCATTTCATGTGTGTTATTTTTATAAACCACATGGATACACTGGAGTTCATTGCATTTGTGTTCATTTCATACACCACATGGATCCACTAGAGTTCATTGAAGATGTGTTTTTTTTCATAAACCACATGGATTCACTAGAGTTTGTTGAATGTGTGTTCTTTTCATAAACCACATGGATCCACTAGAGTTCATTACATGTGTGATCTTTTCATAAACCACATGGATCCACTAGAGTCATTGCATGTGTGTTCTTTTCACGAACCACATGGATCCACCAGTGTCATTAAATGTGTGTTCTTTTTCTAAACCACATATGGAACCACTAGAGTCATTGCATGTGTGTTCTTCTCCTAAACCACCACTAGTGTCATTGCATTTGTGTTCTTTTCATAAACCACATGGATCCACTAGAGTTCATTGCATTTCTGTGCATTTCATAAACCACATTGATCCACTAGAGTTCATTACATGTGTGTTCTTTTAATAAACCACATGGATCTACTAGAGTTCATTGAATGTGTGTTCTTTTCATAAACCACATGCATCCACTAGAGTTCATTGCATGTGTGTTCTTCTCCTAAACCACCTGGATCCACTAGAGTTCATTGAATGTGTGTTCTTTTCATAAACCATATGGATCCACTAGATTCATTGCATGTGTGTTCTTCTCCTAAACCACCACTAGAGTCATTGCATCTGTGTTCTTTCCATAAACCACCACTAGAGTCATTGCATGTGTGTTCTTTTCATAAACCACATGGATCCACTAGAGTTGTTGCATTTGTGTTCATTTCATAAACCACATGGATCCACTAGAGTTCATTGCATGTGTGTTCTTTTCATAAACCACAAGGATCCACTAGAGTTCATTGAATGTGTGTTCTTTTCATAAACCACATGGATCCACTAGAGTTCATTGGATGTGTGTTCTTCTCCTAAACCACCTGGATCCACTAGAGTTCATTGAATGTGCATTTTTTTCATAAACCATATTGATCCACTAGAGTCATTGCATGTGTGTTCTTATCCTAAACCACCACTAGAGTCATTGCATGCGTGTTATTTTCATAAATGTCGTGGTGGTGGCACGGCATATGCCATGTATAGGCTAAAGATGGGGCCAATGAGCACTAGAGGAATCCAGGGAGGGATAGTGTGGTGATACCACACACAAGTGTTTGTATTCTCTCTTGAAGATGATGGATTACAAAGGCTCCTCGAGCTGTTCGTGGGAAGGATACTAGCTCTCTTACTGCCCACAACTAATCTCTAGGGCACTCCCTTAGTAAAAATGGCCGACCCCCTCTATGGAGACCTTGGTGCTCCTTATATAGGGAAGCCTAGGTTACAAATCTAGGGCATATGTGGAGGCATATTTTCGGAATATGCCCTCTGGTAAAGTAAGGTAGATCAAACATAGCCGACATACGTTTTATGCCGGCAGGGCTACTGTTAGGCGAACACCTACCAGGCTGGGTCATTCCATAAGTCGGCCTACCTTGAGGTTACTCGGCCAGCATTCGCTTTGATCTTGCCATACCTCGGCCTTTACACCCCTGTGTGACACTACCCGGGGGTATCCCCCCAACATTAGACCCCGAACCTGGTGCGATCTTAGCAACTTCAGCTGATAAGGCCACAATAGGTTCAACCTATCAAGATTCATGTTCTCTTCACCGAATTACGCTGTAACTGGGCTCTTTTGACTTGATCTTCCCGTGGCTCATTCCGAGTTACTACTTGCTGGCCGGGTTATTCCCAGTTTATCCAGGTCATTCTTCCTTCTCTTGTATGCTTCCCCACATCCTATGTGGAGGGTAATCATCACTTTTCCTCATTTTAAGGGCTCGCGCTAGTTACTGTATTCATTGTCAGGAATAACTGCTGCTAACGTAACATCATGGCAACCTCCTCGTTAACTGTATCACCACATCGTGACGTGGGATCTGCTTCTCCCCATGGCCTTGTATGTCACTTGTGTTTGATTGGTTGACTTGGGAAATACACGGCCACACCGTGTGGCTCCTCCGCAGCGCTGGATCCCACTACCCCTCTCAGGGGTGCGGTTAAATAGAGGACAAGGGCGGCCCTTGGGAATTTTCCCCCACTTTGCACACGCACCTGCCCTTCTTCTTCCTTCTTTTCCTCGAAATTGTCACCGCTGCCACCATTTCTGCTCCGCATAACACTGCTACTGCCGTGCTTCATTTCCCTACTGCTCTGCCTTAGCCGCATTGCTGCTACCGCGCAACCTTGCCGCTATGGGGCCTCGCCAATCCAGGCCACTGCCCTCCACCACGGATAACTTTTGCAAAGACAGTGATTTGGCGATGACTGAGGAAGAAATCGCCATTATTGAGGAGCAGCAGGAGGAGAGCGAGGCGCATGAGCATGGCGCCTGGGCCGGCTCCTAGGTTTGCGAGGACGACATCACCTGGTTGTACCAGACGCGTCGCATCCCCGCCAGAGTCACCTGCCGCCTCGATGCCAAGGAGATCGCTCCCTCCCCAAACCCAGGTGAGTTCGTGGTGTTCTCGTCTCACTTCTAGCGTGGCTTTGGCCTCCTGTCAGTGGCTTTTTCCACGATTTCATTAATGTCTATGAGCTTCAACCGCACCACCTTCTGGCAAATGCCATTACTTCCCTTTCTTCCTTCGCCTCTGGCATAGAAGGATATGTCGGCCTCTAGCCCAACAAGGAACTATGGATCAAGTTCTTTGACCATCGCAAAAATGTTATTCCTGATCCTCATCTAGCCCCAGCCGATAAATCCTTGACCCAATGCAGTGGGGCCTCCATTTCTCCCCGCAAAAACTCTTCGTTTCCCTGGGTCACAGGCCTTGAGTCTTGCAAAGGCTGGGCCTGGACATTCTTTTACGTGAGGAATAACACAGGTGAAGACTTGATCCAGCTTCTCCCCTTCAAGCTGGGTGTCTCAGATACATCCTTGTGGGACCGGATCCCAAAGCAGTCAACCACTTTGGTGAATTAGGTGGACAAGCGACTCAAGGAACTGAATAACTTGGGGCTTCGCAACGAGGACGTGATGATGACCTTTGTTTGTAACCGGATCTCTCCCTGGCAGAAGCGCACCCACAAGCTATGCAACATGAGTGGGCCCCTTGACCCCAACCGAACCTCCTCCTTCGAGCTCAATAACACGGAGATATTCTGCCAGGTCAAGGCCATCTTCTGGACAGACAAGGAGTTCTCTGAGGGATGGGGATGCGGATTGGAGCACTTCTGTCAGGACAAGTTGCCTCCTCCGGTATGTTTCTTTCATACTCCATCTTTCGAGTCTTGTGGTATGTCGAACCGTATCCTTATTTGATCCTTTAGTATTTTTTCTCTTAGTTGTTTCTTCAAACAGACTATGGAAGATGACAAGGAGCCATCCCTCAAATGGGCAAAGGACCGCCAAGTCCTGGACGCTGTGGAGCTGGACACTGAGATGTTCCTGCCCAATCCGGATGGATCCAGACGAACCTATGGTAAGGCCTCTTCTTTAAGGTATTAGCCTGATGATGACAACTCCGATGTTGAGATTATGGAGGTACTTGATCCAGGGCCAATTTATTACGCGTTTCCGGTTGACTCGGCTTCAACTAACCCGGCCGGGAAGGTCCATGATGATCCTCCTTTTGCCATGGGTGATCTGGCTCATGTCCCTCCCAAGAAACACCAGGCAACCTCGGCTGCTGCTTCTGAGGCGCCGCCGCCCAAGAAGTGGCAAAAGAAATCCGGCGTCAAGGGCACCAACAAGCCTGTGCCCAAGGCCAGCTTCCGGAGAGCGCCCAAGCTCCGAGAACCTCCAACCTCTTCCGAGTAAGTACCTTTTCCTTCTTCATCCATTTCCGGATTATGATTCATTGTCTTCACGTATTACTTGTCTCTCTTTCTCCTTTTTAATTTGTTGTTTGTTGTCTTATTCAGCAGGACTGCCAGGGAAATCCCCCAGAGTGGTCCCAGTATCACCTCTCCTATCCGGAGTGCTCCAACTCCCCCGCGATGACGACGTTCGCCCGCTGAGCCCCATCCAAGAGAGCTAAGCGGCCACTCTAAATCTAAGCCCACCTCGTCACGAGGAGGGCAATGTCGGTGCGGCGGAAAGTGGGGCTGCCAATGATATGACTATGGTGGATCTCCCCAGCAACTCTTCAGCTCAGTCGCAACCCAATGTCATTGAGGTGCCAGTTTCATCTGCACCGACCCAAACCTCTGCTTCTCCAGTACCAGCGTCAGCAGCAGCATCACCTCCAGCACCAGTGTCATCTCCAGCACCAGCACCAGCAACAGTACTAGTACCAGCAGCAACACCAACACCAGCATTAGCACGAACACCAACAACAATAGCAACATCATCTCAGGCTCAATCTGGAACACAAACTTCAGCTCCTCTACAGCAACCCAAGCCCGGCGGCAAGAGCAAGAAGGTTGCCGAGGTTGCCAAAGACCCAGCCTCCATGGGCACTAATATTAAGTCTGGATAGCGTACACTCGCGTCCATGACTAAGAAGGGTAGCGCCGCCTCCGGGTCACCTGCCGCTAGATCTGATGGTTGCAAGTAGCTTACCTTCCACAGAAGTCCAGCTGCTACCTAGATCACGAGTTGAGAGGCCCATGCCAAAGGTCTGGTGACGAGCCAGGCGCTCAGGAGGGAGAGTTATAGCCCAACGCTCATTGAATATGTCAATAATTGGAATGACGTCGAGTTTATTAACCCCCAAGATGATCTTCCGAAGAAGTTTGGTCCAACTGAGTTCAGTGCCCAGATGAACATTGCCACCAAGGACATCTATTTTGCTAGCTGAATGATGGAGATAAACCCTTTTTCGTCATGCCTTTACTATGTAGAAACAATTAGTGATATACCCAGTAGTCCTAGAGCCTCCGTGGGAGTAATTTGTTACTCGGCCGGATGCTCTTAGAAAACTAGCGCAGGTCTTTAGTAGCTTCAAATATTCGCACACCTAGAGCCGGGTTAAGTTCCACTTGGCCTAGATCTTGCACAATTCAAACATTCCCACACCTAGAGCCGGGTTAAGTTCCACTTGACCCGGATCTTGCAAACTTTGAATATTCACACACCTAGAGCCAGGTTAAGTTCCACTTGGCCCGGATCTTGTAAACTTCGAACATTCACACACCTAGAGCCGAGTTAAGTTCCACTTGGTCCTGATCTTGTAAACTTCGAATATTCATACACCTAGAGCCAGGTTAAGTTCTACTTGGCCCAGATCTTGTAAACTTCGAACATTCACACACCTAGAGTAGGGTTAAGTTCCACTTGGCCCGAATCTTGAATACTTCAAATATTCACACACCTAGAGCCGGGTTAAGTTCCACTTGGCCGGATCTTGTAAACCTCGAATATTCACACACCTAGAGTCGGGTTAAGTTCCACTTGACCGGATCTTGCACACTTCGAACATTCACACACCTAGAGTCGAGTTAAGGTCCACTTGGCCCGGATCTTGTAAACTTCGAATATTCACATCCCTTCCTTCTTATTCCTGAACTAACATTTGCTTCTTTCAGATCACTACCAACCGCCGAACTGCTGAGTTCCAGCATCTGCTGGACACGTACAAGGACCCTCGCTCCAAGCATATCAAACTGATTGCTGGGCTGAAGACTAAGTGTAAGTTATTTCAGTTACGATATCTAATCTTACTCTTCTGCCTCACGCATTGTCCAAATTAACCTACTATCTGGATTGTTCAGCCAAGGTTGAAGCCGAGAATACCATCATGAGTAAGAACTTGGCCGAGATCACAAGTAACTTGTCTTAGTCACTTAGCCTTTGCATGTCCTTACTTTCACTCGGTAGATAATTATACCTCGGATCTGTTGGGTCAATCAACCATTGCAGTGACACTTCAAGATAGCATGCCTATGCCTAACATGATGATTCACTTTCTCGAACAAGCAGGAAAGCATCAGGCCAAACTCAAAAAGAAGGATGATGAAATCGCCAAGCTTCTCCTCAAAGATGATGAGATAACTCGGCTGAATGCAAAATCCAGAGTCTCAAAGATCTTCATAAGGCAGAGCTAGACAAGGCCGACCAAGAATTTTATGAGGAAAAAGAGCGCTTGAAGACTCAACTATCCAAGGACAAGGATTTGCTAAAGGAGGCCGACACCAAGTTCGCCTCGATGAATGCGGAATGTGAAATGCTCAAGAACAGAAACACTGCTTCACTTGCCGAACTGGGTCGGATCCTTGGCCATATCAACCATGAGTTTCCTCCCTTTTTCCGTCATTTCTTTGTCCAGGTTTGGCCCTTGTGTCCGTCTCAAATTTACTTGTTTCCCATTTTTAGGCAAGTTCCCCGAATCAGATGCCATTGCCAATGCTACAGTTGAAAAGTTTCGCATGCAGCAAGGTACTCCAGCTGGTCCTTCCACTGATCCAATTCCTTATGATATGGAGGACATGCTGGCGCAAGCAGAAGTCATGAGGAATTATGGCACAGATATAATGCATGCAGCTATCCGGATCTTTAGTGAATGCGGAATGCTATCCGGAGCATCATCCTCTCGTGGCATGAGACCCTAGATCTGAAGGTGCTTGACAGCATGTGCACCAGATAAAAATGGACTAATGATCCAGAGTGCATCGCTCAACGCAAGGCCTGCACCTACAACCTTATCCAATACACCTTCTGCCATAGCTGGAATGAAGGTCCGAGCTTCCTTGGCCTTATCGACGACGCCTATGTCTCGGAGGGATGAGATGGCGAAGAAGACGAAGAAGCCTTAGAAGTTGCTGAGGATGCCGAAGATCTGGAGGATGCTGGGGCTAATCCATAAGATGAGGAAGAGACTTGGGCTCCGCCTACCAGGGCCGGATTATCCCCACCTGCAACTGATGATCCGGCTCGCGCCACCGATGATCCGGATCCTGCCTCTACTCCTTGAGCCAAAAAACATTAACTTTTATCAAATCCCCGGTATGCCGGGTGCAGATGGATTAAGCACAATGTTTGCATTTTGCTACTAAGTTTCTAATGTCGGATTAACTTGGGCGTAGTCCCTGAGTTTCCTTTTCTTGTTCTTCCAATTTTATGATTCGGCTCGCGTCTACCTTGATTCGGTTTTTGACTTATGAGTCCGAGGTTCAAAAAATTGAGTTAACAATACTTGAAACTTTGGGATTAGCTCAACACAATTCAACATAACATAGGTAAAATAAATACATGGTTAGTCCAAATAACAAATGTCGGCTCGATTACGTTCTTTCCTTAATCGTTTTTCATGTGCCTTGCAATTCCAAAGTTGTTCTATTGCTTGGCATGAAGCCAATTCTTGTTGGACAGCAGCAAGTCAAAGAGGTAGGTTTTTGGTGCCCACACACTACTAATCTGGCTAAGGTGTAAGTAATTTAAGCCAACCGACATATAAAAGGTAAGTACAGAAAACACAATTACGAAGGCAGTCCCCAAGTTTCTGCTTGGGGTGCCAAGGTTTCATTAATAAACTCAATGCTAGCATACATACCGACATACGAGAGAGTCGAGTACATACACTTCTGCTAAGTGTAAAATGGATGAAGTAGAGATATATTCCATGGACGTTTAGATTCCTCGCCGGACATGTCTGCCTTGTTATTTTCCTGTCGTTGTGCATCAATGAGGTAATAGGAATATTTTTGCAATGCTTTGATTACAATGAATGGTCCATCCCATGGAGGGGATAACTTATGCATGCCAGCAGTGTGCTGTACCAACCGAAGTACAAGGTCACCTTCCCAGTAGACTCAGGGCTTTACTTTCTAGCTATGGTAGCATCGGAGATTTTGCTGATATATGGCGGATCTG
Source organism: Avena eriantha (assembly GCA_910589775.1). NCBI lineage: Eukaryota > Viridiplantae > Streptophyta > Magnoliopsida > Poales > Poaceae > Avena > Avena eriantha. The sequence continues at coordinate 35,388,626 of OU342746.1, read as the reverse complement.
GACAAGGCCAGATCTCTTGCTTCTTCCAGCAGATCAACATCATTTTGCTGGGCTTCCCGCACTTCGGCTTCTGTGTATTGGGCGACGCTGGGCGAACCATGATCTATGTTGATTGGTAGTACAACTTCTGACCCATATACTAGTAAAAATGGCGTATAGCCTATTGATCGATTCAGAGTCATTCTTAAATTCCACAGTACCGCTGGTAGTTCTTCTATCCAGCACCCCGCTGATCTTTATAGCGGCTCAATGGGCTGGGGTTTTATCCCGGACAAAACCAGTCTGTTGGATCTTTCCACTTGCCCGTTCGAAGTTGGGTGGGCTACTGATGCAATATCTAGCCGGATCTTCTTCTCTTGGCAGAATCTCGCAAATGTTCCTTCAGCAAAATTTGTGGCATTATCAGTTATGATACTATGGGGATAGCCATATCTCAAGATTATATCGTTGAGGAATGTCACAGTTTTTGCCCCATCACATTTCCTGATTGGCTTTACTTCAGTACACTTGGTAAATTTGTCTACCATAACCAAGATATGTGTCATGTTTCCTTTTTCCCGTCTTAAATGGCCCGACCATGTCCAAACACCATACGGCGAATGGCCAAGTGATAGGTATAGTTTTCAGTTCTGACATAGGAATATGTATCTTTGTGGTATACCTTTGGCAGCCATTGCATTTTCTCACAAGATCCTCGGCTTGCTCCAAGGCACTTGGCCAGTAAAATCCATGCCGGAATGCTTTTGCCACTAATGCTCTAGAAGATGCATGAAGCCCAGATTCCCCTGATGGATATATCGTAGTATGTTAAGCCCTTCTTCCGGGTCAACACATCGTTGCAAAACACTGGTGACACTTCTCTTGTATAACATGGCATTAAAAATAGTATATGTCTTTGCTCTTCTTTTGATTTCCCACGAAAGTGCCTCATCACTCGGCAAAGTCCATTCTTTCAAGAAATCAAATATTGGCTTTGCCCATGCAGGTATAACTCGAACAGGAAAGAGCTCCTCATCAATTTCCATCGCTTCCACCGACATAACCTAGCCGGATCCATCTGAACAGTCCCCGGGTCTCCTGAAGTAGTCCCCGGGTTTGCTGATGTGCTTCCCCCATCTATATCCATTGGGATAGACTCTAATCCGGAGTGAGCCGAGACATAAATTGAGTCGGATTCCGGTGAAGGTGTGATAGATGGTTTTCTCAAGTGCTCCAAAGCAACGCCTGGCGGGATTGGCTGCCGAGATGACTCCAACTTAGACAATACGTCGGCTGCCTCATTTTCAAGCCGAGGTACATGGTGGAACTCACACCCTTCAAAGAATCCACTTATCTTTTGGACATGGAATTTTTAAAGTGCCATGTTTGCATCTAGAGCATCCCAATTACCAGACACTTGCTATACCACCAAATCCTAATCTCCAAAGCATTGTATCCGACGTATCCCCACTTCCTTTGCTACCTTGAGTCCATGCACGAGCGCCTCATACTCGGCAACATTATTTGATGTGCTAAAATGGATCTGGAGGACATATTTCAGCTCATCCTTATTGGGCGAGGTAAGTACTACCCCGGACCCCAGTCCCTCCTTTAGCTTTGACCCATCAAAGTGCATCCTCCAATAGTTAGAGTCCGGCAAGGGTGGTTCGTATTGCATTTCAGCCCAATCCACGAAGAAATCCGCCACTTCTTGAGATTCAAATGCATATCTCCTATCAAACTATGGTGCGTATGGGGCTAACTCAATTGCCCATTTTGCATTTCGGCCGCTAGCATCTTTGTTGCTCATTATATCGGATATGGGCGCTTTTCATATCACTTTGATTGGGTGTTCCTCAAAGTAATGCTTTATCTTCTTTGCCGCCATTACACGCCATATGCCATATTTTGGTAGTGAGGGTAGTTCTGCTTTGAAGCAGACAACACCTCGCTTAGGTAGTACTATGGCCTCTGCATCGACTTACCTTCCTCATCACGCTCAACTACTATAACTGCACTTACGACTCGGTTGATCGCTGCTATATAGAGCAACATCGGCTCTTTAGATAGTGGTGAGGCTAAGACCGGTGTAGAAGACAACATCTTTTTTAACTCATGAAACGCGCTATCAGCTTGCGGTGTCCATGTAAATTTGTCTGCCTTTTTCATTAACTGGTAGAGGGGTAGTGCCTTCTCTCCCAGCCGACTTTCAAACCGACTTAACGATGCCAGGCAACCTGTGAACTTCTGCACATTATTAAGACACTTCGGCAGTTCCATTCTTTCTATAGCTCGGATTTTCGTGGGGTTGGCCTCGATGCCTTGGCTGGATACAAGGAAACCGAAAAACTTCCCTATGGCACACCAAAGGTACATTTTTCTGGGTTAAGCTTTATCCGAAACCTCCTTAGGTTTGCAAATGTTTACCGGATATCATCAAGGAGCGTTTTGCTTTCCTTGGTTTTTATCAAAACATCAGCCACATAAACTTGCACATTTCGACCAATTTGGTCATGTAGACATTTTTGCATGCATCGTTGATACGTTGCTCCTGCATTACGTAAACCAAACGACATAGTGCAATAGCAATAAGCCCCGTACGGGGTGATAAACACATTCTTTATTTGATCATCCGGGTTCAAAGGTATCTGGTGAAAACCCGAATAAGCATCTATGAATGATAACAACTCACACCCAGTGGTTCAATCTATGACCTGGTCTATCCTTGGCAGTGGAAATGGGTCTTTTGGACATGCCTTATTTAGGTTCATGTAATCGATACACATACGCCACACCACTGCCACATTCGGATCATCCTTCTTCTTCTCCACGAGCACTAGATTAGAGAGACAATCTGGGTAAAGTACTTCCATGATAAACTCGGCAGCGAGGAGTCGAGCTATCTCATCTCCAATGACTTTTCTCCTGTCTTCGGTGAAGCGGCGGGGAGGTTACTTCACCGGTATTGCTTCGGGTCTTACATTCGAAGAGTGCTCGGCCAACTCCGTCGGTACACCTTCCAGGTCTTGTGTAGACCAAGCAAAGGTATCCCGATTCTCACGGAGGAAGTTGACGAGCTTGCTTTCCTATTTGTCACTTAACCTGGCACCAATAGTTACGGTGTGCTCTAGGAACTGGTCATCAATAAGCACTTTCTTTTTATCCTTTATCGCTTGAAATGAAACACTTCCATGCAGGTTAGTCAGAGTCGGCATATGCTGCTGCGCGGACTAAGCCAACGCAACCACCTCCAGAATTTTCCACTTCTCTTGAGCAATCACTAGTGACTCGACCAGGTTAGATCCGGCAGAAGCGCACTAAATGGAATGCCTGAAGTCCCTGGCTATGATGATCACTCCCCTCAGCCCTAGCAAATTCATCTTCAAGTAGCTGATGTGAGTACTTTCCATAAACTTGTTCAAAGCTGGCCTACCGAGTAATGCATGATACGTTCTTTCCAAGTTCACAACCTCAAACTCCAAGTTCTCAGTGCGTCAATTGTCCCTTGTGCCGAATAACACATCAACTCGAACCTTACCAATGGGCTCGCATGAGATACCTGACACGATGCCATGGAAAGTGGTCCTGCTTGTCGCTTGGAGCATGTCTTCCGATATTCCCAATGTGTGCATGGTATCCTTGTACATGTTGTTAATGCTACTAACGTTGTCTATCAGTATCTTGGAAAATCTGACGTTGATATTTGGCCCAATGAACGTCGGATCTGTAGCATCCCTATTGTCTAACAATGGTAATGCTACTTGGTCTAGTAATATAATGGCTACTTCCTAGATATAATTGTTGCATCATAATTATATCATGCTCATGTCATCATGCCACCTTGCATTTGAGCATCATATAAAACCCTTTTGACTTGGTCCTTATCTCATATGCATTATTAATTGTATTTTCCTCTTGATATTGTTTGGTTATTGATATAGTGTTTAATGCCCAAGTTGAGTTGGGGGCATATCCTTTATTCCACTCCACCACTTTCTTTGGTCACCACCTTATCATTCCACCATCCTATTTTACCCATGAGCTTTTATGTTCCTTTGCTTTGAATCTAGCTCATTGGAGTTGGGAGGGATCCAGTTCTATTCTTTTGGCTTGACCTAGATCCATATTTTGGAATGCATAAGAATAATGCCATGTTATTTATTATCGTTTTCACAAAATAAAACATGGCAATTAATTATTATGCATGGGCCATGCAAGAGTACCACCACCTTTAGCTCCTTTGGTTTTTCTCTTTGTTTTAGTGGATCTTGCTTTGTGGGAATATTTCTATCTCTCTCCACCATCCCCATGTTCCCAACAACACCATTTTCCCTTCATGCATGACCAAGTGAGGCCTTTTTCCAAATAAACCCATCCCTTTCTCTTTTTCTCGAGTTTACCTTCACCTCACCTTGGGTTAAACCAAAACCCTCACCCCTTCCTATTGGTTTGATCTTAAAAGCATGTGTTTTTAAAACCTAAACACCCTAACTAAACCCTAACCCTAGTTTTCTATCTATTCTCTCTAACCCTAGTTCTAATCTAAACCCTTACCCTAACACTCACCTCTCTCTCTCTTTCTCTCTCTCTACCATGCTGGCCCCACCCCAGCTACCCTCCTACCCCAACCCTAGCACCAGCCCTAACCCGAGCCACTACCCCCTCCTAACCTAGCTCTAACCGAGCCCCCTCTCTCCACCCTTTCTCCCTCCCTGCCATGCTGGCCCAGCCGAGTCTGCCCGCCTAAAGCTCTTCCTAGCCCACCTGCCATGCCCCTGCCCTGCCCAAGCCGAGCCCCAGCTCGAGCACATGAAGGAGAGGAGGAAAAAGGGGCCGAGCCACCTTTTCCACCGTCTACCCTACGGCCTCACCCTCCTACCCCGTCCCTATCCTCCCCTCCGTCCTGGCATCGTTCCAGATCTACCAGCGTGCGTGCCCTTCCACCCCTGTCCTCCCAGCTACCCCGTACCCCTCCTTCTCCAACTCTGGCCGCCGATCACCGCCAGCACCACCGCAGACTCCTCGTTCCAGCCGGCGTGCGCGACGTGGAGGTGATCAAGGAGGCCGAGGGGGTTCTTCTGTGTCGCCCCGTACGCACCAGCGAGGAGGAGGAGCCCCACAACTGCCGCAGCACGACGACGTTCACTAAAACCCTAGCGCCGCCGTTCGCCAGCTCCGTCGATGTTCTGCTGTGTCTCGCCCCGATCCGCCGCCGTCAGCCACCTCGCGGTGAGTCCCTCTCCCGCCTAGACACCCTCTACCTCGCCGTAAAACCCTAGCCACGGCAAGCGTTTCGCCGAGCACTCTCAGTGCGTCGTGGTCGCGCGCGTCTGCACGTCGCCGCGTCGCGCACCGACCTATCTAGCGCCCGTCCGCTTTCCTGTCACCATCCCTCACTCAGCCGCACTGGTTACCGCCCCCGAGCGTGAGCCCCAGGTCCCCGGTTTGATCCCCCGCGCCTCACCGCCACTGCCGCACGCGGATCTGGCCGTCAGACCGTGGAGAAGATCCACCGTGCCCCCCTTTTTTGCAAATAGCCTCCTCTGTTATCTCTCGCTCAACCCGCGGTACTCGCGACCCCACCTGCCAGCCGCTGCGTACTTTTTACAGAAAGGCACCCCGGTTTTCGTAAAGCTCAACCCGTGCTCCAGCAAGTCCCCACCTGTCATCCTCTGCTGGTTTAGCCACTGGCACGTGGACCCATAGCCGCTGACCCCACCTGTCAATCGCAGCGGCTAGGCAAGCCTGAGGTGTAAAACGCATTGCGCGCAGATCTCGCCCAGTCAGCAGCGGCCCACCCGTCAGCGACTTGGGTTGGATTCGTCTGGGTGTAAAAAGTTTCCCTGGTTATCTGTTTTAACAAAACAAATTAAAAATTGTTTAAATTCAAATTCAAATCAGATTTTAAATAACTTTTAAATTATAAATCCAAATAATACAAATGATATATGTTTTGGAATCAGAAAAATGTGAGGAATTCAAATATGGTATTCAAAATAATGTTTGAACACTTTAAATTTTCGAGATGATCAAAATTACAATAAAATGCCCTTTTCTTAATAAATTAATAACTTTAAATGTATAACTCTAAATTTGACAAATAATATGTCTAAATCGATCAGCGTGACGATCCCGTTCTATCTATGCATTCCTTGTTCTGATTTGAAGCATGCATCATGTCATTATTACAAATCAGAACTGTTTATGGTAATAAAACTTGGCTAAACAATTAACAAAATGCTTTACTCTTGTAACCACACCTCACCCTTGCCATGCTACTTTAATGCCATGTAAATTGTGCATCATTCATCATGGCATGCGTGTTTGCTTGTCGCATTTTAACTCATATGTTTGTGCACTTTATTTATGTTGGGCCTTGTTTGTTTGGTTCTTCTTCGAATAGACGCCCAGCAGGAGAATTACCAGGAACCACAGGAGTTCTACCCAGATCCATCTCTCGCTTCAACTGAGCTGCCAGGCAAGCACTACCACATGCTTGCATACACATAGTACCTATTGCCTATATCTTATTCTTGCATCATTGAGTCGCGATTGCATTAAATTAAATCCCAAGTACTGCATAGCCTTTACTTTTAAACCCCACCGAAGCTTGTTCCTCCATCCCATGAGGCATTACTACAGGAGTTGTTTGGGCCATGGGAGTCGTAGAAAAGCATGTGTAGGGTATGTGAGTGTCTGATGGATAACGAGGTACCTAAACAACTTAACCTGAGTAGTAATGGGATAACTAATGAAAGAGGCACCGGTGAGCAATATCTGCTATTTGGTTTTTCATGCTCACTTGTGTCCCGTAGGACCCCGAGTACTTGATTCCTGTTCCTTGACTATTCACACTATCCACATCCCGGAGGCCTTATGGACCCCCCTGAGCCAGAGCTTGATTCATTCTTATTTCTTGGGGGCCAAAAAGAAGTTTGGGGCTTTGTTACTATTATGTACTTATGCCATGCTTACTGTTTTATTTCATATTGTGCGTGGAGCACCTGTACTGTTTTGGATGCGGAGTGTTTTCGCGGTATCGACAAGCTCAGTCACACTTTCGGGTTCCCAGTCGTTTACAGCCATTGACGCAAAACTTGAGTCTGTCTCGGAGTCAGTTAGCTTCGTTTCAGGTAGCTTAATGGGGCGGCCCCCTAAAATATTGATGAATCTTGTGATTGCTTTGTCGTGAATGCCTCGTGGGGTTTTGAGTTGGTTTTTCCGAGGTTGATCGAGTGTGCGTTGCTATTCGTGCACCCCTGCAGGGTAATCTTTCTGAAAGCCGTGTCCGCGGTTATGGACGACTTGGAGCATAGTTTCTCGATCATAGACAATTATAACTAAAGTACCGCTTTTAAATTGACTAAGTACCTGACTAGTAAATAGTGCAATACTCATAGAATGGTTAATAAAACTGCCAACGGATGGGGGTTGTTCGTCCGCTTCCTCGTTGGTAAGCGAGGAGGAGGATGGATCTGTTAATTATACTATTCTAACTGTTGTTCTAATTTCACGGACATCCGTCTATCAATGGTTAGTCGGATGGTTAGCGAGTATCTATAGACGTGTTAGTTATTATCTTTTGCTGTAATTGCGTCACCCCAGGTTGTGTCCCCTTTAGTGGCATAAAGACTTGCTAAGTACCCCTAGGTTCTCACACGATAAATTGTTTGATTCAGATGAACAGGTGTACTCGCAAGCTGGATACTGGTTGGAGGAGACAGATGATGTTGGCAACGATCACTCGGTGTAGAGATTCCGGGAATGGGGATCCGTGAGATCTGTGGGCGGGATGTGTTTATTTATGTGGCATCTTATGCTGATTTGCTTCTTATCCGTACTTGGATCTTGTTTTCCGCTTCCGCCTGATACTCTGATGTTTGATGTATGAGGAGCTATCCTATAATATTATCTCTATCTAGGATATTTGAATCTTGCCGTATGGCATTGCAATATTTCTATTTCTTTTAGATGCAATGGCTTTGAGGACTGTTGTATGTGGCTTGCAAAGATACTCACATGTGTATGTAGTTGATCCCTTCGCCTGCCGATTACGCCACTCGTTCTTGTCCCGATGCTCTGAACGTGGTTAGGACGGTCGAAAGGTCTACCGTGAGTGGCCCCGGGCCCCACCGTACTATTTTAACCACTTTCGCTCATCCAGGCATGTAACTAAGAGCGTAATTCACCGAGCTAGTTACAATTGGTATCAGAGCCATCCCGCCCTTCAGGGTCTCAGCCAAATGGTCGTTGTCAGGCTAGCAAATATTTTGGTAGTTATGTATATTAGGGAAAAACAAAACGTGAGAGTAGGACTGCTTCCATTTTTCTTCTTACCCAGCCACCCACCCTTTTTCTGGTAAGGAAGTGTAACGTTTTCAATCCTCTTCTAAAATTCAAACTAGGATTCTCATGTTCTGGTTCCGTAGTACCATAGGTTGTGTGTGTGTGTCTGAATTCCTTGTCTATCTATTGCATCCAAATGTTATCACCATCTGCCTTTTGGTTATCAACTCTTGGTACATTCCATACCGACAGGCCTTTGTAAACCGACGTGATCTATCTGATCCGTTGTATACCGATGTGATCTATCTTACTCTTGTTATCCGACGTTATCTTGTTGGGGTGTTCTTTTTCGTAGTTACCAATCTTTAGGTTCATCTTAAGAAGAAGGTGTTGGGATATGTGTTTTACTTGTTCATGTGCGGAGTAATGATTTAAGTGCGGGATGGAGTCGCGACCATACCACTACTCTTATCATTCGCTCTTGTATATTGAACTAGTAGAGTTACTAATCTTGATTCGTGAAGTGGTTTTGCGCATATAGTGGTAATTTAATGCCGAAATTTGCGGAATTTTTTGCTTTGTTAGTTTGTGTACCACACTCCTTGTTCAGTCGTGTGTGTTATGCTTAATATCTTCTAGGTGCCTTGACCTTTGTTGATATTTAATATCATCCCAGTGAATTGTATCCTTTAATCTTGGTTAATACCATTTTGGTACTATTTTGGATTATTATCATTCTCCATTATAGTATTAACTTGTGTTTTATCAATCACAGGATGGCACCACCACGCCGTTCTGAGGAGGACATACCAGCTGAACTGGGGGCTGCTTTGGCAAGTATTGCTAATGCCTTGGGAACTATGCAGCAGAACCAGCAGCGCTTCGAAGAAAGCGTGAGGAGGAACGAGTTTGTCCCGCTACCTCCACCTCCCAAGCGAGGATACATCAAGAGTTTTCTCAAGTTCATCCCACGCTAGTTTGACGTGTCTGATTAGCCACTTGATGTGGATGATTGGCTGCGTGAAATATCAAGGTTGCTGATGACTGCGGATGTTCCTGAGCAAGAATGGGTCAAATGTGCCACTCACCTTCTGAAGGGAGATGCAGCTCTGTGGTGGGAAAATTACCTCAAGGCAGACCTCTCTGGTTTTCAGCCTACTTGGGAGCAATTCACTAGGGCTTTCAAAGAGCAATATCTGTCAGAAATTGTCATGGAAAGGATGAAGGAAGTGTTTCTCAACCTCAAGCAGGGCACTGACAATGTCAATACCTACATCAAAAACTTCATGAACCTTTCTCGGTATGGTGGCGATGAGATCTCTGATGACAAGAAGAAGCAAAAGAGGTTTAGGCAAGGACTCAATGCTTCCATAAAATATGCAATCACTCATGCAAGGCCGGGGTCTTTTTTGGAACTCCAACACATAGCTCTGTAGGAAGAAGCAAGTAGGCAAGTGTTTGAGGAGTCAAAGAAACATAGCCGCGATACAGCAAGCTCTTCTACTATGACAGCTCCTTCTAAGCGTCGTGTCTGGGTTCCTAACACCCCATCGTCGCTCCCTGCTCCAACAAGACCGTCAAGCTACGCAGCAAGGCCACCAAACTCCTTCACTGCGGCTCCCAGGGGCTACAACCACAACTACCCTGGAGCGCCTGGCGGAGTCCCTGGCTACGTTGCTCCACATCCACCTGGTGCTTGCTATACTTGTGGAAACACTGGGCATCAGCACTGGAATTGTCCTATGAATAACAAAGCGCTTCCACCACCACCTCCAAGACCTGCGGCAAGTTCTCCCATGGTTCGTGCACCTCCACCGCAGGCTCTCAACATCAACACCAAGCCCGGGTCTATGGTTGCTCGTGCCAACTGTGTCAACGCCGCTCAAGCTGAGCATGCACCTGGAGTTGTGATGGGTATGCTTCCTGTTAACTCAATTCCTACTCGAGTTTTGTTTGATTCTGGCGCATCGCATTCTTTTGTTTCTCACAAGTTTGCAAATGAGAATGAGTTAGCAATGGATCCTCTCCCCAAGCGTTTAATGGTCCTTTCTCCTGGAGCAACAATGGCATCTTCTAAAATCAGCCATAACAATCAAATTGAGATTGGTGGTTCTTCGTTTCTGGCTTCCTTAATTATTCTAGGAAATTCTGATATTGATGTTATCTTGGGCATGGATTGGTTAACAACAAATGCAGCTGTGATTGATTGTGCTGAACGTTCGGTTTCTCTGAAAATTCCTGAAGGCCATATAGTCTATTCTCCAAGTCTGACTCCTGCAATTCAGCTTTACTCTTTGGCGGCTCTGAATGATGATGCTATGGGAGGTATTCAGAGTGTTCCGGTAGTCTGTGAGTTCCCAGATGTCTTTCCTGAAGAGTTGGTAGGTATGTCTCCGGATCGTGAAGTTGAGTTTGTGATTGAACTTGAACCTGGTACCGCTCCTATCTCCAAGCGGCCTTATAAAATGGGTCCTGTCGAGTTGGCTGAACTGAAACGTCAGCCTGATGAACAAGAGAAGTTGGATTTCATTCATCACAGTACTTCTTCTTGGGGTAGCCCAACCATCTTTGTGAAGAAGCGAGACAAGGCTGATAGACTTTGTGTTGACTATCGGGCACTCAATGCTAAAACCATCAAGAATAAATATCCCCTTCCGCGGATTAATGATCTCTTCGATTAGCTAGCTGGAGCTGTGGTATTCTCTAAGCTTGATTTGAAAAGTGGTTATCATCAAATCAAGATTCGCAAGGAAGATGTTCCTAAAACAGCTTTCACCACCCGCTATGGCATGTACGAGTACACGGTCATGTCTTTCGGTCTCACCAATGCACCTGCCACCTTCTCGAGGCTTATGAACTCGGTTTTCAAGGAGTATCTTGATAAATTCGTTGTGGTCTATCTGGATGACATTCTAGTCTATTCTAAGTCTAAGGAAGAACATGAAGAACACCTTCGGTGTGTCCTAAGCAAGCTTCGTGAGAACCGCCTGTATGCAAAGTTCTCCAAGTGTGAATTCTGGCTGCCACAAGTCACCTACCTTGGTCACGTCATCTCTTCCAAGGGCATTGCCGTCAACCCAGAAACTATTAAGACAATTGTTGACTGGCTTCCACCTATAAATGTCAAAGAAGTCCGGAGTTTCCTTGGTTTGGCTAGTTACTACCGTCGCTTTGTTCAAAACTTCTTGAAGATTGCGAAGCCTCTTACCGATCTCCTCAAGAAAGGCAAGAAATACCTTTGGACTCCTGCATGTCAAGCGAGCTTTGAAATACTCAAAGAGAAGCTCACTTCCACACCAGTCTTGGTTCCTCCAGACACATCAAAGCCTTTCCAGATATTCTGTGACGCCTCATTGCAAGGATTGGGTGCGGTCCTTATGCAAGAAAAACAAGTTGTTGCTTATGCCTCTCGACAGTTGAAGACGCATGAGATCAACTATCCCACACATGACCTCGAACTCGTAGCAGTTGTTTTTGCTTTGAAAGTATGGAGGCATTATTTGCTTGGCAACGGTTGTGAGATCTTTTCTGATCACAAGAGTCTGAAGTATATATTCACACAGCCTGATCTCAACCTTCGTCAGAGGAGGTGGGTTGAAACAATCAATGATTTCGATTTGACCATCAACTACACTCCGGGCAAAGCTAATGTCATGGCCGATGCTCTCAGCCGAAAAGCTTATGTCAACAACCTCATGGTGGAAGAATTCCGCAAGCTCAACCTTGAAATTGTGGATCAAGGGTACCTCATGGTGGAAGAATTCCGCAAGCTCAACCTTGAAAAGCTTATGTCAACAGCCTCTTTTGTGCGAGGAATTCCGCAAGCTCAACCTTGAAATTATGGATCAAGGGTATCTTTTGAACCTTCTGGCAACCCCACTCTTGGAAGAAAAAGTTCGCTCTATTCAACTTGGTGATCCTTACACCAAAAAGATCATCTCCAACATTCAGCTTCCGAAGTATGAGTCTTTCCACGTCGACGACCAAGGCACTCTTTTCTTTGAACACCGGATGTTTGTTCCGAACTACCCGGGTTTAAGAGAGCAAGTTCTCAAGGAGGCGCATGATTCCGTTCTTTCTATCCACCCTGGCAGCACTAAGATGTACATGGATCTGAAAACACAATATTGGTGGACTGGATTGGAACGATATTGTGCCAAGTATGTCTCGGAGTGTAATGTCTGCCGTAGAGTTAAAGCTGTCCATCAGAAACCTTCCGGTCTTCTACAACCATTGAAGCCTCCGGAATGGAAATGGGAGAAAGTAGAGATGGATTTCATCACTAGTTTTCCAAGGTCGCAGAAGGGCAACAATGCAATCTTCGTTGTCATCAACAGGCTGTCTAAAGTAGCTCACTTCTTTCCCGTCAAGGAAACAATTTCTGCAATTCAGTTGGCTGAGCTCTATATCAATAGAATTGTCTCTCTGTATGGAGTTCCTCTTGAGATCAGCTCAGACCGTGGAAGTATCTTCACTTCCAAGTTCTGGGGAAGTTTACAAAACGCTTTGGGAACAAAATTGAACTTCAGCACAGCTTACCACCCTCAGTTGCAAGGACAAGTTGAAAGGATCAATTAGATTATGGAAGATATGCTCCGTGCTTCCGTTATCTCTTTCGGTATGAAGTGGGAAGAATACCTTCCTTATGCTGAATTCTCTTACAACAACAGCTTCCAGAAAAGTCTAAAGATGGCACCATTTGAGGCTCTTTATGGTCGCAAATGCAGAACTCCGATTGGTTGGTCGGGCATAGGGGAAAGAATATTGTTTGGCCCCGACATTGTAACTCAAGCGGAGGAGAAGGTTCACATCATTCTTGAAAGCACACGAACATGGAATATGTCCCTGGTGATCTCGTTTACCTTCGTGTCACTCCCATGAGAGGCACGCACAGCTTTGGTATCAAAGGAAAGCTGGCTCCTAGATACATCGGTCCTTTCAAAATTCGTGGAAGAAGAGGAGAAGTTGCTTATGCTCTTGAGCTCCCTGAAAAACTCAAGGTCCATGATGTTTTCCATATCTCTCAACTCAAGAAGTGCTTCAAGGATCCCGGCAGGACCGTGGACCATGAACTCATCAATCTCTAAGAAGATCTGTCTTATCAAGAACACCCCATAAAAATTCTAGAAGTCGCAGAAAGAAGGACTCACAACAAGTCCATCAAGTTCTGCAAGGTGCAGTGGTCGCACCATTCGGTTGATGAAGCCACTTGGGAAGGTGAAGATGAGCTCCGTGCCAAGTATCCTACCCTCTTCGAGTCTTCTTCTTCTTCCTAGAATCTCGGGGCGAGATTCCTGTTTAGTGGGGGAGAGTTGTAGCATCCCAATAGTCTAACAATGGTAATGCTACTTGGTCTAGTAATATAATGGCTACTTCCTATATATAATTGGTGCATCATAATTATATCATGCTCATGTCATCATGCCACCTTGCATTTGAGCATCATATAAAACCCTTTTGACTTGGTCCTTATCTCATATGCATTATTAATTGTATTTGCCTCTTGATATTGTTTGGTTATTGATATAGTGTTTAATGCCCAAGTTGAGTTGGGGGCATATCCTTTATTCCACTCCACCACTTTCTTTGGTCACCACCTTATCATTCCACCATCCTATTTTACCCTTGAGCTTTTATGTTCCTATGCTTTGAATCTAGCTCATGCGAGTTGGGAGGGATCCAATTCTATTCTTTTGGCTTGACCTAGATCCATATTTTGGAATGCATAAGAATAATGCCATGTTATTTATTATTGTTTTCACAAAATAAAACATGGAAATTAATTATTATGCATGGGCCATGCAAGAGTACCACCACCTTTAGCTCCTTTGGTTTTTCTCTTTGTTTTAGTGGATCTTGCTTTGGGGGAATATTTCTATCTCTCTCCACCATCCCCATGTTCCCAACAACACCATTTTCCCTTCATGCATGACCAAGTGAGGCCTTTTTCCAAAAAAAAACCATCCCTTTCTCTTTTTCTCGAGTTTACCTTCACCTCACCTTGGGTTAAACACAAACCCTCACCCTTCCTCTTGGTTTGATCTTAAAAGCATGTGTTTTTAAAACCTAAACACCCTAATTAAACCCTAACCCTAGTTTTCTCTCTATTCTCTCTAACCCTAGTTCTAATCTAAACCCTTACCCTAACACTCACCTCTCTCTCTCTTTCTCTCTCTACCATACTGGCCCCACCCCAGCTACCCTCCTACCCCAACCCTAGCACCAGCCCTAACCCGAGCCACTACCCCATCCTAACCTAGCTCTAACCGAGCCCCCTCTCTCCACCCTTTCTCCCTCCCTGGCATGCTGGCCCAGCCGAGTCTGCACGCCTAAAGCTCTTCCTCGCCCACCTGCCAGGCCCCCTGCGCTGCCCAAGCCGAGCCCCAGCTCGAGCACGTGAAGGAGAGGAGGAAAAAGGGGCCGAGCCACCTTTTCCACCGTCTACCCTACGGCCTCACCCTCCTACCCCGTCCCTATCCTCCCCTCCGTCCTGGCATCGTTCCAGATCTACCAGCGTGCGTGCCCTTCCACCCCTGTCCTCCCAGCTACCCCGTACCCCTCCTTCTCCAACTCCGGCCACCGATCACCGCCAGCACCACCGCGGACTCCTCGTTCCAGCCGGCGTGCGCAACGTGGAGGTGATCAAGGTGGCCGAGGTGGTTCTTCTGCGTCGCCCCGTACGCGCCAGCGAGGAGGAGGAGCCCCACAACTGCCGTAGCACGACGACATCCACCGAAACCCTAGCGCCGCCGTTCGCCAGCTCCGTCGACGTTCTGCTGCGTCCCGCCCCGATCCGCCGCCGTCAACCACCCCGCGGTGAGTCCCTCTCCCGCCTAGACACCCTCTGCCTCGCCGTAAAACCCTAGTCGCGGCAGGCGTTTCGCCAAGCACTCTCAGTGCGCCGTGGTCGCGCGCGTCTGCACGTCGCCGCGTCGCGCAGCGACCTATCTAGCGCCCGTCCGCTTTCCTGTCACCATCCCTCACTCAGCCGCACTGGTTACCGCCCCCGAGCGCGAGCCCCTGGTCCCCTGTTCGATCCCCCGCGCCTCACCGCCACTGCCACGCGCGGATCTCGCCGTCAGACCGTGGAGAAGATCCACAGTGCCCCCCCTTTTTTGCAAATAGCCCCCTCTGTTATCTTTCGCTCAACCCGCGGTACTCGCGACCCCACCTGCCAGCCGCTGCGTACTTTTTACAGAAAGGCACCCCGGTTTTCGTAAAGCTCAACCCGCGCTCCAGCACGTCCCCACTTGTCAGCCTCTGCGGGTACAGCCACTGGCACGTGGACCCATAGCCGCTGACCCCACCTGTCAATCGCAGCGGCTAGGCAAGCCTGAGGTGTAAAACGCTTTGCGCGCGGATCTCGCCGAGTCAGTAGAGGCCCACCCGTCAGCGACTTGGGTTGGATTCGTCTGGGTGTAAAAAGTTTCCCTGGTTATCTGTTTTAACAAAACAAATTAAAAATTGTTTAAATTCAAATTCAAATCAGATTTTAAATAACTTATAAATTATAAATCCAAATAATACAAATGATATATGTTTTGGAATCAGAAAAATGTGAGGAATTCAAATATGCTATTCAAAATAATGTTTGAACACTTTAACTTTTTGAGATGATTAAATTACAATAAAATGCCCTTTTCTTAATAAATTAATAACTTTAAATCTATAACTCCATATTTGACAAATAATATGTCTAAATCGATCAGCGCGACGAGCCCGTTCTATCTATGCATTCCTTGTTCTGATTTGAAGCATGCATCATGTCATTATTACAAATCAGAACTGTTTATGGTAATAAAATTTGGCTGAACAATTAACAAAATGCTTTACTCTTGTAACCACACCTCACCCTTGCCATGCTACTTTAATGCCATGTAAATTGTGCATCATTCATCATGGCATGCGTGTTTGCTTGTCGCATTTTAACTCATATGTTTGTGCACTTTATTTATGTTGGGCCTTGTTTGTTTGATTCTTCTTCGAATAGACGCCCAGCAGGAGAATTACCAGGAATCACAGTAGTTCTACCCAGATCCATCTCTCGCTTCAACTGAGCTGCCAGGAAAGCACTACCACATGCTTGCATACATATAGTACCTATTGCCTCTATCTTATTCTTGCATCATTGAGTCGCGATTGCATTAAATTGAATCCCAAGTACTGCATAGCCTTTACTTTTAAACCCCAGTGAAGCTTGTTCCTCCATCCCATGAGCTATTACTACAGGAGTTGTTTGGGCCATGGGAGTCGTAGAAAAGCATGTGTAGGGTATGTGAGTGTCTGATGGATAACGAGGTACCTAAACAACTTAACCTGAGTAGTAATGGGATAACTAATGAAAGAGGCACCGGTGAGCAATATCTGCTATTTGGTTTTTCATGTTCACTTGTGTCCCGTAGGACCCCGAGTACTTGATTCCTGTTCCTTGACTATTCGCACTATCCACATCCGGGAGGCCTTATGGACCCACCTGAGCTAGAGCTTGATTCATTCTTATTTCTTGGGGGCCACAAAGTAGTTTGGGCCTTTGTTACTATTCTGTACTTATGCCATGCTTACTGTTTTATTTCATATTGAGCGTGGAGCACCTGTACTGTTTTGGATGCGGAGTGTTTTCGCGGTATCGATAAGCCCAGTCACACTTTCGGGTTCCCAGTCGTTTACAGCCATTGACGCAAACCTTGAGTTCGTCTCGGAGTCAGCTAGCTTCGTTGCGGGTAGCTTAATGGGGTGGCCCCCTGAAATATTGTTGAATCCTGTGATTGCTTTGTCGTGAATGCCTCGTAGGGTTTTGAGTTGGTTTTTCCGAGGTTGATCGAGTGTGTGTTGCTATTCGTGCACCCCTGCAGGGTAATCTTTCTGAAAGCCGTGTCCGCGGTTATGGACGACTTGGAGCACAGTTTCTCGATCATAGACAATTATAACTAAAGTACCGCTTTTAAATTGACTAAGTACCTGACTAGTAAATAGTGCAATACTCATAGAATGGTTAATAAAACTGCCAACGAATGGGGGTTGTTCGTCCGCTTCCTCGTTGATAAGCGAGGAGGATGGATCTGTTAATTATACTGTTATAAATGTTGTTCTAATTTCACGGACATCAATCTATCAATGGTTAGGCGGATGGTTAGCGAGTATCTATAGACGTGTTAGTTATTATCTGTTGCTGCAATTGCGTCACCCCAGGTTGTGTCCCTTTTAGTGGCATAAAGACTTGCTGAGTACCCCTAGGATCTCACATGATAAATTGTTTGATTCAGATGAACAGGTGTACTCGCAAGATGGATACTGGGTGGAGGAGACGGATGATGTTGGCAACGATCACTCGGTGTAGAGATTCCGGGAACGGGGATCCGTGAGATCTGTGGGCGGGATGTGTTTATTTATGTGGCATCTTATGCCGTTTTGCTTCTTATCCGTACTCGGATCTTGTTTTCCGCTTCCGCCTGATACTCTGATGTTTGATGTATGAGGAGCTATCCTAAAATATTACCTCTATCTATGATATTTGAATCTTGCCGTATGGCGTTGCAATATTTCTATTTCTTTTAGATGGAATGGCTCTGAGGACTGTTGTATGTGGCTTGCATACATACTCACTTGTGTATGTAGTTGATCCCTTCGCCTGCCGATTACGCTGCTCGTTCTTGTCCCGATGCTCTGAATGTGGTTAGGACGGCCGAAAGGTCTACCGTGAGTGGCCCTAGGCCCCACCGTACTATTTTAACCACTTTCGCTCATCCAGGCATGTAACTAAGAGCGTAATTCACCGAGGTAGTTACAGGATCCAACACCAGCGCATATGTTATAGGACTCGGCATGAGCTTTGGGTGGTCCTTGATGCTCTAGGTAATTTCTTGTTCTACCCAAGGCATATACCTTGTCACAGCTGGCATTACTGTGTTCACTTCCATATGTTCTGGTTGCAAGCTCTTTCTATCAGTTTCCTCTGCGGTGAACACACAATAAATTTGGTGATGTTCTCTATACTCATATCTGCCATCCTGGCCATGATACCCTTGGTCTTGCTGTTGCTGATTATTCACCTGATGCACTACAACCCTTCTCTCCTGGTTCTCATACCTCGGTGGAAGTGGAGGAAACATTAGTTTATGTCCATTCCCCCTAGTGAGCTGTTGCTACAAAGCTGCATCGTTTCGAGGTGCTTCGTGCCGAGGTCCATCATGTCGAGGTGCATCGTACCGAGGTGCCTGAGCATTCCTCGAGCCACTTTGCTCTAGATTCCTCATCCACTCACATTGCCAGGTTGTATGATTCGTCGGGTTATTCGGACATGGCGTGTGGAACTTGCACGACTGATCCAACATAGACTCGAATGTGTATCTCGGCCTATCCTTCTTTTCTTGCCACTGTTTCTTCTATTCTAGCGTCCAAGGTTTCTTGCCTTCACCCTTTTGTTGTCACTGTTGCCCTCCAAGTTTTTGACACTGGCTAGCTCTTGCATTGTGCTGATCCTGATCCATAGCTACTACTTGCTGCAAGTTGTAGCGGTAGTCCGGGCAATCGTTCCTTCTCTTACCCCGGAAGTCATTGCAACGCGATAATCCGGCACCCTCTCACGGGTAATATTCATCATTGGACTCACTGGGCATCATCCGAGGCTGAGTTGGATCACCCAAGGCTGAGTTGGATCACGTGGTTGGCATATCTCTCTGCAATCTTTGCCACAACATACTTGCATACCTGCACCCTTGGACGAACCACGCAATAGCTTATGATTCAATTACCCCTTCACAGGAATTCCTCACATTGCACCAGCGAGTCAAGAACTCCCGGTTCGTCTCATTCGGTCTTTGCTTGCATAATGCCAGAGTTTGTGGCCTATTTGGCCTCTTGTATGTGCTTGAGAAGTTGTTGATGAACAACTCCTCTAAGTCCAACCAACAGTAATTCTTCCTGGCAAAAAATTATTCAACCAGACCCTTGGTGGTCCTTCCAACATCTGTGGAACATATCTCACTTCCCATCTCAAGTTACCCATGGCAATGTTCACCACAGTTGCGTATTCAATGAGCCAATCATCCGGCTTAGTGCTACCGTCATATGTCTTTGTTCCCCGGGCCAACTGATGTTCGGCACTGGTGGCTCCCTCATGATCCGAGGTCCAAAGCATGCTGGACCCGGAGGACCCTGCACCTTAATCATCTCCGACCTATAGATCCGGTCCAACTTCAGCCTTGCATCATCTGGCTACAAGTTCCTGCTTCCCAATCTTGATGCAACCACATTGTGCTCTGGCCATGGAAATCCGGGATCGGCCATCGCCAAATAACCATCATTGTATCTATCCTGACCCAGACGTGCATTTTGCTATTGCATTGCTGGGGCAACACTTCTCTCCTGCCGAGGTGCATATTGCTTCTGATGTTGCCAAGGTATATTTTGTCCTGATCCCGCCGGATTATGCTATCTGGCATTGCCATTAGTAGCGTTTCCTCGACTAGCGTTGCCTTGGTCGCGGTTACCCCAGCCAGCTTCACCCCAGCTGGCACCGTGACCGTCCTCTTCAACTTGGATTGCTTTTCCTTTCCCTGCCCTTACCGATTCATACGGGACCATATGTTGTCTTTTCTCCCCGAGGTTACCACCTCCTCCCTTATAGGGCCATCATGAGGTGATGATGCAACACCGACAGACCTTGCCGAGTTATTCCTCGCTGAATGAACTACATGCGATGCTCCGGGTTGCGTCGGGTTTCCTTGTTCATTTCCTCATTCTACTGACACGCTACCCTTAGCAAATGGTTAACTCTCTCTTGTTGCCTTTCTCTAGCTTCTCCGGGCAAACCCTCTAACTCGGATGCAGCTGCATTGGCAGCCCTGAGGTTTTTTGCCGAGGTACAATACCTCTCCAGCCTGCTGTCACGTTAGTAGATATCTTCCTAGGCTTAGGCACATACTCCTTGTCTATCTGATTGATCAGGTTCCTACCTCGGATTTTTACCCCATCTAAACTGTTTGCCTTTGCATACTCCCGCAGAGTGATGCTTAGAGACTGCTCTATCTTGGCTACCTTCTTCGCCCTAGCTATAATTTTCTTCATAGTATCCTCTAGCTCGGGATGTACCTGAGTCGGATCTACTACTGGTGCTATGGGTGTTGCCAAGCTATCTATTGCCTACTATAGTACATTTTCTGGCCTCTCTAGCGGAGGGAATCTAGATCTTGCATGTTTTGGAGTAGCCTCTGACTATGGCGTCGGGTCCTTGCTTACTCCCTCGTCTGGCGCCGTCATCGTGACCTCAACACGACTAGCGGGGCGAGTGATACGCGAGCTACGAGTTTCGCGAAGGGGTGGTTCGCCTCCCTCGGCGACGTGCTCCGAGTGAACGTAGGACTCGTCAACACCGACGTAGATCTTGTGGGTGCCAAGCTTGATGAAGAGGCCGTTGCGCGGAGTAGGACGCCTGCCGAAGCTCCCCACGTTGTCGCTGACATAGTCCAGCTCCAAAGCACTGAACAAGCCCGGAGATGATGCGTTCACCGGTGCCGATGATGTTTCCCGTCCAGAGTTTTACCCCTACTAGTGCCGCTAGCCCCACGATAGGCACCAACTGTCATGGTGGTGGCATGGCAGATGCCATGTATAGGCTAAAGATGGGTCCAATGAGCACTAGAGGAATCGAGGGTGGGATAGTGTGGTGATTCCACACACAAATGTTTGTATTTCTCTCTTGAAGATGATGGATTATAGAGGGTCCTCGAGCTGTTCGTGGGAAGGAGACTATCTCTCTTACTACCCACAACTAATATCTAGGGCACTCCCTTAGTAAAAATGGCCGACCCCCTCTATGGAGACCCTGGTGCTCCTTATATAGGGAAGCCCACGTTACAAATCTAGGGCATACGTGGAGGCATATTCTCGGAATGTGCCCTTTGGTAAAGTAAGATGCCTCATTTTACACTTTAAATGGCTAGTCTGGAGTCAGGGCATAAGCCCCTCTGCGCGCAACGTCATCCGACATTGGTTGCATCACCCTTGTAGACCATGCCTCGGTGGTCCTCTCCTCTATCCGCTTCGCTCATGCTACAGTGGACAGAGGCCACCGTTTGACCCGCAAGATTCCTTCCTTCTCCTGGAAGCCAAGATGTAACTCGGCTAGCGCCCAGCTAACTCGGCCAGGCAGGTACCTGCAAGCAAGGTAGATCAAACATAGCCGACATACGTTTTATGCCGGTCGAGCTACTATGAGGTGAACACCTACCAGGACGGGTCATTCCGTAAGTCGTCCTTCCTTGAGGTGACTCAGCCAGCATTCGCTTTGACCTTGCCGTAACTCGGCTAACTCGGCCTTTATAGCCCGGCGCCTACCTGGGGGTATGCACCCAACAATAAACCACATGGATACACTAGAGTTCATTGAATGTGTGTTATTTTCATAAATCACATGGATCCACTAGAGTTCATCACATGTGTGTTCTTCTCCTAAACCACATGGATGCACTAGAGTCATTGCATGTGTGTTCTTTTCATAAACCACATGGATCCACCAGTGTGATTGGATGTGTGTTCTTTTCATAAACCACATGGATCCACCAATGTCATTGCATGTGTGTTCTTTTCATCAACCACATCTAGTCATTGCATTTGTGTTCTTTTCATACACCACATGGATCCACTAGAGTCATTGCATGTGTGCTCTTTTCATAAACCACATGGATCCAATAGAGTCATTGCATGCGTGTTCTTTTCATAAACCACATGGATCCACTAGAGTTCATTGCATGTGTGTTATTTTCATAAACCACATGGATCCACCAGTGTCATTGCATGTGTTTTCTTTTCATAAACCGCATGGATCCACCAGTGTCATTGAATGTGTGTTCTTTTTCTAAACCAAATATGGATCCACTAGAGTCATTGCATGTATGTTCTTCTCCTAAACCACCAACAGAGTCATTGCATGTGTGTTCTTTTCATAAACCACCACTAGAGTCATTGCATGTGTGTTCTTTTCATAAACCACCACTAGAGTCATTGCATGTTTGTTCTTTTCATAAACCACATGGATCAACTATTGTTCATTGCATTTGTGTTCATTTCATAAACCACATGGATCCACTAGAGTTCATTGCATGTGTGTTCTTTTCATAAACCACATGGATCCACTAGATTTCATTTAATGTGTGTTCTTTTCATAAACCACATGGATCCATTAGAGTCATTGAATGTGTGTTCTTTTCATAAACCAAATGGATCTAGCAGAGTCATTGCATCCATTTTCTTCTCATAAACCACCACTAGAGTCATTGCATGTGTTTTTTTTCATAAACCACATGGATCCACTAGAGTTCATTGCATTTGTGTTCATTTCATAAACCACATGGATCCACTAGAGTTCATTGAATGTGTGTTCTTTTCATAAACCACATGGATCCACTAGAGTTCATTGAATGTGTGTTCTTTTCATAAACCACAAGGATCCACTAGAGTTAATTGCATGTGTGTTCTTTTCATAAACCACATGTATCCACTAGAGTCATTGCATGTGTTTTTTCATAAACCACATGGATCCACCATTGTCATTGAATGTGTGTTCTTTTTCTAAACCACATATCGATCCACTAGAGTCATTGCATGTGTGTTCTTGTCCTAAACCACCACTAGAGTCATTCCATGTGTGTTCCTTTCATAAACCAACACTAGAGTCATTGCATGTGTGTTCTTTTCATAAACCACATGGATCCACTAGAGTTCATTGCAATTGTGTTCATTTCATAAACCACATGGATACACTAGATTTCATTGCGTTTGTGTTCATTTCATAAACCACATGGTACACTAGAGTTCATTGCATGTGTGTTCTTTTCATAAACCACATTGATGCACTAGTGTTCTTTGAATGTGTGTTCTTTTCATAAACCACATGGATACACTAGAGTTCATTTCATGTTTGTTCTCTTCTCCTAAACCACCTGGATCCACTAGAGTTCATTGAATGTGTGTTCTTTCCATAAACCATATGGATCCACCAGAGTCATTGCATGTGTGTTCTCCTAAACCACGACTAGAGTCATTGCATGTGTGTTCTTTTCATTAACCGCATGGATCCACTAGAGTTCATTGAATGTGTGTTATTTTCATAAATCACATGGATCCACTAACGTTCATTGCATGTGTGTTGTTCTCCTAAACCACATGGATCCACTAGAGTCATTGCATGTGTGTTCTCTTCATAAACCACACGGATCCACAGTGTCATTGGATGCGTGTCTGATACGTCCAAAACATATCTACTTTCCCGAACACTTTTGCTATTGTTTTGTAACATCCCAGCATTAGAGCTTAGAAATATGCTGAGATAAGGTGTGTGCATTGCATTCATGCATGGAAAATATGATGAGATAAGGTGTGTGCATTGCATTCATCCAGCAAAACTAAAGAAGCCAGTGAGGGATCAGGATCTCTCTTGGTCGGATGGAAGCATTTGGACAAGTGCGACAGATTTCTACATGACCTCTATTGTATCTTGGTGTTTAAGGGAATTCATTTTAAAATTTTAGTATTCAAATAATATATTTGAATTATAGAATAATGTATAATGGGATGATAAATAATAATTAAATTACAATAAGGAATAAGAGTTGAATTCTTATTTATGAATAAGATCCAATATGTACAAGTCTCAAATTACACTGAAAATAAAAGTTAAAAAAATTACATTGCCCTTATAACAAAGGTATAAGAGATATTTCAATAAAATAATTGTGTACAAAAATAAAGGGATAACTTTATTACCTCACACAATGTTACATTGTATTTACAATATGTGTAATAATAAAATCAGTAAAGGGAATAGAAAAGGATGACTTTAATACAATAATACAAACATTACACTATTGTGACAAATATTCGGAGAAAAAAGGAAATTACAATTATATGAATAAACAATTACATCAGAAGAAATAAAAATCCTACACTAATCTTTAAGCAGATTTCTCCATCTTTCTGATCTTTTCTCCTTCAATTGATCCCTGCAAATGAGACAGATAACTAGAAAAGATAGTAGAAAAAATAGTGTTTCGGTTAGTGAACTCTCAGAATGGCATAGAGTTGCTATGATAGGCTCATCACAGAGTTTGCAATAAAGGGACCATTTAGTAACTATTCATATCAGGGTATTTTCCTCAGACTTATTGCATCATAGGATAAAGGAAATCACATCTCAAAAATGACAGCTAACCAGTAGAAATATCTCAGTCAAGCTAATACATATGGGACAAGTTCCATTTGTGGAAACTTGAACCAGAGGGGGGCCACTGGACAGCAGCTCACACAACACATGCAAGTGTTGTGTTGTCAACACCACAAGAGAGTACCATATAGGGAGAGAGCACAGCCGTATCTAGCAAAACTACGCCCTCCCACATCTAACCATTCGATATCCACAACTCCAGAGCACAGGTTCAGCATCAAAACCTCCAAAATGCACCACACCCACATCACCAGCACCCTGGTTGCTTGGGGAAGCCATCCAGGAGCACCAGAAGAAGGACATGAGCAAGGAGGAGAAGGTTTACCAGAAGATTCAGCAGCAACTGATCAAGATCCATCACTAGAACAAGTTTCAGGAAGCTCAAGGTAGGAATAATAAGATCCTTGGAAGATATAGTGCATATTATATTTGTTCTTATCTGTTTTAGATAAAAGGGCAAGAAGAGGAAGTAATAAAGTACATAAAAGAGAGGATTTCTCTCAGTCCTGCATAGAGGTGCTATGCAAAATCATCATCAAGAATGAAAATCATAGCACAATATCTGTCCTTATCCAGAGTTGTGCCTTAGCTTGTTGCATCCTTGATCTGGGCAAATTGTTAAAGAAGCAGACCATGCTACCCAGCCACTGCTGTGCAAAATCCACGTATGGAGGCACGACAACAGCAACAAGGGAAGCAGATACCAGCAATACGAAAAAAAATCAGGCACTTGACCTATATGTATCATGAGCCAAGAAAGCTCTTAAAGAACAATAGCAGCTATTGTAACCTGGGAATTAGCCACTATGCACACTCTAGGGAGGCACCACAGTAGCCAATTCCTATGTGGAAAAAAGACCACAATTTTCAGATAATTATAATATCCACCCAGTCTACTGGCTGCAATCAACCAAATTTGAGATCAAATAATTTTCCTAGTTGATAAACTAGGAATCATTTTAAAGACATACAAATACACTCCATAGGTTCAGATTACTATATATATCTCACCTAGGAAATCAAACCCATCTTTTATCATCTGCAAATCATCAGTAGCTAAATTAAATCACCTTCCTAGAAAAATCTTACTAGGAATCATTTAATTTCAATAACAGACTGATCAGGAAATATCTTTGATCATCACTAACTAAAAAAGCAGTAAACCATTCAATTATCCATTCCTCAGGTAAATAAAATTACCAATTAAAATTCACCCCTCTAGAGAAACAATTGTAATCATGGTATATCAGCAATTGCACTGCTAATCCGTAATATTAATCCTTATTACAGTATAATTTCATCAATCCCCAAATTTAGAATACTACAACTTCTTTTCATTGATGTTAACAAGTATCAAGAATGATTCAATCATCTAGGTGGGGACAACAAGTTTAACAAAGCCTCATTAATTGGCTGTATTACTTCAGTATGGAAGCATTTTAAATATAACAAATATTCTATACCAATACAAGGCAGCATCCCTAGTGTATATATCAAATCATTTAGACTGTAGTAATAATAGGATCTGGTAGTACCCTGTTGGCAGGAACTACCGTCAGTAATACATTATGTAGAAGTTTATCACAACCAAGATGAATCAAAATGTCTAACTAAGCATTACGGTAGAGGGGTATGAACACTTGGTTCAGAGATAAACCCTAATAGAGGTTACCACAGTAATCCCAAATGGCTTGGCCAGGAAGAGCATGAAGAGAAGCGTAAAAGGGGTAGTACAAGGAGACTTACTCAAGGTTCTCGCAAATGTACCGAAGAGGAAGTAGAAAGATAGCCGGCGGCAGAGAGAAGTAGTTGCACAGGGAGCACCCTGAAGGGGCGCTGCAACCCGCGCCAGCACAAGACGGTGGCAGCCGATGAGGGAGGCCATGGCACGACGGCACCTGCGACACCACCACCCCAAACCCTAGCACCAGAAAGGGGTCGTGCATGGATGCAGCAGAGCGAGTTGGGCGAATCGCCGGGGTGTGGGGGAAGAGTGAGTTGTGGCGCCTCATCCGTCACGGTCGGCGGCGATAGAAACGGCTAGAGCCGCCGGAATCATAGCGGCGACAGCGTCGCCATGGCATCGCTAGGGAGAGAGAGAGGAGAGAGCATCGAGGTAAGGGTCGGGTCGAGGTAGATCAACTGAATGGACCGGACCAGGTGGTGTAGCCCAACCAAGTGGGCTGGACTGACTTGTGGACCCGGTTTGGGTATATAAAGGAAATGGAAAATGGAAAAAATGAATAATATGGAAATTACCAATATACCTTGAATTTATTTTAATTCTAGAAAATTATAGAAAATCATAAATATATATAATATATCAAAAAGACCACAAAAATAATATCTTCCTAAGAATTATATAACCTTATTTTTTTGAAATTAATTAAAATGTAAGTAAATAATAACACCCTTAAATCCTAAGTGAAATATCATAAATTAAGAAAAAATCCTAAAAAAATGAATAAAAAACATTTTGTATATGAACATAAAACTACTATTTAATAAAAATACTAACTTTATTTTTAACCAATAAAACTTGAAGCTAATATTTAAAAACATTTAGTCCTTTGTAGAATTTTGTAAAAAAAAGGATAACACCAAAAATGAAATAAAATTCACTTCTAAGATCTTAAGTAAGTATGTTTTCCTAGAAAAATACTAATTGTATTATTCCAACACATTTTATAGTTTTTAAGAAATAAATCCTTATTTATTATTTAGTTGGTAAATTCTCTGAGAACATTCTTAAATAAAATAATAATAATAATAATCACAATTCTATATAAAACACCTTAAAACCCTAATAACTAAATATTAAGTCTAAAGCTATAACTTGGATCTATGATCAAACTTAAGTATAACTTATTAACCTTATAACACTCTTTTAAAATCATAAATCCAAAACTAAGTCAACAATTTAAGTAAATTTTAAACATTATAAAAATAAATGCTGCTTATATCTTAACTACTCTAAAATGTGATTCCAACACTAATAGATTATTCAAATCATCTAAATTTACTTTCCTTAATAAGATAAACTATATTGATAATAACAAGTCACAATTAAACTCATCATTCACTTAAGCTGAAAGTGAGTGATCCTATACCTTCAAACATGCTTTTTGCAAGGTTTAAAGCTTATTAATACCTTTAAACAAATCACACCCTAGATCTAATTATGTTTTTATAGTTAAATTTTCTCTATTCTAAAATTAAGTCACAAGGCATCTCAAATCAAAACTTATCAAACAAACGCAAATGACATCGATCACATTCTACTAACCATAAATATTGGTTAAACCTTAACAAAGAAACCTTCTTTTCAAAAGTTATTCGTTTTGCCCACTTCAAACAACAATCTCATAATAAGTTCTTCAACTCTTATCAACCTAAAACGTGAACTTCCATAATAGATACATTATAACAAATAACTCTAAGCATGTATTGTTATATTTACTTTATATCATACATGTTAGTTTTAAGTTCCTTGTATAGGTATTTTGACTTATAAAGTAAACTTATAAACAAACTAAATCTTAAAGAAATCACCTAGGTTTAACTCATTCACCATGTTGGGGTATTACTTCGGGGTTTTCCAAACTGCATTACATTACTTATGCATAACTGCATCTTGCTTCTTTAAACATTAGTCCTTACCGGACCAATGATGTTGTTTACAGAATTTGGATCCTCTATTATCTCGAAGACCGTCAGTGCGTAATCTTGCAATCATAAAAGGCAAGTTCACAACTTGCTGATGTCCTTTGATTATTTTCTATGCTTGTAAATCAACTATGTCATCACCTGCATTTCAAAAAGGACAGAAACACTATTTTCATAATAATATGATTATGGATTATTTACCAGATGGTAATAATCTACTAATATAGTTCCAGTGGTAAAGGAACATAATATCTAGGACTTAACAACCAATGTCGCCAGTGATTCTAGCGCATTATATTACATGTCAACCATAAGACTTTGAATGGGACGGGACAGTCAGTTGTATCTTCTCCCTTTCATATGGAGGCAAGATGACCTTACTGTGAGGCTGTTGATTTCTCGTGGAGTTCCAGAGAATCTAGCACATGGGTGGGACCCCTTAGTTCCCCACGAGCTAGGTGTCTAGATTATCTGTGCAGGCTGTCTGGGTCGAAGTTCACCATAGCTGATGGTGACCGCCAGTCAGAGCTGCTTATGGAGTCTTCGGGAACTCCGCATGGTTATAGATTGCCCTAGTTGGAGGATTAATGGAGGTGTAGTCAGCCCCGGAGGATCGTGCAGACATATTGGGTTGTGGAGAGGGCATTACTTGCTTGGATCTTAGACTGGGCCCCATACCAAGGATGTGTGGACAAGGTCGCGGCTTGGTAGTGCAAATAGGCTAAGGTCTCTTATGGGAAAAGTGACGTACCTCTACAGAGTGTAAGAATTGTGACATGTTACTCCCTGTTCCGGGAAGGAGCTACGAACGCGGCAGGAAAGGAACTCCATGAAGTTCTGGTCAACCTGTGAAGGCTGTCAGACATAGTTTTTAAAATAAAAGCAACCTTTGAAGAAATATTTACGTAAACCTGCATTTCCTACGACTTATGGTCTATGGCTATAGAGATAGTGCATCATACACTCCTTTTTAGTGAACTTGCGGAGTACGCTCGTACTCAACCATACCTTCTTAACCCTTGCTAGGTTCTAAGGTATTGAAGACGACATCAACATCAATTTCTGCTCAAGAAACCATCATCGACAACTCAAGTTCTTCAATAAAGTCAATGAAGTCAACATATACATCAGCTGAAGTGAAGATAAAGTGTCGGTTTAGATAGGAGTAGATTATCTAGCCATAAAACCTATTTTTGTAGAGCATTGCATTAGCAGCAATGGCAAGACAAATAGTTTACATACTAGTCTTAGTTATCATATAGTTCTGAGTTATTATTTTTGGTTCTTCTTTGTAAGAAGTTTCTTTCTCTCTCTTTAACCTAGAGTGTTCTCTGGATCTTTTGTAAAGAGTCGAGTTGTAATCTATAGTCATGTCTTGGACCTGCTGTGTTTCTGTTGTACCACTCTGAGGGATGTAATACTAGTGAATGGTTTTTCATTGGTGTTATGTCAACGACTATAGTCTACTACATCATGTAGTGGTATGCTAGGTCACCGCATGTTTTTCCTCTAAACTTGTGTGATTTGGATACAACTAACACGGACTGACGTTGTTTTCAGCAGAATTACCTTGGTGTCTAGTTTTTGTCTAGAAAATCAACTGTCAGGAAAAATCCCGGAAAAGATGCCAAAAATCCTATTTGAGGGGTGGGGCCACAAGACGAGACGGAGTGGGGCCACGAGTGGCCCACACCACCTGGACGCGCGGGCCAGGCCAGGCCGCGCTTGGGGGTGGTGTGGCCACCTCGGTCACCCCCTCGGCCTTTCGCCTATAAGTTGCCTCTTGACCTAAAAACCAAGGGGGGGGGGGGTCGACGTTTTTCAAAAAAGAGTTCCGCAATGCCGCCACCACCAGACTCCACGAATCAGCACCAGAAACTCCTTTTTGGCACCCTGCCGGGAAGGGAAATTGGAAGAGATCATCACCATCATCGCCACCATCGTTTCTCCATCGACCATCCATGTTTCCCCCATCTATGAGTAAGTAATCGCCCACTGTAGGCCATGGGGATGGTAGGGATTGGATGAGATTGTTCATGTAATGGCATCAGATTGTTTGGGAATGGTGCCTAGTATCTATTATTAGTGCTTTTTGACTTTGTTGCAACTTGTTATGCTTAATGCTTCTCACTAGGGCCCGAGTGCCATGATTTCAGATCTGAACATGTTATTGATTCATTATGATAGTATTGTTTATGGTCTTACCTGCAAGTTGTATACACACATTGTTGTCCAGAACCAATGGCCCCAAAGTGACAGCAATCGGGATAACCTGAGGGAATGGCTTTGATGTGAGGATCACATGTGTTCACGGAGTGTTAATGCTTTGCTCCGGTGCTCTATTAAAAGGAGCACCTTAATTCCCAGTAGTTCCCTTGAGGCCTCACTGCAAACGGGCTGGCAGGACAAAAGATGTTGTGCAAGTTCTCATTGCGAGCACGTATGACTATATATGGAACACATCCCTATGATTATTTAGTACTTAGATGTCGTATCTTATTTATCTGTAATTGCCCTATGTCTTGATTGCCATGTGAATTGTCTTGTTCATGCAACGCCCGTCCATCCATCCCTATGCCTACCGCGCCTTAATCCTACTGTTTACTGCTACTATCACTACTGTCTTACTTTTACTACTGCTGTTACTTTGCTATTGCTACTACAAAATTGTTGCTACTGATAAACTGTTGTGAGCAAGATTGTTTCCAGGTGAAGCTGAATTGACAACTCAGTTGTTAAGGCTTATAAATATTATTTGGCTCCCCTTGTGTCAAATCAATAAATTGGGTTTCACTTCCCTCGAAAATACTGCGATACACCCTCTATACTTGTGGGTCATCAAGACTATTTTCTGGCACCGTTGCCGAGGAGCATAGCTCTATTTATCAAGTTCACTTGGAATCACTATTGTTCGTTGCCATCCATCCATCATGGGTAAGTCTCGTGATGGCAAGGTTCCTATTTTACCATCCACTACAAGAAGAGGTACGGTTCTGAACACCTCTGTTGCTCTTGATTCACCATATGTCATGAGTAAGCTCCTTACACCACCACATACACATGCTACACATACTGCTACTACTGCTGAATCTGAAACTTCTGATACTTATGATGCTGCTTCTACTGTGCTTGATAAGAGTGGTTCATTAGGTCGTTTCCTAGATGCTATGATTGCTAGAACTATAGCTGGAAATACCGAAACTCCTAAAGAAGACACTACTACACCTGTTAGTTCACCTGAGTTTAGAGAGAGCTATGATATTGAAGAAGGTTATATTGAGATGACCGATGAATTCGTTAAAGAATGTCAAAACACCTATGATAGGAGTGCTATTAAGAGTCTCCTTGAGAGGCATACTATAAAACCCAAATTGTCTCCTAATGCAAAGTTTGCTGCATCTCCCATAAACATTAAAGATAAGGATTATGATTTCTCTCTCGATCTATCTTACATAGCTATTGTTGAGAAAGAACCCTTTTGTGGGACTAAGAATGAAAGTGCGGTAGCACATATGACTGAGCTTTCTACCATGAGTGGCCTGTTTTCTGATGATATTAAGATGCGCACCTACTTTGTTGCTAAATTTTTCCTTTTTCACTGAAAGGAGAAGCTAAAACTTGGTTTAATAATTTACCTCCTGGATCTTTTGATAGCCCTGATTGCTTGATTAGTACTTTCCTGCAGAAATATCTTCCTCCTAGTGCTAGACATGCTATTTTGCAGGAACTTTTTGATTTTAATCAGGGAGAAAAAGAGATATTGCCTTAATCATGGGCAAGGTTCTATGCTTTGATTAATGCACAAGCTGGATGTCCATTACCTAAGAATGAGCTTCTTGATATATTTTATAATGGACTGACTGAAGAATCTAGGACATACCTGGATAGTTGTGCTAATTGTGTTTTCAGGAATAGGACTCCCAAGGAAGTTGAGGAATTAATGGCCAAAATAAGCAAGAACTATGAAGATTGGACTCCTCCTGAACCAGCTATACCTGAAACAACTATACCTGAACCAACTATTCCTGTGCCTATACCAACATCAAAGAAGAGGGGAGTTATTGCACTAAATGATGAAGTGATGAAGGAAGCTAAGAAATGTCTTAAGGAGAAAGGAATTAAAGCTGCATATGTCAAGAATTTACCTCCTATAGAAGAATTATGTAAGCCTATCCCCCACCCCTTCACTATCGAGGTACACTCTCTCCAGCATTTTGATGAAGGTGATATTCCTTACTCTAAACCTCCTGATTAATGCTTAGAAGAATTCAGTATTTTTATGGTTAAGCAAGATAATTTGAATAAAAGGGTGCAAAATCATTTAATGGAAAACTCTAGAGCTATTGTTGAGTTAATAGATATTGTGGAAAGAACCTCTAATGATGTCAAAATGCTTGTTAAACATTTTCAAATGGTCCAAACTCAAATTGATCAGCTAATTAAAGTAAAAAAGACTTGCCAGTTAGTGCTGCTAAAAAAACATGCTTATGAAATTAGAACTAGAAGTGGTGCTGCTACCCAGGATCCTCTATATCCTAAGGGGCATCCTAATAGAATTGAGCAGGATTCTCAACAAGCTAAAAATAGTGGTACTTCTCCTAAGAAAAGAAAGAAGAAACATAAAACTATTGTAGAACCCTCTGAACCTGCTAAAGATCCTAATAGTATATCTGTCTCTGATGCTGAAACTGAAAGTGGTAATGAAGAAACTGATGCTCCTGATAAAGAAAAAGTTGAAGAAGAACCTAGAAAGCACACTAAGAATACTAAATACACTAAAGAAGATTTTGTTGCTAAGAAACATGGTAGTGAAAGAGAGCCTTGGGTCCAAAAACCTATGCCTCTCCCTGATAAGAAACACAAGTCAAAGGAAGATGAACACTATAATAAGTTTTGTGAGTGGATAAAACCTTTATTCTTGCAACTTCATTTGACTGATGCTATTAAATTGCCTCCTTATTCAAAGTATATGAAGGATATTGTCTCGAATAAAAGGAAGATCCCTAATGAAGAAATTTCTACTTTGCTTGCAAATTATTCCTTTAATGGTAAGGTTCCAAAGAAACTTGGAGACCCAGGGATTCCAACTATCCCGTGCTCTATTAAAAATAGTTATGTTAGAACTGCTTTATGTGATTTGGGAGCAGGAGTTGGTGTTATGACTTTTTCTCTCTACAAGAGACTTCAACTGGAAAAAATAATACTAACTGATATATCTTTGCAAATGATGATAAATCTACTACTATTCCTGTTGGTATATGTGAGGATGTACCTGTTCAAGTGGCTCATAATTGCTTGATATTAACTGATTTTGTTGTGCTTGAAATGCCTAAAGATGATAATATGTCTATTATTCTTGGGAGACCTTTTCTTAATAATGCAGGAGATGTTATTAATTGTAATCAAGGAAAGGTGACTTTCAATGTTAATGACAAGGAGCATACTGTCTATTTCACAAAGAAGATTGATAGGACTTATGGTTTAAATTCAATTGAATATGTTGAAGGCATTCAAGTTGGAGAAATATATTGTCCCATACCATAAGAAAAATATGAAACTATTATGATTGGGATCATTACTCTCAAGGTTGAGGTAACATAATCATTAGTGGAATACAAAGTTTTGTTTCATATAAAATTGTTTTGGTAACAAGACCTGATCAAGCTTGTTAACAAAGGGATTTTAATGAACAAAACAATGATTTCACAATGATTATCTTCGCTTACTTTTAGTTTATCCATTTTAGTGTTTGCTTTCACTTAGTTTACTTTTCTGTTGATAGTTGCTTGCATATTAGAGTGTCTTAGAATTTCTAAAGTTTTAGTTTTGTTTTTCTTTTGCATCTTTTCAAAATCACTTTTCTGCAGAAAAATCATTCATTATTACCTGAAAATTGCTCAAACATAAAGTGTCTCGAAAAATTCCAAAAAAATCATATTAATATTTTACGTGAAAAATGGGGCAGAGAAGTGCCTGGGGAGTACTAGGGGGCCCACCAGGAAGGCAAACCACCTGGTGGCGCGGCCAGCCCAGGGGCGCGCCTGGCCATGGTGTGGGCCACCCCTGGCCCTCCACTCACTCTCTCACTTGCCTCTGCCTCCTTTATCCCGAGAAAACATCAGTTCTTTGCTCGAAATCACGTTCTTGCTGTTCTTGTCCACGATTTTTCGATCTCCTTGCTCAGCCCACCTTTGCTGCTGAAATTTGGAGCATTTGTTCTCTGGTATGTGACTAGTCCGCTTGTCCAAGTAGATTTGTGTTTAGTGGTTTATATCTTGAGTATTTTACTGCTGTAGATGACAGGTTATGAGAGCTTGTAAGCTTGTTCAATGCTTAGAGATATTGTTTTGATTCATGTTTAGGCCTCTTACAAGTCCCTATGAGTAGTGCCCTTCATTATGTATTCACTTTGCAATCACTTGTTTAATGGATGTTTAAATTTTAGAATAGAAGATAAATGAGCATTAACTCAGCCAACATGAACTGAGGGTGCTTGAGGTTATGAGGGTTCATCGAGAGGAGGAAGTTTTTCTTCCATCTATCCATGCTCCGAATTCATGACGGCTGCAGGAATTTCCCAGGAATTCCATACTTTAGTTGCTAATGCATGATTGGAGCACTTTGTGGAAGATGAACCTTGTCAATTTGTGAAACTAACTATGTCTGTAGTGCAGGACTTTCGATTTAGTTCCTCTTTGCCTAACCCCATGGTTCACTACAAAATTTACACTATAGTTGTCAACCTTCCTCTCGATGACTTTTGTGCAGTGTAACATCCCAAAACTAAATCCAAAGTTAATCAAGATAAAATCTACCCAATTTAGGGTTAACAAAAACTTTTCTGTTTAAAAATCTTTAAGCATTTCATATGTGTCTGCATTTAAAATAGGAGTTGTTTTGAATTTCCGTGTTTGAGTGATCTATTGATTCTAAAATGTTTCTAACGTGAATTGCACATCATCTAGATCATCCCCAAGCAAATACCAAAGAAAAAGTAATCAAAAACAATAAATAAGGCAAATGGTCATTTTTGCCATTTTAATCACCTAGCCTACTTTGGCTATTCCTAGCACTCAATCCCCAACAGAGATAATTGTGGATCTTTGCACCCCTTGCTAGTACAAGTAGTGATGTGCCAAGGCCCACTTTGTGATCTCCCAAAAACTTTCAAACTCTAATTTTAAATGACATTTGAAAATTGAATCTAGTGTGTGTATCAAGATCACACTATTTCAAAAACCAACCAAATGGACTCCATTTTAAAATCCCAAGCAAACCTAGATGCTTAAGCATAAGGTAACCACTCCACCAAAAATCAGCTCAAAATTCAAATAAAAGGTTCATGCAGCCATTTGATCGAACAGGTGGCATGCAAGATTTTTCTGCCTAACTTTTGTTGTTTGATGATCAATGCTTTGTCGAGTTTTTGACCCCCATTTGGTTCCCCTGTCTCCCCCGGCTCTAACCAAACCCTCACCGGCCTACCCCTTAGCCCTTTGCAGCAGTTGCGCGCCGCCCAAACTTGGTCACCGTCGGCCGAGCATGCGCACCTCTCAGGTGACCACGCCGCGCCAAACCAGCACCGCCACTAGCTCCGCCTAACCCTACCGCCACTCCCTGTCCACCCCACGATCGCCGCCAGCCCCTAGACCACCCCAGAAACGCGCCGCCCTTTCCTCTCTGCGTGCAGCTAGAGCGCGATCGCCGCCAGCACGCCACAAACCACGCCCCGACACCAAACCGTGTCCGCCGCTTTGCCTTGAACCCAGCAACCCGAAAGACACGGCCGTGCACCGCCG
The DNA here is from genome assembly GCA_910589775.1 of Avena eriantha. Taxonomy (NCBI): domain Eukaryota; kingdom Viridiplantae; phylum Streptophyta; class Magnoliopsida; order Poales; family Poaceae; genus Avena; species Avena eriantha. The sequence goes on along the minus strand of OU342746.1, from coordinate 35,352,677 downwards.
CGCGACCCATAGTCGCTGGGAGCCGCGTCGAGCACCGCCTCTGTCCCTCATAGCGCGGGAAGACCCCGAAAGTTAGGCACCGCACCTAGCCATGCTATTAAGCTCTAGACGACCGCCAGCAAACCGCCCACCGTCCGCCTACATCGCCCACGCTGGTAGCCCCCTGTATCGCCGTCACTGATGAGCCGCGCCCATACCTCACTGCCTCACTTTTGAGCCTATATAAGGATGCCACCCCTGCACCATTTCTTCACAGCATCTCACTCCCCTCTCTCCACTGATTGTTTCCATCTCTCATCGGAGCTGCTCGAGCAGCACATCGCCGGAATTCCGCTGGAGGTAGCCGCTGCAGAGGAGGAGACGTGGTCGTCGATTTCGTCCACCTCAGCCCCTGCCGCGACTTTGCGTGAGTTCGCCGTCGTCAACCAGTTCGTTTGCCCGCCTCGCCGCACTAGCTGGAGCCCTGGTACGTCCCAGTAGACCCCCACCGGCCGCTTAGGGTTCAGTCTCGCTGTCGACGAGTCCGTCGTCGACGACGACCGTGGACCATAGATCTTGTTCTAATCGTGTGGTTATTATCGCCCCGTACCGTTCGAGTTTTAAGTGCCGCTGACATGCGGGACTAGCCTGTCAGTCGCCCTCTGTGCCGCTGAGCGTCACTGGGCCGGCCCATTTACTTTCTCGCGCTGACCCAGTAATTCAAATTAGGATTTTTCTATTTAGACTTAAAATCAATTCTATCCATTATTTTAAAAATCAATTCTGAGAGTTATACAAATCCAAATTGAGTGATTCCAATTTTGTTGGAATGATAATTTAAATCTCTATCCAAGCCCGTTGGATTTAAATCATTTAGTGTTTGAGATCTCTCCTAGTAAAAATAACAAGACAGAAGCATTTGCACATTCAAACATTTTTAGAAAATCAAACATAATAGGTTTTGAGTTGATTCCAACTCTCAAAAATCACTTTTAACCATACCTATCTAAATATATAATAATATTAAGGTTTGCATGCAATGACTTTGTACTAGTACCAAAATAATGCTATATAGGCATTTCTAGTCACTTTAAATCATTAATAATTAAACTTAAACTTATTAAGATGTGATCCAACCTTTAAATCACATTCCCATATGTTAGAATATGTGGTTATGACATGTGTCCATATGATCCCATATTTTAATTGGAGAATATTAAATCTTAGTTATTTTCAATGAGTAGAAATTACTTTTCTCAAATAAAAAGAACGAGGCTAGTTAATTAAACCTTATGATGCTTGTGATGATAATAGATCATCAATGTGTGCCTTAGTGTGCTAAGTATACTAGTTATGTATTGTTTGGTGATTGTGTATCCCGTATGTATTTATAGACAATAGTAGCGACCAAGCTTTCAAGGAGGAGGAGTTCTACCAAGAGGAGGAGGAAGAAAACTTAAACCACTGAACTACACAAGGCAAGCTAGCACTATACAAGTTAACCCTTGCAAGTTTTACTTGCAAGCATAGCACTTCAAGTAAACTGAGCAAGATATTGTTAGCAAGCTAGAATTAAGCTAGATAACCTAAGCAAGATGCATTAGGCATGCTTTCGTTATACCACTTTGCTTATTACCTACCCCAAGTTTTATTTCCAAGATTTACATTCTTTACTTTATCAAATTCCTTTACTTGATTAAATGTAGCATAAAATGTATAAAACTTGACCTACCTAGTTAGACTTAGATGTCATTCTATGGCATGAGATTGAGCTTAGCATCCCATATTAGTCAACACTCTTAACTTAGTAGTTTAGATCTAAACCAAAACTTGATTCACTTTGGATGGGAATATTTGGTGAAAATGAATTGTGAAAACCTTGGAATGATGAGTCATTCTATTGAGATGTTTTGACATGTGTTGAGAAACACAAATGTTTTATGATGATGAAAATGTTGAGGCATGAGCCTTAGCCCTTTTACAAAACTGATGGTTGGGTTCGGATGCGATACCATTCCAATTTTACCGTACAACCACAATACCTGAATTGGGTAAGGCTTAGCCAGAAGTTTATATGCATTAGTATTAGTTCCCTTGCAGGAGAGGTTTGAGCTAAGGCTACCTCTCAATGTTGTCCACCTATGCCGTGCCCAGGATGATAGATGGTCATGGCTGGGAGGCCATACTCATAGGAGAGGTGCTTATACTAGGGTGTGTAAAGGAAAGGTTATGTTTGATTATCTGCATACTAATTATGATGATTCAGGGTTATCCCTGACAGATGTATCGAATCTTGTGGTGAAAGTGTGCCACCTCTGCAGAGTGTCAAACTATTCGAATAGTCGTGTCTGCGGTTATGGACAGTTGGAGTGGCCATACTGTTCCGTTATCAAATGTTTTCAAAACAACTTTGAAATGAATTGTGACATGACTTGACCACAATAGAGTTGTGACTATGACAATTAAGTTCCCACTTATGTGATTTCAAACTTTATTTTATCTTTCTTTGTTTCTGAACTTAGCTTAGGTTTCAAACTTAACTTTACAAATGAACTTAGAGTTAGCAATCCTACTAGAACTACCTTACTTGTTACTAATAGTTTGCGAGTACTTAAAGAGTACTCATGGCTTTTGTCCCTGGCTATTCCCATGGCCAGACTATGAAGGAGATTACCAAGAGGAAGGACAGCAAGAAGGCTATGATAACTAGGACTATCTTCCATCGTCAGCATTGCCCATGACTCTAAAGATGGACCCCACCACTACGCTTATTATTTATTCCGCTGCTTGTTGTATTAAGACTGGATCATGAGATCCTTTATTCGTGTAAGACCTTATTATGGTTTGTAATGGATGATGTACTGTGATATCCAATCTGTTATGTCTCGCAAAAATGGTTATCCTGGGATTACGATGTATGGCATAACAGGCATCCGGGATAAAAAATCCGGGTGATGACAAGTTGGTATCAGAGCCATCCTGACCATAGGAGACCCTAGTTAGAATGGACGTCCGACCAAAAACTTAGTTTCAAAAACCAAAGTGAGTATTTATGAAAACTATTTCCTCTCTTACCCTTGGGAATTCTTTCTCTCAAAAAAATTCATGTTCCTCCAAATTCTTACATTACTACATAAAATTTTGACACACTTGATCACTTCACTAACTTTTTGATCCTCAATTCTTATAGATGGAAACTCAGTTTAGCAAGTTCTACCAGTTGGGGAACGGAGGCCAGCTGATCTTCGAGAGGGATCTTGATGCACTATCAGAGTACTTGGGATGAACTATCAGCTGATCTTCTGGGAGCTCAACTTCCTGGACCCCCAGGAGGAGACTTACAATGGCTAGTCACCGCTGATCTTCGAGGCAAGATAGAAACACCAACGTTCGGGAGGATCCAGTTCTCCGTGAGAGAGAACAACTGGCTAGATGGATTAGCCAGGGAAATGCATGAAGTTCTCGCACGTCTGTGTGCCATGAGTGTCAACCAAATCCAAGGAACCCGCTTTGCTCACTATGCAAGGCGTGACTTTATGGGAATGCCCATGGAAATGCCAAGTCAACTGGAGTTGAAGCGTCAAGTAGAGAACCTCGATTTCCTGCTGTACGACAGACAGAAGGAATTGGATAATGCTAGAGAGTTCGGCAACCACAACCTCGCCCTTGCAACCCAGAAGGCCCAGACTTTCTCACTGATCATCAAGGATCGTCAGTCTCTTTGCCATCAACGCGCAAAGAAGAACCGCACCATCGACCGTCTTTGCAAGAAGGTGGCCAACCTCGAGAAGACCATCAAGGAGCCAGAAGCTCAGCTCGCAGAAAAATATGAAGAAGAGGAAGGTGAAGACGTCTAGGGAGATATAGACTCTTACCTCAGCAATGATGATGACTTTCTGTAGGAGGATGCCGTGGACTTATACACCGACAATGATGACTTCGACTTCATAAATGATGAGTAGATGCACTAGAGCACTATCGTAGCATGAGGAGTATTGGTCCCATTGTATCGTAGCTTGCAGAATGGTTCTTAAAACCATCTATTTTCCTTTGTTGCTGTGGTGTGTGTGTTGTATTGTGTGCTTTTCTTGAATGAATGAAATGAAGTTAGTTGCAAAACCTGAGTCAAACTCAAAGTTTTAGCTTTGAAATCAAAACCATGAACCTTAGAACTTTCCCTCTTACCCCTTTATCTACCTCAATCTTTAGATGACTTGTGGAAACCCCAAGGGAGCAGCTCATCACAGGACCCAATGCTACAGATTATGCTGATGCTAGTTGCAGACCGTGAAGCTAGCAAGGCAGAGCGCCAAGCCAACCTAGCAACACTGTAGCAGATCGCCCAGATGGCCCAAAACAACCAAGGCCATGGAAATCAGGATCATCAAGGATCCAAACTGAAGAACTTCTAGAATACCAATCCCCCAATCTTTAGCACTTCGGAGAACCCACTAGATGCTAATGACTGGTTGTAGACAATGGAGAACAACTTAGAAGTAGCCAGAGTTGATGACAACGAGAAAGTTCTTTTTGCCACCCACTATTTGGCAGGAGATGCAAGAGCATGTTGGAACAGCACCCGCATAATGAACCATGGTCAAGTGATGACATGGGAAGCCTTCAAGATCAAGTTTAGCCGCACCCACGTGCCGCAGGGTCTAGTCACCAGGATGAGGGATGAATTCAGAGAGTTGAAACAAGGCAGAATGACTATAGTGAAGTATCATGAAAAATTCTTGTCCCTAGCCAGGTATGCACCTGATGAGATCAACACGGAGGCCAAGAAGAAGGAGAGATTCCTGAACGGACTACATGATGAAATGCAGACTGTCCTCGTCAACATCCGTTTCGAGGATATCGAAGAACTAGTTGACTCTGCCATTAGATGGAAGGGAAGATCAACCAAGCAAACGACAACCGCAAACGTCATATGATGCACCAAGATGGATCCAACAGTCACCATAAGTACCGTCCCAACCCTCTGGGGGATATGCACCAAGGAACAACTGACCCCCGATGTCTCGCCCAAGCTACCCCAACCGTAGCGGAGGAAATGTGAAGTCCGGAGAAAACAACAATCACCCCGGCAACACCAGCAATTTCAACCGTGCACCTCCCAAGAGCAACAACAACAACAACAACACTGCACCCAGAACTAGAAGCAATGTTGTGCCCGTGGCAGCAAAAGACAAATCTCATATCACTTGTTTCGTGCGTGGAGTGAAGGGTCACTATTCCAATAAGTGTCCCAAGAAGATTGTCGCCACTGCCAATGTGAATGCCCCAGCTCAACAGCAGCGTCGTGATCAACCAGGAAGAGTATTCGCCCTAGTGAACCCTCACAACCCCAATGGTCGTCTCTTCCACATGAACATCGAAGAAGCCCAAGAAGCGCCAGATGTAGTGTTTGGTATGTTTTCTATCAACTCAGTTTTAGTAAGAGTGTTGTTTGATTCTGGAGCATCGCACTCATTTGTCATCGAAGAATTTGCATGCACTAGTAAGATTCACCCAACCAACTTGAAGCATGTCATGATAGTTCAAATTCCCGGTTCAACTACAAAAGCTAGAAAAATTTGCAAAGTTGTGCCTATCAGAATACATGGAATAGAATTTTATGCCAATCTAATAATACTTGGAACCAAAGGTTTGGAAGTAGTACTAGGTATGGATTGGATGTCAAAGCATAAAGGACTGATAGACTATGCTAAGAAAGCCATCACCATGACCAGTAGCTCTAGAGTAACAGTAGAGCATATATCTAAAACCTTACCCCGTCAATTCAAGTGCAACAAGAGTCTAGCCCTACCCACCATATACCAAGTCAGCGTAGTCTGTGAATACCTCGACGTATTCCCAGATGAATTTCCCGGTATGCCCCCGGATAGGGATATTGAGTTTATTATCGAACTAATCCCCGGAACCGGACTTATAGCCCAGAGACCCTATAGCATGAACCCCTCGGAGTTAGTAGAATTGAAGAAGAAGTTGGACGCTATATTGGCAACAGGCTTCATTCAACCAAGCGCATCGCCATGGAGATCGCCAGTGTTATTCTTCGATAAGAAAGATGGAGGCAACCATTTGTGCGCAGATTACAGAAAGCTGAATGACGTCACCATCAAAAACAAGTACCCTTTGCCAAAGATAGAGGATCTATTTGATCAGTTGACTAGAGCAAGTGTCTTTTCTAAGATCGATCTTAGGACTGGTTATCACCAACTTAAGATTCGTGCAACGGATATTCTGAAGACCGCCTTTACTACTCGTTATGGTTTATACGAGTATACAATCATGTCTTTTGGATTAACCAATTCCCCTGCTTATTTCATGAATCTCATGAATAAAATCTTTATGAATTTTCTGGATAAGTTTGTCGTTGTGTTTTTCGAAGATATCCTTATCTACTCCAAGTCAGAATAAGAGCATGCGAAACATCTGAGAATCATCCTTGAAACCCTCAGAGAGCATCAGTTGTATGCCAAGTTCAGGAAATGTGAGTTTTGGCTGAAAGAGGTAGGATTCCTAGGACATATTGTGTCTGCCGGAGGAATAGTTGTTGATCCCACCAAGGTCAGAGATGTCGAAGCATGGGAAGCCCCAACCACTCAAACCCAAGTCTGTGCTTTTCTCGGTTTGGCATGATACTACCGCAAGTTCGTAGAAGGATTTTCGAGCATAGCAAGACCCATGACCCAATTGTTGAAGAAGGACAAGAAGTTTGAATGGACTGACAAATGTGAAGCCAGTTTCCAAAAGCTCAAGAAGAGATTGATTTCAGCCCCAATATTGATCATGCCAGATATCAAGACGCCGTTTGATGTGCATTGTGATGCATCCAAGATTGGTCTCAGATGTGTATTGATGCAAGAAGGGAAAGTCATCGCGTATCTGTCTCGACAACTGAAGCAGCATGAGCAGAACTAGCCGACTCATGATCTTGAATTATCAACCGTAGTTTTGGCATTGAAGACATGGCGTCATTATCTTATGGGTAATCCCTGTGAGATTTACTCAGATCACAAAAGCTTGAAGTGTATTTTCACTCAGAAGGAGCTGAATATGAGGCAAAGGAGAGGGATAGAGTTAATCAAGGATTATGACCTTGACATTCATTATCACCCCGACAAAGCATATGTGGTAGCGGATGCTCTTAGCAGATTACCATGTAGGCTAAACACCATGATCAAGGAGAAGCAGCCAAGTTTGTAGGAGGAGTTGGAGCAGTTTAGAACTGAGCTTGTTAGCAAAGGATTCTTAGCTACCATTGAACTTCAACCCACATTGATTAGCCAAATCAAGGAAGCCCAGAAGGGAAATGAAAGTATCGATGGAATCAAACGTCGTATTGGTATAGGAAAGGTCCCTGGATTCACCGAAGACGAAGAAGGAGTTCTATGGTACAAAGGCCATATCTATGTGCCAGCAGATTCAGAACTGAAGCAAGTTATCATGCAGGAAGCTCATGATACTCTTTATTCTATCCACCCCGGAGGAAAGAAGATGTACCAAGATTTGAAAGAGCAATTTTGGTGGCACAAGATGAAGAGAGAAATCGGAAGCTACATCGCCCAGTGTGATATCTGCCAGAATGTCAAAGCGGAACATCAAAGACCCGTAGGACAGTTGCAACCACTACTGATTCCGGAATGGAAATGGGATTCTGTCGGAATGGACTTTATCACCGGTTTGCCTACTTCTAGTAGGGGAAATGACTCAATCTAGGTCATCGTTGATAGACTGTCCAAGGTAGCTCACTTTATACCTTTCAAGACAACCTACTAGAGTTCGAAGCTAGCAGAGTTGTACCTTGCTAGAATTGTTAGTCTGCATGGAACCCCCAAGACCATAGTATTGATGGCTCAGTGTTGATGTAGAGCTCGTTGGGAACCCCAAGAGGAAGGTATGATGAGCACGGCAGCAAGTTTCCCTAAGTTATGAAACCAAGGTTTAATCGAACCAGTAGGAGCAAGGAAACACCCCAAAGGTGTTGCTAGCTGAGCCTTGGCAGGGCGCACTACCGGTTCTAGTAGCAACATGGAGACCTGCACAAAACAACCACATAAATTTGTCCCCAACTTGCGATGAGGTTGTCAATCTCACCATGTTTTGCTGAAAACAAAGGATTAAACGTATCAAATGGAAGGAAGTAATAGTTTGCAGAAAGTAAACACAAAGCAGTAAACAGTTTATAGATTGTATGTGAAGAAAAAGGACCAGGATCCATAGTTCACTAGAGGTGTTTCTCCTTAAGACAGATAACATGCTAGCTGAACAAATTACAGCGGGGAAATTGACAAACATCGAGAAAGCAATACATGCATATACTAATCATCTTGACTCCTTTGAGACTTGATTGGGAATTACAACACTATACATAGACCACCATCCAACTGCATCTATGACTAATAATCCACCTTCAGGTTATCATCCGAACCCCCTCGAGTATTAAGTTGCAAGGAACAAATTATTGCTTTACGAAATGCGTGTAAAGTAAACAATACGATTGTTACAAAGGATTGTTGTTTTCTCCCTAGTAGCAACATCACATCTAGTACCTTAGAGATTTCTATCACTTCCCCAGATTGCTAGAGGCATGAACCCACTATCGAGCATAAATACTAACTCTTGGAGATGCTAGCATCTACTTGGCCAAGATAGCCACTAACAACTGAAAGCATGCAAGATCACAAATAACAATGACATGATAGAATCAATAATCAATCTGAAATAGCATCTCAATATCCATCGGATCCCCGCAAACACAACATGTAGAATTACAAATAGATGATCTTGATCATGAACGGAGCTAGCAAGATCTAGACATGAAAGCACAAAGGAGAACCAGCCATCTAGCTACTACATGGATCCGTAGTCCAAGGATGAACTACTCACGCATCACACAGGAGGCTTGCATGGTGATGAAGAAGGCCTCTAGGGTGAATTCCCCTCTCTGACAGGGTGCCGTGACGAGCTTCATATCCTTCCCGGTCTAGGGATGGAGATGACGGCGGCTACAGACTCTTTCGTGGATGTTTGATCTGGTACCTAGGGTTTTCGTCCTGAGGGCATCTTATAGGTTGAAGGAGAGGCCAAGGGGGTGTTGGGGTCAGCCATACCACCCCTTGGCGCGGGCCAGGCCTGGCCACGTGGCCAGGTGGTGTGGCCGGCCCCCAGCCCCTCTCCGTCTCGTATTCTGGCATCTGATGACTTCCTGAAAAATAGGCACTTTGGCTTTTGTCCCGTCCAATTACGAGAATATTCATTTTCTGATTTTCCTGGAACCAAAAACAGCAGAAAACAGGCAAGTGGCACTGTGTCTCTTGTTAATAGGTTAGTCCAAGATATCATATGAAAAGTACTCCAAAGTGTGAACAAAACACAAGAAAGTGGATAAAACCAAGCATGCAACATCAAAAATTATAGATACATTTGCAATGTATCAAGTATCAGATCAAAGAACCCAATTAACCTCGAGATTTTGGCAGAATGTCCAAGAAGGATTAGGAACCAAGTTGAATTTCAGCACAGCGTATCACCCGCAAACTAATGGACAGACTGAAAAATTCAACCAAATCCTAGAAGATATGTTGAGAGCGTGTGTGTTAGACTATGGATCAAAATGGGAAGATGTCTGCCTTTCGCAGAATTCACATACAACAACAATTATCAAGCCAGTTTGCAAATGGCACCATTCGAGTTCCTATACGGAATAAAGTGCAGTACCCCTTTGAATTGGTCGCAATTAGGAGAGAGTTAGATTTTTGGACCCGAGAAGCCAAAGAGAAGGTTCACAAAGTCCGTGAGCACCTCAAGTCCGTGAGACCTGACTTTCAATATCGGATATTTTGTGTATCTCAAGGTTTCGCCATTGAAGGGAACCCAACGTTTTAGTCTGAAAGGAAAGTTCGCCCCCAGATATATCGGGCCCTTCAAGATTCTGAATCACCGAGGCGAAATATTTTATCAACTGGAACTGCCTGAAGAGATGTCGGCCATCCACAATGTGTTCCATATCTTGTTACTTCGCAAATGCCTAGATGTGCCGGAGAAGACCGAAGTGTTCAAAAACATCGGTCACCGAGCTGTTGATATCAACAAGGATCTGACATATCGTGAAGTGCCCATCCGTATCCTATAGGAAGCCTACAGAACCACCAGGACCCGGATTATCAAATTTCTCAAGATTCAATGGAGCAACCATACTTAAGAAGCCACTTGGGGGGGAGAAGATTACATTATGACTGAGTTCCCATATCTCTTTAGTTCCTAGTTTTTGCTCTCTTAAATCTCGGGACAAGATTTTGTTTAAGGGGGGAAGGTTTGTAACATACCAAAACTTAATCCAAAGTTAATCAAGATCAAATCTACCCAATTTAGGGTTAACAAAAACTTTTCCATTTAAAAATCTTTAAGCATTCATATGTGTGTGCATTTAAAATAGGAGTTGTTTTGAATTGCCATGTTTGAGCGATCTATTGATTGTAAAATGATTCTAAGGTGAATTACACATCATCTAGATCATCCCCAAGCAAATCCCAAAGAAAAAGAAATCAAAAACAATAAATAAGGAAAATGGTCATTTTTGCCATTTTAATCACCTAGCCTACTTTGGCTATTCCTAGCACTCAATTCCCAACAGAGATAATTGTTGATCTTTGCACCCCTTGCTAGTACAAGTAGTGATGTTCCAAGGCCCACTTTGTGATCTCCCAAAAACTTTCAAACTCTAATTTTAAATGACATTTGAAAAATGAATCTAGTGTATGTATCAAGATCACACTATTTCAAAAACCAACCAAATGGACTCCATTTTAAAATCCCAAGCAAACCTAGATGCTTAAGCATAAGATACACCAATCCACCAAAAATCATCTCAAAATTCAAATAAAAGTTTCATGCGGCCATTTGATCGAACAGGTGGCAGGTAAGATTTTTTTGCCTAACTTTTGTTGTTTGATGATCAATGCTTTGTCGAGTTTTTGACCCCCATTTGGTTCCCTTGTCTCCCCCAGCTCTAACCAAACCCTCACCGGCCTACCCCTTAGCCGTTTGTAGCAGTTGCGCGCCGCCCAAACTTGGTCACCGCCGGCCAAGCATGCACACCTCGCAGCCAACCACGCCGCGCTAAACCAGCATCGCCACTAGCTCTGCCTAACCCTACCGCCACTCCCTGTCCACCCCACAATCACCACTAGCCCCTGGACCACCCTTGAGCCGCGCCGCCCTTTCCTCTTTGCGTGCAGCTAGAGCACGCCAGAGCGCGATCGCCGCCAGCACACCACAGACCATGCCTCGACACCAAATCACGTGCGCCGCTTCGCCTTGAACCCAACAACCCGCCAGACACGGCAGTGCACCGCCGTGCGACCCACAGTCGCTGGGAGCCGCGTCGAGCACTGCCTCTGTCCCTCAGAGCGCGGCAAGACCCCGACCGTTAGGCATCTCCCCTAGCCACGCCATTAAGCTCTAGCGATCGCCAGCAGACCGCCCACTGTTCGCCTACCCTGCCCACGCCGGTAGCCCCCTCTATCGCCGTCACCAACGAGCCATGCCCATACCTCACTGCCTCACCGTCGAGCCTATATAAGGAGGTCTCCCCAGTACCATTTCTTCACACCATCTCACTCCCCTCTCTCCACTAACCATTTCCCCTCTCTCGCCAAAGCCGCTCGAGCAGCACATCGTCGGAATTCCGCCGGAGGTAGCCGCTACAGAGGAGGAGACGTGCTCGTCGATTTCGTCCACCTCAGCCCCTGCCTCGACTTCACCTAAGCTCGCCATCGTCCACCAATTTGTTGGCCCGCCTCGCCGCACTAGCTAGAGCCCTGGTACATCCCCAGTAGAACCCCACGGGCCTCTTAGGGTTCAGTCTCGCCGGCGACGAGTGCGTCGTCGATGACGACCGTGGACCGTAGATCTTGTTCTAATCATGTGGTTATTATCGCCTTGTACCGCCTCAAGCTTTAAGTGCCGCTGACATGCGGGACCAGCCTGTCAGTCTCCCTCTATGCCACTAAGCGTCACTGGGCCGGCCCATTTACTTTCCCGCGCTGACCCAGTAATTCAAATTAGGAATTTTCTATTTAGACTTAAAATCAATTTTGTCCTTTAGTTTAAAAATCAATTCAGAGACTTATACAAATCCATATTGAGTGATTCCAATTTTGTTGGAAAGATAATTTAAATCTCTATCCAAGCCAGTTGGATATAAATCATTTAGAGTTAGAGATCTCTCGTAGTAAAAATAACAAGAGAGAAGCATTTACACATTCAAACATTTTTATAAAATCAACCATAATAGCTTTTGAGTTGATTCCAACTCTCAAAAATCACATTTAACCATACCTATCTGAATATATAATAATATTAACGTTTGCATGCAGTGACTTTGGACTAGTACCAAAATAATGCTATATAGGCATTTCTAGTCACTTTAAATCATTAAACTTAAACTTATTAAAATGTGATCCAACCTTTAAATGACATTCCCATATGTTCGAATATGTGGTGATCACATGTGTCCATATGATCCCATATTTTAATTGGAGAATATTAAATCTTAGTTATTTTCAATGAGTCGAAATTACTTTTCACAAATAAAAAGAATGAGGCTAGTTAATTAAACCTTGTGGTGCTTGTGATGATAATAGATCATCAAATGTGTGCCTTAGTGTGCTAAGTAGAGTAGTTAAGTATTGTTTGGTGATTGTGTATCCCGTATGTATTTATAGACGAGAGTACCGACCATGCTTTCGAGGAGGAGGAGTTCTACCAATAGGAGGAGGAAGAAAACTTCAACTAGTGCACTACACATGGCAAGCTAGCACTATACAAGTTAACCCTTACAAGTTTTAATTGCAAGCCTAGCACTTCAGGTAAACTGAGCAAGCTATTGTTAGCAAGCTAGAATTAAGCTAGATAACCTAAACAAGATGCATTAGGCATGCTTTGGTTATACCACTTTGACTATTACCTACCCCAAGTTTTATTTCCAAGCTTTACTTTCTTTACTTTATCAAAGTCCTTTACTTGTTTAAAGGTAACATAAAAAGTATAAAACTTGACCTACCTAGTTAGACTTAGATGTCATTCTATGGCATGAGATTGAGCTTAGCATCCCATATTAGTGAACACTCTTAACTTAGTAGTTTAGAGCTAAACCAAAACTTGATTCACTTTGGATGGGAATACTTGCTGAAAAAGAATTGTGAAAACCTTGGAATGATGAGTCATTCTATTGAGATGTTTTTACATGTGTTGAGAAACACAAATGGTTTATGATGACGAAAATGTTGAGGCACGATCCTTAGCCATTTTACAAAACTAATGCTTGGGTTCGGATGAGATACCATTCCAATTTTACCGTACAACCACAATACCTGAATTGGGTAAGGCGTAGCTGGAAGTTTATATGCATTAGTATTAGTTCCCTCGTGGGAGAGGTTTGAGCTGAGGCTACCTCTCAATGTTGTCCACTAATGCAATGCCCAGGATGACAGATGGTCATGGCTGGGAGGCCATACTCATAGGAGAGGTGCTTATACTAGGTTGTGTAAAGGAAAGGTCATGTTTGATTATCTGCATACTAAGTATGATGATTCGGGGTTATCCCTGACATATGTATCGAATCTTGTGGTGAAAGTGTACCACCTCTGGAGAGTGTCAAACTATTCGAATAGCCGCGTCCGCGGTTATGGACAGTTGGAGTGGCCATACTATTCTGTTGTCAGATGTTTTCAAAACAACTTATGAAATGAATTGTGACATGACTTGACCACAACAGAGTTGTGACTATGACAATTAAGTTCCCACTTAAGTGATTTCAAACTTTATTTTATCTTTCTTTGTTTCTGAACTCAGCTTAGGTTTCAAAATTAATTTTACAAATGAACTTAGAGTTAGCAATCCTACTAGAACTACCTTACTTGTTAGTGATAGTTTGCGAGTACTCAAAGAGTACTCATGGCTTTTGTCCCAGGCTATTCCCGTGGCCAGACTATGAAGGAGATTACTATGAGGAAGAATAGCAGACCGGCTATGATAACTAGGACTATCTTCCATCGTCAGCATTGCATGTGACTCTAAAGATGGACCCCACCACTAGGCTTATTATTTATTCCGCTGCTTGTTGTATTAAGACTGGATCATGAGATCCTTTATTCATGTAAGACCTTATTATGGTTTGTAATGGATGATGTACTGTGATATCCAATCTGTTATGTCTCGCAAAAATGGTAATCCTGGGATTGCGATGTATGGCATAGCAGGCATCCGGGATTAAAAATTCGGGTGTTGACATGCAGCTATTAAGGTACTGCGGTGGGTATCGTGTGGAAGGATTAAAGAGCGACCTGCACCACTCATGCACTTGTATCCAGAGATTTGCCAAGGGAGCAGCTTCTCGAAGGAGAGCGGAAAAATCCGTAGCATTCATCTCCCATCTATCCGCTATTTTGATTACTTTATTGCCAAGTGTGTTCTTGCTAGGAAAACTTCTAATAAGTTATCCTCATATGATCTAGCATTCACCCCAGCTGCTTTAAAACAAGATAGGACTTATAACTTGGGTGCCTTGATAGCTTTCCGTCTTGCTTCTAACCGCGAGAAAGGTGGAATTTGTGGAGGCCTCATTGCCTCTCGTTTATTAGCTTTGCATGGTTTAGTGCCTCATCATCGAGACCTACAGTTTCCCATAGAAAGGCTTGATCTTAGTTCCATGATACAACATAAATATGTTTCTTCTTGGGCTAATTTGAGTGAGTTGTCTTATGAAATAACGTTTCAAAAGCCTGGTTGGAGTAAGTCCGAGCGATTTGTTCTTTTGCTTGCACCTATTCTGTTTAACCTTGATAGCAGGGTAGGATGGGCACTCACTAAGGAGGAGCTTGATTCGTACTTGGGAGAGCTCTCCCAACAGGAGCAGGATACTAGGAGGGAGGTTACAGATATTCGGTCCAACCCTCAAATGAGGGGGAGTCTTCATATCAGCAGCCTACGTATGATTGGGGAGCTTCTTTTTCTTCCCAAGGGCCTAACCACGATCATTCTTACGCTGACCCGCCTGCCTGGATTCCTTACCCGCGTTGGGGTTGATACCCACTTAGGCCAAAAGCCTAAGCTTGGTGGGAGGTACACCGACACCACACTCATCTACATATCATGTTTAGTCGGTACTTTGTATATCCATGCTTCATTCTCTTTTTAGTTTTCGTTCTTGCTTTGTTTCTGCTTTCTAAAACACAAAAAGACGAAAAATATTTTATGTTGTTTCTCTTTGTTTGCTTCTTCTAATTTTGCCTTGGTTTGCTTTTTTCCTTTTGGCTTTGTCTTAATTATTCGAAAAACCAAAAAAATTTGCTTTGCTTGTTTTTCCTTTTTGTTCTTGCCTTTGAAAATTAAAAACAGCAAAAATATTTGTTGTTCTTCTTTGTTTTGTGAAGTTTGTTGCAGGGTTCAGCAGTCCTCAGTGGAATTTGGTTACATGTTATTATTCAAGCCACACAAGTGAAGGGCAATAATGAGGATTAATGAGAACTTGAGGTGTGGTAAGAGGCTGGTAACGAACTCTATTTGTTTTTATTTTTGTACATATACTCATCATTGTGGGCATGCTAAGTTTGTTCATGTAGGGTATATGTTATTTATGGATGCTTAGTAGTTCTTGCTTTCTTATCATTAACTCCAGCTTGCTAATAGTTTGTAGCATGTCATATGAATGTTTGCTTGCATTGCTCTATTCATAACTTTGTATGACACGGTGGTATCCTCCTCTGAATGTTTCACTTGAATCGACTTGGCACATGCTAATGCATGCATATGACTGAAACAAAAATTAGTTAAGCCTCGATAAATTATTTTGCCTCAGGAGTCTTGAATCACTTTCATGCCATGATTAGTCTTGTTTTGCTGCAAGCATGATTATTACAATTATTGCTCTCTCGTTTGTCGCTCCCTTACTATTGCTAGCCTCCACTTGGACTGAGTATGAGCTCTACTCGTGTTCCCAATTCCCCAAAACCAATATTGCCAAAAGTGTCCACCATACATACCTATTAGCATCATTTGATGTTTCATGCATATTAAATATGCCTTGCTTTCTTCCGAATAAAATGTTTGCTTGTTATGAGAAAGTTAGTTAGTAAAGCTCTCACGAATTTGATGGCACACTTTATTTCTTGCACTTAATAAACCTGAACCATTTTGACTGTCCATGAAAGTTATATGCTTGCAAATTATAGGCTGGGGATTAGCAGAACCGTGCTGTCACAGGGAACGCTTTCAACACCTGTAAATATATACCCAGTTGATATCATGATCTTTTATTTGCGGATGTCGTTGGTGTGAAATAAAAGGGGAGCTTGTAAGCCCATGGAGTTATGTATGTGTGTTAGAGAAACACCTGGGCCGCCGGTCTAATCCATGACTAATCATGGTGGAAACCTCCAGCGTAACCATAATGAGTATCTATGAAGCATTCTTCTTATAAAAAAGAGATAACTATTGAGAAAAAGAAAAAAAAAGAGATATGAGAAAAGAGGAAAGAGAGAAAAAACACCATTTTCCCATGGTAAATAAGGAGATTGCCGACATACTCATTGTCTGCTTGCCTGGTCATTTCAAGGGGTACCCCGTTGGCAGTTCTCTATGATACTCATGTATTTACTATGACAAGAACTGTGAGACCAGGCACATGGCTTAATAGGATTGATAGATTACGCATACCAACAAGTTGAAACTTCTTTTTCGGAAGCTCATTCGAAAAGAACTCTAAGGTTAAGCATGCTTGGCCTAGAGCATTTCTAGGATGGGTGACCGACCAGGAAATGGGTAACCGGGTGCGCACGAGTGAGGACAAAGTGCGCAGAAAAGACTAGTGTTGGTCTGTGGGGCCAGTATAGATATCCTATTAAGCTGCCAGGAGTGACACCCCCCGGGCCTAGGAGTGGACGGGGTGTTACAAGAACTTACCGGTAATTAAAGTTGGGAATCATGAGGAGCGGCCCTCGTACTCAAGGGACATGAGATTTCTAGTTTATAGTATGTCAAGCATATAACTCATATTAGACCTCACTTTCACCTTAACCATATTAAAGATACTCATGATAGGGGCAGTGAGAGCTCAAAGCTAATGAGTACCATACTTTCAGCATTTGGAAGCCTTTCAAACTTTTGAAAACCGTTTCACTTCCTTGTTGAGTCACCACTTATTGTATGAGCACTTTCTTGAGAGCATAGTTTTCATTCTTAGTGTAATGTGCTTGTTCCAAAACTTGATTAATTGTGTTATGGCCTTGATGCTTGTACCTTTGATATCTTTACTTGTAGTCTTCACTTGAACTTCAAATGTGCCTTGGCATTTATATTTGCTCTACAATCAAAGGCAAGACAGATACCACTCTATCATACATCTTTATGATCATTGCAATGTTACTTGTGTTTATGTTTCATGCTACTTATTATTTTTTGAGTTGGAGTCTCTTCATAGCTTGCAATGACTATTGAGTGACCTTATTTGCATATTCTTTATTATGAATTGTCTAAGTACTTGATCATATGCTGAGAATATATACATCTTATGAAGCAAATGTGTTCGTGAAAGTTTCTTTTATCGCACTCAGTTTTCAACTGAATTGCTTGAGGACAAGCAATAAGCTAAGCTTGGGGAGAGTTGATACATCCAAAACGTATCTACTTTCCCGAACACTTTTGCTATTGTTTTTCCTCTAAACTTGTGTGATTTAGATACAACTAACACGGACTGACGTTTTTTTTCAGCAGAATTACCTTAGTGTCTAGTTTTTGTGCAGAAAATCAACTATCAGGAAAAATCCCGGAAAATATGCCAAAAATCCTATTTCACCAGAAGACTCACGGAGCTAGAAGACGAGACAGAGTAGGGCCACGAGGGGCCCACACCACCTGGCCGCGCGGGCCAGGCCAGGCCACACCTGGGGGTGGTGTGGCCGCCTCGGTCACCCCCTCGGCCTCCCTCTTCACCTATAAGTTGCCTCTTGACCTAAAAACCAAGGGGGGTTCGACGTTTTTCCAAAAAGAGTTCCGCTACGCCGCCACCACCATATTCCGCGAATCAGCACTAGAAACTCCATTCTGGCACCCTGCCGGGACGGGGAATTGGAGGGGGTCATCACCATCATCACCACAATCTCCACGATCGCTTCTCCATCGACCATCCATGTTTCCCCCATCTATGAGTGAGTAATCCCCCATTGTAGGCCATGGGGATGGTAGGGATTGGATGAGATCGTTCATGTAATGGCATCAGATTGGTAGGGCATGATGCCTAGTATCTATTATTAGTGCTTTTTGACTTTGTTGCATCTTGATATGCTTAATGCTTGTCACTAGGGCCCGAGTGCCATGATTTCAGATCTGAACATGTTATTGATTCATTATGATAGTATTCTTTATGGTCTTACCTGCAGGTTGTATACACACATTGTTTTCCAGAACCAATGGCCCCGAAGTGACAGCAATCGGGATAACCGGAGAGAATGGCTTTGATGTGAGGATCACATGTGTTCATGGAGTGTTAATGCTTTGCTACGGTGCTCTATTAAAAGGAGCACCTTAATTTCCAGTAGTTCCCTAGAGGCCCTGCTGCAAACGGGCTGGAAGGACACCCGTTATCATATTTATTTAGTACTTAGATCCTTTATCATATTTATCTGCAATTGCCCTATGTCTTGATTGCCATGTGAATTGTCTTGTTCATGCAACGCCCGTCCATCCATCACTATGCCTACCGCGCCTTAATCCTACTGTTTACTGCTACTGTCACTACTGTCTTACTTTTACTACTATTGTTACTTTGTTATTGCTACTACAAAACTGTTGCTACTGATAAACTATTGTGAGCAAGATTGTTTCCAGGTGCAGCCGAATTTACAACTCAATTGTTAAGGCTTATAAATATTCTTTGGCTCCCCTTGTGTCGAATCAATAAATTTGGTTTCACTTCCCTCGAAAATACTGCGATACACCCCCTATACTTGTGGGTCATCAGTGTTCTTTTCATAAACCACATGGATCAACTAGTGTCATAGCATGTCTGTTCTTTTCATAAACCACATCAAGAGTCATTGAATGTGTGTTCTTTTCATAAACCACATGGATTCACTAGAGTTCATTGCATTGGTGTTCATTTCATAAACCACATGGATCCACTAGAGTTCATTGCATGTGTGTTCTTTTCATAAACCACATGGATCCACTAGATTTCATTGAATGTGTGTACTCTTAATAAACCACATTGATCCATTAGAGTCATTGAATGTGTGTTCTTTTCATAAACCACATGGATCCACCAGATTCATTGCATGTGTTTTCTTCTCATAAACCACCACTAGAGTCATTGCACGTGTGCTCTTTTCATAAACACAAGGATCCACTAGAGTTCATTGCATTTGTGTTAATTTCATAAACCACATGGATCCACTAGAGTTCATTGAATGTGTGTTCTTTTCATAAACCACATGGATCCACTAGAGTTCATTGAATGTGTGTTCTTTTTAGACACCACATGGATCCACTAGAGTTCATTGCATGTGTGTTCTTTTCATAAACCAAATATATCCACTAGAGTCATTGCATGTGTGTTCTTTTTATAAACCACATGGATCAACCAGTGTCATTGAATGTGTGTTATTTTTCTAAACCACATATGGATCCACTAGAGTCATCGCATGTGTGTTCTTCTCCTAAACCATCACTAGAGTCATTGCATGTGTGTTCTTTCCATAAACCACCACTAGAGTATTTGCATGTGTGTTCTTTTCATAAACCACATGGATCCATTAGAGTTCATTGCATTTGTGTTCATTTCATAAACCACATGGATCCACTAGAGTTCATTGCATGTGTGTTCTTTTAATAAACCACATGGATCCACTATAGTTCATTGAATGTGTTTTCTTTTCATAAATAACATGGATCCACTATAGTTAATTGCATGTTTGTTCTTCTCCTAAACCACCTGAATCCACTAGAGTTCATTGAATGTGTGTTCTCTTCATAAACCATATGGATACACTAGAGTCATTTCATGTGTTTTCTTCTCCTAAACCACCACTAGAGTCATTGCTTGTGTGTTCTTCTCCTAAATCACCACTAGAGTCATTCCATGTTGGTTCTTTTCATAAACCACATGGATCCACTTGATTTCATTGAATGTGTGTTATTTTCATAAACCACATGGATCCACTAGAGTTTATTGCATGTATGTTCTTCTCCTAAACCACATGGATCTACTAGAGAAGTTGCATCTGTGTTCTTTGATAAACCACATGGATCCACAAGGTCCATTGGATGTGTGTTCTTTTCATAAACCACATGGATCCACCAGTATCATTGCATGTGTCTTCTTTTCATCAACCACATCTAGAGTCATTGCATGTGTGTTCTTTTCACAAACCACATGGATCTCGCATTTGTATTCATTTCATAAACCACATGGATCCACTAGAGTTAATTGCATGTGTGTTCTTCTACTAAACCACATGGATCCACTAGAGTCATTGCATGTGTGTTCTTTTCATAAACCACATGGACCCACCAGTTTCATTGGTTGTGTGTTCTTTTCATAAACCACATGGATCCACCAGTGTCATTGCATGTGTGTTCTTTTCATAAACCACATGGATCCACCAGTGTCATTGAATGTGTGTTCTTTTTCTAAACCACATATGGATCCACTAGAGTCATTGCATGTGTGTTCTCCTCCTAAAACACCACTAGAGTCATTGCATGTGTGTTCTTTTCATAAACCACCACTAGAGTCATTGCATGTGTGTTCTTTTCATAAACCACATGGATCAACTAGAGTTCATTGCACGCGTGTTCTTTTTGTAAACCACATGGATCCACTATAGTTCACTGAATGTGTGTTCTTTTCATAAACCACATGGATCCACTTGAGTTCATTGCATCTGTGTTCTTTTCATAAACCACATGGATCCACTAGAGTCATTGCATGTGTGTTCTTTTCCTAAACCACATGGATCCACTAGTATCATGGAATGTGTGTTTTTTCTAAACCACATATGCATCCACTAGAGTCATTGCATGTCTGCTCTTCTCCTAAACCACCACTAGAGTCATTGCTTGTGTGTTCTTTCATAAACCACCACTAGAGTCATTGCAAGTGTGTTCTTTTCATAAACAACCACTAGAGTCATTGCATGTGTGTTCTTTTCATAAACCACATGGATCAAGTAGAGTTCATTGCATTTGTGTTCATTTCATAAACCACATGGATCGACTAGAGTTCATTCCATGTGTGTTCTTTTCATAAACCAGATGGATCCACTAGAGTTCATTGAATGTGTGTTGTTTTCAAAAACCACATGGATCCACTATAGTTCATTGCATGTGTGCTTTTCATAAACCACATGGATCCACTAGAGTCAATGCATGTGTGTTCTTTTCATAAACCACATGGATCTACCAGTGTTATTGAATGTGTGTACTTTTTCTAAAGCACATATGGATCCACTAGAATCATTGCATGTGTGTTCTTCTCCTAAACCACCACCAGAGTCATTGCATGTGTGTTCTTTGCATAAACCACCACTAGAGTCATTGAACGTGTGTTCTTTTCATAAACCACATGGATCCATCAGTGTCATTGAATGTGTGTTCTTTTTCTAAACCACATATGGATCCACTAGAGTGATTGCATGTGTGTTCTTCTCCTAAACCACCACTAGAGTAATTTCATGTGTGTTCTTTTCATAAACCACCACTAGAGTCATTGCATGTGTGTTCTTTTCATAAACCACATGGATCCACTAGAGTTCGTTGCATTTGTGTTCATTTCATAAACCACATGGATCCACTAGAGTTCATTGCATGTGTGTTCTTTTCATAAACCACCCGGATCCACTAGTGTTCATTGAATATGTGTTCTTTTCATAAACCACATGGATCCACTAGAGTTCATTGCATGTTTGTTCTTCTCCTAAACCATCTGAATCCACTAGAGTTCATTGAATGCGTGTTCTTTTCATAAACCATATGGATCCACTAGAGTCATTGCATGTGTTTTCTTCTCCTAAACCACCACTAGAGTCATTGCATGTGTGTTCTTCTCCTAAACCACTACTATAGTCATTCCATGTTTGTTCTTTTCATAAACCACATGGCTCCACTAGAGTTCATTGAATATGTGTTATTTTGATAAATCACATGGATCCACTAGAGTTCATTGCATGTGTGTTCTTTCTCCTAAACCACATGGATCCACTAGAGTCATTGCATGTGTGTTCTTTTCATAAACCACCTGGACCCACCAGTTTCATTGGATCTGTGTTCTTTTCATAAACCACATGGATCCACCAGTGTCATTGCATGTGTGTTCTTTCCATCAACCACATCTAGAGTCATTGCATGTGTGTTCTTTTCATAAACCACATGGATCCATTAGAGTTCATAGCATTTGTGTTCATTTCATAAACCACATGGATCCACTAGAGTTCATTGCATGTGTGTTCTTTTCATAAACCACATGGATCCACTAGAGACATTGCATGTGTGTTCTTTTCATAAACTACATGGATCCACCAGTGTCATTGAATGTGTGTTCTTTTCATAAACCGCATGGATCCACCATTGTCATTGCATGTGTGTTAGTTTCATAAACCACATCTAGACTCATTACATGTGTGTTATTTTCATAAACCAGATGGATCCACTAGTGTCATTACATGTGTGTTATTTTCATAAACCACATGCATCCACTAGTGTCATCGAATGTGTGTTCTTTTTCTAAACCGCATATGGATCCACTAGAGTCATTGCATGTGTGTTCTTCTCCTAAACCACCACTAGAGTCATTACATCTATGTTCTTTTTATAAACCACTACTAGAGTCGTTGCATGTGTGTTCTTTTCATAAACCACATGGATGCACTAGAGTTCATTGCATTTGTGTTCATTTCATAAACCACATGGATCCACTAGAGTTCATTGCATGTTTGTTCTTCTCCTAAACCACTATATCCACAAGAGTTCATTGAATGTGTGTTCTTTTCATAAACCATATGGATCCTCTAGAGTCCTTGCATGTGTGTTCTTCTCCTAAACCACCAATAGAGTCATTCCATATTTGTTCTTTTCATAAACCACATGGATCCACTAGAGTTCATTGAATGTGTGTTATTTTCATAAACCACATGGATCCACTAGAGTTCATTGCATGTGTGTTCTTCTCCTAAACCACATGGATCCACTAGAGTTATTGCATGTGTGTTCTTCTCATAAACCACATGGATCCACCAGTTTCAATGGATGTGTGTTCTTTTCATAAACCACATGGATCCACCGGTGTCATTGCATGTGTGTTCTTCTCACCAACCACATCTAGAGTCATTACATGTGTGTTCTTTTCATAAAACACATGGATCCATTAGAGTTCATCGCATTTGTGTTCATTTCATAAACCACATGGATCCACTAGAGTTCATTGCATGTGCGTTCTTTTCATAAACCACATGGATCCACTAAGGCATTTCATGTGTGTTCTTTTCATAAACTATATGGATCCACCAGTGTCATTGAATGTCTATTCTTTTCATAAACCACATGGATCCACCAGTGTCATTGCGTGTGTGTTATTTTCATAAACCACATCTAGAGTCATTGCATGTGTGTTATTTTTCATAAACCACATGGATCCACTAGTGTCATTGCATGTGTGTTCTTTTCATAAACCACATGGATCCACTAGTGTCATTGAATGTGTGTTCTTTTTCTAAACCACATATGGATCCACTAGCGTCATTGCATGTGTATTCTTCTCCTAAACCACCACTAGAGTCATTGCATGTGTGTTCTTTTCATAAACCACCACTAGAGTCATTGCATGTGTGTTCTTTTCATAAACCGCATGGATCCAGAGTTAATTGCATGCGTGTTCTTTTCATAAACCACATGGATCCACTACAGTTCATTGCATGTGTGTTCTTTTCATAAACCACATGGATCCACTAGAGGTCATTGCATTCGTGTTCATTTCATAAACCGCATGGATCCACTAGAGTTCATTGCATGTGTTTTCTTTTCATAAACCACATGTATCTACTAGATTTCATTGAATGTGTGTTCTTTTCATAAACCACATGCATCCATTAAAGTCATTGAATGTGTGTTCTTTTCATAAACCGCATGGATCCACCAGAGTCATTGCATGTGTTTTCTTCTCATAAACCACCACTAGAGTCATTGCATGTGTGTTTTTTCATAAACCACATGGATCCACTAGAGTTCATTGCATTTGTGTTCATTTGATAAACCACATGGATCCACTAGAGTTCATTGAATGTGTGTTCTTTTCATAAACCACATGGATCCAATAGAGTTCATTGAATGTGTGTTCTTTTCATAAACCACAGGGATCCACTAGAGTTCATTGCATGTTTGTTATTTTCATAAACCACATGTATCCACTATAGTCATTACATGTGTGTTCTTTTCATAAACCACATGGATCCACCAGTTTCATTGAATGTGTGTTCTTTTTCTAAACCACATATGGATCCACTAGAGTCATTGCATGTGTGTGCTTATCCTAAACCACCACTAGAGTCATTCCATGTGTGTTATTTTTATAAACCACCACTCGATTCATTGCATGTGTGTTCTTTTCATAAACTGTAGCATCCCATCTGTCTAACATATGTAATGCTACATGGTTTCGTAATATAATTGCTACTTCCTACATATAATTGTTGAATCATAATTTTATCACGCTCATGTCATCATGCCACCTTCGATTTGAGCATCATATAAAACCCTTTTCATTTGGTTCTTCTCTCATATGCATTATTAATTGTATTTGGTTCTTGATAAATGCTTGATGCCCAAGTTGAGTTGGGGTCATATCTTTTATTAACTCCACCACCTTTCTTGTCACCACCCCATAATTCCACTTTTCCACCATATGTGAGCTTTGTATTTTTTTGTGTGTTTACCTCTAGCTCATATGTGTTGGGATGGATCCTCTTACTATTCTACATGCTTCCACCCTAGCATCATGTTGTTTTCACATTATTGAGATGTGAAGCCACCTTGGCATGCTTTGTGGGGGTACCCCTTCTTCTAGCTTTCATATGGGTTGTCTTGGAATATTTGCTCATGTTGGAATATTTTGAGACTATTACACATCTAGTGGAACACACACAGTAGCATGTCCCAAATTATATTCAAATATGGCCATATCCATCCACTCCACATGGAACCTTCTTTTAAATTCTTTTTGCTTGGCCTTAGTCCATATTTTGGGAAGGCATATGTATAAATGCCATGATCATTATTTTTTTTCACAAAAACTAAAATGGCATTTATTGAATATGCATGGGACATGCAAGATCATCACCAGCTTATCATCTTGGATTTTTGGAGTCGATCATGGCTCCTTTGGGAATCAATCCTTGCGGGCTCTATTCTTTTTGCTCTACTCTAAACCTTCACCATCTTGATCTTTCTCTCCTTGCCATGTGCGCCTAAAATCCTAGACACCTTATATCTCTCTCTTGTGTTTTCATTCACCATCACCATGTGTCCATCAAATCTCACCCTCACACCACCTCCTTAATTCATGCTTGATCTTGTTTTGTCCATGCTCAAACCCTAATCACCACCACACCCCACTTTAATCTAAACCCTAACCTCCTCCCTACCCTAACCCTAACCTCACCATCACCTTGCTCTCACCATGTCGAGCATCCCCCCTAGCTGTCCTCTCTCTCACTCTGTTCCCCTGCCAAAGAGGCCCCACCAGGCCGAACCACCCCATATACCCCAACCCCTGGTCTAAACCTAACCCGAGCCCAACCCTAGGCATGCCATCTATCCCTCACCTCGGCCTCTCGCTTTCTCTCTCTCTCCCTGCCAAGCTACCCAACACCCGAGCCAGCCTCTCTGACCTCGCCCGTCACCACCTACAGCCACCCCACGCCCCTGCCGAGCCGAACGAGCACATGCTCATGGAGAGGAAGGAAAAAGGTGGCCGAGCCACCTTTTTCTCCACCACGCCATGGCACCCCCTCTCCCCGTCCCTATCTACTCCCTCCTCTCTACCTGGCATCGCCAGATCCACCAGAGCCTAGTCCTTCTACACCCTTCCTCCCTGCTCCCCTGCTACCTCCTCTCCACCCCGGCGAACCGCCGTCGGCCTCCACCTCCTCTCGACGTTACACAGCGGCGGGCGTGGCATTGGGTGTCGGGGAAGACCAAGGCGTCCCTCTGCGTTGCCCCCGTGCACAGCAGCATGGAGGAGGAGCCCCAGGCCGTGCTGCACATCGTCGATGCCACCCGAAACCCTAGCTCTGCCGTTCGTCTGCATCGTCTCCGATCCGCCACTCCTCGGTCCGAACCAACACCACCGACGCACTCGCGGTGAGCTGGCCTCCCTATCTGACATCCTCTCCCTCTCCGTCGCGGTCAGGCTTCGCCGGACGTTGCGCCGAGCACACTCGGTGCAGCGGCGAGCGCTAGCGTCTGCCGTCTCCGCGCCGCATCACACCTTAGCTAGCCGCCGAGCCGCGCCCTAACAACAACCCCAAGCCACCGCACTGCCTCCGCCCCTCTGCGCGCACGCCCAGGTCGCGGGTTCGAACCCCCGCCTCGCCGCGCGTTGCGCTCCGTCAGTTCGTCAGACTAGCCCGGGAAGATACACAGTAGCGTTGGCAGCTTTATAGAAAACCCCCCACCTTTTTATTCCTCTAAACCCACGCTCCCTCAGGCCCACCTGTCTGCCTCCGCGGAAGTTTTACAAAGAGGTACCCCAGGTTCCCTAAACCCCAACCCGCAGTCCCCCAGATCCGCCACGTGTCGCCCACCGGCTAGCCGCGCGCAGTGGACCCGCAAGGCCATTGTCCCCACCTGTCAGTCTCGCGGGCTGACTACCCTCGCGGTGAGAAAAGTTTCTGCGCACGGTTTTTCACCAACTCAGCGCGGCCCCACATGTCGGTGGCTGTGGTTAGCTGCAGCTGAGTAGAAAAAGTCTGGCAGTTTTCTGTTTTAATTAAAACATTTTCAGAAATGATTTAAATATGATTTCAAATCTGTTTTTAATCACTTTTGAATGCTAATTCCAAATAATACATATGATGTATGTTTTTGAATCAGAAAAATGTGAGGAATTCAAATATGCCATTCAAAATATAATTTGAGCACTTTAAATTTTCGAGGTGATTAAAATTACAATAAAAGGCCCTTTTCTTAATAAATTAATAACTTTAATTCTACAACTCCAAATTCGATAAATAATATGTCTAAATCGATCAGCGTGACGAGCCCGTTCTAACTATGCATTCCTTGTTCTGAATTGAAGCATGCATCATGTCATTATTAAAAATCAGAATTGTTTATGGAAATAAAACTTGACCGCGTAAATAATAAAATGCTTTATTCTTGAACCCCACACCTCACCATGCCATGCTACATTATTGCCATGTAAATTGTGCATCATTCGTCATGGCATGTTTGTTTGCTTGTCGCATTTTAATTCGTATGATTGTGCATTTTATTTATGTTGGC
Source organism: Avena eriantha (assembly GCA_910589775.1). NCBI lineage: Eukaryota > Viridiplantae > Streptophyta > Magnoliopsida > Poales > Poaceae > Avena > Avena eriantha. The sequence continues at coordinate 35,325,140 of OU342746.1, read as the reverse complement.
CCTTGTTTGTTTGGTTCTTCTTCGAATAGACCCCCAACAGGAGAATTATCAGGAATCACAGGAGTTCTACCCAGATCCATCTCTCGCTTCAACTAAGCTACCAGGCAAGCACTACCACATGCTTGCATACATATAGTACCCATTTCCTCTATCTTATTCTTGCATCATTGAATCGCGATTGCATTAAATTGAATCCCAAGTACTGCATAGCCTTTGCTTTTAAACCCCACCGAAGCTGGTTCCTCCATCCCATGAGCCATTACTACAGGAGCTGTTTGAGCCATGCGAGTCGTAGAAAAGCATGTGTAGGGTATGTGAGTGTCTGATGGATAACGAGGTACCTAAAACAACTTAACCTGAGTAGTAATGGGAAAACTAATGAAAGAGGCACCAGTGAGCAATATCCGCTATTTGGTTTATCATGCTGACTTGTGTCCCGTAGGACCCCGAGTACTTGATTCCTGTTCCTGGACTATTCGCACTATCCACATCCGGGAGGCCTTATGGACCCCCCCGAGCCAGAGCTTGATTCATTTCTATTTCTTGGGGCCACAAAGTAGTTTGCGGTTTTGTTACTATCCTGTACTTATGCTATGCTTTACTGTATTATTTAAGATTGTGCGTGGAGCACCTGTACTGTTTTGGATGCGGAGTGTTTTCGCGGTATCAGCTAGCCCAGTCACACTTTCGGGTTCCCAGTCGTTTACAGCCATTGACGCAAACCTTAAGTCTGTCTCGGAGTCAGCTTGCTTCATTGCGGGTAGCTTAATGGGGTAGCCCCCTAAAAGATTTCTAAATCCTGTGATCGCTTTGTCGAGAATGCCTCGTTGGGTTTTGAGTTGGTTTTTCTGAGGTTGATCGAGTGTGTGTTGCTATTTGTGCACCCCTACAGGGTAAATCTTTCTGAAAGCCGTGTCCGCGGTTATGGACGCCTTGGAGCACAGTTTCTCGATCATAGACAAGTATAACTAAATTACCGCTTTTAATCTAACTAAACACCTGACTAGTAAATAGTGCAATACTCATGGAATGGTTAATAAAACTGCCAACGGATGGGTTATTCGTCCGCTTTCTCGTTGGTAAGCGAGAAGGAGGATGCATCTGTTAATTATACTATTATAACTGTTGTTACTAATTAACGGACATCCGTCTATCATTGGTTAGGCGGATGGTTAGCGAGTATCTATAGACTTGTTAGTTATTATCTTTTGCTGCAATTGCGTCACCCCTGGTATATGTCCCCTTTAGAGGCATAAAGACTTGCTGAGTACCCCTAGGGTCTCACACGATAAATTGTTTGATTCAGATGAACAGGTGTATTCGCAAGATGGATACTGGGTGGAGGAGACGGATGACATTGGAAATGATCACTCGGTGTAGAGATTCCGGGGATGGGGATCCGCGAGATCTATGGGCGGGATGTGTTTATTTATGTGGCATCTTATGCCGATTTGCTTCTTATCCGTACTTGGATCTTGTTTTCCGCTTCCACCTGATACTCTGATGTTTGATGTATGAGGAGCTATCCTAAACTATTATCTCTATCTAGGATATTTGGATCTTGCCGTATGGCATTGCAATATTTCTATTTCTTTTAGATGGAATGGCTCTGTGAACAGTTGTATGGTGGCTTGCATACATACTCACTTGTGTACGTAGTTGATCCCTTCGCCTGCCGATTACGCCGCTCGTTCTTGTCCTGATGTTCTGGAAGTGGTTAGGACGGCCGACAGGTCTACCTGTGAGTGGCCCCTAGGCCCCACCGTACTATTTTAACCACTTCCGTCCATCCAGGCATGCAACTAAGAGCGTAATTCACCGAGGTAGTTACATGAACCACATGGATCCACTAGAGTTCATTGCATTTGTGTTCATTTCATAAACCACATGGATACACTAGAGTTTATTGCATGTGTGTTCCTTTCATAAACCACATTAATCCACTAGTGTTCATTGAATGTGTGTTCTTTTCATAAACCACATGGATCCACTAAGGTATTTCATGTGTGTTCTTTTCATAAACTACATGGATCCACCAGTGTCATTGAATGTCTGTTCTTTTCATAAACCACATGGATCCACCAGTGTGATTGCATGTGTGTTCTTTTCATAAACCACATCTAGAGACATTGCATGTGTGTTATTTTTATAAACCACATGGATCCACAAGTGTCATTGCATGTGTGTTCTTTTCATAAATCACATGGATCCACCAGTGTCATTGAATGTGTGTTCTTTTTCTAAACCACATATGGATCCACTAGAGTCATTGCATGTGTATTCTTCTCCTAAACCACCACTAGAGTCATTGCATGTGTGTTCTTTTCATAAACCACCACTAGAGTTATTGCATGTGTGCTCTTTTCATAAACCGCATGGATCCACTAGAGTTCATTGCATGCGTGTTCTTTTCATAAACAACATGGATCCACTAGAGTTCATTGCATGTGTGTTCTTTTCATAAACCACATGGATTCACTAGAGTTCATTGAATTTGTTTTCTTTTCATAAACCACATGGATCCACTAGAGTTCATTGCATTTGTTTTCAGTTCATAAACCACATGGATCCACTAGAGTTCATTGCATGTGTGTTCTTTTCATAAACCACATGGATCCACTAGATTTCATTGAATGTGTGTTCTTTTCATAACCCACATGGATCCATTAAAGTCATTGAATGTGTGTTCTTTTCATAAACCACATGGATCCACTAGAGTCATTGCATGTGTTTTCTTCTCATAAACCACCACTAGAGTCATTGCATGTGTGTTCTTTCATAAACCACATGGATCCACTAGAGTCCATTGCATTTGTGTTCATTTCATAAACCACATGGATCCACTAGAGTTCATTGAATGTGTGTTCTTTTCATAAACCACATGGATGCACTAGAGTTCATTGAATGTGTGTTCTTTCCATAAACCACAGGGATCCACTAGGGTTCATTGCATGTTTGTTATTTTCATAAACCATATGTATCCACTACAGTCATTGCATGTGTGTTCTTTTCATAAACCACATGAATCCACCAGTGTCATTGAATGTGTGTTCTTTTTCTACACCACATATGGATCCACTAGAGTTATTGCATGTGTGTTCTTCTCCTAAACCACCACTAGAGTCATTCCATGTGTGTTCTTTTCATAAACCACCACTCGAATCATTGCATGTGTGTTCTTTTCATAAACCACATGGATCCACTAGAGTTCATTGCATTTGTGTCCATTTCATAAACCACAGGGATACACTAGAGTTCATTGCATGTGTGTTCTTTTCATAAACCACATTGATCCACTAGTGTTCATTGAATGTGTGTTCTTTTCATAAACCACATGGATCCACTAGAGTTCATTGCATGTTTGTTACTCTCCTAAACCACCTAGATGCACTAGAGTTCATGGAATGTGTGTTCTTTTCATAAACCAAATGCATCCACCAGAGTCATTGCATGTGTGTTCTTCTCCTTAACCACCACTAGAGTCATTACATGTGTGTTGTTTTCATAAACCATCACTAGAGTCATTGCACGTGTGTTCTTTTCATAAACCACCACTAGAGTCATTGCATGTGTGTTCCTTTCATAAACCACATGGATCCACTAGAGTTCATTGCATTTGTGTTAATTTCATAAACCACATGGATCCACTAGAGTTCATTGCATGTGTGTTCTTTTCATAAACCACATGGATCCACTAGAGTTCATTGAATGTGTGTTCTTTTCGTAATCCACATGGATGCACTAGAGTTCATTGCATGTGTATTATTTTCATAAACCACATGGATCCACTAGAGTCATTGCATGTGTGTTATTTTCATAAACCACATGGATCCACCAGTGTAATTGAATGTTTGTTATTTTTCTTAACCACATATGGATCCAATAGAGTCATTGCGTCTGTGTTCTTCTCCTAAACCACCAGTAGAGTCATTGCATGTGTGTTCTTTTCATAAACGACCACTAGAGTCATTGCATGTGTGTTCTTTTCATAAACCACCACTAGAGTCATTGCATGTGTGTTCTTTTCATAAACCACCACTAGAGTCATTGCATGTGTGTTCTTTTCATAAACCACGTTGATCCACTTGAGTTCATTGCATGCACTACAAGAAAAGTTTCCTTCCTCAACGAATTGGCCCGACGGTCGTCGTAGAAGGTGCGTCTTCCGCAACGAAATTCTGGGCTCGGCCATGGCCGATGGAAAACATTTTTCCGTTTTCGCGGCCCTCTACTACGACAGATCTGCTAAAAACATGGAGGATGCTCCGCTGGCGCGTGGCAGAAGCAAGATTTTCATTTCCTCACGCGATGTTGACTCGCCAAAGTCTTTTGAGGCGTGTGGGTCCCGGACGTTAGTGTCTCTAGCGGACCATACTTTTTGGTCGCGCCTCCCAGATTTGAACTCAAAAACATTGCTCAATGGATCTACCGTTTAGTCAGGATGCCAGGTCCCACATGTCAGCCTCTCATTAGAAGGATTGTGTGCATGATGGAATTTTTTTCCTTCGCTCATGCTACCCTGCTCCGAAGTTGATAGCGTTGTTCTATGCATCTACCGTTTAATCACAATGCTAGGCCCCACATTTCATCCTCTCATTAGAAGAAACGTGTGTATGATGGATTGTTTTTCCTTGGTGTAACTACCTCGGTGAATTACGCTCTTAGTTACATGCCGTCCTAACCACTTTAGAACATCGGGACAAGAACGAGTGGCGTAATCGGCAGGCGAAGGGATCAACTACATACACAAGTGAGTATGTATGCAAGCCACATACAACAGTCCTCAGAGCCATTCCATCTAAAAGAAATAGAAATATTGCAACGCCATACGGCAAGATCCAAATATCCTAGATAGACATAATAGTTTCGGATAGCTCCTCATACATCAAACATCAGCATATCAGGCATAAGCAGAAACAAGATCTGAGTACGGATAAGATGCAAATCGGCATAAGATGCCACATAAATAAACAATCCCGCCCATAGATCTCACGGATCCCTGTTCCCGGAATCTCTACACCGACTGATCGTTTCCAACATCATCCGTCTCCTCCACCCAGTATCCATCTTGCGAGTACACCTGTTCATCTGAATCAAACAATTTATCGTGTGAGACCCTAGGGGTACACAACCTGGGGTGACGCAATTGCAGCAAAAGATAATAACTAACAAGTCTATAGATACTCGCTAACCATCCGCCTAACCAATGATAGACGGATGTCCGTGAATTAAGAACAACAGTTATAACAGTATAATTAACAGATCCATCCTCCTCCTCGCTTACCAATGAGGAAGCGGACGAACAACCCCCATCCGTGGGCAGTTTTAGTAACCATTCCATGAGTATTGCACTATTTACTAGTCAGATACTTAGTCAATGTAAAAGCGGTACTTTAGTGAGACTTGTCAATGATCGAGAAACTGTGCTCCAAGTCGTCCATAACTGCGGACACGGCTTTCAGAAAGATTTACCCTGCAAGGGTGCACAAACAGCAACACACACTCGATCAACCTCGGAAAAACCAACTCAAAACCCAACGAGGCATTCACGACAAAGCGATCACATGATTCAGAAATATTTCATGGGCCCACCCCATTAAGCTACCCGCAACGAAGTTGGCCGGCTCCAAGACGGACCCAAGGTTTGCGCCAATGGCTGTAAACGACTGGGAACCCGAAAATGTGACTGGGCTTGTCGATACCGCGAAAACACTCCGCTTCCAAAATAGTACAGGTGCTCCATGCACAATCTTAAATAAAACAGTAAAGCATGGCCTAAGTACAGGATAGTAATAAAGCCCCAAACTACTTTGTGGCCCCAAGAAATAGTAATGAATCAAGCTCTGGCTCAGGGGGTCCATAAGGCCTCCTGGATGTGGATAGTGCGAATAGTCAAGGAACAGGAATCAAGTACTCGGGGTCCTACGGGACACAAGTCAGCATGAAAAACCAAATAGCAGATATTGGTCACCGGTGCCTCTTTCATTAGTTATCCCATTACTACTCAGGTTAAGTTGTTTAGGTACCTCGTTATCCATCAGACACTCACATACCCTACACATGCTTTGCTACGACTCTCATGGATCAAACAACTCCTGTAGGAACAAGCTTCGCTGGGGTTTAAAAGTAAAGGCTATGCAGTACTTGGGATTCAATTTAATGCAATCGCTACTCAATGATGCAAGAATAAGATAGAGGCAATAGGTACTATATGTATGCAAGCATGTGGTAGTGCTTGCCTGGCAGCTCAGTTGAAGCGAGATATGGATCTGGGTAAAAATCCTGTGATTCCTGATAATTCTCCTACTGGGCATCTATTCGAAGAAGAACCAAACAAACAAGGGCCAACATAAATAAAGTGCACAAGCATATGATTTAAAATGAGACAAGCAAACAAGCATGCCATTATGCATGATGCACAATTTACATGGCAATAAAGTAGCATGGCATGGGTGAGGTGTGGGGACAAGAATAATTCATTTTAGTATTTATTTGACCAAGTTTTATTGGGATAAACAGTTCTGATTTTTAATAATGACATGATGCATGCTTCAATTCAGAACAAGGAATGCATAGTTAGAACAGGCTCGTCGCGCTGATCGATTTAGACATATTATTTGCCGAATTTGGAGTTGTAGAATTAAAGTTGTTAATTTATTAAGAAAAGGGCATTTCTTGTAATTTTAATCATCTCGAAATTTTAAAGTGTTCAAACAACATTTTGTATGGCATATTTTAATTCCTCACATTTTTCTGATTCAAACATATATCATTTGTATTATTTGGAATTATAATTTAAAAGTTATTTAAAAACAGATTTGAATTTGTATTTAAACATTTATGAAATGTTTTTTAGTTAAAGAGAAAACAGAAAAGCTTTTTATACCCAGACGAATCCAACCCAAGTCACTGATGGGTGGGACCCATACTGACTGGGCGAAACGACACACAAAACTTTCCTCACCGCGGGCTTACCTAGACCACGAGGCAGACAGGTGGAGCCTGTGGTCAAATGGCCCCACGTGCCAGTGGCTGAGCCCGCAGGGGCCACGCGGCAGAGACAGGGACCGCGGGTTGTGGCCAAGGCTTTGTGGGGGCCCTTTTGTAAAACGACCACGATGGCTGACAGGTGGGGTCTCGAAGAATTGCGGGTTGAGGCCAAAAAAATGTGGGGGGGTAAGTGCAAAGCGCGCGGCGGCACTGTGGATCTTCTCTGCGGCTTTGACAGAACACCAGCGCACGGCGCGGCGTGGCGGGGATTCGAACCCGCGACGCGGGGCACGCGCGCAGAGGGGCGGTACCAGTGCGGTGGGGTGGGGGTTGCTGACATGGAGTAGCTGGGCGGCTAGTTGAGACGTTACGCGGCGTGGGGCGTGCAGACGCCAGCGGCCGCCGCTGCACCGAGAGTGCTCGGCACAACACCCGGCGAGGCTAGGCCGCGATGGAGAGAGAGAGGGGTGTCAGAGGGGATCACGGGCTCACTGCGGGGTCGCTGGAGGGGTCGGATCGGGACGGGGAGCAGCAGGGCGACGGTGTTGCAGGCGCACCCGGAGCTAGGGTTTCTCGTCGGTGTCGCGGTACTGCGGCAGGTCCGTGGCTTCTCCTCATCGCTGTGGTGTACGGAACGAACCAGTCGTTCCTGCTGGGCTTCCCCGACAACCGCGGCACCACGCACGCCTCCTCGATCCGCAGGTGGAAGACGCAGCCGAGAGTGGCGACGCCCTGGGGATCTGGGGATCTGGGAGAGGCACAAGAGAGGGGTAGATAAGGAGGGAAGGAGGCGTGCACACGGGGACAGCTCGGGGTGGTAAAGGTGATACCACCTTTTTCTTCTTCTCTCTCGGGCAGGTGGGGGTGTAGCGGGCTAGGGCGCCGGCAGGTGGGACTGCAGCGTCGGTAGGGCCTGCTTGGCAGCTAGGGAGAGAGAGAAAGAAAGAGAGGGGAAGGGGATGGCTCGGCTAGGAGCAAGAGGGGATGGGGTGAACTTGGCCTAGGGTTAGGGGAAGGGGTAGATGGGGTAGCTCGCACGGGTGATTAGGGTTAGGGTTTAGCAAGGAGGGTAGGGTAGGGGTGGTGGCTCGGGTTAGAGAGAAAGAGAGAGAAGGGTTTAGGGTTTGAGAGAAAATTAAAGAGAAAGGGTAGGGTAGGGTCTTAGGGTTTCGGTGGAAGTGTGATCTAAACAAGATCATGCAAGGTGAGATGGAGGTGAGGAGAGGGTAGGTTTTGTTTTAAGCAAAGAGAGGGGTTGAGCTACAGAGGAGAGAGCTATTGTTTAAAGGTCACAGGGAAAGGAGAAAAAATTAAGGTGGGGAGGATCTAGGTTAAGAGAAGAATGGCTCCACTTGTATATGCATGCACTATTGCTTAATCAAAATAAAAGTGGTGGTGCCCTAAGAATGGTGGAGAAAAGAAAAGAGCCCACTTGGCTTGATTCCCAAAGAACCAAGATCCACTCAATAATCAAAGTAAAACCAAAAGGATAGAATGGTGGTGGTTTGCATGGGCCATGCATGGGCATTAAATGCCTTGTTTTATTCTTGTGAAAACAATCATAATGTATCATGGCATTATTCCCATGCATCCCCAAAATGTGGAGTAAAGTCCAAGCAAAAGAAAATAGAATTGGATCCATCCCAACCCACATGAGCTAGATTAAATGCCAAAAGAAATAAAATCCCATGGGTACATAGGATGGTGGAATTATAAGGTGGTGACAAAGAAAGATGATAGAGTCGAATAAAAGATATGCCCCCAACTCAACTTGGGCATCAAGCATTTATCAAGAACCAAATACAATATATCAAGAGCCAAAAACAATTAACAATGCATATGAGAGAAGGGCCAAATGAAGAGGGTTTTATATGGTGCTCAAATGCAAGGTGGCATGATGACATGAGCATGATATAATTATGATGCAACAATTATATGTAGGAAGTAGCCATTATATTACTAGACCATGTAGCATTACATATGTTAGACAGATGGGATGCTACACTTGGCTTGCGCTACCACGTTCCGAGTTGATAGCGTTGCTCGACGCATCTACCGTTTAACCAACCTCCTGAGCCCCACATGTCATCCTCTCATTAGAAGAAACATTTGTATGATGGATTTTTTTCCTTTGCTTGCGCTACCCTGTTCCGAACTTGATAGCGCTGCTCTATGCATCTACCGTTTAATCAGGTTGCTGGGCCCCACATGCCATCCTCTCATTAGAAGAAACATGTGTACGTATAATGGATTTTTTCCTTCGCTGGCGCTACACCATTCGGAGTTGATAGCGTTGCTCGACACATCTACCGTTTAACCAACCTCCTAAGCCCCACATGTCATCCTCTCATTAGAAGAAACGTGTGTATGATGGATATTTTTGTTTCGCTGGCGCTACCCTGTTCCGAACTTGATAGCTTTGTTCGATGCATCTACCGTTTAATCATGCTACTGGGCCCCACATGTCATCCTCTCATTAGAACAAATGTGTGTATGACGGATTTTTTACCCTCTGTCACGCCTTCGTGTTCCGAACTTGATAGCTTTGCTCTCTACATCAGCCGTTTATTTAGGTTGGTGGGACCTTTATGCCAGCCTCACATTAGAAGAATCGTGGGCATCTCAATTTATTAAATGCCAGATAATGGAGTAGTTTCTTTAAAACATGGGTAGGCTGGTTTTTTGTTTTTGTTTTAAAGGGCAATTCCAAAAAGGCCGAATTAAACATTTTGGGCTATTCTTCATCTGCTATACTCAATGGGCTATACTCCATGTGCTATTCTCCATGGGATCCTAGATAAATATTTAAATGGGTTGTCGTCAACAAGTCCCCTCACCCCTACAAGGCCGAATTAAAATGTTCTGGCCTAAAGAGGGGTCGAGTGGGCTAGATTTTACCTCCTCTTTAGTAAAATTTGCATGGCTTGGCCGGATTCGGAACAAAGACCTCACTACCGGAGGGAAAAAGAAACGATAATTCTTCTGACATATATTCATGTAAAAATATCTAAAGAACAAGGGACACAGACTGCGTGCGCCAAAACTGGACAGGTATCCAATGATTTCACTTGGTACCCTCTCATTTCTGTCCAAAACACATCCAACGGTTTCGATGACACACATGCAAAAGCTCTAGTGCAAGCAGCCCAGCAGCAGCAACATAACTTTTTTTACAAATTCAGTAGCATTTGAAAGATCCAGTAGTACAGAATAAGACAGAAGAAATATTGACAGATTCCTAGTTCATATTCAGCATCACTTGACCGATTCTGCAGCATTCCAAAGTGACTATTTCAGCTATACAGGCACTAAAACTCAATAGTAGTACAGAGAGAACCCGTTCATATTTTAGCTCTAAAAACCTTGTCGCACGATCAGTCTGCCCTTTACTTCAAACACACTTGATCATTGGAGCAAGCATAACTGACGATCAAGTATGTTTTTGTGTTCATACCTCCTCTTCACATTAATACCAGTGTGACCCCCATATATATGCATCCCAAAATGCCCAAGCCTCATCTAGATTGTGACAAAGCATAGTTTAAAAAGGAAAGCAAGACCATCTATTGCACTTGATCTAAACAAGTACCAGTACATCAGTATTAGTTCTAGAAAATACCTTAGTAATAGTAAAGACATAACCCTTGACAAACTGAGTAGCATTTGAAGCATGAGCAGTACATAATAAGACAAAAAATATCTACAGATTCCCAGTTCATATTTAGCACCACTTGACAGATTCAGTAGCATTTCAAAGTGACGGATTCAGCAGTACAAACAATGGCCAAAAGAAATGACAAATTCAGCAATGAAGACATTGAAATTCAATAGTTGTAGCAAGGCCATGACGCATAAGGAAAGAGAGTCCATATTCAGCACTCGATCGGTCGATCTAAACAAGTACCACTACATATGTATGCTACAAAATAATTAGCAGTAGCAAGTTAAGACCTCCATACAAAATACTCGGCATAACGCAACAGCGTGCCAAGTGCTGGTCGGGTAGCACTTTCTTTCCTGCCTGTTACCCTTTCCTTATCACACCATCGTCTGTGGGCCGACTATGTCAGCAGCGTACATTGGAAATAGGTATACATTGCCACAAACTTGTTCCACCTCTCCCCATACAAATTGAATTTGTCACCAACATAAAGTAGTAATTAATTAGTACGACGTTACATATCTTAATATTGGGATCATCACAAAGAATATTTAGATGTTTTATCTCACTTTTGAAACTTGTTGATGTAATACTCCTAATCCACAAGGAATTCCGACGAACAGTTCAGATGGTTCCAGGTAACACCGGGACTTCGACCGACGATGGCCTGCTCCTCAGCTCAGATGTGGACACCATTTTGACCGCATGGAGCTCATGCCACAGAGACAGCGACCAAAGCTTCACCTTGTATCGCGGCGATTCGCACGCCCCTAAACTGACGAACCTAGGGGATATGACGATGTCCATGGTGTGGCTATCAATTTGGGCGACAAACACGATGCCCTCTTTATCGATGCTGATGATATCCGCTCTCCGCAAGCCCCTTGTGGGCATCGGCTTAGACGGCTCCCAATGTTTGTGGCTATAGGGAATTATGGGAGCAGTCCTCGAGTGGGCAACTCTGAGGTGGCGAATGAGCTCTACCATAGGTGTTAGCTCTACCGACGAGGTGCTGAACTCACATCCAGGCTCCGTGCAGACTTGCTGGCCATCTAAGCACCAGATTATGTGGTCGTAGACATCATTGTAGGGGACGAATGTCCCGCAGTGGTCGTTGGGGCATGTGCTACCATTTCCGCCTGCGACTTGGTGGTACAGCTCCTTGGAGCATGCGGCCAGCCGGGCGGCGCTGGTAGTGTCTAGACGCATAGCGATTTCATTGAAAACATCATCGCTGACCTTGCTCTAGACGTCGTGTAGTGGGTTGTGTGTCGATTGCGACATCGGGATGGATTGGGGGGAAGAGGTCAGACTAGAGGATGACTATCGGGGGACTTTTGGAGAGGGGTGGCGCGTGGCCTGCAAGATCCGATGCAGCGGGCGAGATGGCGAGGAAAATGTCTGAAGCGTGGACTAGAAATGATCCCAAATGCGGGGCCAGGCGGCTTTTTCGAGTGGGGATAAAAACAGCCGAGATGGGGAAGATGGGATGGCTCTTTGAATGAGTTTTTTTGCAAGGCCACTGAAGCTGCATCCAGGACGCCGATTAGCTTGGCTTGCACGCTGCAGTGCACTAAATTAACCATCTAAAATCCTGGCGCATTTTATAGCTAGGCCGGCACGCTGTCGTGCCCTAAATTAACCATGTCACAACCTGGTCGATTACAGCTAGGCCGACACACTGCCGTGTACGCCGACTAGAGTTACTACCGCTATCATGTTTGACCAGATGATGTTTGTTTAGTTTGCTAAAAAGGATTATACTGTAAGGCTGGACTATCAAGCAGCTCGACCTGTTAAGTCTTGGTTCGTTAAGGCCCATGCTCATGAAGGCTCAGATCATTAAACTCGTTAAGGATAATGAGCAAAAAGTAAATCTCAGCTCGGTTCGTTAGATGTTAATGAGCGCTCATGAGCTGCTTGTTATGAAAATGTATCAGCCTCAGACAGAGGCATACCGATAATTAAAAACGATAGTCGGCAGGGTTCGGTCAGTGCCATGGTCAGTAGATCCAGATCGAGAAGATGGATATGGGGTATGTAGTGGGAGATGACGAGTTGACAAGACACATGAGAAATATTCTGAATCGATCGGGGGAGTCTAGGGTAAGGGTTTTGGTCGGTCGCTCTTGCTCCTGGATTGATCAGTCTTAGATGGGCTAGATGTTTTCCTTAGATGGGCGGCCAGATTAGACATGTAGCAACAGAAGTGGACCTTACCTTGGTTTTTACCAAGCTTAACGAGTAGCTCACGAACATCGTTAACTCGATCGTTTAGCTCGTTAAGGATATCGAGCAAAAACTATAGCTCAGCCAAGATCATTAAGGAAACGAGTCAATTTTGAATGAGCCAAGAAAACGAGTGCTCATTAAACTCATCGAGTTTCGAGTTTTAAGTCCAGCCGTAATACTTTGGAACAAGAGTGACGAGGGTTTAACTCATCAATGCCGATTGTTATGGACTTGGGTTTTGGAGGAGGGAGCGCTGGAGACATCTATCGGCTAGCAAACAAGCACACAGGGGACTCGAAGATTTACCCAGGTTCAGGCCTCGTAGAGGTCCCTACTCCTGTTGTCTGCTCGTGGAATTATTGAAGGAATCAAGGATTACAATGGTGCGCAGATGCAATCTGGCGAGGGTTGTGGCAACTAGGGTTGTGTGTGTCCTCCTCGCCGCTCCTTCTAGCCTTTATATAGATAGGCTAGGTCTCGGGTAGCAGGTCGAGTAAGTTACAGGTTAGGGTTTTCCCCTTTGAACTTTCTATCTTTAACTTCTTCTTGTTCTTCAAGCAATCGAGAGTCCGTTGGTTACTCGAGTTCTCCATTTGGGCTTTGGCGACACCGTGGGCCTCTACTGTATTCGGGCCGTGTATACCAAGCTCGAGTACCTGTAGGGTATACCCATGTCAGTAGCCCCCGAGTGTCTAGTGGAATCGTAGATTCAACTTGAGACTTTATGAAGCCTTTCGAGTGCATGACTGAGTATGTTTTTTGACTGCTCTGTTTATGTCATAGGGATTGTTGATGTGCATGCCTGATTTAACCGATGCATCGGTATCAGTTAACTACCTTAGGGTAAAACAATGCAATCTACTCGAACTCGAGTCCCTGGACTCGAATCCAGAAAAGTGCTTGTGTAATTCGACTCAAGCCGCGGAGGTCTTATAGGAGTCGAATTCCAATATACGGGTGTGAGCACTCGACGCGTCTGGCAAGGTATGTTCATCGTACCTATAGGCACGGATATATTTCTGGTAGTGCGCAGCAAATGCGTTGCCAGGTCTTATTCAGGTCTTATCTTCACGCTGCAAGCGCGGCATCCGAATTTTTGTCATCGCGGAGATGATTCGGGTGACCCAGGAAACACAGTCTCTTTGTAGGGAAAAATCATGAGGCGGTGTCACCATAAGCTTCGAGTGTGGATGTTATCGACACACAGTACGATGTACAAATAATCATAGGGTGCGCGACCAGCGCTCCCTATGGGAGTAGCCCCCGAGTACCTGGTTGAGTCAAAGACTCAGGCAGGGACTAAATAAATTTTGTGACTGCTGTCGTGTTTTGTTGCTTATTTCATTCGAATTTATTTCTGGCGCTCTGGTTTTATGTACTTTCTTATATTTTGTCCACACTTTGGAGTATTTTTCATATGATTTCTTGGACTAATCTATTAACAAGAGCCACAGTGCCAGTTGCCTGTTTTCTGCTGTTTTTGGTTCCAGGAAAGTGAGAAAATGAATATTCTCGGCATTGGACGGGACAAAAGCCAAAGTTCCTATTTTACCGGAAGACTCATGGAGCCAGAATACAAGATGGAGAGGGGCCAGAGGGTGGCCACACCACCCCACGGCGCGGGTCCCCCCAGGTCGTGCCAGAGCATGGTGTGGGCCCCCTGGCTGGCCACCGACCTTTCCTCCTTCGCCTATAAGAGCCTCCCGATGCATAAACCCTAAATCATCAAGGCTCCAGCCACGAAAAGTTTCGCAGCGCTGCCGCCACCGAAATGGAGATTCGGGTGACAGAAAGTATCTGTTCCTTCCATACACCTGAAATTTTGATGAGAATGATCTTTTTAGTCCCCCAAGCATGGAGGAGAAAATTTACTTTGATGATACTATACCTCCAGTATATGATGATTACAATGATGAGTATGATATTTTCAGTCCACCTACTATTGAGGAGGAAATTAATTATGACTTCAGTATGCCTCCTATATTTGATGATTATGGTGATGAGAATAATAATGATAGCTATTTTGTTGAATTTTCTCCCACTACAATTAATAATAGTGACTATGTTTATGGGGAGAGTATTAATTCTTTTATGCATATGGCTTATGATAAGAATGTTTCCTTGATAGTTATATTGTTACTTTTATTCATGATGCTACTGAAAGTTATTATGAGAGAGGGAAACATGGTTTTATGTGTCTCAACAATATTAAGTTTCCCCTCTTTATGTTGAAACTTTTGAAGCTGCACTTGTTTTGATTTCCTATGCTTGTTACTTTGTGCTTTCATGACTTGTTTATTTACAAGATTCCTATGCATAGGAAGTGGGTTAGACTTAAATATGCTTTGAATTTGCTTCTTGATGCTCTCTTATACTTCAATTCATATTCCTTATGTGAGCATCTTCTCAAACTATCATGCCTAATTTAAAGGCTTTAAAGAAAAGTACTTATTGGGAGATAACCCAAAAGTTTTAGATGAGTCTTGGAAGTTAGTACTTCTGTAATAACCGCTCCTTATCCTTTTTTATTTTCTTTTTGTGCCAAGAGTAACCTCTAATGAGAGAGAAGTAATGCTTGGGAAAGTTGCTGTCTCGAAACAGATTTTTGTGCTTCACCGTAAAAATTCGTGTAAAATCTCTGTACGTCCTTTTGAGGCATGAATTTTTGTGCTTCTGCCCCAGATTGTTATCTAACTTTCATTAGTTCAATAATTTTTCATTTAGGCAATAGAAGGTCTTCGAAAAAATTCGTCTTTACATGCTGGTCTGTTTTGACAAATTTCTGCCATTTTCTGCGTTTGCTTCTTGTTGGTTCCTTTTTGAGTTCTTTTGGGGAATGGAGCATTTTGAGAGGAGTGCTACAGTAGCTTGTGTTTTAATGGAAGTGTATTTGGTGTTGTAACTGAACCTTAAGACCTATTATCTTGAGTGCACTAATGTTGCTAATAAAGATTGTGTGAAATTTTGTATGAAGGAAAAATTTCAGGTGTATGGAAGGATGGACTAAAGCTCAAGCTTGGGGATGCCACGCGTGTCACCCCAAGAAATATCCAAGAAGTACAAGCGTCAAAGCTTGGGGATGCCCAAGGCATCCCCTTCTTCATCAATAAAAATCCCAGGTTTCTTCCAAACACTTCATTTTTATTATTTCATGCACAGTTGTGTTGTTCTTGGAGCATCTTCTTTTTCGTTTTCGTTTTGGTTTTTCTTTTGCTTTTGTTCTCTTAGTTTTCTGAATAAATTGTTTGGACCCCCTCTTTCATACATTGGTTTGCAAATAGTTTGGTTTGGTTTGGAAAAGAGTAGGAAAGCTTATGCTTAAGTGGTAAAGAGAGCTTGTTTTTGACTGTGGCCTATGCTTTGTCATGCCATGCTTGATATTGTTTTGGCTTTATGCTTACGATTCTTTGATGTAGCTTGACTTGTTATAAACAATTGAGATTGCTTAATGTGCCTTGGATGAATCATGCATTGTTTTAGCATATTAAAGCATAGTATTGTGGTATTCTCCTTTGATGTTTTATTTGGCTTGACTTGGCGCATGCTCACACCATGTTATGACTATCCAAAGTCACCATATCCTTTATGATCCTTTAGTTTTCATCTTGTAGTATCACTTTATGCTTTGATCAATGATGTTTTGTCGCTCTGCATGATTATGGCCATTATTGTTCTCTTAGTTTGTCGCTCCCAGTCTTTTGCTAGCCTCCACAACCAAGTATGAGTTCCACTCATGCATCCAACTCCCTAAAACAAGTTATTCCAAAGAGTCCACCATAGCTACCTACTAGTTTATGCTATTCCAAGTATATTCATGCTTTTGTTTACCTGCCGAATTAAACTTGTTATGAGAAAACTAGTGATTAAAGCTCTCACGGACTTGATGGCACACTTTACTTTTCTTGCCCTTAATAAACTTGAACCATTGTGTCGTCTGTGCTGTATATGCTTGCACTTATTTGTTGGGGATTAGCAGAACCATGCTGTCATGGGGAACGCTTTCAACATTACACTGGTATACTGTACCTAGTTGATATCATGCTCTTTTGTCTATGGATGTTGTCGGTGTGAAATGAAAGGGGAGCTTGTAAGTCCATGGAGTTATGTATATGTGTTAGAGAAATGCCTGGGCCGCTGGTCTAATCCTTGATGACATGGTGGAAACCTGCAGCGTAACCTTAATGAGCTGTCTATGAAGCATTCTTCTTATAAAAAAAGAGTCCTATAATGAGAAAAAAAGAGAAAAAGAAAAAAAGAGATTATGAAAAGAGGAAAGAGAGAAAAAAGCACCATATTCCCATGGTAAATAAGAAGATTGCTGAGATGCTCGTTGTCTGCTTGCCTTGTCATTTTGATATGGATATTCTTCCGTATCATTGGGCAAGGGGTACCCCGTCGGCGGTTCTCTATGATACACATGTACTTACGATGACAAGAACTTACCGGTGACTAAACTTGAGTAGCATGAGGAGCGGCCCTCGTATTCAAAGGACATGAGATTTCTAACTTATACTTCGTCAAGCATGTACACCATAGTTTGTTCAATTTAACTTTAATCACTTCAAGATGCTTATGATAGGGGAATGAGAGATGAAAGCTATAAGTACCATAATTTTTGGAAGCTCTTTATGAAAATTGAATCTCTCCTTCCTTCTATGAAGGCCTTTCTTCCACTATATATATTGAGTCTCCACCTTCTATCTTTATGCACCTACTTTGAGAGCATAGTGTCCATTCTTAGTTCTATGTGCATTGTCCCAAGACTAGTTGATTCATGCATAACTTGATATTGTTTGTTTTAAACTATTTGTATCTAGTCACTCTTATGAACTTTGAAGGTGTCCTATGCATTTCTATTTGCTACTCTATGAGGGACACGTTGAATGCTATTATGCTATGTTTTCTTTATGTGAAACAAACAAACGTCTTGCAAAGCATTGTTATTCATGAATCTTTTGTTTGTGCCTTTTCATGTTGCAACATAGTTTCTTTGTCTTATTGCTAGAACTTTGTCTTTCATGTTATGATTGAAGTACTATGATCCCAGCATTGAATGTTTTACAAATACTTTGATCAAGTTTATGATGGTGCATGTCACCTCAAAAATTATTCTTTCTTTTTATCACTTACCTACTCGAGGACGGGCAGGAGTTAAGCTTGGGGATGTTGATACATTGCAAATGTATCTATAATTTTTGATGTTCCATGCTTGGTTTTATCTACTTTCTTATGTTTTTTCCACACTTTGGAGTACTTTTCATATGATTTCTTGGACTAACCTATTAACAAGAGGCACAGTGCTAGTTGCCTGTTTTCTACTGTTTTTGGTTCTAGGAAAGTCAGAAAATGAATATTCTTGGAATTGGACGGGATAAAAGCCAAAGTTCCTATTTTACCAAAAGACTCACGGAGCCAGAATACGAGACGGAGAGGGGCCACAGGGTGGCCACACCACCCCATGGCGCGGGTCCCCCAGGCCACGCTAGGGCATGGTGTGGGCCCCCTGGCCGGCCACCGACCTTGCCTCCTTCGCCTATAAGAGCCTCCCGATGCATAAACCCTAAATCATCAAGCCTCTAGCCACGAAAAGTTCCGCAGCGCCGCCGCCACCGAAGAGGATATTCGGGGGACAGAAAGTCTCTGTTCTAGCACCCTGCCTCGATGGAGAATTGCCCCCGGAGCCATCTCCATCGATCTCCACCACCCTAAGGGTTCTACCGGGCTGATTCCCATGACGAGGAGGGAGTAGTTCTCTCTCGGGCTAAGGGTTCTACCGGTAGCTATGTGTTCATCCCTCTCTATGGATGATCATATTGTGATCATGAGCTTGTAATCTATAGATCTACCTTGCTACTCAAGTGCTTTATTAGATCTCTGCTCCCCCTATGTGTGTGAAGTTGATAGTGTGCACACCATGGTGGCACTTAGGATAGAGATTACAAATACTTGTTATGAATTATATTTGGAGTTGGATGTCTTTATGAAATTGTGGTGTTTGTTGGAACCATCTAGTGCTCAAGGTGACAGTGTGGGGTTATCTAGATGCGGAAAGCGAACTTTGAGGAGCGCTGTTATAGCCCTACCATGGATTAGAGTGTCCAACCGGAGAGTAGTTCATAGTAGTATCATAAAGACAAGATATTTATATGAGAGTGTTCACTAGTGAAAGTATGATCCCTAGGCTTTGTTTCTAAGTATTGAAACACTGTTTGCAACTAGATCTGTTACATGTTTGCTTGGTTCCATCCTTATTTCAGTTTGCCTTTAGTATCTTCCACACCATCAAGCTATTTTCTATCACCGTTACCACTTATAATTATCCATACCACTTGTATTTCACTATCTCTTTGCCGAACTAGTGCACCTATACACCCGACAAGTGTATTGGGTGTGTTGGGGACACATGAGACTTCTTGTATCTTGATTGCAGGGTTGCTTGAGAGGGGATACATTTGACCACTTCCTCCCTGAGTTCGATAAACCTTGGGTGATCCACTTAAGGGAAAACTTGCTTCTCTTCTACAAATCTTTGCACTTGGAGGCCCAACAACTGTCTACAAGAATAGAAGTTTGTAGACATCACGCTCCCTATTGGAGTAACCCATGTCCATAATCGAATCGCGGATTCGAGTGATTGGGTATGCTTTTGACGTCCATATTCCCGCAGAAGAGAAAAAGAAAAGTCATAGGGTGCGCGACCAGCGCTCCCTATGGGAGTAGCCCCCGAGTGCTTGGTGGAGTCGAAGACTCGAGCAAGGACTAAAGTAGTCGAAGTCTTTTGCTGCGTGATTATGAATGACATCGGTGCTGACGATGTGATGACCTAAGTTGCCCGCGTGAGCGAATTTGACGGGACGTGACGAGCGGTGGGTCCCATTTCCTGACTCTGATTTGACTGAGCGTGCGTAATCTTTGTTTTAACTGTGCCACCTCGATTTCCACGCGTAATGGGGGTAGTGGCGGACGGTTCGCGCTTCAGGTCCTCCACGTGTCGAGCACCATGAATGCCACGCGTATGATAGGGTTTTTCTTAGCCGTTGGATTGCATCTTCCAAGGGGTTAAGTAGCAATGCGGCGACGGTAATTTCACATCTGCTTCTTTTCTGCCTTTGCCTCCGTCGCCATTACCGCTGCTCCTCTGATTCTTTACGCTCGTCTCCGTCGCGGTCCTGGACCAAGTCCGCGTAATTCCCAGCTACTTCCTCCGGTCACACCGCCGCCGCGGAATGGGGAAGAAGAAGGGAGGTGCCATGGCCGATTCCGCCGTTGCCGCGGTTGCTACGAAGAAGAAGGGTGGCTATGCCGCTGTGGGCACTAGCACCGCCGCCGCCAGGAAAAAGAAGAGCACGGGCACTCGCGGCACCAATGGTGCGTGGCGCGCATCCGTGATAAAGTCTTCAGAGCTTCGTCTTCTACGCCAGGACGGAGTTTTGTCTTCCGCAGTCGCGGACGCGCGCGTCCCTAGCAGCGAGGTAATCCCCTCTCCTCCTGCCGGCTTTCGGGTGATGTTCCTAGCGTTCACCATCCGCAGTCTTTCGTTGCCCCTGCATCCTTTCTTCAGGGGCCTTCTCTGTTTTTATGGGCTCCAGCTCCATCAGCTGTCCCCGAACTCCATCCTCCATGTAGCTTGCTACATTACTCTTTGCGAGTGCTGGCTCGGAATCGAGCCGCATTTTGGTCTCTTCAAGCGCCTCTTCAAATTGAAGCACCAATCGGCGTCTGGCTCCATAGTCTACGATGTAGGCGGCTGCGGTATCCACGTCGACCCCTCCGTCAAGTACTTCGACATCAAGCTGATGATGTTCGTCCAAGGGTGGAGGGACAAGTGGTTCTACGTCCGCGACCAGAAGGCCGACGAAGACCACTACCGACTCGCGCCCTTTGACCCCGCGACGCCGTGCAAGAGGAGGCCCTCCTGGAAGAACGTAGTGATGCCCGGCGAGTCCGTGGAAATAGATGTGATGTACGAGCGTGTCTGCGACCTCGAGAGTCGCATGGGTAAGGAAGAGGGAGGCTGCACCCTCATTCGCACGTGGCTGCGCCGTCGCGTCCAACCCCTGCAGGCCAAAGTCCACCCTATGTTCCAGTGGGCTAGCGCAGACGATGTCACTCGTGTATCTGCCGATGGAATTTCCGCGAGTGAGGTAGATAAGAGGGTGCGACTGGTGACCAAGTACACTGTCAAGGATGTGCTCCTCGGTGAACCAGATGTTCCTCCATTCGATGCTGCTAACCCTCCTCCTCAGATACAGTTTGTGCTATGTAGTAGCTTTTGCTTGTCGACTGCTTCTTTGTTGCTTCATGACTTTGAGCTAAATTGTTTTCTTTATGCATGATTGGGCGGTGTCACCCTGTATGCCCACTATTCCCGAGGGGGTTATCCCTCATGAAGCCTTGGAAGGGGACGAGTCGGAGTCGACCGTCCCAACTTATGTGGAGGAGGAAGCCCCCGAGTCGAGTGGTCCAGACACTCGCAAGCGTTCGCGCAGTGTGGATTCGGATGCGTCGTCCCCTTCGACTCCGGAAGGTGCAGGTGTTGGTGCAGAGTCGCCGATACCTACCGTTCATGTGAGTGCCGTGGCGCCATCCTCTCGCAAGAAGATGCAGCTATGGAAGGAGTCGTCGTCAGAGTCGGGGGATCAAACCTTCGATTTTGACAAGTTTGATTGGTAAGTATACGGGTCTTCCTTTTGGTTCTTCTTTGGGGTTGCCTTTTCTTGATGTTTGTTTGGTTCTGAAGTCAGTCGGCGTCGTCGTCTTCTGGCGACGGCTAATTTTTTAAAGAATCTGGAGTCGCGACCTCCAAGGCCAAGAAAGTGGCTGAGCGCACTCCTTCTCCTCCATTGGCGGCCCACTCTAGCCATAATTCATCGAGTTCTCCGCATGATGTGGAGCATTAGGTGGTTATCCGGACGACTGCGAATCCATTGACTTCAGAGTCTTTGGAGGATCATGTAAGTGCCGTATTTGTTTCCTCTATTTTTGCAGTCGAATGTATCATATTCTATCATCTTGCTTATCCTTTGCTATTTTTCTCCTATCGCAGCTTATTGTGAAGGAAGCCGCTCGCTTAGCGGAGCAGGTTCTTGCGATGGGTCGCCAGCATGCAATGCTGGATACTCGCCACCACGTAGTTGGATGTAAGTGCCTTGCTTCTTCTTTGTCCTCCTTGTGATATATCCGGCTGATAGCCTCTCTTCGTTTCTTTCGTAGCTGAGCATAATGCGCTCCTCCGCGATGCCGCTTCCCTTGAAAAGGTGCTTGCCGCGGCGGTAAAGAGTTGCGATGAGGCTATCGTAGCGCGTCACGAGTCACGGAAACGCGAAGAGGATCTACGAACCTCCATCGTGGCTAGGGAGAAATTGTTCGAGGAACAGCTTCTCTCGATTGCCAAGGCTCTCTCAGGTATTCCCTTGTCTGGATTTTCATTTTTTTCCTTTTTTGAATTTGTCGTTGGTGCTGACTTTCGTGCCCATGCTTGGGTTCTTACATAGATGCCGGCGATTTGAGCTTCGACCCTCAGGCACTCCACCGTGACGATGCCTTGGCGGGTGCCATTTCGGCAGTCGAGGATCACAGCGCTGCCGTTCAAGGGACGCTCTCCAAGGCCAAGGGCGTGCTTAGTCGCCTCCGGGAAGAGCTGGCGCCCAAGGCTCAGCTGATCGAGAATATGGACGAGCTAGTGGAGTCCCTTGTCGGGGGCGTCCCTGCAAGTTTCAAGAACTCGCTCCGTGCGTCTCGCGCTTCGATGTCACTCGCAATGGTTCTAGCCCATGGAGTCGAAGTTGATCATGCGGCGGTCTCCAAGGTGATGCCTATCAGTGCTGATGGCCAGCAGGTAGTCTTTATTCCCTTCGCGACTACTTGTGGCAAGTACGGCCCGCAGTTGATCAATACGGTTGCGAAGTACTCTGAGGAGCTTCGGCGAGCCAAGAAAGCTGGAATGGCTGCGACGTCAGGGGCCGGCGGGAAGTCTGTGGCATCTGATACTGCCATAGACTCGATGAGGCCCCCAAAGCCGAAGTCAAAGTCGAAAGCAGAGAAAGCCGCTCCTCAGTAGTCGCATTTTGTAATAGATAAATAGCTTATGTCTTTTGTCAGGAACATGCCTGTTGGGGAGTGTATCTGCTAATACTTTTGTTAATCTTGAATGCGCTCGAATCTTTTGTCTATGCCTCGCCTTAGTCCTCTTATTGTCTCTTGCTTGACTTGTGATAGGGCACATCGCGTGATACTTTGAGGGAGTTTTAGGATTCGCCGCCCCATGATGACACTTTGGCACCGCCGCGCTAAAGGATGGATGAGCTGTCTCTACTCTCGCAACTTCGTGACCGCGTGAAGCAGTTGGAGCGTGAATTGCCCGTACTACGCGGAAATGCGGACTTATGTAAGTCGAAGGCGGACAAAGCCGCCACCTGAGAACAATATCTGCTAGGGGAGGTGAAGTAGTTGGGCGACCAATTCAAATGTTAGTCTTATTTCTTCCTGTCGTTTCCTTGTAGTCACTCGCAGTAGTTCGTGGTCCTCATATTTTTTCTGTACTTGGTATAGTTGTCAGCGCGCGCCATCCGCAGGATGAGAAGGATCGAATTGCCGTTCGCATGAATGACCTGACCCAAGAGCAGCTTCAGGCGAGTGGGTAATTCTGGGTAGATCATGATCGCAAAATCGCATTGGCGACCCTGCAGGATCGTTCTTCGCGAGTGTTTCACTTCTTGAAGAAGTCGCAATCATCTTTGAAGAACATTTACCAAACGATGTTCCCGCTGGACGTTGTTCCACCGAGCCTGCTGGCCCTTCTTGCTAAATTCCAGGACTTGAGTGCGGTCCGCGAGCGTGTACGGCAATAGTTAGTGGCTAGTGCCAAGGCTGCTCTGTCGCTGGTGCGGCTGCATAGGCCTGATGTGGACATTGCGGAAATTGCGGCCGGACCGCCTGCACCACCATCGGGTTCAGCTTGGAACATGGTGCCGCACTACTAGGCAGTGGATCGCCCAGTGGAGGAGATCGTCGACTTCTTCGAGGAGCAGAACAACGTTCTTTTGTTGCAACAGTAGTTTAGTGTGTATCATGCACAGAGTTGTACCAGTGTTGTAAAGTTCATATATATGTTGTGTATAATTCATTGACAATGGTGTGTAAAAGAGCTTGTTAGCGTGTGTTGCACTATGTGATTCCTTTTCGTTAGCCTGACTTGTGTTTATCTCAGCCCCTTGCCAACCTGTCAGGTACGTGGCAGCTGGGTTGGTGTTTATCAAGGGTTTTGATTGATACGTTAGCTACTCAGGATATCGCGTTAGTTCGTAGAACAGATGTGCACATGGTGGCGTAGCCCCCGAGTGGATTGATTGCAAGAATAAAATAAAAGGAACGCAGAATTTTGGGGCACTTAGCTTTATTTATTCACAGGACGGTAGGAGGTACAATATGTGGCTAAGTAGCCTTGGCTGAATAGCCTTATTTGCAATGTAAAAGTAAAGACGACTAAGGGTAGAAGCGCCGCAGCTGCGCGACGTTCCATGGGTTGGAGTATGCTACTCCTGTCTCGAAATCTTTAAGGCGATATGCGCCACCTGGGATTGCTTCTGTAATCACGTATGGTCCCTCCTAGGGAGACTCGAGCTTGAGATGCCCTTCCTGCTTCAGTCGCAGGAACAGGTCGCCTTCGACGAAGGACCTGGGGCGTAGCCTCCTGCTATGGTAGTTGCGCAGGTTCTGCTGGTAGATCTTTGATCTCTCCACAGCAATTTCCCTTGCGTCGTCAAGGAGGTCGACGGAGTCTTCGAGTGCAAGAGTTGAGTCCTGCTCACTATAAGTGACCACGCGTGGTGCTTTGTATCGTACTTCGGCGGGTAGCACGGCTTCAGCTCCGTGCACCATGAAGAATGGGGTGTACCCTGTGGCGCTGTTTGGAGTTGTGCGTAGGCTCCAAAGTACCGATTGCAGCTCGTCTGGCCAACAACCCGCGGCCTGCTCGAGTGGACTGAGGAGTCGCTTCTTGATGCAGCCGCAAACGAACCCGTTAGCCTTTTTGACCTGACCATTGGTCTGTGGATGTGCTTCAGAGGCATAGCTTACGTTGATTCCTAGGTTCTCGCATAATTCTTGGAACTCCTTGGATGTGAAGTTCGTCCCATTGTCCGTTATGATGTTGTGTGGCACTCTGAAGCAATAGACGATGGACTCGAAGAACTTTAATGTCCTGTATCCTAATTGACTAGTCACTGGCATGGCCTCTATCCACTTGGTGAATATGTTGACTACGACCAAGAGGTAGACTTATCCTCCGCGCGAGGACCTTGGGAGTTTGCCGACCATGTCGAGTCCCCATTGCGCGAAGGGCCAAGCCAATGGAATTGGTCGGAGCTCTACGCCAGGTGCATGCGGCTTGTCCGCGAATCGCTGGCAAGCGTTGCATTTTTGGACGATGTCCTTGGCGTCACGCATGGCCATAGACCAGTAGAATCTAGCTCGTAGAGCTTTGACGACGAGGGCGGGACTGCCAGCATGGTGCCCGCAGGTCCCCTCATGGATATCGAGGAGGACATCTCTTCCATCGGCCATGGAGACGCATCGTTAGAGTACTCCTGTGATGCTGTGCTTGTATAGTTCGCCGTTGATAACAGCGAATGCGTTGGAGCGCCGTGCGATGTGTCGGGCGTCAGTCGGATCATCCGGTAGCCTCTTGCTAAGGAGGTACGCAATGTATGGTTGGGTCCAGGATGTCTTGATCAGCATGACGCTCATTGGTGCTTCGAGTCCTGTGTCCAGCTCCAGGTCGTCGAGTGCTATTAGCTCATTGGGCGGTGCAACCCCTGAGTCCGTTGTTGCGCTTGTTTTCTTCTCTGTGGCCTTTGGCTTGAAGGACCGTTCGCAGATGCGCTCGAGAAATACCCCAGGTGGTATGGGGGCGTAGGTGGAGCCTATGTTGGCGAGTGCGTCCGCCTCTTCATTGCTTTCGCGACCTATGTGTCGCAGCTCGCAACCGTCAAAATCCCCTTCGATTGTGTCGTAGAGGTCACGGTAGGCGATCATGTTGTCGTTCAGTGCGTCGCACTCGTGCATTGTTTGGTTGACGACCAGCTTGGAGTCGCCGTATATAATGAGCCTCTTGGCGCCGTAGGCTTTTGCCATCCTCATCCCATGTAGTAGGGCCTCGTATTCGGCTTCGTTGTTGGAGGTGGTGAATTTCATTGGCAGAATATATTTCAGCTTGTGTCCCTGGGGCGATGTTAGTATGACACCTGCACCAGCTCCGTCCTTCCGCTTGGATCCGTCAAAGTGCATTGTCCAAAGGTAGGACATATCTGGTTTTTCAGGGAGCTGATTCTCCATCTAGTGCACGAGGAAGTCAGGGATAACTTGCAACTTGATTGCGTCGCGCTTTTCATATGTGATGTCTCGTGGAGACAGTTCAATTCCCCAAAGCGTGACTCGTCCAGTTGCGTCAGGATTGTTGAGGATGTGCCCAAGCGGGGCGTCGTTGACTACCACGATTGGGTGTTCCTGGAAGTAGTGGCGTAGTCTCCGAGCCGTCATGAAGACGCCGTACGTCAGTTTCTGGTAGTGCGGGTACCGCTGTTTTGTTTGCGTGAGTACCTCGCTGAGGTAGTATACTTGGCGTTGTACCCCGTGGACCTTGTTTTCCTCGTCTCGTTCGACTACGAGCACTATGCTGACCACCTGGTTGGTGGCGAAGATGTATAGCAACAATGGTTCCCATTCGCGTGGGGTCACTAGTACTGGCCAGGTGGATAGTAGGCGCTTGAGGTCTTCGAATGCTTCCTGTGCCTCATTGGTCCACTCGAACTTGTCAGCTTTGTGGAGGAGTTGGTAGAAGGGCAGTGCCTTTTCCCCCATCCGACTGATGAATCGACTGAGAGCTGCGATTCGCCCAGCCTACTGTTGGACACCTCTTACATTTTTCAGCTTTTCCATGGCTAGTATGGCTTTTATTTTCTTCGGGTTCGCTTCGATCCCTCTCGTGGAGATAAGATACTCGAGTAGTTGCCCAGATGGTACGCCGAAGGCGCACTTGTCTGGACTGATCTTGATCCGGTAGTGGTCGAGGTTGGTGAAGGTTTCACGCAGATCGTCGATTAGTGAGGCTTCCTCTTTGGTCTTGATTACTATATCGTTGACATAGACTTGAATGTTGGGACCAAGTTGGTTCTTGAGGCAGGCCTGCATGCACCGCTAGTAGGTGGCACCTGCGTTTTTTATCCCGAAGGGCATTGTGTTGTAGCAGAACACACCAAAGGGCATTGTAAACGCTGTTTTTTCTTGATCTTCCTCCTTCATTCGAATCTGGTTATAGCCTGAGTAGGCATCGAGGAAGCAGAGGCGCTCGCATCTCGCGGTGGAGTCGATGATCTGGTCAATTCGCGTTAGCGGGAAGTGGTCCTTCAGACAATGCTTGTTCAAAGAGGTAAAGTCCACGCACATCCGCAGGATATCCGTGTCCTTTTTTGGTAGTAGCACCGTGTTGGCGAGCCAAGTGCTTTCCTTGATCTCGCGTATAAATTTGGCATCGAGGAGTCTGTTGATCTCCATTCCAACTGCCTTTGCTCTTGGTTCAGACCGTCGCTGAATTGTTTGTTTGACTGGCCTTGCGTCTGGGTTGACGTTGAGTGCGTGCTCGGCCAATTCCCTAGGAACCCTAGGCATGTCCGCTGGACACCAGGCGAAGATTTCCCAGTGCTCACGGAGGAATTTGAGGAGCACGAGTTCCTATGCGGGACTCAAGTTGTGGGCAATGAGGGCCCTCTTGGCGGTATCCGATGGGTGGACCTGAACTTTCTTTGTGCGCACTGATGAGTCGAAAGATAGGTCAGGTGAACTTGGTCGGCTCAGGGGAGGCAGACTATTGTCTGTCGACTCCTTTAGTGTCGCGAGTTCTTCCTGCATGCCGAAGGACTAGGAAATTCTGTTGAATTCCTTGTCGCAACTGTTGGACCTTTCGAAGCTCCAGTTGACTGTGATGACGCCATTAGGGCCTGGCATTTTCATCTGCAGATAGGTGTAGTGCGGCACTGCCATGAACCTCGCGAACGCGACACGTCCGAGGATACAGTGATACTGTGACGGCCAGCCGACGACCTCGAAGTTGATGCGCTCGTGACGAAAATTTTTGGCGTGCCGACTATAACGTCGACGTTGATTTTGCCAAGGGGGTACACGCCCTTGCCTGGGACGATGCCGTGGAATGTTGTGTCTGAGGCCTCTAAGCATGTCAGAGGGATCCTCATTGCTCGCAAGGTACTCACGAATATAAGGTTGATGCCGCTTCCGCCGTCCATGAAGATGCGGCTCATGTCGAAGCCTCCAATTTGCGCCTCGAGTACGAGAGGACAGTGGCCTAGACGAGGTACTTGGGACGGATGGTCGCGTTTGTCGAAGGTGACGTAGGACTCGCTTCCACTAAGGTACTCAGTGGTAGATGGTGGCGAGTTTGTTGCCAGATTGACTTGGCGAGTGATGGCCTTTTGCACCCGGTTAGAGGGGTGACCCTTTTGGATCATCATGGTGGCCATGGCCCATGGGTACGGTTCGCCTCCGTGGTGCTAGTCCGGCGCAGCTGCATTTGGGGGTCATCCAGGTGGTGGTGGCGGGGCTCCATGTGCTACGGCGCTTGGGCGGCTCCGTAGCACCTTTCGACTGCGTTGCGATTCATCCGAGTCAGTCCCTCATGCAGTTTGAGGAACTCGCGACAGTCCTTGAGGAGGTGGCTGGACTTCTTTTTCCCGTCGTGCTTGTCAATGTAGAAGTGCACAGTGCATGGCCCGGACACTTTTTCTTCAATGGATGTTGCGGGTGCCTCATCGGGATTGCAGTGCTTCCATACTTGCGTGGTTTTCCCGGAGTCGCTGTATCCACCGCTGCGGTAGCCGCTGTTGCGGTTGTCGTTGCGTCTGTCGGTGTAGCCGGCTGCGACCATGTTGACGTCATTGCGGTCATCGTAGATGCGCATGCAGTGTTTGCTTCGCCGACCGCGTCTGCGTTCGAGTTCTGCTTCCTCGTCGGAGTGAACGCGATTTTTCACCAAATCTTCTCCGTCAGCCCACCGATTCGCGATCTCCATTAGGTGGTCAATGGTCTTGGGCTTGGAGCGGCCTAGATCCTCCGTAAGCTCTATGCGGCGAACGTTGCCATTGGATGCGTCGATTGCACGGTCCTCTGAGATATTTTCTGCGGAGTTCTTGATGATGGACCACCTCTGGATGTACGAGCGCAGCGACTCGCCTGACCTTTGCTGGCAGCATCTCAGCTCTTCGATTGATGCGGGCCTTTTGTAGGCGCCATTGAAGTTGTGCACAAAGCTGTAAACCAGCTCTTCCGAACTGCAAATGGATCCGCGTGGGAGGTTGTTGAGCCATGCTCGGGCGGCACCCTGCAGCTGCAGGCATTGCATGGTTGTGCTTCGACTTCCGCCATGAAGCCTGATGGAGGAGATGTGGTCCTCCAACCAGATTTTTGGGTCCAGTAGGCCGTCAAACTTTGGGTTCTCCGATAGGAGCTTAAACCCCTTGGGCATTTGCTTTTGCCTGATGGCCCCGCTGAAGCATCTAGCGCCACAGAGCTCCACATCTTCGTCTTCTGAGTCAGTTGATCGGCTCACGCCGCGCCCTTGACATGTCGATCTTGCGTTGCGTGATGTCATCACGCGCGTCATAGTCGTGATCGTGTCGCCATGAGCGATGGCGTCGAGACAGGTCATGGCTATCATCGCTGGAGGAGGGCGAGGAGTACCGTTTTGCTAGAGCCTTGCCTTTCTTCGGCTCTAGCGTGGGCTCCTTGTCGAGAGCAGCCTCGACTAGTCCCAAGCCCGCGATCGTAGATCGGTGCATGGCGGCTCGGGGATCTCCATCTGGAGGCTGGTTGTTGAGGAGGTACAGGTGGCTGCTATCACTGCAGCTTGTGGCATCTTTGGGACCACATTGCCCCATGTGTCGACTGTCATAGAGCTGAAGTCGAGGACCTTTGCAGCTTCTATGCGTTCTTGCTCGGTGAGATGGGCCATCCGGGATCGCCTATTGTTTGTGATGTGCTCATTGCCCTTTGATGAGGATCCTCCGTGGGAGGAGAGCCCAGCGCGTCGAAGACTCGACTCATCTGCCGCCTTTTTGCGCGCTTCGACTTGTGCGAGTGTATGCACTTGGCGCCTGTATTCCTCCTTCAGGAGCCAATGGTAACCCATCAGCATGTTCTGTGGGGAGTCGAGGAGTAGAGGGTTGCCTCGTAGGGCTTCTCGGCAGCGGGCCCACTCATTGTCGTTGAGCCTGATTACTATGCGCTCTCCCGTGTTTTCATTCCCCATGGTTGGTGGTTCGATTGCTCCTCCATTGTTAACGGGGGCGCCTTTGCCACCATTGCTGCCATTGGGTATGCCACCGTTTGGCGGGTCGGTTTCATTGTCACGATTGCCCGTGTTGTCGCGATTGGTGGAGGTGTCGCCCGTGTTGATGACGGCGCACATGAAGTGATTGGGGAAGTTGCTGCTCCCGCAACTTTTAGATCCGGAGCCGTAGGCTCCATCTTCAGTTGCTAGATCGCCCAGATCGGATTCGCGACTGATGTCATTGTCCGTACTCCTAGCTGTTGCTGGGGCGTTGAGCTCGCTAAGGGTGCCGATCGACGGGGGGAACCACGATGCTGGAGCAATCGACGGTATTGTCGGCTGATCAGGCATGCGAAGCATGCACATTTGACGACCTTGGAAGCGGAAGCTCCCGATTGCCAGGCTGATTCCGTCGCCCACGGATTCGAAAGCCGGCCGGGTGGCTAGCGTGTGGACGGTGAAGTCGAACGCGCCGAAGAGCTGGCGAATCTCCGCTGTTGCGGAGTTGTAGATCGCAGTTGATGGGGCCGAAGAAGCCACAACATCCGCACTCCTAATGCCCATAGATGGCGCCAATTGACGAGGGTTTAACTCATCAATGCATATTGTTATGGACTTGGGTTTTGGAGAAGGAAGGAGCGCTCGAGACATCTATCGGCTAGCAAACAAGCACACAGGGGACTAGAAGATTTACCCAGGTTTAGGCCTCGCAGAGGTTCCTACTCCTGCTTGTCTTCTTGTGGAATTATTGAAGGAATAAAGGATTACAATGGTGCGCAAATGCAATCTGGGGAGGGTTGTGGAAACCAGGGTTGCGTGTGTCCTCCTCGCTGCCCCCTCCTACCCTTTATATAGATAGGCTAGGTCTCGGGTAGCAGGTCGAGTCGGTTACAGGTTAGGGTTTTCCCCTTTGAACTTTCTATCTTTAACTTCTTCTTGTTCTTCAAGCAATCGAGAGTCCGTAGGTTACTCGAGTTCTCCATTTGGGCTTTGGCGACACCGTGGGCCTCTGCTGTATTCAGGCCGTATATACCAAGCTCGAGTACCTGTAGGGTATACCCATGTCAAGGAGGTAGTACAATACTAGCAGTAGTACACTAGATGTTTGTTTTGCAGTATTGCTACAAACATAGTACAATAAATACCTCCACATTGGAGCCTAGCGCGATTCAGTACCACGGTGTTCCAACAGGATGCATGATAACGGAAGGTGTTCAAGCACCTCTTTACGGAATAGTTATAATTATAAGTGAATGGTCACTACATTAATACACGTATGATATAGTAAATTGTCCATCAAATGATGGGTGATAACCTGCACATCTGATCCCCTTCTCGCAGTTATCATGATCAAATACTATCACTTAAAGGAAGTGGTGGTAAGCTTCTTGAATACCAGAAAGTATCCTCCCTTCAAGTCATCTGCTTTGACCAAATATAGCCATCCTTCATCAAGGATTACCTTGCCATCTTGCTTCTTCAGCTCGACGTCCCAGCTACAAGCTTTGCATATCTTCAGCTTGATGGCCTCTAGATACTCACCACCAAATATTAGCAAAAAGGAGCTGGGTATGCTCTGCACATCTAACCCTCCCGGTATTAACAACATCTTGCAGAACTCATCACAGGTGTTCTCCACATGGGTGTTCCTGGCTAGCCCCTCCATCCAGACTACACAAGACTCTCTTGTCTTCTTCGATGATGAGTCAATCCAAACTCTTCTTGCCCGAACACTACAAAAAAATCCCTTGGACAAATAATGTCTCTACCAGCTGTCAATAATTGTGAAATAGTACAGTATTAGTTGATAGAGTACAATACAGGATCAGCTAAGAAAGTAAAGTGGAGCAATTTTCTTATCGAAGTACACAAATTAAAGTCTTAACTCTAGCTAGCATGAACGCCGGTTATATTAGTACTACTTCAAAGGTCTAGGCATCACATTAGTGCAGTTCTTTATCGAGTAGTACAGATACCGAACACCCAGGAACAGACGAATAGACGAACATGATGAGCTCTATCTGCTGCCGATGCTAGAGATGCATATATATACTCGAAATTTTGGCAAAAATCAGGGTAGGGTAGCAGCCGCTCTAACTTGCCCAAATTAAACGGACCACCACCTCTGAGACAAATCTAAAGCAAAACATATTGAGTGGCCTCCCAAATTATCATCAGCCGCAGATCAATCAATACAAAATTTGAACTTATTATTATAGTTCACCGTAGATCTAGCCCTGGAACTAGCTTGCATGCGTAAAGCTGAACTGTAGTATACAGACGGGTTAAATGCACTAGATGAGAACTATACTCAACATCAACCCAATGTTAACCAAGCACTAATAAAAGCTTGACCGCATCTCATCATCAAGATCAAGGGTTCCGGGAATTATGTACATACCGCACTGCCACCGTGACGTCTGAGGGATGCGATGGCTCTATAGATGAGGTTGCAGGGCCCGCCGCTCGCAGTCGACCCGCCTAAGATGAGTAAGTTGCGGCGGTGGTGGTCGTCAATGGAGGGAAGTGCAATGACAATTAAGGAGTGTTGTGTGAGAGAGGGTTGGGCTGGTGAGGGAATAAATGCGGCGAGGTTACACGAATGTTGTGCACAAAGCAAACCTTGCCACCAATAAAGTACTACTAATTGTAATGCAAAAATTAATTGCCTAGAAAATTGGGCACGACAGCTTGAGTGCTTGAATAGGGAAACACCAAACACGTACTGTGAAAGTATATTATTACGTACATGGTGCCTAGTACAAGCAATAGTGGAAATGATGTTGCAAGTACTGATACTACAATACAGTATGAAAGTACTACGTACATAGTACTGTACATTACATGGTGACAAGTACTAGCTACAGAAATAATGTTGCGAGTGCTCATAATCAGCTTTTCGGTATTTTTGTCAAACTTCACATAGTTCTAGGCAGGGTTGGCATGAACCACATTGCCACCTCAAACATTTGATCTCTATGTTCTTCTCTAGTTTAGTTAAGTGATGAACCTATGACAGCTCCCCCATTGACCTGCATGTGGCTCCAATCTGGAACTTGCTGTGGGTGATGTTGGCAGCGCACATGTGTAGCAAACACATAGTCTCCTCTGAACACTAGTAGAGCTTCGTCAACATCGGCAGCACCAGGTTCGGAGTTTGTAGGGGGGTCAAGGATGAATGGATGGTTGATTCCCCCAAACACTGACCTTCCTTCAAGACTATCCCTTCTGATCCAGTCCAGTGTTACAGGGTCATCCAAATTAAGGGCCCTATCGAAAATGTGGCAGCAGAGCGAGGGATAATTGAGCAGTTCTCTACCCATGTATGATATAGGATTACCATGGCTGCTGGTTCGTGCACCCCTGGTGTGAATCCATAGGATATTCAGGACAAGCTCAGCCAAGTACCAGCTGCATAATGCAATATCTTCAGCCTCGGCATCATCACCGGCTTGGACGTTTGCCGGCTCTTCAACTACTGGAACATGTATGACACGCGGGCCTGCAAGTATACATGTGTGTGCATTTAATTTAGCAAAAGTATCATGAACAATGCAGTTGTAAGTAATTTATAAATTTAGTTTTAAATAACGGGACTCACTCCCCTTGTTTGGTTTCCAGACAAGAACATCTCCTCGTGGTTCTGTCACCGCATATATGCGATCAATAGAACCACTGATTAGACACTTGGCAATGGCATCGACATACGTTGTTGGTGCAAGATAGTCGTTTCAAAGGATAATCCAGTCCTTGTCACAAGGAAAATCTATCGTAGCAATGAATTTGTCATACACCGCCATCGCGCTGTAGTGCCATTGGTTATCAAATCTGTACGGTTTCTTTGCTATTTGTATCTTCTACAGCTCAACATAGGCATTCTTGTAGAGGTAAGTGCATGGGGGCCAGGAAAACACTGGGTACCCGATGGATAAATATCTACACGCTGCACACCTGGTAGCTCGATACGTGCCATTCTATAGACGTTTTGGAGGTACCAGCGCCCTGGGTGCTTTGCAATCGCAATCCATTCTCCGTTGGAACCAACCCAGTGACCCTTGTTTTCAAATCCTTCATCATTCCATGGTACGGGTATTTCATTATCAACTGGTACAAATGCTTCCATGGTATGGGTTGTCAATGCCCTGCAACAGATTTTCTTCATATATAGGGGCATGCAAGGTGTTTGACAAAGGGGGTAGTGTTAGCTAGCTTTGCGGAAAAACTACTATCGGAAAGATTCAGAAATGTGTTGAATAAATCATGAAGGCATGCAGACAAACACACCAAGGAATAAGGTCTTGTTTGCATTAAACAAAAAGTGTAGGAACAGTTAAGTTTCCTATGCTGGCACTGTTCAGAGGAATGGACCAGAGGAAAAAAACGCAGGCAATTTTCCTATGATTGATTAACAAGATTAGGGGCCTCTTTTGATCAATGGTTTTTAAAAAATGTAGGAATAGGAAAAACATAGGATTGACATGGTAGGTACAGTAAATTCATATTAGGAATTAAAAACGCAGGAATTTTGTAACTGGTGTCTTTGGATGATGAATAGGAAATAAACACAAGAGTTTTTGCAGGAATATAGTGTAAGCGCATTGGACTTCTAAAAGGATAAATAGAATGAGGTTCGAGCTCGTGTTTAAATTCTTATGGAATGGAGGGCATAGGAACTAAGAAGTGACTCCATAGGAATTTGATATCTTCCAAAATCCTATGGGTTAGAATCCTCGAAAACTCATATGAAATTCTTCATATCCAACTTGGACCTCATTTTCAAATTCCTACGCACGCAAAGAACAAGAATGAGGTCCCAAGAGACACGATAACATCATAAATATACTCTCCGATGAGGTTTGACTTTGATTTTACCATGTTTTAAAGTAATCCTATGTTTTTGTATTCATGTAAACCAAAGAGCCAACTTTTTACAGAAATCTTGTGTTTGTAAAACATATGAAACTTAAAATATAATGCCAGCCTTGATTGGCCAATACACCTTCTGTTACAGGTATCAACAATCCTGGTCGTTCTTGTGTGTTCAGATTAGTATGTTTGAAGAGGGGGGACACTGAAGCAAAAGTCTTGGGCCTATTTCGATATCAGGATTGAGACCATAGGAATTTCACAGGTTTGCTGGTGAAAAACAGGCGATTATAAAACGTAGAAAAACTACCTACGTGATTGGCACGATGAGAGTTGAGCCTCAAGTAGATGTTCCAATTCCTATGGGATTTAAGCATGGGGGGTTACAGGTCAAAAGAATTTGCGTACCACGATTCCTTTGATCCAAATTAAATCATAGGAAAGAATCTAAGCATTCCAGTCCCACAAAAAATCATGCAAAACTGATTTTTACCTGCTCGTCACGGTCTAGTGGCCATGTTTGTGGGTCAGAGTGAAGTAGGCAGGGCAAACAAAATGGGACACCAGGATCTTCCACAATCCCTCGACGCAAGCCAACCATGCCGCGGGCCAGGCGAGCGGTGCTCAGAAGATCGACGCGACCGGTGATATTGCTCAGGGGTCCATAGTGGAGGTTGCCAAATCCCATTGACTGGCTGTAGCACTCAGATATCTTACGCTTCATCGCTACAGATGTCGTTCCGGGGAAGAGCACTACAGAAGATTAGTCGGGATGGGTTGGCGGTTTCTACCTTTCTGCAAGGGTGGAGAGGGGCTACGATGGTGCACAAGCGGCCGGAGCGGCAGAGGAAGACGATGAGGGGGCGGGGCGGTTCTCCTCCGGTTGTTGGATCGACTACTTCGACCCGGTATATTAGGGCAAAACTAACACAGGATGTTAATATAGTAGCTTATGAAAAAAAGGAATAATAACAAAAAATTATATATAGTAGTATTTCTTAAACGCTCCAGCCCCTAACGCTGGCCCCTAGTTTGAGGCGCTACTGTTTTTTTGCAGTAGGTAGCTAGGGACAGCAAATCACACCGTGCCGAAGAAAAAAAGTTTGAAATGTCCTCAAATTTTCTTTGCGTGTGGGGATGGTAATGCCAAACTAAAGGAGAGAGTAAACACAATTTGTTTTTAGTGCATATATAGTACTCCCTCCGATCCATATAATGTTCTAAGATTTATATAGATTAGAATGTATATAGTCATGTTTCCGTACTAGATTTATCTAATGGTTGGAAACTCTGAGTGGCAACATTATTACCATGACATGATTCACCCATTTACACCCAAATATGGGAACATCACGGATGATGGGAGTACAATTTACATCAAGGACCTCAAAATGGATAAAATTACATAGAGATCCTTACATTTATCACGAAGCACCCTGTAAATAAGCAAGGGAAATAGTCGGGTCCGGCTCCTTCTCGAGAGAGCAGAGCCATACTCTTCATACTACTTTCTCTTCGTTTGTTTTCAAAATATATGGCCAAATTTGGTGGCATGAAAATTCCTGGACATGGGATCATCATCAGGATAAAGTATGATGTAGATATGTCCATGACCTTGGTCGTTCAGCTTGAAATCCAAGAATGTTCATACTCATCGGCAACTAATAAAATTAAATATGTTTAAATTTTACCACTTGCTTTTAGGTTCAAATTTTACACGTAAGGACATAGGGATTACATTTGAAATCAAGGACCTAAAAAGGTAATATTTATCGAGCTCCATACATTTAGCATGAAGCACCCTGAAATTAAGCAGGGATAACAATCGTGTTTTGCTCCTTGTCGAGAGAAAAGTTGATCGAGACATACTCTTCATAGTACTTCCTCTTTGTTTGTTTTCAAAATATGGCCAAATTTGGCGGCTTGCAAATTCTTAGATAGGGAATCATGAATCAACAACATAAAGTATGATGTAGATATGGCCATGAGGCCAATGACCTTGGTCGTTCTTCTTGAAATCCAAGAACGTTCATACTTATAGACAACTAATAATCTTAAATATGCTTAAATTTTTATAGTTGCTTTTAGGTTTGAATTTTACACGTACGGATGGTGGGAGTACATTTTACATCAAGGACCTAAAAAAGGTAAAATTACATCGAGGTCCATACATTTAGCACGAAGCATCCTAAAAATAATTAGGGAAAACAGTCATGTTTTGCTCCTTCTCGAGAGAAAACCTGATCGAGACATACTATTCATACTACTTCTTCTTCATTTGTTTTCAAAATATGGCCAAATTTGGCCGCATACAAATTCTTGGATATGGGATCAGGAACCATCAACATAAAGTATGATGTAGATATGTCCATGACCTTGGTCGTTCGTCTTGAAATCCAAGAATGTTCATACTCGTCGATAACTGATAATCTTAAATACGTTTAAATTTTACCACTTGCTTTTTGGTTCGAATTTTACACGTACAGACGATGGGACTACATTTTACACCAAAGACCTAAAAAAGGTAAAATTACATCGAGATCCAAACATTTAGCATGAAGCGCCCTAAAATTAAGTAGGGAAAATAGTCATGTTTTGCTCCTTCTCGTGAGAGAAGCTGATCGAGCGATACTCTTTATACTACTTCCTCTTTGTTTGTTTTCAAAATATGGCCAAATTTGGGGGCATGCAAATTCTTGGATATGGGATCACGAATCATCGACATAAAGTATGATGTAGATATGGCCATGACCTTGGTCGTTCGTCTTAAAATCCAGGAATGTTCATACTTATCGACATATAATAATCTTAAACATGTTTAAACTTTTACAACTTGCTTTTAGGATCGAATTTTACACGGAAATTCGGAGTACATTTTACATCAAGGACCTAAACAAGGTAAAATTACATCGAGGTCCATACATTTAGCATGAAGCACCCTAAAATAAAGCAAGGAAAACCATCATGTTTTGCTCCTTCTAGAGAGAGAAGCTGACCGAGCCATGCATACTCTTCATACATCTTCCTGTTTGTCTGTTTTCAAAATATGGCCAAATTTGGTGGCATGAAAATTCTTCGCTATGGTATCATGAATCATCATCATATAAAGTATGATGTAAATATGTATGACCATGGTCTTTTGGCTTGAAATGCAAGAATTTTCATATTCATTGACAACTAATAAGCTTAATTACGTTTAAATTTGACCACTTCCTTTTATGTTCAAATTTTACATCGACGGTGGGAGTACATTTTACAGTAAGGACCTAAAAAAGGTAAAATTACATCGAGGTCTATATATTTAATTACCACGGAGCACCCTAAAATTAACCTAGGAAAACAGTCGGGTTCGGCTCCTTCTCGAGACAGCAGTTGGTCGACCCATACTCTTTGTACTACTTCCCTCTTCGTTTGTTGTCAAAATATGGCCAATTTGGCGGCATGAAATTCTTGGATATGTGATCGTGAATCATCGATGTAAAGTATATGTAGATATGGCCATGACCTTGGCCGTTCGGCTTGAAATCCAAGATTGTTCATACTCATTCACAACTAACCTTAAATTCGTTTAACTTTCACCACTAACTTGTAGGTTTGAATTTTACACAGATGGTAGGAGTACATTTTACATCAAGGACCTAAAAATGGAAAATTACATCAAGGTCCATTCATTTAGCATGAAGTACCCTAAAACTAAGCAAATAAAACAGTTTGGTTCGACTCCTTCTCAAGAAAACAGTTGATCGAGTCGTACTCTTCATAGTACTTCTTCCACTTAGTTTGTTTTCATCAAGGACCTAATAGGGAAAATTACATCGAGGTACAAAAATTTATCATGAAACATGTCTTAAAATTAAGCAAAGGAAAATAGTCAGGTTCGGCTCCTTCTCAAGAAAGAACCTGACGAAGCCATGCTCTTCGTAGTACTACTCCCTCTTCATTTATTTTTAAAATACATGGCCAAATTTTGCGTCGTGCAAATTCTTTGATATGGGATCATGAATCATCAGCATAAAGTATGATGTACATATGTCCATGACCCTGGTGGATCGGCTCGAAATGCAAGCATGTTCATACTCATTGACAACTAATAAGCTTAAATACGTTTAAATTTTACCACTTGCTTTTGTGTTCGAATTTACAGGGACAGTGGGAGTACATTTTACCGCAAGGACCTAAAAAGGAGTAAAATTACATCGAGGTCCATACATTTATCATGAAGCACCCTAAAATTAAGCAGGTAAAATAGTCATGTTTGGGTCTTTCTCGAGAGAGAAGCTCATAGAGCCATACTCTTCATACTATTCTCTTTGTTTATTTTCAAAATATATTGCCAGAGATAGCATCATGAAAATTCATGGACATGGGATCATCATCAGCATTAAGTATGATGTAGATATGGCCATGACCTTGGTCGTTCGGCTTGAAATCCAAGAACGTTCATACTCATCGACAACTAATAATCTTAAATACTTTTAAATGTTACCACATGCTTTTAGGTTTGAATTTTCCAAGGACGGTGTGAGTACATTTTACATCAAGGACCTAAAAAGGTAAAATTACATCGACATCCATACATTTATGTTTGAAAACTTGTCTTGTGGTATTTAGATCCATATTCTTCGGTGTTTCTTTACGTAAAAGAACAATCTTGTCATCACTCGAAAAATTGAGAATTAAATGTTCTTTCATGATAGTTAGAAACTAACACCGAGTACATTTTGACTACATGAAGATGTACCCATCTACCTTTGGAAATACATTTAATTCTATAGCAATCTATCGTGCTTACTTGTAGCTCATGTTTAACCTAATTTCGTTAAATTGTCAAGATGCAAAATATTAGCAAGAAGTTGAACCTATCATCAAAACTCTCAGTGTTTTATGATATATTAATTGTGACCCCTCGATGGGTACCTGATGGCTCAATGCACGGCGCCTAGAAAAGTGCTTGGTGGGTGGTTGATGTAGAGCTCGTTGGGAACCCCAAGAGGAAGGTATGATGAGCACAGCAGCAAGTTTCCCTCAGTTATGAAACCAAGGTTTAATCGAACCAGTAGGAGCAAGGAAACACCCCAAAGGTGTTACTAGCTGAGCTTTGGCAGGGTGCACTACCGGTGCTAGTAGCAACGTGGAGACCTGCACAACACAACCACAGAACATTGTCCCCAACTTGCGATGAGGTTGTCAATCTCACCGTGTTTTGCGAAAAACAAAGGATTAAACGTATCGAATGGAAAGAAGTAAAAGTTTGCAGAAAGTAAACACAAAACAGCAAAAAGTTTGTAGATTGTATGTAAAAGAAAAGGACTGGGATCCATTGTTCACTAGAGGTGGATCTCCTTAAGATAGATAACATGTTGGGTAAACAAATTGTAGCGGGGCAATTGACAAACACCGAGAAAGAAATACATGCATATACTAATCATCTTGACTCCTTTGAGACTTGATTGGGCATTACAACATTATACATAGACCGCCATCCAACTACATCTATGACTAATAATCCACCTTCAGGTTATCATCCGAACCCCCTCCAGTATTAAGTTGCAGGCAACAGATTATTCTGTTACAAACTGCATGTTATGTAAACAATACGATTCTTCTGTGAACAAAGCATTGTTGTTTTCTCCCTAGTAGCAACAACACATCTAGTACCTTAGAGATTTCTGTCACTTCCCCAGATTACCAGAGGCATGAACCCACTATCGAGCATAAATACTAACTCTTGCAGTTGCTAGCATCTACTTGGCCAAGATAGCTACTAACAACAGAAAGCATGCAAGATCACAAATAACAAAGACATGATAGAATCAATAAGAAATCTGAAATAGCATCTCAATATCCATCGGATCCCCGCAAACACAACATGCAGAATTACAAATAGATGATCTTGATCATGAACGGAGCTCACAAGATCTAAACATGAAAGCACAAAGGAGGAGAACCAGCCATCTAGCTACTACATGGATCCGTAGTCCAAGGATGAACTACTCACGCATCACACCGGAGGCTTGCATGGTGATGAAGAAGGCCTCCAGGGTGAATTCCCCTCTCCGGTAGGGTGTCGGGAAGAGCTTCAGATCCCTCCCGATCTAGGGATGGAGATGACGGCGGCTACAGACTCTTTCGTGGGTTTTTGATCAGGTACTTAGGGTTTACGTCCCGAGGGCATCTTATAGTCGGAAGGAGAGGCCGAGGGGGTGCCTGGGCTGACCACACTACCCCTGGCGCGGGCCAGGCCTGGCCGCGCGGCCAGGTGGTGTGGCCGCCCTCTAGCCCCTCTCCGTCTCGTATTCTGGCACTTGATCACTTCCGGAAAAATAGGCACTTTGGCTTTTGTCCCGTCCAATTCCGAGAATATTCATTTTCTGACTTTCCTGGAACCAAAAACAGCAGAAAACAGGCAGGTGGCATTGTGGCTCTTGTTAATAGGTTAGTCCAAGAAATCATATGAAAAGTACTCCAAAGTTGGAACAAAACACAAGAAAGTGGATAAAACCAAGCATGGAACATCAAAAATTATAGATACATTTGCAATGTATCAACATCCCCAAGCTTAATTCCTGCTCGTCCTCGAGTAGGTAAGTGATAAAAAGAAAGAATAATTTTTCAGGTGACATGCACAATCAAAGACTTGATCAAAGTATTTGTAAAACATTCAAAGCTGGGATCATAGTACTTCAATCATAGCATGAAAGACAAAGTTCTAGCAATAAGACAAAGAAACTATGATGCAACATGAAAAGTCACAAACAAAAGACTCATGAATAACAATGCTTTGCAAGACGTTTGTTTGTTTCACATAAAGAAAACATAGCATAATAGTATTAAGCTTGTCCCTCAATAGAGTAGCAAAAATAAATGCATAGGACACCTTCAAAGTTCATAAGAGTGACTAGATACAATAGTTTAAAACAAGCAATAACAAGTTATGCATCAATCAACTAGTCTTGGGACAATGCACATAGAACTATGAATGGCCACTATGCTCTCAAAGTAGGTGCATAATGATAAAAGGTGGAGACTCAATATAATGGTGGAAGATAAGCCTTTGTACAAGGAAGTAGGGATTCAAGTCTCATAAAGAGATTCCAAAAATTATGGTACTTATAGCTTTTATCTCTCATTTCCCCTATCATAAGCATCTTGAAGTGATTAAGGTTAAAGTGAACAAACTATGGTGTAC
Organism: Avena eriantha; assembly: GCA_910589775.1. Taxonomy (NCBI): domain Eukaryota; kingdom Viridiplantae; phylum Streptophyta; class Magnoliopsida; order Poales; family Poaceae; genus Avena; species Avena eriantha. The sequence continues at coordinate 35,282,864 of OU342746.1, read as the reverse complement.
ATGCTTGACGAAGTATAAGTCAAAAATCTCATGTCCCTTGTATACGAGGGCCGCTCCTCATGCTATTCAAGTTTAGTCACCGGTAAGCTCTTGTCATTGTAAGTACATGTGTTTCATTGAGAACCGCCAACGGGGTACCCCTTGCCCGATGATACGGAAGAATCCCCATATCAAAATGACAAGGCAAGCAGACAACAAGCATCTCGACATTCTTCTTATTTACCATGTGAATATGGTGCTTTTTTATCTCTTTCCTCTTTTCATAGTATCTCTTTTTTTCCTTTTTTCTCAATATAGGACTCTTTTTTTATAAGAAGAATGCTTCATAGACAGCTCATTATGGTTACGCTGCAGGTTTCCACCATTTCGGCATGGATTAGACCAACGGCCGAGGCGTTTCTCTAACACATATACATAACTCCATGGACTTACATGCTCCCCTTTCATTTCACACCGACGACATCCATATTCAAAAGAGCATGATATCAATTAGGTACAAGTACCAAGTGCAATGTTGAAAGCGTTCCCCATGAAAGCATGGTTCTGCTAATTCCCAACAAATAAGTGCAAGCATATACAACATAGAAGACACAATGGTTCAAGTTTATTAAGGGCAAGAAAAGTAAAGTGTGTCATCAAGTTCGTGAGAGCTTTAATCACTAGTTTTCTCATAACAAGTTTAATTTGGAAGGTAAACAAAAGCATATACTTGGAATGGCATAAGCTAGTAGGTAGGTATGGTGGACTCTTTGGAATAACTTGGTTTAGGGAGTTGGATGCATGAGTGGAAGTCATACTTTGTTGTGGAGGCTAGCAAAAGACTGGGAGCGACAAACTAAGAGAGCAATAATGGCCATAATCATGCAGAGAGACAAAACATCATTGATCAAAGCATAAAGTGATAGTACAAGTTGAAAACTAAAGGATCATAAAGGCTATGGTGACTTTGGATAGTTGTAACATGGTGTGAGCATGTGCCAAGTTAACCCAAATAAAGCATCAAAGGAGAATACCACTATACTATGCTTTAATATGCTAAAACAACGCATGATTCATCCAAGGCACATTATGCAATCTCAATTGTTTATAACAAGTCATGCTACAAAAATAATACTAAGCATAAATCCAAAACAATATCAAGCATGGCATGATAAACCATAGGCCACGGTCAAAAACAAGCTCTTTTATCACATAAGTATGAACTTTCCTACTCTTTTCCAAAGCAAACCAAACTATTTGCAAACCAATGTAAGAAAGAGGGGGTCCAACCAATTTATTCAGAAAACTAAGCAAACCAAAGCAAACAAAAAACCAAAATGAAAACGAAAAAGAAGACGCTCCAAGAAAAACACAACTGTGCATGAAACAATAAAAATGAAGCGTTTGGAAGAAACCTGGGATTTTTATTGATGAAGAAGGGGATGCCTTGGGCATCCCCAAGCTTTGATGCTTGTAATTCTTGGATATTTCTTGGGGTGACATGCGTGGCATCCCAAAGCTTGAACTTTAGTCCATCCTTCATCTCACTACTCATTCCTTCCATACACCTGAAATTTTTCCTTCATACAAAACTTCACACAATCTTTATTAGCAACATTAGTGCACTTAAGATAAATAAGTCTTAAGGTTCAGTTCGAACACCAAATAAATTTCCATTAGAACACTATATACTGTAGAACTTCCCTCAAAAAGCTCAATTCCCCAAAATAACTCAAGAAGGAACCAACAAGAAGCATATGCAGAAAATGGCTGAAATCTGTCAAAACAGACCAGCAGGTAAAGATGATTTTTTTCGAAGACCTTCTGTTGCTCAAATCAAAAAGTGTTGAACTAACGTAAGTTAGCTAACAACCTGGGTCAGAAGGACAAAACATTACAGCTCAATCCGACATAAAGAGCTCTCTCATGAATTTGACGGTGAAGCATAGAAATCTGTATCGGGACAGCAACTTTCCCAATCATTACTTCACTCTCATTAGAGGTTACTCTTGGCACAAAAAGCAAATAAAAAGGATAAGGAGAGGTTATTATAGAGGTAATACCTTCCAAGATTCATCTAAAACTTTTGGGTTATCTCCCAATAAGTACTTTTCTTTAACGCCTTTAAGTTAGGCATGATAGTTTGAGAAGATGCTCACATAAGAAATATGAATTGAAGTAAAAGAGATCATCAAGAAGCAAATTCAAAACACATTTAAGTCTAACCCACTTCCTATGCATAGGAATATTGTATGCAAATAAATTCACAAAGAACAAAGTGACATGCATAGGAAGATAAAACGAGAATAACTTCAAAATTTTCAGAACATAGAGGGGTGTTTCAATACCATGAAAACTTCTACAACCATATTTTCCTCTCTCATAATAATTTTGAGTATCCTCATGAATAAACTCAACAATATAACTATCACATAAAGCATGCTTTTCATGATCTACAAACACTAGAGCTTTATTATAAACATTTTCAAAAGAATCATTAGGAACATGACATTCGTCCTCCTTTGGTAAGCATGGGGGACAATCAAATAATGTAAGGGGTAAAGAGTTACTCTCATTAGAAGGTAGGGATGGGTAGATCCATTCTTCCTCCTCTTGATCATCACTCTCCTCCTCTTTTTCATCCAATGAGCTTCTAGTTTCAGCAATTTCTTCTTCCATAGGCTCCTGCAAGGCATTAGTCTCTTCCATTGGTGGAGAGCGTCTATTAAGATATTCAAGAATATAACCATTTTCTACCTTGTAATTATCAAAGAAAAATTTAAGTATATCATAAACCTCATATTTATAAGGTGAATCATCAATATTTTCAAGCAAACTAGCAAGTTCAAATGCACCCTTCCAAGCAATAAATTCTTCAATTTGTTCCACATCATAAAAGTGATAATTCCCTTTAACATAAGAAGATATGGTAACATTATCATTATACTCACATTGGAAAGGGAGGTGTTTATACCTCCTACAAAAACAAGATTTATCAAAGCAATAAGTAACATTATAATTAGAGCGCACGTTTCTAGCGATGGTATACAATTTATCAATTTGTTCCCATAAGTGTTTCCCTTTGTGTGACAAGCGGTGTTCCTTATAATAATATTTTGATCTTCCGTCAAACCACCTTGCGAATAAGATTCAGTTTCAAATAAAACAACCATTGATAGAAAGCATGATAAAGCAAGACAATAATAGACCAACGAAAATAACAACTAGAGTAGGAACTAATTTTTGATAAAGAAAGCAAACTTGGAAAACTAATTTGTTTTTGTTTTTGAAGAACAAAACAAGCAAACAAAGCAAAAAGAAACTAAGCAAAACAAAAACAACAAAGTAACGAGATTGGTTATGAGGGACTCCCCTTGTGAAGATGTCCTTGACTCCCCGGCAACGGCGCCAGAAAATCGCTTGATGGCTCAATGCACGGCGCCCAGAAAAGTGCTTGGTGCGTGGTTTATGTAGAGCTCATTGGGAACCCCAAGAGGAAGGTATGATGAGCACAGCAGCAAGTTTCCCTCAGTTATGAAACGAAGGTTTAATCGAACCAGTAGGAGCAAGGAAACACCCCAAAGGTGTTACTAGCTGAGCTTTGGCAGGGCGCACTACCGGTGCTAGTAGCAATGTGGAGACCTGCACAACACAACCACAGAACTTTGTCCCCAACTTGTGATGAGGTTATCAATCTCACCGTGTTTTGCGGAAAACAAAGGATTAAATGTATCGAATGGAAAGAAGTAAAATTTTGCAGAAAGTAAACACAAAACAGTAAACAGTTTGTAGATTGTATGTAAAAAAAAGGACCGGGATCCATAGTTCACTAGGGGTGGCTCTCCTTAAGATAGATAACATGCTGGGTAAAAAAATTACAGCGGGGCAATTGACAAACACCGAGAAAGCAATACATGGATATACTAATCATCTTGACTCCTTTGAGACTTGATTGGGAATTACAACATTATACATAGACCGCCATCCAACTGCATCTATGACTAATAATCCACCTTCAGGTTATCATCTGAACCCCCTCCAGTATTAAGTTGCAAGCAACAGATTATTGCTTTACGAACTGTGTGTAAAGTAAACAATATGATTTTTCTATGAAGAAAGGATTGTTGTTTTCTCCCTAGTAGCAACAGCACATCTAGTACCTTAGAGATTTATGTCACTTCCCAGATTACCAGAGGCATGAACCCACTATCGAGCATAAATACTAACTCTTGGAGTTGCTAGCATCTACTTGGACAAGATAGCTACTAACAACGGAAAGCATGCAAGATCACAAATAACAAAGACATGATAGAATCAATAATCAATCTGAAATAGCATCTCAATATCCATCGGATCCACGCAAACACAACATGCAGAATTACAAATAGATGATCTTGATCATGAACGGAGCTCACAAGATCTAAACATGAAAGCACAAAGGAGGAGAACTAGCCATCTAGCTACTACATGGATCCGTAGTCCAAGGATGAACTACTCACGCATCACACCGGAGGCTTGCATTGTGATGAAGAAGGCCTCCAGGGTGAATTCCCCTCTCCGGCAAGGTGCCGGGAAGAGCTTCAGATCCCTCCCGATCTAGGGATGGAGATGACGGCGGCTACAGACTCTTTCATGGATTTTTGATCGGGTACTTAGGGTTTACGTCCTGAGGTCATCTTATAGTCGGAAGGAGAGGCTGAGGGGGTGCCTGGGCTGGCCACACCACCCCTAGCGCGGGCCAGGCCTTGCCGCGTGGCCAGGTGGTGTGGCCGCCCTCTGGCCCCTCTCCGTCTCATATTCTGGCACTTGATCACTTCCGGAAAAATAGGCACTTTGGCTTTTGTCCCGTCCAATTCCGAGAATATTAATTTTCTGACTTTCCTAGAACCAAAAATAGCAGAAAACAGGCAGCTGGCACTGTGTGTCTTGTTAGTAGGTTAGTCCAAGAAATCATATGAAAAGTACTCCAAAGTTGGAAGAAAACATAAGAAAGTGGATAAAACCAAGCATGGAACATCAAAAATTATAGATACATTTGCAATGTATCAGTACCACCAAAAGATTTTTCGTAAAACTTTCAAAGCAACCTACAATTTACTTGTAGTTTTAAATTTCACCTAATTTCGATAAATTGACATAAAGTCATTCGGTCAAATAGGCAGAGTTAGCTAGGAAGTTTGAAAACTCGTAAATAAAACATGGGAATCATTTGTACAACATGTTGGTAAACTTGGCTTCTAGCATTCAGATCCAATATTCTTCGGACATTTGTAAACGGAAAAGCACAACCTCGCTCACCATCCACTCAGAAAATTGAGAATAATTGAATGTTCTTTCCTGATATAGTTGGAAAATCACACCGACGACACTATTTGGATTTGCCGGTCTTGATCCAATGGTCAATGTCCGAAGTTATCTGTACACTATATAGTGGTATGGTATGGTATTGTAAGAAATAAGAAAAGATAAAGATAAGATAAGAAGTATTGTGAATGACCGATATTTTGAGTAACCTGCCCTCCCGATTGTTGGGAAGCAAGTGAAAATTTGAAACCGGAAAGTTTGAATTTTTTTTGCCGCCATGGACCAAAGTGGTTTCCTTCCTATGTAATCCTCATCCCTACTCAACGCCAACGCGGCTACCGAACATGCCAGAGACACAGAGTCGCCGTACCAAAGCACACGTGTGCAGCACCACGCTGTGGACCAGGGAGAGATCAGTAGGGCCGGTGCGCGAGGGGAAAGGGTAGGATAGAGGGAGGATGGATGGTGAGAGAAAACACACAATTTGTTTTGCGTGCATAGGTCCTGAAATTTACTACTAGTAGAGTGGACGCTGGAGTACCTCGTGTCAGGAACCCATCATAACCTTTCTCTGACATCGAACCGCCTTCAACTCCTCTTTGTTGCTGCCCTCTATTACCCTGCCTATGTTTTATTCTCTCAACGTGTACAGAGGTGATCATATGTCTAAGAAAACAAATGGGTACTAGTACTATACTAGTGTACTAGTACTAATATACTTTCCTCAAAAAAAGTACTAATATACTGCTCCCTCCGATCCAAATTAATGTTCTCAGATTTTTCTAGATTCAGATGTATCTAGCACTAAAACATGACTAGATACATCCAAATCTAGACAAATGTGAGAACACTAATTTGGATCGAGGGAGTACTATTTTCTTTTTCTCTAATAAGGGCATCGACAATGTGTACAAAAGCACACCTTAAGGCCTAGTTTGTGGCATCCACTTAGGTTCACCATATACATTGTGTAGAAAATAGAGTTTGTATCTTTAAGCCTAATAAGGTGCACCTCATGCTTGTGGGTTGCCCATAGAGAATAGAAAAATCATTTCCCCTCTCTCCCTGTTTCATGTGATTGTTTTCAAAAGGTGTTCAAAATTTTCATGATGCAAAATCTTAGCTAGAAGTCGAACCACTCGTCAAAACTCTCTGTGGTTTCTGCTATATTAATTAACCGCTCGATGGGTACCTCCAAAATCTTTTTTTCATAAAACTTTCAAAGAAAGCTACAATTTATTACTCGTAGTTCAAGTTTGACCTAATTTCATTAAATTCAAGAGCAATATATCGCACTTAGTTGTAGCTCAAGTTTGACCTAATTTCATTAAACTGTCAAGACGCAAAATCTTAGAAAGAAGATGAACCCCTCGTCAGAACTCTCTATGGTTTCTGATAGATTATTAATTGACCCCCTACCCCCCCCCCCCCCCCGCGCGCCCCCTCCGATGGGTACCTCTAAGAGCTTTTTCGTAAAACTTTCAAAGCAACCTACACATTTTACTTGTAGTAGTTCAAATTTTACTTGTAGTAGTTCAAATATTTTTTCTGCTTTACCTATTATAATTTTATATAGTGATGGTTTGCCAGATGTATATTATCTGAGTCTCACGTCCAGGGCACGTGCACTTTACTAGTACTTGTAGTTTCAAATTTGACCTAATGTCGATAAATCGACATAAAGTCATTCTAATGGGCAGAGTTAGCTGGGACGTTTAAAACTCATAAAACATGGGAGTCGTTGGTACCACATGTTGGTCCAATATATCTGTATGTAAACTTGGCTTGTGGCATTCAGATCCAATATTCTTCGTACTTTTCTTTAGGAAAAAGAACAACCTCGCTCGTATTCTTCACTCGGAAAATGTAGAATTGAATGTTCTTTCTTGATAGTTGGAAACTCACACCGACGACACTATTTACTACAAAAAGATGCACCGATGATCTACCTATGATAAAACATTTAATTCAAGAGCAATCTATGGTGTTTACTTGTAGCTAGCTCAAGTTTGACCTAATTTCGTTAAATTGTCAAGATGCAAAGTCTTAGCAAGAAGTTGAACCTATCGTCGAAACTCTCGCTGGTTTCTAATATATTAATTTTGACTCCTCGATGGGTATCTCCAAAAGCATTTTCGTAAATCTATCAAAGAAAAACCTACAATTTACTTGTAGTTTCAAATTTGACATAATTTCGAGATATCGACATAAAGTCATTCAAATGGGCGGGGTTAGCTAGGAAGCTTGAAAACTCATAAAACATGGGAATCACAAGTACAACATGTTGTCGGTCCACTATATATGTCTGTCAACTTGGCTTGTGGTATCCACATCCAATATTCTTTGGACTTCTCTTTATAGAAAATTAAAGAACAACTAACCTCACTCGTCTTCACTCGAAAAATGTAGAATTGAATGTTCTCTCCTGATAGGTGGAAACTCACACTGACGGTATTGTTTACTACAACAAGATGCACCATTATAGCTCTGAAAATATATTTAATTCAAAATCAATCTATCGCGCTTACTTGCAGCTCAAGTTTGACCTAATTGCGTTAAATTGTCAAGATGCAAAATCTAAACAAGAAGTTGAACCTATCATCAAAACTCTCGGTGTTTTATGATATATTAATTGTGACCCCTTGATAGGTACCTCCAAAAGATTTTTCATAAAACTTTAAAACCAACCTACAATTTAGTTGTAGTTTCAAATTTGACCTAATTTCGATAAATCGACATAAAGTCATTCGGTCGAATGGGTAGAGTTAGCTAGGAAGTTTGAAAACTCATAAATAAAACAGGGGAATCGTTGGTACAACATGTTGGTAAACTTGGCTTCTAGCATTTAGATCCAATATTCTTCGGACATTTCTTTACGAAAAAGAACAACCTCGCTCGGGAGCACTCAGAAAATTGAGAATAATTGAATGTTCTTTCCTGATATAGTTGGGGAAATCACACTGACAGCATTGTTTACTACAAGAAAATGCACCCATCTACCTCTATGAAAAGTCATATATTTCAACAGCAACCTGTCGCACTTACTTGTAGCTCAAGTTTGACCCAATTTTGTTAAATAGTGTCATGCGATGCAAAATGTTAGCAAGAAGTCAAACCTGTTGTCAAAACTCTCGGTTGTTTCTCATATATTGATGTGACCTCCCCCCGATTGGTACGGTACATCCAAAAGCTTTTTCATAAAACTTTTAGAGCAACCTACAATTTAGTTATAGTTCAAGTTTGACCTAATTTCGATAAATCGGCATGTAGTCATTCAAGTGGGCAGAATAATTAGCTAGGGAGGTTGAAAACTCAAAAAACATATGGGAATCGTAAGTAAAACACGTTGGTCCACTTAATATGTCTAGAAGCTTGTCTTATGGCATTGAGATCCATATTCTTCGAGCTTTCTTTACGGAAAAGAACCATCTCGTCATCACTCGAAAAACAGAGAATGTTCTTTCCTGATAGTTGAAAACTAACACATAGGACATTGTTTACTACATGAAGATGCACCCATATACCTTTGGAAATACATTTAATTCAATAGCAATCTATCGCGCTTACTTGTAGCTAAAGTTTGATCTAATTTTGTTAAATTGTCAAGATGCAAAATCTTAGCAAGAAGTTGAACCTATCGTCAAAACTCTTAATGTTTTATGTTATATTAATTGTGACCCCTCGATGGGTACCTCCAAAATATTTTTTGTAAAATTTTCAAAGCAACCGAAAATTTACTTGTAGTTTCAAATTTGTCCTAATTTCGATAAATCGACATAAATTCATTCGGTCAAATAGGCAGAGTTATCTAGGAAGTTTGAAAACTCATAAATAAAACATGGGAATCGTTGGTACAACATGTTGGTAAACTTGGCTTCTGGCATTCAGATCTAATATTCTTTGGACATTCCTAAACGGAAAAGCACAACCTCGCTCGTCATCCACTCGAAAAATTGAGAATAATTGAATGTTCTTTCCTGATATAGTTGGAAAATCACAACGACGACATTGTTTGGATTTGCCGGTCTTGATCTAACGGTCAATGTTCAAAGTTATCCTTATACTATATAGTGGTATGGTATGGTATTGTAAGAGATAAGAAAATATAAATATAAGATAAGAAGTACTGCAAATGGCCGATCTTTTGAGTAACCTTCCCTCCCGATGTTTGGGAAGCTAGTGAAAATTTTGAAAACTGGAAAAGTTTGAATTTTTTTTGCCACCAAGGACCAAATTGGCTTCCTTCCAATGTACTACTCCTCGTCCCTACTCCACGCCAACACGGCTGCCGAACACACCAGAGACACAGAGCCACCGTACCACAGCACATGTGCGCAGCACCACGCTGTGGACCAGGGAGAGATCAGCTAGGCCGGTGCGCGAGGGGAAAGGGTAGGAGAGAGGGAGGATGGATGGTGAGAGGCAACGAAGGAGATAGAACACACACAATTTGTTTTGGGTGCATATGTCTTGAAATTTACTACTAGTAGAGTGGCCGCAGGAGTACCTCGTGTCAGGAACTCATCATAACTTTCCTCTGACATCAAACCGCCTTCAACTCCTCTTCGCTGCTGCCCTCTTTTACCCTGCCTACGTTTTATTCTCTCAGTGTGTATAGCGCGTGGACAAAGTTGAGCATATGTCTAAGCAAAGAAATGAGTATTAGTAATATATTAGTGTCCTAGTACTAATATACTTTCCTCAAAAAAAGTACTAATATACTGCTCCCTCCGATCGAAATTAATGTTCTCAGATTTGTCTAGATTCGGCTGTATCTAGCACTAAAACATGACTAGATACATCCAAATCTAGACAAATGAGTGAACACTAATTTGGATCGAGGGAGTACTATTTGCTTTTTCCCTAATAAGGGCATCAACAATGTGTACAAAAGCAGACCTTAAGGCCTAATATGTGGCATCCACTAAGGTTCACCATATACATTGTGGAGAAAATAGAGTTTGTATCTTTAAGCCTAATAAGGTGCACCTCAATCTTGTGGGTTGCCCATGGAGAATAGAAAATTCATTTCCCCTCTCTCACTGTGTAACATCCCAATTTCAGCAACCCTGATTAGCTGTCCAGAATGCAAAAAACAGGGGGAACAAAAACTTTTTCTTGTTCATTGGTGCAGTGCTTTCTTATTGTTTGTTTGTACTTGTGCATGTGTTTGTATACCATATGATACTCCTTACCTCACCATTAGTTGACAAAAGCTATTTAACAAAACTATCGTGGCTCATTTTACATATTCTCAAATGTTCTGGCATTTCAAAACATGAGCCAAGATGCTTATGTAACCAAAACTATTTTAGTAGCTTCCATTGACAAAACTATGGAGAGATATATAATATAATCTCCTTATGTTTTCAAGACCGAACCTTCAACTACTCTTACCTTTAGGATCTCCAAAAACCTTTTAGTAAGCTTTTGAATTATATTCTTGGTAGAGATACCAAGGACTCTCATCTTATTCAAAATCCAAACTCTTCAAAATGCCTCAACCTTACCTCAAGCTAGGCTTGATGGTAACCCTGGTAGTAGTTGATTTGTTTGTAAGATGAGTTGCCTTGATTTGCTGTTTGAATTGATTGCATAGAAGTAGTATGAGCTACTCTAGGAGCTCATCCTCTAGGATCAAGATACATGAGGATCACCAAACCCTAAGAAAGAATACAAGATGGATCTGATCTCTAGCCACTAGGTGATCATCTAAAACCCTTAACTAGAATCAATTCCGAAGATATCCCTTCTAGAAGTTTCCAAGTCAATAAAGACCAATATCAAGCATGGATCCTTTCTACTCAATCTACACTTTAACATCATCCACTTGATGATGCTTGGGTACCTTGAAACCCATCAAAAACATTCCCTCTCATGCTCTAGTCAAAAACCCTAAATCTGCCAAATTTGGCTAAGTCTAGAAAACTATTTCCAACATCACCTTTTCGAATGCCTCCCTATCTCAACCCTTGTGCATTTCGGAAAATGCATTTGAACCATCTTGTCAAACATCATAAGGACTACCAAGGCTAACTATTTCCCTTGGTTAGATCATCCTCCAACCTACTTGTTCTTGATGGTTTTGCACGCAAGAAAGTAACTATTCTTGCAAATCTAGTCAGCATGCCTACTTTGACAGAAGCTCACACCATCATCCAACCTTCTATGGACCAACTCTTTGCATGGTTGTGTTCTACTCATATAGGTCTATCAATATATACTTCACGTGTTCTAAGTGGATCTTTGTGCTTCTTAAACCCACAAGGTTTTGAAGGCTAGATGATAATCTGCTTTGGCAGGCTTATTTTATTCAAAGTTAAATCAATTCTTGGGGAACTCCAACAAGATCAAGCTCAAACCTCTATACCATGCTTATGTACATGACTTGTTCTAAATATCCATCTATCCCTTGCATCAAGGTGAGCTCCGAGCTCCAAGATACAACCATGTTTTGATGGTATGAAATTAGCATCACCCTAGATCCTTAATCTAGGGTATTTCACCAAAATCAACTTGGATTATCCAATCCCAAGGTTGAAAATTCCTTCTACACGTTTTCTACATCATCTACCTTGATCACCAAGATTTATCAATAATTATCCATAATTATTCTGGCTCCAAATCTAATTAATCTCTTTAATAGTCAAAATCCCCAAAACTTCATCCCCAATGGAAAGTTTGGTTTTTGCCAAAACACTTCCTCAAATTATGGATCAATTGAGACCCATATATCATACTCCATCTTCCCACCTCAAAAATAAATATTTTTGGGATCCTTTATTATTTATTTTTGCCCTTTTTCTTAAATGGCAGAAATGGAGTAATAATTGTTTTAAATGCCTTTAAGCCTCAATAAATCATGGGAAAATTCCCCTAAGTGTGTATTCGAATTTGAGACCCTCTCAAACCAAAAACCACACTTGTCCAACTCAAAAATACCAAACGAGCATCTAGAAACCATTTCTGCACTTTTTGAATAAATGGTCTAAAGGGGACCAAAATTCATCCAATAAATCTCAAATAATTCCTGGAGCTGTACCTTGTCCACCCCCATCTACCAGCATCTTTCCCCCATCTTGCATAGGTAAAATTTCTAGACTTCCTTCATGACCATCTATTTAATCAAATTGGGCAAACTAAGGAATTATTGAGCCAAACCAAGGATCAATCACCACCAAGGCTCACCACCACTCACTACAGCAACCACCATCTCCTCTGGTCGTGATCACTGTAGAAAATAACTGTAGAAGCTTGTCCTCTAGTGCTTGGACACTAGACCTTATCCTCATGTGGGTGGCTTGCCTTGCCAACCTCTTTACTCCCCTTTCAGCTGCTCCACACTACTCCCTCTGCCCTGCAGCTCGACCAGAAAACCACCTTCCCTTAGCCCATAGCAATACGAGCCCTGGTTTCACCCCTCACCCTTGCTCCATAGGCCATGTCCACCATGAACCTCCCTATTGCCTTTAAATGGACTAGAGGCCTCCACCCCACTCCTGCTCCCTCATTTGCTCCTCCCTGCTCCCCACTTAACCCCCCAGGGCACCTCTCCTCCTCCCCTGCTCTGCCCTGCACGAGAGGAGAGAAGGAAGATCTCTCGGCCATTAACAAACTCAAGCTCGAGGTAGCCTTTTCCCTGCTTACCCTCCGTTTTAGGTGTCCTAGTTGAGCTTCTATCCCTCTAATCTACCTTACTACGCCCGTCACTGTACTGCAGGAACGCTGGAAGCCGTCGTCGCCCGGTATGCCCGAGAGAAGCTCCCTCCCGGTGAGCCAGACCTCCCCGAGCATATGCAGCCCTGCCGAACCCCTCCTGGCGTCTCCCAGGACCTCTGCATCCTCCCTGCATCCTCTCCGCCGACATGCATGCAACCCCGAAGCCTCTCCGGCGAGCTCCGACTAGCCCCGTTTCGGCGTCCTCGCGCGAGCCCCGCACCGACAGCGAACCACATCGTGTCGCCCCTCCCCAGGCTCACCGTTGAGGGTCGCATCATCCCCGCCATCCTCCCGCTGCCGGCTATGCTCCGGTAAGCCTCCCCGCGCCCTGCCACCACCAGCTAGAGTTCCGCCGCCACCGTTCTGTTTCACAGAAGAAGACGAAGCCCGGCCGTCGATCTACACTTGATCTAACATGTAGTATCTTTGGTTGACCCAAATATTGTCCAGATTATCTATAGTAAATCCTTTACCCAAATGCACATTTTTTCTCTGAAAGTTAATCGTTATCCCTTTCATGTCCACCTGGCCCCACTAAAAATTGATTCCTATTTTGCCCCTAGTAAAAATAACAAATACATTCACAATCTGACTTTAGAAAATTCCGTAGGCATATCTAAAACATCTATTAGGCTAATTACAACTCCCAGAGAAGTGGACAATCAATCCCTATCCAAACCCAGGAGATAAGGATTTATTGACTCTCTGATGATTTTTAGTGAATTAAATACTTCTGTAAGGGGTATTATCACTACACAAAACACTCGAGGAGTTTGACAACCCCAAAAAGAGTGAATCCAATTCCTACAGAAAGGTATTCTAAATACCTACCAGGTGCCCTTGGAATAAAATCAAAATATATTGTATAATTAATCTGGTGAAAAAGACAAAACAGCTACATAACTACCTTTGGGAATTTCCTGAGGGCATTCTGGTAATTATCTTGACTTGATTCCAACTCTCAGTCAACAAGTACATCAAACCCTACCTAACCACCCAAGGAAATAATTTTGGGACCCTAGAACTTCTCTGCAGAATTATTTCCTGAAACTAGAGTCTTATGCACTTTAAAAATCACTATAAATCTTTGGTAATTGATAAAATGGAGAAACCACTTTTGTTGGTTTCATTTTATCAATAGCTATATGTTGGTATCATGTTTTTACAATGGTACCTTATAGAATATGTCCTTGGTCCAAAACCCCTCTTAGGTAGCTCCTCGGCTATAAATCCTAAGGGGATTTCCTTCCATATTTTTTCCAAGACAAGGCCAATCCTATTAAATCCATTCTTCCTAAGACCTAATGATTTGTAAACTTGAATTTCTCTTTGTTTGCTGTATGTATTGTTGTTTGTATGCCTTGTGTTGATTGTGGTTTGGTTTGCTTGCATGTCCTTTCTTGAAGACGATAGTTGCGGTGAAATCAGAGATTAGAAGATGGTTATTTTTATTGGTTATTATGGTTTCCTAAGAAGAAGTCTAGGGACATATTGCCATATTGCTGATCATCAGGCAAGCCACCTTCTTGATCATAAGCCTTGTCCTACTGTTTTACTTATGGATGTTTTATCTACTGTTTATTAAAACTGCATTGTTTTACTATATGTTGATGTATATATCTGGTAGTGGTTTGGCTCCTCCGAACTATTACACTTTTGTACTACTAAGTACAACTCCCTTGAAGATACCTACTTGTCCCTAGTAGAATAGATGGTGCATATCCACCATACCCCTTTGGAGACCCCGTTTTAGCAGAAGCAAAACTAGAGGATGGGAAGACCCCCGAAAAAAGTGTTACCAAATGTTTTATGATAAAAACTTGGTGAGGTGGGACCTCCCAAAGGATGTTGAGAAAGAAAAAGGTTTTGTTTTACAAAATGCTGAAGGAAGGATGGAGGAAAAAGGTTTATGAAAATGCACCCAGTTCTTTGCATTTTTGCCAAAACAATTAATCCTATGCAAACACATACTCTGGAATGGGACAGGGCTGGATTTGATGGTTGTTTATTCTGGTATAATCTGCCTCGTAACTACTACAAGGGATCGTGATCCCTGGAGGGTGGGCCTTCTCTGGACAAACGGTCCATGTGGGACATCGATCGGGAGAAGGAACGAAGGGTTTACGGACCTCCACGCGTTACTATGAGCACCTCATTGAAAGAGCCCACTGTGTAAAGTGTAAAATGTGCTCCGGTTGGTCCTCGGTACCTGACGTCCTGGTTTTGAGGGGAATAACACTCATAGGGTAGGCACTTATACTGGAGTGGACATCCGGAGAGTCTTGATCGGTTACTCGACCCACGATCGGTGTAGATCAAGGTAGTGTACCCGGATGATGTGGGTAAAGTGTACAACCTCTACAGAGTCTAAATCTATTTGAATAGCCGTGTCCGCGGTCATGGACGGTTGGGAAGGTTGCTGTCGAGCGGTGATGGTTTTGTTTTCAAAAAGGATTTTGGAAAAGAAATGGCTTTGGAAATGTTTTGACCATGGGATGGTCATAAAGGAGAAAGGTTTTGACCATGGGATGGTCGGAAGGAGGACAAAGGAGTTTGGTCGTGGGACGACCTGAAGATGGGAACAAATGGGTGACCCAGTCCTGATGTTTTCCAAAAATTTTCAAAAGGTTTCTAGAATGTTTACCAAGGTTTTCAAAAAAGATATGTAGATGTTATATCAACAAGAGAAACTACTTGAGAAAAGAACCTCTCTTGGAGCCCTCCTACTACCACAGCCCTACTGCATATCCTCTTGTTATTATTATTGTTATCTTAAGGTGGTTTGCGAGTACATTCAGAGTACTCACTGGCATTGTCCCTGGCTATTAACTTGGTCAGATATCAAGAAGACGTGAAGTGGGCGACGATGCGAGCTTGGACGTTCTCCCAATCAGTTGCCTGTAGGTTAAGGCATGGCTCGGGCTCTACGCTTGATAAAGTCTGCTGATGTTGATCTATGTAGCCATAATGGCAAATTAAGGTATGACAGGTATTCGTTATGTTTTGGATGTTTACTTTGATACTTGTCGTTTATGTGCCACGACTAACTGATCATGGGATCGTGGTTGTATGCATAACAGGGATTCTCGGAGGATTAATCCGGGGGCCCCACAGACTTGGTATCAGAGCCATCCTAACTGTAGGAGAACCTTAGTTAGAACGGTCGTTAGAGAGGAACCTTACTTTGAAAACCCCGGCTTTCAAAAACTAGTTTCTCGATGAGTTTCAAAACGTTCTACTTCTTCTCTTACACTAAGTAAATGCTTTCGAAAATGGTATCCTCTATCCCTCGTCCAAATTTCAAACCTACGGATTTCAAATAACTAGGACCTAGAACCAGGTAAAGACGTTGAAGACGAGACGAAGAGAAGCAACTACCAGCAAACACAAGGAGACTACAAGATCGCCCTACCAGCAGAATCCTCATAACCAGAAGACATCAAGTATTGCACTATCAAGAAGCGTCCAAGCTACGACGAAGGCTTTATTGGCAAGATAGTGACTCCGACCTGAAGAAAAACGATATCTAGGGTCGATAGTCCTAGGAATAGGATTCCCCTACATCGCGAGTAGTTAACTCCTTTTGTCCCTAGCATTGATCGTGTTTCCTTGCCTAAGTGCCTCCTGTGTTGCTTGATGTGTGATGTTTGCCGAGAACAATGCGATTCTCTCGCTCTGTTCACCTGGTCTGTATGATCTGGTTTGCCTTGATCTCCTTAAAAATGTGACTCAAGCAGCGATAACCCACCTAGTAACTCAGGGAACCCCTGTTTTAGATGTCGGTAATGGGACCTGGACTAACCTCGAGGGTATATGAGAGGGAAAGCATAGCAAGAACCAGGAGTTCGACATCGTCAAGTCAGAATCAACTCGAAGATTTCACCTCAGCAGGACGGCATACCTCGTCAAACTCACCCCGCAAGACTCGTCAATAGCACCACACTCCCTTGTTCCTCAGTCTACTACAACAAGACTTCAGTTGGAGCGGGAAGTCGATCACCGAAGGATCCTCAATATCCACAAGAAACCACCGGATAAGTCAACCAAGACAAGAAGTGAGGACCTAACCACATTAACCTCTAGGGTATTAGAGCTTCTGACCGTCCCAGGAGACTAACTAATCTAGTCGACCTGACCCAAACTAACAGAATGATCCTCCCTAGAAGGCCAGAACCATCCCTGAAGTCAGATGATAAGAAAGCATGAAGGCAACGAGTCTACTCCTGCATCAAGCAGAAACAACGCCTAGAGTTCAAGAAGAGACAACTCCTCTAAAAGATGGATGCCTCTAATCCGGCGGAGACACATCAAGCTGCTTCGTAAACCGCTAAACTTGGCCTAATCTAACTCCTTAAGCCTTCGCTAGGAAACCAACCCCACAAAGGTTGATAAAATAAGGCGTCACTCGAAGACCCCATCTCAAGACGCCGGGAAGATACAACCCTCCACTAACATCAGGTCAGCAATCCCAGAAAGAAGATATGCACCACTCCTAAAGCACCTTAGTGAAGCTCTAAGGAGGAAAGACTGCATCTTTCCACTCAATCCTCAGAAGATTGCCTACCAGAAGATACCTTAGAAAATATTCCCAGATCCTAAGTCTTCCTGCCAAATAACAACCCATGAGTTACCCAAAGAGAACTAACTAAAGATTCTATGAAGTCCCTCTCCTATTTCAGCTGCAAACATACCGGAAGGACCACAACATCGCCAACCCCTCGGTTCCAATCACTTAGAGGGCGTAAGTCTCCGATGACTTCAACAGGCTAAGTACAAATAATCGTAGTATATAAGCCCCGTAAATCGCTTCACGGACGCCTTCTGAAGATCTCGACTCTAGGAGAAAGATGGACGAGAGCTTCTCAAACTTCATCCAATGACTTCAGGAAGGAAGGGCATGTTATCCCCGAGCTAACCTAGTCTAATCCTAAGGGGGAAAGACTGCGTCTTTTCCACAAAAATAGGGTAACCCTTCGCTGAAGCAAACTCAGGAGTCCCGACCCTAACATCGTTAAATAGGATATGCTACGACCCTAAGGAAGAGTGGTGAATCCTTAGAGAGAGGTACACCAAGTCGTAGATTCTATCCTCTGGCGAGTACTCCATGAAGTTCAAAATCGAGATAGTCTGCCCAGGCTAAGCCCTCGAGATATAGAGTCCAGAAGAAAAAGAAGGTCATCCCTTGCAATCGGGACTGGACTCTGCTCAACTCTCCGTGCCTCCCAGAAGACTGAAGCTCAACTTCATCGACAGAGTAGTCACTTTCAAGGACGGAGTCCGAAAGATAGTAAGCGTAAGACACCTAGTATCGACCCGACTCAAAATCCCCTAACCCTACTCTCCTGAATCTTGGGACAAGATTCTTTTAAGGGGTAAAGGTCTGTAACATCCCAATTTCAGCAACCCTGATTTGCTATCCAGAATGCAAAAATTAGGGGAACAAAACCTTTCTCTTGTTCATTGGTGCAGTGTTTTCTTGTTGTTTGTTTGTGCTTGGGCATGTGTTTGTATACCATATGATACTCCTTACCTCACCATCAGTTGACAAAGGCTATTTAACAAAAATATATTGGCTCATTTTACATATTATCAAATGTTCTAGCATTTCAAAACATGAGCCAATATGCTTATGTAATCAAAACTATTTTAGTAGCTTCCATTGACAAAACTATGGAGAGATATATAATATAATCTCCTTATGTTTTCAAGACCGAACCTTCAACTACTCTTACCTTTAGGATCTCCAAAAACCTTTTAGTAAGCTTTTGAATTCTATTCTTGGTAGAGATACCAAGGACTCTCATCTTATTCAAAATCCAAACTCTTCAAAATTCCTCAACCTTACCTCAAGCTAGGCTTGATGGTAACCCTAGTAGTAGTTGATTTGTTTGTAAGATGAGTTGCCTTGATCTGCTGTTTGAATTGATTGCTTAGAAGTAGTATGAGCTACTCTAGGAGATCATCCTCTAGGATCAAGATACGTGAGGATCACCAAAGCCTAAGAAAGAATACAAGATGGATCTGATCTCTAGCCACTAGGTGATCATCTAAAACCCTTAACTATAATCAATTCTGAAGATATCCCTTCTAGAAGTTTCCAAGTCAATAAAGACCAATATCAAGCATGGATCCTTTCTAATAAATCTACACTTCAACATCATCCACTTGATGATGCTTGGGTACCTTGCAACCCATTAAAAACATTCCCTCTCATGCTCTAGTCTGGAAAACTATTTCCAACATCACCTTTTCGAATGCCTCCCAATCTCAACCCTTGTGCATTAATAAAAATGCATTTGAACCATATTTTCAACCATCATAAGGACTACCAAGGCCCACTCTTTCCCTTGGTTAGATAATCCTCCAACCTACTTGTTCTTGATGGTTTTGCAGGCAAGAAAGTAACTATTCCTGCAAATCTAGTCAACGTGCCTACTTTGACAGAAGCTCACACCATCATCCAACCTTCTATGGACCAACTCTTTGCATGGTTGTGTTATACTCATATAGTTATATCAATATATACTTAACTTGTTCCAAGTGGATCTTTTTGCTTCTTAAACCCACAAGGTTTTGAAGGCTAGTTGATAATCTGCTATGGCAGGCTTATTTTATTCAAAGTTTGAAATCAATTCTTGGGGAACTCAAAAAGGATCAAGCTCAAACCTCTATACCATGTTGATATACATGACTTGGTCTAACTATACATCTATCCCTTGCATCAAGGTGAGCTCTGAGCTACAAGATACAACCATGTTTTGAAGGTATGAAATTAAGATCATCCTAGATCCTTAATCCAGGGTATTTCACCAAAATCAACTTGGATTCTCCAATCCCAAGGTTGAAAATTCTTGATACACCTTTTCTACATCATCTACCTTGATCACCAAGATTTATCAATAATTATCCATAATTATTCTGGCTCCAAATCTAATTAATCTCTTTAATAGTCAAAATCCCCCAAACTTCATCCCCGATGGAAAGTTTGGTTTTTGCCAAAACACTTCCTCAAATTTTTGCTCCATTGAGACGCATATATCATACTCCATCTTCCCACCTCAAAAATAAATATTTTTGGGATCCTTTATTATTTCTTTTTGCCCTTTTTCTTAAATGGCAGAAATGGAGTAATAATTGTTTTAAATGCCTTTAAGCCTCAATAATCTTGGGAAAATTCCCCTAAGTGTGTATTCACATTTGACACCCTCTCATACCAAAAACCACACTTGTACAATTCAAAATACCAAATGAGCTTCTGGAAACCATTTATCCACTTTTTGAATAAATGATCTAAAGTGGACCAAAATTCATCCAATAAATCTCAATAATTCTTGGAGCTATACCTTGTCCACACCCATCTACCAACATCTTTGCCTCATCTTGCATAGGTCAAATTTCTAGACTTCCTTCATGACCATCTATTTGATCAAATTGGGAAAACTAAGGAATTATTGAGCCAAACCAAGGATCAATCACCACCAAGGCTCACCACCACTCACCACAGCAACCCCCATCTCCTCTAGTCGTGATCACTATAGCAAATCACTGTAGCAGCTTGTACTCTAGTGCTCCCTCTGCCCTGCAGCTCGACTAAAATGCCACCTTCCCTTAGCCCACAACAATACCAGCCCTGGTTTCACCCCTCACCCTTGCTCCATAGGCCATGTCCACCATGAACCTCCCCATTGCCTTTAAATGGACCAGAGGCCTCCACCCCACTCCTGCTCCCTCGTTTCTTCCTCCCTGCTCCCCACTTACCCCCCAGGGCACCTCTCCTCCTCCCCTGCTCTACCCTGCACGAGAGGAGAGAAGGAAGATCTCTCGGCCATTGCTGAACTCAAGCTCTAGGTAGCCTTTTCCCTGCTTACCCTCCATTGCAGGTATCCTAGTTGAGCTTCTATACCTCTAATCTACCTCCCTACGCCCGTCCCTGTACTGCAGGAACGCTGGAAGCCGCCGTCACCCAGTATGCCCGAGAGATGCTCCCTCCTGGCGAGCCTGACCTCCCCGAGCATATGCAGCCCTGTCAAACCCCTCCTGGCGTCTCCCAGGACCTCTGCATCCTCCGTACATCCCCTCGGCCGACATGCATGCAACCCTGAAGCCTCTCCGGCGAGCTCCGGCTAGCCCCGTTCAGGCGTCCTCGCGCGAGCCCCGCACCAATGGCGAACGACATCGCGCCGACCCTCCCTAGGCTCGCCGTCAAGCGCCGCATCATAACCGCCATCTTCCCGATGCCAGCGATGCTCCGGTAAGCCTCCCCGCACCCTGCCACCACCAGCTACGGTTCCGTCGCCGCTGATCTGTTTCGCGGAAGAAGAGGAAGCCCGGCCGTCGATCTACACTTGATCGAACGGCTGGTGGTAACCGGTACCGCTTCGCCGCCCGCAACGGCCGACAGCTAGGCCTGCACTGCGGGATTTTAAAATCCCTCCCGCGTGTTGCCTCTCACGCCGTGGGTCGAATTCCCCCTGGGCGGCCCAGTAGACCCCGGATCCCAACTCGGGAACCCTTTAATTTTATTCTTTTTGCCCAGATCTTGTAAATTTGACCCCCAGTTTAAATCAATATAAAAATGGAAACTAACTCCATTTGCCTAGATTTAAATTTTCTTAGGCCCCTGCATGTTTTCCCTAACATGCAGTATCTTTGGTTGACCCAAATATTGTCCATATTATCTATAGTAAATCCTTTACCCAGATGCACCTTTTTCGCTATTAAAATCTTGCTGTAAGTTTTATAACTCTACTTGAGTTAAAACCTTTTGTCTCTGAAAGTTAATAGTTATCCCTTTCATGTCCCCCTGTCCCCACCAAAAATTGATTCCTATTTTCCCCTAGTAAAAATAACAAAAACAGTCACAATCTGACTTTAGAGAATTCCCTAGGGATATCTACAGCAGCTATTAGGCTAATTCCAACTCCCAGAGAAGTGGACCATCAATATCTATCCAAAACCAGGAGATAAGGATTTATTGACCCTCTAATGAATTTTAGTGAATTGAATACTTCTGTAAGGGGTATTATCACTACATAAAAAACTCCGGGAATTTAACAACTCCAAAAAGAGTAAATACCTACCAGGTGCCCTTGGAATCAAAACAAAAGCTACCGTATAATTAATCTGGTGAAAAAGAAAAACAGCTACAGAACTACCTTTGGGAATTTCCTGAGGGCATTCTGGTATTTATCTTGACTTGATTCTAACTGTCAGTGAACAAGTACATCAAGCCCTAACTAACCGCCCAAGGAAATAATTTTTGGACCCCATAACTTCTCTGGAGAATTATTTCCTAAAACTAGAGTCTTATTCACTATAAAAATCACTATAAATCTTTGGTAATTGATAAAATAGTGAAACCACTTTTGTTGGTTTCATTTTATCAATACCTATCTATTGGTATCATTTCTTTACAATGGTACCTTATAGAATATGTCCTTGGTCCAAAACCCCTCTTACGTACCTCCTTGGCTATAAATCCTAAGGGGATTTCCTTCCATATTTTTTCCAAGACAAGGCCAATCCTATTAAATCCATTCTTCCTAAGACCTAATGATTCGTAAACTTGAATTGCTCTTTGTTTGCTATATGTATTATTGTTTGTATGCCTTGTGTTGATTGTGGTTTGGTTTGCTTGCATGTGCTTTCTTGACGACGATAGTTACGGTGAAATCGGAGATCAGAAGATGGTTATTTTTATTGGTTATTATGGTTTTCTAAGAAGAAGTCCAGGGACATATTGCCATATTGATGATCATCAGGCAAGCCACCTTCTTACTCATAAGCCTTGTTGTATTGTTTTACTTATGCATGTTTTATCTACTGTTTATTAAAACTGCATTGTTTTACTATATGTTGATGTATATATCTGGTAGTGGTTTGGCTCCTCCGAACTATTACACTTTTGTACTACTAAGTACAACTCCCTTGAAGATACCTACTTGTCCCTAGTAGAATAGATGGTGCATATCCACCATACCCCTTTGGATACCCCGTTTTAGCCGAAGCAAAACTAGAGGATGGGAAGACCCCCGGAAAAAGTGTTACAAAATGTTTTATGATAAAACCTTGGTGAGGTGGGACCTCCCAAGAGATGTTGAGAAAGAAAAAGGTTTTGTTTTACAAAATGTTGAAGGAAAGATGGAGGAAAAAGGTTTACGAAAACGCACCCGGTTCTTTGCAGTTTTGCTAGAACAGTTAACCCTGTGCAACCACATTACTCTGGAATGGGACAGGGCTGGATTTGATGGTTGTTTATTCTGGTATAAGCTGCCTCGTAACTACTACAGGTGATCACGATCCCTAGAGGGTGGGCCTTCTCTGGACAAACGGTCCATGTGGGACATCGACCAGGAGAAGGAACGAAGGGTTTGTGGACCTCCACGCGTTACTATGAGTCCCTCATTGAAAGCACCCACTGTGTAAAGTGTAAAATGCGCTCCGGTTGGTCCTCGGTACCCGACGTCTGGTTTTGAGGAGAATAACACTCATAGGGTAGGCACTTATACTAGAGTGGGCATCCGGAGAGTCTTGATTGGTTACTCGACCCACGATCGGTGTAGATCAGGGTAGTGTACCCGGATGGTGTGGGTAAAGTGTACAACCTCTGTACAGTGTAAATCTATTCGAATAGCCGTGTCCGTGGTCATGGACGGTTGGGAAGGTTGCTGTAGAGCGATGCTGGTTTTGTTTTCAAAACGTATTTTCGGAAAAGAAATGGCTTTGGAAATGTTTTAACCATGGGATGGTCATAAAGGAGAAAGGTTTTGACCATGGGATGGTCAGAAGGAGGAGAAAGGAGTTTGTTCGTGGGACAACCTGAAGACGGGAACAAATGGGTGACCCAGTCCTGATGTTTTCCAAAACTTTTCAAAAGGTTTCCAGAATGTTTACCAAGGTTTTCAACAAAGATATGTAGATGTTATATCTACAAGAGAAACTACTTGACAAAAGAACCTCTCTTGGAGCCCTCCTACTACCACAGCCCTACTTCATATCCTCTTGTTATTATTATTGTTATCTTAAGGTGGTTTGTGAGTACATTCAAAGTACTCACTGGCATTGTCCCTGGCTATTAACTTGGTCAGATATCAAGAAGAGGTGAAGTGGGCGACTATGCGAGCTAGGACATTCTCCCAGTCAGTTGCCTGTAGGGTAAGGAATGGCTCGGGCTCTACGCTTGATGAAGTCCGTTGATGTTGATCGATGTAGCCATAATGGCAAATTAAGGTATGACAGGTCTTCGTTATGTTTTGGATGTTTACTTTGATACTTTTCGGTTATGTGCCACGACTAACTGATCATGGGATCGTGGTTGTATGCATAACAGGGATTCTCGGAGGATTAATCCGGGGGCCCCACAGACTTGATTCATGTGATCATTTTCAAAAGGTCTTCAAAATTTTCATGATGCAAAATCTTAGCTAAAAGTCGAACCACTCGTTAAAACTCTCTATGGTTTCTGATATATTAATTAACCGCTCAATGGGTACCTCCAAAAGGTTTTTTCATAAAACTTTCAAAGCAACCTACAATTTATTACTTGTAGTTCAAGTTTGACCTAATTTCATTAACATAAAGTATTATCGAAACCAAAGAATAATTAATAATGTTTGTATTATACTTTTATAACTCGTTTTTTCGATACACGTAACATGATGACACAAAAAAAATATTATACTTCTTTTCTTTTTTTGAAATGTTATGAAAACCGTGTCAACTTTTTCGGGATGCGGATGCATAGCACGAACATGAATTTTTCAAAACTTTCGGTGGTTTTTTGATGTACCAAATTCCTACTTAGCTTAAAAAATTTTTTTGGAAAATTTTAAGAGCAACTTATCGCGCTTACGTTTAGTTAAAATTTGAGAAGGTCGGTGGGAGTACAGTTTACATCGAAGAGCTCAAAAAATAGAAAATTGCATAGAGGTCCATACATTCAGCACAAAGGGCGCTAAAATGTAGCAATGGAGCGAGCGGTCGAGCCATACCCTTCGTACTACTTCTACTATACTTTCGATCCAGTGTGTTGTGGGTGTGCATGGTGGCTTCCTCTTCACAGGGTGTGAAATGGAATGACAATGGAGTGCTATGGAGTAGTGGTAAAGCTGGTCAGATCATAATGAAGTGCATCGAATGTGATGGGACATACTGCAGACACCAGACAGTATAAACAATCCCTTGTCCACCACTATCTTTTGAGTCTTTTGAATAACCTTCCCTCCGGATGTTTGGGAAGGAAGTGAAAATTTCGAAACTGTGAAAGTTTGAACTCCAACTCTAATAATAGTATTGTATGAGTACTGTCCCTTTTGTCGCCAAGCCCCAAAATGATTCCTTCTACGCAGCACTGCTAATACTGACACGGAGCCGACGACAAGGCGGGTCGACACACGTGCGCAGCGCCACGTTTTGGATGAGGGGGAGATCACCTAGCCGGATGTGGGGATGGTGATGAGGCACTCAAAGAGAGAGAAAACAAAATTTGTTTTGCATGCATACAGTAGTACTATATAGTAAAGGTCCTGAAATTTACTAGTACTAGTTCCGTACTACTAGTACTACTAGGTGACTGTACCATGTACCTCGTGTCAGGAAGCCATCTCACAGCTTTGCTCTCATATCGCACCGCCTTCAACTCCTCCTCTTCGCTGCTCTCTCGAGCTCCTTCCTCTGTGCCCAAAGTTTCTCTTCTGTCTCTTTGTTTCTTTTCTACAAAAATACATATTGTTCCTCCCTCCGACCCAAATTAATTGACTCAGATTTTTCTAGATTCGGATGTATCTAGACATATTTTAATACTAGATACATCCAAATCTAGATAAACTTGAGTCAATTAATTTGGGTCGGAGGGAGTACTTGCTTTACAGAAAATACACTCCACTCACTTGGAAAATTGATTTTTTTTCCTTTCCTCATGGTTGGAAACTCCGAGGGGCAACATTGTTACCATGCCATGATTCACAGGCATTTTACGCCCAAATATGGGACTACCACGGACGGTGGGAGTACAATTTACAGCAAGGACCTAAAAATGTAATAATTATATAAAGGTCCTTACATTTAGCATGAAGCCCCTTAAAATTAAGCAATGGAAATAGTCGAGTTCTTCTCCTTCTCGAGAGAGCAGTTGATCGAGCCATACTCTTCATACTACTTTCTCTTCATTTGTTTTTGAAATATATGGCCAAATTTGATGGCATGCAAATTATTCTATATGGGATCATGAATAATTAGAATAAAGTATGATGTAGATATCTCCATGACCCTGGTCGTTCGGCTTGAAATGCAAGAATGTTCATATTCATTGGCAACTAATAAGCTTAAATATGTTTAAATTTTACCACTTGCTTTTACGTATGAATTTTACACGTACGGACGGTGGAGGTACATTTTACATCAAGGACCTAAAAAGGTAAAATTACATTGAGGTTCATACATTTAGCACGAAGCACCCTAAAATTATACAGGGAAAATTCATGTTTTGCTCCTTCTCGAGAGAAAAGATAATCAATCCATACTCTTCATACTACTCCATCTTCGTTTGTTTTCCAAATATGGTCCAATTTGGTGGCATGCAAATTCTTGGATATGGGATAATGAATCATCGATATAGGCCATGACCTTGATCATTCGGCTTGAAATCCAAGATTATTCATACTCATTCACAACTAAGCTGAAATACGTTTGAATTTTATCTAGTTTTTTTAAATAATACATTTTTTTTAAAAAATTCACAAATAATACACGAATTGAAAGATTTACAATTCTAGCACGGTGTCAGCACATGAAAAGCCGACCAGTCCTTATCGGATTTTGAATAGCCGACTAGGCCTGTCTGTTTTTGTAAAGCTGACTAGTCATTATCTATTTTTGAAAAGCTGACTAGTCCCCCTATTCTTCACATTGCCCAATAACCTGCCGGCTTTTCAAAAGTAGACAGAGACTTATCAGCTTTTCAAAAGCAGACAGGGACTAGTCGGCTATTCAAAAGCCGATAAGGACTGGTCGGCTATTCAACTGTCGATACCACGTTAGAATTGCAAATCTTTCAATTCTTGTATTACTCGTGGAAATTATTAAAAAATGTATTGTTTCAAAAAAAAAAGCTGAATTTTACCACTTGCTTTTATCTTTGAAATTTACACGGACGGTGGGATTACATTTGACAGCAAGGACCTAAAAAGGGGTTAAACTACATCGAGGTCCATACTTTTAGCACGAAGCGCCCTAAAATTAAGCAGGGAAAACAGTCATGTTTGGCTCCTTCTTGAGAGAAGCTGATCGAGCCATACTCTTCTGACTATTTCCTCTTCATTTGTTTTCAAAAAATGGCCAAATTTGGCGGCATGGAAATTCTTGGATATGTGATCATCATCAGCATAAAGTATGATGTAGATATTGTTGTCGGATTGATTACAAGTACGCCATGAGGGGGTCCTCGAGGCGTGTGGAAGGGAGTGTTGTGAGACGTACGGTGTTCCGGGATGGTGATCACACAAGTTTACCCAGGTTCGAATCCACCGGCTTTGGACGGATCCTACTCCTGCTAGCAATCCAGTAATACGGCAGAGCCGGAATATGGGTTACAAGGGTTCGCCTGTGCGAGTTGAGATTGTGATTGTGAGGTGTTACCCTAAAGGCTCTCCCTAGGACGGCTTATATAGATATCCGGCCTAGGGCTTACAGGAGAGATCTATCCGGCTACGTCTAAGAGTCGGTTACAGAGTACATCTTGAACTACAAGTAACACTATGGGCCTATGTCAGTAAGTCTGCTGGGTCTTCCCGTAGCCGGACTGGAATCTGTCTTTTCTTCCTGACTGGGCCGTCCATGAAGCAAAGCTCTAACCTGAAGTGGGCCACCCTGGTCAGCAAGGAACTATGAGGATTCCCGGAAAGTATGTCCCCAACAGCAGCCCCCGGAAGTCTCCAAGATCCAAAGTCGGATTCATCATCGTCTAGCTTGATCTTCGGCTAGCAGAATCTTGAAGTGTTCCTGAAACTTCAAAACAAAAGATACGATACGGGTATCAAAATAAAACCGGACCTATCAGTACGTTATTCTCATTTCCATCTCGCAATTCAAACTAAGCCGGAATTTGGTGTCTGACGTCATCTGACACTAGTCATGGCCAAGTCACGTCACTGACAGACATACCATGTTAGCACGACTGTTGGTGGGTCCACCGCTCGCGGAACCGAGGCGTCGTTATGCGTACACGGAGATCGAGGCGACGTAATCATCGTGTGGGTCCTTCCCAGTTCCTTCCATGACGCGTGGCGTTTACACTGTGTGATTTGCACGAATCTTAGCGTGGTTAGGTGGTTATAAGGGCGAGGATTCTCTTTTCCTCATCTTCTTCACCTATTCCTCTTTGTCGTTTCCTTTCCTCCACTTCTCCCTCACGCGCAGAACTCCCCTGCTCCCAGATTCCCAGCGCCGCCCATCTAAGGTCACCGGCGCACCGGAAGAATGGCTTCTTCTTCATCATCCGGCTTGGCTGGGTTTGTAGCGGCGGCGACGGCGGCAGCGGCGACGGAGAAAGAAAGAAATCGCGGGGTCTGGATCCCGTGTCTTCTCGAGGACGAGATGTTCCACGGCGTGGAGAATGAAGGGCTCCTCTAGGCCGGCGACTGGCGGAGCGGTTCCGACGAAACCTTTCCCAACCCGCACGCCGACGAGTGGGTACACTTTGGTACCCACCTCGATAGAGGTTTGTCTTTCCATCCCTCGGAATTCTTTTCCGAGGTGATAGATCATTATGGTGTTTAGCTTCACCATCTTCCCCCCAACTCCATCTTAGAGATGGGCGCCTATGCGGCTTTATGTGAGGGATATCTCGGCATTAGGCCGAGTCTCACTTTATTCTGGTACTACTTCCATGTCCGGAGAAACTCCATTACTACCGGTAATCCTTATATTACCAGCACGATTAGCCTTTTAGTTAGACGCGAGCGTGTTTATCCTCGCATTTTAGCTAGTGGCCGGCCACCTTCTTTTACCATAAGGATATTCCTGCTCCCGGCAAAGCTACTTCTTTGTTGGCCTTCATCGACGGAGCCTCCACGGCCCTAGCGTCTTGGGACGAGGCTCCTCCGGCTCAGTGACGATCTGATCCTTGCCAAGAGGCGGATTGAATACCTGATGAAGCACAAGGGCCTGAGGGGGTCCGACCTGGTCCAGTGTTGGGTGGCTTGCCGGATCCAGCCTCTCCAGCACCACGGCGTCCGACTGATGCATTCCATCACGGTGTCAAAACAAGACTCCCTCCGTATCAGCCACAAGGCCCTAAAGCCACATGACTACATAAGCCAGATCAAATGGCTGATAAAGGAGCGGATCGAGAGAAAGATTCCGGATTTGTCTCTAGACATGCACACAGTGGAAGATCCTTTAGTGTCGGTAAGCTTTTAGCAGTATACCCTTTTTATTGTTTTCACCTTTAAGTTATTTCACAACATTGATATATTATCTTCTTTTCAGCTTGCCGACCTCCCTGAGTCGAAACTGGCTCCTATCGAGGGATATCCTCCGGAGTTTTCTCAGGAGGTGGAACTGGTCCCACTACCGGACTTTATGCCCAAGAAGCACAAAGCTCCGACAGTGGTTGTCGGTAGAAAGGAAGCGCCAGTTATGGAGAGGTAACTTTTCACAAAACTTCCGCCTTTGTACTTTACTCGTAATTTCTTCCGAGATGTAATGTTTTTCATTCTATTACATTCTCAGAGCTAAACAACTCATCAAGGGAAAGGGGAAGGGAACTTTTTCGAAGCCCCTGTGGCAGACGAAGTTGACTATGGCTTCTCTTGCCGTTGCTCCTCCGAGTCCTACCCCTCACCTTCTGCAACGCCAGTGATTACTCCATCACCGGTTGTCGCAGAAGATCCGTCTCCCTCAATAGAGCCAGCGACCCTTGAGTCGCAGACTGACGGAACCATGGGTGGCTCAGGTTTAGATAAGGGTGAACCCTCTTCGGGTAATGATCCCTCGGCAGAGACCTTCGCCGAAAATCTCCTGAACAATCCGGGACTTGCCAAATTTGGTTTGTCTCGCAAATTTGCGGAGGAAATCCAACGGCTGGCCCAACAATGCCTGGGAAGCCGTAATCTCTCTGCTGAAGAAGAAGCACAAGAAGCAGAGGATGTTTAAGTACTCCGAACTTTTGAACAAGTCCAGCTTTGCGACGAGGGACTAAGAGCTGGTGTGCTTCCTCCCCCTTTGGTTATTCCACTCACCCTCGCCGAGAAGGTTACCACCGAGGTGAACATGTGCCTGAGCAAGCTCAGACATGAACATTATGTAAGTCGGAATTCCAACTCAAGTTTTTCCTTTGCTGTATTTTATGTCATATCCTCTAGCCCCCAAGCATGAAGTTGGATACTAGATCCGGGTTTATGCTTCACTAGGATGCCAAAGAACAAACTAGTATAGCCCCCAAGACTCGTGTTGATATTAGCTACAATATTAGCCCGAGTCTTTGGTAGACTTCTCACTCTGGGTATTCTGACTTACAGAAAGTTAATTCATATAACCAGGAATTGTTGAAGAATATCTGCAATAAGCGGAGAGAGATCAAAACTCTCCGACTTAAAAATGCTGAGCTTAAAGTTTCCAAGGATGTGGACGAAGGTAAACTTTCTGAGACTCAAACCTTGTCTTGATTTTTCATAGTCAAATAATTTTTGCTGAACTATTGTTCTTTTTGACTTACAACACTAATAAAGCACTCCTGTGCTATGATCGAGGAGGCCGAGAATCTGAAGACCCTAGTGGTGGAAAACAAGGATCTCCGCCAAGAGCTAGACTAGCTTAAGGAGGATCATGAGAAGAGCATTGCTCAAGTTCTCGAATCCTCCTCCATGGCCACCGTGGAGCGTGATCGCAAGATTCCACTCCACGAGAAGAAGATCTCGAATCTCAACGACGAGCTATGCAGAGAGAAGGATATTTCCAAGGCGCTCCGGGACAAACTCCGGAGTCTTCGTGAAGAGAAGACCAAAGTTGACGATGTCATCTTTGGTATGTTTCCGTCTTTCTGATTTGTCTATATTCTTCGACTCTTTTGATGTCGGATTTATTTATCTGTTTTGCGTTATATGCATAGGTCCTCTGAACTTGACGGACCCCACCTCTATCGAGCCCCGCACCCACCGGCTTACCCAAGTCGGTGATTTGCTCCATGACTTCCGCTAATCCATTGAGGATTTTCGCGAAGCTCTTAAGGTTCCAGACATGCATAGCATGTCCGACTTTTAGGTGCGGGACAAGGCAAAGGAAATGCCGCAGCTTGTCCGGGACTGGAACATGTCCTACACACGAACCGTAGCGCAAAACGCTCTCACCATGGTCATGAGCCACCATGGAAGCATGGAAATCTGGCAAGTGACCAGATGGTACGGCAAGGTGGACAAAGACGGACAAGAGCAAGACATTAAGGCCATCATGAACTCCTGCTCTGGATATGGGTGTCATGTAGCTGACTTAACCAGCTACGACACTCCCTTCTTCACCCGCGTGGACACGCCGCCTCCGCCTCCAGAAGAAGAAAACAAAGTTTCCGACGATGACCACACCATGTCGGATGTGGATATCTTGGAACGATATCAAGGCGATGTATCCAGCGAGCCGGCAGCTCCTACCTATCCTCCTGCATCATAAGTTAAACATATGTATTATTCTGAAAACATTATGGGTCTGTAAATATTTAGTATGATACTTTTTCTAGTGCTAAGATTTAATCTATTCAGCACTTTTGGTTTAAATTTTTTGTGTGCCTGAAAAGTTTACATAAGCACTTGAACTTTTTTTTCTGTACTTATCGTTTATCTGGCTTTCCGCCTCGTCCCTTTCGTGAGCCGGCTAAACCTTCAGCACGGAAACTTTGCCGAGCAACAGAGCTCAATTGCTAAACCAGTTTAAACTCGGAAACAAAGCCGGCTTCTAGTACCAACAATTCACTACTCGGAAAATGCCCGCATCCGGCAATTAGACAAATAACCAAAGTAAAGACTATAAACTTTAGAGTTATACCCGAGGGTAGCAATTTTAGAATCAGAAATCTAAACCAGAACAAACATGAGCATAAAGTACTTTCAAGCATTATCGGATATTCGACTATGACATGATCATTCGGAAATAAGATGGTAAAAACTTCTCAGAAAAAACTTGAGGCAACCAAGACTTTTATTTCTCACAGAACATGTACATATATATGATTACAAAGAAGAATAAACTAAGAATAAAAGGGACGTAGCTGAGCAGTATTCCACGGTCTGTCTAACTCATGCGGATTTGTACTGCCTCCAGCTCTCTTTCTCTTCTTAGTAGCAGGTCTTTCTTTGACTGGCCTCATATCAGTTAAGTAGTACGAACCATTGTGCAATACTCGACTAACTAAAAATGGCCCTTCCCATACTGGGGAAAGTTTGTGCTTTCTTTGTTGCACAAGCCGGAGAACCAAATCGCCGTTATTGAAGGATCTGTTTCTGACTCTCTTGCTATGATACTTGCGTAACTTCTGCTAATAGGCTGCTGATCTCATTTCAGCAACGACGCGAACTTCTTCGACTAAGTCGAGATCATTTTGTCGAGAAATCTCGGCATCCTCTTTGATATGCGTGGCCACTCTAGGAGAAGTGTTAATCAAATCCCTAGGAAGAACTGCTTCTTCGCCATAGACCAAGAAGAAAGGTGTGTATCCGGTTGACCTATTCGGAGTTGTTCGTAAACTCCATATTACAGAAGGTAATTCCTCTGCCCAAGCCCTCGCAGCACGTCGTAGTGGTGCTTCGAGTCTCGGTTTTAGGCCTTGTAGGATTAAACCATTTGCTCTTTCGACTTGTTGATTAGCCTGTGGATGTGCGACTGACGCAAAGTCAAGCTAGATATTTTGTTCGTTGCAGAATTCGGCAAGTTCCCCCATAGAGAAATTACGCCCGTTGTCCATGATAATACTATGCGGATAACCATACCGGATTATAACATCCTCGACAAATCTTTTGGCTGTTGCTCCATCACAACTAGTGACAGGTTTAGCCTCAATCCATTTGGTGAACTTATCCACCATTACTAAGAGGTGAGTAAATCCACTATGAGCCCGTTTAAACGGTCCTACCATGTCAAGCCCCCAAACCGCGAAAGGCCATGTTATAGGTATTGTTCGCAGCTGATCAGCCAGAACGTGAGCTTGTTTGGCGTACTTTTGGCAGCCTTTGCACGTCTTGACCAACCGTTCGGCATCTGCCTTGGCTGTAAGCCAGAAAAAACCGTGTCTAAAAGCTTTTGCCACTAAAGATTTGGCTGCAGCATGGTGACCACACTCGCCTTCATGGATTTCTCTTAAGATTTCCACTCCTTCTTCTAGAGATACGCAGCGCTGAAAGACCCCAGATAGACTCCGCTTATAGAGCTCACCTTTAACTACATTATAGGCTTTTGCTCATCGGATAATCTGCCGCTCAGAACCTCGTCTTCGGGTAATTTGCCATCTACCAAATAATCAAGGTAGGGTTGGGTCCAGCAGGGAATTATAGCCAGAACTGCTATTAGAGGTGAGTCGGATTTGGTCGGATATTCCTTGTCCACTCCCTTTATTGAGGGAACTTTCAGGTGCTCTTGAAAAGCGCCATCCGGGACCTCTTTCCGTGCAGAGCCTATTCGAGATAGTGCATCTGCTTCCTCACTTTCTACTCGAGGGATGTGTTGAACCTCAAACCCTTCGAACAATTTAGATAAATCATCCACGACAGCTTTATATGTTGCCATGTGCTTATTTTCATTATAAATATCCGACACTTGATGAGCAACAAGATCCGAAACTCCGTAACACATCAAACGTCGGATGCCGATATCCTTAGCAATCCGGATTCCATGCAGCAGTGCTTCATACTCGGCAATATTATTTGTCCATGTGAAGTGGATCTGCAACTTGTATAGAAGTTTATCACCTTGGGGTGATTTGAGCACCACGCCAGCCCCCGAGCCCCCACGAGCCTTAGACCATCAAAATATAGGGTCCAATATTCCGACTTAGGGAGGGTCATATTCTACTTCGTCTCTGTCCAATCAGCAACAAAGTCGGCAAGGAGTTGGGATTTGATTGTTGTCTGAGGTTTGTACTCAATATCGAAAGCTGAGAGCTCTATGCCCCATTTGGCGATGTGTCCTGTGGCGTCACTCTTGTTGATTATATCTCTCATGGGAGCTGTGCTCGCCACGGTAATTGGATGCTCCTGAAAATAGTGTCGTAGCTTACGGGATGCCAAGAACACACCATAAGCTACCTTTTGATAGTGTGGATACCGCTGTTTCGATTCTGTCAAGACCTCACTGAAAAAATAGGTCGGACACTTCACCAAGTGTTCCTGATTTTCCTCCGGTCTCTCCACTACCATGACAATACTGACGAACTTGTTTGTCGCAGCCAGATAAAGCAACATCGATTCATGTGGTTCCGGTGCAGCAAGGATAGGAGCAAATGAGAGTACTTTTTTCAGGTCTTGTAGCGCAGCTTCTTCTTCGTCGGTCCACACAAAATCCTTGGTCTTTTTTAGGAGTTTCTATAATGGTGCGGCTCTTTCACCGAGACGACATACAAACCGACTGAATGCGGCAATGCAGCCAGTTAGTCTTTGTACGTCTTTCAAGCAGGTTGGCCTTGAAATATTGAGTATAGCCTTGATTTTGTCGCGGTTCACCTCTATGCCTCTTTCAGACACGATGAAACCTAACAATTTTCCGGCTGGGATTCCAAAGAAACATTTCTTCGGATTAAGCATTATGTTGTATTTTCATAGATTGGCGAACATTTCCTCCAAGTCGGAAATTAATGTTTCCTCCTTTTTGGACATCACCGCAATATCATCCACATATGCATGTACATTGCATCTGATTTGATCATGGAGGCAACGCTCCATTGTGCGTTGGTACATAGCTCCGGCGTTCTTCAACCCAAAGGGCATCGTAACAAAAGAGAAGGTTCTGAAGGGGGTTATGAATGAAGTTTTGACTTCTTCAGATTCCTTCATCCGGATTTGGTGATAACCGGAATATGCGTCGAGAAAACAGAGGAGTTCCGAGCCTGCCATAAAATCGATAACTTGATCAATCCTAGGAAGAGCGAACAGATCTTTGGGGCTAGCCTTGTTCAAGGCAGTATAATCAACACACAGCCTTAAATCAGTGGTGTCCTTTTTAGGGACCATTACAGGATTGGCCGACCACTCAGTGTGGATGACCTCTTCTATGAATCCGGCTAACTCGAGTCGTGCTAGTTCCTTAGGTATTGCCTTACGCTTTTCATCGCTGAATTGTCGCAAGGACTGTTTGACGGGTTAAGCGTTCAGGTTTACATTTAAAGAGTGCTCGGCAAGTTCCCTAGGTACTCCGGTCATGTTAGATGGCTGCCATGCGAAGAGATCCTGATTTGCTTTGAGGAACTTGACGAGCACGCTTTCCTATGTGCTATCTAGGCCTACACCTATCTAGGTCGCCTTGGAGGGCCATCGTCCTTCAATGGCGTATTCTTCGTCTCTTCTGATGCCTTGAACTCCGGATTCGGCTTTGTCACCTCCTTCTTCGTTGCGGGCTTCTCGGACGGATCTATGCTCTTCTTGATCTCCTGGTACTCTTGGGCGTGCAGCACGACTTCAGCAAAGGCAGCATTTCCATCCTCGCACTCTCGTGCTTTCTTCGGGTCTCCCCTGATGGTGATCACGCCATTGGGACCTGGAATTTTCATCATATTGTAAATGTAACACGGACGAGCCATAAAAAGCCAGACGTCCGAATATAGTGTGGTAAGCGCTCTTGAACGGGACCACTTCGAAGGAAAGTGCCTCCGTCCGATAGTTCTTTGGAGTTCCAAAGGTAACATCCAAAGTGATTTCTCCCAGGGAATTTGCTTGTCTTCCTGGGAAAACCCCGTAAAAGATCACAGAGCTGTGGTTCAGCTGGGTCTTGGATATCTTCATCCGGCGTAGCGTTTCGACATACAAAATATTAATATTGCTGCCACCGTCCATGAGAGTCTTGGAGAAACCATAACCGTCAATAAGTGGATTGACGATTAAGGCATATTTTCCTCACCTGTGTAACTTAGGCGGATGATCAGCGCGATCAGATGTGATTGCCACTTCCGCCTAGTCCAAGAATTGAGGGACAGCCGGAATTGTTGCATGGAGCTCATGTAGAACTGCTTTCTTGCCCTTTCCTGGTTGAGATCTCAGGAAGGTGAAATAAGTGTCTTTCTTGGTCGGAAATTTTTTCTTCCCATCTGGCTTGGGATTTGAAGCGTCAGCTTCCTCCATGTCGGAATCTACCTTGATCTCTTTATCCTTTTCAGGATTCTTCTTCCCCTTCTTCCGCTTAGCTTTGTAGCCAGCAGTATCATCTCTCTTAATGTCGTCATTGCAACGACACTCGGCGTTTGTGTGGGACGAGCCCCCATTGGCGTCTAGGTGATGCACACATGGGTTATTGGCAATGCCGGCCCAAGAGTAGGTTTTTCCAGGTTGCTGGTCTCCTCTACCTTGAACTCTTGATGTCCCACGACCGCGTCCGCGGCCAACGCCACGTCCTCCTCGTCCTCCAGACCTGAAAGTAGCAGTTACTACTGCCGTTTCCGCGTTGGGTTTTTCTTCCGAGGTATTCTTGCGCTTCTGAGCTTGTTGCTTTGGTCGTTTTGCCGACTGTGGCACAGCCAGGGTGTTGAGTAATCCCTCTGCGTCATCGTCAGCATCTGCATACTTGCTCGTTGTTTCTATCATATCTCCCAAATCAGTGACTTTGTCACACTTCAAGCGATGACGTACTAAACCAATTGGGAGACCTGCAATGAAAGCTTCAATTTGGTCATTTACTCCCTCACGGCAGTTGTTGGCGTCAATCCATCATCCGAGATAGTCTCGTCAAGTTTCTCCGGCTTTCTGGGTGCCACGCTGTAGGTCTCCAACCATACAGGGCCTCCGGTATGTGCCTTCGAAATTCCGAAAGAACGCACTTTGCATGTCATACCAGTTGTGGATGGTGTTCTCCGGAAGTTCATTGAGCCATGATCGTGCCGTCTTCCGCAACATAAGTGGGAGGTATCGGGTTGCGACCAGGCTGTTTCTGCCTTTGGCGATGCAGCAAGCTTGGAAAAAATCATGTAGCCAAGTATCTGGCCGAGCTATGCCGTCGTAGGCCTGAATATATCTTGAGATAGCAAATCCTTCTGGGAATCTTGTAGCTCTTATGCATGGTCGAAAGCATTTTGGGCCCACGTATATGTCATCGTTTTCTTAGAGATGCGCCTCTATATTGGAGTTGATCCTATGCCTTGCGTCATTTGGGGATAAAGATCATTCCGAGTGACGGCTATGGCTGCGGTGCCTTGGAGCCGGACTTCGGCTTCTGCCACCACCTCCTCCACCACGACGCCCTCCTTGGACTCCTTGGGAGCCGTTGTGATGGCTACTTGGCGGAGAGGGTGGAGCAGCTGGGTTATTTCCGGCTGATCGTCGGCCTCCATCCGGAGCGTCATTATTCCAGTTTCGGGGAGGGTCTTCATTGTGACGAGCCGCCTGCCGGCTAGACTCGGCGTGGTTTTCGTCATTCCTTCGTCCGTTACTCCCACCATGGTGGGGCTCAGTCGGACGGTTTGTATGTCTAGGAGGTAGCATTCTTTGTCGGTCCTCCTCCGGACGTTTCTCTTTATCTTCTCCCCTACGATCGTTCGACTCTCGTTGGGGAGGGTTTCTCGGATAAAGTGCAGCAATTGCTTCTTACTCAGTGGCTGGATCGACATTGCTCCAGTCACATGCAGCTCTGTGGTGCTGTCCTGATGATCCGGTTCTGGAGTAGTTATCTTCATGTTTGTCGGAACGGTGATGCTGTTCCGGAACATGCTGGGGCCTTATATCATTCCAGGCTAAGGCTGTGCGACGGTCGGATTTGGACACCAGTTTTCCGCTTCTGGCCTTCGCTGCCCTTTGCTGTTCCAGACCCTTGGTGAGTATCTTAATTCCCAATCGAACCTGCTCTGGGCCTAGATTATTTGACAGGATATCCCGTGCCGCAATAGTGTTCTGTACCGGTGTTGGATACACCAGATCTCCTTTACTGTCGTGACGAGGCATCCATGGGTCTCCTTCGAAGAGAACCTTGTGTACTTCTAGGAATTGATCGTCACGTGTGTGACGTTTCCGGGTCTTCTGGTGCTGCCGAGAGATGTACTTCTCCGCAGTTGCCATGCGTTTCTTCTCCTCCTCGATGTTTTTGGCTTCATCCAGCAGTTGTTGACGACGCGCTTCTAGGGCATGGGCCCTTTCATCTAGCTCTTCGGCAGTAATTTCTGCAGCTGTAGGGATAGGTGTGGTTAATGCAACATCGATGAATTTACGCGCACCTTTAGTGATCACGTGTCCATCCACCGACTCTTCTTTGGTCTCGTCTAGGATAAGTGCTCCATCCGAGTCTTCCTCGTGTTCCCTGGCAATCACTTCCTTTGGCGGAAGGTCTTTTTCTGGGGTCTTGTTCTTCTTGTTTGCCTTCTTGGCAGCACCGGTAGCAAAGACGGCTTTGGGTCCGTTTCCCAGAGTCAAGCTCTGATCGGTACTTTCGGACATCTGGACCTCGGGATTATCTCTGATTTCCATGTCATCCTGCGCTTTGGGAGAGTTTTCCCTAGATCCTTCATCCATGGCTTCTTCTTCCTCTACGACTTTGGAGTTACACTCCTCTTCATACTCCGTGGAGAACTTTTAGAAATCTGCTGACGTCATCGATACATCCGAGGATGCGTATATGTCGGTGTTTGTTCCGATCGCCTCCAGAACTGACTCGGTGTTTTCTCTAGCATCGGTAGAGCCAGATCCGAAACCAACATATCTGACGAAGTGTGATGCGCCCCTCCTGAGAAAACTGCGGTCTTCATAGTAGGCTTTGTCGAAACGTTTGATGGTCTCGAGGATTTCATCTACGCCTGAGTTTTGCATCATCATGCGCCTTAGTGTGTATCTCAGGAAAGGCATGTCTGTTCTAGCGTCATCAGAGACGGATCCAGCGTTGTTGTTATGCTCCTCCTGGATTTCGAATTCGGCGGGTGGGTCGATCTGGGATTCAATCTATCCAGGGAGATCCACTCCAGATTCAACTTGGACCGCCAGGTCTGTTTCAGGCTCAAATTTCTGCACAATCTCCGTGAGTGGTGCGGGCTGGGTGGGATTAGGGATTTCTGAGATCCAGAACTCTGCCGCCTCCGTGGAGAAAGGGGATCCAGCAATTTCTTCTACCTCTATCATCACCGCTGGGGTGGGTGGGGCAGGTTCAGCAAAGCTGATGTAAACATCGATCTCGCCAAAAGACATGATGGTGTAGGCAGTCACAACCTCCCTAGCTGGAATCCAGGCCTCATCGAGAACGATGAGAGGGACGTCGCTGGCGTAGAGGATGCGACCAATGGCGATAGTCTCGCCAATTCTGATTCATGCAAATTCCACTCGGAACGCAGATCCGAAGCTCACTTGCCCCACGGTGGGCGCCAACTGTCGTCGGATTGATGACAAGTGCGCATGAAGGGCTCCTCGAGGCGTGCGAAAGAGAGGGGTGTGAGACGTACGGTGTTCTAGGACGGTGAGCACACAAGTTTACCCAGGTTCAAATCCGCCGGCTTTGGACGGATCCTACTCCTGCTAGCAATCCAGTAATATGGTAGAGCCGGAATATGGGTTACAAGGGTTCGCCTGTCCGAGTTGAGATTGTGATTGTGAGGTGTTGCCCTAAAGGCTCTCCCTAGGATGGCTTATATAGATATCCAGCCTAGGGTTTATAGGAGAGATCTATCCGGCTACGTCTAAGAGTCGGTTACAGAGAACATCTTGAACTACAAGTAACACTATGGGCCTATGTCGGTAAGTCTTCTGGGCCTTCCCGTAGTCGGACTGTACTCCGTCTTTTCTCCCTGACTGGGTCGCCCGTGAAGCAAAGCTCTAACCCGAAGTGGGCCACCCTGGTCAGCGAGGAACTCTGAGGATTCCCGAAAAGTATATCCCAACAGATATGGCCATGACCTTGGTCATTCGTCTTGAAATCCATGAATGTTCATACTCATTGATAAATAATCTTAAATACGTTTAAAAAAGGTAAAATTACATCGAGGTCCATACTTTTAGCACAAAGCACCCTAAAATTAAGCAGGGAAAACAATCGGGTTCGGCTCCTTCTAGAGAGAGAGCAGCTGGTCGAGCCATACTCTTCATACTACTTTCTCTTTGTTTGTTTTCCAAATATGGCCCAATTTGGCGGCATGCAAATTCTTGGATATGGGATCATGAATCATCGATATAAAGTATGATGTAGGTGGATATGGCCATGACCTTGGCCATTCGGCTTGAAACTCCAAGAATGTTCATACTCATTAACAACTACTAATCTTATATATGTTTAAATTTTGCCACTTACTTTTAGGTTTGAATTTTACACGGACAGTAGAAGTACATTTTACATCAAGGACCTAGAAAAGGTAAAATAAAATCGATGTCCATACATTTAGCTCGAAGCACCCTAAATTAAGCAAGGAAAACAGTTGGCTAGGAAGCTTTTGAACTCATAAAACTTGGTAATCAATCATAAGTGTATCAAGGTCCACGCTTTGTCTGAAAATGAGGGTTGTTGTTGTGGTACTCTGAGCCATTTTTCTTCGTACTTGCTTACAGAAAAAATCTTGTCGCTTTTAGTTTCATTGTTCCTATAAGTTGGAACATGTGGTTGCCACTATTTTTTACCTTGCCCATCTACCAAATATGGGAACATTACAATACAATACAATGTGCATATGGTTGTTACCTTTGTCGTTCGGCTTAAAACCCAAGAGTGTTCATACACCGTGGGCCATATATATTGTGTAACTATTTGTTTGTAATTTATGATGACTCATGGTTATTAATTATTTTTCAGTGCAAATAGTAGTGCACGAAAGAGGATGCCATGCAGAAGGCTTCATTTTTAGGTTTTCATTATTTTTGTTCATAGCTAGTGAGGATCAAATTGTCCACATGCATATTCGTAGCAAGAATTTTAATATTCCTACAGAACTCTCATTGGTTTTTGAAGTATTGACCGCCTCGGTACCATAAAGACTCAAAGGATGTTTGTAACTTTTTAAGAGCATTATATCATGTTTACTTGTAGTTCAAATTTGAAAATGATTTTTTATTCCAAAATTGTGGAAACTGCCAGTACTGGTAGCATTATTGCCACCATGCCAAGATGCACTCATCTACCAAATATGGGAACATTACCATAAAGTATGTTGTACATATATATAAGGCCATTTAGCTTGTCTTTCGGCCTAAAGCCTAAGGATATGTTCATACATGGCAGGCCATATTTTCAATTACATTGTTTTTTATATGCGAACTCTCTTGATAATAATCATTTTTCACAGCAAGTAGGACAAGTCAGAGGTCACCGTGCAATGTTTTTTATTATTTTCAAATAAAAGACAAATTTTGTACATGCAAATTCTTAACAAGAAGTTGAATCCAACAAATTCATTGGTTTTCGATAT
The DNA here is from genome assembly GCA_910589775.1 of Avena eriantha. NCBI lineage: Eukaryota > Viridiplantae > Streptophyta > Magnoliopsida > Poales > Poaceae > Avena > Avena eriantha. The sequence goes on along the minus strand of OU342746.1, from coordinate 35,241,313 downwards.
ATTTATAGTCTAGGTGTGGGTACCTTCAAAAGATACTTGTATAACTTTAAGAGCAATCTACTACTTACTCATAGTTCAAATTTTATCTAACATTGATAAATAAGTTTAAATTAGTTTAATAATGTGAAGTTCACTAGGACACCTTGAGAACTCAAAATAGTTTGTAATCGTATGTGAAACATGTATAAACTTTGTCTGGAAACTAGGCTTATGGCATTCCGAGGCATATTCACCGTGCTTTCTCTCAGGAAAATAAATCTCGGGAAAATAATAATCTACTTAAAGTTTATGATTAATCAGAGTATTTTTGTGTGAGGTGTAAGAAACATACATATTTCGTTAGTCCTACACTTTAAAATAAACTCTTCGATGTACATTTGAATGTGTGAATGAAACTTCAAATCTTATGTACAAACAAGTTATGTTTAAAAACAAGTTTATTACGACCAAATAAAGCCTTCACAAATTCAATGTGCGACGGACTGTTATGTTGGTACTTTTGTGTAAACATTGACGTTTCATATGAAATAAGTCTCTTACATACCAGCTACATGCATCCAAAAAGTATTGCGGGCGATAAATATCGTTAGTATCTAGTGTTTAGCATCATTCAAATCTTTGTGTGTGAATGGGAGCAATGGCATTTGGGGACCACTTGTCAATCTTGCTACCAATGAGGTTAAATCGGTCATTACAGGACTAACTGGCCAAATTTGTGCATATTACGCTAAAAAAACTGTTAAAATATGGAAAAATGGCGTCCACCAAGTGCTTTATGAAAAAGTGCGATGAAAAGATGGTGGATCGTGCAATTTTCTCTATCTAAAAAAATGTTTTATACTACTTCCTCTGTCCCAAAATATAAGGTGTCTAAGGATTGGTCAAAAGTCAAACCTTTCTAACTTTGACCAAATATTTAGAAAAAAAATCTACATCTAGAATATTGAATGGACATATTAAGAAAATATACTTTATGGTGAATCTATTGATATTAATTTAGTATTATAAATTTTATATTTTTTGTGTATAATCATGATTAAACTTAAAAAATATTGACTTTTGACTAATCCTCAGGCACATTATATTTTGGGATGGAGGGTAATACAAAGTATTGTACTATACTTACTACTAGCAAAATAGCTACCAGATGGAAGTTTGAAACCAAAGGGTACCCACTATTTTAGTCGGTTCAAAGAAATGAACTAGTTCGTACAAAAGTGATGATATGTGAAATGTAGTTTTTTTTTATAGTATGGTACTACTAAAGCTGATAGAGGGTTACCCACTCCCATTCTCTAATAACTCCTCCCCCACCATTCTCTCTCTCGCTATCACATTCCCGCACTCACCTCACGACTCTCAGTCGTTAACCCAGCCGTTGCCTCGATGAAACTAATGCCAAAACCTTTGTCTGTGGTTGAGCTGGGGTCCTCATCAAGCTCTGCTTTGGAGCTTCAGGTGGCTTGTTCGATTCCTACGGCCTCAGCACCCTCTCTGAAGCATCCTTCGCCTTTCGCATGTGTGCGGGTCATGCCCAAGGTGAGGTGTCCGTCGCCCTTAGGGTTTCGGCCGGTCGCGCCGAAACCCTTGTCGCACACTGAGCGGTCGTCCAAGCCTCCGGCGCTGCGTGTGTTGGGAACGAATGCTCGTGCAGCGGAGGACGCGTTCTTTTCCTCTTCAGGTTGGACTCTCATTCCCAATGTGCCAAATTTCAGAGTGTACGCGGTGAAACCCCTATCGGTGGTGCCCCCTTCATCAGCGATTGTCTGTGCTTCTTCGGTGTATGTGGCTGGTTCTTCATCAGTGGCACCTTGTTCATCTGCTCAACCCATCGACCCATGTGCAAGTTCGCCCCCCCCCCCAACTGCAACAAGTTTAGATCTAGAGGATTAGGGCTTTAACCCAAATCCGACGTGCATCTAGTCAGATTTTTGCTACATGTACTGCAGGTCCTTTGTTGAACTGCTTAGTTGTATGTCATATTCTTGATAATTGTATTTTGTGTTGTTCTTTATACTCCCTCTGTCCAGAAATAACTGACTTGACTTTGCCTAGATTTGAATGTATCTATATTTGTCTTTTATTCTGCTTAGTTATGGAATATTCCTGATGACGATGATGCAGGGTTCTGTTTTGGTACTTAGATGATGCATTGTGTTGTTTAGGAATTTTCTGTGTCGCGTTGTGATGTTTTGGTATTTTTGGTATGATGCATTGTGTCATATCTCCTCACTTCATCCATTTTGATTTGCGTTCTGCTCTTTAGGATTAAATGATATGCCTTCTATCTATTTAGATTATTTCAATGACCCATTAGTTTAGGTAATTCTGATTGTGCAGACACTGTTTACTAAATTTAATTACATAATACCTTTTGCTGTTTTGGTATTTTTGATGATGCACTACATATATGTTGTTTTGTCTATCTAGATAATGCATTGTGCTGTTTTAGCCATTTAATTATGCATTGTGCTGTTTTTTTTTGCGGGGAATATGCATTGTGATGTTTAATAAATCTAATTAAATGTTATGCCTTCTACAAGTAGCTGGTTAGATAATTTTGAGGACCCATCAGGTTAGGTCATTCTGATGATGCATTGTTTTGTGTAGGCAATTTAATTTACCTGATACCTTGTGTTGCTTAGGTAATTTTGATGGTGCGATGACTCATCGTGATCTTTAGTGAATTTATGCAATGCATTGTGTTGTTTTGGTAATTCTAAAGGACTGACGCAATGGTAATTTCCATGTAGGACAACCCAGTTGTAATTCTGAACTTAGACTATATTCTTGACCAGACTACTCCAACTCCAAGTGGCTATGAAGATGCTCTCCTAATCATACCGAGGGAGTTGAAGCTACTGGGCATGAGAGTGGAGGCCTTGGCAAGGGCAAGTGCTGCCAGGTCGGTCGCTAGTTCTACCAAACCGAGAAGACGCCCTAGGTCGGTTGGACACCATGCCACGGCGAATTGTCCTAGGTGCTTCTACATCCAGTTAGTCTAGCATGACTTGTATATGCTTATCATCCCGACTTACTTCAATCCTTACTTGAAGGGACGCCACTACCCACAACTAGTGGTGGTCCAAGCATGCAAGGAATGCGAGTGGGTTGTCCATGCCAACCACAACAAAGACCAGATCATCCTAGAAAAGAGTGGGCTACCTTTGTTGCTTACCATGGGTTGAAGGAGGGTGACTGCCTTATGTTCAAGGTCACCGTAGATGGGTTCAAGATGAAAATCTACGACCGTATCACCTCCTGCCGGAAGGTGTTCGTCTGTCGTGAGCATGCACATCTTGTTTAAGTGTAATATCTCACCATAATAAGGTAATATCCCTATGATTGCAGTGCTAGTCCCAGGATTGAAATGCTAGCACCCACAGTTTAAGATGAAGTACACAGAAACAAAGGTCATTATTATATCGCATATCCAGAAATATAATGGTTCTTACAACTCACTTATCCCAAGGCTAAGATACTCGGTTCACATTACATAGCATAATAATAATAGAGTCTTTTGTCTTCATGCGCCACAAGCAAACATGTCGAGTGTAGACCCGCAACCCTACTCATCATCAGAGTATCCTGCAACATAATAAGTTAAAGCCACAAGGGTCAATACATTTGGAATTGTATTGGCAAGTGATACCATAGTTACTTAGTATAATCCAACAACTACATGAATATATGGATAAGTGGGGTTATGGCTGGCTTTGCTAAAAGCTAGTTTAACTTATATTTTTTGAAGAGTAAGTTTTCTCATTCAAACACTAAGGTACCAATGATAGACATCACTGAACCTCTACCCATGTTCACCCACAAGTTTTAACTTAGAGAAATTGGGATGAGGAGATTATTGAACTGCTTCACTCTCTTGAGGCTTAGAAATTGTCCATAACCGGGGACACGGCTAAGTACTTAGTTTTACCCTCTCGAGAGGTGGTGCACTTTCCCCACAAGACTCGACATGCATCGAGACAAGACCTTTCAGAAGTAATCCCTCAGACCACCACGGACGCGTTCCATCCTATCACAACTACCACCTTCTGTCCCTCTGGCTGAGTTCTTGCAACTTAGTTGGTCAAGGCAGAGCCCATATGCCATGTGGCTGCATTCGAAGCTTCATGACAAGAATGTCTCCAATCTCTTTGTTCCTGGGTGGCCATCCACAAGTGTGATACACCAGCTACCATAGACATGGCCCTTGAGTAACCACTCAACATAATCCAAGCAAGTCCCATTCCACCCAGGTGTTTCATTAATATTAGTTGTTTTCTTAGTCAAACAAAATATATCTTTCCATACTATCTTATATGTATTTTCCACCCACGAATTCTAATAGCATGGCTAAGCACTCTAGCATACGAAGTGTTTCAACTAGGAGATACTACCAATATATAGTCTATAGGGTAGCATAGCATAATATAGTAACATATAAATAATCCTATCATGGTAATATCTACAAAAATAACACTAGTGCAATAGTGAAAATAATAGGACATGAGATGAAATATCACTTGCCTTGGTAGCTAGGGGAATAGGTACAATCCTCACAGCAACAAACATCACAATCCACACAATCTACACAAAGAACAATACAACAACAATAATTCAATCAATAAAACATTACAAAAATATGAATGCATGCAAAATGCAATGATATAATCACAACTCTATAACTTACAGAGTCTACAGTACAGAGGGTAAAATACCTCATCTAAATGCATAAGAAATACCCCAAAACAATTTATAAAACAATTTTTATGAGCAAAATACTCATCAAAAGGTTCTGCCTATAATTCCAATTTTTTAGAGGCAAAAATGTGAAACAAGGCCTCTATAATAAAGGTCTTATTTTTCTGAATCCATAGACACCAAATTTGCATTTTTCTGAATTGTGGATCAAAAGTTATGGATTTTCTTAGTTTAATAGAAAATCTATCTACTTTTCTATTTAAGCAAATAACCTGGGCGACGTGGCGCACTTTCATTGGCCCATACTGGTTTGGTCGGATCGACTGCTGCGGGCCGTTGGATTTTAAGTGATAACAGACGGATCTGATTAGCCCGTACCGATTCTTCCACGATCTAATCCTAGCCACATACACAAGATCTAACGGTCCCTAGCGGCCTGGCCGGAGACGGGCGGCGCTGACCGGCTGCGCGCGGTGGCGGAGCGTCGGCCGATGGGGTTCTGGCGGTTCTAAAGGGGCTGGGAGACCGTGGACACGTACCAGAGGTCGAGGAGGTCGTGGCGATCTCGATGGAGGTCACTTCTACGTGGGGGGGGTGCTCTGGCTTGTCCTTGACCCCTCGGTGTCGGAGACGGCGACCTAGGGCTCGAACAAGCAGGCAAGAGGATCAGTGAGATGCGCCCTGAACAGCACGATCTAGAAGAGGCCAAAAGGGGGCGGCAGAACCCCTACCTTCACCGGAAAAGGCGATGGACGGCGGCGGCCGAGGGTGTTCGCCGGAGTTGCTCGCGTCGTCGACCTGGTGCAAAAGAGGGCACGTGGCTGGGGTTAAAATGTGTGCCAGGACACGACAAATATTACAGAGCAGAGAGGAGGGCATGGCGTGGCCGGGGCTCACCGGAATTCTCGTCGGAGTAGCTTCGGACGACGGCGATTTGAGGTGGCAATTGGGGAGCCTGGGGGCTCTCCAGGGGCAGTGTTTGGGGGATTCTGCGGAGGAGGGGGAGGGGTTTAAGAGGGGGCGGTAGCGGTGGCAATTAACTCGCAGTAACGCCCGCAATCAACCGGAGTTGGTAACGGCAGAGGAGGGAGAGGACGCCGGCCGTTCGCGTGGAAGACGCTGAGGTGGCCTCGACGTGGTGTGGGGCCCAGAGGTAAGTGGGTGGGGGTGAGCTGAGGGGGTGTGAAAAAAAACAGAGAGGGGGAGAGGGAGTCCGGGTGGGCTAGCTGGGCCGGATTGGGCCAAAATGCCAGAAGCTGTTGGCTGTTTAAAAACCTTTTCCCTCCTTTTCTTTTTATTTTTGAATTTCTTTCCTAGGTTTTTTGGATTTTAGCAAAAGTGCTCCAAAAAGTCTCAAATTTTCACCAAATTTTTGGAGGACAAACCTAATGCAAGGAAGTACATGCCATGATGATATGAATGCAATGATGATGATTTTCAGATGAAAATTTTGGGATGTTACAAATCTAACCCCCTTAAGATGAATCTCGCCCTCGAGATTCGGGTTGGCAAGCAAATAGGTGAGGGTGATCTCTCCGAAGTTCATCATCTCGCTCCCATGTAGCTTCTGATTCAGTGTGATGGTTCCACTACACTTTGCAGAATTTGATTGTCTTGGTACGGGTAATTCTTTCTGCTGTCTCCAGAATCTTAATAGGTTTCTCTTCATAAGTGAGATCATTCTCTAGCTGAACTTCCTCTAATGGTATAGTGTCTTTCAACGAAGTTTCTTCCATCTCTGGGTGACACTTTTTTAGCTGACTGACATGGAATACATTATGAACTGCTGACAGAAATTCTAGAAATTCTATCTCATATGTCACCTCTCCTTTACGGCTCAAAATCTTGAAAGGTCCTACATAACGTGGTGCTAATTTTCCTTTGATTCCAAATCTCTTCACACCACGAAGTGGTGATACCCTGAGATAAGCTCGATCAGCAACTGTTGGGGGGATACCCCCGGGTAGGGTCACGCTAGGGTATAAAGGCCGAGTTAGCCGAGGTTCAGCAAGGCCAAAGAAGATGCTGGCCGGGTCACCTCAAGGCAGGCCGAACCACGGGGTAATCCGGACCTGGGGGCATTCACCTAACTAGGTCTCATCCGACTTAAGCAGTGAGTCGGAAGTAAATGTTTACTTGTATGCAGGAACAGGTGTGGCCGGATGAACCATCATCCGGGTCACAACAAGCTTCTAGGAGAAGGAAGGAATCTTGCTGGTCAAAAGGAGGGGCTGGTACACACAGCATGAGCGAAGCAGGCAAGAGCGGGACCACTAGGTCATGGCCGACAGGGGTGACGACGCCCGTGTCGGCTGACGAGGGCGCCGCAGAGGCTCACATAGCTAAAGCATGTATGACGCGGGGGCAAAAGCACCCCGGTCGGCTTACCACTTTGGGAGGAGGCATATTCTTAGGAATATGCCTCCACGTATGCCCTAGGCAGGAACCGAGCCTCCCCTATAAAAGGGGGGCAAGGGCTTCTGTAGAGGGGGTTGATCTGTCTGTTATTCTGTTTTGGGCAAGGGTTTCAGGTGTGATCTGTGGGTGAGAGTAAGAGAGCTCCTTCTTCCTCCTCTCGCCAATATAGCTCTAGGAGCACTTGTAACCTTGGAAGGAAATCAATACTAACTTCAGTGTGGAGAATCACTTCACTATCCCTCCCTAGATTCCCCTAGCGTGTATTAGTCCCCACCTCTAGCCTATCCATGGCATCTGCCGTGACACCAACACGACAGTTGGCGCCCACCGTGGGGCTAGCGGCGCTAGCAGGGGTCAAAATCCGGATGGGAAACCTCATCGGCACCGGTGAACGCATCGTCTCCGGGCTCGTTCAGCGCTTTGGAGCGCGGGACTTCGTCAGCGACAACGCAGGCTGCTTCGGCACGCGCCCCCTCCCGCGCAACGGCGTCTTTGTCAAGCTCGGCGCGCGCAAGGTCTACGTTGCGGTGGACATGTCCTGCGTTCATCCGCGTTACGTCATCGAAGCGGGCGAGCCGCCCCTCACTGTGGCTCGCGGGGCGCGTATCGCTCGTACCCCGGACCATGCGGAGGTGATGATGACTACGCCAGGTGCCGGCGCAAGCAAAGATCCGGCACCAGATCCGGAGGTAACGCCCAAGGCACCAAGAAAAGGTAGAGGTCCTCCGCTGGAGAGGCCAGAAAATGTGTTGAGAGAGGCAATGGATAGCTTGGCTAACCCTGTGATAGCAGCGGTAGATCCGGCTCGTGCACAGGCCGAGCTGGAAGTAACTAGGCAGAAAATACTACAGGGCACAAAGAAAATAGCAGCGGCCCAACAGTCGTTGAACATGACGCTGTGTGAGTACGCTAAGGCGAACAAAGTTGATAATGTAAAAGTGAAAGGGAGAAACATCATGAGCGAGATGAACAGAGAGGGTGATGCTGGAATTGAGGAATCAGAAAACTGTTTGTCCGTGGGGCTGCCGAGGTATAGTACCCCGGCCAAGAACCTCAGGGCAGCGGATGCAGCTGCGTCCGAGTTAGAGGGACTGACGGGTGAAGCCCGGCAAAGGCAGCAAGATCGGGTTAACGAGATGGTTCGGATTGCAAATAAGCAAGATGAGGAACTGCTTAGGGCTGACCCGGAGAGGGCTAGAGCCTCCAGGATCGTCCATTCTGCGGTGGGTAACCCGGAGACATCCGCTGGAGCCACATCATCCCCTCATGGTGGTCCAAGGAGAGAAGAGGTGGTAACCTCGGCCAGACGGAACAAACAGATTGTCCCGTATGACCCGACACGGGCAGGGAAAGAAAAAGAAGCGCAGAAAAATGATGATAGACGGAGTGTGAGCTGAGGCGAAGCTGGCCGAGGAAATCGCGACCAAGGCAATGCCGATCAATGGAACGCTATCAACGGCAATGCCGGACAGAAAAATTCAGCTGGAGCAAGACAACCGCAGCAGCGGAACATACCAAGGCAAGAGCACGATGCCGGCTGAGGTATGCAACAGAAAGGTGCGCCACAAGAGCAAAACCGGTACAACGATGGTGATTCGGAGATGGCAAACGAGGGATACCCGAGACCGGACTATCATGTGATAGGGTCGAGATTGGGAAGTAGGGATTTGATGCCGGATGATGCAAGGTTGAAGCTGGATTGGCTGTGTAGGTTGGAACAGATTGAATGCCAGGGTCCACCGGGTCCAGCGTGCTTTGGACCCCGGATCATGAAAGAGCCACCGGTACCGAACTTTCAGCTGCCCAGGGGCACAAAGACCTATGACGGTAGTACCAAGCCAGAGGATTGGCTGATAAATTATGCTACAGCTGTGAAGATTGCCACAGGCAACTTGAGATGGGCAGTACGATACGTACCCCAGATGTTGGAAGGCCCGACAAGGGTGTGGTTGAACAATTTGCCACCAGGAAGCATCAACTGCTGGATACACTTTGAGGAAATGTTCATCAGGAATTTCTCGAGTACATACCAGAGGCCAAATAGGCCACAGACCCTAGCTATGTGCAAGCAAAGACCCAATGAGACAGATCGGGAGTTCTTGACCCGGTGGTGTAGCGTGAGAAACTCATGTGAGGGCGTGATAGAATCACAGGCCATAGCGTGGTTTGCACAGGGGTGCAAGTATGGAAGCGAGTTGTGGATGAAGTTGCAAAGGAAAATGCCAGCTACGTTGGCAGAAATGATCCGGATTGCGGATTTGTATGCGTTGGGTGATCCGACCCAACCAAGGCTCGCATCAAACGAGTCAAGCGATGAGTACTATCAGAGGGATGGGTCCGGATCAGCCCGGAGAAATGACTACAGAGGAAAAAGGAGTGATGATAGACCGGACCAGCGGTACGGTTCGCACCAAGTTGCAGCTGTAAATCCAGATCAACCCGGAACAGGGGGTAGCCAGCGCCAGAAAATTGGAGGGCAGTGGACTCCAAGGAACGATGGGAAGAAAACTTGGACACAGTAACAAAAGAAGCAGTGGCAAGAAAGGAAAGACCGTCTGAGGTATACTTACGAGTCGATGTTGGACCAGCCGTGTAAGTTTCACACGCCAAATCGGAACAACCCAGCGGGTCATACGACGAGGCAATGTGAGTGATGCGCAAGATCGAGCAAGGTGGTTCGGGGAATGCTCAGGCACCCCGGAATGATCAGCCTCTGCATGAGTTACCCCGGCAGTAGTTGCTCTCCGGAGCGAACACGCAATAGCTAATGTTGCCTCCCCCTCCGCCGAGGTATGATAACAATGAAAGGAGGGATGCGGTGCATCAGGTAGAAAATCAGCATCAGCCGGATCAGAGGCAGTCCGGAAATGAGGGGAGAAACGAGTACAGGGAGCATCACTAGAGCTACTGTGTGTTCACCATAGAAAAAACTGATAGAAAAAGCATGCAGCGTAGGCATATGGAGGTGAATGCAGTAATGCCTACAGTGACAAGGTACATGACTTGGTCCGATCAGGAAATCACGTGGCGCATTATGGATCATCCCAAGCTCATGTCGAGCCCTGGTTCGTATGTGTTGGTGCTGGATCCTACGTTCATTGGACTTAGCATTAATGTAAGGTTCTCCAAGGTACTGATCGACAATGGCAGTAGCATAAATATCATGTATGCGGACACAATGCGCAAGTTGGGTATCTCGGAGAACATGCTCCAGACCACGAGGACAACTTTCCATGGCATTGTGCCCGGCATTTCTTGTGAGCCCATAGGCAAGGTCCGGGTCGACGTCTTGTTCAGCACAAGGGATAATTGCCGAACTGAAAATCTGGAGTTCGAAGTGGTGAACTTAGAAAGCACGTATCATGCGTTGCTCGGAAGGCTGGCGCTGAACAAGTTCATGGCAAGTTGTCATATCAGCTACTTGAAGATGAAGTTGCCCGGAGCAAACGGAGTGATTACCATTGCTGGGGACTTCCGACGTTCCATGGAGTGTGCGTCGGCCGGATCAAACTTAGCCGAGTCACTTGTGATCGCGTAGGAAAAGAGAAAAATTCAAGAGGTGGCCACATTGGATCAGTCCGCGCAGCAGTATATGCCGGCGCTGAGTAACCCGCATGGAACTGTCTCCTTCCAGGCCACTAAAGATACCAAGAAGGTTCCCGTTGATGAGATGTTCCCAGAGCGCACCGTAACAATTGGTGCCGGGCTAAGTGATAAATAGGAAAGCGAGCTCGTCAGCTTCCTCCGTGAGAATCGGGACATTTTTGCTTGGTCCACACAGGACTTGCAAGGTGTTCCGAGGGACTTGGCCGAGCACTCTTTGAATGTAAGACCCGGAGCTAAGCCGGTGAAGCAACCACTCCGCCACTTCGCTGAAGATAGGAGGAAAGTCATTGGGGATGAAATAGCTCGGTTGCTAGCTGCAGGATTTATCATGGAGGTTCTTTACCCAGATTGGCTATCTAATCCGATGCTGGTAGAAAAGAAGAAGGATGACCCGAACGTGGCAGTGGTTTGGCGTATGTGTATCGATTACACGAACCTAAACAAGGCGTGTCCGAAAGATCCATTTCCGCTGCCAAGAATAGATCAGGTCATAGACTCAACGGCTGGATGTGAACTGTTGTCGTTCATTGATGCATATTCTGGTTTCCACCAGATACCTCTGAATCAGGATGATCAAATAAAGACTGCGTTTATTACCCCGTATGGGGCTTATTGCTAGCGCACCATGCCGTTTGGTTTATGTAATGCAGGGGCAACGTACCAGAGATGTATGCAAAAATGTTTGCACGACCAAATAGGTCAAAATGTACAGGTGTACGTGGATGATGTGGTTATCAAGACCAAGGAAAGCAAAACGCTCCTTGATGATATCAGGCAAACGTTTGCAAACCTAAGAAGGTTCCGAATGAAACTTAACCTGGAAAAATGCACCTTTGGTGTCCCGGCTGGAAAATTGCTCGGATTTCTTGTTTCCAGCCGAGGTTTCGAGGTTAATCCAACCAATATCCGGGCCATAGAACGAATGGAACTGCCGAAGTGCCTTAACGATGTCCAGAAGTTCACAGGTTGCCTGGCCTCGTTAAGTCGGTTTGTATGTCTGTTGGGAGAAAAGGCTTTGCCTCTTTACCAACTCATGAAAAAGTCAGATAAGTTCATTTGGACACCGTAGGACAATGAAGCCTTTACCCACCTGAAGAAGATGTTAGCCATGGCACCAGTGCTAGCCTCACCACTATCAAAGGATCCAATGTTGCTCTATATAGCCGCAACCAACCGAGTTGTAAGTGCAGTGATAGTGGTGGAGCGCGATGAGAAAGGTAAGTCGGTGCAAAGGCCGGTGTATTACTTGAGTGAAGTGTTGTTAGCCTCAAAGCAGAACTACCCACATTATCAGAAAGTGGCATATGGCCTGTACATGGCCGCCAAGAAACTGAAGCACTACTTCGAGGAGCATCCCATCAGGGTCATATGTGAGGCCCCCATATCCGAGATAATGAGCAACAAGGACGCGAGCGGCAGAATTGCAAAATGGCCAATTGAGCTAGCTCCCTACGTGCCGCAATATGACAGACGAGAAGCCATCAAATCTCAAGCTGTGGCAGACTTTTTCATGGACTGGGCCGAGGTGCAGTACGAACCGCCACTCCCGGATCCGAACTATTGGCGAATGCACTTTGACGGATCAAAAACCAAAACCGGGCTAGGTGCCGGAGTGGTACTCACGTCGCCGAAGAAGGACCAGTTGAGATATGTGCTGCAGATCCATTTCACCGCATCAAAGAATGTCGCTGAATATGAAGCACTTGTGCATGGGCTCAAGGTAGCAAAAGAAATTGGCATACGTCGGATCATATGTTTTGGCGACTCGGATTTAGTGGTACAGCAAGTGTCTAGAGTGTGGGATGCACTTGATCCAAACATGGCACTATACAGATTTCATGTGCAGAAGATATCCGGTTACTTTGAGGGATGCGAATTTCATCATGTACCCCGGGTGGAAAATGAGGCTGCCAACATGCTGTCGAAGCTCGGGTCAACCAAACAAGCAATTCCACCAGGTGTCGCATTAGAGCACCTCAGGAAACTATCCATCGGGCCATCCCTGGAATCCGAGTCAATCTATTTCCCGGAGGACACAGAATCCGGAGCTATGCCCATGGACGTTGATACAGGAAATGGTGCGCAAAACCCGGGGACTGCCTCGGTGAACCCGGGGACTGCTTCGCAAGACCCGGGGACTACTCAGCATGGTCCGGTTGAAGTTATGCCAGTGGATCAGATGGAGATAGACGAGGATGTGTTCCCCATGCGGCCAATACCGGCTTGGGCACTGCCTATATTTCAATTCCTGAAGGATGGAACATTACCCACTAAGGAGGTACTATCTAGGCAAACACAGAGGGGGGCAAAGGCCTACACGATCATCAATTCTGAGTTATACAAAAGAAGTGTGACCAATGTCCTCCAACGGTGTGTTGACCCGGAGGAAGGGCTTGAAATCATCCGAGATATACATCAGGGGGAATGCGGGCATCACGCCTCATCCTGAGCCTTGGTAGCAAAAGCTTTCCGACATGGATTCTACTGGCCAAATGCCTTAGAGCAAGCTGAAGATCTGGTGAGAAAATGTAATGGTTGTCAGAGGTACGCTACCAAGACACATATGCCAATGTCGGAACTCAAGACCATCCCAATCACTTGGCCATTTTCCATATGGTGCTTGGATATGGTTGGCCCGTTCAAACCAGCAAAGGGAAATATGACTCACATTCTAGTAATGGTGGACAAGTTTACGAAGTGGCTTGAGGTAAAGCCTATAAGAAAATGTGATGGAGCCACGGCCGTAACATTTCTCAAAGATATCATCTTGAGGTACGGTTATCCTCACAGTATCATAACTGATAATGGCACAAATTTGGCCAAAGGAGCGTTTGCTCGCTTCTGCCAGGATAAGACGATCCGGCTGGACGTAGCCTCGGTTGCCCACCCTGCATCGAACGGACAAGTGGAAAGATCCAACGGATTAGTATTATCCGGAATAAAACCCTGGCTCATAGAGCCGCTGCAAAGATCAGCGGGGTGCTGGATAGAAGAACTACCAGTGGTACTGTGGAGTTTAAGAACAACTCCGAATCGATCAACAGGCTATACGCCGTTCTTTCTGGTATATGGGGCAGAAGCTGTATTACCAGCCGACATAGAGCATGATTCGCCTAGGGTCACCCAATACACAAAAGCCGAAGTGCAAGAAGCCCGGCAAAATGATGTTGATCTGCTGGAAGAAGCGAGAGAACTGGCATTGTCCAGATCCGCCATATATCAACAAAATCTCCGACGCTATCATAGCCGGAAAGTGTGCCCCCGGGTCTTTCGGGAAGGCGATCTGGTGCTCCGGTTGGTACAACGTACTACCGGCATGCATAAGCTATCCCCCCCCCCCCCCCGTGGGAAGGGCCATTCATCGTGAGCAAAACATTGCACAACGATTCTTACTATCTTATAGATGCAAAGCCACAGGAAAAGAACAAGGCAGACAGGTACGGAGAGGAATCCAAGCGACCATGGAAAATAGCTCTACTTCGGCCTTTCTACACCTAGCTAAGAAGTGTATGTATCCGGGTTATCTCATATGTCGGTATGTATATCGGCAATGAGCTTATCAATGAAATGTTGGCACCTCGAGTAGTAACTCGGGGACTGCCTTAATAATGTTTGTTATTTTCTACGCGTCAGCTGGAGTAAGTTATTTTACTTGACTCAGATTAGTAGTGTGTGAGCACCAAAAACCCAACTCTTCGACTCGCTGCTGTCCAACAAGAATTGGCTTCATGGCAAGCAAGAGAACAAGTTTGGAATTGCGTAGCACATGAAAAATGACTACGGAAAAGAATTTATTTGAGCTGACTTTTGTTTTTCGGACTAACCTTATATTTATCTTCAAGTTGTTATGCGGTTTTTTGAGCTAAGTCTAAAAGTTTCCCAGTATTGTTAAGACAATTTTTCAAGCTCGGATTCGTAAGTTGTAAAACCGAATCAAGGTAGACACGATCCGAGCCAAAGGTTGAACGAACAAGAAAAAGAAACTCGGGGACTACGCCCAAGTTAATCCGGCATAAGCACTTAGTAGCAAAATATCACATGTGTTTGCAATACAATTCCACCCGGCATACCGGGAATCTCATAAATTTTCAAGTGTTTCTTACTTAGGAGCAGCAGGAGGAAGTTCGGCGTCATCTCCGCCCTCTTTGATATCCGAGGCAGTGTCCTCTTCGTCTTCACCCGAATCATCTTCAATGTTCTCAACTTCTTCTTCGCCAGCGACTTCCAGGAAGCTCGGACCCTCAGTCCATTCGTGGATGGGGGCATATTCGATGAGGCTGTGGGCGCAAGCTTGGCGCCGAGCTACCCACTCCGGGTCATCCGTCCATTTGGATCCGGTGCGCAGGCGTGTGAGGAGGCTGAGATCTATCTTCTCATACCACGTCAGAATGTGGCGAAGGATGGTATCGGCTGCAGCACGTCCAGTGCATTCTCGCCAGAGGTCGAGCTGGGTCTCAATTTCTGATAGCCTTTCAGCGAGATGTGCAACTCTCTCCGGAGCATCATCAGCGGGCCAGAAAGTGTTGAAGACTCGGACCGCAACATCAAGGAGGTCTTTGCCGTAGTTCTTAATGATTTCCACGCGAGACGACAGGCTGACCAACAGGTCCTCCATGTCAAAGGGAATGCTCTCACCCTCAGATGCGACCGGAGTACTCCTTTCCTGGTGGAAATTAGCAACAGCAGCGCTGGCAATAGCAGTACCCTCTAGGAAGTGGCCTGGGGAACAAGGCAACGGACAAGTTGAGAAAACGAGACATATGAAGTAACCCAGAAAAATAAGGCGGATAAGGGAAAGGAAATTACGTGAGATGTGGCTGTGAATCCGGGTCAGCTCCTTGGTACAAGCATCACGCCTCTTCCGAAGTTGCTCGAGCTCAATATTTGCCGACTCAAGTTTGACCTCGGTCTCCTGAAGAAGCTCACGGTCCTTAGCATTTTGGAGCTTGAGGCGCTCACGTTCTTTGGTGTAGTCCTGGCCAGCCTTTTTTAGCTCGGTTTGGTGTTGCGCCTTCATTTTAGCCATCTCAGCCTTGAGCTTGGCTATCTCATCGTCTTTAGTCCGGAGAAGGGCAAGCTCATCGTCTTTCTTCTTCAGCTTGTCTTGGTGTTGTCCTACTTGTTCGAGAAAATGCAGCATCATGTCAGGCACGTGCACACTTTCTTCAAGCAATGCTGAAATCGTGCGTTGGCCCGGCATAACCGAGGTATGAATGTTTGCTGAACCAAGGGAGAAAAGAGACAGAAAGCACAGTAAAGACAGACAAGAAGGACGTACCCTTGATCTTCTCCAAATTCTTCCGCATTATCTTGTTTTCAGCTTCCACCCCAGCTGCGGAAACTGAACAATCAGATTAGTTCGGCAAACGGAGGTGAAGAAAACTGAGGAAAGGATAAGGAAGAAATTTACCCCGTTTCTCCTACTCCGCGATGACTGCAGCCTGTTTTGCGCGAAGATTCTTATGCGTATCTAGCAAGCGTTGGAATTCCGCACTCCGGTGGTTGGTGGTCACCTAAAAGAAATACAGAAGCTAAAGTCAGCCTAGTGCATGTTCGAAGTGTACTAAAATCCGGGCCAAGTGGAACTTAACCCAGCTCTAGGTGTGTGCATGTTCGAAGTATACTAAAATCCGGGCCAAGTGGAACTTAACCCAGCTCTAGGTGTGTGCATGTTCGAAGTGTACTAAAATCCGGGCCAAGTGGAACTTAACCCGGCTCTAGGTCTGTGCATGTTCGAAGTGCACTAAAATCCGGGCCAAGTGGAACTTAACCCGGCTCTAGGTGTGTGCATGTTCGAAGTGTACTAAAGTCCGGGACAAGTGGAACTTAACCCGGCTCTAGGTGTGTGCATGTTCGAAGTGTACTAAAATCCGGGCCAAGTGGATCTTAACCTGGCTCTAGGTGTGTGCATGTTCAAAGCTATCATGGAGCTACATTAATGATCTAAAAGAGCATCCGGCCGAGTAACAAGTTACTCCACCGGAGGCTCGGGGACTAATGGTTATTGTCTACAGCTTGTCAAGGAGAAGCAACGTGCCTCCATCATTCGCCCAGCGAGGTTAATAGCTTTTGCGGCCGTGTTCATCTGAGCGGAAAATTCGGCAGGACCGAACTTTTCCGGGAGATCTGATTCCTGGACTATCTCGGCCTTGTTCCAATTTATAACAAATTCCATCAGGCTCGGAGGGTACCGTTCACCCGTGGGCATATGGGGCGTCACTAAGCCCTTTGCATGTGCTTCGTTCCTCTCCACCAAGGCAAGGGAGGGGCTGGTATGCAGGACCAACTGCTGGGCTTCGGTTGGCTCGGTAGGCACATCCTTTGCTGATGATGTTTTCTTGGGGAGCATTGACCCCGTAGCGGGAGATTTGCGTCGTAGTGACGGCGATGCAGAGGCGCAACGGAGAAGTGCGGTGGCGACGCTGCTTTTTGGCTGTGCTGGCGGTGGCACAGTCACGAGGAAGACGAAGAGGAATAGCAGAGGGCAGAGGGGTGCGGCGGGGGAAAAATCCTAAGGGACGCACCCCTCCGCTATTTAACCGCTCCCGTCAGGGGTGAGTGGGATCGTGCCCTGTGGACAAGCCACACGCAGTGGCCGTGTATCGCCCGTCCGGGCCAATCAGTGAGGAGCCACACGGAGGGCCACAGGACGAAGAGAATCCTATGACGTGACATAGTGATGCGAGAAACAAGGGGGCAGGCGTGACGTGACCCGCGCACAGTTACTGCGGCGGTTACTGTACACGCCCTTAAAATAAGACGACATAATAATTACCCTTCACATGGGTTAGCGTACGAGAGAAGGAAGCGAGACCCGGATGGAACCATGGTAACCCGGCTGGCAAGTGAAAACTTGGAATATGCGGACGGAAAGTAAAACCATATAATCCGAGGTAAAGAGGTAACTCGGCAGTAACGACCAGAGCTCAAAATTGAACCTGATGTTGCCTTAGCGGCCAAGCAAACTAAGACCGCACCAGCTTCGGGGACTAATGTTGGGGGGATACACCCGGGTAGGGTCACGCCGGGGTATAAAGACCGAGTTAGCCGAGGTTCGGCAAGCCCAAAGCAGATGCTGGCCGGGTCACCTCAAGGCAGGCCGAACCACGGGGTAATCTGGACCTGGGGCATTCACCTAACTAGGTCTCATCCGACTTAAGCAGTGAGTCGGAAGTAAATGTTTACTTGTATGCAGGAACAGGTGTGGCCGGATGAACCATCATCCGGGTCACAGCAAGCTTCTAGGAGAAGGAAGGAATCTTGCTGGTCAAAAGGAGGGGCTGGTACGCACGGCATGAGTGAAGCAGGCGAGAGCGGGACCACCGGGTCATGGCCGACAGGGGTGACGACGCCCGTGTCGGCTAACGAGGGCACCGCAGAGGCTCACGTAGCTAAAGCATGTATGACGTGGGGAAAAAGCACCCCGGTCGGCTTACCACTTTGGGAGGAGGCATATTCTTAGGAATATGCCTCCACGTATGCCCTAGGCAGGAACCGAGCCTCCCCTATAAAAGGGGGGCAAGGGCTTCTGTACAGGGGGTTGATCTCTCTGTTATTCTGTTTTGGGCAAGGGTTTCAGGTATGATCTGTGGGTGAGAGTAAGAGAGCTCCTTCTTCCTCCTCTCGCCAATACAGCTCTAGGAGCACTTGTAACCTTGGAAGGAAATCAATACTAACTTCAGTGTGGAGAATCACTTCACTATCCCTCCCTGGATTCCCCTAGCGTGTATTAGTCCCCACCTCTAGCCTATCCATGGCATCTGCCGTGACACCACCACGACACCAACCTCATTGGTAACCTCTCTATGTTTTGGATCGGCATAGCTCTTTTGCCGAGATTGGGCTACCTTTAGCCTATCCTTTACCATCTTGACTTTCTCTTCAGCCTCCTTGATTAGTTCTGGCCCGAACAAATTTCTTTCTCCTACCCCATTCCATAGCAACGGTGTAGTACACTTCCTTCCATAAAGGAATTCAAATGGAGCCATCTCTATGCTCGATTGATAGCTGTTATTATAGGAAAACTCTGCGTATGGTTGACTCTCATCCCAACTAGAACCATAATCTAACGCACAAGCTCTTAGCATATGTTCCAATATTTGATTGGTCCTTTCTGTCTGCCCATCAATTTGAGGATGAAACGTAGTGCTGAATTCTAATCGAGTTCCCAATGACTCGTGAAGTTGTCACCAAAAGTGTGAAGTGAATTGAGTTCCTCTATCAGACACGATACTCTTAGGTACCCCATGCAAACATACAATTCTATTCATGTATATCTTGGATAGCTTTGCACTTGTATAAGTGGTCTTCACTGGTACGAAATGGGCCACTTTTGTCAAGCGGTCAATGATAACCCATATAGAATCGTATTTAGTCCTTGGCAGTCCGGTGATAAAATCCATACCAATTTTATCCATTTCCAATCAGGTATTGGCAGTGGTTGTAATAATCCTGCCAGTTTCTGATGTTCTGCTTTTACACGACTACACACGTCGCACAAGGCAATGTGCTCTGCTATATCCTTCTTTAAGTTATTCCACCAAAATCTTTCCTTGACATCCATATACATCTTGGTGTTGCTAGGATGAATTGAATATGGTGAGTTATGCGCTTCTTGTAAGATCAACTTCTTAAGCTCAAGATTCTGCGGAACACAGATACGTTTTTCGTACCATAAGATTCCTTGTTCATCTACATGAAATCCTTTTGCCTTGCCATCACTAACCTTACTTTTGATTTCTTCTATTTGTTTATCCATCCTTTGGGCTTCTTGAATTCTATTCATTAGTGTGGGCTTCACTTCCAAGGATGCAAGATACCCTTCAGGCACTATCTCAAGTCTCATCTCTCTAAATTGGGCACATAAATCCTCCGGCAATTCTCCTTTATTGAGGCCATTTACATAAGCCTTTTGGCTTAATGCATCGGCTACGACATTTGCCTTTCCAGGGTGGTACTGCAAACTTAAGTCGTAATCTTCGATAAGTTCTAGCCATCTTCTTTGTCTCAAGTTGAGTTCTTTCTGTGTAAAAATGTATTTCAGACTCTTGTGATCAGTGAACATTTCACAACGTTTTCCCATAAGATAATGCCTCCATGTTTTTAAGGCATGTACAATAGATGCCAACTCTAGATCATGAGTAGGATAGTTCACTTCATGATTTTTGAGTTGCCTTGATGCATAAGCTACAACTCTACCTTCCTGCATCAGTACACCTCCTAATCCTTGGTGAGATGCATCGCAATATACTTGAAAGTCTTTATCAAGGTCTGGCAGACATAACACTGGTGCTGACACTAGTCTCTTCTTCAACTCCTGAAAGCTGGTTTCACATCCTTCCGTCCAATTAAACTTCTTCTCTTTCTTTAGCAGTTCAGTCATAGGTTTTTCTATCTTAGAGAAATTTTCAATGAATCTCCGGTAGTACCCTGCTAGGCCAAGGAAACTACAGATTTCTTTAACCGATTTAGGGGGTTCCCATTCTATCATAGCTGCTACTTTTGCTGGATCAACAGCTATACCATTTCCAGATACTATGTGCCCAAGAAAACCCACTTCATTCAGCCAAAATTCACATTTGCTGAACTTGGCATAAAGTTTGTGTTCCTTGAGTTTCTCTAGAATCAGGCATAGATGTTCTTCATGTTCTTTGTTGCTCTTGGAATATACCAATATGTCATCGATGAATACCACTACGAACTTATCAAGGAATTCCATGAATACCTTATTCATCATGTTCATGAAATAGGCTGGTGCATTAGTCAATCCAAACGGCATCACTGTGTATTCATACAACCCATATCTAGTGGTGAATGCAGTCTTGGGTATGTCATGTTCTCTAATCTTTACTTGGAAGTATCCTGATCGAAGATCAATTTTTGAGAACACACATGCTCCCTCTAGCTGATCGAAGAGAACATTTATTCTAAG
Source organism: Avena eriantha (assembly GCA_910589775.1). Lineage (NCBI taxonomy): Eukaryota > Viridiplantae > Streptophyta > Magnoliopsida > Poales > Poaceae > Avena > Avena eriantha. The sequence goes on along the minus strand of OU342746.1, from coordinate 35,220,660 downwards.
CAGGGGATATTTATTCTTTATGGTCACTTCATTAAGTGAACGATAATCTATGCATAGCCTTTGACTTCGGTCCTTCTTCTCAACAAACAAAACTGGTGCTCCCCAAGACGACGAACTTGGTTGGATAAATCCCTTTTTCAACTGTTCTCCCAGTTGTTTCTTGAGTTCTTTTAACTCGTCCACCGACATTTTGTAAGGTCTCTTTGCTATAGGCCCAGTTCCTGGCAGTAGGTCTATCAGAAATTCCACATCCCTATCTGGTGGCATGCCAGGTAATTCTTCAGGGAACACATCTGGGTACTCCCTCACTATTGGCACACTGTCTAGGCTAACCCCCTTAAGAGAATTAACCTTGCTCCCCTTGGGTTCAAAGTTAGACTTGAACCTGATCCTTTTCTTTTCTGGGGTGGTGAGCATAACAGTTTGCTTGGCACAATCAATCACCCCTTCATAACGGGTCAACCAGTCCATCCCTAATATTACATCTAATCCTTGGGACTCTAGGATTATTAAACTAACCGGAAACTTGTTCTTTCCAATTTCTAGGATTATCTGTCGGCACCTAGAATTTACTATCATTTCTCCACCCGGGGAGCTTACTTTAATGGGACATCCAATGGTTTCAGTGGAGAGTTTGTTTTTGATTACAAATGCTCTTGAAATGAATGAATGTGATGCGCCAGTATCGAAAAGGATAAGTGCAGGAAAGGAATTAATCTTGAACTTACCGATCACTACATCAGATCCTTCTTGAATTTCGTCCACATTGATGTGATTCACATGACCCTTTTGGAATGGGTTAGGGTTAGCCCCATCAGTCTTCTTCTCTGGGAATTCATTAGCATAGTGCCCTGTCTTCTTGCACTTGAAACATTCCACTTGACTGATGTCTTTCTTTGCTGGCTGACTGTGATGATTCTGACCATTTTGGTTTCCATGGCCATGACCATTGTGCTTGTTCCTGAATCCACTTTTGTTATGTCCACGATGATTGTTTCCATCATGGTGATGGTTATTGTTATGATGGTTATTATGATTCCCATTCTTGTGAAACCCTGAACTCTCACTTCCTTCACCATGAGAGCGCTTGTGAGGTGATCCTGATCCAAACTTATCAAAATGGTGCTTTCTCTTTCTACCCTCCACTTGCTTCATCTTGTTTTCTAGGATGGTAGCTTTATCACACAAATATTGATAGGTTGGAATATATGCAACAGATAGTTGCATAGAAATTTCATCATTCAACCCATCCAGAAACTTCTCCTTTCTCTTGGCGTCAGTGTCAACATCATCTAGTGCATAACGTGACAGATTGTTGAACTCTTCGATGTACTCAGAAATACTGCGGTGGTGTTGCTTGAGGTTGTGAAACTCCTTTTTCTTCAACCCCATTATTCTAGAAGAGATGTGAGTGGTGCGAAACCCATCCTCAAACATTGCCCAAGTCACTTCCTCAATAGGTGAGTAACTTGGAAATTGTCCCACCAAGTAGCTGCATCACCTTCCAATAAGTGTGCTGTGAATCACCTTTTCTGTATCTGTGCATCCAACCGTGACTAGGTCCTTATTCACAGAGTGTAGCCAATCATTTGCTACCATGGGGTCCGTGGTACCAGAGAACTTAGTAGGTCTCAGCCTTAGAAATCTGGTCAGCATATCCAAAGGTGGTGGATTGCTCTGGTTGTTGTTATTGTTATTATTGTTGTTCTGATTCTGATTTGCCATGAATTGAGTCATCATTTGCATCAATTGGGTATGTGCAGCTATCATCTCCTGCATTACATTGTCATTGTCATTGTTATCCTCGTTGTTGCGTCGGGGAGGCATCTGTGGGTTTAATAAGGGTAAGTAATGATACATAACCCAATAAAGTAACAACAATCAAACAAACAAGCACATGCAGGTTCAACATCACAACAATGACAGAGTTTGCGAAAATAACATACTAGCATAGTCACCCACAAGTCGGTATGAACTATGCAACTCGATAATAATAAAATGATAGGTAGATGGAATAGTATCACTACTCCTCCATGTCAACTTCCTCCTCCACTAGTGCAAGTCCTGCTACGGCGAATCATGCCTTGTATTCCTCCAAGCTGGTAGTCAAAGCATCAATCTTTGTCTGCAATTCTCTCTTCTGTGTGCGTAGCCTCTCTATCACCTCGTGATCCGCTTCCAGCTCAATGTCCTCAAGCTCTAACTCGGTCTCCAAGTCTCTAATCTTCTTGTTCTTCTCCTGAACTCTCTTCTCTTGGCTCTTGAATTTCTTCTCTTGGTCTTCAAAATTCTTCTCCATTTCCTTGATTCGATTTTCCTGTTCCTGGAAGGCCTTGTCTTTCTCCTTAAGTTGGACTCATAGTTCATCGTTACTAAGCATCACATTAGTCCTATCAGTATCAAGGTGTCTGATAAGGCTCTCTAAGTCCTGGAGGTAGTGACACACGGGCTTGATAGACTCCTTAGTGGCCTCGTCCAACACAATAGGCTCTCCATCCTCGTCGCGCCTCCCAAAGAAGTGGAAGTAGTGGCTCCTCATCTCAGAAGAGTGACGTCCACATAGGCGTCCCAATAGCTCCTGCATAGCGACGTCGGCCCCTCTCCATGTCATCATGGAGTATCTTGAAGGCAATCTCCCCAGTTTGGGGCTCTGTCTCACGTCCTGGCTGGGTAACTCTGAATCCCCATAAGTCCTTCCTCTGAAACTTCCTCAGCTGAAGTCCCTGAATGGTATGGATTAGAAGAGCGAGCACACCAACGAGCTCCAACATACGAGTCCCAAAGCAAGTCCCCTTGATATCCTCGGCCGTGCTGTAGAAAAAATTCGGCATGTTTTGCATAGTATGGAGAAATTTAGTAACACACAATAGAGAAACAAAACACAAGTCACAATATAAAAATCAACCAACAAAACATTCCAAGTAGCAATACATTATTCAACTCAAGCACTCAAGGTTCCAGACATAACTTATTTTTGCCATACCACATAGGTTCGTATGATCAAAATACTAATGTGATAAATCGTCAAGGGTGGTGGTCCAACTAGTATCTCACTCCTTCTTAACCAAGGTGGCAATATGCGCATCCTTGGCAGCAATCTGCTTGTCTTGGTCACATAGCTCCAAAACCAAGCCTATGATATCCTTACTTAGGCGTTTCACAGTGGCCTTTGAGTCTTGGAGAAGACGGTTCTCCTCCTTGAGATCCTCCTGAGTATTGAGCATTCTATACTTGAGTCTCTCCCCAAGTTCCTCAATAGCTTTCCATGCAGCATTCCTTGCAGAGTCAAAGAATGACGTGTGCATTTCAGAGTTGGTGAACATGCAGAATCCCGTACTCTTGGGATCATATTCCTTGTTCTTGTACAAATGGAGTTGCACCCACCAATACTCTTATCCTTCATCTTTCACAGGAAATCCTTGTACACAGCTTCACCATTCATTCCCAAGCCGAGCATGAGGTTCTTGAGTGCATTGGCAAATTCTGTCTCACATTCTAGGGTCATAGTCATCAGTGGTCCCTTCTTGACAGATTCATTGATGGTGGACATCCACAAAAATAGATGAGAAAGGATGATTAGGGAAAGTTTTACGAGATGAAAAGACAAGTGTAAAGTTGGAATATAAAGTTATTTTTCCTAAGGGTTTTGCTTAGTCTAATCCATTCTAGGGTCACGAACCTACAGGCAACACAGTGCTCTGATACCATCTGTAAGATCTCACCATAATAAGGTAAGATCCCTGTGATTGCAGTGCTAGTCCCTGGATCGAAATGCTAGCACCCACAGTTTAAGATGAAGTACACAGAAACAAAGGTCATTATTACATCGCATATCCAGGAATATAATGGTTCTTACAACTCGCTTAGCCCAAGGCTAAGATACTCAAGGTTCACATTACATAGCATAATAATAATAGAGTCTTTTGTCTTCATGCGCCACACGCAAACATGTCGAGTGTAGACCCGCAACCCTACTCATCATCAGAGTATCCTGCAACATAATAAGTTACAGCCACAAGGGTCAATACATTTGGAATTGTATTGGCAAGTGATACCATAGTTACTTAGTATAATCCAACAACTACATGAATATATGGCTAAGTGGGGTTATGGCTGGCTTTGCTAAAAGCTAGTTTAACTTATAGTTTTTGAAGAGTAAGTTTTCTCATTCAAACACTAAGGTACCAATGATAGACATCACTGAACCTCTACCCATGTTCACCCACAAGCTTTAACTTAGAGAAATTTGGATGAGGAGATTATTGAACTGCTTCACTGTCTTGAGGCTCAGGAATTGTCCATAACCGGGGACACGGCTAAGTACTTAGTTTTACCCTCTCGAGAGGTGGTGCACTTTCCCCACAAGACTCGACATGCATCGAGACAAGACCTTTCAGAAGCAATCCCTCAGACCACCACGAACGCGTTCCATCCTATCACAACTACCACCTTCTGTCCGTCTGGCTGAGTTCTTGCAACTTAGTTGGTCAAGGCAGAGCCCATATGCCATGTGGCTGCACTGGAAGCTTCGTGAAAAGAATGTCTCCAATCTCTTTGTTCCTGGGTGGCCATCCACAAGTGTGATACACCAGCTGACCATAGACATGGCCCCTGAGTAACCACTCAACATAATCCAAGCAAGTCCCATTCCACCCAGGTGTTTCGTTAATATTAGTTGTTTTCTTACTCAAACAAGATAATATCTTTCCATACTATCTTATATGTATTTTCCACCCACGAATTCTAATAGCATGGCTAAGCACTCTAGCATACGAAGTCTTTCAACTAGGAGATACTACCAAGATATAGTCTATAGGGTAGCATAGCATAATATAGTAACATATAAATAATCCTATCATGCTAATATCTACCAAAATAACACTAGTGCAATAGTGAAAATAATAGGACATGAGATGAAATATCACTTGCCTTGGTAGCTAGGGGAATAGGTACAATCCTCACAGCAACAAACATCACAATCCACACAATCTACACAAAGAACAATACAACAAAAATAATTCAATCAATAAAACATTACAAAAATATGAATGCATGCAAAATGCAATGATATAATCACAACTCTATAACTTACAGAGTCTAAAGTACAGAGGGTAAAATACCTCATCTAAATGCATAAGAAATACCCCAAAACAATTTATAGAACATTTTTTATGAGCAAAATACACCTAAAAAGGTTCTGCCTATAATTCCAATTTTTCAGAGTCAAAAATGTGAAACAAGGCCTCTATAATAAAGATCTTATTTTTCTGAATCCATAGACACCAAATTTGCATTTTTCTGAATTGTGGATCAAAATTTATGGATTTTTTTAGTTTATTACAAAATCTGTCTAATTTTCTATTTAAACAAATAACCTGGGCGACGTGGCGCAATTTCATTGGCCCGTACCAGTTCGGTCGGATGGACTGCTGTGGGCCATTGGATTTTAAGTGATAATAGACAGATCTGATTAGCCCGTACTGGTTCGTCCACGATCTAATCCTAGCCACAGACACAAGATCTAACGGTCCCTAACGGCCTGGCCGGAGACGGGCGGCGCTGACCGGCTGCGCGCGGCGGCGGAGCGTCGACAGATGGGGTTCTGGCGGTTCTACAGGGGCTGGGAGACCGTGGACATGTACCAGAGGTCGAGGAGGTCATGGCGGTCTCGATGGAGGTCACTTCGGCGCGGGGGGGGGGTGCTCTGGCTTGGCCTTGATCCCTCGCCGGAGTTGCGTAGACGCGGTGCTCGCGGCTCGGTTTCGGAGACGGTGACCTAGGGCTCGAACAAGCAGTCAAGAGGATCAGTGAGATGCGCCCTGAACAACACGATCTAGCAGAGGCCAAAAGGGGCGGCGGAAACCCTACCTTCACCGGAAAAGGCAATGGACGGCGGCGGCAAAGGGGGTTCGCCGGAGTTGCTCGCGTCGTCGACCTGGTGCAAAAGAGGGCACGTGGCCGGGGTTAAAACGCGTGCCAGGACACGACAAATATTACAGAGCAGAGAGGAGGGCACGGCGTGGCCGGGGCTCACCGGAATTCTCGCCGGAGTAGCTTCGGACAGCGGCGATTTGAGGTGGCAATTGGGGAGCCTGGGGGCTCTCCAGGTGTAGTGTCTGGGGGATTCTGCGGAGGAGGGGGAGGGGGTTAAGAGGGGGCGGTAGCGGTGGCGATTAACTTGCGGTAACGCCCGCAATCAACCGGAGTTGGTAACGGCAGAGGAGGGAGAGGACGCCGGCCGTTCACGTGGAAGAAGCTGAGGTGGCGTCGACGTTGCGTGGGGCCCGGAGGTAAGTGGGTGGGGGTGAGCTGAGGGGGTGTGAAAAAAAACAGAGAGGGGGAGAGGGAGTCCAGGTGGGCTAGCTGGGCCGGATTGGGCCAAAAGGCCAGAAGCTGTTGGCTGTTTAAAAACCTTATCCCTCCTTTTCTTTTTCTTTTTGAATTTCTTTTCTAGGTTTTTTGGAATTTAGCAAAAGTGCTCCAAAAAGTCTCAAAATTTCACCAAATTTTTGGAGGACAAACCTAATGCAAGGTAATACATGCCATGATGATATGAATGCAATGATGATGATTTTCAGATGAAAATTTTGGGATGTTACATTAAGTGCCAATTTGGATCGAAGGATTTTCAAAGGAATTTTGGCGGAATTCGACCCATAGTATTTTTTTATAAGGAAGCCCTTTGGATGAAAGAATCATACCTCCAAAACTCATATAGATTGCATTTCTACACCCCCAAACCCATAGGAATTTCAACATCCACTTTTTTACACTCATTCGCGTAGGATTGAGGCAATTTTCCTCCGTGTTTACTGTGTTTCATTGAAATGACTTTAAGCTAGCAGATTTGTACCCCCGACCCTGTTATCCTATGTTTTGAAATTCTGTGATCCAAAGAAAGCTATTTCCTCTGTTTTGCAATCCATTTTTTGTACATGTAACCGAGTCAAATTCCGGTGTTTTTAAATCCTGTTATCCAAAGAAGCCCAAAGTTATCTTTAAGTTTGTCGTTCGATCTTTGGTCGACCGTTTGTGAAGCTTATGCGTCAAGCCCTAAGTATATTCAATGTGACTACTACTACTACTCCCTCCGATTCATTGGTAGATACGTCCAATTCAGCGATGAGTAAATATGGATGGGAGGGAGTACTACTACTACGAGCAAGAGACCTAAACGGTGGAGTAGTTTTCATTAAAATATTCTTGGACTTGTGTCTAGTACAAGACCTAGAGGCTAGTTGATTAAAATATTTGGCATAATACTTTGAGGCATTTTCATTGGCCAGAGCACTAGTAGTTTGGAGAGAAAAAGTGAAAAAAAAAGCTGCTACATGGGACCCACGCAAGAGACCTAAACGGTGGAGCAGTTTTGATTTTGCTAGACTCATGTCTAAGTTATTTTCTTAGATCATGCCCAAGCCTTAGCACACTACACAATATTTGTAGCTAGTAAGCTCGATCGCTTGATGGCCCAACGAGATTGCTCGAAGGCCGGCGATGAGACCCGGTACTTTTTTTTGAACAAGCGAGACCCAGTACTTGACGTTTTGCTTCCACTATTCACTCTCCTCTCTCTCCTCCTACTAGTACTACCTCGCTCCGCCTTCTTAGAAACCATTTTCTTCCACTGCTCCTCCCTTTCTTCTCCACTTCTTCATCCAGCGATGTCACAACATATACTGTCTCGTCGGAAGAATAGCAAGATGGCGGTGGTTAGAGCCGTGGAGAAATCCCGCCGGCAGGGTGACCTACAGGCTCGGACCAAGAAAGGAGACCAGCCATGGGGCAAGGGCTCGTCTTCGCATGTATTCGAAGAGTGGCTATCATGGGGACCAAGAGTCTGGGTAGGTTTGTACTTCCGTTGATTCCTGGGCTATCTGCTCCTACTATTGAACCTTCTATGTACATCTTCCAGGGAAGGCGGCTCGAGCGTTGAATTTTCCACCCCACCGGTCGATACCATGACGGATATCTGTGACGCGTACAATGCCCTCATGCCCGCTCTCGGTCGAAGAAGAGAGGTACTGTAGTCACTATACATGTATTGACATTTTTTGCTCTTCTCTACATGCACTCCATGCTCTCTTATTGATGATGCATTTTCCATGCAGGAAGTCAGGGCGAGAATCTCGGCGAAAGTAGATGAAATCTATAGCCATAACATCAACATTCTTCAGAAAAACTTCGAGCTCAACCTAGAGTGTGATCGCCTCCAAGCCGATTTGGATTTTCAAATGAAGCTCGCACGATCTTACGAGTGTGACTCCTCCACGCTTCGTGCTGAGTGTGAAAATTTGAAGAAAGAAGTCACAATGCTCCATAGCCAGCAACTACCATTGCGGAGATCGTCTAGGTCACTCCCCGCTAAGTATGAAGAGAGAAGCCATCTCATGTTGGTCGTCGAGGTCGTAACCATTGTGGAGGTTGTCGAGGCCCTACCTCCATAGGGCGGCCATAGTGTTGCTATCGCTGAATCTTGGAGTGGGAACTAGGAAGGGGGAGGACTTGCCTACGTGGCCCTCCTTTTTATTTCTTTTGGGTGCATGGATCGTTTTTTCTCATCCGATTGCGCATAATTATATTGCACTCTTTAGCGTTCGAATGTGCTTTGTGGAGCTTTTGTAACGATATACTTGTCGTATATTAGTCACTTTTAGTGTACATATTACATTCAAATTTAGTCAAATATGTGACATCCTTTTTAATTAGGTTGGAGGGCATTTTCAGAAAAATTAGGCTGTAGGGAGAGTATGCCTGATAAATCAAAAATAATTAAATAGTCAATGAGTGATCTTTAAATTTGGTCATACTTTCTACTTTGTCGGATGTGTAGGGATCCGGGATCTAGTGTCTAGACAAGAAAATGCACCGTCAACATCAAGGACACCCAGCTATTGTCTAGACTCTGGAGTACTTTGGGTCACAAGCACACCTACCCCTATAGTCTACCCACGGACAGCCAACGATTCCTTGCATAGGCATTCCCGCAAGAGCCTTTGTAGGTAAGGTATCCGCTTTGACCCGTTGATTTCGGATTGGACGGTCAAGATTGCTGGACGCTGAACAATGTCTCCCTGGATGATGTTTCTACTACTACTACTACGTAAAAATACACTTATGTATGAGCTGCATTGATTAGGGAGGGTCATCAACGTACGAGGGTCTCGACCACACAAAAAAAGGTTTGCCACTCAATCGATTGTGCTCACATCTACCATTCAATGTGAGCATTTTACCAGCTCGACTACCTTTATGCACTAATTGTCCATCCATCTAATCACTCATTGTATAATTTAAAGTGTTCAATTCTACCTATCTGACAAATGATTCTTCAAACTGACAACCTAGAAAACTCCACTAGAAAGAAAGAAAGAGAAATTACTTATGATGTTAATTGGCTGTGTAGTATTACCTCTATATGTAAATACAAATTAACGGAAGTACTTAATCACTAACATGTACAGTAACTAATTTCGTGCGTTATTTGATAGTAAAAATACTTCAGTACAAAAATGTAAAACCATGACAGAAGAAAAGAAGTGGTTTCGTTTATGGAGTGTAGCGAATATCATTATTTATCATGACAACATTGCAAATTTATAATATTTCCGTACTCCCTCATTACGAAACATAGATTTATCTAGATTCACGAGTATATAGATCAAGTATATAGACGTATTTTAGTGATACATAAGAATCTAGATAAATTCCAAGTCACTTATTTCCGAACTACTAGTAATAGTTTTATCACAAGTCTCCTAAGACAAGAGGACAATTGTCTTTGTGAGTGTCCACAGGAATGTAGTACATTTATTGAATTAAAAATTTGCACCTAGCCACCACAAATGAATCTAGCATCTCCCTCCTTAACACTTCTAATTACAAATTAGACGATCACTAAGGTTTGTACACATCAGGTCATTGCATATGGTTATTGTGTTGGAATTCATTTCTTGTGCTATATATTCTTGGTGATGAAGACATTATTTTTTTCATGTAATGGAAACATTTCCCCTTATCGTTTTATGGAATGCTCTATAAAATGGTAAAAAATAATTACTAACAATGAAAATATTTTTAGATACTAAAAAAAGGTCACAACTCTTTTTTGGTCGTTTCATGCATCATTGGAATTGATGGTAGTTTAATGTAACATTTAGAAAGTAGGGAAAAAATGATGAAACTTATCGTTGTTCATGGAGAGGTATATGTAGATTGTCTGCCTGGACGTCAAATGTGAACAATGTAAAACCAAAATTGTGCATGTCGACAATCATGCAAAACCATCCATAGTACTGTATCCATTAAAAAATACACGATATCTTGGTAAGCTAGAAACATGTTCGGGAGTACTTCTAAAATATCCGAGAGATGTTTAGTTCTAATAAGTCGACAAGTATTGCACCAAAGTTCTAAATTATGCAGGATATTATTATGCTTTAATAAGGTAAGTTATTGGAGTGCATGTAATAAAATAGTGATGCGAAGCATGCATTCACTCCTGAACACCATAAGTAAAAGTTTGAACTCGTGGAGCGCCAAAATGACATCGCGCTAGCTAGCCTGATTAATGGTCTGCTACTACAGTAACTTATACATCTACCCCTATAGTCTACTCTGGGACACCCAGCGATTGCTTGCATAGGCGTCCATGCTCGTTGATTTGGGATGGACGGACAAGACTGCTAGATGGCCAAAATCACATGGTCCCCACTCCCTTGCGCCCCTACATTTGAAACACTACGAAATTTCTGGCGCCCCCCGTTTCAAACGATACCCAAGGCATGTGGTCTCCACTCCCTCACGCCCCTCCATTTCAAACACTGCGAAATTTCTGGCGCCCCTCCGTTTCAAACGATACAAAAATTATGTGGTCCCCACTCCCTCGCGCCCCTCCATTTAAAACACTCCGAAATTTCTGGCGCCCCTCCGTTTCAAACGATACCAATATCAAGTGGTCCCCACTCCCTCATGCCCCTCCATTTTAAACTCTGCGAAATTTCTCGTGTCTGGAACCTCCCGCGGCACTTCTCCGCGGCTGGCTTTGCCCACCGGAACTCGACACCATCCACTCCTCAGCCAACAATATACCGGAGCTGCATCAGATGCGGTCTCATCCAAAGCATCATTTCCGCTTCACCGACGTCCACCGCACACGACCTTGGTCACCGAGTCCGTCGTTGTCCACCGCACCTGATTTCCTTTTCCCACATTCCCCTCCATGGTGTCGAATCCGTCAACGACTGCCCATGATCTGCATCAATGTTGGCGGCATCCTCCCCACCCGTACCTTACCTGAACCGCCGTGTAGTGCACCGATTCAACCTCGTCCACCGTGGTTAAGCCGGCATCGAGCGCCCAATCTGCTTCCTCGATGCAAATAGCCGGCGCAACCGAAGCACCCTGGGTGACAAGGATGTCACTCACGCTGGTACGGATGATGATTAGAAGCCTATCCGACCATGGTAACCAAATCGCCAACTCGTTTTTTGTTTTGTCAGCGGTACACCATGTTCAAGCATGTCGTAGTGAACTGCATTTTTCTAATCGTTCTTTACACCTAGTCAAAGCGCACGCCTGTTCTTTGTGCTAGATACTACGGAGTAGGTCACTAGACATGTTGGTTTGCATTCGCTGCTCTACAAATTTTGAAGTCATGCACATGTTCTTAGCTACTCCGAACAACAGTAATTTCCTGCTATCGTGTAGTTCTTGCAACATGTAAAATCAGTGGAAAACATTAGTTTGGATTCCCTACTCCACAGTTACTGAATCTACCTGGTTCGTCCTGAGATAAGTTCCTGTTATTGTTTCCTCCTTGGCATTGTTATGTTGTCCGGTAGTACCCGTTTTGACTCTTCATACTAATTTGATTATAATTTTGTTGTTGCCATCTGGTTCTTCAAAAGCTGCAACACTAACTATTTTCTTTTTCTTGCATAGAGCCTAGAATGGAACAATGAACATGATGGTTTGCATAGCCTCTTATACAGGTTCACAAGCAACTCCATTATTTCCTTATCTGGTGCTGGTTCATCCTAATCAATGGCATAATTGTCCTATACTATGTAGTTCACTCGTGGTTTGCATTCTTGCTCTAGAAGTTCTCTTATGATGCCATTATAATTTCTATCTGGTTGATTCTTAGGTATGACAGTAACTACATACCATTGTGTAGCTCACCGCAAATTCTGAGTCACCCAACGACTATGCATTCCAGGAGATGCCACGACTTCCATATATATTTGCTGAAATGACCTCGCTTGTTTATATTTGCTGAAATTTAAAGAAACAGTTTGTTTGATTGCTCATTTCATTCTAGGCACACTTGTTTAATGCTTGTTTGTCCTGCTCTACAGGTTCACGAGCGACGCCATTATATCTTGCATCTGGTTCTGGGTCTGGTTCGTCCTAAGTCATGACATAACTATCCTCTACAATATATAGTTCATTCGTGGTTTGCATTACTGCTCTACAAGTTCTCGTATGATACGGTTATAATTTCTATCTGGTTCATTCTTCGCTATGACAGTAACTGCATGCCATTTTGTGTCTCGGCGCAAATTCCGAGTTACCCAACGTCTTGTGCATTTTAGGGTATAGAACTGCTTCCATATATATTTGTTGAAATGACCTGGCTAGTTTATTTTTGCTGACATTCTAAGCCACACACACACATTTTTTGATTGCTTGTTTAATGCATGCTTGCTTGTCCTGTTTGTTTGACGTGTTGGTCAATAATTGAACCATTGACCAGTTGTAAACTCCAGATCATAGCTCCTGTCATATCAGTCAAATGAGTAGTTTGTCTTGTTTGATGTATTAACTTGTTATTACTTAGTTTTAGGGTGCAATTATTGCTATCGCATAAAAAGAGGGGGATGCAAGATCATGTCTCCTCCAATGTAGCTATCACATTCAAAGGAAGATGCAGGTGATCAATTGGGGACCTGCTATTAACTTGATTGTCGACTGAAATGCTGATTTTTATTTCCCTTGATTTGATAATATGTAATAATTTTAAGAAGTTTCTAGCTGATATAATATCTAGATAACTCGTGTAGGCCATGTATGCATTTAGTTGACATCGTCCACATATGCGGTAGTCGTTATAGTAACTATGCCAGGAAGGTCGATTAGGGAACAATACCGTTCTTTGTTATTGGCCCGTCGTGTATTCGACCGATGATCAACAGTAAAAAATGTTGGATTATATAAATGTTTTATGATATTGGCATGGGCTTCAGAAAAGGCCGAAACTGTAAAAGGCCATTAACGTAATGGGCCGACCTACAAGTTGTAACTGGACGTAATAGTAACATGTTGTAATGGTAACATGCCGTAAGCGTAACATGCCATAACAGTAACAGGCCTTAACAGAAACAGCCCATCGCAGTAATAGGTAAGAAACCATGAAATCTCAGAACATTAACAGCAGTCGACTGCAACTGTAAAGGGCCGCAATAGTGAAAGGCCAGAATAGTGACAAGCCAGAACAGTAACAGCCCGAGAAATTTCCAGGCGAGGGCAGTAACAAGCCGACTCATTTACCAGACTAGAACAGTAAAGGGCCGCTTGTGGGCTTGAACAGGTAAAGCCCGGAACAGTGAAAGGCCAGGACAGTAATAGGCCTAAACAGTAACGGTCCATCTCAGAGAAGGTCCGTCAGTAGGCCACCGACGATGGGCTGCGATAAACAGTGATGGGCCGCTCGTAGGCCTTAAATGTACAGGAGCGACTTGGCGCAGGCTGCTAATGGGCCGCAGAGTGTTGTACCATCATGGGCCTTCTTTAGGCCGAAATAGTATTGGGCCTGAAAGTTCGCGGGCCGCTGCCGGCTGCAACTTTGGGCCCATTTCAAATACTGCAGAACAAAATAGTAACGGGCCATCTTCTTATTGGGCTCCCCTAATGGGCCGACCCAGTTAGAATTTAGCAGGCCTTGGCTGGGCCTGGCTTCTGCCACGGTTTCTATGGCCATTGACGGTAGTAACTGGCCGCTAACGGCGGCTGCCACATGGCAGTTTGCGTGACGTCAGCAGTCTACGATGGAACAAGTTTTCGTGGCTGAAGGTTGCGATCCGCCACGGTCAGGAAAAAAAACCGTGGTAGATTCTTTTGTGACGGGGCTTTTACCACGATGGCCATCCGTCATACAAGACTTTTTAGCCACGAAAAATGGCCCTTCAACCATGAAAATCGTCCGTTGTAAAAGCCAACTTTTCTTGTAGTGATGCGTGTTCTTTTCATAAACCACATGGATCCACTAGAGTTGATTGCATGTGTGTTCTTATCATAAACCACATGGATTCACTAGATTTCATTTAATGTGTTTTCTTTTCATAAACCACATGGATCCACTAGAGTTCATTGCATTTGTGTTCATTTCATAAACCACATGGATACACTAGAGTTCATTGCATGTGTGTTCTTTTCATAAACCACATTGATCCACTCGTGTTCATTGAATGTGTGTTCTTTTCATAAACCACATGGATACACTAGAGTTCATTGCATGTTTATTCTTCTCCTCAACCACCTGGATCCACTAGAGTTCATTAAATGTGTGTTTATTCTTCTCCTAACCACCACTAGAGTCATTGCATGTGTGTTCTTTTCATAAACCACATGGATCCACTAGAGTTTATTGAATGTGTGATATTTTCTTTAACCACATGGATCCACTAAAGTTCATTGCATGTGTGTTCTTCTCCTAAACCACATGGATCCACTAGAGTCATTGAATGTGTGTTCTCTTCATAAATCACACAGATACACCAGTGTCATTGGATATGTGTCCTTTTCGTAAACCACATGGATCAACCAGTGTCAATGCATGTGTGTTCTTTTCATCAACCACATCTAAAATCATTGCATCTGTGTTCTTTTTATAAACCACATGGATCCATTAGAGTTCATCGCATTTGTGTTCATTTCATAAACCACATGGATCCAATAGATCAGTTCATTACACGCGTGTTCTTTTCATAAACCACATGGATCCACTAGAGTCATTGCATGTGTGTTCTGTTCATAAACAACATGGATCCACCTATGTCATTGTATGTGTGTTCTTTTCATAAACCACATGGATCAACCAGTGTCATTGCATGTGTGTTCTTTTCATAAACAACATCAAGATTCATTGAATTTGTGTTCTTTTCAAAAACCACATGGATCCACTAGAGTAATTGCATGTGTGTTCTTCTCCTAAACCACCACTAGAATCATTGCATGTGTGTTCTTTTCATAAACCACCACTAGATTCATTGCATTTGTGTTCTTTTCATAAACCACCACTAGAGTCATTGCATGTGTGATCTTTCCATAAACCACATGGATTCACTAGAGTTCATTGCATTTGTGTTCATTACATAAACCACATGGATCCACTAGAGTTCATTGCATGTGTGTTCTTTTCATAAACCACATGGATCCACTAGACTACACTGAATGTGTGTTCTTTCATAAACCACATGGATCCATTAGAGTCATTGAATGTGTGTTCTTTTCATAAACCACATGGATCCACCAGAGTCATTGCATGTGTTTTCTTCTCATAAACCACCACTAGAGTCATTGCATGTGTGTTCTTTTCATAAACCACAAGGATCCACTAGAGTTCACTTCATTTGTGTTCATTTCATAAACCACATGGATCCACTAGAGTTGATTGAATGTGTGTTCTTTTTGTAAACCACATGGTTCCACTAGATTTCATTGAATGTGTGTTCTTTTCATAAACCACATGGATCCACTAGAGTTCTTTGCATGTGTGTTCTTTTCATAAACCAAGTATATCAACTAGAGTCATTGCATGTGTGTTATTTTTAGAAACCACATGGATCCACCGGTGTCATTGAATGTGTGTTCTTTTTATAAACCACATATGGATCCACTAGAGTCATTGCATTTGTGTTCTTATCCTAAACCACCACTAGAGTCATTGCATACGTGTTCTTTTCATAAACCACCACTAGAGTCATTGCATGTGTGTTCTTTTCATAAACCACATAGATCCACTAGAGTTCATTGCATTTGTGTTCATTTCATAAATCACATGGATCCACTAGAGTTCATTGCATGTGTGCTCTTTTAATAAACCACATGGATCCACTAGAGTTCATTGAATGTGTTTTCTTTTCATAAACCACATGGATCAACTAGAGTTCATTGCATGTTTTTTCTTCTCCTAAACCACCTGGATCAACCAGTGTAATTGCATGTGTGTTCTTTTCATAAACCATATGGATCCACGAGAGTCATAGCATGTGTTTTCTTCTCCTAAACCACCACTAGAGTCATTGGATGTATATTCTTCTCCTAAACCACCACTAGTTTCATTCCAGGTTTGTTCTTTTAGTAAACCGCGTGGATCCACTAGAGTTCATTGAATGTGTGTTATTTTCATAAATCACATGGATCCACTAGAGTTTATTGCATTTGTGTTCTTCTCCTAAACCACATGGATCCACTAGAGTCGTTGCATGTGTGTTCTTTTCATAAACCACATGGATCCACCAGTTTCATTGGATGTGTGTTCTCTTCATAAACCACATGGATACACTAGTGTCATTGGATGTGTGTTCTTTTTATCAACCACATCTAGAGTCATTGCATGTGCGTTCTTTTCATAAACCACATGGATCCATTAGAGTTCATCGCATCTGTGTTCATTTCATAAACCACATGGATCCACTAGAGTTCATTGAATGTGTGTTCTTTTCATAAACCACATGGATCCACCTGTTTCATTGCATGTGTGCTCTTTTCATAAACCACATCTAAAGTCATTCCATGTGTGTTATTTTGATAAACCACATGGATCCACTAGATTTCATTGAATGTGTGTTCTTTCGTAAACCGCATGGATCCATTAGAGTCATTGAATGTGTGTTCTTTTCATAAACCACATGGATCCACCAGAGTCATTGCATGTGTTCTCTTCTCATAAACCACCACTAGAGTGATTTCATGTGTGTTCTTTTCATAAACCACGAGGATCCACTAGAGTTCATTGCATTTCTGTTCATTTCATAAACCACATGGATCCACTAGAGTTCATTGCATGTGTGTTCTTTTCATAAACCACATGGATTCACTAGAGTTCATCGAATGTGTTTTCTTTTCATAAACCACATGGATCCACTAGATTTCATTGCATTTGTATTCATTTCATAAACCACATGGATACACTAGAGTTCATTGCAAGTGTGTTCTTTTCATAAACCACATTGATCCACTAGTTTTCATTGAATGTGTGTTCTTTTCATAAACCACATGGATACACTAGAGTTCATTGCATGTTTGTTCTTCTCCTAAACCACCTGGATCCACTAGAATTCATTGAATGTGTGTTGATTTCATAAACCATACAGATCCACCAGAGTCATTGCATGTGTGTTCTTCTCCTAAACCACCACTAGAGTCATTGTATGTGTGTTCTTTTCATAAACCACATGGATCCACTAGAGTTCATTGAATGTGTGTTACTTTCATAAACCACATGGATCCACTAAAGTTCATTGCATGTGTGTTCTTCTCCTAAACCACATGGATCCACTAGAGTCATTGCATGTGTGTTCTCTTCATAAACCACACGGATACACCAGTGTTACTGGATGTGTGTCCTTTTCATAAACCACATGGATCAACCAGTGTAATTGCATGTGTGTTCTTTCCATCAACCACATCTAAAATCATTGCATTTGTGTTCTTTTTATAAACCACATGGATCCATTAGAGTTCATCGCATTTGTGTTCATTTCATAAACCACATGGATCCACTAGATCAGTTCATTGCACGTGTGTTCTTTTCATAAACCAATATGGATCCACTAGAGTCATTGCATGTGTGTTCTGTTCATAAACTACATGGATTCACCTGTGTCATTGAATGTGTGTTCTTTTCATAAACCACATGGATCAACCAGTGTCATTGCATGTGTGTTCTTTTCATAAACCACATCTAGAGTCACTGCATTTTTGTGGTCTTTTCAAAAACCACATGGATCCACTAGAGTAATTGCATGTGTGTTCTTCTCCTTAACCACGACTAGAGTCATTGCATGTGTGTTCTTTTCATAAACCACCACTAGAGTTATTGCATTTTTGTTCTTTTCATAAACCACCACTAGAGTCATTGCATGTGTGTTCCTTCCATAAACCACATGGATTCACTAGATTTCATTGCATTTGTGTTCATTTCATAAACCACATGGATCCACTAGAGTTCATTGCATGTGTGTTCTTTTCATAAACCACATGGATCCACTAGATTACATTGAATGTGTGTTCTTTCATAAACCACATGGATCCATTAGAGTCATTGAATGTGTATTATTTTCATAAACTACATGGATCCACCAGAGTCATTGCATGTATTTTCTTCTCATAAACCACTACTAGAGTCATTGCATTTGTGTTCTTTTCATATACCACATGGATCCACTAGAGTTCATTGCATTTGTGTTCATTTCATAAATCACATGGATCCACTAGAGTTCATTGCATGTGTGCTGTTTTAATATACCACATGGATCCAGTAGAGTTCATTGGATGTGTTTTCTTTTCATAAACCACATGGATAGTTCATTGCATGTTTGTTCTTCTCTTAAACCACGTGGATCCACTAGAGTTCATTGAATGTGTGTTCTTTTCATAAACCATATGGATCCATGAGAGTCATAGCATGTGTTTTCTTCTCCTAAACCACCACTAGAGTCATTGCATGTATTTTCTTCTCCTAAACCACCACTAGTTTCATTCCATGTTTGGTCTTTTAATAAACCGCATGGATCCACTAGAGTTCATTGAATGTGTGTTCTTTTCATAAATCACATGGATCCACTAGAGTTTATTACATTTGTGTTCTTCTCCTAAACCACATGGATCCACTAGAGTCGTTGCATGTGTGTTCTTTTCATTAACCACATGGATCCACCAGTTTCATTGGATGTGTCTTCTTTTCATAAACCACATGGATACACTAGTGTCATTGGATGTGTGTTCTTTTCATCAACCACATCTAGAGTCAGTGCATGTGTGTTCTTTTCATAAACCACATGGATCCATTAGAGTTCATCGCATCTGTGTTCATTTCATAAACCACATGGATCCACTAGAGTTCATTGAATGTGTGTTCTTTTCATAAACCACATGGATCCACCTGTTTCATTGCATGTGTGCTCTTTTCATAGACCACATCTAGAGACATTCCATGTGTGTTATTTTCATAAACCACATGGATCCACTAGATTTCATTGAATGTGTGTTCTTTCATAAATCACATGGATCCATTAGAGTCATTGAATGTGTGTTCTTTTCAAAAACCACATGGATCCACCAGAATCATTGCATGTGTTTTCTTCTCATAAACCACAACTAGAGTCATTGCATGTGTGTTCTTTTCATAAACCACAAGGATCCACTAGAGTTCATTGCATTTCTGTTCATTTCATAAACCACATGGATCCACTAGAGTTCATTGCCTGTGTGTTCTTTTCATAAACCACATGGATTCAGTAGAGTTCATTGAATAAGTTTTCTTTTCATAAACCACATGGATCCACTAGAGTTCATTGCATTTGTATTCATTTCATAAACCACATGGATACACTAGAGTTCATTGCATGTGTCCTCTTTTCATAAACCATATTGATCCACTAGTGTTCATTGAATGTGTGTTCTTTTCATACACCACATGGATACACTAGAGTTCATTGCATGTTTGTTCTTCTCCTAAACCACCTGGATCCACTAGAGTTCATTGAATGTGTGTTTTTTTCATTATCCATACAGATCCTCCAGAGTCATTGCATGTGTGTTCTTCTCCTAAACCACCACTAGGGTTATTGCATGTGTGTTCTTTTCATAAACCACATGGATCCACTAGAGTTCATTGAATGTGTGTTATTTTCATAAACCACATGGATCCACTAAAGTTCATTGCATGTGTGTTCTTCTCCTAAACCACATGGATCCACTAGAGTCATTGCATGTGTGTTCTCTTCATAAACCACATGGA
Organism: Avena eriantha; assembly: GCA_910589775.1. Taxonomy (NCBI): domain Eukaryota; kingdom Viridiplantae; phylum Streptophyta; class Magnoliopsida; order Poales; family Poaceae; genus Avena; species Avena eriantha. Next base: position 35,200,634 of record OU342746.1, on the reverse strand, counting down.
TACACCAGTGTTATTGGATGTGTGTCCTTTTCATAAACCACATGGATCAACTAGTGTAATTGCATGTGTGTTCTTTCCATCAACCACATCTAAAATCATTGCATTTGTGTTCTTTTTATAAACCACATGGATCCATTAGAGTTCATCGCATTTTTGTTCATTTCATAAACCACATGTATCCACTAGATCAGTTCATTGCACGTGTGTTCTTTTCATAAACCACATGGATCCTTAGAGTCATTGCATGTGTGTTCTCTTCATAAACCACATGGATTCACTAGAGTTCATTGAATGTGTATTCTTTTCATAAACCACATGGATCCACTAGAGTTCATTGCATTTGTATTCATTTCATAAACCACATGGATACACTAGAGTTCACTCCGTGTGTGATCTTTTCATAAACCACATTGATCCACTAGTGTTCATTGAATGTGTGTTCTTTTAATAAACCACATGGATACACTAGAGTTCATTGCTTGTTTGTTCTTCTCCTAAACCACATGGATCCAGTAGATTTCATTGAATGTGTGTTTTTTCATAAACCATACGGATCCACCAGAGTCATTGCATGTGTGTTCTTCTCCTAAACCACCACTAGAGTCATTGCATGTGTGTTCTTTTCATAAACCACATGGATCCACTAGAGTTTATTGAATGTGTGTTATTTTCATAAACCACATGGATCCACTAAAGTTCATTGCATGTGTGTTCTTCTCCTAAACCACATGGATCCACTAGAGTCATTGAATGTGTGTTCTCTTCATAAATCACACAGATACACCAGTGCCATTGGATATGTGTCCTTTTCATAAACCACATGGATCAACCAGTGTCAATGCATGTGTGTTCTTTTCATCAACCACATGTATCCACTAGATCAGTTCATTGCACGTGTGTTCTTTTCATAAACCACATGGATCCACTAGAGTCATTGCATGTGTGTTATCTTCATAAACCACATGGATTCACTGGAGTTCATTGAATGTGTATTCTTTTCATAAACCACATGGATCCACTAGAGTTCATTGAATGTGTGTTATTTTCATAAACCACATGGATCCACTAGAGTTTATTGCATTTGTGTTCTTCTCCTAAACCACATGGATCCACTAGAGTCGTTGCATGTGTGTTCTTTTCATAAACCACATGGATCCACAACTGCTTGTGTGTTCTCCTAAACTACTTGGATACTACAACTGGGTACAGTGTGTGGCTAAGTAGCCTGGCTGAATAGCCTTATTTGTAATGTAAAGAAAAAACGACTAGGGGTAGAAGCGCTGTAGCTGCACGACGTTCCAGGGGTTGGAGTACGCGACTCCTGTCTCGAAATCTTTAAGGCGATAGGCGCCACCTAGGATTACTTCGGTAATCACGTATTGTCCCTCCCAAGGGTACTCGAGCTTGAGGTGCCCGTGCTACTTCAGTCGCAGGACCAGGTCTCCTTCGGCGAAGGATCTGGGGCGTAGCCTTTTGCTGTGGTAGTTGCGCAGGTTCTACTAATAGATCATGGATCTTTCTGCTGCGATGTTCCGTGCCTCGTCAAGGAGATCGACGGAGTCTTCAAGTGCAAGTTTTGAATCCTACTCGTTGTACGCGACCACCCGTGGGGCCTTAAAGCGTACTTCTGTGGGTAGTACCGCTTTAGCACCATGCACCATGAAGAACGGGGTGTATCCCGTGGCGCTGTTTGGGGTTGTGCGCGGGCTCCAAAGTACGGACTGCAACTCGTCTGGCCAACATCCGGGGGCCTGCTCGAGTGGCCATAGGAGTTGCTTCTTGATTCCACTGCAGACGAGGCCATTGGCTTTTTCGACTTGACCGTTGGTCTGTGGATGAGCTACGGAGGCATAGCTTATGTTGATTCCCAGGTTCTCAGAAAAACCCTGGAACTACTTAGAGGTGAAGTTTGTTCCATTGTCTGTGATAATGTTGTGTGGTACTCCGAAGCGATAGACAATGGACTCTAAGAACTTGACGGCATTGGCCCCTGACTGGTTTGTCACCGGCATGGCCTCTATCCACTTGGTGAATTTGTCGACTGCGACCAAGAGGTAGACGTAGCCCTCGCACGAGGATTTTGGGAGCTTGCCGACCATGTCGAGTCCCCATTGCGCAAAGGGCCAAGCCAATGGTATTTTCCGGAGTTTCGCGCCAGGTGCGTGAGGTTTGTCCGCGAATTGATGGCAAGCGTTGCAGCGCTGGATGATGTCCTTAGCGTCGTGCATGGCCGTGGGCCAGTAGAATCCAGCTCGTAGAGTTTTAGCGACGAGGGCGCGACTGCCAGCATGGTGCCCGCAAGTCCCTTCATGGATGTCGAGGAGGACGGCCCTTCCATCCGTGTTGGAGACGCACCGTTGGAGTACTCCTGTGATGTTGCGCTTGTATAGTTTGCTGTTGATAACGGCGAATGCCTTGGATCACCGCGCAATGTGTCGTGCGTCCGTCGGGTCGTCCGGCAGCCTCTTGCTTAGAAGATATGTGATGTAGGGTTCAGTCCAAGATGGCTCGATCATCATTACCCCCATTGGTCCCTCGAGTCCTATGTCAAGCTCCAGGTCGTCGAGTGCCATTGGCTCATTGGGTGGCGTAGCTCCCGAGTCTGTTCTTGCGCCTGTTTTCTTCTCTGTGGCCTTCGGCTTGATGCAGCGTTCGCAGATACGCTCGAGAAATACCCCAGGTGGTATGGGGGCGCAGGTGGAGCCAATGTTAGCGAGTGCGTCCGCTTCTTCATTGCTTTCGCGGTCTACGTGCCGCAGTTCGTAGCCGTCGAAGTCCCCTTCGAGTGTGTTGTAGAGGCCGCGGTAGGCGATCATGTTGTCGTTCAGCGCATCACACTCGTGCATCGTTTGGTTGACCACCAGTTTGGAGTCACCGTAGATGATGAGCCTCTTGGCGCCACAGGCTTTCGCCATCCGCATCCCGTGCAACAAGGCCTCGTACTCATCTTCATTGTTGGATGCGATGAACTGCATTCGTAGAATGTATTTCAGCTTGTCTCCTTAGGCTGATGCCAGTATGACACTTGTGCCAGCCCCGTCCTTTCTTTTGGATCCATCGAAGTGCATTGTCTAGAGGTAGGACATATCTGGCTTTTCGAGGAGCTGGTTCTCCATCCAGTGCACGAGGAAGTCAGGGAGGACTTGCGACTTGATCGTGTCGCGCTTTTTGTATGTAATGTCTCATGGAGACAGTTCAATTCCCCAAAGCGTGACTCGCCCGGTGGCATCGGGGTTGTTGAGGATATGTCCCAGCGGGGCCTCGTTGACCACCACGATTAGGTGCTCCTGGAAGTAGTGGCGCAGTCGCCTGGCTGTCATGAAGATGCAGTATGCCAGCTTTTGATAGTGCGGGTACCGATGCTTTGTTGGCGTGAGCACCTCGCTGAGGTAGTAGACTAGGCGCTGCACTCCTTGGGCCTTGTTTTTCTCGGTGCGTTCGACTACGAGCACCGTGCTGACCACTTGGTTGGTGGCGGAGATGTAGAGCAACAATGGTTCTTTTTCGCGTGGAGTCACCAGTACTAGCGAGGTGGATAGTAGACTCTTGAGTTCTTCGAATGCTTCTTGCGCTTCGTCGGTCCATTCGAACTTGTCAGCTTTGCGGAGAAGTAGGTTGAAAGGCAGTTCCTTTTCGCCCATTCGACTGATGAATCGGCTGAGCGCCGCGATTAGCCCCGCCAATTGCTGGACGCCTCTTACATTCTTCATCTTCTCCATAGCTAGTATGGCTTTTATTTTTTCGGGTTCACCTCAATCCCCCTCGCGGAGATGAGATACCGGAGTAGTTGCCCAGATGGTACACCGAAGGCGCATTTGTCCGGGTTGAGCTTGATCCGGTAGTGGTCGAGGTTGGCGAGGGTCTCGTGTAAATCGTCGATTAGCGAGGCTTCCTCTTTGGTTTTTATGACGATGTCGTCAACGTAGACTTGGTTGTTGTGACCAAGTTGATTCTTGAGGCAAGCCTGCATGCACCGCTGATAGGTGGCTCCTGCATTTTTGAGCCCAAAGGGCATTGTGTTGTAGCAGAACACACCGAAAGGTGTTGTAAACGCCGTTTTCTCTTGATATTCCTCCTTCATTCAAATCTGATTATAGCCTGAGTAGGCGTCGAGGAAGCAGAGGCGCTCACATCTCGCGATAGAGTCGATGATTTGGTTGATTCACGGCAGCGGGAAGTGATCTTTTGGGCAATGCTTATCCAGGGAGGTGAAGTCCACGCACATCCGCAGGATATCCGTGTCTTTTTAGGTACCAGCACCATTTTGGCGAGCCAAGTGCTTTCCTTGATCTCGCGTATGAATTTGGCGTCGAGGAATCTATTGATCTCCATGCCAACCGCCTTTGATCTTGGTTCATACAGTCGCCGAATTGTCTGTTTGACTGGCCTCGCGTCTGGTTTGACATTGCGTGCGTGCTAGGCGAATTCCCTGGGAACCCCTGGCATGTCCGCTGGACACCAGGCGAAAATTTCCCAGTTCTCATGGAGGAATTCGATGAGCGCGAGTTCCTATGTAGAACTCAAGTTGTTGGCGATGAGGGCCATTTTGGACGGGTCCGTTGGGTGGACCTGGACTTTCTTCGTGTGCACCGATGAGTCGAAAGACAGGTCCGGTGAACTTGGTCGGCTCAGGGGAGGAAGACTGTTGTATGTCGACTCCTTCAATCTTGCGAGTTACTCCTGCATGCCGAAGGACTAAGAGATTCTGTTGAATTCCCTATCGCAGCTGTCGGACCTCTCGAAGTTGCCGTTGATTATAATTACGCCGTTTGGGCCTGGCATCTTCATCTGCAGGTAGGCGTAGTGTGGCATTGCCATGAACCTTGCAAACACAACGCGTCCGAGGATGCAGTGACATTGTGAGGTCCAGTCGACAACCTCGAAGTCGGTGCACTCTCGCCGGAAGTTTTGCAGCATGCCAGAGATGACGTGGAGGTTGATTTTGCCTGGGGGATATACGCCTTTCCCTGGGGCGATGCCATGGAACATCATATCTGAAACTTCCAGACACGTTAGAGGGATCCTCATTGTGCGCAAGGTACTCGCGAACATTAAGTTGATGCCGCTGCCGATTTGGCGGCATGGCCAAGCGGTAAGGCAGGGGACTACAAATCCTTTATCCCCAGCTAGATACCGTCAAGAATTCCTGACTATTGCATGGGAACATATTCATGTTAGATCCATGAAGACACGGCTCATGTCGAAGCCCCCAAACTGCACCTCGAGTACGAGGCGACAGTGGCCTGGACGAGGGACTTGGCGCGGGTGGTCACGCCGGTCGAAGGTGATGCAGGAGTCGCTTCCACTGAGGTACTTAGTGGTGGATGGTGGAGAGTTGATTGCCAAGTTGACTTGGCGAGTAATGGCCTTCTACACTCGATTTGAGGGACGCCCCTTTTGGATCATCCCCATGTTGCCCACCGGTCGTGGGTATGGTTCGCCTCCGTGATGCTGGACTGGTGCAGCTGCGGGCGGTGGTGGTCCAGGTGGTGGTGGAGGAGCTCCATGTGCCACATCGCCTGGGGCGGTTCCGTAGCCCGTGTTGATCGCTTCACGATTCATCCGAGCCAGGCCCTCATGGAGTTTGAGGAACTCGCGGCAGTCCTTGAGGAGGTGGCTGGATTTCTTTTTGCCATCGTGCTTATCGATGTAGAAGTGCACGTTGCATGGCCCAGACAGTTTATCCTCGATGGATGTCGCGGGCGCCTCTTCGCGAGTGTGTCGTTGCCATACTTGCGTGGTTTTCCCGGAGTCGTGGTATCCACCGCTGCGATAGCCGTTGTTGCGAGTGTCGTGCGTTTGTCGGTGTAGCCTGCTACGACCATGTTGATGTCATCACGGTCATCGTAGATGCGCATTCGGCGCTTGCTTCGCTGATCGCGTCTGCGCTCGAGTTCCGCTTCGTCATCGGAGTGAACGCGGTTTTTCACCGACTCTTCTCCATCTGCCCACCGATTCGCGATTTCCATCAGGTGGTCAATCGTTTTGGGCTTCGAGCAGCCCAGCTCCTCCCTGAGCTCTATGCGGCGAACACCGCCGTTGAACGCGTCGATTGCGGGATCCTCCGAGATGATTTCTGCGGATTCTTGATGATGGACCACCTCTAGATGTACGATCATAGCGATTCGCCCGACCTTTGTTGGCAGCCCCTCAGCTCTTTGATTGATGCGGGCCTCTTGTAAGTGCCCTTGAAATTGCATACAAAGCTATAGACCAGTTCTTCCTAGCTGCGAATGGATCCGTGCGGGAGATTGTTGAGCCATGCGCGAGTGGCCCCCTGCAGGTCGTGCTTCCACTCCCTCCGTGGAGCTTGACGGAGGATATGTGGTCCTCCAGCCAGATTTTCGGGTCATGTAGACCGTCAAATTTTGGGTTCTCCGATGGGAGTTTGAACCCCTTAGGCTTGTGTTTCTGCCTGATGGCTCTGCTGAAGCATCTGGCGCCGCAGAGCTCTACCTCTTTGTCCTCTGAGTCAGTCGAACGGGCACGTCGTGCCCTTGATTTGTCGATTTTGCACTGCGTGAGGTCATCGCGTGCATCGTAGTCGTGGTCATGTCGTCGTGAGCGGCAACGTCGAGATAGATCGTGACTGTCGTCGCTCGATAAGGGTGAGGAATAGCATTTTGCCAGGGCCTTGCCTTTATTTTGCTCCGGCATCGGCTCTTTGTCAAGAGCGGCCTCGACTAGCCCCAAGCCCGCGATCATGGATCGGTGCATGGTGGCTCGGGGATCTCCAGGTGGCGGCTGGTTGTTGAGGAGGTACATGGTGGCCGCTGTTACCGCAGCTTGTGGTGTCTTCGGGACCACGTTGCCCCGCGTGTCGACTATCATAGAGCTAAAGCCGAGGACCTTTGCAGCTTCTATGCATTCTTGCTCGGTGAGATGGGCCACTCGAGATTGCCTCTTGTTGGTGACGTACTCGTTGCCTTTAGAGGAGGATCCTCCGTGGGAGGAGAGGCCAACCTGTCGAAGACTCGACTCGTCTGCCGCCTTTTTGCGCGCTTCAAGTTGCGCGACTGCATGGACCTGGCACCTGAATTCTTCCTTCAGCAGCCAATGGTAACCCATCAGCATGTTCTGCAAGGAGTCGAAAGGCAAAGGATTTCCTCGTAGGGCCTCTCGACAGCGGGCCCACTCGTTGTCGTTGAGCCTGATCACCATGCGCTCTCCAGTGTTTTCGTTCACAATGGTTGGTGGTTCGACTGCCCCTCCATTGTTGACGGGCGCGCCATTGCCACCGTTTTCGCGATTGGCACTGCTATCGCCGACGCTGATGACGGCGCACATGAAGTGGTTGGGAAAGCTGTTGCTTCCGCAACTTTCAGATCCGAGGCCGTAGACTCCATCTTTCGTTGCTAGGTCACCCAAATCGGATCCGCGACTGATGTCGTTGTCCGTGCTCTCAGCTACTGCTGAGGTGTTAAGCTCGCTGAGAGTGCCAATCAGTGGCGGGAACCACGCCGCTGGGGCAATCGCGGGTGCCGTTGGCTGGTCAGGCATGCAAAGCGTGCCCATCTAACAAACATGGAAGCGGAAGGTCCCGATCGCCAGGCTGATTCCATCGCCCACGGACTTGAAAGCCAGGTGAGTGGCCAGCGTGTGGACGGTGAAGTCAAACACGCTGAAGAGTTGGTGAATCTCCGTTGTTGCGGAGTTGTAGATCGTGGTTGATGGGGCCGAAGAAGCTGCGACATTAGCACTCCCAATTCCCACAGACGGCGCCAATTAACGAGGGTTTAACTCATCAATGCCCATTGTTATGGACTTGGGTTTTGCAGAAGGAGGGAGCGCTGGAGGCATCAGTCAGCTAGCAAACAAGCACATAGAGACGCAAGGTTTACTCAGGTTCAGGCCTCGTAGAGGTCCCTACTCCTGCTTGTCTTCTCTTGGAATTAATGAAGGAATCGAAGATTACAATGGTGCGCAGATGCAATCTGGCGAAGGTTCTGAAAACTAGGGTTGCGTGTGTCCTCCTCGCCGCCCCCTCCTAGCCTTTATATAGATAGGCTAGGTCTCGGGTAGCAGGTCGAGTCGGTTACAGGTTAGGGTTTTTCCTATAAACTTTCTATCTTTGGCTTCTTCTTGTCCCACAATCAATCGAGAATCCTTGGGCCACTCGAGTTCTCCATTTGGGCCTTGGTAACGCCGTGGGCTTCCGCTGTATCCAGGCCATATATACCAAACTCGAGTACCTGTAGGGTATACCCATGTCAGATCCACTATAGTTCATTGCATGTGTGTTCTTCTCCTAAACCACATGGATCCACTAGAGTCATTGCATGTGTGTTCTTTTCATAAACCACATGGATCCACCAGTTTCATTGGATGTGTGTTCTTTTCATAAACCACATGGATCCACCAGTGTCATTGCATGTGTGTTCTTTTCATCAACCACATCTAGAGTCATTGCATGTGTGTTCTTTTCATAAACCACATGGATCCATTAGAGTTCATCACATTTGTGTTCATTTCGTAAACCACATGGATCCACTAGAGTTCATTGCATGTGTGTTCTTTTCATAAACCACATGGATCCACTAGAGTCATTTCATGTGTGTTCTTTTCATAAACTACATAGATCCACCAGTCTCATTGAATGTGTGTTCTTTTCATAAACCACATGGATCTACCAGTGTCATTGCATGTGTGTTCTTTTCATAAACCACATATAGAGTCATTGCATGTGTGTTATTTTCATAAACCACATGGATCCACTAGTGTCAGTGCATGTGTGTTCTTTTTATAAACCACATGGATCCACCAATGTCAGTGAATGTGTGTTCTTTTTCTAAACCACATATGGATCCACTAGAGTCATTGCATGTGTGTTATTCTCCTAAACCACCACTAGAGTCATTGCATATGTGTTCTTTTCATAAACCACCACTAGAGTCATTGCATGTGTGTTCTTTTCATAAACAACATGGATCCACTAGAGTTCATTGCATTTGTGTTCATTTCATAAATCTCATGCATCCACTAGAGTTCATTGCATGTGTGTTCTTTTAATAAACCACATGGATCCACTAGAGTTCATTGAATGTGTTTTCTTTTCATAAACCACCTGGATCCACTAGAGTTCATTGAATGTGTGTTCTTTTCATAAACCATATGGATCCACTAGAGTCATTGCATGTGTTTTCTTCTCCTAAACCACCACTATAGTCATTGCATGTGTGTTCTTCTCCTAAACTACAACTAGAGTCATTCCATGATTGTTCTTTTGATAAACCACATGGATCCACTAGAGTTCATTGGATGTGTGTTATTTTCATAAACCACAAGGATCCACTAGAGTTCATTGCATGTGTGTTCATCTCCTAAACCACATGGATCCACTAGAGTCATTGCATGTGTATTCTTTTCACAAACAACATGGATCCACCAGTTTCATTGGATGTGTGTTCTTTTCATAAACCACATGGATCCACCAGTGTCATTGCATGTGTGTTCTTTTCATCAACCACATCTAGATTCATTGCATGTGTGTTCTTTTAATAAACCACATGGATCCCTTAGAGTTCATCGCATTTGTGTTCATTTCATAAACCACATGGATCCACTAGAGTTCCTTGCATGTGTGTTCTTTTCATAAACCACACACTAGAGTCATTTCATGTGTGTTGTTTTCATAAACTACATGGATCCACCAGTGTCATTGAATGTGTGTTCTTTTCGTAAACCACATGGATCCACCAGTGTCATTGCATGTGTGTTCTTTTCATAAACCACATCTGGAGTTATTGCATGTGTGTTATTTTCATAAACCACATGGATCCACTAGTGTCAGTGCATGTGTGTTCTTTTCATAAACCACATGGATCCACCAGTGTCATTGAATGTGTGTTCTTTTCTAAACCACATATGGATCCACTAGAGTCATTGCATGTGTGTTCTTCTCCTAAAACACCACTAGAGTCATTGCATGTGTGTTCTTTTCATAAACCACCACTAGCGTCATTGCATGTTTGTTCTTTTCATAAACCACATGGATCCACTAGAGTTCATTGCATTTGTGTTCATTTCATAAATCACATGGATCCACTAGAGTTCATTGCATGTGTGTTCTTTTAATAAACCACATGGGTCCACTAGAGTTTAGTGAATGTATTTTCTTTTCATAAACCACCTGGATCCACTAGAGTTCATTGAATGTGTGTACTTTTCATAAACCATATGGATCCACTAGAGTCATTGTATGTGTTTTCTTCTCCTAAACCACCACTAGAGTCATTGCATGTGTGTTCTTCTCCTAAACCACCACTAGAATCATTCCATGTTTGTTCTTTTTATAAACCACATGGATCCACTAGAGTTCATTGAATGTGTGTTATTTTCATAAACCACATGGATCCACTAGAGTTCACTGCATGTGTGTTTTTCTCCTAAACCACATGGATCCACTAGAGTCATTGCATGTGTGTTCTTTTCATAAACCACATGGATCCACCAGTTTCATTGGATGTGTGTTCTTTTCATAAACAACATGGATCCACTAGTGTCATTGCATGTGTGTTCTTTTCATCAACCACATGTAGAGTCATTGCATGTGTGTTCTTTTAATAAACCACATGGATCCCTTAGAGTTCATCGCATTTGTGTTCATTTCATAAACCACATGGATCCACTAGAGTTCATTGCGTGTGTGTTCTTTTCATAAACCACATGGATCCACTAGAGTCATTTCATGTAAACTACATGGATCCACTAGTGTCATTGAATGTGTGTTCTTTTCATAAACCACATGGATCCACTAGTGTCATTGCATGTGTGTTCTTTTCATAAACCACATATAGAGTCATTGCATGTGTGTTATTTTCATAAACCACATGGATCCACTAGTGTTAGTGCATGTGTGTTCTTTTCATAAACCACATGGATCTACCAGTGTCGTTGAATGTGTGTTCTTTTCTAAACCACATATGGATCCACTAGAGTCATTGCATGTGTGTTCTTCTCCTAAAACACCACTAGAGTCATTGCATGTGTGTTATTTTCATAAACCACCACTAGAGTCATTGCATGTGTGTTCTTTTCATAAACCACATGGATCCACTAGAGTTCATTGTATTTGTGTTCATTTCATAAATCACATGGGTCTACTAGAGTTCATTGCATGTGTGTTCTTTTAATAAACAACATGGATCCACTAGAGTTCATTGAATGTGTTTTCTTTTCATAATCCACCTGGATCCACTAGAGTTCATTGAATGTGTGTTCTTTTCATAAACCATATAGATCCACTAGAGTCATTGCATGTGTTTTCTTCTCCTAAACCACCACTAGAGTCATTGCATGTGTGTTCTTCTCCTAAACCACCACCAGAGTCATTCCATGTTAGTTCTTTTTATAAACCACATGGATCCACTAGAGGTCATTGAATGTGTGTTATTTTCATAAACCACATGGATCCACTAGAGTTCATTGGATGTGTGTTCTTCTCCTAAACCACATGGATACACTAGAGTCATTGCATGTGTGTTCCTTTCATAAACCACATGGATCCACCAGTTTCATTGGATGTGTGTTCCTTTCATAAACCACATGGATCCACCAGTGTCATTGCATGTGTGTTCTTTTCATCAACCACATGTGGAGTCATTGCATGTGTGTTCTTTTAATAAACCACATGGATCCCTTAGAGTTCATCGCATTTGTGTTCATTTCATAAACCACATGGATCCACTAGAGTTCATTGCATGTGTGTTCTTTTCATAAACCACATGGATCCACTAGAGTCATTTCATGTGTGTTCTTTTCATAAACTACATGGATCCACCAGTGTCATTGAATGTGTGTTCTTTTCATAAACCACATGGATCCACCAGTGTCATTGCATGTGTGTTCTTTTCATAAACAACATATAGAGTCATTGCATGTGTGTTATTTTCATAAAACACATGGATCCACTAGTGTCAATGCATGTGTGTTCTTTTCATAAACCACATGGATCCACCAGTGTCATTGAATATGTGTTCTTTCCTCAACCACATATGGATCCACTAGAGTCATTGCATGTGTGTTCTTCTCCTAAAACACCACTAGAGTCATTGCATGTGTGTTCTTTTCATAAATCACCACTAGAGTCATTTCATGTGTGTTCTTTTCATAAACCACATGGATCCACTAGAGTTCATTGCATGCGTGTTTTTTTCATAAACTACATTGATCCACTAGAGTTCATTGAATGTTTGTTCTTTTCATAAACCACATGGATTCACTAGAGTTCATTGAATGTGTTTTATTTTCATAATCCACATGGATCCACTAGAGTTCATTTCATGTTTGTTCTTCTCCTAAACCACCTGGATCCACTAGAGTTCATTGAATGTGTGTTCTTTTCATAAATCATATGGATCCACTAGAGTCATTGCATGTGTTTTCTTCTCCTAAACCACCACTAGAGTCATTTCATGTGTGTTTTTCTCCTAAACTACCACTAGAGTCATTCCATGGTTGTTCTTTTCATAAACCACATGGATCCACTAGAGGTCATTGAATGTGTGTTATTTTCATAAACCACATGGATCCACTAGAGTTCATTCCATGTGTGTTCTTCTCCTAAACCACATGGATCCACTAGAGTCATTGCATATGTGTTCTTTTCGTAAACCACATGGATCCACCAGTTTCATTGGATGTGGGTTCTTTTCATAAACAACATGGATCCACCAGTGTCATTGCATGTGTGTTCTTTTCATCAACCACATGTAGAGTCATTGCATGTGTGTTCTTTTAATAAACCACATGGATCCCTTAGAGTTCATCGCATTTGTGTTCATTTCATAAACCACATGGATCCACTAGAGTTCATTGCATGTGTGTTATTTTCATAAACCACATGGATCCACTAGAATCATTTCATGTGTGTTCTTCTCATAAACTACATGGATCCACTAGTGTCATTGACTGTGTGTTATTTTCATAAACCACATGGATCCACCAGTGTCATTGCATGTGTGTTCTTTTCATAAACCACATATAGAGTCATTGCATGTGTGTTATTTTCATAAACCACATGGATCCACTAGTGTTAGTGCATGTGTGTTCTTTTCATAAACCACATGGATCCACCAGTGTCATTGAATGAGTGTTCTTTTCTAAACCACATATGGATCCACTAGAGTCATTGCATGTGTGTTCTTCTCCTAAAACACCACTAGAGTCATTGCATGTGTGTTCTTTTCATAAACCACCACTAGAGTCATTGCATGTGTGTTCTTTTCATAAACCACATGGATCCACTAGTGTTCATTGCATTTGTGTTCATTTCATAAATCACATGGATCTACTAGAGTTCATTGCATGTGTGTTCTTTTAATAAACAACATGGATCCACTAGAGTTCATTGAATGTGTTTTCTTTTCATAAACCACCTGGATCCACTAGAGTTCATTGAATGTGTGTTCTTTTCATAAATCATATAGATCCACTAGAGTCATTTCATGTGTTTTTTGTTGGAGATATGCCCAAGAGGTAATAAGAAAGTGGTTATTATTATATTTTTATGTTTATGATAAATGTTTACATCCCATGCTATAATTGTATTATTAGGAAACACTAATACATGTGTGTTTTGTAAACATAAAACGGTCCCTAGTAAGCCTCTTGTTGAACTAGCTTGTCGATTAATTGATTATCATGGTTTCCTGATCATGGACATTGGATGTGATTAATAACAAGGTTATATCATTAGGAGAATGATGTAATGGACACACACCCATAGTAAGCATAGCATAAGATCAAGTCATTTAAGTTCGTTTGCTATAAGCTTTGAAATACATAGTGACCTAATCCTTCGACCATGAGGTTATGTTAATCACCATCACCGGATGGGTACTTTGATGACATCAAACACCGCTTCGTAATTGGGTGGTTATAAAGGTGTCATTGGGTATTCTGAAAGTATGTGTTGATTCGCATGGACCAAGATTGGGATTTGTCCATCCATATGACAGATAGATATACTCTGGGCCCTCTCGGTGGAATGTCATCTAGTTAGCTTGCAAGCATGTGACTGGGTCACAAGGGATGACATATCACGGAACGAGTAAAGAGTACTTATCAGTAACAAGGTAGAACTGTGTCACAAGGGATGACCCGTTATGGATCTCCAGATCCCGCTGATGGTTATTGATCGGAGAGGTGTCTTCATCATGTCTGCATATTCACGAACCGTAGGGTGACACACTTAAGGTTCAAAGTTGTTTTAAGTAGATATGGAATGTGCGTTGGAGACCGAATGTTGTTCGGAGTCTCGGATTGGATCCGGGACATCACGAGGAGATCCGGAATTGTCCGGAGAATAAGATTCATATATTGGGGATCATTTTCTAAGTTAGGAAATGTTCCAGAGTATTTGTATGGAGATTCTAGAAGGTTTTGGAATGTTCTGGAAGGTTCTAGAGGATCTCTTGGAGTTTTCTTGAAAACCAAGAAAGGGTCAAAGGAAACCTAGTGGGGCAAGACACGGATTCGTGGGGGAGGAGGACTCCTCCCCCCTTTCCCACCGCCGGCCATAGGAGGGGAGTCCTACTAGGACTCCCCCTCCCTAGGCGCGCCTCCCTCCTTTAAATAGAAGGGAGGGGGCGCCCCCTCCTGGTCCTACTCTCATAACTCCCAATCTCTGCCGCCTCTCTCCTCCACCTTTCTTCTGCACAGGCATAGGCGAAGCCCTGCAGAATTCTCTACTCCACCACCACCACCACGCCGTCGTGCTGCTGGGATTCCGTGGAGAAGATCTACTACCTCCGTTGCTCGCCGGAACGGGGAGAGGAAGGTCTGCTTCGACTCCGCACGTGTGACCGACTGCGGAAGCGCTGCCGGAACGTGGCGCCGGAAGGATCGTCCACACGATCTTGAGATCGGCAAGTGATCGACTACATCAACCACGAGATCTAATCTCGTTAACGCTTTCGGATCTACGAGGGTTAGTTCCTATCTATCTCGTTGCACATGTCTAATAGATTAGATCTTGGATTTTATCTAGATTAGATCTGGGTTTTGTTCGTTCTTGCAGTAGAAATTTTTTGTTTTCCATGCTACGAACCCATCAGTGGTATCAGAGCCGTATCTATGCGTAGATCTGTTGCACGAGTAGAACACAATGTTTTTGTGGGCGTTGATGCTTTTGTTGTCGGTGTCTTAGCGTGTACTTTGCATCTTGCGGCATGGTGGGATGAAGCGGCTCGGGCTAACATTACATGTCATCGCACATGAGACTTGCTCCACACTTGACGTGCAACTTGCTTTGCACAAGTGGCTTTGCGGGTGTCTGTCTCTCCCACCATAGTTAAGATTCAATTTACAATGAGCATCTGACAACACTTGTATCAACGTTGTGGTTCTTGTTCGTAGGTAAGATCGGTCTTATGCGAAAGCCCCAAACCACGTAAAACATGCAAAGAAAATTAGAGGCGTCTAACTTGTTTTTGCAGGGGTTTTGTGATGTGATATGGCCATTGTGTGATTGTGATTATATTTGATGTATGCAATGATCCTTATTGTAATATGGAAACCGGCAGGAGCCTAATGGTTGTCTTTTAATTCTGTTAAGACCTGCGTGTCTATTCATCTTGTAATAGCTTTATTCCAAGTAGTTGTAATAGTTACTAGTGATGATGGACAACCATGAAGCGGCGCCACTGACCTTGACGCAATGCTGGTGATGATGGAGATCATGTTCGTGCTTTGGAGATGGAGATCAAAGGCGCAAGAAGAAAGGGCCATATCATATCACACTTATTATGAATTGCCTGTGATGTTAATCCTTTATGCATCTTGTATTGCTTAGATCGCGACGGTAGCATTATAAGATGATCCCTCTCACTAAATATCAAGTAATAAAGTGTTCATCCTTAGTTGGCACCGTTGCTAAGACTCGTCGTTTCGAAGCATCTCGTGATGATCGGGTGTGATAGACTCTACGTGTGCATACAACGGGTGCAAGCCAGATTTGCACATGCGGAAACTAAGGTTAACCTTGACGAGCCTAGCATGTACAGACATGGTCTCGGAACACGGAATACCGAAAGGTAAAGCATGAGTCATATGGATGATATGATGAACATGTTGATTGTTCGCCTTTAAAGCTACATCATCTCACGTGATGATCGGACTTGGTGTAGTGTATTTGGTTCGTGTAATCACTAAAACAACTCGAGGGATGTTGTTTTGAGTGGGAGTTCATTTGTAATTTGGACTCAATTTATCATAAACACAATCAAAGTGAATTTGCATAGTTTGGTGTAGTCATTGGCATCCGTTCACCACCTTACGCTTAGTTATAGTTGAGATAGTGGAACTATAGAAATTCTGGATATTTACTTTACGAACTGGTATCGTATTGTTTTGAATGTCAATTTAAAGTTTATAAGTCCTATTGCAAACTTTCAGCAAACTCTATTTACTCCATGAAGTTTAATAAATAGTATTAAATCAAGAGTAACAATTCCAGTGTTAGTTTCTAATGTACCATGTTTGCCTCCATGATTCTTGATACTCAAAAGATTGTTTTTAATATCAAGTTTATCTAAGAGCTGAAAGCAATGTTTCAGAAACCATCATATGTGAAAGGTATTGCGATATCTAAAACAATGTGTTGGTTACAGCATGATAGAGTATACGTCCTCATATTTGATGAGAATTTGTGAAGGTTGGAGACGCTAGTCGTCCTAATCCTCCAAAAGGTTTTGAAAAAGAAACATTATACTCGCAATTCACCTTTATAAGCCATAGCAGCTTGATCATGAAAGTTGTCATGATAAGGATGAATAGAAGATGTAAGTAAAATGTTTACTACACTAAAAGATTACTAAAGAATGGAATTTTGAAAGAATGCCAAACATTTGATGAAGGTGATCCACTTCAAAGTGCAAGTCCAAAGGTATTGGTATTTGACTATACACACTTTGTACTATGTGTCATGTGAATGACACCACTATTGATGTTGATAGATTCTTTTAAAAAGAAAAGGAATTGTTGAAAGAGAATCTATAAAATATTTGGCAGAAAAGAAAAGATTGGAGATGTCCAACTTAGGTATATAGAAGATACATGTTATGGCTGTATTCCTTGGTTGTTAAACAATGTGGTTCTGCGGTATTGAATACCGAATCGGTTGGTATGAAGTGTCATACAGGACAACACAATTCATGAACTACAATGGCCTAAGTAACTAGCAAGAGAATGAGTGATGATGTTCATCAAAAACAAATAAAGTGTTATTGTGTTTTTCGTTGTTATCAAACCTAGCCTTCAAGATTTGTTTTAATAATTGTTATTTTGTTCCGGTATTACGAGAACAATGGTTGTTCAAATAATTACCGTATTCCATAAAGGATGGATGAACTTTTACAAGTCTTGTGGGAGAAATCACATCCATAAACATTATTGCTAAAATGTCGCAAGACAAATGATTAAAAGATCACTTATGAAGTAACATCGCTGTTTAAATTATATTTGAAAGAAAACATGAAGAAACTCCATGTTGATGGAATTTTGGAGTCTTTGATTTTGATCAATTGACGCATGTGAGACTTTCCTCGAGATAATTGAAACTCTGTCCATAGGCCAGATAGGAACGGATGACTAGTTTATTGGAAATTGTGCATGCTGATGTGTATAGTCCATGATGTGTAGCCATATGCGATGGATCTTTTTGCTTCATATGCTTTCTCCAAAAATTTGAGTGAATGTATCTGTATATTTACTTAATAAGAAGGAAGTATGAAACATTTGAAAGCTGTTCAAAGACTTTCAAGATGAAGTTGGAAATCATTGTAACAAGAAAATAAAGAGTTTATGATTCGATCATAAAGGAAGATATTTGAGTTACATGTTTAGCAAAAACACCTAAGACTTGAGAAATTGTTGCATGATTTGTGTTTCCCAATAAACCATAGGAGTATGGCATATTCGAGAGATGAAATCAAACCATGTTTGAAATGGTAAGATCAAGAGTGTCATTTATAAAACTGCCATTATATTTTAAAAGATTAAAGCTTTAGTGACTACCGCTTTTACACTGAAAAGAGCACCATCGTGATTCGTTGAAATGACACCATATGAGTTATGGTTTGGGATAAAACCCGAATTGTCTTTTCTTAAATTTTGGTATGCTATGCATAAGTAAAATGTTTACAACCAAAGTCGGATAAGCACGTCTTTGTAGGTTATTCCAAAGAATTTTTTGGGAATTTCTCCATAACGCCGAGGACAAAAGAGCTTGTCGCTTGGAACGTCAAGTTTCTTGAGAAGGAATTTTTCGTGAAAAGTTAAGTGGGAGGACAATAGAACTTTGATAAGGTTGTTGAACCTTAGCTATATGTGCTAGGTAGCGCAGCGCCGGAAAGTGTCCCGGTGACAGCCACAATGCTCATGGCTCTCGTGATTACGAAAGGTGTGATCTCGGAGATTAGAGTTCCTATAGAACCGTGTAGGTCGGTAAGAATCAAATAGTAAGATTTGATAAGCAAGTCATTATTGTTTTGACAATAATGAACCGACTACATGCAAAGAAGCGATGATGGGCCCTGACTCCATAAAATGACTAAAAGTCATAGAATCCGTGATAGTATCCATACACGAGAAATCAAGTTTCTGAACTTAGAAGACCCTCCGGAAAGGCGTGAAGCCTATCGGTCGTGTTTGGATCTATAAAGAAATAGACATGAATGTTTCAAATCTATGAAATAGTCGACATGTCGGAAAGAGTTTACGACAATGTTCAAGGAATTGACTATGATAAGATTTGATCTTTCATAGCGATATTTAGTCTGGACGGATTAATGTAGCAACCACTACATATAAGGGAGGGGCGCCCCCTCCTTTAAATAGAAGGGAGGGGCGCCCCCTCCTGGTCCTACTCTCATAACTCCCAATCTCTGTCACCTCTCTCCTCCACCTTTCTTCTGCACAGGCATAGGCGAAGCCCTGCAGAATTCTCTACTCCACCACCACCACCACGCCGTCGTGCTGCTGGGATTCCGTGGAGAAGATCTACTACCTCCGCTACTCGCTGGAACAGGGAGAGGAAGGTCTGCTTCGACTCCGCACGTGTGACCGATTGTGGAAGCGCTGCCGGAACGCGGCGACGGAAGGATCGTCCACACGATCTTGAGATCGGCAAGTGATCGACTACATCAACCACTAGATCTAATCTCGTTAACGCTTTCGGATCTACGAGGGTTAGTTCCTATCTATCTCGTTGCACATGTCTAATAGATTAGATCTTGGCTTTTATCTAGATTAGATCTGGGTTTTGTTCGTTCTTGCAGTAGAAAATTTTTGTTTTCCATGCTACGAACCCATAATTTTTTTCTCCTAAACCACCACAAGAGTCATTGCATGTGTGTTCTTCTCCTAAACCACCACTAGAGTCATTCCATGTTAGTTCTTTTTATAAACCACATGGATCCACTAGAGTTCATTGCATGTGTGTTCTTCTCCTAAACCACATGGATCCACTAGAGTCATTGCTTGTGTGTTCTTTTCATAAACCACATGGATGCACCAGTTTCATTGGATGTGTGTTCTTTTCATAAACCACATGGATCCACCAGTGTCATTGCATGTGTGTTCTTTTCATCAACCACATCTAGAGTCATTGGATGTGTGCTCTTTTCATAAACCACATGGATCCATTACATTTCACCGCATTTGTGTTCATTTCATAAACCACATGGATCCACTAGAGTTCATTACATGTGTGTTCTTTTCGTAAACCACATGGATCCACTAGAGTCATTGCAAGTGTGTTCTTTTCATAAACTACATGGATCCACCAGTGTCATTGAATGTGTGTTCTTTTCATAAACCACATGGATCCACCAGTGTCATTGCATGTGTGTTCTTTGAAGGGAATATGCCCGAGAGGAAATAATAAAGTAGTTATTATCTGATTCCTTGTTTATGATAAATGTTTATTTTGCATGATACAATTGTATTAATTTGGAAACATTAATACATGTGTGTTTAATAAAAAAAGGAAAGTTCCTAGTTATGCGTCTCTTATAAACTAGCTCATTGATTAACAAGATGATGAAGGTTTCCTGATCATGGGCACTAGATGTTGTTAATAACGAGGTCACAAAATTAGTGGAATGATGTGATGAACATTAATTTGAAGTATAGCATTATGATCAAAGTCATTGTGTTTCTATTGCTATAACATCATACAAAGTAATCCTAGTCCTTAAACCATGAGATCATCTCAATCACTAACACTAGAAGAGTATCTTGATAACATCAAACATCCCATCGTGTAAGGGTGATTATAAAGGTGGGTTCAATGCTACGAAAGTGTTATGTAGAGGCTCATGGATCAAGACTGGGATCTGTCCATCCCGATGACGGATAGATATACTCTGGGCCCTCTCGGTGATATCACACTACTAGGAAACAGCTTATAGGTAGACAAGATATTCAGTGGCGCATATGTAAAACCATGCGCCACAGATATGTATCAGTGGCGCACTAGAAAATATGCGCCACAAAAGTTTGGCACTTCAGTGGCGCACGAAACCAATATGCGCCACAGAAGTCCACATTTCTGTGGCGCATATTTTTGTGTGCACCATAGAAAGTGATGATTTTGTGGCGCATATAGACGTCTGCGCCATAGAAGGTTGATGGGACCAAGCACCAAAAAAAGGGGGGAGAAACTTTTGTGGCGCATATGTCCATATGCGCCACAGAAAGTGATGTTTATGTGGCGCATATAGGTGTATGCGCCACAGAACAAGCAAAAACTGATCCCACCCCCCATGGATCGCCTTTTCGATTTTGTAAAAAATAAAAAAAAATGATAGAAACTTCAAAAAAATAATTCCTTTGAGTTGTAGTTAGATTTTAGGGTATAGATCTAGAAAAAATTTAAAAACATGAATTTCGATGTATTTTGCAAAAATAGGTCATGGCACAGTAAAACGGCTATAACTTTTGCATACGATGTCGAAAAAAAATCTTTAAAATATCATAATGATCGTCTCGAAATTCCCTAATCAAATTCAACATCATATGGTCGTTCTGGATTTTACAGAATGCCCAAATTCTAAAAGAGTAAAAAGTTATTTAGGGTAGAAGATTTTTTACTGCAAAAAAATAAAAAAGAGGGAGAAACTTTTGTGGCGCATTTCCACCATATGCGCCACAGAAGTCTTGGGCGGGATTCGAAATTTGAATCCCACCGGCGCCCTTCTCCCTCCCTTTTTTTCTTTTTCTCCCCCTCCCCACTTCTTCTCCCCAATTCTCCTCCCCTCCACACTTCTCCCCTTCTCCTCCCTCCTCCTCCTCCACTCTCCAGCGACCTCCTCCTCCTACTCCTCCACCACCACCAACTCCGGCGACCACCTCCTCCTCCTCCTCCTCCTCCACCACCACCAACTCTGGCGACCACCTCCTCCTCCTCCTCCTCCTCCTCCTCCTCCACCTCCAACTCCGGCGACCTCCGGTGACCTCCTCCTCCTCCACCACCAACTCCGGCGACCTCCTCCTCCTCCTCCACCACCAACTTCAGCGACCTCCTTCTCCTCCTCTTCCACCACCAACTCCGGCGACCTCCTCCTCCTCCTCTTCCACCACCAACTCCGCGCGACCTCCTCCTCCTCCTCCACAGGAACCTCCTCCTCCTCCTCCACCACCACCAACTCCGGCAACCTCCTCCTAGCCCTCCTCTAGCCACCACCACCACCAACTCCGGCCAGATCTAGATCTGGCCCAGTTTTTTGAAAAAAACTTCTGTGGTGCATATTGGCCATATGCGCCACAGAAGTTTGAGATCTGGCCCGCCTTTTTTTAGAATTTTGGAAAAAAACATCTGTGGCGCATATTATTCATATGCGCCACTGAAGTTTGAGACTTTTGTGGCGCATTTTGAGATGCGCCACAGAAGATAGTTATAAGTGGCGATGTATCAGTGGCGACGAAGATATGCGCCACGGATAGTGAAAAAAGGTGTGCCACTGATAAGGGGTTTCCTAGTAGTGTCACATTGAGAATAGCTTGTAAGCAAGTGATGAGATCACTAGAATGTTATATCACGGGAATGAGAAAAGAGTGCATGTCGGTAACGAGATCAAACTAGGTATGGAGATACCGATGATCGAATCTCGAACATGTAATATATCATGAGACAGAGGGATTTAGTGACTAGCGTTAAAGGTTCACACGATCACAAGAGTCATCGTTGAATATGTGGGAGTCAGTACGGATCTCTAGGTCCCGCTCCTGATTATTGATCAGAGAGGGGTCTCGATCATGTCTGCATTATTCGCAAACCATATGGTGACACACTTAAGGGATACCGACACCATTTGGAGCAAATATGTTTCAGATAAAGATTTTAGAAAGCGCTGAAATTATTTCAATAGACACCGAAACTGTTTCGGGTGAAATTGCTGAAATTAGTTCTGCATGTAATATTGAAATGTTGCTGGGGGTTTTATGTGAATGTTTGTTAATTAAAGTAATTAACAAAATTATGAATAAAAATAATAAAAGAGTTTTATTAAATGAGAGAGCATTAAATTTGGAGAAATTTAATGCATTTAAAGTGGAGACATTAAAAGAGAATGTGAAGGGGCTTTTTAATGTGGAGGGGGTTACCACCACATGAATGGGAGAAGTGAGGGGTCACCCCGCATGGGGCGCTGGCCATGGGGAGGGGTACCCCCTCCTCCTATAAAAGTCCCCCCACTCACACCTTCACACTCACACCTCCTCGTGAAGGATCTCTTTGCTCCTCTAGTATTTTTCCTCCACGGTCTCGGATTAGCGAGATACATGTTCCTGGTGGTCGGGATTGCTGCTTCCGCTGCTTTGCTGGAGCAAGGGAAGTAGGTTGTCGGGGTACCGGACGTGTGTGCGATCACGGATGCACCGCTGCTTTGTGGTGCTAGACTTGGTGGTGCTGGACTTGCTGGAGCTAGATCTGATGGACGTGCTGGAGTTGGACCTGCTGGACCTGCTAGACTTCATCACGATCTTGAGATCGGCAAGTGTACGACTACATCATCCACGAGTTCCATCTCGTTAACAAAGCTTTCTTGTCTTCGAGGGTATGTTCTGTATGGATGTATATCCACCCATTGCTTGTATCTAATAGATAGATCTGGGCGTATAATAGTTCCCATCGTAGGAAAAAAATTGTTTTCTATGCTACGAACCCAACATTCTTTTCATAAACCACATCTAGAGTCATTGCATGTGTGTTGTTTTCATAAACCACATGGATCCACTTGAAGGGAATATGCCCGAGAGGCAATAATAAAGTGGTTAGTATCTTATTCCATGTTTATGACAAATGTTTATTTTGCATGCTATGATTGTATTCATTGGAAACGTTAATATATGTGTGTTTAATAAACAAAATATAAAGTTCCTAGTAATGCCTCTCATATAAACTAGCTCATTGATTAACAAGATGATTAAGGTTTTCCTGATCATGGACATTGGATGTTGTTAATAACGAGGTCACAACATTGGTGGAATGATGTCATGAACATTCATTCGAAGTATAGCATTATGATCAAATTCATTATGTTTATATTGCTATAACATCATACGAAGTAATCTTAGTCCTTAGACCATGAGATCATGTTAATTGCTAACACCAGAAGAGTATCTTGATAACACCAAACGTCACACAGTAACAGGGTGACTATAAAGGTGGGTTCAGTGCTACAAAGGTGTTATGTTGAGGCTTATGGATGAAGAGTGGGATTTGTCCATCCCGACGACGGGATGACGGATAGATATACTCTGGGCCCTCTCGGTGATATCACATTAAGATAGCTTGCAAGCAAGTGATGTGATCACTAGAAAGTTATATCACGGGAACGAGAAAAGAGTGCATGTCGGTAACGAGATCAAACTATGTATTTGGATACCGATGATCGAATCTCGGACATGTAATATATCGCGAGACAAAGGGATTTAGTTACTAGCGTTAAAGTTTCTCACGATCACAAAAGTCATCGTTGAATGTGTAGGAGTCAGTATGGATCTCCAGGTCCCGCTTTTGATTATTGATCTGAGATGGGTCTCAATCATGTCTGCATTATTCGCGAACCATAGGGTGACACACTTAAGGGATACCGACACCATTTGGAGCAAATATGTTTCAGATAAAGATTGAAGAAAGCGCTGGAATTATTTCAATAGACACCGAAACTGTTTCGGGTGAAATTGCTGAAATTGGTTCTGCATGTAAAATTGAAATGTTGCAGGGGGTTTTATGTGAATGTTTGTTAATTAAAGTAATTAACAAAATTCTGAATAAAATTAATAAAAGAGTTTTATTAAATGAGAGAGCATTAAATTTGGAGAAAATGCATTAATGCGGGGACTTTAAAAGAGAATGTGAAGGGGCAAATTTGTGTGGAGGGAGTTACCACCACATGAATGAGGAGGTGAGGGGTCACCCCTTGGGCGCCGGCCATGGGGAGGGGCACCCCCCCTCCTCCTATAAAAGGCCCCCCTCACACCCCTTATTCCACACACCTCCTCGTGAAGGATCTCTCTCCCCCTCTAGTTATTCCCCATGGTCTCGGATTAGCGAGATACATGTTCCCGGTGGCTTTATTTGGAAAGGAGTTGCTGCTTCCGCTACTTTGCTGGAGAGAGGGACGGAGGTCGTCGGGGTACCGGACATGTTTACAATCACGGATGCACCGCTGCTTTGCGGTACTGTTCATGGTGGTGTTGGCCTTGCTAGAGCTGGATCTGATGGACGGGCTGGAGCAGGACCTGCTGGACTTCATCACGATCTTGAGATCTACAAGCGTACGACTACATCATCCACGAGTTCCTACTCGTTAACAAAACTCGTTGTCTTCGAGGGTAACTTCTCCATGGATGTATATCCACCCGTTGCTCTGTATCTAGTAGATAGATCTTGGCGTATAGTTCTCATCGTAGGAATTTTTTTGTTTTCTATGCTCCGAACCCCTTCACCACTAGTGTCATTGCATGTGTGTACTTTTCATAAACCACATGGATCCACTAGTGTCATTGAATGTGTGTTCTTTTTCTAAACCACATATGGACCCACTAGAGTCATTGCATGTGTGTTCTTCTCCTAAACCATCACTAGAGTCATTGCATGTGTGTTGTTTTCATAAACCACCACTAGAGTCATTGCATGTGTGTTCTTTTCATAAACCACATGGATACACCAGAGTTCATTGCATGCGTGTTGTTTTCATAAACCACATGGATCCACTAGAGTTCATTGAATGTGTTTTATTTTCATAAACCATATGGATCCACTAGAGTCATTTCATGTGTTTTCTTCTCCTAAACCACCACTAGAGTCATTGCATGTCTGTTCTTCTCCTAAACCACCACTAGAGTCATTCCATGTTTATTCTTTTCATAAACCACATGGATCCGCTAGAGTTCATTGAATGTGTGTTATTTTCACAAACCACATGGATCCACTAGAGTTCATTTCATGTTTGTTCCTCTCCTAAACCACCACTAGAGTCATTGCATGTGTGTTCTTTTCATAAACCAGCATTAGAGTCATTGCATGTGTGTTGTTTTCATAAACCACCACTAGAGTCATTGCATGTGTGTTCTTTTCATAAACCACATGGATCCAATAGAGTTCATTGCATTTGTGTTCATTTCATAAACCACATGGATCCACTAGAGTTCATTCCATGTGTGTTCTTTTCATAAACCACATGGATCCTCTAGAGTTAATTGGATATTGATACGTTGCTAACGTATCCATAATTTTTGATGTTCCATGCTTGGTTTTTATCTACTTTCTTATGTTTTGTTCCAACTTTGGAGTACTTTTTATACACTTTCTTAGACTAACCTATTAACAAGATGCCACAGTGCCAGCTACCTGTTTTCTGCTGTTTTTGGTTCCAGGAAAGTCAGAAAATGAATATTCTCGGAATTGGATGGGAGAAAAGCCAAAGCCAATTTTTCACCGAGGGGGACACAGAGCCAGAATATGAGACGAAGAGGGGCCAGAGGGCTGCCACACCACCTAGTCGCGCGGCCAGGCCTGGCCCGCGCCAGGGTGTGGTGTGGCCGCCTAGGGCACCCCCTCGGCCTCCCCTTCCGACTATAAGATGCCTCCGATACAGAAACCCTAAGTCCCCGATCAAAATTTCACGAAAGAGTCTGTAGCCACTGCCGTCTCCATCCCTAGATCAGAAGGGATCTGAAGCTCTTCCCGGCACCCTTCTAGAGGGGCGAATTCACCTTGGAGGCCTTCTTCATCACCATGCAAGCCTCTGGTGTGATGCGCGAGTAGTTCATCCATGGACTACGGGTCCATGTAGTGGCTAGATGTCTGGTTCTTCTCCTTTGTGCTATCATGTTTAGATCTTGTGAGCTCCGTTCATGATCAAGATCATCTATTTGTAATCCTACATGTTGTGTTTCCGGGGATCCGATGGATATTGAGATGCTATTTCAGATTGATTATTGATTCTATCATGTCTTTGTTATTTGTGATCTTGCATTCCTTCTGTTGTTAGTAGATATCTTGGCCAAGTAGATGTTAGCAACTCCAAGAGTTAGTATTTATGCTCGATAGTGGGTTCATGCCTCTAGTAATCTGGGGAAGAGACAGAAATCTCTAAGGTACTAGATGTGCTGTTGCTACTAGCGAGAAAACAGTAATCCTTTGTTCATAGAACAATCGTATTGTTTACTTTACATGCAATGCGTAATGCAATTATCTGTTGCTTGCAACTTAATACTGGAGGGGGTTCGGATGATAACCTGAAGGTGGATTATTAGTCATAAGTGCAGTTGGATTACGGTCTATGTATAATGTTGTAATGCCCAATCAAATCTCAAAGGAGTCAAGATGATTAGTACATGCATGTATGCTTTCTTGATGTTTGTCAATTGCCCCGCTGTAATTTGTTCACCCAACATCTTATCTATCTTAAGGAGAACCACCACTTGTGAACTATGGACCCTGGTCCTTTCTTTTACCATCAATCGACAATGTCTTCATGTTGATGACAAGTACGCCATGAGGGGTTCCTCGAGGCGTGTGGAAGAGAGGGGTGTGAGTCGTACGGGATTCCGGGACGGTGAGCACACAAGTTTACCCAGGTTCGAATCCACTGGCTTTGGATGGATCCTACTCCTGCTAGCAATCCAGTAATACTGCAGAGCCGGAATATGGGTTACAAGGGTTTCGCCTGTGCGAGTTGAGATTGTAGACTATTGTGAGGGTTCCCTAAAGGCTCTCCCTAGGACGGATTATATAGATATCTGGCCTAGGGTTTAGAGGAGAGATCTATCCGGCTACGACTAAGAGTCGGTTACAGAGTACATCTTGAACTACAAGTAACCCTATGGGCCTATGTCGGAAGTCTTCTGGGCCGTCCCGTAGCCAGATGGGACTCCGTTCTTCTCTTTGACTGGGCCGCCAGTGAAGCAAAGCTCTAACCCGAAGTGGGCCACCCTGGTCAGTGAGGTACATTGAGGATACCCGGAAAGTATATCCCCAACAGCAGCCCCCGGAGGCCTCCAAGATCCAAAGTCGGATTCATCATCGTCCAGCTTGATCTTTGGCTTGCAAAATCTTGAAGGGTTCCTGAAACTTCACAAGAAATGATGCAATCCGGGTCTCAAAAACAAGTCGGACCTATAAATGTGATATTCAGATTTCCAGCTCTGAATTCAAACTAAACCGGAACTTGGTCTCTGACGTCATCTGACACCAGTCATGGTAAAGTCACGTCACTGATAGACATTTCCTGTCAGCACGACCGTTGGTGGGTCCGCCTTTTGCGGAACCGAGGCACCGTTTCAATGTGTGCGTGGAGATCGAGGCGGCGTAATCATCGCGTGGGGTCTTCCCAGTTCTTTCCATGACGCGTGGCATATTTACTGTAACATTTGCACGAATCTTGGCGCAGCTGGCGGTTATAAGGGGTGAGCATTCCTTTTCCTCATCTTCTTCACCTGTTCTCAGCGCCGTTTCCTTCTCCCATGCGCACAGAGCTCCCTTGCCTCCAGAAATTCCTAGCGCCACCCATCCAAGGTCACCGGCGCACCGGAAAAATGGATTCCACATCATCCTCCGGCGCGGCAGTGACGACGGTGATAGCAGCGGTGGTGGAAAAGGAGAGCAATCGCGGGGTCTGGATCACGTGCGTCCTCGACGACGACAAGCTCCGTGGCTTATAAGAAGAAGGGCTCCTCTGCGCCAGTAATTGGTGGAGCGGCTTCGGCGAAACCGTCCCCAACCCTCGCGACGGCGAGCGAGTGCACTTCAGCACTCACCTGGACAGAGGTCTGAGTTTCCCTCCCTCAGATTTCTTTTCTGATGTTATAGATCATTATGGAGTTCAACTCCACCATCTCTCCCCAAACTCCCTCTTAGAGATGAGCGCTTACACATCTTTGTGCGAGGGGTATCTCGGCATTATGCCGAGTCTCACTCTCTTCCGATACTATTTCTTAGTCTGGAGAAACTCCATCACTGTCGATAATCCTTACATTACCGGCACTATTAGTTTTTGGGTTAGGCGTGAGCGTGTTTATCCACGGATTTTAGCAAGTGACTTGGTTAAGCAATGGTTGGCTACTTTTTTCTATCATAAGGACATTCCCGCTCCCGGCAAAGCTACTGCATTGCCAGCTTTCATCGATGGAGCCGCCACGCCTCAAGCATCTTGGGATGAGGTCGCTACAACTCTTAGTGATGATCTGCTTCTCGCCAAGAGGAGGATCGAATATCTGATGAAGCACAAGGGCATGAGAGGGTCCAACTTGGTCCAGTGTTGGGTATCACGCCGGATCCAACCCCTCCAAGACCATGGAGATCGACTGATGCATTCCATCATGTCGTCCAAAAAGGATTCCCTCCGCATCAGCCCCAGAGCCTATACGGCAAAGGATTATATAAGCCAAATTAAGTGGCAGATAAGGGAGCGGATCGAGAGAAAGATTCCAAATGTATCCCTGGACATGCATACAGCGGAAGATCCTGTTGTGCTGCTAAGCCTTAGCAACAACCCTTTTTTATGTGCTCATATTTAAGTTACTTCACAATACTTTGTTAAACTGTTGTTCTTTTGACTTAAAACACTGGTGAAGTAGTCCTGCGCTATGATTGAAGAGGCCGAGAACCTTAAAAATCTGGTGGTGGAAAACAAGGACCTCCGCCAAGAGCTGGACAAGCTTAAGGCGGATCATGAGAAGAGCATTGCTCAGATTTTCGAATCCTCCTCCATGGACACCGATGAGCGTGATCGTAAGATTGTGACTCAGGACAAGAAAATATCGGATCTCAGTAATGACTTATTCAGAGAGGGATATCACCGAGGCACTCCGGGCTGAACTCTAGAGCCTTTGTGAGGAGAAAACCAAAGTCGATGATGTCATCTTTGGTATGTTTCCATCTTTCTGACTTGTCTACATTCATTCTTCGACTCTTTCAATGTCGGGTTTCTTCTACTAACCATTTTGCATTATATGCATAGGTCCTCTGAACTTACTGGACTCAGCTTCTGCCGAGTCTCGCACAAGCCGGCTTACACAAGTCGGCGATCTTCTTCATGACTTCCGCCAATCCATCAAGCATATCGGCAAAGTTCTCAAGGTTCTGGATATGCATAGCATGTCCGGTTTTCAGGTGTGGGACAAGGCCAAGGAGATGCCGCAGCTTGTTCAGGACTAGAACATGTCCTACGCGCGAACTGCAGCGCAAAACGCTCTCACCATGGTCATGAGCCACCATGGAAGCATGGAGATCTGGAAAGTGACCAGGGGATATTCTACTGTGGACGAAGATGGACATGAGCAAGATATCAAGGACATCATGGACTCCTGCGCCGAATATGGGTGTCACGTGGCTGACTTAACTAGATACGACACTCCCTTCTTCACCCGCGTGGACACGCCGCTTCCGCCTTCTGAAGAAACAACTGAAGCTTCCGACGATGATCAAACCGTGTCGGATTTGAACATATCGGATCATTATCAAGGTGTGGCTGATGTATCCAGCGAGCCGGCAGTTCCTACCACTCCTACTGCATCATAGATCATCAGAACAAATGTATTATTCTGAAAAACATTATGGATCTGTAAATAAGTAGTGTGATACTTTTGCTAGTGCCAAGTTTTTAGCTATTTAGCACTTTTGGCTTAAATATTTATGTGCCTGAAATGTTTGCATAAGCACTTGTGTTTTTTGTCTACACTTATCGTTTATTTGGCTTTCCGCCTCGTCCCTTTCGTGAGCCGGCAAACCTTTAGCACGGAAACTTTGCGAGCAACAGAGCTCAATTGCTAAACCAGTTTAAACTCGGAAACAAAGCCGGCTTCCAGTACCAACAATTCACTACTCGAGAAATGCCCGCATCCAGCAATCAAAAAAATAACCAAAGTATAGACTATATTTAGATTTATACCCGAAGGTAGCATTTTTAGAATCGGAAATCTAAACTAGAACAAACATGAGCATAAAGTACTTTCAAGTATTCTGGGATTTTCGACTGTGACATGATCATGCAGAACTGCTTTCTTGACCTTAGCTGCTTGAGATCCGAGGAAGGTGACGTAGGTGTATTTCTCTGTGGGAAAGGTTTTCTTCCCCTCCGGCTTGGGATTTGAAGCATCATCTTCCTCCATGTCGGAATCTTCCTTGGTCTCTTTGTCCTTTTCGGGACTCTTCTTTCCCTTCTTCTGGTTAGCCCTTTAGCCAGCAGTGTCATCTTTCTTAATGTCGTCATTGAAATGACACTCGGTGTTTGTGTGAGACGAGCCCCCATTGGCGTCGAGGTGATGCACACATGGGTTATTGGCAATGTCGACCCAAGAGTAGGTTTTGCCAGGTTGCTGGTCTCCTCTACCTTGAACTCTTGATGTCCCACGACCGTGTCCACGGCCACCGCCACGTCCTCCTCGTCCTCCAGACCCGAAAGTACCAGTAACCACTGCCGTTTCTGTGTTGGGCTTTTCTTCCGAGGTGTTCTTGCGCTTCTGAGCTTGTTGCTTTGGTTGTTTTGCCGAATGTGGCACAATTAGGACGTTCAGTAATCCCTCTGCGTCGTCGGTAGCATCTGCATACTTGCTCGTTGTTTCTATCATTTCTCCCAAATTAGTGACCTTGTCACACTTCAAGCGATGACGTAGTAAACCAATTGGGAGTCCTAGAATGAAAGCTTCAATCGCAGTCTAGTCATTTACTCCCTCACAGGAGTTCTTGGTGTCGATCCATTGTCCGAAATAATCTCGGCAAGTTTCTCCGGGTTTCTGGGTGCAACGTTGTAGGTCTCCTACCGTACATGGCCTCCGATATGTCCGGTCGAAATTCCGAAAGAACGCACTTTGCATGTCATACCGGTTGTGGATGGTGTTCTCCGAAAGTTCATTGAGCCATGATCATGCCATGTTCCGCAACATGAGTGGGAGATATCGGGTTGCGACCAGGCTATTTCCGCCTTTGGCGATACAACAAGCTTGGAAAAAATCCTGGAGCCAAGTGTTTAGACGAGTTATACCGTCGTAGGCCTGAATGTGTCTTGAGATAGCGAATCCTTCCGGGAATTTTGTGGCTCTTATGCGTGGTCCGAAGCATTATGGGCTCACGTATATGTCATCATTTTCATAGCACCGCGCCTCTATGTTTGGAGTTAATCTGGTGTCGCGCATCACTTGGAGACAAAGATCGTCGTCCTGAGTGACGACTATGGCTGTGGTGCCTTGGAGCCGGACTTCGACTTCTACCACCACCTCCTCCGCCACGACGTCCTCATTGGCCTCCTTGAGAGCCGTTGTGATGGCTACTTGGTGGAGAGGGTGGGGCAACTGGATTGTTTCCGGCTGATGGCCGGCCTCCGTCCGGAGCGTCATTATTCCGGTTCCGAGGAGGGTCTTCATTGCGACGAGCCCCCTGCCGGCTTGTCTCGGCATGGTTTCCGTCATTCCTTCGTCTGTCACTCCCACCATGGTGGGGCTCAGCCGGACGGTTTGAAGGTCTAGGAGGTGGAATTCTTTGACGGTCAGCCTCCCGATGTTTCTCTTTGTCTTCTCCCCTACGATCGTTTGACTCTCGTCAGGGAGGGTTTCTCGGATACAGTGCAGCAATTGCTTCTTGCTCGGCAGCTGGAGCAACATTGCGCCAGTCACGTGCAGCTCTATGATGCTGTCCTGAAGATCCGGTTCTTGAGTAGTTGTCTTCCCAACGGTCGGATCGGTAGTGCTGTTCCGGAACACGCTGGGGCCTTATATCATTCCAGGCTGAGTCCGTGCCACATTGGTCGGATTTGGAGACCAGTTTTCCCCTTCCGGATTTCACAGCCCTTTGCTCCTCCAGACCCTTGGTGAGTAGCTTGATGCCCAATCGAACCTTTTCTGGGCCTGGATTATTCGACAGGATATCTCGAGGTGCAACAATGTTCTGTATCAGTGTTGGATACACTAGATCTCCTTTGTTGTCCAGACAAGGCATCCCTGGGTCTCCTTCGAAGAGAACCTTGTGTACTTTCGTGAATTGGTCGTCACGTGTGTGGCGCTTCCAGGTCTTTTGATGCTGCCGAGAGACGTACTTCTCCGCAGTTGCCATGCGTTTCTTCTCCTCCTTGATGTTTTTGGATTCATCCAAGAGTACTTGACGACGCGCTTCTAGGGCCTAGGCCCTTTCATGCAGTTCTTCAGCAGTATGTTCTGCAGCTGTAGGGATAGGTGTGGTTAATGCAGCATCGATGAGTTTACGTGCACCTTCAGTGATCATGTGTCCATCCACCAATTCTTCTTTTGGCTCGTCTGGGATAAGTGCTCCATCCGAGTCTTCTTCGTATTCCTCGGCAATCACTTCCTCTGCCGAAAGATCCTTTGTCAGGGTCTTGTTTTTCTTGTTCTTCTTCTTTGCCTTCTTGGTAGCGCCGGTAGCAAAGACGGCTTTTGGCTCATTTCCCAGAGTCAAACTTTGATCGGTACTTTCGGCCATTTGATTCTCGGGATCATCTCCGAGATCCATGTTGTCCTGTGCTTCGTCCATGTCTTCTCTGGATCCTTCGTCCATGTCTTCTCCTTCTGCAGCAGCTGTGGAGTTAAGCTCCTCTTAATATTCCGCGGAGAACATCTGGAAATCTTCCGACATCATGGAGTTATCCGAGGATGCTGGTAATTCGACGCTTGTTCCGATAGCCTCTAGCACCTAGTCGGTGTTGTCTTCAGCATCGGCAGAGCCGGATCCGGATCCAACATATCCGACAAAGTGCGACGCGTTCCTCCTAAGATAACTGCGGTCTTCATAGTAGTTTCGTCGAAACGCCTGATGGTCTCGAAGATTGCATCTACGCTTGCATCTTGCATCATCATGCGCCTCAACGTGTATCTCAGGAGAGGTCTGTCTGTCCCGACGTCATCAGAGCCAGAACCAAAGTTATCTTCTTCCTCTTCCTGGATTTCGACCCCCGCAGGTGGATCGATCTGGGATTCGACCTCGCTAGGGAGATCCACTCCAGATTCAACTTGTACTACGAGATCTGCCTCAGGTTCAGCTTTCTCCACTATCTCCGCAACAGGTGCGGGCTGGGTGGGGTTAGGGTTTTCTAAGATCCGGAACTCTGCCGCCTCCGCGGACAAAGGGGACCCAGAAATTTCTTCTGCCTCTATCATCACCGATGGGGTCGGTGGGGCAGGTTCAGCAAAACCGACGTAAACATCGATCTCACCAAAAGACATGATGGTGTAGGTGGTCACTGCTTCCCTAGCCGGAATCCAAGTCTCGTCGAGGACGATGAGAGGGACGTCAATGGCGTAGGGGATGCGACCGACGGTGATAGTCTCGCTGATTCCAATTCTTGTAGATTCCGCTTAGAACGTAGATCCGAAGCTCACCTGCCCCACGGTGGGCACCAACTATCGTCGTGTTGGTGACAAGTATGCCATGAGGGAGTCCTCGAGGCATGTGTAAGAGAGGGGTGTGAGTCGTACTGGATTTTGGGATGGTGAGCACACAAGTTTACCCAGGTTCGAATCCACCGGCTTTGGATGGATCCTACTCCTGCTAGCAATCTAGTAATACGGTAGAGTCGGAATATGGGTTACAAGGGTTTTGCCTGTGCGAGTTAAGATTGTAGACTATTGTGAGGGTGTCCTAAAGGCTCTCCCTAGGATGGCTTATATAGATATATGGTCTAGGGTTTATAGGAGAGATCTATCCGGCTACGACTAAGAGTCGGTTACAGAGTACATCTTGAACTACAAGTAACACTATGGGTCTATGTCGGTAAGTCTTCTAGGCTTTCCAGTAGCCGGATGGGACTCCGTTCTTCTCTCTGACTGGGTCGCCCGTGAAGCAAAACTCTAACCCGAAGTGGGCCACCCTATTCAGTGAGGTACGTTGAGGATACCCAGAAAGTATATCCCCAACATACAATTGTTTACTGTTTTCTATTTACTTTCTGCAATCTTCTACTATCTTCCACACAATACGTTTAATCCTTTATATTCAGCAAATCTGGTGAGATTGATAACCTCACTATAAGTTGGGGGAAAAGTTCTGTGGTTGTGTTGTGCAGGATTCCAAGTTGGCAACAACACCTTGGAGGTGTTTCCTTGCTGCTACTGGTTCGATAACCTTGGTTTCATAACTGAGGGAAAACTTGTTGCTGTGCTCGTCATACCTTCCTCTTGGGGTTCCCCAACAAGCTCGATATATTTTGGGCCATCAAGCTATTTTTCTGGCGCCGTTGCCGGGGAGTCAAGGACATCTTCACAAGGGGAGTCCCTTATAAACAATCTCCTTACTTTGTTTTATTTGTTTTGCTTAGTTTATTTTTGCTTTGTTTGCTTGTTTCTTTTATCAAAAATACAAAAAAATCAGTTCCTACTATAGTTGTTATTTTCATTGGTCTGTTATTGACTTGCTTTATCATGCTTTCTATCAATGGTTGGTTTCTTTGAAACTGAATCCCAACACACGTGTTACTTTATTTAATTGCTTTCTTTACTTTCTTGCATACAAACACAACTCTCTTTAAAACACCTTTTACTCGAGATCAAAGGAAACTTACAAGTATCCTTCGGTACACAGTAACAAAGGGCATAAATTCCTTAACCAAATATCTCAATGTCGGTTCAATACTCATCTTTCGAAACTAGCTAAAATTGATTTGTGCACTTGTAGTTATCAAGCTATTTTCTAGAGCTATTGCTGGGGAGATAAGTGCTTTTGGTCTTTGTTCTTAGTTGCTAATTCTATTAGTTGTTTTACTAAAGTTGTTTACTTGTTTTAGGTAAACACCATGACTGCACTTGGGTTGATGAATCAGCTTGATGCAACCAAATACCTCGGGATGTTTAATAGAGGATTCGTCAAGGAATTCTTGAGGGGAAGAGAACAAGAGTATGAGGTTAACCCTCATTTCATCGCTATCTCGATGAGGATCCTTATGCTCGTTTAATGCATTTTACCGAGTTATGTTGAACACTTAAATCGAAAGGCTATTCTGATGATTAATTAATACTCAAATTTTTTATCCAATCTCGAACCAACACTCCTCTATCTTGGTATAGAATTTTCCTTGCAAAAAAATTATACTTGGGAAAATCTTAAAGTAGAATTTATATTTCAATTATTTCCCAAAGTTAAGATACATGAGGTAAGAAGGGTGATCATAAACTTGAAGAATCGCCCAAGAGAAGGTGTGGTTAGAACTTTTTAAAAGTATAAATCTATCCTTAATAGATGTCCCCACCATGATTTACCTGAATGGTATGTTTTACACATTTTCTATGGGGGACTTCACTAAGAAAGACTCAAATTCCGGAGGTTCATTTATGGAACTAAATATAACTAAAACTTGGGAACTTTTAGAAATAACTCACTGTAATAGAGAAACTTGGGGATTCGTCTAGGTGGCGAAGGAGGTATAGAAATTGAATTTGTTTCTCTCAATGCTTATAAGGAATCTAGTAAGGTTAAGTGATAGCCTGCAAGAGCACATGTTTGTTTGAGCATGTTTTCGTGCAAGTATTAATTCTAGTTCTTATATTGATCCTAATAAGGAGCCTAGGAAAGTGATTAACTGAGGCGTTTTTGTCACACTCCAGGTGTCACTTTGTGTTGAGTGAATTGACTGCAAGTATTGAGAATGGAAGTGGGTGAGTGAAAAGGAGGTAGATTTAAGTATTGTATGGTACGTAAAGCAAAAAACATAAAAGTAAAAGTAAGGAGGTTGTTCCAGATTCCTATAGATGAGAAGTTAGGCGCGGAGAGAACCTGGGTCATGGTGATAGTGAATGTGCCAGGTGAGTAAAATGGAATATGTGATTATGATACTTCTTATTCATATGTGGGTAGGCAAGCAACCCATATACCTATCAAGAGTCCTCTTGGTATATTCTTCTTGATCCCAATGATCCGTTTTCCTGCTACCAAAGTCATTGACATCACATAAATTAAGGTCTTCTGACCAGATCAAGGCTTTAAACTTGGTGGTTCCTTGTTGTCCTCGAGTTATACTAGCTCCTCTTTGATATAGGTCGTGTCAATCAGGGGTCGCAGATTCGCTCGTAAACAAGTTCATATCTATGAGATCTCAGGATCATGTTACCTGGGCCCTTAAATTTGATAACAAGCATTAGACAAACATAGATAGTCATTTTAAAAATATGATAATCATGACAAAAATAACAAATGGATGGAAATAGAGTAGGCACAACACATCTCACCAATTCCCTACATCTCCCACGCCTATGGGGATTTACTCAGACATGAGAGGAGAATAGATCAATATAGAATCATATTGCATACGAAAACCATCTCAACTTTACCGTAGCAAACCACAATACCATTGGAGGTCAAATCAAATACAAACCAAAGTAGGAATAGAGGTTTAAGCCCTAAACTTACAAGTGTGAATCTCTCTCCCTCGATATGAATGCGGAATTATGGTGGAGTTGATGATCAAGAGGCTCAGGATCTTCGAGGGACGAGGTGGTGTTCTTCTCCTTCTTCAGATCTGATCTCCTCTCTTCTAGGCTGATTGCGGCGGCTATGTATGTATTTTGTCCCCCCCCCTTCCTTCACTAAAGTTGCTTGTATTGATATAACATAGGCAATAGAAGGTAGTACGTGTGAACCATACGGTGGCCTCCAGCTGTATCGTCAGTCGTTAAAGGCTTTGTAGCCTTCCAATGGAAAAGTATTCAACTGGGGATTTTCTCAATTAAGTGTAATTAGACCATGAATGCTCTCATATCTTCCAAAAGTGCCTAGTACCTGAAAACCAACACAAGAGAACAAGGTTTCGCTAACTTGCAATATTAGAATTAGTTGAAAGATCGAAATCATTGAAACCCGGTGAAAACCAATGGAAAATCCTCGATAAAAAGAGTCAAAATTTGGAGCTATCAACTTCCCCAAGCTTAGATGTTACTCGTCCTCGAGTGACAAAGATATAAATAATAATATTGAGAAATGAGTTCAAGTAAGGAAACTCATAAGTTCAAGGAGATATCATATTCCTTCATCACAAATCCTGCAATCTTTAACATGAAAAAAATGAACAATTGCACTTAAGTTCGCTTCCTAACCACATATTACTTGCTAGCTGATATTTTTTAAACTCAAAAGAGATTGTCCAAATTTGTTTAGGCTTGCGAATCAATTTTTAGTGCCTCTCTTTTATGAGAGTTAAAATATTTTAAGCATGAACGCTTTACTCAAATTATGGGTTCCCTAGTAGATGTAAAAAATAAGGATAATCTTGGAGCTTTTCATTAACATCCACTTCAAAATTTGTGGCTCTCCAACAACCTATATCTTCCTTGTCTTTCAAAAACTTTAATATTTTAAGTGGCGAGGTGATGCCAAGACTTCATATGAATCAAACAATTTCTTCTAAAATCTTGATAGTAGTTTATTTTTGCTCTAGTGCTTGGGCTCATGGGATTAAAATTTTGCACATTGCAGCAATGCTACAAATGTCTAGCCAACTCATAGCCAAAATCTAAGATGAACTCAAGATCTTTCGTAGGACATAGGAGTTGTTAATGCATGAAGTTTTGGTACTCTTGTAGTTCACTTCAATAAAAAATTTGTTTTCAACTCAGCAAGACAAGTTTGGCATCTCCCTCAACCACCATAAAATATCTGGGGGAAGGCGCGGAAAACAAAAATTTCCTACGACGGTACCCCAGAAACTTAGCCTAGGATCTATCTATGTAGTAATGCGGTAACGGCCAATGCGTAGAGAATACATACCCTTGTAGACCGTACGCGGTTAACGTTCCGCGGGAAACATGGTTGATGTAGTCGTACTCGAAGCCAATCTCAAGGTCGCGAAGCTCCTCACAGGTCACCCCTTGCTCCTTCTAGATCTTCATCATCTTCATCGTGCAACAGCTCCGGCTCGCGACATTTAAGCGCCCCAAGTGTAGCGCCTCGTGTCTTTGTACACATCCGGTGCACGATGAGACCTCCGGCTCCCCGATCCCGCCGGGGGTGCGGAAGTTGATATCCGGCTAGGAATCCCTGCAGCGCAACGGCGTACTGCAGGTGTGCCTCGATCGCACAGCCCAGACTTGGGGCCATGGTCACGAGGCATGGAGGGAGAGAGAGAGAAGGAGGAAGTCAACCAAAGGACTTCTCCAAATATTGGTGTGTTAATCCCACCCATGGGCACCCCTTTATATAGGGGAGGGGGTGTGCCCTCCCCTTTGGGTTTCCCATGTGCGACTAAACAAGGGAGAGAGGGGAGGGGGCGCATGGGCAACATGGGCCGCTGGCCAAGGGTGGGCCCCACCCCGCGCACAGCCCTAGGCTGGCCGGGTGGGCCCCCTCAAGGCGCCTGGGCCTTGGCCCTTTGGCCCTTGCCCTTCCCTCCTCCAGTTTTCCCTCATGGGCCTTTATTCCCTAGGAAGTTTGGCCCATTAGTGGAATAACTCTTCAAATTAGATTTTAATATTATATTTAA
Source organism: Avena eriantha (assembly GCA_910589775.1). Lineage (NCBI taxonomy): Eukaryota > Viridiplantae > Streptophyta > Magnoliopsida > Poales > Poaceae > Avena > Avena eriantha. The sequence goes on along the minus strand of OU342746.1, from coordinate 35,161,713 downwards.
TATTAATTACACTAATAAATATGTAAATACATATTAAAAAATCCATCTTGACTCAAAACACCTTTCGGTTCCCTTTCGATTTGCTCCAAACGACTTCGGATCTTTCTGCGGAACATTTTTGGTCCTTTATTCTTTCTTCGAACAACTTCGGATCTCTCTGCGGAACGATTCCGGCTTTCTCTCTTTCTCTACTATGATTCCATCTTACGAATGATCGCTCTCATCGTACCCTTAAGTGTATCCTCTCACGGCTCGGGAATGCTCTAGACATGATATGTATCAATGATCAATAGAGGGACCAGGGATATCCATGTGACCCATATGCATTCCTGATGACAATGTCGTTTGAACCGTCTAAATGTAGCATCCTCCTCCTTTTGTTTCATGATACAACTTGTCCGAGATCCGATCATTGGTATCCCATACCTTGTTCAATCTCGTTTACAACAAGTTATGTTTTCTTGTTACCGTGATATTACATCCCCGTGACCTAGTCACATGTTGCAACATTTATAGATGTAATCTCACCAAGCCGGCCGTATGTATCTTTACCCGTCATATGGGTGAACAAATCTCGGTCTTGCAGTCACATGTCATCTACCGTTCCTTCGGAATACCCAACGTACACTTTTATGACCACTTTATTACCAAGTGGCGTTTGATGCAGTCAAAGCAGCCTAGGGAAACAGTGAGTAATATGAGCTCACGGTCTAAGGAGGAGTCTAGGTATAGCTGTTGCAACAATGAACTATATGACTTGATCGTGTTGCAATCCTTCGAGGAATGTCCAACCACATCATTCTCCAATGACATGATCTTGTTGTCAATCGGCATAAATGCCCATGATCTTGAAACCCAGATCATCTTCATGACCAATGAACTAGTATGAATAGAGACTACTAGGGACTTGGTTGTTTCATAGCACACCTGTACCAATGTTTCTACTTCGCACAGTTCTATCACAATATGAAACTATTATAAACTAATTGAGATATGACAATAAAAACCTATTTATTATTTGCCTCTAGGGCATATCTCCTTCAGTCTTCCACTTGCACTAGAGTACAAATAATCTAGCTTGCATTTTACTCATATAAACCATATTCCATATGCGTTTACAGATCATGCATGCTCATGGGAAATGTCATGTCCATGTTCTGTTTTACCAGATCATTATGTCTTTTGCAAATCATTAATGTCTTCCTAATTTGAAATTCACACCATTATCTTATAATGGGTCGAAGTATTTGTTTGGCAACAAAGTGAGACTTTTGTTTCTAGCGTTTATGATGACGGTCGTTTTTCACTGTTGTCATCTAAACATCGAAACACACTTTGTTATCCTTTGTGTATATACTATAGTCATGGCAGCAGAACGAGGCCTGATTCTAGGAGCTTACAGTGACTTTAGATCAACCTCGAGGGATTTCTCATGGGCACTGGGCCCTGGGACAAATCATTCTACGTTAAAAGTGAACTAGCCCCGCCATAACATTATACAACACATCAGATGTAGCCTTTATAATTCTATATCTATGTAGATCCTAGTGCATGAAATGCATCTATGCCACTTACATTGCTTCTTGCTACTTAAGTACAAACTTAATTCTGGTTCAATGATCAACTCAGGAATCACTTAAAGACATGTTCTTACAGTTAAGAGCTAGTCCTGCCAACCAGAACCTTGGGTCACATTATGTCGAGTATACAACATGGTTTTATGGAAGAACCTATGACAGAGGCATAGAAGATGCAACGCATCTCTTTCTTTCAACCATAGTTGCAATACTCAATGCTTCATATAGTAAGAACTTCTTTCTTATTCCATTCTGAGCTACTTCAGAATCTTGTCTTAGGACATTCTGAACATCTTTCAGAATCAAGTCCAGGAAGCATTCAACATTTAGTGTTTATTAAACTTACTGATCTATCTCGATAGATCTTATTGTTTAATAAGTTCAACTTCATCCTTATTTATCTAACTTAAATGTTATTAACACCAATCACATCATTCACATATGTCGTCCACATATCCCAGAATGATTTCACGCTCCCACTCAAATATGACATTCATGTTTGAGATCTAGGGATTTTACTTAGCTCCCACTCAAAATATGTCAGTTACATATTATGAATTAGCCAAGCTGATTTGCTCCCACTCAAATCTAGGTCCTCTCAATAATGTTGGACATTCCAAAATTCTTTGATTATCATCAATTTGCGAATTCCAATTGCGAGACTTCAATATCCATATATTTCTAGTGTAGATCCAAAAGACTTAAGCATCACTACTGTTGTAATCAACTCCTTGAATTTGTCCAAACTTGTGACAAATCGAGCTTTTGTCATTCATTAAGTTTCATTTCCTTCTTATGACTTTGCAGTCAATCAGAAATATCAAGTAAACTTCTTTACTTTAATAAGATCAAGTAGCATGTTACTTTGCAATCTTAAATGTAACTTAATATAGGATTTTATGACTCCTAGTCATTTCTCGCACTCAGGTCCATCACGCTTCTTTGTAATTTGTAGGTATGTCTTGTTCAAAACATGACAAGTGAATCAATAATATAATTCCACAAACTTGTAGAATATATAGTTGAATCCTATTTTCTTTAGTAAAAGTATTCCCTTGAAACTTTATGATCATTATCAACAGTTTCTCCTCTATTTGCAGAGTTTGGTTTCACGAAACCAATTCCGTTGTGCCACTCAACAATTCGGAGGCAAGGTCAAATACCTTGTTTTGACCTTTTACTTTCTTCCACCTGTATCTTCATCAAGACACATCAACTTTGGACAACAGCAAGTTTGCCCCTTGTGGAAGATGCATTCATAGCTTCCTAAGAATGCTCTACAAAGACTTGTTTATTCGCCACGACTTCGACTTGTCGAAATCTCCAGAAACTCGAACATGCCATAACACTTGTGGTGTTGTTTCCACGAATCTTTTAGATGTTCCTTTGTATTTCAAATGAGTGTTTGCTTATTTTGATTTTTAACTCTAAACGATAACTATAACCCTGATAAGAGATAATATTACACCATATGTATCTAGTATATATTGATTATGATGTTTAGACATTTCAACATAGTTTGAATTCGTCCGATTATCATAATTTCTGAAACATCTTTCACAAGTTCTTTTTATGCTAAACTTAACTTGAATGCCTTAGTCATGTCGATCAAATCGAAGAGACTTGTTAATTTAGTTAATTCACATTTAGTTATGAACTCATTTGAACAATTCAAATCATTTCAAACTTCATGTTTCATTAAGTAAATACACTTATTCACTTAAGTCCACAATAAATGATTTCCACTACTTGTTGAAAATACGATACATCCTATGTATAAGATTCAACATTTCTTCGCATATCACCGTTTTACCAGAATGCAGAGTTTTAGTCATTCTGCCCAAGAGGCATGGTTTTGCAAAGTCTCTAGATTAAGCATCTAGGACCCCGATCTTTCTTAAAGAACCTACAATAACCAAAATGACTTAAACTGTAGTGTCATTTCATTATTAAGATTTGGATATCTTTTAGCATTCTAATCATTTATAAATGTTTAAACTATTATCATTAACATAGTGATGAGAATAACTTATTTATAATCATAATGTGACCATAAGGTATTTCTCATAAGAATAGTACAAACTGGTTTGTAACTTGTTCATATGAATAATCGTCTCGCCAAAAGCAAGACACACAAACTAGGATTACAAATTATATTCAATTCCACTAATCCAAATGATAAACTTTGAGGGAATACGTGATGTTGGCTATCAACTATTTTGCTTGCCGTCATCAAGTCACGTTGCCTCAAACCCAGCAATTTCTCAAGCAGATATTCCTGTTTTCACAAAACGGGACAAGTATCAAATACTTTGCAAACTGCAATGAGTTTTGCAAGAACCACATTTATAATTTCTATATCTTACAATACCTTTTCATCCATGACCTCCTTTTGCAATCAAGCCCTTCTAAGAGTTCTCAACTCTAATGCAAGATCGCTAAGTGTTTTCCAAACATTCTATTTTCATCCATGATGGAGTAAAACTCATCCAACGGCTCATACTCTATGTGCCTTATTCTGTAGAATACAAAATGTAGCCCAATTCTCCATCGAATGGAGGATGGCTTATTGGATGATTATGGAGAAAACACAAACATTCTGGAGTCATCGAATTATCTCCTAATGGTTATCGTATAAGGTCACCTTTTATGAGGATATCCCTCAAGCGTGGGTATTAATCTAAGAAGTTGGACCCTTTTGCTAAGTTCCATATTAAGCAATATATTCCCATGGTCACAAAGTACCTCAATGGGATAGGCTAAGATCTACTAAGATATTTGCAAATAGACATCTAGACTAAGTTTATAATTAGAGATTAATTTATAATTGGTCTCCACTAAAACGGTCATCCCCTGGACAATTTTAGTGATCGCATGATCCCTATCCTCTGCACCTCCCCCGATCATCACGGCCATCAGTGCATTATCAAAGGTAGACATTCACTAATGTCAATCACATCATCCATGTGACTCATGCTCGATCTTTCGATCTCTTGTGTTCCGAGGCCACGCTTCTATGGCGTGCTAGGCTCGCCAAATCTAACTTGTGTGTATTCGATGTGCAACATGGCTTACACCCACTATATGCGAACGTAGATATGTCTGACCCCCGATCATCACGGCCGACCTCATACCGAAGAACTTTCTTGGTGGTGCACACACAAGGGGAACAACATTGGAATTAAATAGGGATTATCTTATTTGCTACCGTTGAGTATCTAAATACTAGCACACAATAAGATGTAAAAATGGTATCAACATCATATGTATAATGTGATATGATATGGTCTTTCTCGCGCCTTGATCTCCATCGAGCGCTCCAGCATGATCTCCATCGTGCCTTGGTTTGACGCCAAGTCCACAACGCGGACACCAGGTCGTCCATCGGAATGATGACTATTACTATACTACTTAGTAACATAAAAGTAAACTACTTTACCTTCGTATCGACCAATGCCATATCATAATCACATGCCCCCTGCAAAATAAAGTTAGACGCCTCTACTTTATCTATTGCAAGTTTTACGTGGTTGTTAGGGCTTTCGCACTAGAATCGTTTCTAAACTACGAACTTTCCAACCACAACATGGATCCGACAGTTGTCTCTACTACACCCCTTTCGGGGCCCTCCGTTGTAAATGCTATATAACCTATCGAATGAGAGACAGACACCCGCTAGCCACTTATACGGTACAAGCCGTATGTTGAGCGTGGAACCATTCTCGCGTACGAATACGCGTAAGGTCGGTCCGGGCCGCTTCATCAAACAATACCGCGATATAAACAAGTATACGTTTGAGGGTAACAACTAAGGGATCAATGCCCGCACAAAACTTGTGCGTCCTGGCCGTACAGCACTCCTACGCATAGATCGGCTCTGATACCACTGTTGGGGATCGGCACGGAAAACAAAAATTTCCTACGACGGTACCCTAGAAACTTAGCCTAGGATCTATCTATGTAGTAATGCGGTAACGGCAAATGCGTAGAGAATAGATACCCTTGGAGACCGTACGCGGTTAACGTTCCATGGGGAACGTGGTTGATGTAGTCGTACTTGAAGCCGACCTCAAGGTCGCGAAGCTCCTCGCAGGTCACCCCTTGTTCCTTCTTGATCTTCATCATCTTCATCGTGCAACAACTCCAGCTCACGACATTTAAGCGTCCCAAGTGTTGCGCCTCGTGTCTTCGTACACATCTGGTGCACGATGAGACCTCTGGCTCCCCGATCCCTCCGGGAGTGCGGAAGTTGATATCCGGCTAGGAATCCCTGTAGCGCAACGGCGTACTGCAGGGGTGCCTCGATCGCACAGCCCAGACTTGGGGCCATGGTCACGAGGCATGGAGGGAGACAGAGGAGGAAGTCAACCAAAGGACTTCTCCAAATATTGGTGTGTTAATCCCACCCATGGGCACCCCTTTATATAGGGGGAGGGGGTGTGTCCTCCCCTTTGGGTTTCCCATGTGGGACTAAACAAGGGAGAGAGGGGAGGGGGAGCATGGGCCACATGGGCCACCGGCCAGGGGTGGGACCCACCCCACGCACAGCCCTAGGCTGGCCAGGTGGGCCCCCTCAAGGCGCCTAGGCCTTGGCCCTCCCCTCCTCCAGTTTTCCCTCATGGGCCTTTATTCCCTAGGAAGTTTGGCCCATTAGTGGAATAACTCTTCAAATTAGATTTTAATATTATATTTAATATTAATTACACTAATTAATATGTAAATACATATTACAAAATCCATCTTGACCCAAAACACCTTTCGGTTCCCTTTCGATTTGCTCCGAATGACTTCGGATCTTTCTGTGGAACATTTCCGGTCCTTCATTCTTTCTCCGAACAACTTCGGATCTCTCTGCGGAACGATTCTGGCTTTCTATCTTTCTCTACTATGATTCTGTCTTACGAATGATCGCTCTCATCGTACCATTAAGTGTATCCTCTCATGGCTCGGGAATGCTCTAGACATGATCTGTATCAATGATCAACAGAGGGACCAGGGATATCCATGTGACCCCTATGCATTCCTGATGACAATGTCGTTTGAACCGTCTAAATGTAGCATCCTCTTCCTTTTGTTTCATGATAAAACTTGTCCGAGATCCGATCATTGGTATCCCATACCTTGTTCAATCTCGTTCACAACAAGTTATGTTTTCTTGTTACCGTGAGATTACATCCCCGTGACCTAGTCACATGTTGCAACATTTATAGATGTAATCTCACCAAGCCGGCCGTATGTATCTTTACCCATCATATGGGTGAACAAATCCCGGTCTTGCAGTCACATGTCATCTACCGTTCCTTCGGAATACCCAACGTACACTTTTATGACCACTTTATTACCAAGTGGCGTTTGATGCAGTCAAAGCAGCCTAGGGAAACAGTGAGTAATATGATCTCACGGTCTAAGGAGAAGGAGTCTAGGTATAGCTGTTGCAACAATGAACTATATAACTTGATCGTGTTGCAATCCTTCGAGGAATGTCCAACCACATCATTCTCCAATGACATGATCTCGTTGTCAGTCGGCATAAATGCCCATGATCTTGAAACCCAGATCATCTTCGTGACCAACGAACTAGTATGAATAGAGGCTACTAGGGACTTGGTTGTTTCATACCACACCTGTACCAATGTTTCTACTTGGCACAGTTCTAGCACAATATGAAACTATTATAAACTAATTGAGATATGACAATAAAAACCTATTTATTAGTTGCCTCTAGGGCATATCTCCTTTAGGTGTTGCTGACCATAGTCATCCCAGCACATCGTGTTCTAGTTTTGTTCCTCTTTCGGTTGGTGCTACTCTTGGTCACCTCCAATATTCTCCCAAGCGGGGTTTCCTCCTAGGCGCGAATCCTTCCCGAGGTGATCATTTCTTGATGGAATTCCTCCTCATCGAGGACCGAATTCTATTTTCCTGGCAAATAGAAGCTTGGGGAAGTAGAAGTAAAGTTTGGTGAAGATCACCGTTAGGTTAAAAATAAAATTGGTAAGAAGGAAGAGAACGCTGAGGCCTATAGACTACCATGAATTTGGTGCTTGCCATGTGAACAACAACCAAGAACTTATTGCCAGCCACCAGTCTCGCACGAGGCATGACTAACTCACTTGCATAGGTGATCTAAGTGATCAAGCCACCACAACGGATGTCTCCTGAATGAGCTGACCATTGGTAGAGAAAGTGTTGGATCTGCAAAGCACCCAAGTTTACCTTATGCTCCATCTTGGGATGGATATACATGTAAATCACACTTATCTCAAGGCTTGCCATTGGCCCGGTGTCTCCCTTCCCAAAGATAGAATTTTCCAGGAAGGTGGTGAAGTAACAGATGGTGGGATTCTAGATGGTGGTAGTTTTCTTCCGCAAGTAATCAACATCCCTGAAAACAGAAATTTGCTCCCGAGCAAACATTGCCTCTTCGAGGACTTCTTTAGTGGTATCGAGCTCTCCCTCATAGGAGAGACCAAAGCAATCACAAAATTGAAAGAAAGTAAGGTTCCTTAGTTGCCCATTGAGCACGAGACTTACAATGCAATGATGTTGTTGGAGTGCAAGGTCATCATGGAAACTTGAAATAAACTCCCACGTGGCATGCTCGATGGTGTCGGGGGAAAGGAGGAGAAGGCTGCCATTCCGGCGTTTCCAACCAGCGTATCGAAATCCTCCTTAAGACCATGGCGAGAGAGGAAGTCATGCCATGCCCACTTGGTGGGCAACACCTTGCGTCTTCTCACTCTTTTGTAATCCTTGTTCAAGGCGGCCTTCAGAACATCCCCTCCTGACGTCTCTTCTTTGCACCCAGTGCTATGGAGCTGCCAGGGGGTCCCGAGCTTCACGTGTCCTTCCCGATGTGGAAAATCTTCCCAATCTTATGCATTTTACTGAAAAATTTCAAAGCAAAACTATATGAATATGGTTTTTATTGTATAAACAAATGATTACAGGTAGAAACTATAAATTCTAATGTGAGGAAACAATAATAATCTCAAAATATGAGGAACTCATCTCGATAGCCAATGTGAGAGTTGCAACCATGGATTTCGGAAAATAAAGAATGGATTGGGTGAGAAACTTACCAATGTGAAGATTCCCCCACTCAAACGAATCAAATCGGTGAAGAATCAAGGATCTAGGAGGTTCGGGTTTGAGGTTGAGAGAGAAAGGTAGAGAAAATGAGAGGAAGGAGATGGTTGGCTAAGTTGGCAGCCAGTCGCTGTCGTTTTTACGAGGTAATGCAGTCAGTACGCGTTGGCCGTATGGGTGCATCCCGCCCGTACCGACGGTCTTCACCATTGGATACATGGCTAGGGTTTCAAGATCAAACCAGAGTCTTAGTACGGGCATACAGTACCATGGGATCTGGTCGTACCGGTGGTTGTTATTCACCCAGTACCTTGGGGGAAAATGAATTGCCTTCGTCAAAGCATAGTACAGGCGGGCTGTATGGGAAACCACAGTCGTACCACTGCTCGTTAAGTGTTCTGTGAGGAAGAGCGATTTATTTAGCTTTCTCAGCTTATCGGTACAGGCGCACGGTACGGTCGTCTCTGGCCGTACCACAACTCGTTAAAGGCTCTGAACCCTTTATTCATCCTTTATTTTCAATTCTCTCCTTCTAATTTAAACCTTAGCTTTATATTGGCATGTTTCCTTTGCACAATTTGGCTACAAGAATTTTATTAGCCTAACTAAACGAATAGAATGAAAAAGCTATGCTATTTTATTAAGAAAATGGGTTGAGTCCCATTAAGCATTTATTTTAAGAAGGTTGACTCGATTTAATCAACCTCTAAATTTTTGGCACAAACCTTGGGCTGCCCCTCATGAAGGGTACTTACCACTTGAACGCGTTTAGGTGGCTCTACATTTTTTTTCACCTTGTTCTTCTTTCTTAGGAAAATAACGAACAATCTTATCATCATATATGTTGAAAACAATTTTCCTGCTAGAGCATTCCACATTTGCTCATGTAGTGCTAAGAAAATGTCTTCCAATGATGATTGAATGTTTCTCATCTTCAGGAACATCAAGTATAATAATATCAATGGGTATGAAGTGTTGATCAGTTCTAAGTAAAACATCTTTGATCATACCGACATGTTGCTTAGTGGTTCTATCAGCCATTTGCAAGCTAACTGAGGTAGGAGAGTAATCTTCAAGATTTAATTTCATAAAGAGGGAATAAGGCATAACACTAACACCTGCACCTAAATCACAAAGAGCATTGAGGATGTTAGTTTTTCCAATAGCATAAGTGATAGTTGCTATACTAGGATCCCCAAGCTTAGTAGGAAGCTTGTGTCCAAAGCTCGGCATCACTACTACAGTCTTAGTTACGTTTTTCTTTCTGTTAAGAATATCTCGCATGAACTTTTTATAAGTAGGAACTTGAATTGCATCAGCTAGAGGAAGTTCTAAACTAAGATTACTCAGGGCCTCGGAAAATTAGTCATAAACACTCTTGTCCAATTCATATTCAACACGGTTAGGATAATGGATTTTTTTAGTTGGTTTTACCGTTTCTTTTTCCTTGGTCGCTGGCTCAACATCCTTTTTATTCTTTTTATTTGTTGTTGGCTTTTGCTTCTCAATTTGTTTCTTGTTTGATGTGATAACTTCCTCTTCATGTTCCTATTTAAGTTCAGCTTCTTCTCTTGGATCAATAGTTTCAGCGTTGGAGTCGTATTGTTTATCCTTGTCGCTCGCCTCTTCCTCTTATTCATTTTCATTTTAAGCATCATTTTTTTGTTTCTTTGACCTTCAAGATCAATATCATCTTGCGGATCCACAAGGTCCTCTTTTATTGACTCATTTCTTGAGTCTCTTTTGCTTTCCGGGCGTGTTCTTCTTGGTACGAAGGTGGCCCTTGAGATTCCCGTGTTTTTGTACCACGTCTAGTAACAATATTAGAAGAAACAAAATTGCAATCATAATTACTTTGATTTAAAACCAAAGCCTGAGTTTCAGCTATCTAATCGCATTGGGTTTTAACCATACTAATATATTTATCAAGGTGTGTCGTGGCATATCCTAGATCATCAAAAACTATGGTTATTTTTTCTATATTTTCCTTTGGAAATTTAATCACTTATAATATTTATCACGAAACTGAGAGTGTTGATGTTGAAACTTTTGCATTATAAGATTCATTTCATCCTCTAGAATTTTTTGGATGTTATTCCTTTTTCTTCCATGGATCTTTTAACTTTAGGCATAAGTTTTGGAGGTATATTAGACATACCTTTTTATGGGCTAGTATCCTCAATATAATTATATTATTCATCATTGAAGGATCTTACCTCAAAAATATTTATGCACTCGGATAGCATCACATCACTAATATCTCCTCCTATAGTTAAATCAATCATATGTTTTGAATCATCACTGAGTCCATTGTAAAAGTATTAACTGATCAAATGCTCTTTAAAACCATGATGGACTTCCGTTACCATCCCATAAAATCATTTCCATGCTTGAGAAAAAAATCCCACTCTTTGAAAGAAACTTGTTATGTCAAGCTTGATATGTATAATTTTAGTGAAAGCACAGAATTTTTGCATAAACTCTCAGATGCAATCCTCCTAGATTTTTATAGTGTGATTAGGCAAGGATTGTAATCAAGTAAAAGATTTATCTTTTAATTACCAACAAAAGAGTTTAAGAACCACAAACTCCTTTTGCAGCCTTGCTGGTTTATGAGTGTTTCAAAGGTCATCAAGCTTTGTCAAATGATCACTTGGATCTTCATCTTCTCTTCTTGCAAAATAAATTTCTTTCATCATATAGATTAGCTCACGATCAATTTAAAATTCTGGGCTTTCAAGTTCAGGATAGAGAATAGGCATTTTTCTATGCTGCCTAGATGGATTCCCATAGTCTCTCAATGATTTCTTAGGCTCTTCCCCTTCTAAGGTGATGGTCAAATCTGCCATCAAGGGAATCAATCTGTTTACGTCTATAGAACATGAGTTAGAAAATCTTTCAATAAATTCTAGGCATCTTTAAGATGGTATATGTTCAGTGTAAGGAGGTAAATAAGTTTTTTCGGAACGTGTAGTACCTCTGTCTTCAACTGAGATCATGGATGGTGTCAACACTTACAAATGTCAAGAAACAAATGCTTAGCACTTAGCTCCCTGAAAACGGTGCAAAAAAATAGCTTGATATCCTGCAAGAGCACATGTTCGTTAGAGCATGTTTTTGTGGAAGTAGTAATTCTAATGTTTATATCGATACTAATAAGGATCCTAGGAAAGTGTTTAACTGAGGAGTTTTTGTCACACTCAAGGTGTCTCTTTGTGTTGAGTGAATTGACTACAAGTGCTGAGCATGGAAGTGGGTGAGTGGAAAGCAGGTAGATTTAAGTATTGAATGGTACCGAAAATAAATAAAATAAAATAAAAACTAAAGAGGTTATTCGAGATTCCTATAGATTAGAAGTTAGGCATGGAGAGAAACTGATTCATGGTGATAGTGAATGTGCTAGGTGAGTAAAATTTAATAAGTGTTTCTGATACTTCTTATTTATATATGAGGAGGCAAGCAACCCGTATACCGATCAAGAGTCCTCTTGGTAGATTCTTCTCGATCCTAGTGATCCTTCTGCCTGCTACCAAATTCATTGTCAGCACATCAATTAAAGTATTCCGACCAGATAAAGGCTTTAAACTTGGTGGTTCCTTGTTGTCCTTAAGTTATACTAGCTCCTCTTTGATATCAGTCATGTCACTTGGGAGTCGCTGATTCACTAGTAAACAAATTCATATCTATGAGATCTTAGGATTAGGTTACTCGGGCCCTTAAATTATGTTGGGCCACACAGAGATAAACAAATATTTTGCCCTAGCGCGGAACACCCAAGACCAATCTTAGGTCATAGGCCACGAGATTACCGCTTAGACGCGCAGATGCGGAAGTTGATGTAGCGCGTCGAAGTAGTGTCGAACGATCCCACGGACAGTCCTCCGCCAGATCCCCACAAACACCTTTGCCTCTAACGCCACACGTGCAACGCCTCTACCGGTATCCACACGTACAGGAAGGAGCTTCGGATAGAGGATTGCTAGATCATGTCTAGTCCGAAATGGAAGTGGAGAAAGTGACGGCTAGGTCAAGGACTATTGCTTGTCACTCCACTTACATACACTCCCACTTGGGATCAACGCTTGAGGCCCATCTAGGCCGTATTCCAATCTACACATGGATCTAATCCACATGGGCTCCTTACCCTTAAGTGTGTGACCCTGCAGGTTTATGTACACCTGGACACTACATGAGCTACTCCACCAAGTATCATGTCATGGCTTTGAGTCCAACTCACTCCCATGAACACTTGGTCTCAAGTCGATAGATAGTAGCGGCCTCTAGCAAGACGTGTCAACTCCCAAGTGCCATAAATTCAGAAGACGAACCTTCAATGTGACTTTCGTCAAAGTCCCTTTGCCTCATGATATACTTTTCAAGCTATAGGCAAGTAGTTTCCATCCCTTTAATAGCTTAACTCTCTTCTCGTACCATGATATGTGATTCATTGGACTAACACTTAGTCTAACTCCTCAGTTAATACTTAACTGAGTAGCGAATGGGCATGCTTCTGAATCATATCACACGAGAGGGCCCAGAGAATATATCTCCATTACGGAGGGGCAAATCCCATCTTGGTAATCCACGTCACATAGCTTGCTTCACAACCAACCCGAACTCTACCTTTATAACTGGCCATTTACGGAACAACGTTTGATAGAACCTAAGTTGGCGATTCACAATTCGGATCATGTAATCACCTCAAGTCAAAGGATTCCATTGCTTGGGACTGCAAATGGCAACATGCTCGTTGCATCTCAACTGTGGGTCAGTCCGACTCGCTAGACTCTTTAGCCGAATCAGAGTAAGTCGGAATAGCATCACCATGCCCATGACAAGTGAAACCGTGTCATTAGCCGACTTGCACATTGGTCTAAGTTGTGTGTCCAGCACAACCTCAACGACCAAGGACAATCTAATATGAACAAACACAAATATATATAGTTCCACAACTAAATCACGTATTCAGCGATACATATCTGATGTTCATACAAGGACTACTTTACTTTATGAATACTTTGGGAAATTTCATCAACCATGATTGCCACTAGGGCATATTCCCAACAGTCTCCCACTTGCACTAGAGTCAATCATCTCGACATCACATGTCCAAGAATCTAATGCCCATGGCTCTTACGTGCGCCTCATGCTTAGGCTGTGGAAGTGGCTTTGTCAACGGATCTGCAACGTTTGCAGCCGTGTGTACCTTGCATAGCTTGATATCACCCTGATCCACGAACTGGCGAATCAGGTGGTATCGCATGAGTATATATTTGTTCTTCTAGTGTTGTCTAGGTTCCTTGGCTTGTGCAATAGCACCATTGTTGTCACAGTACACGTCTAACGGATTGAACGAGCCCTGAACCACACCAAGATCAATTAGGAAGTTCCTGATCCAAACAGCTTCCTTTGCCTCCTCCGAGGCAGCAATATACTCAGCCTCTGTTGTAGATGCAGACACAGTCTCTTGCTTGGAACTCTTCCAGCTTACAGCCCCTCCGTTCATTATGAACACGTACCTAGATTGCGAACGAGAATCATCAGAGTTAGTAAGGTAACTCGCATCCGTGCAACCCCTTACACTGAGTTCATCCTCACTTCCATAAACTAGGAACACATCCTTAGTCCTTCTCAAGTACCTAAGAATGTTCTTAACTACTACCCAGTGGATTTCTCCAGGGTTAGCCTGGTATCTGCTCACAACACTTAGAGCATAGGAAACATCTGGCCTAGTATAAATCATGGCATACATAATGGATCCGACTGCCGAAGCATACGGAATCGCACTCATCCTACTTCGCTCATCAGTTGTCGAAGGACACTGAGTCTTACTAAGTTTTACAATATGGGACATCAATAAGAACCACTTCTTAGACGATTCCATGTTGAACTTCTTCAACACTTTGTCCAGATATGTACTTTGGCTCAATCCAATGAGCCGCCTAGATCTATCTCTATAGATCCTGATTCCTAGTATATAAGTTGCCTCACCCAAGTCCTTCATTGAAAAACTCCTTTCCAATGACTCCTTAGTTTCTTGCAACATCTCGACATCATTTCCATTCAATAATATGTCATGCACATATAGGATTACAAAGGTTACTTTGCTCACACTAAACTTCTATAAACAAGAATCATGATCTCTCTTGATGAAGCCAAACGATTTGACTACCTCATCAAAGCAAATATTCCAACTCCAAGATGCTTGCTTCAACCTATAAATGGATATCTAAAGTTTGCACACCTTGTCAGCATTAGCCGGAGTGACAAAACCCTCGGGTTGTATCATATACACGTCCTCGGTTAATTTTCCATTAAGGAAAGCAATTTTGAAATCCATCTGCCCTATCTCATAATTGAAATAGGCTGCTATAGCTAACATGATCCGAACTGATTTAAGCATCGCTACGGGTGAGAAAGTCCCATCGTAGTCAACTCCTTGAACCTGCCGGAAACCCTTCGCGACAAGTCGTGCTTTATAGATAGAAATGTTTCCATCCATATCAGTTTTCCTTTTAAAGACCCATTTGCACTCGACAGGTCTTGCACCGTCTGGCAAATCAACCAAGTTCCAAACTTGATTTTCGTCCATGGACTTTAATTCGGATCTCATGGCTTCAAGCCATGACTCAGAATCAGAACCCACCATCGCTTCCGAATAAGTTTCTGGCTCATCATTGTCTAACAGTAATATATCACAAACACTTTGTAATCTTGCCGATCTTCGTAGTGTAGGTGTAGCTACCGGCTCAGGTACCACGACAGGCTCAACCTCCAAAGCTTTCACCATATCACTACTGATCGGTTCCTCTCAAACTTCTTTGAGCTGCACCATACTCCCACTGACTTCCCGACTGAGAAACTCTTTCTCAAGGAAGACACCATTCCGAGCGACAAACACTTTGCCCTCTTCTCGGTTATAGAAGTAGTAGCCCAAGGTTTCCCTTGGATATCCAACGAAAATACACTTATTCGACTTGGCTGCAAGCTTGTCCGACTGAATTCTCTTGAAAAATGCTTCACAACCCCAAATCTTAAGAAAAGACAAACTTGGCTTCTTGCCTGTCCACATCTCATGTGGTGTCTTCTCTACGATTTTAATGGTACTTTGTTTAGTGTGAATGCCGCCATTTCTAGACAATAACCCCAAAATGATACAGGTAGATCTGTCCGACTCATCATTGATCGCACCATGTCCAACAAGGTCTGATTCCGCCGTTCCGACACACTGTTCCTCTACGGCGTACCTGACGGAGTGAGCTGAGGAACCATTCCACAACTCTTCAGATGGTCATCAAACTCGTGGCTCATGTACTCGCCTCCTCGGCCCGACCGAAGAAACTTTATTTTCTTGCCGAGTTGATTTTGTACTTCATTCTGGAATTCTTTGAACTTTTCAAAGTCTTCTGACTTATGTTTCATCAAGTAGACATATGCATATCTACTCAAATCCTCAGTGAAGGTAATGAAGTACTCATAACCACCCCTAGTTTTTGTGCTCATTGGACAACATATATCACTATGTACTAGTCCCAACAAGCCAGATGCCCTTTCACAACTCTTTACAAAAGGTGTCTTGCTCATCTTGCCTAGAAGGCTGGATTCACATGTCTCGAACGACTCCAAGTCGAACGAAGTTAGGAGCCCATCATCATGGAGATTCTTCATGCATTTCCAACTTATATGACCAAGTCGACAGTGCCAAAAGTAAGTCATATTCAGATCATTTGGTTTCAACCTTTTCATATTTACGTGATAGACCGACCCACCATCAAGATTCAAAATAAATAACCCGTTCTGAATGGGTGCAAAGTCGTGAAACGTATCAGTCAAATATAAAGAACAACCATTGTTCTTAATATTAGGCTCATAGCCTTGTCTCATCAAACATGAGGCAAAAATGATGTTTCGACTAAGCACTGAAACATAATAACAATTATTTAGTTCCATTAAGAATCCTGAAGGTAAATGAAGTTGCATCATGCTGACTTCCAACACAGCAACTGTTGCTTTGTTGCCGACCCGAATGTCAACCTCACCTCTTGCTACGCCCCTAGTTCCTACCAGTCCCTGCAACGAGTTGCAGATATGAATGACTGGTCCGGTATCATATACCCAAGACTACCAGGTGCATCAGTAAGATAAAAGGTCTATAACATTGCAAACAAGTGTACCTGAGTTGGAAGTCACACCTCCACTCTTGGCTTTATCCGCCAAATACTTGCTACAATTCCTCTTCCAGTGGCCATCCGCCTTGCAATAGAAGCAAGCAGATCCGGCTGAAGGAGATGACTTAGTTCCCGTGGAAACGCTTGGGATCTCATCCTGAGCATTACCTCCTAACTTAGCCTTCTTCTTCTTAGTCCAAGAACTATTCTTAAACTTAGCCTTATTCTGTACCACCAACACTTGGCTGATACCTTTCTTGAGATTAACCTCTGCCTGCTTAAGTATCCCATGTAATTTAGTGAGCTTCTTATCCATGCCATGCATGTGGTAGTTTGATATGAACTGACCATACACACTAGGAAGAAAGTTCAGAATTATATTCGTAGTGAACTCTTCGCTAATGGGGTAGCCAAGCCTTTCTAGAGACTGCACGTAACCAACCATCTTGATCACATGCGGACTGAGCGGATCACCATCCTTAAGCTTACAACTCAGAAAAGCTTGAGAGACTTGATACCTCTCAGTCTTTGCCTGATCTTGGAACATACTTTTGATGCTTTCAATCATATCGTAGGCCTCAACATTCTCGAACTGCTGCTGCAAGTAAGGTTCCATGTGAGCAAGCATAAGATAGCTAATCTCCATAGACTATTCACATGTTCTACGATAGGTATTGGTTGCTGCGACACTAACATTCTCATCCGCCACATCTGGAAGCGGGTTGTCTAGAACATGGTCCCTCTTTTCTTGTTTGAGAACAATTCTCAGATTACGATACCAGTTGGTGAAGTTTGTTACATTAAGTTTATCTTTCTCTAGGATGGTCCTCAATGAGAAACTGGATAGCTGAGGGACACTGCTACTAGGTGCCATTATCTACAACAGAAATATGCAAAACACTTAAGACAAGTATTCATAAAAGACCAGGCGTATCAAACACTTTAATACTTATGCTCCCACTAGAACCAGCACCCCTCTGATGGTTACTTAGTGATTCAGGATCCTAAATAAGCAAGTCGACTAGTGAGCTTTAGCATCACTCCTAGCTGTCAAGTGATCTAGGTAGGCAACTCCTTGCCAATCGCATCTCATGTGACTCCTGTTGGTCGGGTGGCATCTCATGCCCCGACTCCCGACCGACCTCTCCCCGAGCCCCACAACCATTGTGATAGACCCGTCTAGCTTACCAAGTGCTTCTGCTGTAAGATTCTGACTCGAACGCATCTAGTCGAAAAGAATTGGTAGAACCTTAATTTTATGAGCCCACTACCAAGAATGTACGACTTGTGATGGTGCACCACCGGCGGGAAGACCAACTAGACCTTCTTTGAGGGATTAAAGTTTAACCACTATCTCATAGAGGTAAAACTAGAGACGTAACAATAACACAAAATAATCCAATTATAATGTGAAATGGTATGGCTCCCTTCATGGTGATGCC
The DNA here is from genome assembly GCA_910589775.1 of Avena eriantha. Taxonomy (NCBI): domain Eukaryota; kingdom Viridiplantae; phylum Streptophyta; class Magnoliopsida; order Poales; family Poaceae; genus Avena; species Avena eriantha. Next base: position 35,143,437 of record OU342746.1, on the reverse strand, counting down.
CATCTCCATGAACCTGTTCTTCATGCCTTTGGCTGCCATATCCTTCAAATCCTCCAAACATGCTACACTAGCACTAAGGATTATATAGGAAGATGGCATCTCATGCCGACACGCAGGTCGTTACACAATAACAGTGATATCACTTTGGCTCCAGCCGGCTGACAAACCCGTGATATGCAGATCACATATGGATTACACACATCACATGCATATAAGCCATACCATTCACAACTTCCTTCAAAAACAATTTATGCATAGATATGATATCTACCGCTGTTGTGAACCCTGCAACGACATATAATGCACTACGACAGGGCGAAGCCGGTGGTCCCTCGTGGGTGCGGGCAGCGACCGATGATTTCCCCGAAATCATAGATCTAATCTGCATTCCGAACCATGGATTCCTTCATTGGATAAAACTCTTTTACCCAAATATGATCCCTGGGCAGATCTGACCAATCTCATTCATCATCCGCACCTGATCTTACATGCAACCCTGAGTGTGATTGTTCCAATCAATCTTGCACAAAACCGATCTATCTCATAGATCGACCACCAAAACCCTAAGTGGATCCTATCCACCACCTCGTGCATATCACATACGTATAGATCTAGAGCCTAAAACCAGAAGCTTTCGCTCTGATACCACTGTTGGGCCACATAGAGATAAACAAAACTTTTTCCCTAGCACGGAACACCCAAGACCAAGCTCAGGTCATAGGCCACGAGATTACCGCTTAGACGCGCAGATGCAGAAGTTGATGCAGCGCGTCGAAGCAATGCCAAACGATACCACGGACAGTCCTCAGGATTCGACAGACGGTCCTCCGCTAGATCCCCACAAACACCTTCACCTCTAGCGCCGCACATGCAACGCCTCTACCGGTATCCACACGTATAGGAAGGAGCTTCGGACAGAGGATTGCTAGATCCTGTCTAGCCTGAAATGGAAGTGGAGAAAGTGATGGCTAGGTCAGGGACTATCCCTTGTCACTTCACTTATATACACTCCCAGTTGGGCTCAACGCTTGAGGCCCATCTAGGCCGTAGTCCAATCTCCACATGGATCTAATCCACATGGGCTCCTTACCCTTAAGTTTGTGACCCTATAGGTTCACGTACACCTGGACACGACATGAGCTACTCCTCCAAGTATCTCGTCATGGCTTTGAGTCCAACTCACTCCCATGAACACTTGGTCTCAAGTTGATATATGGTAGCGGCCTCTAGCAAGACGTGCCAACTCCCAAGTGCCGTAAAGTCAGAAGACGAACCTTCAATGCGACTTTCATCCAAGCCCCTTTTCCTCACGATATACTTCTCAAGCTATAGGTGAGTAGTTTCCATCCCTTTACTAGCTTAACTCTCTTCTCGTACCATGATATGTGATTCCTTGGACTAACTCTTAGTCCGACTCCTCAGTTAACACAAAACTGAGTAGTGCATGGCCATGCTTCCAAATCATATCACACGAGAGGGCCTAGAGAATATCTCTCCATTACGGAGGGGCAACTACCATCTTGGTAATCCGCGTCATGTAGCTTGCTTCACAACCAACCCGAACTCTACCTTTATAACTGCCCATTTACGGAACAACATTTGATAGAACCTAAGTTGGCGATTCACAACTCAGATCATGTGATCACCTCAGGTCAAAGGATTCCATTGCTTGAGACTGCAAATGGCAACATGCTCGTTGCATCTCAACTATGGGTTAGTACAACTCGGTAAACTCTTTAGCCGGATCAGTGTAAGTCGGAATAACATCACCATGCCCATGACAAGTGGAACCGTGTCATCAGCCGACTTGCACATTGGTATAAGTTGTGTGTCCATCACAACCTCAATAACCAAGGACAATCTAGTATGAACAAACACGAAAATATATAGTTCCACAAGTGAATCACGTATTCAGTGATACATATCTGATGTTCATACAAGGACTACTTTACTTTATGAATACTTTGGGAAATTTCATCAACCATGATTGCCACAAGGGCATATTCCCAACAAATTGGATAACAAGCATTAGGCAAACATAGATAGTAATTCTCACAATATATTATCAAGACAATAATCACAAATGGATGGAAATAGAGTAGGCACATCACATCTCACCAACTCCCTACATATCCCACGCCTATGGGGATTTACATATACATGAGAGGAGAATAGATCAAATATAGAACCATATTGCAAACAAAAATCATCCCAACTTTACCATAGCAAACCACAATACCATTGGATATCAAATCAAATACAAAACAAAGTAGAAATAGAGGTTCAAGTTCTAATCTTACAAGTGTGGAACTCTCTCTCTCTCTCAATATGAATGGGGAATTATGGTGGAGTTGATGATCAAGAGGCTCAGGATCTTCGAGGGATGAGGTGGTGTTCTTCTCCTTCTTCAGATCTGATCTCCTCTCTTCTAGGACTGTTTGTGGTTGCTGTGTTTGTAATTCGTCCCCTCCTCACATAAGTTGATTGTATTAATATAACAGAGGTGACGGGAGGTAGTACGGGCAGACCATACGAGCAGGCTCCAGCTATACCGTTAGTTGTTAAAGGTTGTGTAGCCTTCCAATGGAAAAGTCTTCAAATGGGGATTTGCTCAATTAAGTGTAATTATACCATAAATTCTCCCAGATCTTCCAAAGTTTCCAATACCTGAAAACCAACACAAGAGAACAAGGTTTCTCTAACTTGAAGTATTAGCATTAGTTGAAAGATCAAAATGAATAAACCCAGTGAAACTAAATGGAAAATCCTCGATAAAAAGACTCAAAATTTGGAGCTATCATTAATGAAACTACTAATGAACTTCAATTTATGATGATCTTATCTTGCAAACCTTTTAGTCTTTTCCAGAACACATTGAAGCCCCGAAGAAATAATTGCTTCAATATACTCCGCCACCTAAGCAAGTTGAAGATGTAGAAATGGAAATTGTGGACCTTGTAGAGCCATCAAGAGAAATGGCATCGTATGCCGATCCAGTTCCTTTCCCAAGGAGGGTGAGAGAACACATGGTGACCCAACAATTTGAAGAACAACTAGAAGAGGAAAGAATGATCATCAAAAAGATAGAAGAAGAGGCAAAGATAGAGGAAGTCATTCAAGGGAGCATGCAGCAGATGGTGAGGTAACTAAAGAAGATATATTGACTATGTATGCACATTGCTATATAGTTGAATGGGATACCGAACCATCTCAATTTGTTGAGGGTAAGGTAAAAGCTAAAGATGTTAGTAAACCCATTCTCCCTTGTACCTTTGGTGAATCTTCTTATTATGGCCTTTCTGATATTGGAACATATGTTAATGTCATCCCTTATAACTTTTACTTAAACATCCAGGATGAGCTCAAACCAGCTGAATTAGAAGATACTGACATGATGATTATGCTAGAAGATAAAACACTCACAATTCCTATGGGGATAATTAGATATATTCCAATTTGTATTGGACCTTACAAGTACCTTATTGATTCTGTACTTGTTGATATCCCCACTGATATTTATTGTCCAATTATTTTTGGAAGAACTTTTCTGAATACTGCTAGAGCAAACATTAACTACAAAAGGGAGACAGTGTCTCTCAAGTTTGGTGAAGATAAAATGGATTTCCATTTCTCTAAATTCCAACACAAGCCGATTTATGAGGAGCTTGAAGAACATGAGAAAGAGTGAGAATAAGAAGGTAACATTGCTAGTCTTTCCGCTATGTATTATGAAACTCCTATGATAAGCTATAAAGAAGCTTGGTTGAAAATGACAATCTCCTCGAAGATATAGAGAAAATGGAAATTGATGAATATCTTAACTCAACCCCTATAATTTATCCTGAAATGAATCAAGTTTATGAGATACCTGAGAGAAAAGGAGATGCGGAACTTCCCCTACCTACACTCAAACCTCTTCCTGAAGAATTAAAACACAAGTTTCTTGATGTTACTAACATATATCATGTTATTATATGTTCTAATCTTGCAGAGAAGGAAGATGATAATATAATGATTGTTATAAGGATGCACCGTAAGGCTCTTGAATATTCTATAGATGACTTTAAAGGGATTAGTCCTTCGATAGCTACCCATCGAATATTTATGGAAGAGGGGGCTTAGACGGTTGTAGATTTCCAAAGGAAGACCTAAACCTCAAACGAAAGAAGAGGCAAGAAAGGAGGTAATCAACCTCTTAAATGTAGGAATTATTTTTCATGTGGAGGAAAGCAACTAGGTAAGTCCTGTCCATTGTATTCCAAAGAAAGGTGGGTTCATTGTAGTCCCGAGTGAACATAATGAGCTAGTCCCTACTCGAACTGTGGTTGGTCATAGGATGTGCATTGATTTAGAAAACTTAATAAGAAAACACGAAAGGGTCACTACCTGTAGCACCCCTGTCAAACCACTACTAGAAAATCCCTTGTTGTTTTTATTTTGTGCATCATCATGATTGTATGCACATGTCATCATGCCACATTTCATTTTTAGCATCATCATGTCATCGTGCATGTTAAACCTTAAAACTATTTTTCTAAAAACCTTTTTTTTCTAATTGCCTCCGTCTTTATTTCAAATGATAAAACCCCAGTGTTCCGGATATCATTATTTGTCTAAAACTATTAAAAATATTTTATTAAATATAAAACAAACAAATGTTATAAATTAAATAGTTCTATCGGGAGGTAAGTCGAGTCAGTCATACCACAGGCCCAACCGACCAGACCACCTGCTACCCGATTAACCTAGATCTAAACTATGCCTACCTAACACCAAAACCTAACCCTATCTACTCAGCCATCAGACACCGCAGACACACCACCGCCACGCACCCAACCCGCGCACGACTCAAACCACCCCACTCGATGCGAGCCGACCCACCTCAGCCCGCGTTGCGCAGCGTCGCATGCTCGACCGTGCGCAGTCGCGACACGCTCCTCCTCGCCCGGCCCCACGCACAGACGCGCACGGGAGCACTCCCACCAACCGCATCTCACTACCGCACGTGTCCCCCTCCCGATTCCCCATCGCCTCGCTCACAATCCCTCGCCCTCTTCCCCGCTAGCAACCACCTCCACAGCCGCCGGGAGAGCCCCGCTACCAAGCGCGCCCCGCCATCACCCCATCCCACGGGCTCCCTCTCCGGCCGCAGCTCGAGAGCCTCTGGGCCTCATCTCCATCAGCAGCAGGTGCTCTGCCAAGCTCTGCTGCCCCTACACAGGCCAGCGCCGTGCCGCCGTCCTCGATCCCCGCACGACCCGAGCGCCTCCGCTCGCGAGCGCTATGCCCCGCGGTTGCCAACCCCCTGCTCTCTCCGCCCCGGCCCACCTCCTCGCTGCACCCCTTCTCTGCTCTCTGCCGCCAGCGAGGCCGCCCAGCCCTGCCACCAGCGGAGCAGGCCGCCAGGGCCCCGCTCGCCCTCGTCCTCCTCGCCTCCGTGCCCGCCCCTCTGTGGGTGTCCACCCCGACGTCCGCTGCCATCGCCCGTGTCGCGCCCCTGTCCTAGAGCCGCGCCTTCCCCTGTACAGTGCTCGCCGTCCATCCGTGTCGTCTCCTTCTCCCCGCCGCCGGCCGTCTCCCTTTGGGAGCAAGGACGCCCCTGTGGCTCCTGACCTTGCAGCAGCGTGCCGAGTCGTCACTCTGCCGCCGTCGGCCCCGCGCCGGTCATGTGAAGTGTCCTTGCTAGTTATGTGGCGTGGTGTTGTATCCTTGTGTGTTTTTGAACACTAAAATCAGATCGAGTTTTGGTTGGTCTCAGGTTCGGATCCCCTATTCCAGCGCTCCGCTACTCCTCGCCAATTGTTCGCGTGATCGTGGAATGCTAACGGGAAGAACCATCGACAAGATCTTCTCAAAGTCGCCGTCTAACGGACCAAGATCGACGCCTTGTCAAGTCCGAACCCGGAGTACCGTCGCGATGCCCCGAAGACACTGGTGCAAGGTCACCACCGATTTCGAAGCTGGGAACCCCCAAGACCTTCTTCACGGATCCAATGACGGAGACCCCGATCTCGGACCGAAGAACGAACCCGACCTCTCCGAACCGACGAACTAACCCGACCTCTCCGAACCAAGTTCTCCAAATCCAATGTGTGACCCTATCACAGACCCTGTGTTTATAATATACGACATATAGTTGTTTCATTTAAATTCACATCATATATCATAATTAAATATAGAATGTTTATGCGGGATACCTTTGTCTTATTCCGGACTCCATTTAAATTTATGCAGATAACCGATGACATGTTCTGTCTTGTTAAGACAACATTTAAAATTGTGGGATACTTAAACAACATGAACCTCCTAATTAATTGTCGGGATCCGGTTTCACTTAATATTGCCTAGTCACATCATATCTTTGCGATGTCATGCATCATACATGTATCATGTCCGATCTTCTGCCATATTACTAAATAGTGCATTCGGTGGTTCTTATAGTGATTTGCTTCTTCACAGATTTGGACGTTGAGTTGATGTGAGTATCAACAAGTTCTCCGGTGTATCTTCGACAGTGTTTTCTAGGCGAGCACTCTCCCCTTCCTACCTATTTTGCATTTATAGTCTTTACTTTCTTCTGTTGATCTATTGCTATCCATGTGGTGATGATTTAGTTTCTGTACCAGTTATATCCTCGGTAGCCTATATTGTCTTGGACACCTCCTATTGTCTATTGCTTGGTAGACACTTGGCCTTGCGAGTCGTAGTTGCTTGCTCAGGCGTTGCTTCGTGTCGTCGGTATTCCATAGTTATTGGAGGTTGCCACATGCTTAAAGGTGGAGATGATCATGGTTTTAATTACAACTTGTTAACTAAAATGCTGGTAATAGATATAACTAATGTAGAGGCACCGGTAGCAATAGCTAATATTTGGTTTTTAACCGCTCACTTGTGTCCTGTAGGCCCCAAGAACTTGATACATGTTCCTTGACTATCGCAGTATCCACATGTGGGAGACTCTATGGATCCCTCTTCACCCTGAGCTTGATTCACATCTTATTTCTTGGGGCCACTCACTAGTTTGGGCCTTTATTACAATAATGTACTTATGCAATGCTTTAGTGCTTTATTTACTATTGCGCGTGGAGAGCCTGTTCTGTTTTGGATCGTGGCACAATTTCGCGGTATCAATAAGCACAGTCACACTTTTGGATTCTCAGTCGTTTACAGCCATTCTCGCAAATCCTGGGTCCATCTCGGAGCCAACCAACTTCGTTGCGGGCAGCTTAGTGGGGTGGCCCCCTGAAATAATTCTTGAATCATGTGAATGCATTGTCATGAGGCCTCATTGCATTTTATTTGGTTCTTCCCGAGGTTGATCGTGTGTGTGTTGCTATTTGTTCACCCCTATAGGGTAAATCTTTTCAAAAAGCCGTATCCGCGGTTATGGACTACTTTGAGAATAGTGTCTCGACCATAGACAACTATAATTAAAGTAGTGTTATAAGTTTGACTTTTGCATGACTAGTAATCAGCTCCACTACAATGGAATGGATAATAAAAGTGCCAACCACTGATAGAACTGGGGTGTCTCATGCTATCGATATCTGACTAGTAATTATTGCAACTACAATGAAAGTGTCAATGGCTTGTGATATTGGAATGTCTTATGCCATCTATATCTGACTAGTAAGTGTTGTGACTACAATGGAATGATTAATAAAATTGCCAACTGTGTGAGTTCTTCGGGTGACTTCCTTGTTTGGTCTTGAGGGGGAAATACCAGGATTGCTATGATTAGTGTTATCAGGTGGGTCCTTCATAGTTCTTTCTTACCTCTCTGTGATAGCCAACATATGTATCAAGTCTCTATAGGTTGTTTAGTGCATACTGTGCTGCCGCTTCAGTCCACCATACATATATAGGTGAGAGCCGCCGAATTCTAGACTCGCCGTGTAATGGTCTCAGTACTGACCGCTCCCTTTTTTTTACTTTGCCCTTTGTTGGCACCCCTTTTTGTTTAACAGGCATGAATTTGATGTCGTTAGCAGGGTTACCCTTCTGGCTTGGTCTGGGCAGCATTATGAATGCCATTGGTTATTCTTTAGGGGCTCTTAGATTAATTTGCATCTTGTCTGTACTCGGATGTTGTAATGTTTTCAAGGTGATTTGAATCTTTGTACTGTATATGTATATTCTTGACTCGTTGAGTCATTGATGTATATCTGTTTTGTGGGTTCCATCGTGGACTAATGTGTAACGGTATTACTTCGCTTTCCACCCGCACGAATGTATCTGGTGGGCACCTTTAAATCGTTTCTATGCGGGTTTGGTGGGAATCGCTAAAACTTGCATAGGGCCAGGTGTTACACTACCCTTTGCCATTTATAGATCAAACTTTAGAGAGACTTTCTATGCACTCTCATTTTTGTTACTTAGATGGATATTCGGGTTTTTTTCTCAAATAGATGTCCATCCAAATGATCAACTAAAAACAATGTTCACATGTCCTTTAGGTTTATATGCCTATCATCGTATGCCTTCTGGTCTTTGTAATGCACCTGCTACCTTTCAAAGATGTATGACCGTTATATTTGTTGATTATGTTGATATTATTATTGAAGTTTTCATGGACGATTTCTTGGTCTATGGGACTTCATTTAACAATTGTCTCCATAATCTTCCTAAGGCTTTGCAGAGATGTGAAGACACTAACTTTGTTTTGAATTGGGAAAAGTGCCACTTCATGGTTTAGGAAGGTATAGTTGACATGGGTATACCCTACAGGTACTCGAGCTTGGTATATACGGCTTGAATATGTGGAGGTCCATGGTTTCGCCAAGGCCCAAATGAAGAACTCGAGTAACGTACGGACTCTCGATTGCTTGAAGAACAAGAAGAAGCTAAAGATAGAAAGTTCAAAGGGGAAACCCTAACCTGTAACCGACTCGATCTGCTACCGGAGACCTAGCCTATCTATATAAAGGATAGGAGGGGGCGGCGAGAAGGACACACACAACCCTAGTTTCCACAACCCTCGCCAGATTACATCTGCGCACCATTGTAATCCTCGATTCCTTTGATAATTCCACGATCAGACAAGGAGGAGTAGGGACCTCTACGAGGCGTGAACTTGGGTAAATCTTCGAGTCCCCTGTGTGCTTGTTTGCTAGCCGATAGATGTCTCCAGCGCTCCCTCCTTCTCCAAAACTCAAGTCCATAACAATGGGCATTGATGGGTTAAACCCTCGTCAATTGGCGCTGTCTGTGGGAATTGGGAGTGCTGATGTTGCGGCTTCTTCGGCCCCATCAACCGCGATCTACAACTCCGCAACAGCGGAGATTCGCCAGCTCTTCAGCGCGTTCGACTTCACCGTCCACTCGCCTGGCTTTCGAGTTCGTGGGCGACGCGATCAGCCTGGCGATAGGGAGCTTCCGCTTCCAAGTTGGTCAGATGGGCACGCTTCGCATGCCTGATCAGCCGACATTGCTGTCGATTGCCCTAGCATCATGGGTCCCTCCATCGATCGGCACCCTCAGTGAGCTCAACGCCCCGACAACAGTCGAGAATACGGTCAGCAACAACAGTTGCGACTCCGATCTGAGCGATCTAGCCACCAAAGATGGAGCCTACGGTTCCGGATCTGAGAGTTGCGGAAGCAGTAGCTTCCCTAATCACTTCATGTGCGCCGTCATCAATGCAGGCGATACCTCCACCAAACGCGACAACACGGGAAATCGCGGTAACAGAACCGACCCACCTCTTGGTGGCAATGGCGGCAACAGCGGCAATGGTGGCAATCGCACCCCCGTCAACAATGGAGGAGCAATCGAACCTCCAACCATAACCAACGAGCAGAGCGAACGCGTTGTGGTCAGGCTCAATGAGCTTGAATGGGCTCGCTGCCGCGAGGGCCTGCGGGGCAACCCTTTACCCCCTGGTTCCTCGCAGGAACTTCTAATGGGATACCATTGGCTCCTTAAGGAGGAATTTAAGAGCCAGGCGCAAACGATTGCGCAACTCGAGGCACGCAAAAAAGCAGCAGACGAGTCGAGCCTTCGTCGTGCTGGGCTCTCCTCCCACGGAGGATCCTCCTCAAAAGGCAACGAGTACATCGCCAAAAAGAGGCAATCTCAGATGGCCCATCTCACCGAGCAAGAACGCATAGAAGCTACAAAGGTCCTCGACTTCAGCTCTATGACAGTCGATACACGGGGCAATGTGGTCCCCAAGACGCAATAGGCTGCGGTGACAGCGGCCACCATGTACCTCCTTAGCAACCAGCCGCCAGATGGAGATCCCCGAGCCGCCATGCACCGATCTACGATCGTGGGCTTGGGATTAATCGAGGCCGCCCTCGACAAGGAGCCAACACTAGAGCCAAATAAAGGCAAAGAGCTAGCAAAGCGTTATTCCTCACCCTCATCAAGTGATGACAGTCACGACCTATCTCGACGTCGCCGCTCACGGCGACACGACCACGACTACGACGCGCGTGATGACATCACGCAGCGCAAGATCGACAAATCAAGGGCACGACGTGCTCAGTCGACTGACTCAAAAGAGGAAGACGTGGAGCTCTCCGGCGCCAAATGCTTCAGCAGGTCCATCAGGCAGAAGCAAATGCCAAAGGGGTTCAAACTCTCGTCGGAGAACCTGAAGTTTGATGGCCTGCAGGACCCAAAGATCTGGCTGGAGGACCACATCTCCTCCGTCAGGCTCCACGGAGGCAGTGGAAGCACGCCCATGCAATGCTTGCAGCTACAGCTGTAGGGCGCCGCCCGAGCATGGCTCAACAACCTCCCACGCGGATCCATTCGCGGTTGGGATGAGCTGGTTTACAGCTTCGTGTGCTACTTTAAGGGCACGCACAAGCGTCCCGCATCAATCGAAGAGCTGAGATGCTGCCAACAAAGATCGGGCAAATCGCTGCGCTCCTACATCCAAAGGTTGTCCATCATTAAGAACTCCGCAGAAAACATCTCGGAGGATCGCACGATTGACGCATTCAACGGCAGCGTCCGCCGCATAGAGCTCAGGGAGGAGCTGGGCCGCTCAAAGCCCAAGACCATTGGCCACCTGATGGAAATCGTGAATCGGTGGGCCGATGGAGAAGATTCGGTGAAAAATCAAATTCACTCTGACGAGGAGGCAGAACTCGAGCGCAGACGCGACCGCCGAGGCAAACGCCGTATGCGCACCTACAATAACCGTGACAACGTCAACATGGTCGCAACTGGCTACACCGACATACGCGACGATAACCGCAACAGTGGATACCACAGCGGTGGATACCGCGACTCCAGGAAAACCACGCAAGTGTGGCAACGCCACAACCGTGATGAGGCACCCGCGGTCCATGCACGGTGCACTTCTACATCGACAAGCATGATGGAAAAAAGAAGTCCAGCCACCTCCTCAAGGACTGCCACGAGTTCCTCAAATTACATGAGGGATTGGTTCGAATGAATCGCAACACGGTCGAGAGAGGCTACGGAGCGGCTCCAGGCGCCAATGCACATGGCGCTCCGCCACCGCCACCTGGAATGCCCCCAAACGCAGCTGCGTCGGACCATCACCAGGGAGGTGAACCCTACCCACGGGCCATGGGTACTATGATGATCCAAAAAGGACGCCCCTCCAATCGGGTGCAGAAGGCCATCACTCGCCAAGTCAACTTGGCCACACACTCGCCACCATCTACCACTAAGTACCTTAGCGGAAGCGAGTCCTGCATCACCTTCGACAAACGCGATCATCCGCCTCAAGTACCTCGTCCAGGCCACTGTCCCCTTGTACTCGAGGTACAAATTGGAGGCTTCGATATGAGCCGCGTCTTCATGGACGGTGGAAGCGGCATCAACCTTATATTCGCGAGTACCTTGCGAGCCACGAGGATCCCTCTGACTTGCCTAGAAGCCTCAGATACAACATTCCACGGCATCTTCCCAGGAAAAGGCGTATATCCCCTGGGCAAAATCAACCTCGACGTTATCTTCGGCACACCGAAAAACTTCCGGCGCGAGCACATCGATTTTGAGGTTGTCGACTGGCCCTCGCAGTACCACTGCATCCTCGGACGTGTCGCGTTCGCAAGGTTCATGGCAGTGCCACACTACGCTTACTTGTAGATGAAAATGCGAGGTCCCAACGGCGTCATCACAATCAATGGAAGCTTCGAGAGGTCCGAAAGTTGCGACAGGGAATTCAATAGAATTTCCCAGTCCTTCAGCATGCAGGAAGAACTCGCGAGACTAAAGGAGTCGACATGCAACAGTCTGCCTCCCCTAAGCCGGCCAAGCTCGCCTGATCTATCTTTCGACTCATCAGTGGACACGAAGAAGGTGCAGGTCCACCCATCAGATCTCGCCAAAACGGCCCTCATCGCCAATAATTTGAGTGCCGCATAGGAACTCGCGCTCGTCGAATTCCTCCGTGAGCACTGGGAAATTTTTGCCTGGTGTCCTGCGGACATGCCAGGAGTTCCCAGGGAATTCGCCGAGCACGCACTCAACGTCAACCTAGACGCAAGGCCAGTCAAGCAAACAATCTCGCGATTATCCGAGCCACGGGCAAAGGCAGTTGGAATGGAGATCAACAGACTCCTCGATGCCAAATTCATACGCGAGATCAATGAAAGTACTTGGCTCGCCAACATGGTGCTGGTACCAAAAAAGGCCACGGATATCCTACGGATGTGCGTGGACTTCACCTCTCTGAATAAGCACTGCCCAAAGGATCACTTCCCGTTGCCGCGCATCGACCAGATCATCGACTCCACCGCGGGCTGCGAGCACCTCTACTTCCTCCACGCCTACTCAGGCTATAATCAGATTCGAATGAAGGAGGACGATCAAGAGAAAATAGCGTTTAAAACTCCCTTTGGTGTGTTCTGCTACAACACAATGCCCTTCGGGCTAAAGAACGCGGGAGCCTCCTACCAGCGGTGCATGCAGGCTTGCCTCAAGGAACAACTTGGTCGCAACATTCAAGTCTATGTCGACGACATAGTAATCAAGACCAAGGAGGAAGCCTCCCTAATCGATGATTTGCGTGAAACCTTCGCCAACCTCGACCGCTACCGGATCAAGCTCAATCCGGACAAATGCGGCTTTGCCATGCCATCCAGGCAATTACTCGGGTACCTCATCTCTGTGAGAGGAATCGAGGCAAACCCGAAGAAAATAAAAGCCATACTGGCCAAGGAGAAGCCAAAAAACATAAGGGGCGTTCAGCAGCTGGCTCGGCGATCGCGGCCCTCAGTCGATTCATTAGTCAGATGGGTGAAAAGGCGCTGCCCTTCTACCAACTCCTCCGCAAAACTGAAAAGTTCGAGTGGACCAACGAAGCGCATGAAGCATTCGAAGACCTCAAGCGCCTACTATCCACCTCGCCAGTACTAGTGACCCCGCGGGAAAGGGAACCACTGTTTCTATACATCTCCGCCACCAACCAGGTGGTCAGCACAATGCTCGTCATCGAGCGAGCCGAGGAAAACAAGGTCCACGGGGTACAACGCCCAGTCTACTACCTCAGCGAGGTCCTCACGCCAACAAAACAGCGGTACCCGCACTACCAGAAGCTGGCGTATGGCATCTTCATGACCGCCCCGACGACTATGCCATTACTTCCAGGAGCACTCAATCGTGGTGGTCAACGACGCCCCGTTGGGGCATATCCTCAATAACCTCGACACCACGGGACGAGTCGTGCTTTGGGGAATAGAATTGTCTCCACGAGACATTACATACGAAAAGCGCGACGCAATCAAATCACAAGTTCACCCTGACTTCCTCGTGCACTGGATGGAGAACCAGCTCCCTGACAACCAGATATGTCATATCTCTGGACAATGCACTTCGATGGGTCCAAGCGGAAGGACGGAGCAGGTGCAGGTGTCATATTGATATCACCTCAAGGGGACAAGCTGAAGTACATCCTGCGAATGCAGTTCACCGCCTCCAACAACGAAGCTAAATGTGAGGCCCTGCTACACGGGATGAGGATGGCAAAAGCCTGCGGCGCCAAGAGAGTCAACCAAACAATGCATGAGTGCGACACACTGAACGACAATATGATCGCCTACCGCGACCTCTACGACACACTCGAAGGGGACTTCGACGGCTGCGAACTGCGACAAGTAGGCCGCGAAAGCAACGAAGAGGCGGACACACTCGCCAACATAGGCTCTACCTGCGCCCCCATGCCACCTAGGGTATTTCTCGAGCGCATATGTGAACGCTCCATCAAGCCAAAGGCAGCAGAGAAGAAAACAAGCGCAGCAACGGACTCGGGGCAACGCCGCCCAATGAGCCAATGGCACTCGACGACCTGGAGCTGGACACAGGACTCGAAGGACCAATGAGCGTCATGCTGATCGAATCATCCTGGACGCAGCCGTACATCACGTACCTCCTCAGCAAAAGGCTACCGGACGACCCGACTGATGCACGGCATATCGCGCGGCAATCCAAGGCATTCGCTATTATCAATGACGAACTATACAAGCGCAGCATCACAGGAGTACTCCAACGATGCGTCTCCACGGCTGATGGAAGAGCTGTCCTCCTCGACATCCATGAGGGAACTTGTGGACACCATGCTGGCATCGCGCCCTTGTGGACAAAGCTCTCCGAGTTGGGTTCTACTGGCATACGGCCATGCGCGATGCCAAGGACATCGTCCAGAAATGCAACGCTTGTCAATGATTCGCGGACAAACCGCTCGCACCTGGCGCAGAGATCCAACCAATCCCATTGGCCTGGCCCTTTGCGCAATGGGGACTCGACATGGTCGGTAAACTCCCCAAATCTTCACGAGGAGGTTACGTCTACCTCCTAGTGGCAGTCGACAAGTTCACCAAGTGGATAGAGGCCATGCCTACGACCAATCAATCAGGGCACAGTGCGGTCAAGTTCTTCGAGTCAATCGTCTTCCGCTTCGGAGTGCCACATAGCATCATCATAGACAATGGAAAAAACTTCACATCCAAGGAGTTCCAAGAATTCTATGAGAATCTGGGAATCAACATCAGCTACGCCTCGGTAGCACATCCATAGACCAACGGTCAGGTTGAAAAGGCGAATGGGCTCGTCTGCGGCGGCATCAAGAAGCGACTCCTCCGGCCACTCGAACAAGCCGTGGGTTGCTGGCTAGATGAACTGCAATCAGTATTTTGGAGCCTACGTACATCACCAAACAGTGCTATAGGCTACACCCCGTTCTTCATGGTCCATGGGGCTGAAGCGGTGCTACTCCCGAGGTACGGTACAAAGCGCCACGCGTGGTCGCCTACAGCGAACATGAGTCCTCCCTCGCACTCGAAGACTCCGTCGACCTCCTCGACGAGGTGAGCGAAATTGCCTCGGAAAGATCAACGATCTACCAGCAGAACCTGCGCAACTACCACAGTAGGAGGCTACGCCCCCGATCCTTCGTAGAAGGCGACCTGGTCCTGCGACTAAAGCAGCAGGGACATCTCAAGCTCGAGTCCCCCTGGGGAGGACCATACATGATTACAGAAGTAATCCCAGGTGGCGCCTATCTCCTTCAAGATCTAGAGACAGGAGTCGCATACTCCAACCCCTGGAACGTCGCATAGCTGCGACGCTTCTACCCTTAGTCGTTTTTACTTTTACATCACAAATAAGGCACTCAGCCAAGGCTACTTAGCCACACTTTGTACTTCGTACCGTCTCACAAATAAATAAAGCTAAGTGCCCCAAAACTCTGTGTTCTCCTTCATTTTTCCGCAACTTATCCACTCGGGGGCTACGCCACCCTATAGACACCTGTTCTACGAACTAAAACACGATATCCTGAGTAGCTGGCACATCAATCAAAACCCTTGACACAACATCAACCCAGCTGCAACGCACCTGACAGGTTGACAAGGGACTGAGATAAAAGCGTGGCCAGGCTAACGAAAAGGAATCGCATAGTGCAATGCACTTACACGCTAACAAGCCCTTTATACATCAGTCGACAGTCAATTCTACACAACATATATACGAAATTTACAGCATTGTACACTCATGTGCAGGAGACAAACTACTGCAACAAAAGAACATTGGTCTGCTCCTCGAAGAAATCGATGATCTCCTCCGCCGGGCGATCCACTGCTTGATAGTGCGGCACCATATTCCAGGCAAAACCTACTGGCGGCGCAGGTGGCCCAGCCACAATCGCCGCAACGTCTATGTTAGGCCTATGCAATCGCACCAGCGACAGAGCGGCCTTGGCACCAGCCACCAACTGTTGCCTTACACACTCGCGAACCGCAGCCAGGTCTTGGAACTTAGCAAGAAGGGCTAGCAGGCTTGATGGAGCAACATACAACAGAAACATCGTCCGATAAATGTTCTTCAGGCATGACTGCGACTTCTTCAGAAACTGCAGCACTCGCGATGCATGATCCTGCAGGGTCGCCAGCGCAATCGCACGATCATGATCCACCCAGAAGTATCCACTCTCTTGAAGTTGCTCCTGGGTTAGATCATGCATGCGAATGGCAATTCTATCCTTCTCATCCTGCGGATGGCGCGCGCTGACAACTATTACAAAACAATAACATAAGCATAAGGACAACACACCATCGCGAGTGACTACAAGGAAAAGATGAGAACAAGCAAACTAACACTTGAATTGGTCGCCCAGCTACGTCACCTTGCCAAGCAGATACTGTTCCCGGGCGGTGGCCTTCTCTGCCTTGGACTTCCATACATCCGCGTTACCGCAGAGCACGGGCAATTCACGTTCCAACTGCTTCACACGATCGCGTAGTCGCAAAAGCAGCGACAACTCATTCACCCTGGAGCGCGATGGCACCAAAGTATCATCAAGGGACGGCGAGTCCTGAGGTTCCCTCAAAGGATCACTTGATGTACCCTACCACAAGCCAAGCAAGAAGCGAATAAGAAGATCAAATCGACACACAGACAAAAGATTCGAGTGCATTCAAGATTGGCAAAAGTATCAGCAGATACACCCACCAAAAGGCATGTTCTAGACAAAAGGCATAAACTAATCAACTATTACAAAGCTACTGAGGAGCGATTGGCTTCTTCGACTTCGATGGCTTCGGGGGCTTCATCGAGTCCGTGGCAGTGTCAAATGCCACTGACTTTCTGCCAGCCCCTGATGCCGCAGCCTTTGCCGCCTTCTTGGCTCATTGCAGCTCCTCAGAGTACTTCGCAACCGTTAATCAGCTGCGGCCCATATTTGCCACAGGCAGTCGCGAAGGGAGCAAAGACTACCTGCTGGCCGTCCGCGCTAATGGGCATCGCCTTCGAAACCGCTGCAGGATCAACCTCGACTCCATGGGCCTGCACCATGGCAAGTGACATTGAAGTGCCAGCCGCACGGAGTGAGTTCTTGAAGCTTGAAGGAACACCCCCGGCGAGAGACTCCACCAGCTTGTCCATGTTCTCGATTAGCTCAGCCTTGGGCATCAACTCCTCCCGAAGGCGACTGAGCACGCCCTTGGCCTTGGAAAGCATATCCTGAATGGCGGCGGTGCGGTCCTCGACTGCTGACAGCGCACCCGCCAACGCGTCGTCGCGGCGGAGGGCTTGCAGGTCGAAGCTCAATCGCCAGCATCTTTGCATAAACCCACACATGCACACAAACATCAGCGCCAACGACAAAAATCGAACAAGAGAACGATAAGGATATCCAAGCAAGGTACCTGAGAGGGCCTTGGCAATCGAGAAAAGCTGTTCTTCGAACAACTTCTCCCTGGACGCGATGGACGCACGTAGATCCTCTTCACGCCTCTATGCCTCGTCACGCGCCGTGATTGCCTCATCGTGACCCTTCACAGCCGCGGCAAGTGTTTTCTCCATGGTGGCAGCGTTGCGCAGGAGGGCGTTATGTTCAGCTACAAAACAAAAGGGATTGACTATCAGTCGACTATATAAAACGGAGAAGAAGAAGAAGTGAAGAACACTTACTTTCGACCACGCGATGACGCGTCTCCAGCACTGCATGCTGACGGCCCATCACAAGCACTTGCTCCGCCAAGTGAGCGGCTTCCTTCACAAGAAACTATCATGAAAGGAAAAACAACAAATCATGAGGAGAAGCCATAGATAACATCTACTGCAAGATCAAAAGAAGCAATCCTACACTTACATGATCCTCCAATGACTCCGAAGTCGTTTGGTGTGCAGTCATCCGGGCAACCATTCGATGCTCCCCTTCATGAGGAGAGCTGGAAGAGTTGTGCCCGGAGTGGGCCGCCAATGGAGGGGAAGGAGCACACTCGACCTCTTTCTTGGCCCTTGAGGTCGTGACTCCTGATTCTTTCAAAAATTGGACGTCGCTAGAAGATGACGACGCCTCTTGACTGCAAGACAAAATCAACATAAAGAAAAGGAAAATCCAGAGACGAACCAAAAAGGGCAAATCTAGAGAAGAGCAAACAAACTAGAAAACTTACCAATCAAACTTGTCAAAGTCAAAAGTGGGCTCCCCCGACTCTGACGAGGACTCCTTGGGCAGTCGCATCTTCTTACGAGAGGATGATGCCACGACGCTCACAGGAATGGCAGGGATTGGCGACTCTGCACCAACGCCTGCACCTTCCGGAGTCGAAGGAGATGACGCATCGGAATCCTCGCCACGCGAATGCTTGTGAGTACACGGACTACCCGACTCGGGGGCTTCCTCCTCCACATCGGATAGGACGGTCGACTCCGACTCGTCCTCTTCCAAGGCTTCACGAGGAACAACCCCCTCAGGAAGAGGGGGCATACAAGGTGATACCGCCCAATCCTGCATACAGAGAACAAAATTAGCACCAAGATAAGAAACAACAAAGAAGCAATGGACAAACTAAGCTACTGCGTAGCACAACTATACGTCAGGAGGAGGGTTAGCAGGATCGAACGGAGGCACAACTGGTTCACTGGGGAGCACGTGTTTGACGGTGTACTTGGTGACCAGCCGAACCCTTTTATCCACCTCACTCGCGGACATGCCATCGGCAGACACGCGAGTGACATCGTCAGCGCCAGCCCATTGAAACATGGGGTGGACTCTGGCCTGTAGGGGCTAGACGCGGCGGCGCAGCCACGTGCGAATGAGGGTGCAGCCTCCCTCCTCTTTGCCTATACGACTCTCGAGGTCGCAGACGCGCTCGTACAGCACATCTGTCACCGCGGACTCGCCAGGCATGACTACATTCTTCTAGGAGCGCCTCCTCTTGCACGACATCGCGGGATCGAAAGGTGCGAGTCCAAAGTGCTCCCCGTCAGCCTTCTCGTCGCGGATGTAGAACCACTTGTCCCTCCAACCTTGGATGGACACTGTGAGCTTGATGTCGAAATAGGTGGCGGATGGATCGACGTGGATTCCACAGCCACCTATATCGTAGACTAAGGAGCCAGACGCAGATTGGCGCTTCAACTTAAAGAGGCGCTTGAAGAGGCCGAAGTGCGGCTCGATTCCGAGCCAGCACTCGCAGAGGGTGATGAAGCAAGAGATGTGGAGGATCGAGTTCAGGGACAGCTGATGGAGCTGAAGCCCGTAAAAACAAAGGAGGCCCCTGAAGAAGGGTTGCAGGGGCAATGAGAGGCCGCGAATGATGAACGCCAAGAACATCACTCGAAAACCAGCGGGAGGAGAGGGGATTATCTCACCGTCGGGGACGCGCGCATCGGCGACTGCGGCGGACAGCACTCCGTCTTGGCGAAGAAGACGAAGCTCAGAGGACTTGATGATGGAGGGACGCCAAGCGCCATTTGTGACGAGGGTGCCCGTGCCCTTCTTCTTCCCGCCGCCGGCGGTGCTGGTGCCCGTAGCGGCGGAGCCACCCTTCTTCTTCACCACAGCAGCGGTAGCCGCGGAATCGGCCGCAACACCTCCCTTCTTCTTCCCCATTGCGCGGCGGCGATGTGACCGAAGAAAATAACTGGGAAATGTGCGGAGCTGGTCCAGCGCCGCGGAGGAAAAGTGAGCAGAGAAAGCAGGGGAGCAGCGGCAATGGCGATGAAGGAAAAAGATGAGCGAAAGCATATGTGAATTTTACCATCGCAGCGTCACTACTTAACCCCTAGAAGATGCAATCCAACAGCTCAGAAAAACCCTACTGGACGCGTGGCAATCATCATGCTAGACACGTGGAGGAGCGGAAACGTGAACCGTCCCCCACTACTCCCATTACGCGCAGAAATCAAGGAGGTGCAGTTAAAATAAAGATTACGCACGCCCGGTCAAATCAAACTCAGGGAGCGGGACCCACTGCTCGTTACGTCCCGTCAAACTTGCTCACGCGGGCAACCGAGGTCATGAAATCGTCAGCGCTGACGTCATCAAAACTACACAGCAGAAGACTTCGACTACTTTAGTCCTTGCTCGAGTCTTTGACTCCACCAAGCACTCGGGGGCTACTCCCATAGGGTCCTATTCCAGGAGGGTCTTGGTGACGGTGATGTTGAGGGCGGGAGTTGGCATGACTTGTCTCCCCTCTGAATCGATGTATGGGGTGGCCTTTGTCGGCTTGGACCTGTCATATCCCAGCCTACGCCAAACACTGGGGTCTTCGATGACGTGAACTGGCACTTTCTTTGCCTTTTGATTTAACAACAATTGCTTGTACTCAGCCTCCATAGCTCTTGCCGCCTTGATGGATTGCTGCGCCTTGGCCATGTCTTCGTCCAACTTAGCGCCCTGCTCCACAATGCACTTGGCCTCCACTAGGATGGCCGCACGCTTCTCATCAAGCTCCGTAACGCTCCGGATATGGGCGACGGTGATAGGCTCAACGAGGAGTGCGCCGTAGATTGCCTTGTTGGCGGGAGTAACCAATGGGTTGACAGCTGCAGACGTTGATGGTGGCATTGGCGGCTGATTTGACTGTCTAGCACTACTGGAGATTGTGGTGAGTTCCTGCGCCAGTTGCGAGCTGATAACCGGAGGATACAAGGCCTTAGCCGAAGCTGGAGGCTCGACGGCTTTCTTGGCTGTTGCTGCTCTGGTAACCGCTGGTGTGGGCGGACCGCTCTCACGTTCCGGTTCCTGTCCGTCTTCTTCCATCATGCTCCCAATGGTGACTAGCACCTACTGGGAAGCATTGGTCTTCTCGATGCGCTCCTCCTTCTCGATCTCCCTCATAACAACATCGTATTCCTCCGAGTTAGCATCCGAGCCGCCGCCATCCATATTGATGTCGGCGTATAGTGCGTCAAGGACGGAGTTGGAGTTGGCTTCGGTGTTGTCGACGTCGTATGTTGAGGACGACGGAGGCGGGCCATTGTTGTTGTTGTTTCCTCCGTCTACGACGGCGATCGCCGCCTCGGCCTCGTCATTGGCATCCACGTATTCGTTGACGATGGCGACCATCTCACCAAGGGTGAGAGGACTCGCGGCCTGCCGTCTTCGGAGGGTATGCCGGAGGAGTGTTCCGGGTGTGAGCCCTTCCACGAAGTGGTACACGAGCTCGTCGGCACGGTCTCCCTCTAGGGTTTCCCCTCACCCTCATCCATCTGGCGAGGTATTCGCAGGGAGGTTCTCCGTCCCTTTGAATGCATCTAGCCAGATCGAAGATGGTGACTACACCGACAAAGTGTGACCTGCGCATCTCTAACGCTCGGGGAAGCCATGCGGATTTGCGGGGTCCTTCCACCTTTATATCCTACAAATGGGTGGTATGGGTGGGCCTTGAATTTTCCTGATCTGAGCCACCGTACTCCAAGGAGAATATGACCCAGATCCTTCCGCGAACGTATCCTGCTCATAGGCCGTCCGTGCGGGGCTTGACGAGTTTCCAACTTCCTAGGAGCTAGGACCCAGGTCGGTTTTGTCGATGAAGATGTGGATGTCCCCGAAGTGGGTGACGGAGAAGCGTGTAGGGTTCGTCTACGCTGACACCCAGAACTCATCTTGAGGGATGATTGGGACGTTGCCGGAGAAGAGAACGCGTCTGATGTCTACGGTGTCGCCGATTCCCGTGAATAGATTGGACCTCGACCAGTGTAGAGCTCGAAGCGCATCTTGCCCCACGATAGGCGCCAACTATCGTGGTATTGCCAATGAGTATGCCATGGAGGGGTCCTCACAATGCGTGTTTAGAGACGTGGGGTAAAGCGGAGAGTTGGCGGGAACGAGGTAACACAGCTTACCAAGTTCAAGTCCCACGACGGTGTTGAAAATCTAATCCTGTTATAAATCACTATAATGAAAATTCGCCGAGTTACAAAGATAGGTTCACTGTGCGAGGTGTTGCACGTTGTACGTAGCAATCTAAGAGGTTGTTGTGCCCTAAAGGCTCCCACAGGTCCGGCTTATAAAGGCACCAGAACCTAGGGTTTACAGGGATAGGTCTTTCCCGGACAAGGTAAAGAGTCCTACACTAATACGAACTAGTCTTTCGTGTCTTGCACTCCAAGGCTCCGAGTATGTCGATGACTTCAGTGTAACCTTTCTTTATCTGGTATGGGTCTCCCTTCTAGATCCGTCTAACTAGGCCACCCAGTAGGACAGAGGCAACACAGCTGAAAACACCAGCTCTTCCTAGAAACTGTTCCGCACTTACCTTGCGTTCATTCTCCATTTAACCACGTCAATTAAAATACACTGTCCTCCTCCTACATAGTTCTGATTCAAATCCTTTTCCAATGGGTGCCACCACACGAGCACGAGGCTCTCACCCCGAACGGATCTCAAATAAGCTCCATGGACCGCCGCTGGCACCGCGTTCCCGGAAGCTCCGACTACAAGGGACTCAGGGCCAGCGCGATCTGAACAACAAGGAGAAGAAGGGACGATCGATAGGCCTAGACGCTCGAGACGCTGAACATCCAGAACGTACCACGTGGCTTATTCAACTCGGTTCATCATCTTCGTCGGACGATTATATCGTACTCGGTGAGCATCCGCGGATTTCCTCGCACACACACATTAGATTAGAGTGTATCTACCTCTTAGACATGGTTTCCGACGGTAGATTGCTAGTTAACAGCGGTGCCGGTAACCGAATGCCAATCAATTGCATGGATGTGCAGACAACCTTTAACACCTTGAATTCGATCAAGATTCAGAAAGGAAACTTGTTAAATATCTCCAGGAACCCACCCGTACTGTTAGTTACGAGGACTTTTGAAGTTTACCAATCTGTTTTAAAAATTGACTTGTGTCTGTACATTACTAGCTAAGCTATAAACACATGGTCATGTCCGCGTGCATTGCATGTTTGCCTAGTTTACCGTTGCTAGCTATCTAGGTTGTTATGTCTGTCTAGTGTGAATTCTTTGAATCACTCTAGATCGAATGTCATCTGTTTGTTTGCTTATGCCAAGTCATGTAGTATCTTTTGTAAATCTATTACACACATATGCTTAGCAATATATTTAATTGGTATTCAACTAATCATATCCTCCATATAGTTATGTTACTGTCTTCATTATCTGTGTACTGATAAGTATAGCCTTTTATACTATACTTACCTATCACGTGGTGTTGCCATGTTTTTCTCTATGCATGCATACACGTTGATGGAGCGTTTATTTTCCTTTGAACATAGGATATTCTGCAACTTGCTTTGCTAGATCGGATTTTCAAAGCATGCACACTAGACTAGATATATATCCTTATGTACAATGTTTATAGGATGTGAGTATTTTTTTTCTGTTTATCGGTCTATTTTTGAAAATCAATTCGATCCACACTATGCTTCGGGTCATGTATGTGTAGATGGTTTGCCTCTGGTACTGCTTCTAGGTATTTAGGTATTCATGTTTGTTTAGTTAAAATCTCATCCATTACTAGAACCAAATGACATATGCTAGTGTGCATATCCTACTCATGTAGTAACTTTTGCAAATTGTCTACGTATGTTTAGTTATGGATTTATGAAGTAGAATCGAATGACATGCTCTCTGTTTTGTTTTGCACTTGGTTACACATGCTTAGATATATATGAGAAAATGCCAGGTTGTTTGAGTTTCTCATTCTGTTTATTAGGTGTAATTTGCTAGAATTAATCAATGTCTTACTTACATTTTTTTCCTAAACGTTTTAGTAGTTTGGTTTTTGCTAGTACAACACATTAGCTTATTTGTAACCTTAATTAGTACTATTTGCTCATCATGCTTGTAGACTAGAATAGTTCGTAGGACTTATTTTGTTGCCTTCATCGTGTTGGATATTTAGCATATAAATATTTTGTTAGGAGACCCTGTTAGTGTTGTTTTGATGCCATACTAATGTCAAGATTGTTTTACTTGGTTCCTATTCGTCAAAGTGTAGACGTACTTGTTGTCGCTTGTACAAAATTTATGGTGAACCTAGATACTGCGCGTATGTATGTAAATTGTTCTTGTATTTCATACAAGACTTTGCTATCCATATAATTTTTGCTACATATAGTTTTCTAAAATATTTTGTTAGTCAAAATGGAACGATTGCCATGTTCTATGCGTTAGTTAACCAAACTCGTATCCAAGCATGCCCGGTCTCTTTTCCTTTTTACTCTATGGATATCCGAGGCCGACACACACAGTTTCTATTTGGAAATTCTATTTCGATCTTATTTGCGGTTATTCGAAGTTATATTTATTTGTGGTATATTGTTATAATGAGTAGGGAGTGACGAGTTTGGTCGTGGACATAATCAGCTTATTGAAAAAGAAGAATTCATCAACGAAGGCATGCCCCCTCTTTGATCATGATTTATCCCATGTTTTACAATGGCTATATTATTTTGTTGTTTTATAAATATACTCGCTATTTTATTCATGTCGACTGACACACATATATTGATCTGCTTGGCGCCATATCTTGATATCCCGAGTAGAGATTATATAGTAATCCTAGTAGAGTAGAATTGCTTAGCCATGCTCAATAATATTTAGGATATTCTATCTTGCCTCTTCAGAGGAATTGGATGACCTTCGGGTCACACACACCTTTTGAAACTTGTTGAGCTTGTTGAGCTAGGATGAATAGCCGTTGTCGCTTTCTCTACTTTTATTCTACTATGGGTGAAACTTACCGTCTAAACACTGGCGCGGATGACAAGTGGGTCAAAGGAAGGAGCGATTGGCTGCCCTTCACTAGTTGGAGGGAGCAATCTGTCATCCATGCCGCATGAGGGCACATTAAGTCTTGGATTTGAAGATTGTGACCACCATACAACCACATGCTATAATGGGCACTGGCTTGGTCAAGTAGGTTAGTCATCCTTAGGGGTCAATGTCACCGTACCGCTGATGAGGTGTCGCCTGCGGGGGAGCCTTTGGCACAAATGGGGGACATGTTTGGGGACATACTCTTAGTTCCGTGCACCATACCTGGTGGGCTCGTCACATCTTTGGGGATCTAGCTAAAAGACCTCGTCATAACCTCTCTGTCAGTACACCAACATGTGTGTACTAAACCAGCGGCCACTAGTGGGCAACATGGCGGGATTGTGTCGTACGGAAAAAGTGTACAACCTCTGCAGAGTGTAAACCTATTTCGAATAGCCATGTCCATAGTCATCGACGACACATGAATCTTTCTTGACATACGGGAATCTGTCTTGCTACTTCCCTCTTTGCCTCCATCCTTATCTTGAAATCTTGTGGAATATGTGAGTTTTCTAGGACAATCACTGATGAGAAATATTACA
This sequence comes from Avena eriantha, assembly GCA_910589775.1. Lineage (NCBI taxonomy): Eukaryota > Viridiplantae > Streptophyta > Magnoliopsida > Poales > Poaceae > Avena > Avena eriantha. Next base: position 35,117,887 of record OU342746.1, on the reverse strand, counting down.
TTGAATATAAAGACATGTTTTCATCTAAAATCGCTTTGATCAAATATATTATCGTATTTCAACTAAAATTGGCTTTTATGCAAAAGAACCATACAACCTTCCTTTGAAGCGTCCTATAGATACTATAGGTCTCCCATGAAGGGTGTGTTGAGTAGGTTATGTACTCATGGCAATGCTTTTATTGATACTTTAGAGTACTATGGAGAATGAGATGACTACGACTACTATGATGATGCCGATGAGTGAGGACTCATGGACTATATCGACTGCCTATGGCTGAGATGGAGTCACTACGTGTTTTATATGTCCGCTGTGCTTTCTGATTGTAATAAATGTCATAAGACATTATACTATGTAACTCTTCAAACTTTGTAATAGTTACTTTTTATACATATGCAATAATATACATTTCACTGTGTTGTCCACTTTGGTCTTGGGATTGATGAATAAACACAGGAGGTCTGGAAGTTAAATTACGGTCTTCACATAAGCCGGTCCCGGCAAGCAGGAAAGCTTGCCGGCTTTTGTTGGCAGTGCCACCACCCCCAGGAATCTTGGGATGTGGAATCGCCCACTCTTTCTGAAGATTTGATCCATGCCAATAGGCGGATTCTTTTTTATGAAGCATAAGGGACTGAGGGGATCCGACTTAGTCCATTGCTGGCTAGCTCATCGAATTGAGCCCTTGCGGCATCATGGGGACTGACTGATGCATAAAGTCACCACCAACAGGAAGGACAGCCTGAGAGTGAGATGGAACCCGATTCCCACCAAGGAATACGAGACCTGGGTCATGTGGTTGATCAAGGAGCAACTACACCGGAAGATTCCAATGGTCTCTCTGGACATGTTCATGGAAGAGAAACCCTTCACACTAGTAAGATTTTCGACTGACCCATCTTGTACTTGTTTCATCTATATATGTTTATTTGCAATGCTGAGATATTTCGTCTTTTAGCTTGCTGGCCTCCCCGACTCGGAGTTGGCTCCTTTCGAGGGATATCCAACTAAGGATCCAATTCCTTAGGAGGATGAAGAGCTTGAAGGGCTGCCAGAAGCTCTCACGTGGAAACATAAAGTTCTGGTTATATCTGTTGGCCCATAAACAATGCTAGTCATCAAGAAGTAACTTCTTCCATCAAACTTTGTATTTTTGTTATTCTTTTTGGCTCATAATGATCTTAATTTGTTACATTTCATAGCTAAACCATTAGTTAAGGGAAAAGGAAAGTCAAAGCGGGGAAAATTCTGCACCAACAGAAGTAAACCATAGTTTGACCCGCTGCTGTGCCTCCAACTCCTAACCCAAATCCATCATTAGTGCCGGAGGATATTCCGTCCCCTCACACAGAGGATGTTGTGGCTCAATCTGAAGAGCTAGTGAACCAAAGTTCACAAACCAACGTCACCATGGGTGACTCAGAAACTGATAAGGGTGATCCCTGCAAGGACAATCCTTTGAAGATCCTTTGTGGCCTCACCAGGAAGAGCATAGAAGAACATCGGAAGCTTTCCCTAAATTGCCTTGAAACCAGAACTATAACTGCTGAGGAAGAGGCTCAGGAAGCTGAAGATGTTAAACTTGTCGATCTGCAGGATCAAGTTCGTCTTCGCGACGAGAAGTTAAAGGCCGGTGCAGTTCCGCCTCCACCTATCATTCCTTTAACTCTTGCCGAGAAGGTTTCTGCTGACATCAACATCAGCCTCATGAAATTACAACATGAGCATTTTGTAAGTCATTTTCAACTTCTTTTACTATGTTTATATCATATTCTCTAGCCCCAAGCATGAAGTTGGATAGATACTAGAACTCTGATTTTATGCTTTTATAGGATGACAAAGAACGAAGTAGTGTAGCCCCCAAGGCTCATGCTGAAATTTAACTTAGTTAAAATAGCAGCCCGATTCTTAGTAGCATTTTTGACTCTGGTTACCATTCTGACTTACAAAAAGTTAATGTTTATAACCAGGAATTACTCAAGAACATATGTGACAAGCGGAGAGAGGTCAAGGCTCTCCGGCTTGAAAATGCTCAACTTAAAGTTGAGAAGGATGATGCCGAAAGTAAGTTTTCTGACTATCTCTTCTCGGAATTTTAGGCTTTAGAAGAACTATGAATTTGAGAAATCTTTGTCCTTCTTGCTCTAGGTTTGCTGACTCAATCCTTCACACTCGTGGAGCAAGCTAAAACTTCAGAGATTTAGAATCCGAGAATGCTAGCTTGTGTGAGATACTTAAGAAATTGTAGGAGGACCATGAGCGCAGTGTCAACAATATCCTCGAGTCCAGCAACATGGCCATCGAAGAACGTGATCGTACCATTGCATGAAAAGGAAAGTAAATCTCGGATTTGAAAGCAGAGTCGGATAGGTAGAAGGATACCACCCAGGCCCTATGGGATGAACTCCGGAGTCCGAGAGGGGAGAAGACAAAAGTATACTATGTTTACTGCCATTCCGACTCATTTCTATCTATTTCTGACATTTCAGTCAGATTCTTCCCAGGTCTTTCTTAGTCTTTCAACCTCCTGGATTCTTCTTCGTCTGAGCCACACACCAGCCGACTTGTTGCAATCGGACATTTGCTTCATGATTAGCACCAATCTCTTGAAGAGATTAGTGAGACCGTTAATCTCTCTGATGTAAACACGCTTTCGACCTTTAAAGTGTGTGACAAAGCGAAGGATATCCCGTAGCTGGTCGAGGATTGGAAAATGTCCTATGGCTGCACATCGGCGTAGAATGCCCTCAATATGGTAATGAGCCACCATGGCAACATAGAATTTTATATGGCAAGTTACCAAGGGTTATTCGACTGCTGATGAAGATGTCGAGCTTTAGAATGTTGGTTAGATTTGGGATTCTTGTGCCGGAAATGCTTGCCGCGTGGCTGATGCAACCAACTACGAGAAGCCATTTTTCAATCCCATTGAAGTGCCTCCAAGACCCCTCACCCAAAGATGATGGAATTCCCAATGACGATGATGAAGAGACATAGTCTGACATCCCCGTCTTGGAGAAAGATCAGGGTGACTTGGATGGTGGCACCAGCGAGCCGGCAACTCCTTCTCCTGCAACATGAAATGTGCAAAAAACTCTGCATTATTTTGAAGCATGTTTGATGTAATGGTTAAACTTATTTATTTTGGGGTGCCTCTATGTAAGAACTGATGCTTTTACTACTAGCACGTATTTTTTAATTTTGTTCTTGATAAATACTTAAGAACTTTTTGTTCATATTTATTGTTTATCTGGCTTTCTGCCTCGACCCTTTCGTGAGCCGGCAAACCTTTAGCATGGAAACTTTAACGAGCAACAGAGATCAATTGCGGAACCAGTTTAAACCCAGAATCAAAGTCGACCTCTAGTACTAAGAAATCACCACATGGAAAATACTTGCGTGCTGCAATCAAAAAGCAAAGTATAAACAGAACATGGGACTTACACCCGAGGGTAGCTTTTATTTAGAATCGGAAATCTAACCAGAACAGACATGAGCATAAAGTACATTCAAGTATCCTGAGATTTTCGACTATGACATGATCATTCAGAAATAAGATGGTACTTAAAACTTCCCAGACAAAATATTAAGGGGATCAATAATTTATTTCACTTTGAACTATACATTGATATGATTACAAAGAAAGAAATTTTAGGAATAAAAGGGACATATATGAGCAATATTCCATGGATGGTCTATCTCATTTGGGTTTGTACTGCCTCCATCTCTCTTCCTCTTCTTAGTAACGGGTCTTTCTTTGTCAGGCCTCATGTCTGTTATATAGTACGAATCATTGTGCAATACTCTACTAACCATAAAGGGCCATTCCCAGATTGGGGAAAGTTTGTTCTTTCTTTTTTGCACTAGTCGGAGAACTATATCACCCTTTTTGAAAGACTGGTTTTCACTCTCTAACTATGATACTTGCGTTACTTCTACTGATAGGTTGTAGATCTCTGCTCAGCAACAATGCGAACTTCCTCAAGTATATCAAGATCATCTTGTCAAGCAACTTCGGCATCTTCTTCGAAATACGAAGCGACTTAGAGAGAAATATGGATAAGATCACTCGGAAGAACTTCCTCTGCATCATAGACCAAGAAAAAGGTGTATATCTGGTTGATCCGTTAGGAGTAGTTCGTAAAATCCATACAATAAATGACAATTCATCTGCCCAGTCTCCTGCAGCATGATGAAGTGGTGCTTCGAGTCTGGGACGGAGGCCTTGTAGAATTAAACCATTTGCCCTTTCAACTTGTCCATTGGCTTGTGGATGTACGACTGATGCAATATCAAGTCGGATCCCTTGATCTTCGCAAAACTTGGCAAGTTCTCCCATTGAAAAGTTGCGCCTCGCTGTCATTAATAATACTTTGCGGATAGCCAAATCATCTTATGAAATCCTCGACGAATCTTTTAGCTGTTGCTCCATCACAACTTGTGACGGGTCTATCCTCAATCCATTTTGTAAATTTATCCACTATCACTAGTAGGTGAGTGACGAGGGGTAACCTCAACAATGCCCATTGTGATGGACTTACGGTTTCGTGGAAAAGAGAATGATGGGGATTTCGTCGGCCGACCAGACAAACAAAGGAGTTGAAGTCATCTGATTACTTTTGAACAATATGATTACAAATCTCTCAAGGCTTTCGGTACCTCTCCGTTGGCTCCTCCCAGTCTTTATATAATAGGCTGGGTCCCGATGCCATATACAGACAAGTTACAAGTTGCAGTTACAACACTAATACAATGCAGGTTCCTACTCTCCCCTTTTCTGGTAAAAGATGCCTTTCCGTCAAATGCTTTCTTGGGCCTTTCCTTGTTTATCCTTGGGCCTTGCATGTTCTAATCCTTTATGTAACCAGGATAACTAATCATAAGGATCCAAGTAATCATACCCATGTCAGTAGCCCCCGAGACTCCACTCGAATCGTTGATTCTGGTTAAGTCACAAGGACAACGTAAGCCGGAGTTTTCTTTATAAAGTATTCTTAATATGTTCTTATCTAACTATCGTAGGGATATGGTACACCGGGTCTGATGTATCTGACGGATCGGGAATCAGTTAATTGCTCCTGGGAAAAAACACTGTGAAGCTACATAAAATGCAAGTCGCTAGGCCTAAACTCAGTATTTGCTAGCGTAATTCAGTTCGAATCGTTGAGGTCTTATCGAAAACTGAATTCTAGTACCATTATTTTGGGTACCCAATGCGTTCGTTAGGATTTTTATCATATCATTGATACGGATAATTTACTGGCAGAGCACATTCATGTGCAATTACCAGGCCACACAAGATGTATCCTGGGTTCTTACCTTCATGTCATGGACACGACATTTAGACTTATTATCGCGTCAGGCGTGGCCCGAGAATTTATTTGAATTTTGTCCACTGCCTTGTTTGGCTGCTTGAATAACTGAAGTTGTCAGTTTTCTCGGATATTATATAGGCACTCTTGGTGGGAGTAACCATCTGATGATACAAAGATGTAATATTCATGAGCTCATATGTTTTTTCGACTCTGTTGGAGTTTCCGTTTTATCGGGTGCGCTTTTAGCGCACGAGGATAATATTTCTTTGGGTCCTGCTGAACTATGTTGTTTCTATTGGGTGCGCGACAGCGCTCCCGATGGGAGTAGCCCCCGAGGCTATGTTTGAATGCTTGCATCAGGACATAGGCTCAGAATTCCTTCATGGTTGCACCTTAATACTTTTTATTCAATATTAAAGATGAAAGTACATATTTTTGTTGTAGTCGCCTGTCTGTTGGCCTTATTGGGAGTAAAACACAATGTCTCATGGCTAAGATGCCTAGCCATAGGCCTTATTCAATGTAAATTGAGAAAAATAAAAGTCTAAGCATAGAAACATCGTAGCTGCACAACATTCCATGAGTTGGAGCACTTGCCTCATGTTTTCTTATCTTGAAGTTGATATGCTCCACCTGGGATTACTTTTGTGATGATATAAGGCCCTTCTCTTGGTGAGCGTCCCCTGCACGGCAGCGCTGCGGTCTTCGACTGCTGAGATGGCACCCGCCAACGCATCATCACAGCAGAGTGCCTGCGCGTCAAAGCTCGAACCGCTGGCATCTACACAAGAATCAAGCATCAGCACAAAGGTCAGCACGGCAGCAAATTCGAAAGGAGAGACACGACGAAAATCTAGATAAGGGCATACCCAAGAGAGCCTTGGAAATCAAGAAAAGATGTTCTTCGAACAACTTCTCCCTACCTACGATGGAGGCGCGCAGATCCTCTTCGCGTTTCCCCGATTCGTCCAGCGCCGTGATTGCCTCATCACGGCTCTTCACCGCCGCATCAAGCGTTTGACGGAGGAGGGCATTATGCTCAGCTATGACACAAACAAAGATAAACCGTCAGTCGAATATATCACAAGGATGCAGAAGAAATAGTAAGGAACACTCACTTTCAACCACGTGATGGCGATTGTCCAGCATTGCATGCCAACGACCCATCGCAAGCACCTGCTCCGCCATATGAGCGGATTCCTTCACAAGGAGCTGCAATAAAGAAAACAGTAAACGATCAGCAGATGATATACATAAAAGAGCGGCTTCTGTTCTTCGACTGCAACATCAGAAGAAGAGATACTACACATACATGATCCTCCAATGACTCCGAAGTCGATTGGTGCGCAGTCGTCCGGGCAACCATCCGATGCTCCACATCGTGTGGAGAACTTGATGAATTATGCCCGGAGTCAACCGCTAATGGAGGGGAAGGAGCACGCTCAGCCATTTTCTCGGCCTTGGAGGTCGCGACTCCAAATTCCTTCACAAATTGGACGTTGCCAGAAGATAACAATGCCGGCTGACTGAAGACCAAAACCAACATCAAGAGAAGACAACTACAAAAGAAGACCCACAAGGAAAACTTTTATACTTATCAATCAAACCTGTCAAAATCGAAGGTTTGATCCCTCGACTCCGATGACGACTCCTTCGGCAGTCGCATCTTCTTGCGAGAAGGTGGCGCCACAGCACTCACGGGAACGGCAGGTATCGGCGACTCTGTGCCAACAGCTGCACCTTCCGGAGTCGAAGGAGACGATGCATCCGAATCCTCGTTGCACAAACGCTTGCGAGTGTCCGTACCACTCGACTCAGGGGCTTCCTCCTCCACATTAGATGGGACGGTCGACTCCGACTCGTCTTCTTCAAGGGCTTCATGAGGGATAAACCCCTCAGGAAGAGGGGGCATACAAGGCGACACCCCCAATCCTGCACACAGAAAAACAATTTAGCACAAGTCAAACAAAAATAGAAAAGAAGTAATCGACAAATAAAGCTACTACATAGCACAACTGTACCTCAGGAGGAGGGTTAGTAGCATCGAATGGAGGTACCACTGGGTTATTGGGGAGCACATCCTTGGCGGTGTACTTGGTGACCAGTCGCACCCTTTTATCTACTTCACTCGTGGAAATGCCATCGAGAGATACGCGAGTGACATCATCCGCGCAAGCCCACTGGAACATAGGGTGGACTCTGGCCTGCAGAGGCTGGACGCGATGGCGCAACCAAGTGCGAATGAGGGCACAGCCTCCCTCCTCTTTCCCCATGCGATTCTCGAGGTCGCAGATGCACTCGTACAGCACATCTGTCTCCGCGGATTCGCTGGGCATAACTACGTTCTTCCAGGAGCGCATCCTCTTGCACGGCGTCGTGGGATCAAAAGGCGCGAGTCCATAGTGGTCTCCGTCGGCCTTCGGGTCGCGGATATAGAACCACTTGTCCCTCCATCCTTGGACAGACGCCATGAGTTTGATGTCAAAGTATGTGGCGAAGGAGTCGATGTGGAAACTGTAGCCTCCTACATCGTAGACTATGGAGCCAGCCGCCGACTAGCGCTTCAGCTTGAAGAGATGCTGAAAGAGACCAAAGTGCGGCTCGATTCCTAGCCAGCACTCGCAAAGAGTAATGTATCAAGGTACATGGAGGATGGAGTTGGGGGACAACTGATGTAGCTGGAGCCCATAGAAACAGAGAAGGCCCCTGAAGAAAGAATGCAGGGGCAACGAGAGACCGCGGATGATGAACGCTAGGAACATCACCCGAAAGCCGGCAGGCGGAGAGGGGATTACCTCGCTGCCGGGGACACGCGTGTCAGCGACTACGGCAGACAAAACTCCATCTTGGCGTAGAAGACGGAGCTTAGAAGACTTGATCACGGATGCGCTCCACGCGCCATTGGTGACAGGAGTGTCCGTGACCTTCTTTTTCCCGGTGGCGGTGGTGCTGGTGCCCACAGTGGTGGAGCCGCCCTTCTTCTTCGTAGCAACAGTGGCGGCGGCGGAATCGGCCTTAGCGCCTCCCTTCTTTTTCCCATTTTATGATGGCGGCGCGACCGGAGAAAGTAACTGGGAAATACGCGGAGCTGGTCCTGCGCCGTGAGAAAGATGAAAACAAAGAAGTAGAGGAGTAGCAGCAATGGCGAGGGAGGCAAAGGCAGATAAAAGAAGCAGATGTGAAAATTACCATCGCAACATCGCTACTTAACCCCCTAGAAGATGCAATCTAACGGCCAGGAAAAATCCTACCAGACGCGTGGCATTCATCGTGCTCGACACGTGGAGGACCTGAAGCGTGAACCGTCCCCCACTACCCCCATTACGCACGGAAATCGAGGAGGCACAGTTAAAACAGAGATTACGCACGCCCGGTCAAGTCAGCGTCAGAAAATGGGACCCACCGCTCATCACGTCCCGTCAAATTCGCTCACGCGGGCAACTGGGGTCATCACATCATCAGCACTGACGTCATTCAAAATTACGCAGTAGAAGACTTCGACTACTTTAGTCTTTGCTCGAGTCTTCGACTCCACCAAGCACTTGGGGGCTACTCCCATAGGGAGCGCTGGTCGCGCACCCTACGATTTTTCTTTTTCTCTTCTGTAGGAATATGGACATCAAAAGCATACCCAGTCACTCGAATCGGCGATTCGATTATGGACATGGGTTACTACCATAGGGAGCGCCGAAAACAAATTCGACTGAAACAAGCAACAAAAGATGACAGCAGTCACAAAATTTCTTTAGTCCCTGCCTGAGTCTTCGACTCAACCAGGCACTCGGGGGCTACTCCCATAGGGAGCGCTGGTCGCGCACCCTATGATTATTTATACATTGTACAGTATGTCGATAACATCCACACTCAAAGCTTATGGCCACACCGCCTCATGATTTTTCCCTACAAAGAGACTGCGTCTCCTGGGTCACCTGAATCATCTCCGCTATGGCAAAAATTCAGATGCCGCTCTTACAGCGTGAAGATAAGACCTGAATAAGGCCTGTCAACGCATTTGCTGCGCACTACCAGAAATGTATCCGTGCCTACAGGTACGATGAACATGCCTTGACGGACGTGTCGAGTGCTCACACCCGTATACTGGAATTCGACTCCTGTAAGACCTCCGCGGCTTGAGTCGAATTACACCAGGACATTTCCGGACTCGAGTTCGAGTAGATTGCGTCGTTTTGCCCTAAGGAAGTTAACTGATGCCGGTAGATCGGTCAAATCAGGCATGTATATCAACAATCCCTATGACATAAACAAAGCAGTAGAAAATATACTCATCCATGCACTCGAAAGGCTTCATAAAGTCCCTAGTCGAATCTATGATTCCGCTGGACACTCGGGGGTTACTGACATGGGTATACCCTACAAGTACTCGAGCTTGGTATATACGGCCTGAATACAGCAGAAGCCCACGGTGTCGCCAAGGCCCAAGTAGAGAACTCGAGTAGCCTATGGACTCTTGATTACTTGAAGAACAAGAAGAAGCCAAAGAGAGAAAGTTCAAAGGGAAAAACCCTAACCTGTAACTGACTCGACCTGCTACCCGAGACCTGGCCTATCTATATAAAGGCCAGGAGGGGGCGGCAAGAAGGACACACGCAACACTAGTTTCCACAACCCTCGCCAGATTGCATCTGTGCACCATCGTAATCCTCGATTCCCTCAATAATTCCACGAGCAGACAAGCAGGAGTAGGGGCCTCTATTAGGCCTGAACCTGGGTAAATCTTTGAGTCCCCTATGTGCTTGTTTGCTAGCCGATAGATGTCTCTAGCGCTCTCTCCTTCTCCAAAAGCCAAGTCCATAACAATGGGCATTGATGAGTTAAACTCTCGTCAGCTTGCATTTGGGCTCTATAAAACGGCGACGTGACTCCTTTATTGGCTTGGCTTCTAGATTTAGGTTAAGTGCATGCTCATCGAGTTCCCTGGGATTCCTGGCATGTCAGCTGGTAACCATGCAAAAATCTCCCAGCGCTCACGGAGGAACTCGATGAGCGCGCCTTCCTATGCAGAACCAAGATTTGAAGCCACGAAAGTCGTCTTCTTTGGGTTCGTAGGGTGGATCTAGACCTCCCTTGTATATTTTGCTATGTCGAAAGCTTGATCATCATTGACCCATGCCATTTCTAGAGGTTCTATGTCCATTGATATTTTTAGTTGCATGAATTCTGCTTCCATTCCGAAGAATTTGTAGATTTTATTGAATTCTCGATCACAATTATCGGATATGGTGAAGCTTCCCTTTACGGTGATGATTCCTTTAGGCACTAGAATTTTCATTACCTGATATGCATAATGCGGCACTGCCATGATTCGTGCGAATGCTGGACGCCCCAAGATCGTGTGATGTTGTGATGGTCAGTCCATGACTCCGAACTCAAGGTTCACACGCCTGAAATCTTGTTTTGATCCAAAGACAACGTCAAGACAAATTTTGCCTAAAGGAATTTCGGCTTTACTTGGGACTATGCTGTGGAAAGATGTGTCCATTGGGGCCAAATTTGTCAAGGAGCAGTTCGTTGGCCGCGGGGTTTTGGCATAGATTAAGTTGATACTGCTTCCTGCATCCATAATAACCTTGCTCATGTTGAATCCTCCAATTTGGGGTTCTACTATCAGAGCCGGGTGACCCAGTCGCGGTACACGAAGTGGGTGATTGGCCCTGATGAATGTAATTTCTTGTTCCAATCAGTGGAGATATTCGGGTGTAGGTGGTGGCGTTGTTACTACCATGTTGACTTGTCGTGTGATCAACTTCTGAATCTTGTTGGCGGGCGCCCTTTCTGGATCATTGACATTGCACCCTTAGACCTCGGGTACCCGTCCTCCAGATTTATGTTTATTGCAGGTTGTGGCTGTCGTGCTAGCGGATGTACTAGTGGTGGTGGTGGAGCACCAAGATCTAGGGTTCCAGGTGCGGTGGCGTATCCTTGGTTTGTTGCTTCAGCCACCTTTGCATTACATACCTCCTACATTTTTAGAAAAGTGCGGCAGTCCTTCATAAGATGGTTCGATCGCCTTCTTCCTGCCGAATCAACGTAAAAGTGCATATTGCAGAGTCCTTCGAACATTTGGAGTGGAGACATTGGGGGATCCCGAGCTCCTGGATGGTACCGTTGTGCTGATTGGCTTCCACCGATGTTGTCTCTATTGTTGCGATATCCACCACTATGATTGCCTTATCTTCGGTTATCCTCTCTTGAGAAACCAGCCACAACATAGCTTGGCCCTCCATATTCGTTGTTGCAGCGCCTTCGTCTGTCATTGTTGTGCCTGATCCGATCTTCCTCGAGTGAGCGCCCTTGATTGTTGTTTACTGCATCTTCACCATCTACCCAGCAATTTTCCATGTCCATCAACTAGGAGATTGTTTTGGGCTTGACTCGCCCCATCTCCTCAATGAATTCTCTTTAGCGGAGGCTATCGTTGAACGCGCCAATTTCCCTTTCATTAGGTATAGCTTCGGCTGAGTTCTTGCTGATGTTCCATGTAGCATCCCAATTGTCTAACATTGGAATGCTACATAATAAGTAAAGGCCAATGCTACCATATTCTTATCATTATTGCATCATCATAATATCATTCTCATGTCACCATGCCACATTGCATTTGAGCATCATATTAAAACCCTTTTCATTTGCTTCTTCTCCTCATATTGCATTTTTCTTATGAATATTTTACTTCTTGCTATATTGTAGTTGCTTCTTAATATATCCCTAAATCCCCAAGTTGAGTTAAGGGCATATCTCTTATAATCTTTCCAACTACTAACTCGCCAACACCATTTCCACTTGATACCATCTATCTACAATTCAATTATACTTTATATGTGAGCATTGTATTTCTTTTGAGTGTTTAAATCAAGCCACACATAATGGTATGGATCTTGTATCTCTCAACAACATCCTTCCACATGGTATGAAGATACCATGCACTTGTAAATATCCTCCACTCCTTACCTTTTTCTCTCCCTACATGCACACATACATGTATTTCGCATGGCCCATGCATCCACCATGGCCATCTTCATCTTTATTTTATTTTGGTTCTTTTATTTTTGTGTTGGGGTTCCATCGAAGTCTTGATATTGAAATCAAGTTAGACCTAAAGCTCCAACTAGCTACCTCTCTAGCTAATCGTTCACACTCTATCTACACCTCTTTTGACATACACCTTTTAAAAACTCTTTTAAATTCTTCACATGTGATAATGTGTCTATCACATGAAATATGGAGCATTGATTCTTTCCCTCTTTTAATCCAATGCTAAAAACAGAAGTTATTCCTATGTCTATGTTTTTAATCTATACTAAATCTAGGCTATCCTCTCTCTCTTTCTAAACCACCAAAGTTTCATCTACATAAAAAAACCACTCCCCAAATTCCCCTAATATCCTACTCCCTCCATCCCAAAGCTTAAGGCATATAACTTTTTTGAAAAGTCAAGCCATGTAAAGTTTGACCAAAAGTTTAGAAAAAACTATCAAGAACTATTATATTATATAGATACCATGTGAAAATATGTTTCATGATGTATGAAAGGGTATGAATTACATATTGTAAATATTAATATTTTTCCCTAAAAACTTGGTCAAACTTTAGGTAGTTTGACTTTTGAAAAAAGTTATATGCCTTAATCCTTAGGAAGGAGGTAGTAGCTAATAAACACCCATGACAGCCCGCTAGTTAAACCGTCAGCTAGTCTTAGCTTAAAAACCCTGGCTAAACCCAACCCGGCTGCACCCCTCTCAGCTAAACCGGTAGCTGCAGTAGCAACAGCACACCATCGACATGCCACAACCCCACCTGCCTCTCTCCCGACCTGATTGTAAAGGGCTCAAGGATTTACTTCGATCTCCCTCGATTTGAGGACAAGAACATGTATCAATTTAGGTAGCTCGTTCCTCCCAGCCTCCCTCCGAGCTAGTTTAGATACATACGGCACTGCCGTCCGTTAGCCAAATCCTTCCTAAGGTTTTCCTCATCGTGACTCACTATAAGTACTAATAACTGGACTATTATATGGGCTGTCAGCCCAACTTGTGGCCTGCGAGCCAGCCTGGTAGACGCTTGTTCCTGGTGGGCCTCAGGGATGCACGCCTTGGCAGTGGTACGTCGATGGAGGCAGTGGCTTGGCCCCTAACATCCCATCCTTCTTGAGAACCTGCTTGCCCCCAAGCAGGCGCGCGTGGGAACTTCTACTTCAATGAATCAAGATCTTCCCAGGTCGCTTCTGCTGCGGCGGCTCCACTCCACTGCACGAGACCTTGAACGACAGTCGCCAGCCCTTGCGGTCGGACTCGACGCTGCAACACCAGGATGGGGAAGATACGGAAGTACCTGTTGCCCTGGAGATAAGCATTTCTTCAATTGAGATACGTGGAATACAGGGTGAATCCGGCTCAAATCTGGAAGATCCAACTTGTAAGCCACTTTGCCAACCCGCTGCAAGATGCGGTATGGTCCGAAGAACTTGAAGGAGAGCTTGTGGTTGGCACGACGCACGACGGATGACTAAATATAAGGCTAAAGTTTAAGGAATACTGTGTCACCAACATCGAAGCTTCTCTCTGACCTCTTCTTGTCTGCCTGATGCTTCATACGCTGCTACATGCGGAGAAGGTGTTACCAGACAAAGTCGAGTACCAACTGCCTCTCAGTAAGCCAAGTCTGAATATCCCTAGGAGCTATGTGATCAGATGCTAATACACCAAAATACCAAGGCCGCCTGCCATACAGAACCTCAAAAGGTGTTTTTCCCAATGAAGAATGCCAGTTCGTGTTGTACCAAAATTCACAAAGAGATATCCACTTTGACCACTGATTGGGATGGGCACTGATGAAGCATCGCAAGAAGCATTCAATAGACTGATTAACCCTTTCAGTTTGGCCGTCAGTCTCTGGATGGTAGGCTGTGCTCATTCTCAGCTCTGTCCCGGTCGATTTGAACACCGCCTGCCAGAATTGACTAGTGAAGACAGGGTCCCGGTCCGAAACCAAAACTTTAGGCATGTTGTGGAGCTTGTAAATATTTTCAACGAACAGTTCTGCCACCTTGCTTGTTGTATAAGGGTGCCGTAATGGTACGAAGTGAGCGTATTTTGTCAATTTATCCACGACCACGAGCAAGCAGTTGAATTGTTTGGATTGCGGCAGGCCATCGATGAAGTACATGGTCGCCATTTCCCATGGTTCCAAGGGAACAGGCAGTGGCTGGAGCAAGCCTGGCGAACGCACCCTCTCAGTATTCGCTTGCTGGCAAGTGAGGCAAGTGCGAACAAATTCTCTGATAGCGGACTTCATACCAGGCCATTTGAACAAGGCTATTAGGCGGTGGTATGTGACAAGGAACCCTGAGTGGCCCCCTATTGGATTGTCATGGAAGGCAGCAATTATCTGTTTCTGTAAGGTTTCATCAGCACCAACCCAGATGCGTTTTTTGTATCCGATGATGCCAGCACTAAGGGTATGGTTGGCATCAGAAGAAGGAGCAACTGCTAATTGTTGAAGTAGTTTCTGGGCATGGGGGTCAGAAGCATAGCTGGCAATCACCTGTTCCAACCAAATGGGTTGCACCTCTGTCAGAGCAAAGGTTTCCGAGTCCTGAGGATTTTGGCGCGAGAGAGCGTCTGCTGCACCATTCAGAATCCCTTTTTTGTACAACACCTTGAATTGAAGGTCCATCATCTTGGTAAGATCTTTCTATTGCCACTCAGTGTGCAGTCGTTGATCCTGTAAATGGATCAAGCTCTTGTGATCTGTTTTAATCAAGAATTCCCCCAGCTGCAGGTACTGGCGCCATTGCTTTACTGCTAACAAAATCGCCAAATACTCTTTCTCATATACAAACAGACCACAATTGCGGACACTGAGAGACCTGCTGACATACGTAAGGGGGTGCCCACGCTGGGATAGGACAACACCAATCCCTGTGTCGCATGCGTCTGTCTCCACGACAAACTGGGCTGTGAAATCAGGAAGGGCCAAGACAGGAGCTGTAACCAAAGCTATTTTCAGAGTATCGAAAGCTATTTGCTCTGTGTTAGTCCAGACAAACAATGCTCCCTACTTAAGCAGGGCTGCCAATGGTTGACTGACAATTGCATAATGGCGGATGAACTTGCGATAGTAGCCAGTTATACCGAGAAATCCCCGCAATTCCTTTAGATTTGATGGAACAACCCAATTTGTGATTGTGGTAATCTTGGTGTCATCAGTGGCGACCCCATCTTCTGATATAACATGCCCCAGATAAGCAATTTTCCGTTGTGTGAACTCACACTTCGACGGCTTCACTTGCCACTTGTCCCGACGAAGTATGTCCAGCATGGCTGCAATGTGTTGCAAGTGTTCGTCATACGTTGCGCTATAGATCAGGATGTCGTCAAAGAAGACGAGTGCGAATTTGCGGAGGACTGGCGCCAGAGACGCATTCATCGCGTGGAGGAAGGTAGCAGGGGCGCCCGTCAGCCCGAATGCCATGACACGGAATTCAAAATGCCCAGTGTGTGTCTAGAAGGAGGTTTTGAATTCCTCCCCTGGGGCTAGCCTGATCTAGTGATATCCGGCTCGGAGATCGAGTTTGGAAAACCACTTCGCCCCTGAGAGTTCGTCGAGCAGCTCATCAATTACTGGAACTGGGTACTTCCCTTTGACCGTGAGGGCGTTGAGGTGGCGATAATCAACCACAAGCCTCCAAGTTTTGTCAGCCTTCTTCACGAGAATCACTGGCAACGCAAACGGACTGCTGCTGTGTGTAATAATCCCCTTAGCAATTAATTCCTAAATTTTCCGTTCGATTTCAGATTTCATGGCTGGTGCAACGCGGTATGGCCGCATGGAAATTGGCCTCGCTCCAGGAATCAGTGGTATCTGGTGATCGTACTGCCGTCTAGGCGGCAACTCCTGAGGTTCATCAAAGATTGACGATAATTGGTTGAGCAAGGTCTGAATGTCAGGCCGCTGTTCTGCGCTCCTGGTAGTTTCCTCCTGCTGGACAACATGCAGCTCAATCAGTGCATGGGTGATCCTTTCTGCATCTTCAGCAAGTAACACCCTGCTCCTGGAACGCTATCCACTGTTGCGACCAGTGCGTCAACATGGGACTATGTTTCGCAAGCCAGCCTAAGCCAATAATACCATCATAGCTGTTCAAGTCGAGAACCCTGAATGTATCGATGAATTGTGAGCCTTGTAATGTCCATTGCAACGCTGGTAACTGTTCTATAGACGACAGAGTTTTTCCACCTGCTATCTGCACCTGTACTGACGCCGGTGACCGCTGTACGTCGACTAGCTGTCCAGCTATTGCTTGATCTAGGAAGCAGGAAGAGCTACCAGAATCAATTAAGAACAAGAGTTCATGTCCTTGCATCTCCACTTTAATTTTCATGGATTTCACAGAGCTTGTTGTAATGTTGGATGCTGCAAGGGAAAGCATCATCATATGATGTTGTTGCTGTGGGGCAGCTCCCTCTTCCTCACTGTCAGAAACTTCACTATGTTCTTGTTCCTGAAAGCAGTCGAGCATTTCTTGCACTATATGTAGCTGGATATATTTATTGCAGATATGTTCCCTCCCCCACTTTTCACCACAATGGAAACAGAGTCCTCTCGATTTTCTGTAGTTCCTCAAGTTAGACCAACGATCCTCCGAATTGTACTTGCTGGGTTCAGATTGCCTCTTCTCTTCAACAGTCTTAGACACCCATTTTGTTGGAGGTGGTGGTGGGGGTGGAGGCTGGAACTGGCCTGTCTGTTGCTGGAACTGGCCTGTCTGTTGCTGGAACTGGTGGCGCCGAGAAGATGGACTGTAACTAGGCCTAGTTGGAACAGGTTCCATTCCATCAGCTAGGTCTTCGTACATCAACGCCAGAGACGATGTAGTGTCGAGATCAGCAGGCTGTTGTAGAGCTACCAGGACACGCACAACTAGTTTCAGTCCATCCAGAAACCTCGTGAGATAGTGGAGGGGATCTTGCTGTGACTCATATGCTGAGATGTGGTCAATCAAATCGGAGAACCGCTGAACATAATCCTCTACACTGCTTGTCTGCTGAATGTGATACAATCTGCACAGGAGCACCTGGTGTTGGTTGCGCATGAATCTGCCTTGTACAGCCTTCACAAATTCATCCCACGTTGATTGAGGGAACTTGTTCAGGTAGGCTTCTAGCCAGGTCGCCGCAGCATCAGTGAACTGACTCGACCCGTAAGAAATCCATAGGGATCCAGCTATTCCCCAATGCTGAAAATATTCTTCGCAATGCCGTTGCCATAGGCGAGGATTATTTCCCTCGAAGGACGATAGTTCCACACGCGGAGCAGAGGCAGATGCATCGGTATTTAGAAGAGAACAGGGAGTACTGTTGTCCAGGAATTTTGGATGGCAGTAGTTCGTACCTCTTCCCGGAGGAGGCGTGTGAAAATCACAGGCCTGCCCCGGGTCTGATGTAGTAGAGCGGTGCCCATGAGGGCCGGCAGCAGCGAAGCCCGGCTGCCCAGGCGATTTTTAGGTACCCTCCCCGGCGGCGCCGTGCGGCATCATCGAGACGGCGCGGTTGATGGTCGCCGCCAGCTGCGCGATCTCGGAGCGGATCGTCATCTTGGCCGCTTCTAGTTCCGATCCGAGGCCGGACTTGACCTCCGCGAGTTCGGCACCAACGTCGGCGTGCACTGCTTCGAGGTTGTCGGCTAGCTCCCTGATCTGCTTGCCGATGTCCTCCATGTGGCCCCTGACTTGCTTCTTGTGCTCGAAGAAGCGGACTTCGTAGTCCTCCCTGGTCTCCGATCTGAGGATCTCGTACAGAGCCTGAGATTCCCCGGACATGCTCTCCATGGCTTGAGCGTGGCGGTGGACGGCGAATCGGGTTTTGTGGGTGTGGGTGGGGAGATCCAGGGCGGAGGGCGCCTGGCTCTGATACCAGATGTAAAGGGCTCAAGGATTTAATTCGATCTCCCTCGATTTGAGGACAAGAACATGGATCAATTTAGGTAGCTCGTTCCTCCCAGCCTCCCTCCGAGCTAGTTTAGATACATACGACAGTGCCGTCCGTCAGCCAAATCCTTCCTAAGGATTTCCTCATCGTGACTCACTATAAGTACTAATAACTGGACTATTACATGGGCTGTCAGCCCAACTTGTGGCCTGCGAGCCAGCCTGGTAGACGCTTGTTCCTGGTGGGCCTCGAGGACGCACGCCTTGACAGTGGTACGTCGATGGAGGCAGTGGCTTGGCCGCTGACATCTAAATGCCACAACCCCACCTGCCTCTCTCCTGACCTGATCAAAACCCGCCTTGCACATGCCAATGGGCATGCTTGTCTCGTGACCCCTCCTCCTCTCTCTAGTCCTCCCCTCTCTCTATAAAGCTGCAACACCACCAGCTAGCTACATGCCCTAGATGCCACCTCCTTTCCTTCTTCTTTCTCCACAAGAAAAGGCAGACTACCGCCATGGCCACTGCCTTAGCATGCTTGCTGTCACCATTCTAGTCGCCGCCCTGAGCCGCTGGTCGCGGGAGGAACACTGACGTCGTCTTCCATGTCGAGCATGCACCTCCCCATCGTCCAAGGCGTCTCTGCAGACCACCTCAACCGGCATCCTCGTCACCACCGACCGCCTCTGTCCAAGCCGTCCTTTCCCAGCCCCATCTCAGTGAGATTCCACTTCTTCCCCTCTTTTCCCCGATCGCTTTCCATGTCGTACTTGCCGTTGAGATCGAGCCCGTGAGCACCTCGCGCTGCAATAGGTTGTCGCCCGCAAGCTTCTGCCCCTGGCACCGCCGTAGATGTCGCCGACCGAATCCAGCTAGTCCCCTACACTCCCCGCACTCCAGCGCACCTCCCAGTACCTTCCCTCTGTCCGGAGTTTCCACCGGAGCACCTCGTCGGCGACGACTGTGACGCTTGCCACGTGCGGAAGATGCTGTAGTTCTCCCACGCGCAGCTGTTTTCCCGCTCTATTCCTGCACATTTTCCAGCACTTGTCAACCTCTCCTTGGCGTATATCTTCATCCTCATGTAAACTTGGTATATTTTTGTTCCCAACGCCGCAAACCTTGCTCGTTTTGGAGAATCACAGGCGAAATAATCATCTCGTGAAGTCCGCAAGAAATTTGTTGTTTTCGCTGTATCTCGTTGTCAGTTAGTAGTTGTCATTTACATCTTTGAATCTCGTCGATCTCCCTCCGAAGAAACTTTGTACACGAAGAATGTAGAGCTAAGTGAGATCTCCAACTTTTGGTTTTATGGCTATATCAAATTCGACTTCGTTTTATCTCGAGATTTCTCGCAAGTTGGCTCTAGCTAGCAGTTTTTTCTGAAAAACTCAGTCTCAATCGATCCAGCCGGAAGGTTTTTCTTTTAGGCCCCGTAGTTTTTAAAAGTCAACGTTAGCTCCCCAGCTCACCCACGTGTCAGTGCTCCGCTGGCCGCGCGCGCGTGTGGGCCCGCTAAGTAGAAAGAGTCCTAGATCTTTTTAAATTTAACCAAAATTCCAGAATAAAGAATATTAATCAAACAATCCATACCTTTTAAATAGTTTTGAATTGGCAAAAAATTTCAAAAGAAAATTTGAATTATTTTCTAATATGAATTCATATTTTTTTAAATTTAATCAGAATTGACCCCAGCTGGTCAAAACTTTGAGTTTTGATCAAATTTGAATTAATTTGCATTTAATAATGTTTTAAAATTCATAATTTCAAACAGTACCAATGATATATGTTTTCTTATCAGAAAAATGCCAGGAATATGAATATGATAATTACAACAATTTCTGGACATTTAAAGTTTTCAAATTAATAATTACCTTTAAATGCCATTTTTTAATAAATATATAACTTTAATTTTGTAACTCCCAATTCGACCAATAATATGTCTAAATCGATCAGCGCGATGAGCCTGTTACAACTATGCATTGTATGATATCAACTGAAGAATGCATCATATAAATAATAAGTAAATAGCAAGGTTTATGGGAGCAAAACATGCCTAAATAAGTAAACAACAAGTGCTTTATTATTGTTCCCACACCTCACCCATGCCATGGTATGTTATACCATGTAATTGTGCATCATTTTATGATGGCATACCTTATTTTGCTTGTTGCATATGCTCATATGATTACACACTTTATTTATTATGGCTATTTGTGTGTTTGTTCTTATTTCGGAAAGATGCCGAGCAAGGGAGCTATCAAGAGACCCAAGAGTACTCTCCGGATCCTAGTTACCCTAATGCTGATCTGTTAGGCAAGCAATTCCCCATGCTTGCATTTCATATAAAACATATATCTCTATCTTATTCTTGCATCATTATGTCATGAATCACATTAATTTGAAATCCCAAATATTGCAACCTTTACTTTTAAACCCCACCGAAGCTTGTACCCTCAATCCTATGAGCCATTACTATAAGGGTTGTTTGAGCCATGTGTCAACACCCGGATTTTTAATCCCAGATGCCTGTTATGCCATACCTCGCAATCCCAGGATTACCATTTTTGCGAGACATAACACATTGGATATCACAGTACATCATCCATTACAAACCATACATAAGGGCTTACACAAATAAGGATCTCATGATCCAGTCTTCATACAACAAGCAGCAGAAATAAATGATAAGCGTAGCGGTGGGGTCCATCTTCAGGGGCACAGGCAATGCTGACGAAGGCAAATAGTCCTAGTTATCATAGTCGTCCTGCTGGCCATCATCTTGATAGTCTCCTTCATAGTCTGGCCATGAGAATAACCAGGGACAAAAGCCATGAGTACTCTTTAAGTACTCGCAAACTACTACTAACAAGTAATATAGTTCTAAGTATCCCGCTAATCCGAGAAATGCACGGACTTGGGTTTGAGTGGTTGGAGCTTCCCATTCTTCGACATCATTGATCTTGGTAGGATCAACGGAGACTCCTCCGGCAGACACAATATGTCCTAGGAATCCTACTTCCTTCAGCCAGAACTCACACTTGCTGAACTTGGCATATAACTTATACTCTCTTAGGGTTTCTAGGATGATTCTCAAATGTTGCTCATGCTCTTCTTCTGACTTGGAGTAGATAAGGATGTCGTCGATAGACACAACTACAAAGTTATCTAGGAAATTCATAAAGATCTTATTCATGAGATTCATGAAATAAGCAGGGGCATTGGTTAATCCAAAAGATATAACCGTATACTCGTATAAACCATAGCGAGTAGTAAAGGCAGTCTTCAGAATATCCATTGCACGAATCTTAAGTTGGTGATAACCAGTCCTAAGATCAATCTTTGAGAACACCTGGGCTCCAGTCAACTGATCAAATAGATCCTCTATCTTTGGCAAGGGGTACTTGTTCTTGATGGTAAGGTCATTCAACTTTTTGTAATCTGTGCACTGACGGTTCCCTCCATCTTTCTTGTCGACGAATAACACTGGTGATCTCCATGGCGATGCGTTTGGTTGAATCAAGCCTTTTTATAACATGGCATCCAACTGCTTCTTCAGTTCCACTAACTCTGAGAGGTTCATGCTATAGGGTCTCTGGGCTATGGGTCCGGTTCTGGGGATTAGTTCGATGATGAACTTAATATCCCTATCCGGGGGCATTCCTGGCAATTCATCCGGGAATACGTCGAGGTATTTACAGACTACTCTGACTTGGTCTATAGTGGGTAGGGCTAGACTATTGTTGCACTTGAATTGACGAGGTAAGGTTTCAGATATATGCTCTATTGTTACTCCAGAACTCCTGGTCATGGTGATGGCTTTCTTAGCACAATCTATCAGTCCTTTATGCCTTGACATCCAGTCCATACCTAGTACTACTTCCAATCCTTGGTTCCAAGTACAATTAGGTTGGCATAAAAATCTATCCCATGTATTCTGATAGGAACAACTTTGCAAATTTTTCTAGCTTTGGTTGTTGAACCAGGGATTTGAACTATCATGACATGCTTCAAGTTGGTTGGGTGAATCTTACTAGTGCATGCAAATTCTTCAGTGACAAATTAATGCGATGCTCCCGAATCAAACAATACTCTTGCTAAAAATGAGTTGACAGAAAACATACCCAGCACTACATTTGGCGGTTCCTGGGGTTCTTCTGCATTCATGTGGAAGAGACGGCCATTGCGGTTGTGAGGGTTCCCTGGGGCAAATCTTCTTCCTGGTTGAACACGACGCTGCTGCTGAGCTGGGGCATTCACATTGGCATTGGCGGTAGTCTTCTTGGGACACTCATTGGAATAGTGACCCTTCACTCCACATTCGAAACAAGTGATCTGGGACTTGTCCTTGACTGCGACAGGTACAACATTGTTGCCAGTTCTGGGTGCAGTGTTGTCATTTTTGTTGTTGTTGTTGTTGTTGTTGTTGTTGCTGTTGTTCTTGGGAGGTGCACGGTTGAAATTGTTGGCATTGCCGGAGTTGTGGTTGTTTCCTCCGGACTTCCCATTGCCTCCGCTACGGTTGGGGCATCTTGGGCGAGACGTTGGGGGTCGGTTGTTCCTTGGTGCATATCCCGATGAGGGGTTGGGACGGTACTTCTGGTAACTCCTAGATCCAGATTGCTGCATCATGCGATGCTTGCGGTTGTCGTTTGCCTGGTTAATCTTCCCTTCCATCTGAATGGCAGATTCGACTAGCTCTTCGAGATCCTCGAAACGGATGTTGACGAGGACAGTCTGCATCTCATCATGCAGTCCATTCAGGAATCTTTCCTTCTTCTTGGCCTCTGTGTTGATCTCATCTGGTGCATGTCTGGCAAGTGACAGGAATCTATCACGGTACTCCACCACAGTCATTCTTCCTTGCTTCAATTCGCGGAACTCATCTCTCATTCTGTTGACTAGACCCTGCGGCACGTGGGTGCCATTGAACTTGACTTTGAATGCTTCCCATGTCATCACTTGACCATGGTTCATATTGCGGATACTATTCCACCAAGCTCTTGCATCTCCTGCCAGGTAGTGGGTGGCGAAGAGAACTTTCTCATTTTCATCAACTCTTGCAACTTCTATGTTGTTTTCCATTGTCTGCAACCAGTCATCAACATCTAGTGGGTTTTCAGATTGGTTGAAGATTGGGGTATTGGTGTTCTGAATTTTTTTGAGTTTGGATCCCTGGTGATCCTGATTTCCATGCCCTTGGTTGTTGAGAGCCATCTGGGTGATCTGTTGAAGTGTTGCTAAGTTAGCTTGGCACTCCGCCCTACTTGCTTCACGGGCTACGATGAGATTCTGCAAGATCTACAGCATTGGGTCTTGCGACGAGCTGCTCCCTCCTTGGTTTCCGCGAGTCATCTGAAGATTGAGATGGATATAAGGGTAAGAGGGAAATTCTAAGGTTCATGGTTTTGGGTTTTCAAAGCTAAAACTTTGAGTTAGACTCGGGTTTTTCAACTAACTTCATTTTCATTCATGCAAACAAGCACACGATACAGCACACACCACAACAATCAAAGGAAAACATATGGTTTGAAGAACCATTCTGTAAGCTACGATACAGTGGGACCGATACATCTCATGCTACGGCCGTGCTCTAGTGCATCTACTCATCGTCGATGAAGTCGGAGTCCTCATCATCAGTGTAGAAGTCCACGGCATCCTCCACCAGAAAGTCATCATCGTTGCTGAGGTAAGAGTCCATGTCTCCCTGGATGTCTTCACCCTCCTCTTCTTCTTCCTTTGCTGCAAGCTGGGCTTCCTGCTCCTTGACGGCCTTCTCGAGGTCGGCCACCTTCTTACAAAGATGGGCGATCGCGTGATCCTTGTTTGCACGCAGGCGGCGAAGAGACTAGCGATCTTGGACGAGCAGTGCAAAAGTCTAGGCCTTCTGGTCGGCAATGGCACGGTTCTGGTTGGATACTCCCTAGAATTGTCTAGTTCCTGCTGTCTGTCGTGCATCAAGAAGTCAAGATTCTCCACTTGACGCCTCAACTCTGGGTGACTTGGCATCTCCATCGGCATTCCCATGAAGTCACGTCTTGCATAGTGGGAAAAACGGGTTCCTTGGATTTTGTTGACGCTGAGGGCACATAGACGTGCGAGAGCTTCATGCATTACCCTAGCTAATCCATCTAGCCAGTTTTTCTCTCTCACGAAGAACTAAATTCTCCCAGAAGTTGGTGCTTCGATGCTTCCTCTAAGATCTGCGGTGACTAGCCACTATAGGTCTCCTCCTGGGGGTCCTAGAAGTTGAGCTCCAAGAAACTCCGGATGTGGGTGTCCCGGTAACTCCCACAGTGAATCCAGATCCCTCTCGAAGATCAGCTGACCTCCGTTTCCCAACTAGTAAAACTTGCTGAACTGAGTCTCTATCTACAAGACTGTAGGATGAGGAAATTAGTGAAGTGATCAAGTGTGTCAAATTTTAAGTAGTAATGTAAGAATTTTGAGGAACTTGAATTTTTGAGAAAGAATGAATCCACAAGGATAAGAGAGGAAATAGTTTTTCGTAAAATACTCACTTTGGTTTTGAAACTAAGTTTTTGTTCGGACGTCCATTCTAACTTGGGTATCCTATGGTCAGGATGGCTCTGATACCAACTTGTCAACACCCGGATTTTTAATCCTAGATGCCCGTTATGCCACACCTCGCAATCCCAGGATTACCATTTTTGCGAGACATAACGGATTGGATATCACAGTACATCATCCATTACAATCCATACATAAGGTCTTACACAAATAAGGATCTCATGATCCAGTCATAATACAACAAGTAGCGGAAATAAACGATAATCGTAGCGGTGGGGTCCATCTTCAGGGGCACAGGCAATGCTAATGAAGGCAGATAGTCCTAGTTATCATAGCCGTCCTGATGGCCATCATCTTGATAGTATCCTTCATAGTCTGGCCATGAGAATAGCCAGGTACAAAAGCCATGAGTACTCTTTAAGTACTCGCAAACTACTACTAACAAGTAATATAGTTCTAAGTTAAAGTGCTAACTCTATGTTTAACTATAAGGTTAAGTTTGAAACCTAAACTGAGTTCAGAAGCAAAGAAAGATAAAATAAAGTTCTAGAATCACTTAAGTTGGGAAGCTATTGTCATAAACACAACCCTGTTGTGGTCAAGTCAAAATTCATCATTCATTTCATAAGTTGTTTGGAAAACATCTGACAACGAAATAGTATGGCCATTCCAACTGTCCATAACCACGGACGCGGCTATTCGAATAGTTTTGACACTCTGCAGAGGTGGTATACTTTCACCACAAGATTCGATACATCTGTCAGGGATAACCCTAAATCATCATCCTTTGTATGCAAATAATCAAACATAACCTTCCCTTTACACACCCTAGTATAAGCACCTATCCTATGAGCATGGCCTCCCAACCGTGACCATCAGTCATCTTGGGCACTGCATAGGTGGACAACATTGAGAGGTAGCCTCAGCTCAAACCTCTCCCGCGAGGGAGCTAATACTAATGCATATAAATTTCCAGCTAAGCCTTACCCAATTCAGGTAGTGTGGTTGTACGGTAACTTTGGAATGGTATCGCATCCGAATCCAACCATCAGTTTTATAAAAAAGGGTTAAGGCTCATGCCTCAACATTTCAGCATCTTTCTCAACACATGTAAAAACATCTCAATAGAATGACTCATCATTCCAAGGTTTTCATAATTCATTTTCACCAAATGCTCCCATCTAAAGTGACTCAAGTTTTTAATCTACTCTAAATTACTAAGTTAAGAGTGTTCACTAAGGTGAAAATATGGGTTCAATCTCATGCCATAGAATGACATCTAAAGGGGTTCTAAATACGTCAAGTTTTATACTCTTTATGCTACCTTCAAAACAAGTAAAGAACTTTGGGTAAAGTAAAGGAAGTAAAGCTTGAAGATAATACTTGGGGTAACTAATAGTCAATCTGGTAGGACTCAAGTATGCCTATAGCATCTTGGATCAAGTTAACTAGCTTAAATTCTAGCTTGCTACAATAGCTTGCCTTGGTTGGTGCAGTGGTTGAAGTTTTCTGCTTCTTCTTCTTAGTTGAACTCCTCCTCCCCGTAGACTTGGTCGGTACTATCGTCTATAAATACATACAGAGTACACAATCACCAAACAATACTTAACTCATCTAATTAGCATTCTAAGACACACATTTTATGGTCTATTATCATCACAAGGATCACAAGTTTTATTAAGTAGTTTCATCCTTTTTATTTTAGAAAAGTAATTTCTACTTATTGAAAAATTAACTAAGATTTAATATTCACCACTTAAAATATGGTATCATGTGGACACATGTCATCACCACACATTCTAACATGTGGGAATGTGATTTAAGGGTTGGATCATAATTACTTTGTTTAAGTTCAATATTTAATGATTTAAAGTGACTAGAAATGCCTATATAGCATTATTTTGGTACTAGTCCAAAGTTACTGCATGTAAACCTTAATATTATTACATATTCAGATAGGTATGGTAAAATGTGATTTTTGAGAGTTGGAATCAACTCAAAATCTATCTTGGTTGATTTTATAAAAATGTTGCAAGGTGCAAATGCTTCTATTTTATTATTTTTACTAGGAGAGATCTATAACTCTAATTGAATTAAATCCAACGGGCATGGATAGATCATTTCCATACCTTTCAGGCAAAATTGGTTTCATGCAATTTGGATTTGTAAATCTCTCTGAATTGATTTTCAGACTCAGAGACAGAACTAAGTTTAAACTAAAAAGAAAAATCCTAATTCAAACTAACTGGGTTGCGCGGGAAACTCTACCGGGCCGGCTCAATGTCGCTCCACAGCGCGGGGCTCAGCTGACAGGGGGGTCCACCAGTCAGTGGCTCATAACGCGTGAAGCGGTACGGGGCAAAGTGGGACGTTGGATTAGAGTGGAGATCAACGGCTGTGTATCGTCGTCGACAACGGACCTGTCGCCGGCGAGCTCTAACCCTAGCGGCTCGGTGGGGGTGCATCAGGGGCGTACCAGGGCTCCAGCGACAACGACGAGGCGGACAAACAGACTGGTGGTCGACGGCGAGCTTAGGGATGGTCGAGGCGGCTCCGGGGGTGGTCGCAATCAGCGGCGCCCTTCTCCTCCAGAGGCAGCCTGCTCTGGTACAATTCCGGCGAGCTGCTGCTCCCCGTGCTCCGGCTAGAGGTGTGGGACAATCAGTGAGGTGAGGGGAGTGGAGTGGTGTGCTGCAAACGGCTGGGGGTGCCCTCCTTTTATAGGCTCGACGGCGAGACCGAGAGGGATAGGCAGGCGACGGTGGCGACATGGCTACGGGCGGCTAGCGGCATGGCTGAGGGTGGCGATCGACGCGCGGTCTCCTGGCGGTGCTCTAGGACTTTAATGCGGGTTTAGGGGCGGCGGTATGCGGTCTGGGGCAGCTGGCGCTCTAGGCGGCGGTGTCAACGGCGAGCGGTGGATGTGGTGCGTTGGGCGACGAACGGGCATGTCCGGTGTGCTCCCTGGGTTGTGGCGAAGCGATGGGCGCGGGCTACGGTCGAGCGGCGGCTTGTGCACACAGTGTCGGGTGCGGCGCTCTGGCGCGTGCTCGGCATGGCGCGGTGGTACTGGGCGCGGGTTTTTTTTCCGGTGGTCCACTGCTTGGCCAGGCTCGGGGAGGGGACAGTGGGCGGCGGTGAGGTGCTGGCTACCTCCTAGACATGTCGAGAGAGAGGGGGACGGTCTGCTGCGGCGGTGACCAAGTTGGCCGGCAAGTTGATGCTCGGGGTGGCTCGGCACTGTGGCTAGGGACAAAGGGGTGGGGTGCTAATGGTCTTGTTTCATCAAGAGGGGACAAAGGGATTAATTGGAGATCAAATGGGGGCAAAACCCTGTACAAAACAGTGAGCTAGGATTTAGTGTTTGATTCTGCTTGCCAATTGTTTGATGAAATGGCCGCATGAAATTTCTTTTTGAATTTTGAAAATATTTTTGGTGGGTGTGCTAGGCATAAGCTTGAGACTCTGTGGTTGCTTGGGTTTTGAAAATTGAGCTTGTTTGAGTGGTTTTTGAAATAGTGGGATCTTCCCATATGAAATAGATTCAATTTTAAACTGTCATTTAAAATTAGCATTTGAATGTTTTAGCAGATCACAAAGTGGGCCTTGGTACATCATTATGTGTACTAGCAAGGGGTGCAAAGATCCACAAATGTTTCTGTTAAGTTTTCAGTACTAGGAATAGCCAAAGTAGGCAGGTAGTTAATTTTGCCAAAATGACCATTTACTTCAATTATTCATTTTGAGTTGTTTTTCTTTGGGAAAAGTTTGGGAATGATTTAGATGATGTTTATTTCACCTAAGAAACATTTTTCAAGAAATGGATCACATAACCATGGCAATTCAAATCAAGTCCTAATTTAAATGCACATACACATGAATGGTTTCATATTTTTAATTGGAAATGTTTTTGTTAACCCTCATTTTGATGATTTGGATCTTGATAAGCTTGTATTAAAGTTTTGGGATGTTACACCATGCGGGTCGTAGAATTGTATATATAGGGTTTATGCGAGTCTTTAGATAACGAGGTACCTAAACAACTTAAACTGTGTAACAATGGTATAACTAAAGGAAGAGGCACCGGTGGGCAATAGCTGTTATTTAGTTCTTTCATGCTCACTTGTGTCCCGTAGGACCCAAGTAGTTGATTCTTGTTCCTCGACTATCGCACTATCTGCATGTGGAACCATGAATCCCCTTAGCTGAGCTTGATTCACATCTTATTTCTTGGGGCCACAAACTACTTTGGGGCTTTATTACTATCATGTAGTTATGCCATGGTTTACTGCTTTATTTACAATTGCGCGTGGAGCGCCTGTACTCTTTAGGACTTGTGCTACGTTTCTGCGGTATCCACAAGCCTAGTCAGACTTTTGGGTTCCCAGTCATTTATAGTCGTTGACACAAACCCTAGGTCCGTCTCAGAGCCGGCCAACTTTGGGGTGGCCCCCTAAAATCATTTATGAATCTTGTGAATTATTTGTCGTGACGCCTCGTTGCTTTTTATTTGGTTCTTTCCGGGGTTGATCGTGCGTGTGTTTCTATTTGTGCACCCCTGCAGTGTAAATCTTACTGAAAGCCGTGTCCGCGGTAATGGATGACTTGGAGCATAGTTTCTCAATCATAGACAACTATAACTAAAGTACCATGTTTAATTTGACTAAAACATGACAAGTAGATAGAGCAACACTCATGGAATGGTTAAATAAAGATGCCAATGGATGGGGTGTTCTTCCACATTCTCATTTTGTAAAGGAGAAGGAGGACGAGCGATGTTACTTGTGTTTTTATATAACTGTTGGTTCTAATTAATGAGCGTCCGTCCATATGTGGTTGGGTGGGTGTTGTAGCGTGTATCTATAGAACTGTTTAGCTAACTATCTTTCACTGCAATTGCCACACCCTAGGTTGTTTCTTTTAGATGCATAAATACTTGTTGAGTGCCCTAGGGTCTCACACCATAAACATTGATTAGGTTGTCAGGTACATCCATATGGAGGCTACTTTGTCAATTAGGACAATGATGGAGGCAACGACCCTCTTGCATAGAGATTCCGGGAATGGAGATCTCTGAGATCTATGGGCGGGAATTTGCTTATTTCCATGGCATCTTTTGTTGATTTGACTCGTAATCCGTACTGGGATCTGTGTTTCCGCTTCCTCTTTGTGATGTATAAGGATATAATCCTTAAATATTATTACTACTATCTATTAAATTTGGTTCTCACCATAATGGTGTTGCTATATATTTATATTTCTTTTAGATGGAATTGCTCTAATGTACTCTTGTATATCACCGGCGTGTATACTCACTTGTATACGTTAGACTCGTAGTCAGCCGGTCATGTTTTTTGCACTCAAAGCTATAACCATGAATACTAGGGTGGATGGTAGGCCGGTACTGTGCCCTGCCATTGTGGCCTTCTTGTGGGCAGCCTCGCGGCCTCCATGGTAGTACGGCCTCTCCCGATTCGGGTTATACCGGCTTGTGATTTAGAAATGTGAGGTGTGGGGATTACATTCCACCATTTTATAAATGCTCGTATTGGTTCTCTAGATTTCTGTTTGCACACCCGTAACTTCTCTAAGGATGCGGGTCGCTTGAATGTGGATGTAAAGTTTTGGATGAAGTTATCTTCGAGATCGTTCCAGCTGCTGGTGGATTCTTTGGGTCGCTTCTTGGGCCATGAGCGAGAAGCACTGCTTAGATGTAACTACAAGCTTTGCATCACGGTAGTCTTGGAGCCACCCTGAAGTTTAACGGTTGCTAGGTAATCTGCTAGCCAAACTTCGGGTTCCTGGAGACCATCGTACTTTTGGAGATTGTGAGGCAGTTTCAAGTCCTTGGGTACTAGGGTCTTGCAAACCCACTGGGTAAAGAAATTGGCCCCGCATAATTCATACTCATCCTAGCTTTCACCATCAAAGTATCTTTGACTGCCACACTCTTCCCTTGATCTTTCGACTCTATGTTGTGTAAAGTCGTTTCTTGTGTCGTCTCGTTGTTTGGAGTTTGGGAAGTGGACTCGATGTGGCGACCGTGATCATCGGGTGTATCCCACATGCCGAGGGCTGTTTAGACGGCATGGTGCTTTGTCAAGTTTCCTTGAATTTACTTGTTCTCCCTATGCGAGGGATGCTCCCACCATGTCAATGTTCATGAGAGCGGAGCGATGGAGATCTGGTCGGGGATCATCGGGTGCAAGTTGAGTCATATGTAGGTAGGTCTGGGTGGGAACAATCGCATCTTGCACTATTTTTTGCTTTGATGTGCCCTGTCTGATCTACTGACATGAAGGACATGTCCAAATCTCGAGTCAGTTTGTTTCTTTCAGCCTCCGGAATAATCTAGAGCCATGAGGTTCCTCTCGATGGTGTGCCTCCGGTTACACTGTCGGATCCGCAGGTGCCCGTCGCATGCTAGATTCATTGGCTAACCGTTTTTTCATCGAGTTGTCTCTACATCGCGAGGAGATCCTTCTCTTTGTGGTGGAGCAAGTACTGATATGCCACGAAATCCTCGCGTGTGGCTTCCGCCATCATGGGGACTGCGCCCGAGATTACGTCCCTTGCTCTTTGCCATGTTCCGCTAGTAGCCGAAGAGTTACCCATTCTCTAGCACACATTCCTTATCTTCCTTGTATGACGCGATTGTTGGGTGGATCTCTTTCATTTTCATGGTTTTCTGCATCGTCACCTAATAAAATATATTTGGGATCAAGGATCGGGTTACCATTGGAGTCATGCGGTGTCGTTGATTCACCGATAATCACACATTCTGGATGATGCGTCATGTACGTGATGTTGTCATCGTCATTAGATCCGCAAGGGACACTGTCTAGGAAACTAGTGAGATCCCATGGGTTCTTCTCTAGGTAGATTTTAGCCATCCTAATTAGGAAGTCGATGTTTTTGTCACTTTCCTCGGGTTCAGTGTTTGCAAGACTTGAGCCATGTGGTGGCATTAGCTGGGATTCTTACTGGAAGGAGAGACCGTCATATAGATCGGCCAGATCCCCTAGATCTGCGGAGTTTCTGGAGTTTTCTTCGTCGTTTGTCGGACGGGGTGTGGCTTCTTGAGATGAGCCAACGGAAGATGCAGGTATCGTTGTTGGCACTATTGTTATGACAGACAGACCCGAAGAGATCGGGGCTGATAGGCATAGATTCTCGGGTTCCTCCACCTGGAAGTGGAAACTTCTAATGATGAGATCGGATCCGCAGTTGAAGTTGATAGGAACCGAAACAGGGGTGGGTGGGCATGGTTCTGCTGTTGTCGAGCTTTTGTTTAGTGAAGAGCGGGCTGCCGAATCCATGAGTCCAGCGTTCATAATTTCCATAGATGGTGCCAATTGACGAGGGGTAACCTCGGCAATGCCCATGGTGATGGACCTAGGGTTTTGTGGAAAAGAGAATGCTGGGAATTTAGTTGGCAGATCAGACAAACAAGGAGTCAAAGTCGTCTGATTACTTGTGAACAATATGATTACAGATTTCTGAAGGGTTTCAGTACCTCTCAGTTAGCTCCTCCTAGCCTTTATATAATAGGTTGGGTCCCTATGCTATATACGAACGAGTTACAAGTTACAATTACAACACTAATACAATGCCGGTTCCTACTCTTCCCTTATCTGGTAAAACATGCCTTTCCGTCGGATGCTTTCTTGGGCCTTTCCTTCTTTCTCTGTGGGCCTTGTGGGTTGACCTTATGTAACCAGGGTAACTGTCATGGTATTGCCGACGAGTATGTCATGGAGGGGTCCTCACAGTGCATGTTTAGAGAGGTGGGGTAAGGTGGAGAGTTGGCGGGTACGACGTAACACAGCTTACCCAGGTTCAAGTCCCACAATAGTGGTGGAACTCTAATCCTGCTATAAATCACTACAGTGGCAATACACCAAGTTACAGAGATAAGTTCATTGTGTGAGGTGTTGCACGTTGTACGTAGCAATCTAAGAGGTTGTGCCCTAAAGGCTCCCACAGGACGGCTTGTAAAGGCGCCAAGACCTAGGGTTTACAGGGAAAAGTCCTTGTTGGACAAGGTAAAGAGTCTTACACTAATACGAACTAGTCTTCCATGTCTTGTACTCCAAGGCTCCGAGTATGTCGGTGACTCCTGCATAACCTTCCTTTATCCGACATGGGGCCTCCTTTCAGGATTCGTTTTACTGGGTCGCCCAGCAGGCCATAGGCCTTGCTACCAACTATGGGCCACCTAGGTTAGGCGGATTGGTGACATGCTATGATGATACCCATATAGCATATCCGCAACAGTAGGCCCCGGAGGACTTTGAAATCTTGCGTCGTCTTGCTCGTTGATCTCCGAATATCCCATCTAAGTATGTCGACAATTCGTCAAGCAATATCTCAAAGGTCTCCCAAAGAACCCTACAATCCTCTCCGGATTCACAATGTAGCCAGAGATTCCTTGAGTCGTTGTTTCCAGAGTCGGACAATCCCCGTATTCAATCAAATCTTCAGATGTGACCCCTCACTGCAACTGTCAGGAGGATGACGTAGGGTACAACCTACATTGCCTCGAAACTCACAAAAACAGAGAATTAATCATCAGCTATTTTCACGCGCGTGAAATCCGAAACGGCGGAGCGACAAAAGACGGAGGACGTGGCAAAATTACCGCGCACATTCACTTCCACATCGGCAATGTTTCATCCATTAGATCTCTTTGCACGAATCTTGACACGGGGCCTATATATTTTCACGGCGGTCAATTATTTCTCTTTTACCTGCATTCGTCTTCCTCCAGCCGCGCAACCGTTTGAGCTTTTCTGCGAAAACCCTAACTAGAGCTCTTCTTTCATCCACCTTCTCCCTGCCGTAATGGCCTCCATCAGCTCCATCCCTTTATCAGCGGTGACCCCCGAGGCTACCTCTGAGCCATCTCAGGGAGGGACCATCCCGCCGGAGGGGGTGGTCGTCCCTGTTAACACCGTCGTGGATACCACCAGCGATGACCAAGAATGAGCGGCGCCCGAAGCTCCAGAAGAAGAAAGTGACTCCCATAAGTGGATGTGGAGAGCCTCTAATCTCTCCGCCGAAGATTTGCAGGAGCTGGTCACCAAGGGGTATCTTCCCGCGGAGAAGGAGTTAGTCTGACGAGCGGCACTAGCTAGCGAGGTGGTCCTTTCCCCCCAAGCCGGAGAGAAGGTGTACCTCAAATCTCAGCTGCTATGTGGCGTAAGCCTGGAAGTCTCGGACTTCTTCTTGGACGTGCTCCGAGACTTCCGGGTACTCCCCCACAATCTCTCTCCCAACAACATTCTAGTCCTTAACAACTTCGTAGCCTTGTGCGAAGGATTCCTAGGCATCAAACCTAGGTTAGATCTGTTCGTGTACTTATTTACTGTCAAGAGAGAGTCCGTAGAGTCCAAGGACGAGTTGCGGATCTGCGGAACAATTAGCTTCAAGATTCGGCCTAGCCGGCGCTTCCCCAACATTTCAGGGCATGAGTCATGCAAGAATTGGCAGCACACGTACTTTTACGGGCCACATATCCCTCTACATGACCGCCTTGAGACTTATCCCGACTTCGTCGATGGAGCTACCACGAAAGTGCCCGCATGGAGGACCCTAGCCTCCCTTCCCTCTAATGACAAAGCCAATCACGTCGTAAGGCTGATTGAATGGCTAGTAGACGAAGGTCTGACATGCTTGGATCTAGCCATCTGCTGGTTCATTAGGTGGATCCAGCCTCTGCAACACCACGCCGAGTTGATGTGTAAATACACACAAGACAGGAGGGATCCCATGCGAATTTCGCGTGATAACTTCTCTACTGACTCCATCAAACTCCAGCTTAAGGACATCGTCAAGGTGAAGGACAAGAAGTGGGGCTTTAAGATCACCTACGACATGTTCTATTGCGGTACATGCCCAGAGGTAGCTTCTGTTTCCTTTGTTGCTCGTTATATGCTCTAAGGTTTTTTCGACTTGAAGTTGTCAATCTAGCACTCCTTTGTATCCCAGTTGGCAACCTTGGCGGCGGATCAAATGACCTCCTAGGTCTATGATCCAAAGCTGAATGATATCCAGGTGGTGTCCAACGACGACACCCCCAAGGATCAACCAGCTCCGGCAGCGTGAAAGCGGAAGAGCTCCACCTCTAACGCTGCTGTCGAGGCCAAGAAGAAGAAGAAAACGGAGAGTGGAGTCTCCAAACAATCCATTTCTGCCTTAGAGGCGGAGAAGAAGAAATCCACCGGCATTCCCCTCACCAAGGCTCCTGCCGTGGAGTAAGTACTTACATTCTCTGGCTTGTATTTTCAGCTCATACCTTTTTGAACTCTTGTAGTTATACTTTGTACGTTTTAGGAGGAAAGCCGGTGTTAGTTTGAAGCAATGTTCCAGACATGCTGGAGGGTCAAAAAACATTCGTGACATGCTGACCAGGGACGTGGCCGCCATGCCCTCTCTCACTATTGCTCCCCTTACTCCTGCTACCAAGCCTTCTGTTGGCCTCGTTGGGCCGTCATCCCCCGTCATCCTTGAGATCTCTGCCATGGAGACATATGTAAATCCAACTCTTGATACCTCAGGCTCTGTCGAGGTAGACATTGCTCCCAGTGGCTAGGCGACGCAGGAGAGCACTTCCTCTAAAGTGGCTGAAGCTCCGGCTAAGTATGCCACCGAGAAAGGGAAGCAAGTGGTGGAAGAGGTGGATGTGGAAGAAGCAATCCAAGCGGGAGCCTCTGAGCCATCCTTTGTCTCGAAGACGCAAGAGGCAGTTAGGGCATCATCCATGCCTCTAGCTTCAACTTCTCCATTGGCTGCGACTCCTTTGACGTTGTGCTTGGATGGCCTCATCCATCAGGCCAACACAATTTATAACAATGTCCGGACCGCCATGATTCTTATGCTCATCTGGCCAACAATCTTATGGTCATTGCCATCGTAAGTCTTTTGAACTTCACTTCTTTTGATTCGTAATGTATCCCACTGTAGCCTCCGAGCTCTTAGGCAAAAAAATCAATAGTTTTGGCCTGAGTGCTCTAAAGAACTAAGTGTAAAACATGTCTGTGTAGCCCCTGAGCGTTTAGTTGAAACTGGAAAGTTCCGACTAGATGCTCTAGAGAAACTAGCTTATTTTAAAATCTTATACTGTAGCCCCCGAGCGTTTAGTTGAAACTTGAATATTTCTGACTAGATGCTCTAGAGAAACTAAGAATTTTAACATGTTGTGCACAATGAGAATAAACGGAGGATAGCCGCCAATGAGAGGTTTGCTGCTCTGCGGAAGGAACTGGACCTTGAACAGGGTAAAACAGCCTTCCTGAAGCAACAAATCAAAAATAGCCCCCGAACTCCTTGCTTTTACCCATGGATTCATCTCTTCCGTCTTCTTATAGCACTACCTGATTTCCATCTTACAGAATCCATTGCCAAGGCCAATAGCATCGTCGAGCAATCCAAGCATATCTAGGAGCTCGATGATGAGAATAAAATTCTGAAGAAGGACCTGGCTAATGGCGCCAAGGGCCATGAGGCAGCGATGAAGGTGCTGCAAGGATCTGCCGACTCCGAGATGCAGCGCCTGAAAGATGAGATTGCACAGCTGAAGGAACAGAACCAAGCTGCCAAAGAGTAGAACGCTAGGAACCTTGAGGTGTACAAGAAAGTCCAGAAGGAGCGGGATGCATTGGCGGAGTCATGCTCACAAGCAGAGACGAGCATCTTCGGTAACCTTTCTCTGTCTTGGTCATTTCTGTATTTTGGATGATTCTTTGATTGGTTTGTACTCATGTTCCTTGTTTCTTTTGCAAACCATAGCCCCTATTGGCTTAGCCAATTTGGGTGAAGGTGCTTTAGACCTCAAGGATCACATGCAGCAGCACCACCATTGCTCAAGCCAAGGAGATAACCCAGTCTCTGGGGATTAATATTAAGGCGGCAGACTCAACGGCCAAGTACGCGGAGATCCTACGCCAAGCTTCTGAGAAAGTCAAAGACTAGAAGGTCTCTTGCGTCCGGGCTGGTGCTAGGATGTCGCTATCCTTGGTCAAGGCGCACTATGACAACGCCGACATTGACCTAGTGACCTTCGGCTTTCCCAAGATGGATGAAGAAGGGAGGGAAATCGATAGCGATGCTATTTGGAATTCCCTTGCCAGCTTCGACACCAGGGTTGCCAGAATGGTCAATACTGATGTATTCGTGCCTGTTGACGTCCTTAACTAAGACAGGGCCTCGTCCGAGTCTAGCCCATTGCCCTTCGAGTTTGACGAGCTCCCCCGGCCTGGCTCTCCTGATGATGCCACCACGAAGCCCCCTGCAGCAGAACCATGAAAAACAATATTTGTATTAAATCTATCTCTGCAATGTGTATGCGGAAAAAACTTATGTTTTGTTAAGGCGAAAAATCTTGTACTCAAGTTTTCCAGCAACTTATCTGTTTCCAGCATGTGTATATTTTTAAGCAAATGCTGGCTTATCCATTATTATGGTTCGTATGCTTGACCTTTCGTGAGACGGAAGACTCGTAGCACAGAACTATGCTCTCAGGTGATGATGCTTAATAGCACCGTCAAGAACCCAAGAACAAAATCGCCGACTTTTAGTGCTAAAAAGTCACTACTCCGAAATCCACATAAAAACTTCAGAAAACGTGTAGACCAGAAAACTTAAGCTAACGCCCGTAGGCGGTTTTTTCACAAGTGCAAATGCAAACTTGCGCATAAAGGGTTTATATGATCCAAAAATGAACAACTAAAGGAGGTAAAAGACTCAAAGAATATGAGTGAACCAAATGCTTTATTTCATTGATCATATAAGAAACTTATTACATAATATAAATGTGCTAAGTGTAAAAGGGACGTAGCTGTGCTATGTTCCATGGCCGATCTGTCTCCGGGTAATCATCATCGGAGTCACGTTGCTTGCGCTTGCGATTTTTAGGCCTATCTTTCAACTCGCGAATATCGACGAGCTAAGAGGAACCATTGAGCAATGATTTGCTTATGACGAACGGTCCTTCCCAAGGTGGGGATAGTTTGTGTGATTTCTCCTTCTTGAGTCTAAGCACCAGATCTCCCTCTTTAAACGAGCGATGCTTTACGCGGTTACTATGGTAGCCACGCAACTTCTGCTGGTAGATGGCGGATCTCTGGCATGCCAGCACGTGCTCTTCTTCAAGTAGGTCCACAGATAATCGTCTAGATTCTTCAGCATCATCCTCCTTGTAGGCGGAAACTCTTGGTGCATCATGGAGGATGTCGGATGGGAGGACTACTTATGCTCCATAATCCTTGAAGAAAGGAGTCAAGCCGGTGGATCTGTGGGGTGTTATTCGTAAACTCTACAAGACAGATGGTAGTTCCTCCGCCCAGGCTTCAGCTGCTCTACGTAGCGGTGCCTCCAAGCGTGGCTTGATTCCGTGCAGAATTATTCCATTGGCCCTTTCAACTTGCCCACTTGACTATGGATGTGCACCAGATGCGAGGTCAAGGTGAATGCCTTTCTCATGATAGTAGTCCTCAACTTCTCCGAGAGATAAATTTCTGCCAGTGTCGGTGATCATACTATGTGGGAGACCAAATATCACCACTAGATCCCGGACAAATTTTAGGGTTGTTGCCCCATCAAGCTTTCTAATGGGTTTAGCTTCAATCCATTTTGTGAACTTATCCACTACAACTAGCAAGTGTGTGAATCCACAGGGTGTTGTCTGCAAAGGCCCCACCATGTCTAGCCCCTAGACTGCAAACGTCCAAGTTATTGTTATTGTTCACAATTCTTCGGCTGGAACACTTGGTTGTCTTGCATAAAACTGACACCCAAGACATGTTTGTACCAACTTGTCAGCGTCCGCCTTGGCAGTTATCTAGTGGAATCCTTGTCGAAAGGCCTTAGCCACCAATGATCGGGGAGCTGCGTGGTGCCCGCAATCCTGAGATGTATTTCTCTAAGGATTTCAATACCTTGCTGCTGGGAGACGCATCGAAGCAAAACTCCTGTGGTACTTCTTTTGTAAAGTTGTCCATCAATGATGACATAGCCTTTTGCTCTGCATACTATTTGCCGCCTTTCGACTTCATCGGCGGGCAAAGTTCCGTCTTGTAGATAATCCATGAACGGTTTTGTCCAAGCCGGAGAGGTCACTCTTATTGTATTAACAAATGAATCCACTCTATCCGGGTTGTCGGGGTCCGCTCCCGTCATGGATGGGGTCCGTAAATGTTCTAGGAAAATGCCTGGCGGAATTGGTCGACGAGCTGATCCAAGCTTTGACAGCAAATCGGTTGCCTTATTCTCCTCCCTTTTGATGTACTTGACTTCGTAGCCATTGAAGCACTTGGCTATTTCGACTACTTCGTCTCGATATGCCGCCATCATAGGGTTCCGCGTGTTCTAGGTGCCAGCTACTTGCTGGGCAACCAAGTCGGAATCTCCACAGCAAATTATGCGCTTGATGCCAATATCCTTGGCGACACAAAGTCCGTGAATGAGGGCCTCATACTCCGCCATGTTGTTGGTAGCATTGAAGTGGATCTGCAGGACGTATTGCAACTTTCCCCTATTGGTGATTGTAATAATACACCAGCCCTCGAGCCATTGAGTGGCTTCGATATATCAGAGTGCATGGCCCAATACTCTGGCTCTGGCATAGGAGTGTCTTCTGGCAGTTCTGTCCAATCTGCAAGAAAATCCGCCAATGCTTGTGATTTGATAGCGTAGCATCTCTTGTAGGTGATTTCAAAGGAGGCAAGTTCAATGCCCCACTTTGCCACTCTCCCTGTAGCGTCGTTGTTGGTGATGATGTTGAACAGTGGAGATTTGCTCACTACTGTGATAGGGTGCTGCTGGAAATAATGCCTTAACTTACACGAAGCAAGCAAAAACTCCATAAGCTATATTTTGGTAGTGCGGGTAACGCTGCTTGGATTCCATCAAGACCTCACTTACATAGTAAACGGGCCGCTGAACTCCGTATTCGTGCGTTGGTTCCTTGCGCTCCACCACGATGATGATGCTGATTACTCCGTTGGTTGCCGCCATGTAAACTAACATAGGCTCCCTTGGAACCAGTGCTGCAAGTATTGGTGGGGAGGAGAGTATTCTCTTCAACTCCTAAAGTGTTGCGTCAGCTTCGTCCGTCCATGTGAATTTGTCCACCTTCTTGAGCAACTTGTAGAGCGGCATAGCCTTCTCACCAAGTCGGTTGATGAACCGGCTTACTACTGCAATGCAGCCTGTGAGCCTCTGTATGTCCTTCAGGCATGTCGGGCACTTGATGTCTAGGATGGCCTTGATTTTCCCCGGGTTCACCTCGATTCCGCGATGCAAAACGATGAAACCCAGCAGCTTGCTAGAAGGTACCTCAAAGATGCACTTCTTCAGGTTTAGCATCATGTTGTATTTTTGGAGGTTATCGAAGGTTTCCTTCAAGTCAGCGATAAGATCATTTTATTTCTTTGACATTACCGTGATGTCCTCCATGTAAGCGTGTACGTTGCGACCTATTTGGTCGTGTAGGCAATGTTGCATCATCCGCTGGTATGTAGCACCTGCGTTTTTAACCCAAAGGGCATCGTAACGTAGCAATACGTGCCATAAGGTGTGGTGAACGAAGTGGCCAATTGGTCCGACTTTCGCATCCAAATCTGGTGGTATCTTGAGTAGGCATCGAGAAAACATAGAAGTTTCGAGCTAGCCGTCGAGTCAATGACTTGGTCAATGCAAGGCAAAGCAAATGGATCCTTCAGACACGCTTTGTTCAAGCCGGTGTAATCAACGCACATTCTTAATTCATTGGTTTTTGTTGACAAGTACAGGATTTGCCACCCATGGGGTTTGAATAACTTTTCGGATAGAGCCAGCCTTAAGTAACCTAGCTATTTCTTTGCCTATAGCCCTTCGTCTTTCATCACCAAAGCGTCGTAGAGGTTGTTTCACCGGTTTGGCATTAGGATCAATATTCAAGCTATGCTCGACAAGTTCCCTAGGTACACCTTTCATGTCGGCAGGTTGTCAGGCAAAGATGTCCCTATTCTCATGGAGGAACTCGACAAGCGAAATTTCCTATTTGGGAT
Source organism: Avena eriantha (assembly GCA_910589775.1). Lineage (NCBI taxonomy): Eukaryota > Viridiplantae > Streptophyta > Magnoliopsida > Poales > Poaceae > Avena > Avena eriantha. The sequence continues at coordinate 35,077,046 of OU342746.1, read as the reverse complement.
CCAGGTCTATGCCAGTGGTGGTGGTCTTGGAGGAATCACCTTTGACAAGCTCCACCTGCTTTGTCTTTTATGGCCGCCTTGAAGGTGGGTTCGGCAGTAGTAATCTGCTTCTTCGAAGCCGGCATCTCCGAGGCATCGACTTGGTTCTGGATCTCCTTGAACTCCTAACCGTAGAGGACTGCTTCGGTGAAGGCGGGCTCACTAAGCTCACATTCCCGTTCCTTGGTGAAGCTTCTGTCAACGGTGATGACGCCATTTGGTCCGGGAATCTTGAGTTTGTTGTAGACAAAGCATGGCCTTGCGACGAAGGAGTGGAAGATGTTGCGTCCGAAGATGACGTGGTACACGCTCTTGAAAGCCACCACTTCAAGGGTCATGCGTTCTTGGCGGTAATTGTTAGCATCGCCAAAAGCGACCGGAAGGGTGATGCAGCGTAGGCAATTTGCTTGTCGGATAGGGACAACCCCATGGAACATGGTGTTGCTCTTCCTTAGCTGGGTCTTCCTCAAGTTCATCTTGTGCAGTGTATCTAGGTACATGATGTTGATGCTTCTTCCACTGTCCACACGGCACTTGGTTAACTCTATGCCATCAATCAAAGGGTTGATGACCATGGCATACTAGTTCTCTATTGGTATAAGCTCTGGGTGATCCTTCCTATCCCAAGTAATTGGAACTTCCGACCACCTGATATACTGGGGAACCGGAGGGAGGGTAGCCATCAGTATCCTCAGAGAGATTTTCTAGGCCTGGACGGTTGGGATGCCAAGGAAGGTGTGGTAACATGGAGCCTTCTTTTCGAAGGGATTTTTCCCTTTATCCTCTCCCTTATCGAAAGATTTGGGGTCCATGTCTTCGTCCATATCACTTGATTCCTTAGGCTCTTCCTCCTTCTTCTTCCCTTTGCCCTTTCCGTGGGGTCTGTTCTTCCGACTTCGCTTATAGCCAGACTCAGGGTCTTCCTAGAGGTCGTTGACGAACTTGATTGGCGGTTGGTGTGGGTGGCCTTGCCGTCTGCGTCAAGGTGGATGAAACACGACATATCGTGGTACTCTTCATACGTTTGGGGAACATGGGGTGCTGAGGGTGTAGTATCACTCCTCTGCTAGCCGCTGTTAGCCCCCCGACCACACCCACGTTGACCTCCTCCGCCTTTGCCAGTGAACGTTGCGACGACCATGTCGGCTACTTGCTTCTCTTCAGGCAGATTTTTCCGCTTGTTATTGTTGTTTTTTTATGGCCTGGGTAGGGATTGCTATTGCCGACAGTGATCCGCGTGTGTCGTCATTAGCATGAGCGAACTCGCTGGCCATGGCGATCATTGCGTCGAGGGTGAGCTCATTGTTGTCTTGCTTGCGCTTCAACTTATGGCGGAGCAAAGTTCCCTTTTCGAGACCGTCGACGAATGCTGCCGTAGCGGTCTGAGAGAGGTAAGCACGGGAGGTTTCAGCCTTTTCCTGCACACACCGTTGAAGGTCTCCGACAGTGCAGGGGCATTTGTACGTGCCCTCGAAATTCTTCGTGAACGCTTCATGCATTTCCAACCAATGATAAATTGATTTCTCCGGTAAGTCATCGATCCATTGCCGGGAGGTGCCGGTCAACATGAGTGGAATGTACTTGACAGCGACATTGGGGTTCCCCCCTGCGATGTGGATTGCTTTGCTGTAGTCCTATAACCACGTTGGTAGCCTGGTAGTGCCGTTGTAGGGCTTGATGGTCTTGTCTATCCGGAGGCCCTTGGGGTAAGTCATGGCCCATATTACCTCTCCAAAACATCGTGGCCCAATGTATGGGAGATCCTGAGCCTCTTGCATCATATGGCTCTGGTTGCTTCCCTTTTCCGTCATGGGGAGGGGAGTTGTGGCGCAATCTATGAGATCCACCGTGTCCTCCGGCGTGATGGCTGCTGGGTAGCAACGGTGGTGGTGGAGGCGGTGGGTTAGCCTTATTTCTATGGCCCTCCTGCGACTCTTCACGTCTCTCGCGGTTGCTTGTCGGACACGGCGATTCCTTATGGGACCTGGTCCTATGTCCTTCATCGCCGCTGCGCTCTCCGGCATGTCGAGGCTGCTCTCCATGATCACGTATAATGACGCCGGGCTGGGGCCACCTTGGCGGTGGCATGCTTGTACGGTGGCGCGGCTCTGGTTCCTCGTGACGCTGAGATGGTGGTGGAGGTGGCGACCAGCAGGGACGAGCCTTTTCTCCGTGATCAGAGGATATGTGAATGGCGTTAGTCATGTTGCGTGCCTCTCTCCGTCTTCGCTCTGTGGAGCCTGTGTGGGATCCCTCGTCACGGGGAGATTTTGGCCTTCTGTGGCTGTCCAGGGTTGACTGGCAAAGCTCTAGGTTGGACTCAAGCCTCTACGAGGTAGCCATTTCCTGTTGCTTGCATGCCTTAGCGACAAGGTCGTACACCTGAGCAATTGCTTCTGGCGACCTGTCCTATTCCAGGAGGGTCTTGGCGATGGCAATGTTGAGGGTGGGAGTTGGCATGACCTGCCTCCCCTCTAAATCAATGTAAGGTGTGGATTTTGTTGGCTTATATCCACCATACCCCAACATTCACCGAACACCGGGATCATTGATGACGTGAGGTGGCACCTTCTTTGCCTTTTGCTTTAACAGCAATTGCTTGTACTCAGCCTCCATAGCTCTTGCCGCCTTGATGGATTGTTATGACTTGGCCATGTATTCATCCAGCTTAGCGCCTTGCTCCGCGATGCACTTGGCCTCCACCAAGATTTCTGCGTGTTTCTCATCAAGCTCCGCAATGCTCCGGATATGGGCGACAGTGATTGGCTCAACAAGAAGTGCATCGTAGATTGCTTTGTCGGCAGGAGTGGCCAGTGGGTTGCCGGCTGTAGACGTTGACGGTGGCATTGGAGGCTAATTTGATTGTCGGGCCGTACTAGGGGCCGTGGTGAGTTCATGCACCGGTAGCAGGCGGATAACCGGAGGAGGCATAGCTTTGGCCGGAGCCGGAGGCGCGGTGGCTTTCTTAGCTGCTGCTGCTTTGGTAACCGCTGGCGTGGGCGGAGCTCTATCACGTTCTGATTCCTGTCCGTCTTCTTCCATCATGCTCCCAGTGGCGACTAGCACCTGGTGGAAAGTGTTGGTCTTCTCGGCGTGCTCCTCCTTCTCGATCTCCTGCTCGATCTCCCTCATAACAACATCGTATTCCTCCGAGTTAGCATCTGAGCCACCGCCATCCATACTGATGTCAGCGTATAGCGCGTCAAGGACGGAGTCAGAGTGGGCTTCGATGTTAAGCGATGGCGGATGTGGAGGGTGATGGAGGTGGGCTGTTGTTGTTATTTCCTCGTCCGGCTATAATGGCAATTTCCGTCATGGCCTCTTTATTGGCATCCGCATATCCGTTGACGATGGCAACCATCTCGCCAAGGGTAAGAGGGCCTGCGGCTTGCCGCCTTTGGAGGATATGCTGGAGGAGTGTTCTGGGTGTGAGCCCTTCCACGAAGTGGTATATGAGCTCGTCGGCGCGGTCGCCCTCTATGGTTTCCCTCACCCTCATCCATCTAGCGAGGTATTCGCGGGGAGGTTCTCCATCCCTTTGAACGCATCTAGCCGGATCGAAGATGGTGATGACGCCGACAAAGTGTGACCTGCGCATCTCAAACACTCGGGGAAGCCAAGCGGATTTGTGGGGTCCTTCCACCTTTATATCCTGCATGGGGGTGGTTTGGGTGGGCCTTGAAATTTCCATATCCAAGCCACCATACTCCAGGGAGAGGTATGGCCCAGATCCTTCCGCGAACGTGTCCTGCTCATAGGCGGTCCGTGCGGGGCTTGACGAGTTTTCGACTTCCTGGGAGCTAGGACCCGAGTCAGTGTCGCTGATGGAGATGTGGATGTCTCCAAAGGGGATGACGGAGCAGCGTGTGGGGTTCGTATTCACCGGCACCTAGAACTCATCTGGAGGGACGATCGGGACGTTGCCGGAGAAGAGAATGCGACCGATGGCTATGGTGTCACCGATTCCCGCGAAGAGATTGGACTTCACCCGTTGTAGAGCTAGAAGCGCATCTTGCCCCATGGTGGGCGCCAACTGTCGTGGTATTGCCGACGAGTATGCCATGTAGGGTTCCTCACAGTGCGTGTTTAGACCCGAGTAATCATACCAATGTTACTAAGTAAATGCACTTGGAGCCCATTTAAACGGTCCTACCATGTCAAGCCCCTAGATCGCAAAGGGCCATGTAATCGGAATTGTTTGCAGCTGATCAGCTCGAACATGGGCTTGTTTGGCATATTTTTGGTAGCCTTTGCATGTCTTGACCAACAACTCGGCACTACCTTAGCTATAAGCTAGAAAAATCCGTGTTGAAAATCTTTTGCCACTAAATATTTGGTTGCGGCAGATCTCCGCATTCGCCTTCGTGGATTTCCCTTAGGATTTGCACTCCTTCTTCCGGAAACACAACACTGAAAACCCCCAGATACACTCCCCCTATATGTTGGAACCCTGGCATCCTGTGTGCCACATCCCTACATTGGCCGAGCCCCTCAACTTAGGAATCTTCGCCTTCTAGAGGTAGGACGCCTCTAGAAGGGATCAGGCCGAGCAGGCATCATGAGGTACCCCCTCCAGAGGGACCGCAGCGATGCCAAGTAAGCATTTCCGAACCTCGGATAGCCCGGGTATGTCGAGGGCAGAACGGTAATTACACCAGGCGGAGTGTGGACTGCGGTCCGGGGAGCGAGTGCAGGGTCTCCGTGGCATCAGCCGCCTCGGTAAAGAAGACTCAGTCCACTCTCCTTTCGTAGGGAAGGAGCAGGTGATCTGGTGGCAGGAGTCCTCTTAGTTGCCATTTTGGTGAAAGGAGGGAAAAAGCAGAGAGCGCTCGATACGAAAAAAGGACGCTTTACAGGAGGACAGAGTGGAGCACGGCGTGTTGGACCAAGTCCACCCAAAAGTAGTCTCCTACACCAGGATCACGTTGGGTGGTACTGTGGTGACCCTCCCTGCCCATGGACCAGGGGAGAGGCCCGACGCCGCCCTATATAAGGATTGCTTCTATAACACCCTCGAATCGGCCCTATGCAAGTATTAGCCCTTTCCGCCAAACCCGCATAGAAACGATAAACCGTCTGACTACGGACAAGATGCAAAAGGGGCTAAGAGCCCTGAAGAATAACCTATGGCGTCCATAACCCTGCCCAGGCCAAGCCGGAAGGGTAACCTTGCTAACGACGTCAATCTCAAACCTGCTAAAACAAAAAGGGGTTGCCGACAAAGGGCAAAGGAAAAAGAGGAGCGTCAATACTGAGGCCAGTACACGGCGAGGCTAGAATTCGGCGGCTCTCGCCTACATAGGTATGGTGGACTGAAGCGGCAGTGCAGCGACACTAAACAACCTATAGAGACTCGGTATCACTGGGGGCTATTAGAGAGGGATAAGAGAGACCTATTCGGATCCAACCTGATACTAACACCAAACATACCCATCCTGGTATTTCCCCCTCGGGACCAAACAAGGAAGTCAGACCGAGGAACTCACACGGTTGGCAATATTACTCATTCCATTATAGTTGCAGCACTTACTATTCAGATATAGATAGCATAAGTCATTCTGAAGCATAAGTAGTGGGCCGTTTTAATTACCATTCCATTGTAGTTGGAACATTTACTAGTCAGTTATAATTGTCCTAAGGAATCCCAAAACCCGACAGTTGTTGGCACTTTTGTCACATTCCATTGGAGTTGCAATACTTACTAGGCAGGTATAGTATGACACAGATCACCTCAGATCCATCAGTTGTTGGGATTTTTATTATCCATTCCATTGTAGTGAAGCTGAGTTACTAGTCACATATTAAGTCAAATTTATAGCACTACTTTAGTTATGATTGTCTATGATCAAGATACTGTGCTCCAAGTCGTCCATAACCACGGACATGGCTTTCAGAAAGTTTTACCCTGCAGGGGTGAACAAATAGCAACACACACTCGATCAACCTCAGAAAAACCAACTCAAAACCCAACGAGGCTTTCACGACAAAGCAATCACAGGATTCATAAATATTTCAGGGGGCAACCCCATTAAGCTACCCGCAACGAAGTTGGCCGGCTCCAAGACGGACCCAAGGTTTGCGTCAATGGCTATAAACGACTGGGAACCTGAAAGTGTGACTGGGCTTGTCGATACCGCGAAAACACTCCGCATCCAAAACAGTACAGGTGCTCCACGCACAATCTTAAATAAAGCAGTAAAACATGGCATAAGTACAGGATAGTAATAAAGCCCCAAACTAGTTTGTGGCCCCATGAAATAGAAATGAATCAAGCTCTGGCTCAGGGGGTCCATAAGGCCTCCCGGATGTGGATAGTGCGAAAAATCAAGGAACAGGTATCAAGTACTCGGGTTCCTACGGGACACAAGTGAGCGTGGAAGAACCAAATAAGATCTATTGCCCACCGATGCCTCTACATTAGTTATATCTAGCAATTTAATAGTTGTGTTTAAAGTCATGATCATCTCCACCATAAACATCTGCCAGCATTCCAACAACTGTGGTACTCGACAACACAAGATCGCACCTGAGCAAGCAACTATGACTCGCAAGGCCAGCCATCTACCAAACAACATGTATTAGGAGGTGTCCATGGCAATATAGAGGCTGCAAGGGACATAACTGGTGCACGGAAACTGAAGCATCGCGACACGGATAACAATAGATCAACAGGAGGAAATAAAGACTATAAATACAAAATAGGTAGAAAGGGGGAGGATGCTTGCCTGGGAAACACTGCCGAAGGATCATATCCGGAGAACTTGTCGATACTCGCATCAACTCATCCGCCTAATCCGCGAAGAAGCAAACACTAGAAGAAACACCAGATGCAATATTTAATACTACGGCAGAATATCCGGCATGCTTATGATATGATGGATAGCATGGCACAGATGCGGTGCAATTAGTCCATATTAAGCGGAACCGGGGTCCCGATAATTACTTGCACGGTTCAAGTTATTTATCTACCCCGCAATTTAGATGTTGTATTAACAAGGCAAATCATGGCATCCGCTACGCAATTTAAATGGAGTCCGGAATAAGACAAAGATATCCCGCATATGGCCTCCATATTTAATTTAGGTGAATCAACTATTTAACCCAACTCACCAGATGACATGTATGCAAGCATGATGATTTAATTATGCAACAAGTTGTATGTTATATATTATAAAATAGGGGTCTCAGAAAGGGGATCACACATCGGGGTTCGAAGGTCTTGGGTGTCGAGGGTCTTGGGGTTCGGGCGCGCCGAGATCGGTCTTCGGATCCGAGAGGGAGAAGAGCACCTGGTCTGGTCTTCGGGTTCAGGAAGGAGATGTTGGCATTCTCAGGTCCATTTTCGGGGTCTTCGAATTCTGGCAAGATCGGTCTTCGGAAGAACTCGATGGCGTGGACCTTGAGAGGACTTCAAGCCCAAAGTGGCGCATGTGGATCATGGTTGCCAAACTTGGCTCGCTAGCCACAGAGACATTTGTCGATGTTGCCTGGTTGCAGAAGAGCAACCATCATAGGTCCAAGGTCAACAACAGGTACAAACCAGGCCACACACGAAACCACACAAAGCAACAAAACTGCACGGTGCAAGCGCGCGAGATCGAGGTGAGACACGGGCGGTCGCTGGAGGAGGGCATGGCCGTGCAGGACCAGTGGTGGCTCGGGGCGGTGCTCGCAGCATGACAAGGAGGCACGGATGAAGTGGGACGGGAGGCGCCAAGGTAGGCTTAGTGCAGGGGCGACCATGCGATGTCGGAGTGGAGCTCCTGCATCGGGCGTCGTGAGGCTCGACGGAGAGGGAGACCACGTCGAGGAGGCGGAGGTGTCCTTAGCAGCAGGGGCGGTGGCAAGCTTGAGAGTAGCCAGGATGCAGGGGGACTGAGCTCTAGCGACGAGGAAGTACTGCAGGGCGACGGCGCGACCGGGGCGAGTAGGGCGCCGTCGGGGAAACGAGGAGGACGAGGGACGGGCGGCTCCTTCAGAGGGAGGCGACAGGGCAGTCGGTCGAGGACGGAACCAAGCTGGGGTCAACGGAGAGGAAGGAAGCCGAGGCGGGGTGGAGCTCCTTGCGGCGGCAGGGCGACGAGGTCGAGGACGGGCTCGAGGTGGGGCCGCGGCGGCGGAGCTCGGGATGGCGCCGGCAAGGTGGGGGCCCGTGGCGGCGCAAAGGATGAGCTCAGCCAGTGAACCAGAGGCAGGCACCGGGCGAGGCGGCGGGCTCGTGGTGTTGGGGCGAGGAGGAGAGGATCGGCCGGTGGTGCGCAGAAGCAGAGAGCAGCGAAGGTCGCGGCCTCGTGCACAAGCGAGTACGGAAGGGAGCGGGGTGGTTGGTGGGAGTGGGGGCACGTGGTGGGGCCAATCGGCACGGGGTGGATGCGGTTGGGGCAGCAGATGGGAATGGGTGCGGGAGCAGGCGGTGATCCTAAGGCGGGGTGGGGCTGGCGAGGTGGCCGGCTCGCGTGTGTGCGTGTGTGTGGGCAGGTGGTGGACCAGGGGGGTGCGTGCGCATGCGCGGTGCTCTGCTGGCGGCGGGGTGGAGGGAAAAAGGGGTAGGTGGGGTGGGGGGAATTAGGGTTAGGTCTAGGTTAGGTTTTGGTCTGATTTGGGTATGTGGGGTAGTAGGTGGCTGCGGCTGGGCTTTTGGGCCTGGCCGGCGGCTGCCTCCCCCACTGAAATATTTTATTTTTATTGAAGTTTTAAAATATTTTATAAATAGTTTTTAGACAAATAAAATATCCAGGAAGACCTGGTTTTATGATTTGAAAATAAAGGAGGGCTAATTAGAAAACAAAAATAGGGTTTTCGAGAAATAGTTTCAGACAAACATATGCATGATGATGACAATGCGCAAATGAAATGTGGCATGATGACATGAGCATGCGGTCATGATGATGCAATGCACAAAAAACACAGCGATTTTCTAGTAGTGGTTTAAGCGGGATGCCACAATTCGACACCACTAACAATGAATCTCGCCCTCGAGATCCGCCTCATTGTACCGGGAAGAAGGTCGGCGATCTGAATCTTCTCGCTTCGTGTAGATCGTCGCGAAACCACTAACAAGAGGTCGTTGCCTGTGATCATCGAGAGAACACTCTGGGAACAAAGGGCGAAGGTAGAGGTATCAACAAATAAAGCCAACTCTAGCTTCCGTGAACAGAGTAAAATTGCTGGATCCACCGATTCATTATACAAAAGCGAATGATAAGAGTATTGGGATGGTGATCAGTCCATCGCGCACCCAAACCATTACTCTGCACACGAATAGGTGAATTATGCAACCAACTCTCGGAATTAGACTAAAGATCTCGACAAGCGAGGTTCGGAACGAAAGGAGTGATGCAGACTCTGCATCGGATCTTGCATAGAAGATGTTGTCGTGTTGGAAAACACCGGAATGCACAAGAAGGAACAAAGAGAAGTCCAACAGATGAAGGATTCCTCAGATATCATGAAGACCGGGTGTAGAAACACCGTTACCAAAGGAGGAAGCGAAAACCTAAAGGTACGACCGGAACCCAACCACGAGAAATCCTGCACTAGAAGAAGGTAAGAGAGCAGATATAAAACACGCTGAGGTAAGAGGAGAATAGCAGAGGGGTAAGGAGTAAAAATCAGACCTAATCAGATCTATCCAACCGATTTCCCAAAATAGTTTTGACACTCTACTTCGACCGTTAGCTAGGTTATCCTATAGGCTGGACTTGTGGGGTATCGTAACTGCTGACCTCTGATACCACTCTATAACACCCTCGAATCGGCCCTATTAAAGTGTTAGCCCTTTCCGCCAAACCCGCATAGAAACGATTCAAGGACGCCCACCTGGCACTTTCATGCGGGTGGAAAACAAAGTAATACCATTACACAACAGTCCTCGATCGGACCCACAGAACATATATATATTCAACAGTGACTCAACGAGCCAAGAATACAGATATACAATACAAAGATCCAAATCACCTTGAAAACGATAGAGCGTCCGACTACAGACAAGATGCAAAAGGGGCTAAGAGCCCTAAAGAATAACCAATGGCGTCCATAACCCTGCCCAGGCCAAGCCGGAAGGGTAACCTTGCTAACGACGTCGATCTCAAACGTGCTAAAACAAAAAGGGGGTGCAGACAAAGGGCAAAGGAAAAAGAGGAGCATCAGTACTGAGGCCAGTGCACGACGAGGCTAGAATTCGGCGGCTCTCGCCTACATAGGTACGGTGGACTGAAGCGGCAGCACAGCAGCACTAAACAACCTATAGAGACTCGGTATCACTGGCGGCTGTTAGAGAGGGATAAGAGAGACCTATTCGGATCCAACCTGATACTAACACCAAACATACCCATCCTGGTATTTCCCCCTCGAGACCAAACGAGCAAGTCAGACCGAGGAACTCACACGGTTGGCAATTTTACTCTTTCCATTATAGTTGCAACACTTACTATTCAGATATAGATAGCATGAGTCGTTATGAAGCATAAGTAGTGGGCCGTTTTACTTACCATTCCGTTGTAGTTGGAACATTTACTAGTTAGATATAATTGTCCTGAGGAATCCCAAAACCCAACAGTTGTTGGCACTTTTATCTCATTCCATTGGAGTTGCAATACTTACTAGGCAGGTATAGTATGACACAGATCACCTCAGATCGACCAGTTGTTGGAATTTTTATTATCCATTCCATTTTAGTGAAGCTGAGTTACTAGTCACATATTAAGTCAAATTTATAGCACTACTTTAGTTATGCTTGTCTATGATCAAGATACTGTGCTCCAAGTCATCCATAACCGCGGACACGGCTTTCAGATAGTTTTACCCTGCAGGGGTGCACAAATAGCAACACACACTCGATCAACCTCGGAAAAACCAACTCAAAACTCAACGAGGCTTTCACGGCAAAGCAATCACAGGATTCATAAATATTTCAGGGGGCCACCCCATGAAGCTACCCGCAATGAAGTTGGCCGGCTCCGAGACGGACCCAAGGTTTGCGTCAATGGCTGTAAACGACTGGGAACCCATAAGTGTGACTGGGCTTGTCGATACCGCAAAAACAGTCCGCATCCAAGATAGTACAGGTGCTCCACGCACAATCTAAAATGAAGCAGTAAAACATGGCATAAGTACATGATAGTAATAAAGCCCCAAACTAGTTTGTGGACCCAAGAAATAGAAATGAATCAAGCTCTGGCTCAGGGGGGTCCATAAGGCCTCCCGGATGTGGATAGTGCGAAAAATCAAGGAACGGGTATCAAGTACTCGGGGTCCTACGGGACACAAGTGAGCGTGGAAGAACCAAATAACATCTATTGCCCACCGATGCCTCTGCATTAGTTATATCTAGCAATTTAAAAGTTGTGTTTAAAGTCATGATCATCTCCACCATAAACATCTGTCAGCATTCCAACAACTGTGGTACTCGACAACACGAGATCGCACCTGAGCAAGCAACTACGACTCACAAGGCTAGCTATCTACCAAACAACATGTATTAGGAGGTGTCCATGGCAATATAGAGGCTGCAAGGGATATAACTGGTGCACAGAAACTGAAGCATTGGTTCCCAATAATTAATTACACGGTTCAAGTTATTTATCTACCCCGCAATTTAAATGTTGTATTAACAAGGCAAATCATGGCATTGGTTCGCTACGCAATTTAAATGGAGTCTGGAATAAGACAAAGATATCCCGCATATGGCCTCCATATTTAATTTAGGTGAATCGACTGTTTAACCCAACCCACCAGATGACATGTATGCATGATGATTTAATTATGCTACAAGTTGTATGTTATATATTATAAAATAGGGGTCTCAAAAAGGGGATCACACATCGAGGTTCGAAGATCTTGGGTGTCGAGGGTCTTGGGGTTCGGGCACGCCGGGAACGGTGTTCGGATCCGAGAGGGAGAAGAGCGCTGGGTCCGGTCTTCGGGTTCAGGAAGGAGATGTTGGCATTCTCAGGTCCATTTTCGGGGTCTTCGAATTCTGGCAAGATCAGTCTTCGGAAGAAATCGATTGTGTGGAACTTGAGAGGCCTTCAAGCCCAAAGTGGCTCCTGTGGATCATGGTTGCCAAACTTGGCTCGCTAGCCACAGAGACATTTGTCAATGTTGCCTGGTTGCAGAAGAGCGACCACCGTAGGTCCAAGGTAAACAAGAGGTACAAACCAGGCCACACGCAAAACCACACAGAGCAACAAAACCAACTGGCTCGGCGCAAGCGCGCGAGATCGAGGTGAGACAGGGGCGGTCGGTGGAGGAGGGCATGGACGTGCATGACCAGTGGTGGCTCGGGGCGGTGCTCGCGGCACGACGAGGAGGAATGGATGATGTGGGACGGGAGGTGGCAATGAAGGCTTGGTGCAGGGGCGGCCATGCGATGTCGGAGTGGAGCTCCTGCATCGGGCATCATGGGGCTCGACGGAGAGGGAGACCACGTCGGGGAGGCAGAGGTGTCCTTAGTGGTAGGGGCAGCGGCGAGCTTGAGAGTAGCCGGGACACAGGGGGACTGAGCTCTGGCGACGAGGAAGTACCGTAGGGCGACGGCGCGACCGGGGCGAGGAGGGCGTCGTCGGGGCAACGAGGAGGACGAGGGAGGGGTGGCTCCTGCAGAGGGAGGCGACGAGGCAGTCGGTCGAGGACGGAACCGAGCTGGGGTCCATAGAGAGGAAGGAAGCCGAGGCGGGGCGGAGCTCCTTGCGGCGGCAAGGCGACGAGGTCGAGGACAGGCTTGAGGAGGGGCCGCGGCGGCGGAGCTCGGGATGGCGCCGGCGAGGCGGGGCCCCATAGCGGCGCGAAGGACGAGCTCGACCGGCGGACCGGAGGCGGGCGCCGGGCGAGGCGGCGGGCTCGCGGGGTTCGGGCGAGGAGGAGAGAATCGGCCGGCGGCGCGCAGAAGCAGAGGGCAGCGACGGTCGCGGCCTCATACACAGGCGAGGACGGAACAGAGCGAGTGGTTGGTGGGAGTGGGGGCACGTGGTGGGGCCAATCGACGCGGGGTGGACGCGGTCGGGGCAGCAGGTGGGAATGGGTGCGGGAGAGGGCGGTGATCCCGAGGCGGGGTGGGGCTGGCGACGTGGCGGGCTCGCGTGCGTGCGTGTGTGTGGGCAGGTGGTGGACCAGGGGGGTGCGCGTGCGTGCGCGGTTCTCTGCTGGCGGTGGGGTGGAGGGAAAAAGGGGTAGGTTGGGTGGGGGGAATTAGGGTTAGGTCTAGGTTAGCTTTTGGTTTGATTTGGGTATATGGGGTAGTAGGTGGCTGCGGCTGGGCTTTTGGGCCTGGCCGGCGGCTGCCTCCCCCACTGAAAATATTTTATTTTTATTTAAGTTTTAAAATATTTTATAAATAGTTTTTAGACAAATAAAATAACCAGGAAAGACCTGGTTTTATGCTTTGAAAATAAAGGAGGGCTCATTAGAAAACAAAAATAAGGTTTTCGAGAAATCGTTTCAGGCAAACATATGCATGATGATGACGATGCTCAAATGAAATGTGGCATGATGACATGAGCGTGCGGTCATGATGATGCAATGCACAAAAAACACAGCGATTTTCTAGTAGTGGTTTTAGTGGGATGCCACAGCTTCTCCTACCTTCTAAGGGGACATATCATATAGATCTAAAACCCTAGACTTTCATCCACCATTGTAACCTCCCGAGGCAAGCGAGCAATACAACCAAGAACAAGTAGGGGCTTTACCTCCTTACGAGGGCCCCGAACCTGGGTAAAAACCCCGGTGTCAACACTCTGTCATGCAACCGCTTTGGCGCTGTAGTCGTTGCCGATCACCTTCGGAATCGCATGTTCAGCTCCCTCACGAACCAAGGGATCGTTGGACCTTAGTTCCTTCACGGGACAAATCTTCGACATTTGGCGTGCCAGGTAGGGGGATGAGGCGAGTTTTCAAGACCTTCGACGACCTCGGCAACATGTTGGTTGGCAACAAGATGCACGCTAAACAGGCTCTCCGTCGTGTGGGAAGAAAGGCCTAGACGGAGCCGGCCCGACAGCGCACCACCTCTGAGCAAGTCCCATGGACGGAGGACAAAGGGGGCTCCTCCTACCTTCCGTTGGAGGAGCCGACCCCCTCCTCACACGGTGTCACGTTGCTCTCCCGCACTGTGTCTTCTCGCGACCATCCCGAGTAGCTCACCCTAAAGCCCGCCAAGCGCATGGTGTGTTAGCTCCTGGACCAACCGCCGGTTGAGCAGGGCTAGGAGAAGTGGCGTGACCGGATCGCCGAGCTCTTGAATGCTGCCACTCTCTCCCCGAAGGAACTAGGGGCTCGGGGCACTGGCGGAGAGCCGGGGGTTGGGGGCTCGCTACCGCCCCGTCGGCGCGGGGGTGTGGCCAAACCGGGTGACGGCTCACCACCACCCGTGAACAACTGCTAGATCATCTCGCCTCCCGTCGACGCAGCACCGCAAGCGAGCGTGAGGACCACCTCGCCGAGGAAATCACTGCCACGGGGCAGCAAAACCGCGCGTCCCTAGACATCGGCAGGGCGGTCCAGACCAACAGCTGCCTCGCCTTCACCAAGAACCTCCGCCGCTTGGTCTGGCCGCACAACTTCCGCCTGGAATCGCTGGCATGCTACGACGGCATTACGAACCCATGCGGATTTCTCCAACTTTACACCACAAGCATGGAAGCGGAGGGAGGAGATGATTGTGTCATGGCGAACTGGTTTCCCCTGTGTCTGAAGGAAGCGGCCAACACCTAGATGATGAACCTCCCCGAGGAGTCAATCAACTCATGGGAGGAGCTCAGCTCGTTCTTCATCTCCAACTTCAAGGGGACCTATGAGTTCCCTCTCACCTACAACGTGAAGGGGATCCGCAGCAGAAAACAATTTTTTTACTACGATGGAACCCCAAAACTGCCTAGGATCTATCTATGTAGTAATGCAGTAATGGCCAATGCGTAGAGAATACATACCCTTGTAGACCGTACACGGTTAACGTTCCATGAGGAACGTGGTTGAATTAGACATACTCGTAGCCGACCTCAAGGTCGCGAAGCTCCTCGCAGGTCACCCCTTGCTCCTTCTTCATCTTCATCGTGCAGCAGATCCGGCTCACAACATTTAAGCGCCCCAAGTGTTGCGCCTCGTGTCTTCGTACACATTCGGTGTACGATGAGACCTCTGGCTTCGAGATCCCACCGGGAGTGCGGAAGTTGATATCCGGCTAGGAATCTCTGTAGCGCAACGACGTACTGCAGGTGTGCCTCGATCGCACAGCCCAGACTTGGGTCCATGGTCACAAGGTATAGAGAGAGGGAGGGAGAAAGTCAACTAAAAGACTTCTCAAATTGTGTGCTTAATCCCACCCATAGGCACCCCTTTATAGAGGCGGAGGGGGTGTGCCCTCCCCATTGGGTTAGCCATGTGGGACTATTTGTAAACAGGAAATAAAGGCAAAAGGGCCTGTAGCCGGATGGGCCAAATGGCCATAGCCCACCAGCCAACAGGTGGCCAGCCGGGTGGGCCTAGGAACCACCCGTGTGGCCTAGCCTGCCCTCAAGCGGAAGCTGCCAGCTAGCGGCCCGGGTGGGCCTTCGCCCACCGGCAGCCCAAGGCGGAGAGGCGGCAGGGAGGGAGCGGCCATGTGGGCCACGACAAGCCCACAGTACCCGTGAGGCTGGTGGCCAGCGCCTACCCACGTGGGCCGCGAGGCGGCGGCCCGTTAGCAGTGCCAGGCTGCCTGCTGCCACCCGCCCCCGTGCGGTGGCTATTATCCGCCGCCCACGGGGCTCGCTATCATCCTCATGACCAACGAACTAGTATGAATAGAGGCTACTAGGGACTTGGTTGTTTCATACCACACCTGTACCAATGTTTCTATTTGGCACAGTTATAGCACAATATGAAACTCTTATAAACTAATTGAGACATGACAATAAAAACCTATTTATTATTTGCCTCTAGGGCATATATCCTTCAGTCTCCCACTTGCACTAGAGTACAAATAATCCAGCTCACATTTTACTCGTATAAACCATATACCATATGCGTTTACAGATCATGCATGCTCATGGGAAACATCATGTCCATGTTCTGTTTTACCAGATCATTATGTGTTTTGAAAATCGTTAATGTCTTCCTAATTTTGACATTCACTCCATTATCTTATAATGGGTCGAAGAATTTGTTTGGCAACAAAGTGAGACTTTGTTTCTAGTGTTTATAATGACGGTCGTTTTCACTATTGTCATCTAAACTTTGAAACACACTTTGCTATCCTTTGTGTATATACTGTAGTCATGGCAGCAAAACGAGGTCGGACTCCAGGAGCTTATAGTGACTTTAGATCAACCTCGAGGCCATTCTCATGGGCTCTAGGCCCTGGGACACATCATTCTACGTTAAAAGTGAACTGGCCCTGCCATAACATTATATATCACATCAGATGGAGCCTTTATACTTCTATATGTATGTAGATCCTAGTGCATGAAATGCAACTATGCCACATACTTTGCTTCTTGCAATTTAAGTACAAACTTAATTCTGGTTCTGTCCTACCAACCAGAACTTTGGGTCAAATTACATCAAGTATAAAACATGGTTATATGGAAGAACCTATGACTGAGGCATAGGAGATGCAATGCATCTCTTTCTTTCAACCATAGTTGCAATACTAACTCAATGCTTCTTATAGTAAGACTACTTTCTTACCTTGCTCCATTTTGAGCTTCTTTAGAATCTTGCTTAGGACATTCTGAACTTCTTTCAGAATCAAGTCCAGGAAGCATTTGACATTCAGTGTTTATTAAACTTACCAATCTATCTTGATAGATCTTATTGTCTAATAACTTCAACTTCATCCTTATTTATCTAACTTAAATGTTATTAACACCAATCACATCATTCATATATGTCGTCCACATATCCTAGAATGATTTCATGCTCCCACTCAAATATGACATTCATGTTTGAGATCCACGGATTTCACTTAGCTCCCACTCAAAATATGTCATCTACATATTATGAATTAGCCAAGCTGATTTGATCCCAATCAAATCTAGGTCCTCTCGATAATCTTGGACATTCCAAAATTCTTTGATCATCATCAAATCGAGAATTCCACTAACGAGATTTCAATGACCATTCATTTCTCGCACTTAGGTCCATCATGCTTCTTTGCAATTTGTAGGTATGTCTTGTTCAAAACATGACAAGTGAATCAACAATATAATTCCACAAACCTTATAGAATATATAGTTGAATCCTACTTTCTTTAATAAAAGTATTCCCTGGAACTTTATGATCATTATCAACAGTTTCTCCTCTATTTGTAGAGTTTGGTTTCATGAAACAAATTTCGCTACGCCACTCAACAATTTGGAGGTAAGGTCAAATACCTTGTTTTGATATTTTACTTTCTTCCACCTGTATCTTCATCAAGACACATCAACTTAGGACAATGGTAGGTTTGTCCCTTGTGGACGATGCATTCATAGCTTCCTAAGAATGCTCTACAAAGACTTGTTTATTAGCCGCGATTTCGACTTATCGAAATCTCGAGAAACTCGAACGTCCCATAACACTTATGGTGTTGTTTCCACGAATCTTTTAGATGTTCCTTTGTATTTCAAATGAGTGTTTGCGTATTTCGATCTCTAACTATAAACGATAACTATAACCCCGATAATAGATAACATTATCCCATATGTATCTAATACAAAATGATTATGATGTTTAGAGATTTCAACACAGTTTGAATTTGTCCAATTATCATAATTTGTGAAACATCTTTCACAAGTCCCTTTTATGCTAAACTTAACTTGAATACTTCAGTCATGTCGATAAAATCGAAGTGACTTGTTAATTCAATATCCTTCTTTGTTGTGAACTCATTTGAACAATTCAAATCGTTTCGAACTCATATTTCATTATGTAAATACACTTATTCACTTAAGTCCACAATTAACTAATGATTTCCACTACTTCTTGAAAATACGATACATCACTATGTATAAGATTCAACATTTCTTCGCATATCACCGTTTTACCAGAATGCGGAGTTTTATTCTTTCTTCCCAAGAGGCATGGTTTTGCAAAGTCTCTAGATCAAGCATCTAGGAACCCGATCTTCATTTACAATGCAGAACATGCAATAACCAAAATGACTAAAACTATAGTGTGATTTCATTATTAAAATTTGGATGTCTTTTAGCATTCTAATCCTTTATAAATGCTTAAACCATTATCATTAACATAGTGAGGAGAATACATTATTTATAATCGTAATGTGACCATAATGGTATTGTTCATAAGAATAGTACAAACTCGCTTGTAACTTGTTCATATGAATAATTGTCTCACCAAAAGCAAGACACACAAACACGGATTACAAATTATATTCAAGTCCACTAATCCAAATGACAAACTTTGAGGAAAGAGGTGATGTCTGCCATTAATTGTTTTGCTTGCCGTCATCAAGTCATGCTGCCTCAAAACCAGCAATTCTCAAGCAGATCCTCCTGTTTACAAAACATGGCAAGTATCAAATACTTTTCAAACTATAACGAGTTTTGCAAGAACTACATTTATAATTTGTATAGCTTACATATACCTTTTCATCCATGACCTCCATTTGCAATCAAGTCCTTCTAAGAGTTCTCAACTCTAATGCAAGATCGCTAAGTGTTTTTCCAAATATCCCTTTTCATCCATGATGGAGGAAAACCCATCCAACGGCTCATATGTTCTATGTACCTTATTTTGAAGAATACAAAATGTAGCCCAACTCTCCATCAAATGGGGAATGGCTTATTGGATGACTATGGAGAAAACACAAACATTGCAGAGTCATTGAATTATCTCCTAATGGTTATTGTATCAATAAGAGAAGATCACCTTTTACGAGGATATCCCTCAGGTGTGGGTATTAATCTATGAAGTTGGACCCTTTTGCTAAGTTCTAAATTAAGCAATATATTCCCATGGTCGCAAAGGACCTCAATGGGATAGGCCATGATCTAATAAGATATTTGCAAACAGACATCTAGACTAAGTTTACAATAAGAGATCAATTTATAATTGGTCTCCACTAAAATTGTCATCCCCTGGACGATTTTAGTGATCACATGATCCCTATCCTCTGCACCTCCCCCGATTAACACGGCCATCAGTGCATTATCAAAGGTAGACATTAACTAATTCCAATCACATCATCCATGTGACTCATGCTCGATCTTTCGATCTCTTGTGTTTCGAGGCCACGTCTCTGTAACATGCTAGGCTCACCAAATCTAAATTTTGTGTATTCGCTATGCAACATGGCTTACACCCACTGTATGCGAACGTATATATGTCTGACCCCTACTCACTGTAGGGCGCCTCATACCGAAGAACTTTCTTGGTGGTGCACAAACAAGGGGAACACGGAACATAGGAATTCAATAGGGATTATCTTATTTGCTACCGTTGAGTATCTAAATACTAGCACACAATAAGATTTAAAATAGGTATCAACATCATATGTATAATGTGATATGATATGGTGCTTCTCTTGCGCCTTCATCTCCATCGAGCGCTCCGGCATGATCTCCATCTTGCCCTTGGTTTGACGCCAAGTCCACGACGCCTCCACCAAGTCTTTCATCAGAACAATGACTATTACTATACTACTTAGTAACAGAAAAGTAAACTACTTTACCTTCGTAACGACCAATGCCATATCATAATCACATGCCCCCTTCAAAATAAAGTTAGATGCCTCTACTTTCTCTATTGCAAGTTTTACGTGGTTGTTAGGGCTTTCGCAATAGAACTGTTTCTAGACTACGAAATTTCCAACCACAACATGGATCCAACAGTTGTCTCTACTACACCCCTTTCGGGGCCCTCCGTTGTAAATGCTATATACACTATCGAATGAGAGACAGACACCCGCTAGCCACTTATACGGTACAAGACGTATGTCGAGCGTGGAACCATTCTCGCGTACGAATACGCGTAAGGTCGGTCTGGGCCCCTTCATCAAACAATGTCGCGATATAAACAAGTACACGTTAGAGGGTAACAACTAAGGGATCAATGCCCGCATAATACATGTGCGTACTGGCCGTACTCCTACGCATAGATCAGCTCTGATACCACTGAAGGGGATCCGAAGCAGAAAACAAAAATTTTCCTACGATGGAACCCCAAAACTGCCTAGGATGTATCTATGTAGTAATGCAGTAACGGCCAATGCGTAGATAATACATACCCTTGTAGACCGTACGTGGTTAACATTCCACAGGGAACATGGTTGAAGTAGTCGTACTCGTAGCCGACCTCAAGGTTGCGAAGCTCCTCGCAGGTCACCCCTTGCTCCTTCTTCATCTTCATCATGCAGCAGCTCCGGCTCATGACATTTAAGTGCCCCAAGTGTTGCACCTCGTGTCTTTGTACACATCCGGTGTACGATGAGACCTCCGGCTCCCCGATCCCGCTAGGAGTGCGAAAGTTATATCCGGATAGGAATCCCTGCAGCGCAACGGCGTACTGTTGGTGTGCCTCGATCGCACAGCCCAGACTTGGGGCCATGGCCACAAGGTATAGAGAGAGGGAGGGAGAAAGTCAACTAAAACACTTCTCAAATTGTGTGCTTAATCCCACCCATGGGCACCCCTTTATACAGGCGGAGGGGGTGTGCCCTCCCCATTAGGTTAGCCATGTGGGACTATTTGTAAACAGGAAATAAAGGCAAAAGGGGCTGCAGCCGAATGGGCCAAATGGCCATAGCCCACCAGCCAAAAGATGGCCAGTCAGGTGGGCCTGGGAGCCACCCGCGTGGCCCAGCCTGCCCTCAGGTGGCGGCTGCTAGCTAGCGGCCCGGGTGGGCCTTTGCCCCCTGGCGGCCCAAGGCAGAGAGGCGGCAGGGAGGGAGCGGCCGGGTGGGCCGCGGCCGGCCCACCTCAAGCCTGCCCACAGTACCCGTGAGGCTAGCGGCCAGCGCCTGCCCGCGTGGGCCGCGAGGCGGTAGCCCGTTAGCAGCGCCAGGCTGCCTGCTGCCACCCGCCCCGTGAGGCGGCTATTATCCGCCACCCACGGGGCGGGCTGTTTTCCCTTTTTCTTTTTCTTTTTCTGCAGCTTTATTTCTAGGCCTTTTCCCTTTGGGATTTGGCCTAATATAAAAGTTGCCTTTATAAATCTTAATCTAAATATTATTTACAATATATTAATTCACAATTAACATATAATAAATATATTTAAATTCCTATTTATCCAAAAACACTTTTCCGGTCTTTTACTTTATTCTTTCTCCGAACAACTTCGGATCTCTCTCCGGAACAATTCCGGCTTTCTCTTTCTCTACTTTGATTCCGTCTTACGAATGATCGCTCTCATCGTACCCTTAAGTGTATCCTCACACGGCTCGGGAATGCTCTAGACATGATCTAAATCAATGATCAACAGAGGGACAAGGGATATCCATGTGACCCCTATGCATTCCTGATGCCAATGTCGTTTGAACCGCTAAATGTAGCATCCCTGTCCTTTTGTTTCTTGATACGACTTGTCTGAGATCCGATCATTGGTATCACATACCTTGTTCAATCTCGTTCACAACAAGTTCTGTTTTCTTATTACCGTGATATTACATCCCCATGAATGAGTCACATGTTGCAACATTTATGGATGTAATCTCACCAAGCCGGCCGTATGTATCTTTACCCGTCATGTGGGTGAACAAATCCCGATCTTGCAGTCACATGTCATCTACTGTTCCTTCGGAATACCCAACGTGCACCTTTATGGCCACCGTATTACCAGATGACGGTTGATGCAGTCTAAGCAACTTTGGAAAACTGTGAGTAATATGAGCTCACGGTCTAAGGAAAAGGAGTCTAAGTATAGCTATTGCAACAATGAACTATATGACTTGATCGTGTTGCAATCCTTCGAGGAATGTCCATCACATCATTTTCCAATGATATGACCCCGTTGTCAATTGGCATAAATGCCCATGATCTTGAAACCCAGATCATCCCCATGACCAACGAACTAGTATGAATAGAGGCTACTAGGGACTTGGTTGTTTCATACCACACCTGTACCAATGTTTCTACTTGGCACAGTTATAGCACAATATGAAACTATTATAAACTAATTGAGATATGACAATAAAAACCTATTTATTATTTCCCTCTAGGGCATATCTCCTTCACTGCGACCTCCGCCAGATATGTCAGCAGCCTAGGGAGACCCTCTTCAAGTTCCTACAGATGTCTAGTCGAGTCCGCAACAAAATCCCCAAGATCTCAGACTCCAACGTCATCACTGCCTTCTCTTAGGTCGTGAAGGACATCAAGATGAGGGAATGGATCCGGATTCGGGGTGAGAGCCTCACCACCACCACAGAGCTCTTCTTCATGGCCGATAAGTGCACCAAGGCCGAGGCAGGGAGGATGTTCAGCCTCACGGAGACATAAACCACTCCCAAGTCCATTGGCTCATCCAAGGGTAAAGGAAAGGAGCCCAAGCGCAAGATCGCCACCGTCCTAGTGGTAGAGCCAGGTCGGAATTGCCCTAGCAAGGGGGCTCACGAGCAGGAACGAGACGATAACTCATACTGCCACTTCCACAAGAAGCCATGCCACTCTACCGACGATTACTACGAGCTCAACAAACTCCATGACCTTCGCAACAGCCAGAGAAAGGGAAGGTCGGGAGGCGAGTGAGGCGGCCAGGGAAAGGCCAACCAGGGAGAAAACCACTGGAACAACAACCCCGGTAGGCGTGATGCCCCTCCGGCAGGCCACGAAGCCAACACGGCGCAACAGCATCCGCACCCACAAGAGCAAGGATGCGCCGAGGATCCTAGGGGCTACCAGGGGCCACAAGATGCTATATCCTGCATTCTTGGTGGCTCCCAAGCCCTAATGTCCAACCGACACTTCAAGCTACTTAGTAGTGAGTTCGCAGCCGCCAGACAGGGAATCCCCTCGCCGAAGCTCAAGTGGTCCCAATGCACCATGACCTTCGACAACAGCGATGACCCCGTCTCCACCAAGCCTATGGGCACACTCCTCCTGATCTACACCCCCACCATCAACAACATGGCCGCTGCAAAGACCCTCATTAACAAAGGCGTAGGCCTGAACGTGATCTCCACCGACACTTCCGCCTAGCTGCAAGTGCCTTACGATAGGCTGATGCCAACCATGCCATTCTCCAGGGTGACAAGCGGGTCCACCACACCCATCGGGTAGGTGTGCCTCTCCATCATGTTCAGGACACATGACAACTACCGCACCGAGCTTGTTGACTTTGATGTGGCACACATCAACCTCCCGTACAACGTCATCCTCGACTACCCGGTGCTGGCCAAGTTCATGGCCGGCACTCACCAGACCTATAACATGCTCAAGGTTCCTGGCGGCAGCGGGAGAGTCATCATGGTCCGTTGTGACGAGGTGGAAGCCTTACGATCCCTAGAGAATGCCTATAAGACTGCTGCTGTAACCTACCCTGAGGATGTGGATGCCTTGGACTACGTCGGAGGCTCCACCAGGAGGAAGCATACGATGTCCTAGGAGAACGCCATGGAAAAGAGGGCGGCCGCCGCGTTGTACCCGCCTCGTGAGGGGCCGGGCATGACTGGTGCCCACAACCTCAAGAGAGGATTGGGATTTTCCCCTCCCATCCTCGCAAGAGATAAGGTACCTCTAGAGGGAGGCGACAACGCAGGGGCTCTAGACTTCCCCATGGACTCTACCCAGCGCCCGCACGACTCCTTTTGCCCCGGTGGCGGTAGCTAAGCGGCCAGATGAGCCAGCAGGACGGGGTGCTGGAAGGTCGACAGACCTGTCCGAATGGCGCACCTGACTCCATGAATTTTTGAAGGTGAACACCAAAAAACCCTCACTCCTTGCGGTTTTTCCTCTTGTTAGACCCGTGCAATCCACAGTGGCGTTTGTAATAAGCCTATACTACTGGCGCTTCCTTGGATCTTGTGCTATGCACACGTTTTGCTATTTGGTTTTTTCTTCGAAAAACCATTTCTTCCGAAAAAGCGCACCACCAGGTTTCCCTCACACGCTTCGCGGGAGCAGGGGCTAGGGACGGTACCCGTCACCGGGCCAGCTCCCTGCCAGCTTCAGGGCATAAATTGCTGAGCTCTGAACTCCACGGTCATGAGTTACCTCGTAACATGGTTCCTGGTGCCTAAGATCCTCGTGCGACGCATGTACGGGTCTCTGACGGTGGGTTCTCTAACCCTACGGCCCTCTCCCGATATGGTCTACGGGGCACATCGTTGGGACCTAAGTGTCGAGGTCGGAACTCTATGGCCCGTCCCTCGTTCGTGAGTTACCTGACCCATGTTTCCTAACCTCGTTTTTATCCTTGCAATGGCTCATGAGGCCCTATTCCTCAACAGCCCGAGCTTGTCAGGACCTAAAGTGTCAAGCTCTGAACTCTACGGCCCGTCCCTTGGCCAAGAGTTACCTCACCCAAAGTTCATGACCTCATTTTTAATCCTTGCGACAGCTCATGAGTCCATGTTCTTCCGCAGCTCGAGCTCATCAGGACCTAAAGTGTCGAGCGCTGAACTCTACGGCCCGTCCCTCGACCGTGAGTTACCTCACCCATGGTTCCTGACCTTGTTTTATATCCTTGCGATGGCTCATGAGGCTCTCCTCCTTCGTAGCCCGAGCTCGTCAGGACCTAAGGTCGAGCTCTAAACTCTATGGCCCGTCCCTCGGCCGTGAGTTACCTCACCCACGGTTCCTGACATTGTTTTTTATCCTCACAACAGCTCATGAGGCCATGTTCCTCCACAACCCGAGCGTGACCAGACCTAAAGTGTCGAGCTCTGAACTCCACGCCCTGTTCCGCGGACGTGAGTAATCTCACCCACGGTCCTCAACAGGTGCGAAAAACTCACGCGAAACCCACAAAACCCTTGGCACAGGGGCTTAAAGGAAGAACACCCAATCCTACGGTTTCTCCTTAAGAGGCTTACAGGGTGACCCTGGAGACACCCGTTCATCGGTTAAACATCGTAGGACCAAAAACATGGGCTGTAAACTTATGACCCTAGATGGTGGTTAGTCACCTCACCTATAGTGTGTCCCCACGAACGGTGCCTAGGAAGGATGCGAGCCCTGCGAGGTTGCGCCCCCTCTCTAGAGGGCGGGCTTCAGAAGTTAACATAGAACCCCTCCATGAGGGTACGTGTTGGGGCCTCTCCTCGAGAGAACCCCCAGAATCTGCTGCAATCGATGAGCCACAGCCAGCCGGCCAGACGCTCCGAGGCCCAATAAACTAGGCTATCTTCACGAAGGCAGGGGCATACCCCCGCGAGAGTGACCGCGCGGGCCTAATCAAACAAGGTCCATGTGTGATAGCCTGGCTCGTCGACCAGAAGGAACCCCGCTAGTTGTGCCCCGCGATCGCCCTCCTCAGGAATCGCCCCCATAAGCATCATGCCGGCAACCTTGCCTCACGAGGGCACCGACCCAGGACACGTAACCCCTCGACGGACGCATTTAATGCCTCTAGAGGATCGCCCCCACGGAGGGAAGGCACGAACCATCGTCATTGGCCCCAGTAGGTAGGCGCGGCGTTGCGAACATGTGACAAACTCTAGGCACAACAAAAAAACAAAAGGAGGCAACACAGAATAAGGACCTTCACCGGGAAGTTCATCATGAAGTCTTAATTACAAAGGAAAAAGGATCCAACGACTACTTTGGCATCGCACCTCCAAGGACTGAGCCTTACGCGTCTTAGTGGCGCCGTGGTAACCATGCCTACTGGGTGGGCCGGAGGTGTGGAGGATAGTCGACGCGGCATAGCTGCGCGTCGAACAGCGAGATGGAGAAGTCCCCATTGTAGGTATACTGAAATCGCAGTGTAAAGCCGCACTGGATATGGTGCTTGAAGAGGAAGCAACACCAGCCAGTGGAGAGGTAGTTATCGCCTCCCGAGAAGGTTGTGACGCTCACCTCCCACTTCTCGAGCCCCGAGAGTGGCGTAGCTACGCCGCATCCAGGAGGTCATGCACAGTCCCTCGCACGAATCGATTGGGCAACTTCACCCACATGAACTAGTCCAAGCCATCGAGGATGATGATGAAGTCGATGACCCGTTCGGGCTCAGGTTCATCCTCGATCTTGATAACCACGGGAACAGGGGCAACCAGAGCCAGGGCCTCGTAGTAGCGGGGGTGTGCGGGACAGATCCATCCCTGGGCCTACCACCATGCCATTGGCGGCGACCCCTGCCACTCCCGCGATGGCGGTCACGTCCGTGCTTGGTGGGAGTCTCTTTTGGAGCCACGCGCACCTCCATAGGAGAAAGTATGGCAAGAGTCATGCCGAGACCACCGCGACTCCCTTAGCCACTACTGCAGAGTCGTCCACGACTGCGCTTCACCGGTGTGGCGTCTACTCCCTCGGTTAGCACAACTTTTCCCTTTTCCTCAGTCGAGAAGCGCGGGCGTTCCATGGAGAGGGGGAGAGGTCCTCAACTAAAAAATGCAAGAGAGGAAGGGAGAAGGCAGCAGAGTGGAAGAAGGCAGCGGAGTGAGAACAAAAAGATTCCCTCCCAACCTTTAACTGCGCCAACCGAAAAGACGTATCGTTGAGCAGCATATACGGTATTAACCACAAGGTCCCACACGTCGTCACTTCGTGGGAACGACTCCCTGAGAAGAAGAGTGCGCTCCAGATCTACGGACAAGAGCTCACGACCGGTTAGGCTTCACGACCAGGATTCTAGTAGGCCGGGTCTTCATTGACCAAGTGAGTGCAGGGGCCCGCCCACCGTCTGAAGCTGCTTGCCCCTTCGGGCCCATGGGGGGAGACGTACAGGCCAAGCACCAGGGGGCTACTATCGGAACCCTGGCATCCGGGGTGCCACGTCCCCGAGTTGGTCAAAC
The DNA here is from genome assembly GCA_910589775.1 of Avena eriantha. NCBI lineage: Eukaryota > Viridiplantae > Streptophyta > Magnoliopsida > Poales > Poaceae > Avena > Avena eriantha. Next base: position 35,050,138 of record OU342746.1, on the reverse strand, counting down.
CCGCAGCTTAGAATTTTCACATTCTAGAGGTAGGACGCCTCTAAAAGGGATCAGGCCGAGAAGGCATCATGAGGTACCCCCTCAAGAGGGACTGCAGCGATGCCGGGTAAGGATTTCCGAACCTCGGATACCCCGGGTATGTCGGGGGCAGAATGGTAATCACGCCGGGCGGAGCGCGGACTATGGTCTGGGTAGCGAGCGCAGGCTCTTCGTGGCATCAACCTCCTTGGTAAATAAGACTCGGTCCACTCTCCTTTCGCAGGGAAGGAGCAGGTGATCTGGTGGCAGGAGGCCCTCTCAGTTGCCGTTTTGGTGAAAGAAGGGAAAAAACAGAGAGCGACAGATAAGCACAAAGGACGCTTTACAGGAGGACGGAGTGGAGCGTGGCATGCTGGACCAAGTCCACCCAAAATTTGTCTCCTAGACCAGGATCACGTTGGGCGGTACTGTGGTGGCCCTCCCCGCCCATGGACCAGAGGGAGAGGCCCGACGCCGCCCTATATAAGGAGCCCTTATCCTATCTTTTAAGGGGACGAATCCTAGAGATCTAAAACCCTAGACTTGCATCCATCATTGTAACCTCGCGAGGCAAGCGAGCAATACAACCAAGAAGGAGTAGGGGCTTTATCTCCTCATGAGGGTCCCGAACCTGGGTAAAAAACACAGGTGTCAACACTCTGTCGTGCAACCACTTCGCCGCCGTAGCCATCACCGAACTCCTTCAGAATTGTGTGTTCAGCCCCCTGACGAACCATGGGATCATTGGACCCTAGTTCCTTCGCGGGACAAATCTCCAACACTATAGAGCTCACCACTAATCACTCTATAGGATTTCACTCGTTGGATGATCTGTCCGATCAGAACTTCGTCTTCAGGTAATTTTCCTTCTACCAAGAATTCGAGGTAGGGTTTTGTCCAACTGAGAATTATAGCCAGGACTGCTATGAGCGGTGAGTAGGATTTGGTCAGATACTCATCATCAACTCCTGTTATAGAGGGACTCTGAGGTGCTCTAGAAAAGCACCATCCGAGACCTTTTTCCATGCAGAGCATATTCTTGATAGTGCATCTTTTTCCTCCTTTTCTGTTCGGGGAATGTGTTAAACTTCAAACCCTTCGAATGATTTGTCTAGTTCATCCACGACAGCTCGATGTGCTGCCATGTGCTTATTTGCCCTACATATGTCGGATACTTGCTGAGCAACTAAATCTGAATCTCCATTGCACATGAGTCGAAGAATGCCGATGTCTTTTGCAATTCCAATTCCATGTAGCAGGGCTTCAAATTCGGCAATGTTGTTTGTTGCCATGAAGTGAATCTACAAAACATAGCATAGTTTGTCTCCTTGGGGTGATTTGAGTACCACGGCATCCCCCGAGCACTTTCAATCCGTCAAAGTGCAAGGTCCAATATTCCAACTCTGGGACATTTGTATTGTCGGGCCCCGGATCAATCCTCCGATAATCCCTGTTATGCATACACCACGATCCCCTGATTAGTTAGTCATGGAACATAACCGACCAGTATCAAAGTAAACATCCATTACTTAAGTGGATACATGTCATACCTTATATTCCATTATGGCTACCTCAATCATCATCAGCGGAACTTCATCAAGACCGAGGCATGCCTTAACCTATAGGCAACTGACTGGGAGAACATCCTAGCTCGCATAGTCGTCAAAGTCACCTTTTTCTTGATATCTCACCAAGTTAATATCCAGGGATAATGCTAGTGAGTACTTTAAATGTACTCGCAAACCACCTTAAGATAGTAATAGTAATAACACCAATAGGATATGTAGTATGGTTGTGGTAGTAGGAGGGCTTCAAGAGAGGTTCTTTTCTCATATAGTTTCTCTTGTAGATATAGCATCTATATATCTTTGTTGAAAACTTTTGGAAATCATTTTGTTTTTTTTGGAAAATGCTAGGATTGGGTCACCCATTTGTTCCTCCTTCTGGTCCTCCCATGACCTACTCATTTCCTTTCTTTTCTGACCATCCCATGGTGAAAGCATTCATCCTTTCTGACCATCCCATGGTCAAAACATTTCCATATGCCTTTGCTTTTATGAAATGCCTTTTTGAAATCAAACTACCACCGCTCTACAGAAACCTTCTCAACCGTCCATGACCATGGACACGGCTATTCGAATATATTTACACTCTGCAGAGGTTATACACTTTACCCAGACCATCTGGGTACCCTACCCTGATCTCACATAGATCATGGGTCGAGTAACTGGTTAAGACCTTCGGAATGTCCACTCTAGAACAAGCGTCTACCATATGAGTCGTTCCTCTCAACACCGGGCATCGGGTGATACGTTGCAAATGTATCTATTATTTTTGATGTTCCATGCTTGGTTTTATCCACTTTCTTGTGTTTTGTTCCAACTTTGGAGTACTTTTCATATGATTTCTTGGACTAACCTATTAACAAGAGCCACAGTGCCAGCTGCCTGTTTTCGGCTGTTTTTGGTTCCAGGAAAGTCAGAAAATGAATATTCTTGGAATTGGACGGGTCAAAAGCCAAAGTGCCTATTTTTCTGGAAGTGATCAAGTGCCAGAATACAAGACGGAGAGGTGCCAGAGGGCGGCCACACCAGCTAGCCGCCCGGCTAGGCCTGGTCCGCGCCAGGGGGTGGTGCGGCCAGCCCAGGCACCCCCTCGGCCTCCCCTTCCGAATATAAGTTGCCCTCGGGACGAAAACCCTAAGTACGCGATCAAAAATCCACGAAATAGTCTGTAGCCGCCGTCATCTCCATCCCTAGATCGGGAGGGATCTAAAGCTCTTCCCGGCACCCTGCCGGAAAGGGGAATTCACCCTGGAGGCTTTCTTCATCACCATGCAAACCTCCGGTGTGATGCGTGAGTAGTTCATCCTTGGACTACAGATCCATGTAGTATCTAGATGGTTGGTTTCCCCTCCTTTGTGCTTTCATGTTTAGATCTTGTGAGATCCGTTCATGATCAAGATCATCTATTTGTAATCCATACAAGTTGTGTTTGCGGGGATCCGATGGATATTGAGATGCTATTTTAGATTGATTATTAATTCTATCATGTCATTGTTATTTGAGATCTTGCATGCTTTCCGTTGTTAGTAGCTATCTTGGCCAAGTAGATGCTAGCAGCTCCAAGAGTTAGTATTTATGCTCGATAGTGGGTTCATGCCGCTGGTAATCTGGGGAAGTGATAGAAATCTCTAAGGTAGTATATGTGCTGTTGCTACTAGGGAGAAAACAACGATCCTTTGTTCATAGAACAATCGTATTGTTTACTTTACACGCAATTCGTAAAGCAATAATCTGTTGCTTGCAACTTAAAACTGGAGGGGGTTCGGATGATAACCTGAAGGTGGATTATTAGTCATAGATGTAGTTGGATGGCGGTCTATGTATTATGTTGTAATGCCCAATCAAGTCTCAGAGGAGTCAAGATGACTAGTATATGCATGTATTGCTTTCTCGGTGTTTGTCAATTGCCCCGCTGTAATTTGTTCACCCAGCATGATATCTATCTAAGGAGAGCCACCTCTAGTGAACTATGGATCCCGGTCCTTTTCTTTACATACAATCTATAATATTTTACTTCTTTGTGTTTACTTTCTGCAAACTTTTACTTCTTTCCATTCGATACGTTTAATCCTTTGTTTTTCGCAAAACACGGTGAGATTGACAACCTCATCGCAAGTTGGGGACAAAGTTCTGTGGTTGTGTTGTGCAGGTCTCCACGTTGCTACTAGCACCGGTAGTGCGCCCTGCCAAAGCTCAGCTAGTAACACCTTTGGGGTGTTTCCTTGCTCCTACTGGTTCGATTAAACCTTGGTTTCATAACTGAGGGAAACTTGCTGCTGTGCTCATCATACCTTCCTCTTGGGGTTCCCAATGAGCTCTACATCAACACCGCCATCAAGCAATTTTCTGGGCGCCGTGCATTGAGCCATCATCGAGTACCGAGGACCAACTGGAGCGACTTTTTCACTGCACAAAGTGTGCGCTTTCAATAAGAGGCTCATAGTAACACATGGTAGCCCATCGACCGTTAGTTTCTTCTCTGAATCGATACTTCACATGGACCCTTGCAGGAGAAGGACCAACCCCAGAGATTGAAAACTCCTATAGTAGTTGCGAGGAAACTCATACCAGAGTAAACAAACTTAGATTCTAGCCCCTTCCCATCTAGGAGTAATGTGGTTACATGTGTTAATTGTTCTAGCAAAACTCCAAAGAACAAGGTGCATTTTCGTAAACCTTTTTCCTCCATCTTTCCTTCAGCATTTGGTAAAACAAAACCTTTTTCCTTTCTCAAACTCCTCTTGGTAGGTCAAACCTCACCAAGGTTTTATCATAATTTTTTTTGTAAGACTTCTTCGATGTGTTCCCATTCTATAGCTTTTCTTTGGCTAAATCAGGGTCTCTAAATGGGTATGGTGTTATAAACCAACTGTCATACTAGGGACAAGTAGGCATTACCAAGGGGGTTGTATGTAGTAGTACAAATGTGTAATTGTTTGGAGGAGCCAAGCCACTACCAGATATAGCTCATCATATATTAAAGCAATGTAGTTTCATAAACAGTAAGTAAAATATGCATAAGTAAAATAGTAGGACAAGGCTTATGTGCAACAAGGTGGGTTACCTGAGATCAGCAACTCGACAATATATGTCCCTAGACTTCTTCTTAGAAAACCATAATAACCAATAAAATAACCATCTTTTCTATCTCCAATATAATCGCGACTATCATCGGCAAGGAGGATTCATGCAAGCAAAAAGATCCAAGAATCATTACACTACAACAATCAAACATTCAATACAATAATCACTTCAGTAGGTTTTGAGTACTTGAGTGCAAAACAATTGGAAAACCCTATTTGCATTCGTGAGATTTCTTTTATTGTTAAAAGGGAAAATACCACCTAAATAAGGGGTTTGGAACCAAGGCCTGGGTTTGGTTGATATCAATGAAAACAAATGATATCAATAGATGGGTATTGAAATAACAAGGCCAACAAAAGTTGTTTTACTTTTTTAGCTCTTTTCTTTAATTAGTTATGTTTTTTCTATTGAAAATAACCCTAGCTTAGGTGAGAAATTCACTAGAAAAGATCTGTAAGCCAATTGAATTTGTACTTATAGTATATTGTATATAATTTAGTTTTTGATTTTTGAGAGTTGGAATCATCTCAAAATATTTATAAGAATGCCCTTGGGAAAATCCCAAAGTGAGTTATGTAGGCAATTTGTCTTTTTCACTACATTTAACTACATGAGCTTTTGATATGAATCCAAAGTCACATGGTAGGTATTTCGAATACCTTATTGTAGAAATTGGTACCACTAATTTTAGAGTTGTAAAACTGTTGCTAGGGTTTATCTACTGAATTAACCCTAGACAGAAGAATTTAAATCATTAAAAATCTTCAGTGGCTCAAAAATTCTTGAAATCCTGGGTAAAGATAGGACATGATGTACCACATCACTAAGAGTTGGAAAGTGGTCGAATAAATTCATGGTTTGCCCAAGGGAATTTTCTAAGGACATGAATGAATTTAAATTGTCATTTTTTCTACAGGGGTTTTATGGTTCGACTTGGCATGAGGCTAATCCTAGAAGGTAGGTATACCAAGTATCTTTCAGGGGAAAAAGGATTTGTTCCATTTGGAGATGTGGATTTCCCTGAGGGATTTAATTTCTAAAAATGATATTATGTGGTAGATTAATTCTTAGAATTTGTACCGGTAGTATTTTGCCAAGTTTGTGCTACTGCATGTTAGATAAATCACTAGGGAGTATTTCGAAAATTGGAGCTGGCCAAAAACATACATTTAATTTTCTTAGGGATTTATTCCTAGCAGCCAAAATTTTCTATATCTGGAATAATTATTAAGTGAACCAGGGACTCGGGGCTGGATCTATAACGAGATGGGCCAAGGGAACGAATTCGGCCCACCCGGGTACCTCTCTGGGTGGGAGGAAGGTTTCAAAATTCCCGAGACGGGCCGCACTATTCAGCGAGCCTTGGGGGTGAAGAGGTATAGGGCGATTTGAGCCGTTCGATTAAGAAGCTACCGAGGGCTCGAGGCCGTTGTCTCCACGGGAATATGGGCAATAGTTATGGAACCCGAGAAGGCTCGGGACGGCTCAGGGAGCTTACCTAGGTGTCGGGGAGATGACAGGGTGGGGTTGAGGTGGAGAGGCGCATAGAGACTGATCCAACGAGGGTCGACAAGGTGGGGGTCAACGACTAAGAGCGTCGCGTGCCGCTGCACCGGCGAGACTTGCTTCGGTGCTCGACGGAGATCCCTCGAGTGCTCTACATGTGGTTAGAGATGGTGCAGGGCGGGTGCGGAGGTTGCGGCGAAGCGCAGGTGGCACAGGGGTTCTTGGCATCTGGAGAGAGATCGCGTAGAGATGAGTGACGGTGATGTTCCGGGGCTCGCCGACGTGGGCACATGTAGCCACACAGAGCCAGTGAAAAGTTTGGGTCTAGGTAGGGACGAACTAGAAGAGCTCGTTCTGGTTCTTAGAGGAGATAGAGGGGCGAGGAGATGACCACCAGCTCGAGATCTCAAAAGTGGCCGAGAGGAGAAGCTTTCCCTCTCCCGGGTGCTGTAGAGGCAGGGGTTTGGTGAGGGCGATGCAGGCGAGCATCTAGAGCACAGGAGGAGTGAATGAGGGTGGAGAGGCAGGCACGGGTGGCCTCTGGCCGGTATGAAACAAGGAGTGATGGTCCATGTTGGACTTGGATCATGGAGAGGTTGGGGAGTAGGGGAGGCCAGGGATTGCATAGGGTGGCGCTGGAGAGGTGAGTGGTGGGGCTCTGAGTCGAGCACTGAGTGGAGAGGATGGTGGTGGCTGCTGGTGCCCTATTACTTTACAAGATTTGCAATAAATGGATTCTCTCTATCTCCTTTTCTCTCTCTCCAAGAGGTAAGGGCAAGGGCAGAGGGTGTGGCAGTGTTGACCACGACCAAGGGTGGGTGTGGTTGCTGTGGAGAAGTGATGGGCAGGATTTGATGAGGATTTGAGACAATTTGATAGTGGTTTGGTGATGTGATCAATCTTTCCATAATTGATGACTATGAAGGAATTCTTAAATTTTGATCTTGCCAAGATGAGATAAGGGTTTTGGTAGATGAGTATGGTCCTTGTACACCTCCATGATTTACTTGAGATTTAATAGATGATTTTTGGTCACTTTATATCAATTATTTAGAAAGTGCTGAAATGGTTTTTAGAATCTAATTTGATATTTTTCAATTGTACAATGTTGGTTTTTGATGTAGGAAGGTCTTAAATATGATTACATACATGGGAGAATTTTCCCAAGATTTATGGAAGCATAAAAGTATTTAAAACAATTATTATTCCAATTCAGTCATTTAAGAAAATGGGGAAAAAGAAATAATAAAACTCTTCAAGAATATTTATTTTTGATGTGGGAGGATAGGGTATGATATTTAGAATTTAGATGAGCCTAAATATGAAGATGTGTTTTGGAGAAAATCAAACTTTCTTCTATAGATGGAGTTTTGAAGTTTTAGTAAGATAAAGCAATTAAATAGATTTCAGACCATGATAATTATGGATAATATTGGGAAATTTTTTGTTATCCAAGGTAGATGATGTACACATGCCATAACAATCATTTTCAACCTTGTGTTTTGATAATTTGACTTGATTTGGAAGGAAAACAAGGGATAGAGGATCTTAGGCATTATTGTTTTTATACCTTCAAAACCTTGTTGGATTTTGGAGCTCAGAGTTCCCCTTGGGACATGGACTATAAGGATGGATATACCAAGTCAAGTACATCATCATGGTACAAAGTGTGGAGGTTGATCATGATTGAGCTTTACTAGGATTGATGCCAGAAATTGAATAAAATAAGGGTGCGAAAACAGATTAACAAGTAGCCTTCAAAACCATGTGGGTTTTGGAAGCACAAATCTCCAACTAAAACAAGTGGAGTAGGGATGGATATACATTCAAGAAGAAATAGTATGAAGATGTGAGCTTATGACAAAGTAGGCATGTTGATAAGATTTGCAGGAAGGATTATTTTCTTGCCTATAAAACTATCAACAACTAGTGGGTTAGAGGTTGGATTATTTTCTTGCCTATAAAACTATCAACAACTAGTGGGTTAGAGGTTGATCTAGTCAAGGCAAAGGTGGTCCTTGGTAGTCCTGAAGATGGTTTACAAGATGGTTCAAGTGCATTTCCAAAAATGCATAAGGATTGGAAATATGGGAGACCCAAAGATGGCATCTTGATAGTACTACCAGACTTGATCATATTTTAGCAGATTTAGGGATTTTGACTAGGATGGTTTTGAGATGATGCTAGGTTCATCATCAAGTGTATAAACATGAAGTGTTGAGTGACTAGGATATATGCATGCTTGGTATTGGTCTTCATTGACTTGCACTACAAGAAAAGTTTCCTTCCGCAACGACTTGGCCCGACAGATGTCATAGAAGGAGCGTCTTCGGTGACAAAATTCTCGGCTCAGCCGTGGCTGATGGAGAACTTTTTTTTCAGGTTTTGCGGCCCTCTACTACGACGGATCTGCTAAAAACATAGAGGAAGCTTAGCTTGCGCATGGCAGAAGCAAGATTTTCGTTTCCTCATGCGATGTTGACTCGCCGAAGTCTTTTGAGGTGTGTGGGTCCCAGACGTCAGTGTCTCTAGTGGACCATACTTTTTGGTCGTGCCTCCCTAATTTGAACTCGATAACGTTGCTCGATGCGGCTGCCGTTGAGTCAGACTACTAGGTCCCACATGTCAGCCTCTCATTAGAAGGATCGTTTGTATGATGGAATTTTTTTCCTTGGCTCGCGCTACCCTGTTCCGAAGTTGATAGCGCTGCTCAATGCATCTACCGTCTAATCAACCTCCTAGGACCCACATGTCATCCTCTCATTAGAAGAAACGTGTGTATGATGGATTTTTCCCTTCCCTGGCGCTACCCCGTTCCGAAGTTGATAGCGTTGCTCGACGCATCTACCGTTTAACCAACCTCCTGAGCCCCACATGTCATCCTCTCATTAGAAGAAATGTGTGTATGATGGATTTTTTTCCTTTGCTCACACTACCCTATTCCAAACTTGATAGCACAGTTTGATGCATCTACCGTTTAATCACGATGTTGAGCCCCACATGTCATCCTCTCATTAGAAGAAACGTGTGTATGACGGATTTTTTACCCTCTGTCGCGCCTTCATGTTTTGAACTTGATAGGATTGCTTGCTGCATCAGCCATTTATTCAGGCTGGTGGGTCTCTTATGTCAGCCTCACATTAGAAGAATCGTGGGTATGATGGAAATTTTTCTTCTAGCACTACCGTGTTCTGAACTAGATAGTGTTGCTCGACGAATATGCCGTTTTCTCACACTGCTGGGTCCCCAATTTGAGCCTCTCATTACAAGAAACATGTACATGCTGAACTTTTTTCTCGCTCGCGCCTCCCTATTTCGAGCTGGCTACGTTGCTCGATGCAGCGTCTGTATAAGGTCGCGCTGCTGGGTCCCATATATCAGCCTCTTTGTAAATGAAACATGCGTATGCTGGACCCTTTTTGGCCATGCCCGCTGTTTTGACCTTGGCAACTTGGTGGGTCCAAGATGTCAACCACCTCTATGCAGGAAACGTGTCTATGCTAGATCCCAGCTGACAGCCTCTATTTGAAAGAAACGTGTGTATGTTGGACTATTTATTCGGGTCCCAGATGTCAGCCTCAGAGTACAAAAAATGTTCATAAAGGCTGAATTAAAAAGATTCTGCGCTAACTCGGGGCGGATGCCCTATTCGTCATGGCTTATATTCCATGGGATCACTCCTAAATTTAATGGGCTATGGTCGATGGCCACAAGACCATGAAAAGACCGAATTAGAAGGTATTGGGCTATGCTTGGGGCCGATAGGCTAATTTCATGGGCTATGCTTGGGCCTGCTGGGTCCGACATGTCAGCTTCTCTGTAAGTGTAACCTGTGTATGATGGACTTTTTTCGGCCACGTCCGCTGTTTTCACCGTGGCAACCGTGTATGGTCTTACTGCTGAGGCCCTTATGCCAGCCTCTCTGGCATGTTCTGGCTTGTGGGTCCCTGATGCAGCCTTGTATGTTCTGTCTGGTGGGTCTTTGATGCGAGCCTCTCTGTACAAGTATTTAAACTTTTTTTGAACCCACCCTCAAAACAAACTCCAGGGACGCTGCATGCTGGTGGGTCCGTGATGCCATCCTCTCTGTAATGCAATATTGCTAGAAGAAAAAAATGTAAATCCAAGATACAATTCAAACAAAAGACCTTCAAATCACATAAACGTAAACTAAGTGTGTTGCCACTACAACAAAGATAATTATAGAATAAACATCATTAAACTTTTATTAGTACTAGAATTTATGTATTAGTACTCTCAAAAACATTTCATGTGTCTATGTTTATCTCTTTTAAAGTATAAAAGGGCAGCGCTCCTAGCATCTCAATTTATAAAATGCCACATAATGAAGTCTTTTCTTAAAAATATGGGTAGACAAAGTTTTTATTTTATTTTGAGAGGTGGGGGCAATGACCAAAAGGCTGAATTAAAAAGATTTTGGCTATTCCATATAGGTTGCTCTATGTGGGTTATACTCCATAGGCTATGCTCCATGGGCTTAATTCTCAAATTTTAGTGGGCTATGCTCAGCAGTCCCCTGACCCCTAAAAGGCCGAATTAATTTGTTCTCGGCTATGCTCCATTGGATCCTTTCTCAAATTTCACTGGGCTATGGTCAGCAGTCCCCTGACCCCGAAGACACCGAATAAAATGTTCTGGGCTAAAGAGGGGCCGAATGAGCTACTAGATTTCTTCTCCTGATTAATAAAAATTGCATTGTGATGTGCTCGGCCAGATTCGAAACAAGGACCTCAGAGAGGGAGGGGAAAAACGATAATTCTTTTTGGCAGCTATTCATGTCAAAATTCAGCAGTACAGAATAAGGTAGAAAAATTATCAACATATTGGAAGTTCATATTCAGGAGCACATGACCAATTTAGCAGTATTTCAAAAGTGACAAATTCAGCAATACAGACAATGAAATACAATAGCAGTACAGAGAGAACCTATTTTTTGTTTCAGCTCTAAAAACCTTGTCGTGCGATCAGTTTGTCCTTTTCACCAAACACACTCGACCATTGGAGCAAGCAAAACTGACGGTCAAGTCTGCTTTGAGTACCTTCTTCTCACATCAATGTCTGTGTGTCCCTCGTATGCAACCCAAAATGTGCAAGTCTCATCTATATTATGACACGACCATGTTTCAAAAGAAAAGCAAGACTATCTACTACCCTTGATTTAAACAAGTACCAGTACATCCGTATTAGTTCCACAAAATGCTTTAGTAATAGTAACGACAGAACATTTGAGAGATCCAGTAGCTCTCCTGCTTGAAATTCAATAGCAGTATAGAGATAATAAGTTCTTGTTCCATCTCAAAAAACCTTGGTGCACGATCAATTTGACCTGTTCTCCGAATAGGCTAGATCATAAGATTCTCCCCCGCGATTGATGCATATTGAGTAATGCAGGACAGTAATATGAGATGATTCACTGCAGAATATAAAGGAATGCTTTTCCTCTAGATGATGCCCGGCACCTCCCAGCTCCCAGGGGTGGAGGAACTTCAGATTGTACGGGTCAAAAACCCTAGCTCTATTATCGGGTAATAGGCAATGTTAAGCACATTGTACAAGGGTGACGAGCACGCGTCTGGCCTGACACACATGATGGATCCGCTAATGTCGCCTGATTCGCACATGTCGAATAGTAGAGCAAACACTGTACCATCGTCCCCTGATCCGATCTTCTCTACTCTCGATGAGCGCGGTGCCAACAATGGCCGAGATATGTACCTAGAGTTTCTAAAGGAAGTAAGATTAAGCGGACTAAATTGCAGCATGCTAAATATTAAAAAAATGATAAAGTAAATATGAGTAACCTGACTGCGATAAAACATACGTAGTGCTCCCTCCGTTTCAAATATAAGATGTTTTAGCTTTTGTGAAACGAGTGTATCTAGACCCCTTTTAGTATATGGGTTCACTCTAAACTACACACTAAAAAGAGTCTAGATAAACTCGTTTTCACGAAAGCTAAAACATCTTTATATATTTTGAAATGGAGGGAGTAGATACGGAGTACATGTGCAAGGCCATTGTTTCAAAGGAAAAGCTACTTGATCTAAGAAAGTAGTGCTAGCCCTGAGTACAGAGAGCCATGTTTGAAAGGAAATGCTCGACCATTGGAGCATGATAAACTGACGATCAATACTTGTGTGACCCGCATATGGAACCCAAAATGCCCAAGTCTCATCTAGATTGCCACAAGGCTATGTTTCAAAAGAAAAGAAAGACTATCTATTGACCTTGATTTCAACAAGTACAATACTTCAGTATCAATTCCACAAAATGTTTTAGTAATAGCAACGAAAAAACATTTGAGAGATTCAGTAGCTTTTCTGCTTGAAATTCAATAGCAGTATAGAGAGAATCAGTTCTTGTTCCAGCTAAAAAAAAGACTCGATCATTGGAGCAAGGACAACTGACAATCAAGTAACAATGCCTATGTGACCCCCCATATGCAACCCAAAATTCCCAAGACTCATTTAGATAATTGTGACAATTCTAACTTTCAAAAGAAGAGCAAGACAAACTGCTACACTTAATCTAAACAAGTAACAGTACATCACTATTAGTTAAACAAAATATTTCAGTAATAGCGATGATAGAATAAAGGCAAAGCAAGACCATCTCCTGTCCTTAGCCTAAACAAGTACTACCAGTACCGGTATATAGTAGTACAAAATAGTCTGAAGTACAATAACTAGTGCTATACTAGTACTACTCTGCATCCAAAATACAATCTCTAGTACACGTACGTCCGTGGTATGTAGTGAAAGTGGGATAAAAAATCTGAGGTAGTAGAATGGTCAATTTAGAATTCTCCCTCGCGATGGATGCATATTGAGTAATACAGGCCCCGGGTCTGAGAAGTTTGAAGGTACACCACCATGGAATGCTTTTCCTTCTGCATGATGCCAGGCACCGCCCTGCTCCTAGGACTGAAGGAATTGTGCACTGCATCCTCCCAAAACCCAGCATTTCATGATGGGTGATTAACGGTGAACTACACATTGTACAAGGGCAACGAGTACCCGTCCGGCTAGACACACACGACGGATTCGATGATGTCGCCCCACTCGAGAATATCAAATAGCACAAAGAACACCGTACCATCGTCCCTAGATCCGATGTTCTCTAGTCTTGATGAGCGCAGTGCCGACAGTGGCTGAGAGATGAACCTGGGATTTCTAAAGGAAGTAAGAATCGGCGGACTAAACTGCAGCATGCTAAATATACATATAAGAAGTTCTTAGGCGCCTGAGATGTAGGCACTCCCAAGAAAAAAATATAGAGCCATGTTTCAAAGGAAATGCTAGATCATCTCCAGCGTTTGATCTAAACAAACTTGAACGACAAATCATCATCAGAATCATGATGGTCATATTTGCCATCTCCCACATTGTGGATGCAAAATGAGTAATCCAGTGTGAACCTATCATGTTTCTTAATCATGAAATTAAGGTAATATTCAGTAATCTTGACGAAGGTCGGCAATGCGCTGCTCTTCGGCTCGAAAAACAGGCTATGTTCGGCGAACCCCTCCAGGTCCTCTCCAATCATTGAAGGTTTATAAAAGTGCAACTCCACCATGTACCGTAGAAACAAGCATGCCACCGACCTGACGCACTGGACGGATATGGCGATGCCATAGTCGAGCATGTCAAATCACACGGCAAACAATGTACCATCATCCCTGGATACCACGGTCTCTATTCTCCATGAGCCAGGTGCCAGCAAAGGCTGAGAGATATACCTGTGTTCCTCGCCGTAGTGGAAACTCTGCAGTTCAATTGAGTGGGCTTTTTCGAGGTGAGCGAGGAGCGCTATGGGCGGGGTGGCGAACTCGCAGCCAGGCTCAGTGCAGTTGCACGGGCCACGCGGGCACGCCGTCTTGTGGTTGAGGAAGTCGTCGAAGGCGACCAATGCCCCACATCCGTCATTGGGGGCATCTTCTACCTTTTCCACCGATGACTTGGTGGCGCAACTCCTTGGAGCATGCGACCAGCCGGACGGTGCTGGTAGTGGCCATACGCATAGCGATTTCTCCGAAGGCGTCGTCGCCGACCTTGCTCCAGCCACCATACCGAATGTTGTGCATCGAATCCGCCATTGCATCCGGATGGACTGGGGGCGAGGGCAGATTCAAATATGATTATTGGGGTTTCTTGGAGGAGAGTGATGGAGGCTTGCAAGAAACGATGCAACGGGCGATAAATGGCTAGGAAAATTTAGGAAGTGCGGTGCTCGAGAGGATCCAAAATGTGGTTAGCCAGCATTAGTGAATGGGGATCGCTAGAGATGGGGAAGATGGGAGCCTCTTTGAATGACCGGTGTTAATTTTGCGTGTTCCCTCATCGGTCTTCTATAGTGGATCGACGACGCCTGCTGGAGTTATAGCTAGAGTGCTAGACTAGCAACTTGTCACGTCCTGGCTCAGTATTGTATCGTCTGGTCACATAGACTGTGTTTCAGGAAAGGACGTGAACCCACATTTCTCCCCTCCCTGCTAGATAGCGTGCACTGTAGAATCACTTTTCTAGCACACGAAGGATTTGAACCCACGTGCCTAAATAAAAGCACGTCAATCCTCAAGCCAGCTCACCCAACTCTGATAAATAGTACTACTAAAAACCTATAATAATAGGTAAAGCTCAAAAAATAATTATAATTTTGAGCCACATCCATAGAATATTTGTTGTATATTTGGTTCTTATACTTTGTACCATGTATTAGTAATCAATCTATTAGCTACCTAATAGTACTCGCCATGCTCTAAAGAAATGACGAAGAACACTCTAGAATTATTGAGAAGTGTGTTTTGAGGTTTGTGCATATCTTTTAGTATGCTAAAGACTATCAATAGTATCTTCTAGATGCTAAAATGATAGAATTAAGATCCAACGGTACTTTATGGACGTAGCTCTATAAATATTTTTGGGCTTCACCTATTATAATTTTATATAAACTAGTAAAAGGCTTGTGCCACACACGTATATACTGTAAGAAATGTGATTAACAAACATTAAGTTGTTATAAACCAATAGTCTTGTTTGAGAAAAATGTGTACATTAAGTCTATAACTATCTACACATATTGAGAACACATCCTATTATGCTATGAAATTTGGGGGGGGGAGGAGGGTGACATGATGGTTCTAGAACATGGTGTAGTTTGCTCTAGGTAGTAGTCAACACGAATCCACCTGCTCTGAACCATTGGATTTAACAGCCCAATGGTCAGGATTGGTACTATGGATCCAATTCAAAACTGCTCCTTTATAGTAGTAGAGAAAAAATGACATGGCATATACTTCTACTATCTGATTCACACGTGCAAGGCATGTGCAACTTACTAATAAGATATATAACACAGATAACTTTGAACATGTACCATTGGATATAGATTGATAGATTCCAACATTGCTAATTGTTGGATCTCTTGCAAATTCAAGAAAGAATCTATCGCGCTTACTTGTAGTTCAAATTTGACGTACTTTCTTTAAGTCGACATAAAGTTATTTGAGTGCATGGACGTAGTTAGCTAATATATAGGGAAGCTTGAAACGTCCTAATACTTGGGAATTGTAACAAAACATGTCCGCGTTTTCTAAAAACCGGGTGGTGGCACTTTATTTTTTGACTAGGGTATGTGTACATGTGTACATGTTACGCGGAGAGATGCTTCAATAATTAACACAGCTAGTGCATGTGTACATGTTACGCCAAGGACCTTAAAAAGTGAAAAATGCATCCAACTCCATACATTTAACACAAAGGACCCTACAATCAAGCAATTAAAATTAGTAGTCGGGTCCTGCTCCTCCATCACGGAGCTGAACCATGCTCTTCGGAGTAGTACCAGTAAGCTGCACGTGCCTTGCACGTGAAACTCACATAATATACAGAAGCATGACATGTCATTAGTATATAACATTGTAATAGGTAAAGCTTGAAATATCTATGAATCTGAGCCACCTTTGTAAAGTATGAGTGTATATTTAGTTCTTGCACTTTATATCTTGTAGAAATAAACGTTTATTAGCTACCTAATAATTGAAATTTTTAGAACCATGGTCTAGGGAAACAATTGAGAAGATTCTAGAATAATGGATAAGTGTGTTTTTCCATTTTTCTACATATATATCTTATCTTATCTTACCACTATATAGTGTACGAATAACTTTGAATATTGACCGTTGGATCAAGACTCGCGAATCCCAACATTTCTAGCCGTTGGATCTCGTTTTCCATTCTAGCATCTAGAAGATTTTATTAATAGTATTCATCACAATGAATGGTATGCATTAGCATGATGGAGAAGTGTGTTTTGAGGTTTGCGCATATAGTATTTCATTGTGATGAATACTATCAATAGAATCTTCTAGATGATAGAATGGAATAGAAGATCCAACATCTCGAAATGTTGGGATTCGTGAGTCTTAATCCAAAAATTAATATTCAAAGTTTTTTGTACACCATATAGTGTTAAGATAGTGGTAATGGTAAGACTAGTATACTTGCTGAAGAAGATCCAACAGTGCACTGCTCACTTTTAGCATATCTTGTTGAATAAGATGCACGAATCTACCAGATGCAGGAACTGTATCATAAACTATATATGATGTCAATATGGTCATGACCTTGGTTGTTCGGGTCAAAACCAGGAATGTTCATACACCGTAGGCCAATACACATTGTGAAGAAGCCAAAGCATTTTTTTGTATTCAAAGGTGTCAAAACACATGTTTCTCATTTTTTTTCTTAGCATTGTATAGTGTACGAATAACTTTGAATATAGACCGTTGGATCAAGACTCAAATCCCAACATTGTCAGACGTTGGATCTTCATTTCCATTTTAGCATCAAGAATATACTATTGATAGCCTTTCTTTTCTTATCTTACCACTATTATATATAGTGTGCGGACAAAAGTATGGAAATTAATTTATACATATTTTTTAGAATTATATGTCTGTTTTTATTAATAAATATATGCATGTATTTGAACTATTAATGACTGACAAAACGTTTTTATTGTCTAGTGTCTAAAAAATTAAACATAGTTAAAAATTAGGGTGTTAGTGTGGGATGTTTTCTTTTCTACGTTTCTTTGGATCACTTTTGTCCATCAGATGAATATTGGGTGGTAGATACAGGGGGCATGTTGATCCGAGTCCCCCTAGCAGTGGGCACGTAGAGTAGTACTTGAACAATTGTTATGGACTTGGGTTTTGGAGAAGGAGGGAGCACTGGAGACATCTATCGGCTAGCAAACAAGCACACAGGGGACCAAGATTTACCCAGGTTCAGGCCTCATAGAGGTCCCTACTCCTGCTTGTCTGCTCGTGGAATTATCGAAGGAATCGAAAGTTACAATGGTGCGCAGATACAATCTGGCGAAGGTTGTGGAAACTAGGGTTGCGTGTGTCCTCCTCGCCGCCCCCTCCTAGCCTTTATATAGACAGGCTAGGTCTCGGGTGGCAGGTCGAGTCGGTTATAAGTTAGGGTTTTTCCCCTTCAAACTTTCTATCTTTAACTTCTTCTTGTTCTTCAAGCAATCGAGAGTTCGTAGGTTACTCGAGTCCCTTGTTTGGGCCTTGGCGACACCGTGGGCCTGTACGTATTTGGACCATATATACCAAGCTCGAGTACCTGTAGGGTATACCCATGTCAGTAGCCCCCGAGTGTCCAGTGGAATCGCAGATTCGACTGGGGACTTTTTGAAGTCTTCGAGTGCCTAAACGAGTGCATTTCGACTGCTTTTATTTGTGTCATAGGGATTGTTGATATCCGTGCCTAATATAACCGAAGTATCGGTATCAGTTAACCACCTTAGGGTGAAACAACGCAATCTACTCGAACTCGAGTCCCCGGACTCGAATCCGGGAAAGTGCTGGCATAATTCGACTCAGGCTGCGGAGGTCTTACAGGAGTCGAATTCCAGTTATATGGGTGTGAGCACTCGACGCGCAGGTCAAGGCATGTTCATCGTACCTGTAGGCACGAATACATTCCTGGTAGTGCGCAGCTAAATGCGTTGCCAGGCCTTATTCAGGTCTTACCTTCATGCTGTAAGCGCGGCATCCGAATTTTATCATCGCGGAGACGATTCGGGTAACCCAGGAGACGCAGTCTCTTTGTAAAGAAAATTATGAGGCGGTGTCGGCATGAGCTTCGAATGTGGATGTTATCAACACACAGTTTTCTGTATAAATAATCATAGGGTGCGCAACCAAAGCTCCCTATGGGAGTAGCCCCCGAGTGCCTGGTTGAGTCGAAGACTCAGGCAGGGACTAAATAACTTTTGCGACTGCCGTCGTCTTTTGGTTGCTTGTTTCAGTCGAATTTTTTTCCGCGTTCCCTATGGGAGTAAACCATGTCCATAGTCGAATCGTATTTCGAATGGTTTGGGTTTCCTTCTGATTGTCCTTGTTCCTACAAAAAGAAAAGAAAATCGTAGGATGCCCGGCCAGCACTCCCTATGGGAGTAGCCCCCGAGTGCTTGGTGGAGTCGAAGACTCCAGCAATGACTAAAGTAGTCGAAGTTTTTCACTGCGTAACTTTGATGACGTCAGTGCTGACGCTTGTATGACCTCAGTTTCCCGCGCGAGCGAGTTTGATGGGACCTGACGAGCAGTGGGTCCCACTTTCTTACTTTGATTTGACTGGGCGTGCGTAATCTTTATTTTAACTGTGCCTCCTCGATTTCCGTGCGTAATGGGAGTAGTAGAGGGACGGTTCGCGCTTCCCCTTCTCCACATGTCCAACACGATGTGTGCCACGCATCCAATAGGGTTTTTCTGAGCCGTTGGATTGCATCTTCCAGGGGTTAAGTAGCGGCGCTGCGACTGTAATTTTTCCCATCTGTTCTCATTCATCCTCGCTGCCATCGCCATTGCTGCTGCTCCTCTGCTTTTCTCTGCGCCCGTTTCCTCCACGACGCTGGACCAGCTCCGCTTATTTCCGAGCTACTTTCTTCGCTCGCATCGCCGTCGTGCAATGGGGAAGAAGAAGGGAGGCGTTGCTGCTGATTCTGCGGCCACTGTTACCGCGTCGAAGAAGAAGGGCGGCTCCGCTGCTGCGGGCACCAGCACCGCTGCCGGCGGGAAGAAGAAGGTCGCGGGCAGCCACATCACGAATGGTGCGTAGCGCCCTTCCATCATCAAGGTGTCTGATCTCCGTCTTATTTGCCAAGACGGAGTGCTGTCCGCTGCAGTCGCTGACGCGCGCGTCCCCAACGGTGAGACCATTCCTGCTCCTCCCGCTGGTTTTCGAGTGATGTTTCTTGCATTCATCATTCGCGGTCTTTCCTTGCCTCTTCACCCCCTTTTTAGGGGTCTTCTTTGTTTCTACGAGCTCCAGCACCATCAGCTGTCCCCAAATTCGATCCTCCACATCTCTTGCTTCATCACACTTTGCGAGTGTTGTCTCGGAATCGACCCACACTTCGGCCTTTTCAAGCGCATCTTCAAATTGAAGCGCCAGTCTGCATCTGGCTCTTTAGTTTATGATGTAGGTGGTTGCGGAATCCACGTCGACCCATCCGCCACCTACTTCGACATCAAGCTCACGAAGTCCATCCAAGGATGGAGGGATAAATGGTTCTACATCCGTGATCAGAAGGCCAAGGGTGACACTTTGGACTCGCGCCCTTCGATCCCACGACACCGTGCAGGAGGATGCGCTCCTGGAAGAACGTAGTTATGCCTAGCAAGCTCGCGGAGGCAGACGTGCTGTATCAACGCGTCTGCGACCTCGAGAGTCGCATAGGCAAAGAGGAGGGAGGCTGCGCTCTCATCCGAACTTGGCTGGGCCGTCGCGTCCAGCCCCTGCAAGCCAGAGTCCACCCCATGTTTCAATGGGCTGGCGCTGATGATGCCACTCGCGTGTCTGCCGATGGCATGTCCGCGAGTGAGGTGGACAAGAGGGTTCGACTGGTCACGAAGTACACCGGCAAGGATGTGCTTCCTAGTGAGCCAGTTGTTCCTCCCTTTGATGCTTCGAATCCTCCTCCTGAGGTATAGTTGTGCTACGCAGTAGCTTATTTTGTCGATTGCTTTTCTGTTTCTTACTTGTTTTTTGCTGATTTTTGTTGTCTGTATGCAGGATTGGGCAGTGTCGCCTTGTATGCCCCCTCTCCCTAAATGGATTATTCCTATCGAAGCCTTGGAAGAGGATGAGTCTCAGTCGACTGTCCCTTCTGATGTGGAGGAGGAAGCTCCCGAGTCCGATAGTCCGGATACTCGCAAGCATTCGCGCAGCAAGGATTCCGACGCGTCGTCTCCTTCGACTCCAGAAGGTACGGGCGTTGGTGCAGAGTCGCCAATTCCTGCCATTCCTGTGAGGGCTGTGGCACCATCTTCTCGCAAGAAGATGCGATTGCCCAAGGAGTCTTCGTCGGAGTCGGTGGAGGCCACATTTGACTTTGAAAAGTTTGACTGGTAAGTTTTCTAGTTCATTTGTTCTTCTCTGTTTTCTTCTTGTTGGCTTGTCCCGGAGCTTGCCCTTTCTCAATGTGGGTTTTGTCTTATAGTCAAGAGGCGTCGTCATCTTCTGGCGACGTCGAATTTTTGAAGGAATCAGGAGTCGCGACCTCAAGGGCCAAGAAAGAGGTCGAGCGCGCTCCTTTCCCTCCATTGGCGGCCCACTCCGGGCACAACTCTTCAAGTTCTCCTCGTGCAGGAGAGGATCGAATGGTTGCCCGGGTGACGGTACAACAGACATCTTCGGAGTCACTGGAGGACCATGTAAGTATAGCTTTTCTTCGTTTTAGTGTTGCCTCTGCTAATTCCTTGATTGTGCTACAGCTCCTTGTGAAGGAAGCCGCGCACTTGGCAGAACAAGTGATGGCGATGGGCCGCCAGCATGCAATGCTAGAGACACGTCACCGCGTGGTTGAAAGTGAGTGTTCTACATTTATTCTTCTTTATCTTCTCCTTTTGATATAGTTGACTGATAATCAACTTTTGCTTCTCGTGTAGGGTTGGAGAAGACAAGTTGGAGAAGACACTTCCGCGGCTGTGAAGGGTTGCGACGAGGCAATCGCAGCGCGTGACAAGGCCCGGAAGCGTGAAGAGGATCTGTGTGCCTCCATTGCGGCCAAGGAAAAGTTATTCGAAGAATAACTGTTCTCAATCGCCAAGGCTCTCTCAGGTACTTTTGCTTGTGGATATTGTTATCCTTCTCTACTTCTAATGTTTTTGCTGGTGGCGCTGATGTTTTTAGTCAATGTGTGGGTTTATGTAAAGATGCTGGCGATTTGAGCTTTGACCCGCAGGCCCTTCGTCGCGATGACGCTCTGGCGGGTGCATTGGCTGCAGTTGAGGACCGTAGCGCCGCCATCTAGGATACACTTTCCAAGGCCAAGGGCGCCCTCAATCGCCTCCAGGAGGAGTTGATGCCTAAGGCGGAGCTGATCGATAATATGGACGAGCTGGTGGAGTCACTCGCTGGGGGTGTGTCTTCCAGCTACAAGAACTCACTCCGCGAGGCTGGTGCGTCCATGTCACTCGCCATGGTGCAGGCCGATGGAGTCGAGATCGATCCTTCCGTAGTGTCGAAGGCGATGCCTGTTGGCGCGGACGGTCAGCAGGTAGTCTTCTCTCCTTTCGCGACTGCCTGTGGCAAATATGGGCATCACTTGATAAATACTGTTGCGAAGTACTCTTCGGAGCTCCAACGTGCCAAGAAGGCGGCGAAAGCTTTGGCCTCAAGGGCCGGCAGAAAGTCAGTGGCGTCTGATACTGCCACGGACTTGATGAAGCCCCCAAAGCCGTCGAAGTCGAAGAAGCCAGCTGCTCCTTAGTTAGCTTTGTAATAGTTGATTAGTTTATGTCCTTTTGTTCAAGAACATGCCTGCTAGCGATTGTATCTGCTGATACTTATGCTGGTCTTGAATGCATCTGACCCTTTTGTCTTTGTTTTGAGTTGGTCGTCTTATTTGCTTCTATTTTGACTTGTGGTAGGGTACATCAAGTGATCCTATGAGGGGGATCCAGGACTCGCCAACTCTTGATGATACCGTGGCACCGTCGCACTCCAGGGTAGATGAGTTGTCCTTGCTTTCGTGACTGCGTGATCGCGTGAAGCAGCTGGAGCGTGAGTTGCCCGTGCTCCGTGGTAACGCGGACGTGTGGAAGTCGAAGGCGGAAAAAGCCACCGCCCGAGAGCAATATCTGCTTGGTGAGGTGACGCAGCTGGGCGACCAATTCAAATGTTAGTTTGCTTGTTCTCATCTTTTCCTTGTAGTCACTCGCAGTGGTACGTTGTACTCATGTTGTTGGTTCTACTTCGTGTAGTTGTTAGCGCGCGTCATCCGCAGGAGGAGAAGGATAGAATTGCTATTCGCCTGCATGATCTCACCCAGGAGCAACTTCAAGAGAGTGGATACTTCTGGGTAGATCATGATCGTGCGACTGCGCTGGCGACCCTGCAGGATCGTGCATCGCGAGCGCTGCTCTTTCTGAAGATGTCGCAGTCATGCTTGAAGAACATTTATCGGGCGATGTTCCCGCTAGATGATACTCCATCAAGCTTGCTGGCCCTTTTAGCCAAGTTTCAAGATATGTCCGTGGTTCGCGAATGCGTGAGGCAACAGTTGGTGGCCAGTGCGAAGGCCGCTTTGTCAATGGTGCGACTGCACAGGCCTGTCGTGGATGTTGCGGCAATTGCGTCTGGGCCGCCTGCGCAACCAGCAGGTTCTGCCTGGAATATGGTGCCGCACAACCGGGTGGTGGACCACCCAGCAGAAGAGATCGTTGACTTTTTTGAAGAACAAACCAATGTTCTTCTGCTGCAGTAGTAGCCTTTTTGTATCCTGCACATAAGTGTACTTGTGTTGTCAAGTTCGTATAAGTCTTGTTAATAATTTATTGTCGTATGTGCATAAAGAGTTTTGTTAGCATGAAGTGCGTTGCACTATGCGGATCCTTTTCGTTAGCCTAGCCATGTTTTATCTCAGTCCCTTATCAACCTGTCAGGTGCGTTGCAGCTGAAGTGAGGTTGTGTTTTAAGGGTTTCAATTGATGTACCAGCTACTCAGTATATCGCGTTTTGGTTCGGAGAACAGATGTGTACAGGGTGGCGCAGCCCCCAAGTATATAAATTGAAAAAGTAAAGTAGAACACTGAGTTTTGGGGCACTTAGCTTTTATTTATTCAAAGGACAGTGCGAGGTACAATGTTTGGCTAAGTAGCCTTGGCTGAGTAGCCTTATTTGCAATATAAAAGTAAAAACGACTAAGGGTAGAAGCATCACAGCTGTGCGACGTTCCAGGGATTGCAGGACCAGGTCACCTTCGACGAAGGATCTGGGGCGAAGCCTTCTACTATGGTAGTTGCGCAGTTTCTGCTGGTAGATCGTGGATCTTTCTGCGGCGATTTCTCTTGCTTCGTCAAGGAGGTCGATGCAGTCTTCGAGTGCAAGGGATGACTCTTGTTTGCTGTAAGAGACCACGCGCGGCGCCTTGTATCGTACTTCGGCGGGTAGCACTTCCTCTGCTCCGTGCACCATAAAGAATGGCGTGTAGCCCGTGGCGCTGTTTGGAGTTGTACGTAGGCTCCAGAGTACGGATTGCAGTTCATCTGCCCAGCAACCCGCGGCCTGTTCGAGTGGTCATAGGAGTCGCTTCTTGATGCCGCTGCAGACGAGCCCGTTTGCTTTTTCCACGTGACCGTTGGTCTGTGGATGCGCTACGGAGTCGTAGTTGATGTTGATCCCCAGGTTCTCGGAGAATTCTTAGAACTCCTTGGATGTGAAGTTCGTCCCGTTGTTGGTGATGATGCTGTGCGGCACGCCAAAGCGGTAGACGAGGGACTCGAAGAACTTGACTGCGCTGTGCCTTGATTGGTTGGTCACTGGCATGGCCTCGATCCACTTGGTGAATTTGTCGACTGCGACCAAGAGGTAGACGTAGCCTCCTCGCGAGGACCTTGGAAGCTTGTCGACCATGTCAAGCCCCCACCGTGCAAAAGGCCAGGCCAATGGGATTGGCCATAGCTCTGCGCCTGGTGCGTGTGGCTTGTCCGCGAATCGCTGGCAAGCATTGCATTTTTGGACTATGTCCTTGGCGTCGCGCATGGCCGTGGGCCAGTAAAATCCAGCTCGTAGAGCTTTGGCAACGAGGGTGCGATTGCGGACGTGGTGCCCGTAGGTCCCTTCATGGATGTCGAGGAGAACTGCTTTTCCATCAGCTAGGGATACGCATCGTTGGAGTACTCCTATGATGCTGCGTTTATATAGTTCGCCGTTGATAACGGCGAATGCCTTGGATCTCCACGCGATGTGCCGTGCGTTTGTCGGATCGTCCGGTAGCCTCTTGCTGAGGAGATACGTGATATACGACTGCGTCCAGGATTTTTCAATCATCATGACGCTCATGGGTCCCTCGAGTCCTGTGTCCAGCGCCAAGTCATCAATTGCCATTGGCTCATTGGGTGGCGTAGCCCCCGAGTCTGTTGCTGCGTTTGTCTTCTTCTCTGCGGCCTTTGACTTGATGGAGCGTTTGCATATGCGCTCGAGAAATACCCCAGGTGGTACGGGGGTGCAGGTAGAGCCTATGTTGGCGAGTGCGTCCGCCTCTTCGTTGCTTTTGTGACCTACGTGTCGCAGCTCGCAACCATCAAAGTCTCCTTCAAGTGTATCATAGAGGTCGCGGTACGCGATCATGTTGTCGTTCAGTGCGTCGCACTCATGTATTGTTTGGTTGACGACCAACTTGGAGTCGCCATATATGATGAGCCTCTTGGCGCCGCAAGCTTTTGCCATCCTCATCCCGGGCAACAGGGCCTCGTATTCAGCCTCGTTTTTTGAGGCTGTGAACTGCATTCGCATGATATACTTCAGCTTGTCCCCTTGAGGTGATGTCAGTATGACACATGCGCCTGCTCCGTCTTTTCGCTTGGACCCATCGAAGTGCATTGTCCAGAGGCAGGACATATCTGGCTTGTCCAGGAGTCGGTTCTCCATCCAGTGCACGAGGAAGTCAGGGAGAACTTGCAAATTGATTGCGTCGCGCTTTTCGTATGTGATGTCTCGTGGAGACAGCTCTATTCCCCAAAGCGCGACTCGCCCCGTGGCGTCAGGGTTATTGAGGATATGTCCCAACGGGGCGTTGTTGACTACCACGATTGAGTGTTCCTGGAAGTAGTGGCACAGTCGTCGGGCGGTCATAAAGACGCCCTATGCTAGCTTCTGGTAGTGCGGGTACCGCTGTTTTGTTGGCGTGAGGACCTCGCTGAGGTAGTATACCGGGCGTTGTACGCCGTGGACCTTGTTTTCCCCCGCTTGCTCGACGACGAGCACTGTGATGACCACCTGGTTGGTGGCGGAGATGTACAGCAACAGTGGTTCCCTTTCTCGTGGAGTCACCAAGACTGGCGAAGTGGATAGCAGGCGCTTGAGATCTTCGAATGCTTCTTGCGCTTCATTGGTCCGCTCGAATTTTTTAGCTTTGCGGAGGAGCTAGTAGAAGGGCAGTGCCTTTTTACCCATCCGACTGATAAATCGACTGAGGGTCGCAATTCGTCCGGCCAGTTGCTAGACGCCTCTTATGTTTTTCGGCTTCTCCATGGCCAGTATGGCTTTTATCTTCTTCAGGTTCACCTTGATTCCCCTTGCGGAGATGAGATACCTGAGTAGCTGCCCAGATGGTACGCCGAAGGCGCATTTGTCCGGATCGAGCTTGATCCGGTAGAGGTCAAGGTTGGCGAAGGTTTCACGCAAATCGTCGATTAGAGAGGCTTCCTCCTTGGTCTTGATTACTATGTCGTCGACATAGACTTGGATGTTGCGACCCAGTTGTTCCTTGAGGCAAGCCTGCATGCACCGCTGGTAGGTGGCTCCCGCGTTTTTAGCCCGAAGGAAATTGTGTTGTAGCAGAACACACAAAAGGGCGTTGTAAACGCTGTTTTCTCCTGATCTTCCTCCTTCATTCGAATTTGATTATAGCCTGAGTAGGCGTCGAGGAAGCAGAGGCGCTCGCATCCCGTGGTGGAGTCGATGATCTGGTCGGTCCGTGGCAGCGGGAAGTGATCCTTTGGGCAATGCTTGTTCAGAGAAGTGAAGTCTATGCACATCCACAGGATATCCGTGTCCTTTTTTGGTACTAGCACCATGTTGGCGAGCCAAGTGCTTTCCTTGATCTCGCGTATGAACTTGGCCTCAAGGAGTCTGTTGATCTCCATTCCAACTGCCTGCGCTCGTGGCTCAGACAATCGCCTAACTGTTTGCTTGACTAGGCTTGCGTCGGGGTTGACGTTGAGTGCGTGCTCGGCGAATTCCCTAGGAACTCCTGGCATGTCGGCAGGACACCAAGCAAAAATTTCCCCGTGCTCATGGAGGAATTCAACAAGCGCGAGTTCCTATGCGGGACTCAAGTTGTTGGTGATGAGGGCCGTCTTGGTGCGATCCGATGGATGGACTTGCACTTTCTTTGTGTGCACAGATGAGTCGAAGGAGAGATCAGGTGAGCTTGGCCTGCTCAGGGGAGGCAGACTGTTGTCTGTCGTCTCTTTCAATCTCACGAGTTCTTCCTGCATGCCGAAGGAGTGGGAGATTCTGTTGAATTCCCTGTCGCAACTGTCAGATCGCTCAAAGCTCCCATTCATCGTGATGACGCCATTGGGACCTGGCATTTTCATCTATAGGTAGGCGTAGTGGGGCACTGCCATGAAACTAGCGAACACGACGCGCCCGAGGATGCAGTGGCATTGTGAGGGCCAGTCGACGACTTCAAAGTCGATGCGCTCGTGCCGGAAGTTCTTCGGAGTGCCGAAAAAGACGTCGAGGTTGATTTTGCCCAGGGTGTATACGCCTTTCCCTGGGACGATGCCGTCGAACATTGTGTCCGTTGCCTCCAGGCAGGTTAGAGGGATTCTCATTGCTCGCAAGGTACTCGCGAATATGAGGTTGATGCCGCTTCCGCCATCCATGAAGACGCGACTCATGTCGAAGCCTCCAATTTGCGCCTCGAGTACGAGGGGGCAATGACCTGGACGGGGTATCTGAGGCGGGTGGCCGCGCTTGTCGAAGGTAATACATGACTCGCTTCCACTGAGGTACTCAGTGGTGGATGGTGGCGAGTGCGTGGCCAAGTTTACTTGGCGAGTGATGGCCTTCTGCACCCTGTTGGAGGGGCGTCCCTTTTGTATCATCATGGTGCCCATGGCCCGTGGGTACGGTTCACCTCCGTGGTGCTGGTCTGGTGCGGCTCCGTTCGGGGGTGGCCTAGGTCGTGGTGGCAGTGCGCCATGTGCCATGGCGCCTGGAGCGGCCCCGTAGCCACTTTCGACTGCATTGCGGTTCATCCGAACCAATCCCTCGTGTAGCTTGAGGAACTCGTGGTAGTCCTTGAGGAGGTGGCTGGACTTTCTCTTGCTGTCATGCTTGTCGATGTAGAAATGCACTGTGCATGGCCCGGACAGTTTGTCCTCGATGGAGGTCGTGGGTGCCTCATCGCGAGTGCAGCGTTGCCATACTTGCGTGGTTTTCCCGGAGTCGCGGTATCCGCCGCTACGGTATCCGCTGTTGCGGTTATCGTCGCGTCTATCGGTGTAGCCAGCCGTGACCATGTTGACGTCGTCGCGGTCATCGTAGATGCGCATGCGACGCTTGCCTCGGCGGTCGCGTCTGCGTTCGAGTTCTGCCTCCTTGTCGGAGTGAGCACGATTCTTCACCGAATCTTCTCCATCGGCCCACTGATTCGCGATCTCCATCAGGTGGTCGATGGTTTTGGGCTTTGAGCGGCCCAGCTCCTCCCTGAGTTCTAGGCAGCAGACACCACCATTGAATGCATCAATCGCGCGGTCTTCTGAGATGTTCTCTGCGGAGTTCTTGATAATGGACCACCTTTGGATGTAGGAGCGCAGCGATTCGCCAGATCTTTGCTGGCAGCAT
This sequence comes from Avena eriantha, assembly GCA_910589775.1. Taxonomy (NCBI): domain Eukaryota; kingdom Viridiplantae; phylum Streptophyta; class Magnoliopsida; order Poales; family Poaceae; genus Avena; species Avena eriantha. The sequence goes on along the minus strand of OU342746.1, from coordinate 35,022,066 downwards.
CTCAGCTCTTCGATTGATGTGGATCGTTTGTATGTGCCCTTAAAGTTGCGCACAAAGCTGTAAACCAGCTCATCCCAACTACGAATGGATCCGCGTGGGAGGTTATTGAGCCATGCTCGGGCGGCGCCCTGCAGCTGTAGCTGCAAGCATTGCATGGCAGTGCTTCGATTGCCTCCGTGGAGTCTGACGGAGGAGATGTGGTCCCCTAGCCAGATCTTGGGGTCCTGTAGACCGTCGAATTTCGGGTTCTCCAACGGGAGTTTAAACCCTTTAGGCATTCACTTCTGCCTAATGGATCTGCTGAAGCATCTAGCGCCGCAGAGCTCCCCATCTTCTTCTTCCGTGTCAGTTGACCGAGCATGCTGTGCCCTTGATTTGTCGATCTTGCGCTGCGTGAGTTCGTCGTGTGCATCATAGTCGCGATCGTGTCGCCGTGATCGGCGGCGCCGAGACAGGTCGTGACTGTCATCGCTGGATGAGGGTGAGGGGTGGCGCTTTGCTAGCGCTTTGCCCTTTTTGTGTCTCGTGTTGGCTCCTTGTCGAGGGCGGCCTCGATTAATCCCAAGCCCATGATCATAGATCGGTGCATGGCAGTTCGGGGATCACTAGCTGGCGGCTGGTTATTGAGGAGGTACATGGTGGCTGCTGTCACCACAGCCTACGGCGTCCTGGGGACCACGTTGCCTCTCGTGTCGACTATCATAGAGCCAAAGTTGAGTACTTTCGTAGCTTCTATGCGTTCTTGTTTGGTAAGATGAGCCATCCGCGATTGCCTCTTCTTGGCGAGGTACTCGTTGCCCCTTGAGGAGGATCCTCCGTCGGAGGAGAGCCCAGCGCGACGAAGCCTCGATTCGTCCGCTGCCTTTTTACGCGCCTCAAGTTGCGCGATTGTTTGCAGTTGGCGCTTGAATTCTTCCTTCAGTAGCCAGTGATAGCCCATCAGCAGTTCTTGCAGGGACCCGAAGGGTAGAGGAGTGCCTCGTAATGCCTCATGGCAGCAATCCCACTCTTGCTCGTTGAGCTTGATTACGACACGTTCGCTGGTTTGCTCATTCATTATGCTGGGAGGTTCGACTGCTCCTCCATTGTTGACGGGGGCGCGATTGCCACCGTTACCGCCGTTGCCACCATTGCCACCGTTACCGGCGTTGGGTGGATCGGTGCCATTGCCAGGTTTGCCAGCGTTGTCGCGAATTGCAATGGTGTCGCCTGCGTTGATGACGGCGCACATGAAGTGATTAGGGAAGTTGTTGCTTCCACAACTCTCGGATCCGGAACTGTAGGTTCCATCTTCAGTGGCCAGATCGCTCAGATCGGAATCGCGACTGCTGTCGCTGACCGTATTTTTGACTACTATCGGGGCATTGTGCTTGCTGAGGGTGCCGATCGATGGAGGGAACCATGATGCTGGGGCAATCGCCGGTGCTGTCGGCTAATCAGGCATGCGAAGCGTGCCCATCTGAAAAACTTGGAAGTGGAAGCTCCCAATCGCCAGGCTGATTCCGTCGCCCATAGACTCGAAGGCTTGGAGGGTGCCGGCGTTGTGACGGTGAAGTCGAACACACCGAATGGCTGGCAAATCTCCGCTATTGCGGAGTTGTAGATCGCAGTTGATGTGGCTGAAGAAGCCGCAACATCAGCACTCCCCAGCTCCCACAGACGGCGCCAATTGACGAGGGTTTAACTCATGAATGCCCATTGTTATGGACTTGGGTTTTGGAGAAGGAGGGAGCGCTGGAGACATCTATCAGCTAGCAAACAAGCACATAGGGGACAAAGATTTACCCAGGTTCAGGCCTCGTAGAGGTCCCTACTCCTGCTTGTCTGCTCGTGGAATTATCGAAGGAATCGAAAGTTACAATGGTGCGCAGATGCAATCTGGCGAAGGTTGTGGAAACTAGGGTTGCGTGTGTCCTCCTCGGCGCCCCTCCTAGACTTTATATAGACAGGCTAGGTCTCGGGTGGCAGGTGGAGTCGGTTACAAGTTAGGGTTTTTCCCCTGCAAACATTCTATCTTTAACTTCTTGTTGTTCTTCAAGCAATCGAGAGTCCGTAGGCTACTCAAGTTCCTTGTTTGGGCCTTGGCGACACCGTGGGCCTGTACGTATTTGGACCATATATACCAAGCTCGAGTACCTGTAGGGTATACCCATGTCAGAAAGTTTACAACTAAAATACACCCTTCCTAGTACCAAAAGAGAACCTGCCACTGACTACTAGTACATTAAATAGTAAACGAGTGGTACTTTTCTACAACTAAATTAACTAGTAATACATCATTACCGTCGCATTAGGATCACTTAGCCGAAGACTGAGATCAATTCATCCTGTCGATGCAGACACAGAAAGACAACACCTTGATCGTGCCGTACTATCCATCAGCCGTGGTAATGTACCACGACGACACCGTGAGTGATGGGGATATGCCAAAGGGGGTATGCCTAGTAGGACGTTCCGATTGGGCCGAAGGGCCTGCGAGTGGGCCTGAACAACGGCGACTGGAGTGCGACTGAAGGAAAGGCCTGGCGACTAGAGACTGAAGGCCCAGAGGCGTACTTGAAGCCCAGTCGGATTAGGTCAAAAGCTTCCGAGTCCATATCTTGCTCGGTTGTAACTTGTAAACCCTAGCAAGGTTACTGCTATATAAACCTCCCTAGGGTATCCTTAGAACTTACGTTCTATCATACACTCCTTCAAGCGACTCGCTACTTAAACGCCGAGCTCGCCACCCTTGTAACTCGCTCTCCATTAATCCAATCTAGCAGGAGTAGGTCTTTACCCTCCAGGGGGCGAACCTAGGTAAACCATGTGCATCCGCCCCCATCTGGCACCGTAGATGGCCGCCAACTCTTCCTCATGTGACAATCAATCGCTGCCAGTAGCAGCGACTGCTGTGGCCATTTCCACGACAGTGGCGCCCACCGTGGGGCATAGAGGGACTGGCTTGAGTTCTGCGGTGAGACCCTACTCGCCGATCGATCGGCCGCTCACCACCGGCCGCATGATGGCCATCGGCGGGATCTTACAGATCCTGCCCAGCAGCTACATCCCGGCATCACGCCCGGTCACTCACGGCGCGGTGATGCCGGTCGGCTCCATCAACCTCTTCGTCGGCTTCACTGGCACGGTCGACCCAGCTGCAACGATGATCGTCGGCGGATCGCCGCCGCACCGTGACCTCCTCTCAGAAGAGCAGGTCCGTTCCATCTGGAGCCTTGTCACCAAGTATGACTCGGCTGCCAGCAGCACGGCCGAGACCAATGCCGCCACCAACGACGAGGCCCTAAACGACGACGCCGACTCCGCGACCCCTGCCTCGGTCGACGGATCCATCACCGCCGCATCACAAGAGGACTCCATCACGCGAGTCTCCAACCCGGAGGATTTCGAGGACCCCTCCATCCTCGGGATCTTCGACTCCGACTCCAGCTCGGAGTCACCTGAAGACTTCCGTGCCAGATCCAATCTCTTCAACGTGATCTACATGGTGGGCATCACGGACGCCCCGCCAGATTCGTTCTCCACGCCGATCCTGCCGACTGCGACGGCCACCGAGGTGGAGGAAGCCCGCCTACGACTCGCGGAGGCGCAACGCAACGAACTCGCCGAGCGCGAGAAATACCGCCTCGAGCGGGAAACAGCGCGGGAGCTATCGCTCTATCACCAGCGCCGCATCAGGATCCGCCCGAACTCCAACGTCTAGGGCCGTGTCCTGAACTTCAACGACGAAAGCGACCCCGCACGCGCGACAGAGCATGAATACTGCGAGAACGCGCTGCCAGTCGGAAGCAATCCTGCGAGACCACCACCCAGTGCACCGGCGACCGGAGCCCCTCCACCACCATTGGCCGCGCGCCCCCGCCGGACCAACCGCGGATCATCATCTCGCCTTAAGCCCGCGACGCCAACGGACTACCACTCTACTCCACCCCGATGGACAATGTCGTCGCGGCCGACGCCGCGGTCGACAACCTTGACGTCCAAGGCGACGGCGCGCTGCAGATCCAGTACGCAAAGGCCCTACTCGCCAGGGCCGTCGAGCAACAAGCTGTGGGAGTCGACCCACGGGGGCGGATGTATTCCCATTCCTCAGCAAGCAGAGCGGCATCAAGCGGTCACCCGACCATGGCAACCGCATTGACCTGCCCTGCACTGCAGCCCCTGGCAAACCAGCCACGAGCCGCCAACCCCACGCTGTCCTCCAACGAGCCACAACCGGCGAATAACACGGTCGCCGCCAACAGGCAGCCCATTGATGCCCGAACGAACATCATCAACAACCAGGCGTGGTGGGCGCGCCAGCCCAACGACTTGAGGCACACCCTCACCAACCGCGGCGACCCGGAAATAAGAGGCTCACTCAATCGAGTCGGACCGCAATGCTTCTGGCCCATGATCCGTGGGGATAAATACCCCGCCAACTTCAAGACTCCCAAGGAGATCGAAAAGTACGATCCGACGTACGATCCAGCTGTTTGGCTGGACACATACCTTATGGCAATGGGAATCGCAGGCCACACCAGCCTGCTCACCACTCGCTACCTCCCCCTGATGATGGAGGGTGTGACTCGGCAATGGTTTAACACCCTCCCCGCCGACAACATCGATTCCTAGGAAGAAATGTGGGACACCTTGATTAGGCACTTCGAGGGCTCCTACACCCATGCCACCACCATAGAAGACCTGGAGCGATGCATCCAGGGACAACGCGAGTCGACTCGCCGCTGGATTCAAAGATGGGAAGAACTGTGGATCAACGCCTCCGGCATCCACCCAGATACGGCGATACATTGTTTCAAGAATGCGTGCCGTGCGCCAGGATGTGTGCTCCTGTGCGACCTTGTCGCCTCCTTCGTGTTCATCGAGGCTGCGACTTGCCTCGAACTAGTGTTGTTTCTGCATGCGAGTCTTGTGAGCCACATGCGCTTGGGGAGGGACCTCCTCCTCCTCCTCGTCGCTGTCGGTGAGTCTCCCTCGGAGTTCTCCGCGAGCTCCCGGGGGACCTCTTCATCGAGCGGAGGAAGCCAGCCCTCCAACACCTGAAACAGCTGAGGACCACCACGAGTAAGCACCAAATACCGCGACTACGAATCGAGATGCGGAAATGGCAACTGGGGAGAAAATTTACTGTGGGGGCTTCATTCTTCACGGGGTGTACGGGGCGAGCCCGACCGACACGGTGGTGAATTTGGCGTCAGTGATCTTTTTCAGGGCGGCATCGTAGTCCTCGGCCTCCCACAATTCTATGCTGCTTCAGGAGAGGTTGTTCTTCCCGCTATACAAGTACATCCAATGCGGCCAAGCCGCTAGCGGAACTAGGCGCCGCCCGAGCCAACAGTTGTAAAGGTTGATCGAAGTCAACCCCTGGTCCTTCAGCCTCTGGATCTGGTCCATCATCTCCGCGACGGCCGTCCTATGGTCTTCAAGAAGCTTCTTCAGTGCCAACCGGCAAGGCTCGCTCCTCTCGGCGACGAACTCGGGAAGTGCCACCTCGCCGGAGGGAGTGGAATCTTTCACATAGAACCAACTCTTCTTCCACTCGCTGGCGGCTTTCTTTGGCAGAAGGAGCTTGATGAAGTTAGCCTTCGACTTCAATTGGAACGTGACGCCGCCTGTAGCCAATATCAAGCCGCTGGACACCTCGCGCCCGATGCGGCCATGAAAGAGCTCCAACCACAGCGGAAAGTACGGCCTACAGCCGAGGTAGCACTCGCAGAAGGCGACAAAGATCGCCAGCTCCTCGATGCTCTGCGGGCTGAGATCCGACGGCTTGATCGCGTAATACGCACATAAGCACCGGAAGAAGAGCGAGGTGGGGAATCCCAAACCTCTTTCTAGATGACTAGGGAAATTGATGAATTTGTCGGCTCGCGGTTTCAGCTCAGTCTCGGAGGAGGGGGGAACCCGCCAGTTCCCCTTGCGTAGGACTTCGGCGTCCTCAAAGGACTTGAGTTGGGATGTGGTGCACTTGGATTTTCCCCATGAGCCTTTTGGAGGCGCCATCAGGAAGAATGTGGAGTCGCACGGTGCGGAAGAATCAAATCGGAGGTAGGCAGGAAGATTGAAGGCAAAAAGAGTGAATGTAGGAGAATGAAGAATGCGGGGAAGGATCCACAGAGCTGATTCGTCACTCCCCTTATAGGAGCACACTACCCGTCAAATTCGGGGTAGCCGTTACTTGCGGTAATTACGCCGAAGTTACCGTTGGGATTTCCAACGGATAGTTTGACCAGAATTGACGGTCTAACTCCTCCACTCCACTCTCTACCCGCTAGTCCTCTCCATTCGCCGAAGCAGCAACTTGGCAGCAGTGACATTCGCTGGAGCGGTGAATGGAAGCCTGGGGAAAATTTCCTCAGTTTTGATAGAGTCCATCAACGACTCAACTGGGCGTCCAAATTTCGCTCGCCTACTTCGACCACCAAAAGGACGCCTGTGCCTGAATCAACGATGGCCTCGGGGACTACTGATGGGGATATGCCGAAGGGGGTATGCCTAGCAGGACGTTCCGATTGGGCCGGAGGGCCTGTGAGTGGGCCTGAAGAACAGCGACTGGAGTGCGACTAAAGGAAAGGCCTAGAGACTGGAGACCTAAGGCCCAGAGGCGTACTTGAAGCCCAGTCGGATTAGGTCAAAAGCCTCCGAGTCCATATCTTGCTCGGTTGTAACTTGTAAACCCTAGCGAGGTGACTCCTATATAAACCTCCCTAGGGTATCCTTAGGACTTACGTTCCATCATACACCCCCTCAAGCGACTCGCTGCTTAGACGCCGAGCTCGCCACCCTTGTAACTCGCTCTCCATTAATCCAATCTAACAGCAGTAGGTCTTTACCCTCCGGGGGGCGAACCTCGGTAAACCATGTGCATCCGCCCCCATCTCGCACTATAGATGGCCGCCCGCTCTTCCTCACGTTACAATCAATCGCTGCCAGTAGCAGCGACTACCGTGGCCATTTCCACGATAGTAAGGAACGTCAGATCTTCGAGGCCAACACTGCCAGGTGACGCACAACTTGTCGGCTCAATGACCCCATTAAGGGTGTCCGTCGAGAAGTCTGCCGGTGACTGCGGGCTAGTCGCGCACAGCTTGACCCTGAACCGGGGCCACGACCATAAGGCCGCCCTGACGCACACCAAGGAAATGGCGGCGGCCAGGCTGAGCTCGCCGATGATGAGGCTGAACACGGTAGCGTCATCACCATAGACGATGACCATGGATGGCGGAAAGGAGGGTAACAACATCATTACTATACACTCCATGGGCTAGTCGTACAATAGCATATGCACTTGTACCTTGTGGACGCCGTTGAAGTGCAAAAGGAGCTCGACCGGCAAGGCGGTGAATATGCAGCCGACCTTCATGCAGCCGCACGGGCTATACAGGCACGCGGCCTTGTGGTCGTCGAGCTCGTCGTAGGCGGCCATGGTGAGACAGTCGTCGTGGGGGCATCGCTGGCTAGCTCTTGGTGGAATCCGCCGACACGCCCACGTTGGAGTGGTTCCCTGGAAGCTCGGCTCGCCGATGTAGTGCTCGCAGTCCTGAATTTTTATGCAGCATTGAGTTTATTTTGAACGAAGGCTGCAGAAAGTTGACAGGCTAGAGTAAATTAGGCACTTATTACCCTGTACAGTACTGTACCAGACAAACAGATCCTACCGGCGTGAGTGGTAAGAAGGTCTACGCCTTTTTTTGGAAATGGACAAGGTCTACACATAGAGAGAGACGGAGAAACCTGGGGCCTGGTGCAAAGTGTACAGTGCTGCGGGGGAGAGAACGAGGACTGCATGCATTTCTTCAACACCATCTGCATTTTATTCTACCTTCTTGTCTCTTCTGGCTCTTTCTTTCTCGGCATGGCAGACTCGTTTCTCTTCTCCATTTCTTTCTTGTGGTTAAAGCTTGTCCAGATATAGAGTACTAGTAGTAGTAGTACATTTGAACTAGTACTCCAGTAATACGGAGTATATGTCTTTTTATACTCGACTTGTACTACCAGTACTCCAATAGTAATACATATGTCTTCTTTTTACTGTACTAATCTAGTGGGTAGGTATCTACGTGTGGTGGGTGGCGGGCGGTGGTGGCTATTTGCAGCTTTTTACTACTCCTAGGGTAACGGGCGGCAGGCAGCGGTGGTAGCATGGTTCTAGTAGTACGAAGTAGTACTCGAGTACTCCTGCTCACTAATTCATGAAGTAAGACTTTAGTAGTGTACTGCAGTTCTGTACTGCTCAGATGCACCTGTCATCATACCAAGTATCCTACGAAGACGCCAGAGACACATGTAATGGATCGTATGGGTACCTAGAGGGGGGGGGTGAATAGGTGCTACTTCAATTTTAATGCTTTTTCAATTTTAGGCTTAGCACAAAGGGTAAATTCTCTAGATATACTATTAGGTGGAATTTCCCTATATGCAAACCTATCTACTAGCGATTAAAGAGCAAGTGGAAGAGGAATGGGTAAACCATAGTGAAGCACGCGGAGACACAGGATTTATTTGACCGCAGTTCCTTCCTTGTTAAGGGAAGTACGTCTGCGTTGGAGGGATGGGCGGTACTAAGACCACCACGCCACAAAAGGCATCACCCTGTTCTCCGATGGATCCCGCCACCAAAGGCCTGATCCACATTTCCACTATAGGGACCCTTCGAGGTGGGTACCGGTGCCTTTACACAACTAGTGGGGCACAACTCCACAATCAACTTGGAGTCTCCCGTAATGACAACAAGCTGCCACAAGAACAAGTTATCAATTACAAAGAACAAGATCTAGATATTGACAAGAATACTAGATCAGGGATTTCTCCAAATGAATGGAGAGGAGTTGATGCGCTTGATTCGTGATGGTGATGACGATTCTCTCCTTCAATTTCCCCAAAGATCCAAGCATTCGGTTGCTTGAAGTGGGATATCTAGAATGGGAGCTCTTGCACAGTGTCTACACAATTTCGAGTGAATCAAGAGTTCTGAACATTGGGGAAGAAGGGGTATTTATACCCCCTTCCAAAACCAAGCCGTTGGAGACTTTGGGGGCCGGATTATCCGGCCTGGGGAAAACTCTGCCCCAGACTCGGAATATCCGGCAGATAGTCCGCCCCCTCTCTGAGTGTCGCGCCGAGCTTGCCTTTGATCATCTTCTGGGGGCCGGATTATCCGGCCCCATGTGAAGGCCGGATTATCCGGCCTGGGGAGGAAAAACCGCCCTAGTTCGGATTTTCCGGGAGAAAATCCGACCGGACTCCGAGCGACGCGCCTTGGAAGCATTTGAACAATGAGGTAGGCCAGATTATCCGGCCCTTGGTGGGGCGGATAATCCGGCCCCCCAAACCTCCTACACACTTAGCGCACATGAGTAATCTCCATAGTATTGTTATCTAACACACAAAACACAGGAAAACATGAAATGTTCTTTCAATCTCCCCTTTTTGGTGTTAGATGACAATACTAGGATTTGCAGGAAGGATCACAAGACTACAAATAATAACCATGGAAGAGACTCCCCCTCAATGTGTGCATATTAGAATTTTGCATTTGAATACAAATGCACACAAATAGGTGAATCTATTCCATAGACATATGAACAACATAATCATACCACCGAGATAGAAGAGAGGTATCCTTGTAATAACCACGATTATCAACGTGATAACCAATATAAGTGCCTTCCTTGATAAAGAATCCCAACATAATAGGATATGAATAGATGAATCTATAAGCATAATCCATGAGATAAATCCAGACAACCACCGATATAGAGTCTGAAACAAACCACAAATCACAAATTTAAAGTTCAATGCTAAATGGGCATAAGCAAGAAAATGGCGAATAGGAAAACATGCAAGTGCTTATGCCCGACCCATGCAAATCCTCGAAGACCTAATAGAACTAATGCTCCGCCTTTAGCATCGAGACGCCAAAAAGGACGAAGAGCGATGCTAGCGCCCCAAGGGATCACTCGTAGTCCTCATCCTCGTCCTCGTCCTCGTCCTTGTTCCCATCCTCGTCCTCATCTTCAAGCTCCTCGGTGTCATCATCCTCATCATCAGCAGTGGCCGCAGAAGGGAACAAGTGACGCTCCAACTCTCCATAGTTTAGCCCAGAAGAAGAGTTCCACCGAGCATATGATATGGGAGGGGTAGGAGCCGGGGATCACCAGAAGCACCAGGCACATGGTGAAGGATGAGCTGATGAGAGTGAGCCAACTCATGGTGCTGCTTGTACGCCTCATACTAACCCTTGTGCATGTCCACGCCCATGCAAAGGATGTGCCGCTGGAACCAGTTCAGCTGCTTGATCTCACGAGCAACAGGAGGCACTGGGGGCCTTCGAGCATCCCTCGTGAGACCCTCAGGAGCAGAGGAGGGGTGACAGGTCTTCCGAACCTTGGTGTAGATCTTCTTGGCCTTATGCATAGTATCAATGTTGAAATCTTCAGAAGGAAGCAGGTGCCTGATGAGCATCATAATGTAGGAGGCATAAGGAATAGACAGCCGGTTGAACATTGCATCAATCAATTCATGGTAGATGAAGTCCATCACATCTATCATGTATTGCACGGACTCATCCTCGCACGAGGCAACTTCATGAGAGAATTGGAGGAGCTGGACAAGGTGACCACGAATGATATCATTGTTGCCTCCACTCGGAGTGATGAAGTCACGGAAGAGGCCCACTAAGGCAGCATAGATAGGAGCAAGACCAGCAAGAGTGCCCACAATGCCATTGTCTACTGTGCAAGGAGAGAGAGCTGCATCTTTGTTGGGCTTCAGCTGTGAGATGATGCGGTGGCCGATGGCCCTATCCCTGCTGCGGAAATTGTATCCAAGAACCTCAGCAAACACACGGAAATCAGCCGTCATAGGCCTGTCATGAGTCATTCACTTCATAGTGCAATGCTCATCTCCACAAATAACCAAAGTGGAAAAGAACTGCTTCACCACCTCAGAGTCATAAGAGCACTAGAGAGACATGAGATGGTGCAGCCCCATCCGCTCAGCCACATACATGGCATCCACAAGGTGGGCCTTCTACAAAGCCTCAGCAAGAACTAGTGGGTGCATAGGCCTGTTCAGCCTGGCATACACATCTTCATAAATACCTTTCTGTTTAGCACACCAGAAACGAGCATCCCCCAGCTCATCATAACGAGGTAATTCTACAAACAAATCACGGTCACGGATGGAGGAATAGGTGACTGGATCCAAAGCCTTGTAGTTGATCTTCGGCTCCTTGCCCTTCCTTTTGGACACCCCCTTTCTAGTCCTCTTTGCGTGTTAAGCCATGCGCTTCTCTTCGTTCTTTCTTCTCCTCAACTAAACCTCGGCCACTAAGTTACCCTGTCCGTCGTCCCGAAAGTATTTCCCGCGAGGACGGCGCTTGTAGGTCTTGGGAACACTAGAACCACCTGTGAGGAGAACAAAGGTGATAGCATGGGGATAAGTATACACACAAGTCCAGGAGAGAGCATGGAAGAAGTAGTCAAAAAGTTCATAAGACAAATCTACTGATTGCACACAATATGGTGAAACTAAACTAGAGTTGACTCTGTCAGGCCGGATTATCCGGCCTGGCCAAGGGCGGATAATCCGGCCCTGGTAGAAATTTTCGATTTCACCTAGATTGAATGCAAAAAAGTAGATCGGACCTAGAAACTGCAAGACTACGATTTCTATGCGAAACAACATCCTTCTAGACAATGTTCCACCCAAAAAATAACACATCTATCCAAAGATGGGGAGAGAGGGAGTTACCCTCACTCATTGGAGGAAGAACACAGAGGAGAAGGTACCCGGAGGCGTGGAGAAGAAGATCCGGGGAGGCCCAGAAAATCCGGTGGCTGGAGAGGCTCCGGGGAGGGTGGGGGACGGCAGGCGGCGGCTGAGGACGAGGAGAGGGTTGGGGGAGAAGTGCTACTCGATATGAGCCCTTCCCCCAACCCCTGCCCTTTAAGACGAAATCTGCCAGGGCCGGATTATCCGGCCTACACTTGGGCCGGATTATCCGGCCTCAAATCTGAATTTCTGTTGTACACAGATTCAGGCCCGCGCGTCCCTAAACAACACCCCCGCAAGGTGTACAAGGGACTTGTGTGCAAGAATAGATGGCTTAGGGGTAGGGAAAGGTTAGCCCAATTAATTAGGACCACACTCCCCCTATATCCATGCCCACATCAAGACCAAATAAGACTAAGATGTACGAGTGACTGCATGGGTAATCAAGACAAACTCTTGGAATCAATGATATTTAGCTCATTCCTCAAGTAGAAAAATCATTAAGATCTTTAGGAGATGCTTGATACCTTGCACACACCCCCACACTCAACACAATATCGGGTCTACATGCACAGAGGTAAAGAAGGGAGCCGAACATGGACCGGTATACCTTTTAGTCCACATCTTTACCATGTGGGTTAAGTTCAAGATGACATTTTGTTTGCATCGGAGTGGCGACACCATTAAGATCCGTCATTAATCTCTTGAGCATGTCTTGGATGTACTTTGCTTGATTGATGAAGGTTCCCTCTCTAAGTTGCTTGATCTCAAATCCAAGAAAGAACCGTAACTCCCCCATCATAGACATCTCAAACCTGTCAGTCATAAGCTTTGAAAATTCATCATTAAAATCTTTATTAGTAGAACCAAAGATAACATCATCTACAAATAGTTGGAATACGAAGAGCTCCCCATTAACCTTCTTAGTAAAAAGAGTGGGATCGATTTTCCCAACTTCGAAGCCACGATCTAGCAAAAGCTCTTTAAGGTGCTCATACCACGCACGTGGGGCTTGTTTAAGGCCATAGAGTACTTTATCAAGTTTGTAGACATGGTTCGGGAAGTTAGGATCCTCAAATTCTGGGGTTGCTTTACATATACCAACTCATGTAGAGGACCATTAAGGAAAGCACTCTTGACGTCCATTTGCTGCAATTTAAAATTGTTATGGGCAGCATAAGCAAGGAGGATACAGATGGACTCAAGTCGAGCCACTGGAGCATAGGTCTTGCCGAAGTCAATGCCCTCAACTTGAGAGTAGCCTTGAGACACAAGTCTTGCCTTATTCCACACAACAATGTCATTCTCATCTTGCTTGTTTTTAAATATCCATTTAGTGCCGATAATATTGCGGCAATCTTTGGGTTTCTCCATGAGTTTCCAGACCTTGTTATGCTCGAAATTATTCAATTCTTCATGCATAGCAACAACCCAGTCCGGATCTTCAAGATCTTCAAAAACTTTCTTGGGTTCCACCATTGAGATGTGAGCTTGATGCTCACCAAAACTTGTCAATTCCCTTCTTGTAGAAACCCTTCGTCGAAGGTCACCTACAACTTTGTCGAGGGTGTGACCCCTTAACTCAAGGTTCCGATCAGCACGAGGCTTGCGACGAAGTTCAATAAGCTCGTTGTCTCTTGGTGGAATAGTTTCATCATTTGAGTCTTCATTGGATAATTTGCTCGACCTTGATTAGAATCTGGGATAACAGTAGTAGGTGGTGATGAAGCGTGCCCTTGAGATGAGTCAGCAGCCATAACAGGAGACTGCTGAGGAACAAGTGAGTCAGGGCTAGATAATCTGGCCGATGGAGAGGCCAGATAATCCGGCCTGGGAGAAGTTGTAGCAGCTTCATCAAGCTGCCTGGTACTTGCTTGAACTAGCGTTGGGCCGGATAATCCGGGGTCACCCGGAAAATCCGGCCTGGAGCTTGCAGCGATTTCTTCAGCACTAGGAGCAATTTAGTCGTTAGGTGCGGGGTGGCTGGATAATCCGGTGTCAACCGGATAATCCGGCCTGGAGCTTTCTGGAGCATCTTGACCTTCAGCAGTTGATGGAGATGGTGTAGAAGTTGCCCCCGTGATTGGAACATGTTGAGTATGTGTAGATGAGGGCTCTACATGAGTAGAGCATTGTCCTTCCCGATCCGCCACAAGGGGTTCCTCCATGGGGAGGAAAAATCCCACGCCCATTCTTCTTATGGCATCTTGGGGTATTTCAACATCTGCATCACAAACACACCAACTTGCTTCGCATGGGAACCGTCATTTTCCTCGAACACCACACTACAAGATTCTACAACAGTTCTGGAGAGCTTATTGTTGACTCTATAAGTGTGGGATTCGGCACCATAACCAACAAAAATACCTTCTAGAGCCTTAGATTCAAACTTAGATAAACAAACTCCCTTGATGAGAAAGAAACACTTACACCCGAATACCCGAAAGTATGAGATGTTTGGCTTGTTACCGGTAAGTATTTCATATGGAGTCTTGTCCAAGATCTTGCGGAGGTATAACCGGTTGGATGAATGACAAGCGGTAGAGATTGCTTCATCCTAGAAGTTAAAAGGAGACTTCAATTCGTCTAGCATTGACCTTGCCATGTCCATTAGAGCCCGATTCTTCCTCTCGGCTACACCATTTTGTTGAGGGGTGTACGCAGCAGAATATTGATGTCTAATCCCCTCTTCACTTAGGAACTCATTCAAGGTGTAGTTCTTGAACTCAGAGCCGTTATCACTTCTTATAGCCAGAATAGGGACGTGTTGATGTTGAACCTCGTTGGCGAAGTCGATGACTGTTTGTTGAGTTTCACTCTTCAACTTGAAGAAATAAACCCAAGTGTATCTTGAGTAATCATCAACGATCACAAGATAGTACTTCTTCCCACCGAAACTTGCATGAGATGGAGGTCCGAAGAGGTCCACATGTAAGAGCTCTAAGATCCTTTTTGACGAGATAATAGTCTTCCTACGATGAAGAGAGTCATGCATTTTCCCTTCCACACAAGCCCTGCAAACACGATCTTTGGCAAAGGAGACATTTTCTTTTAGTCCAAGGATGTGGCCACCCTTCTGGAGACATTGCAAAGTTCTCATATTAACGTGGGCTAGTTGGCGATGTCATAGCCAACCCACGCCAGCCTTTCTGAAAAGACACATCGGGCCTTTAGTGGTTTTCCCCGAAAAGTCCACCACGTACAGGTCATTTTCGACATATCCCACGAAAGCGACTTTTAGAGACTTGCTCCACAAGAGTACCACCAAATCAGCATCAATATAAACTGCAAAGCCCATCTTACCAAGGGCGTGAACTGAAAGTAAGTTGTACCCGAGGGTCTCAAAAAGCATGACGTCCACGAGAGAGATATCGTGAGCCACCACAACTTTGCCGAGACCCAATACGTCAGATTTTGACTTGTCACCATATGAGACGGTTATATGATCATGATTTGGCCGCATTTCCATGATAATCTCCTTGCTTCCGGTCATATGACTCGATCATCCGCTATCGAGTACCCATTTAGAACCACTAGAAGCATGGCCCTTCAAGAAAGTTACTTCTTAGTTTTAGGTACCCATTTTTCAGTGGGTCCTCTCATGTTAGTGGCAAGGGTCTTGGGGACCCAAATAGACCAAGGAATGTAACAATCATAAGAGCCTACATAACTAGCATAAACATCACCATAATAATCGCAATATAACTCAAAGTTAGGATTGTTAGCCCCTGCAAAACCATCATAATTAGACTTGTCATTGGTAATGTTGCTAGTCTTTGGTTGAGCAGTCTTGATCTTCTTCTTCTTCTTCTTCTTCTTGTTTTTCTTGCTCTTTGTCTTGGGAATGTAATCAAGACATTCTTTTCTATAGTTTGTCCTTTGCTTGCTCAGTATCTCATCAAGAACCTCTTTACCTTTGTGTTAAGAACCTCTTGTAAGATCTTCTTTTCCATAAGATGATATGGAGGTACTTGGCACATCATACAACTTCAATTGAGTTTGGAGCTGAGCATGAGACTCATTTAGAGTAGAATGATCACTCTTTAATGCCTTCTGAGCACTTTCAAGATTATCAAACTTCTCCGAGAGTCTAGCATGAACAACCCCAAATTCAATATTTTCTTTCTTTAGTTTCTTTACCTTGCCAAGAGCATTGTCACGTTCTTTGATGAGCTGAGCCGCAACTTCTTCATGTGACTCCGCAATGGATTTGAGTCTCTCTTCCAAAGATACTCTAGCTTCCTATTCTTCTTCCAAGGCATTCTTCAAAGAAGCTATCTCCAAGGCATCTTCTCTTTTGATTCTGCCCTTTTCTTCAAGAAGATCTTCGGCTTGAGCAAGTTGACTCATAAGAGCATCAAAATGGAGTTTGTGCTCACCTTGCAGGTTAGTGAAAAATTTGTCCAAAGCAATAACTTCTTATTTCATTTTAAGACAGTCATGATCATCCATATCCAAAATTATGTTAGTCTTAGGAAATGAATAGCTAGAACTTGATACCTCGGACCCTCTTGCCACTAGGCAAGTGGCATTGTTGTTGATGACGTTCTCGTTTGGCGAGTCGAAGAGAGATGATGGAGTCAATGTGGTGGCTATAGCAGCCACCTTGCGAGAACTATCTTCATCCTCTTCATCTTCACTTGTAGAGGAGTATTGTTCTTGTGCCACTAAGACGATCTTGGGTTGCTTCTTGTAGGGGCCATTCTTTTTAACAAATGGCTTCTTCTTAGGTGCCTTGGATTTTTCTTTAAGAATGACCCTGCCACCACTGTCTTCTCTATTTTGATAAGGACACTCGGCTACAAAGTGCATCCAATCTCCACAGTTGTAGCATGTTCTTAGTTTTGGGCCACTTTGTCTTCTTCCACTCGACCCATTCTTGCGCTCGAGTTCTGACTTGGCATTGGCAGGATCCTTCCAAAAGTTCCTTGCGTAAAACGCCATGTAATCACCATGAGTGAGCAGTAGTGAGCAGTAGTTTTGGTCTCCATTTGGGCCTAACTTGGTCCCCTGGTTCCCCCAGCTAGCACCCCGGCCCTAACTCTCTCTCCCTCTCCCATGTCTGTTCTAGTAGCAAGCCGCCCGACGCCATGCCCTAGGTCGACCACAGACCGCTCGCTCTAGCCCGTCCCGCGCTCTCCTCCGCTTGCTGGGAGATGGCTCCATCACACCACTTCGCCTCGACCAGCCCCCGACAAAAAAACGAGCGGAGGACAAGCCTCAATTGCTCCCGCCCATGCCGCTGTCCGCCATGCCAATCACCCTCGAGCGCCGCGCCCGCTAGAGCAGCACCGACCACGCCTAGCGCTAGCATTGCGTGGCAGCACCAGCAGCAGGCCCAGCAACCGCCCAGACATCGTCGTTCGCCGCCTCGTGACCAGCAGACCGGAGGAACAGCGTCGAACACAGCCGTCCGCGCGCAGTTCACCGCACGCTCCCGACCAGTAGAGACTCCGCCTTGCCGCGCCTTTAAGCCCCAGAGGACCGCCGGGGAACAGAGCATCCATCGCCGCCCTCGCCCATGCTGAGAGAGCCCCGCATCGTCGTCACCGATGACCTCACCATCGCCCGCTCTGCCCCCTCGTTGACCCTATATAAATCGGCCACCCCAGCCCCATTTCTCCACACTCACCCACTCCCCACCTCTCACTGAACCTTACCCACCTCTAGCCGAAGCCGCTTGCGCTCTGTCTCGTCGGAATTGGAGCCGAAGCTACTGTAGCAGGAGGAGAAGGGCGTTTGCGATTTAGGGCACCCAAAGCTCTGCCGCAACCGCGCCTCGCCTCGCCTTCGTCTACCAGCCCTTTTGCCCGCATCACCGACCTTGCTGGAGCCCTGGTATGCCCCTATCGACCCCCACCTCCATGTCTAGGTCACATTCTTGCCAGAGTGATCCGTCGTCGACGATGACTCACCACCGTCGTATCCCCTTTAGATCGTGTGGCCCAGGATGCTAGATACCGCTTCGGTAAATTTGTGACGCTGACCAGTGGAGCCCGCATGTCAGGCAGCCCGCTGCCTGCACTATGCGTAGACGGGCCGGCCCAGTTAGTTCCCACGTGTGTTAAAGTTTCAAATTTAGTTTTTTTATTAGAGTTAATCTAGTTTCTGTCCACTAGTTTAAAAATAAGTTCAGAGAGTTTGACAAATCTAAATTGCATGAAACCAATTTTGTCTAAAAGGTATTGAAATAATCTATCCATGCTCGTTGGATTTAGTTCAATCAGAGTTATAGATATCTCCTAGTAAACATAACAAAACAGAAGCATTTGCACTTGCAACATTTTTATAAAATCAACCAAGATAGATTTTGAGTTGATTCCAACTCTCAAAATTCACATTTCATCATACCTATCTGAATATGTAATAATATTAAGGCTTACATGAAGTGACTTTGGACTAGTACCAAAATAATGCTATATAGGCATTTCTAGTCACTTTAAATCATTAAATAATGAACTTAAACCAAAGTAATTATGATCCAACCCTTAAATCACATTCCCACATGCTAGAATATGTGGTGATGACATGTGTCCACGTGATCCCATATTTTAAGTGGTGAATATTAAATCTTAGTTAGTTTTTCAATGAGTAGAAATTACTTTTCTAAATTAAAAAGAGTGAAACTATTAAATTAAACTTGTGATGCTTGAGAGGATAATAGATCATCAAATGTGTGTCTTAAAATGCTAATTAGACTAGTTAAGTATTGTTTGGTGATTGTGTACTCCGTATGTATTTATAGACGATAATACCGACCAAATCTACGAGGAGAAGGAGTTCTACCAAGAAGAAGAAGAAGAAAACTTCAACCATTGCACCAACCAAGGGAAGCCACCATTAACAATGCAAGCTATTGTAGCAAACTAGAATTAAGCTAGTTAACTTGATCCAAGATGCTATAGGCATGTTGGAGTCATATCACTTTGACTATTAGTTATCCCAAGTCTTTGTTATAAGCTTTACTTCCCTTACTTTACCCAAAGTTCTTTACTTGTTTTGAAGGTAGCATAAAGAGTATAAAACTTGACCTATTTAGAACCCCTTTTGATGTCATTCTATGGCATGAGATTGAACCCATCTTTTCTACCTTAGTGAACACTCTTAACTTAGTAGTAGAGTAGACCAAAAACTTGAGTCACTTTAGATGGGAGCACTTGGTGAAAATGAATTGTGAAAACCTTGGAATGATGAGTCATTCTATTGAAAGGTTTTGACATGTGTTGAGAAACACAAATGGTTTATGATGATGAAAATGATGAGGCATGAGCCTTAACCCTTTTATAAAACTGATGGTTGGATTCGGATGCGATACCATTCCAAATTTACCGTAGAACCACACTACCTGAATTGGGTAAGGCATAGCTGGATATTTATATGCATTAGTATTAGTTCCCTCGTGGGAGAGGTTTGAGCTGAGGCTACGTCTCAATGTTGTCCACCTATGAAGTGCCCAAGATGACCGATGGTCATGGTTGGGAGGCCATGCTCATAGGAGAGGTGCTTATACTAGGGTGTGTAAAGGGAAAGTTATGTTTGATTATCTGCATACTAAGTATGATGATTCAAGGTTATCCCTGACAGATGTATCGAATCTTGTGGTGATAGTGTTCCACCTCTGCAGAGAGTCAAACTATTCGAATACCCGCGTCCGCGGTTATGGACAGTTGGAATGGCCATACTGTTTCGTTGTTAGATGTTTTCCAAACAACTTATGAAATGAATGATGAATCTTGACTTGACCACAACAGGGTTGTGTTTATGACAATAGCTTCCCAACTTATGTGATTCTAGAACTTTATTTTATGTTTCTTTGCTTCAGAACTCAGGTTAGGTTTCAAACTTAACTTTATAGTTAAACTTAGATTTAGCACTTTAACCTAGAACTATATTACTTGTTAGAGGTAGTTTGCGAGTACTTAAAGAGTACTCATGGCTTCTGTCCCTGGCTATTCTCATGGCCAGACTACGAAGGAGACTATCAAGATAATGGCCAGCAAGACGGCTATGATAACTAGGACTATCTGCCTTCATCAGCATTGCCTGTGCCCCTGAAGATGGACCCCACTGCTATGCTTATCTTTTAATTCCGCTGCTTGTTGTATTAAGACTAGATCATGAGATCCTTATTTGTGTAAGACCTTATGTATGGTTTGTAATGGATGATGTATTGTGATATCCAATTCGTTATGTCTCACAAAAATGGTAATCCTATGATTGCGAGGTATGGCATAACGGGCATCTGGGATTAAAAATCCGGGTGTTAACACATAGACCGCCATCCAACTGCATGTATGACTAATAATCCACCTTCAGGTTATCATCCGAACCCCCTCCAGTATTAAGTTGCAAGGAACAGATTATTGCTTTACGAACAGCATGTAGTGTAAACAATACGATTGTTCTATGAACAAAGGATTGTTGTTTTCTTCGTATTAGCAACAACACATCTAGTACCTTAGATATTTCCGTCAGTTCCCCAGATAACCAGAGGCATGAACCCACTATCGAGCATAAATACTAACTCTTGGAGTTGCTAGCATCTACTTGGCCAAGATAGCTACTAACAACAGAAAGCATGCAAGATCACAAATAACAAAGACATGATAGAATCAATAATCAATCTGAAACAACATCTCAATATCCATCGAATCCCCGTAAACACAACATGTAGAATTACAAATAGATGATCTTGATCATGAACGGAGCTCACAAGATCTAAATATGAAAGCACAAAGGAGGAGAACCAGCCATCTAGCTACTACATGGACCCATAGTCCGGAGATGAACTACTCAGGCATCACACCGGAGGCTTGCATGATGATGAAGAAGGCCTCCAGGGTGAATTCCCCTCTTCGGCAGGGTGCCGGTAAGAGCTTCAGATCCCTCCCGATCTAGGGATAGAGACGACGGTGGTTATAGACTCTTTCTTTGATTTTTGATTGGGTACTTAGGGTTTTGGTATCGGAGGCATCTTATAGGCAGAAGGAGAGGCCGAGGGGGTGCTGGGGTCAGCCAGACCACCCCCTGGCGTGGGCCAGGCCTGGCTGCACGGCTAGGTGGTGTGTCCGGACCCTAGCCCTTCTCCATGTCGTATTCCGGCATCAGATGTCTTCCCGAAAAATAGGCACTTTGGCTTTTGTCCCGTCCAATTCCGAGAATATTCATTTTCTGACTTTCCTGGAACCAGAAACAGCAGAAAATAGACAGCTGGCACTGTGGCTCTTGTTAATAGGTTAGTCCAAGAAATCATATGAAAAGTACTCCAAAGTGTGGACAAAACAAAAGAAAGTAGATAAAACCAAGCATGGAACATCAAAAATTATAGATACATTTGCAATGTATCAGCATCCCCAAGCTTAACTCCTGCTCGTCCTCGAGTAGGTAAGTGATAAAAAGAAAGAATATTTTTTGAGGTGACATGCACCATCAAAGACTTGATCAAAGTATTTGTAAAACATTCAAGGCGGGGATCATACTACTTCAATCATAACATGAAAGACAAAGTTCTAGCAATAAGACAAAGAAACTATGATGCAACATGAAAAGGCACAAACAAAAGATTCATGAATAACAATGCTTTGCAAGACGTTTGTTTGTTTCACATAAAGAAAACATAGCATAGTGGCATCCAGCTTGTCCCTCATAGAGTAGAAAATATAAATGCATAGGACACCTTCAAGGTTCATAAGAGTGACTAGATACAAATAGTTTAAAACAAGCAATATCAAGTTATGCATCAATCAACTAGTCTTGGGACAATGCACATAGAACTAAGAATGGCCACTATGCTCTCAAAGTAGGTGCATAAAGGTAGAAGGTGGAGAATCAATATATAAGTGGAAGAAATGCCTTCATAGAAGGAAAGAGATTCAAGTTTCATAAAGAGCTTCCAGAATTATGGTACTTATAGCTTTCAGCTCTCATTGCCCCTATCATAAGCATCTTGAAGTGATTAAGGTTAAAGTGAACAAACTATGGTGTGCATGCTTGATGAAGTATAAGTTAGAAATCTCATGTCCCTTGAATACGAGGGCCGCTCCTCATGCTACTCAAGTTTAGTCACCGGTAAGTTTTTGTCATTATAAGTACAGGTGTATCATAGAGAACCGCCAACGGGGTACTGATACGTTTATAACGTATCTATAATTTTTGATGGTTTTATGCTAATAATATGCTTTCGATACTCCTTTTTATATAAAGTTTATGATTTATTTGGACTAACCTACTAATAGTTGCAAAAGTGCACAATATTCTTATTTCACAAATTTATGGAGTCAAATTGGGATTTTGCAAGTGGAAATAAGTGGTATCCTTGTTAAAGTCAAATTGGAATTTTAAAGAAATCTGTCTCAGAACTCTTTTTGAAGATGATCACGTTCCGGACCGAAGACGGCGTAAAACGGAAACCTCTTGAACTACAAAGTTGTTGGAAATTTCGCGACAAACGTTCTAGACATAAAATTTAGCTTATTTCGAGTCCGGACGGGCCTTTTAGGCCCGATTTACTACAGCCCAAGATGGGTGACGGGAATCCGAGAAGCTATATAAAGGAGGAAACCTAATTCGACCAGGGCACCTCCACACACGAATTTGCAGCCACCAAAGCCACGGTTTTTCCTTCCCCATAGATCCCATCTCCATGGGGAATGGCTCCCAAGAAGCCATGAAGAAAGGGTGCTAAGGGGCAGTGCTCCCCTGTGATACCGGCGGCGGGGAACGAGTCCTCCGCGCCACCGCCACCGGAGCCATCTCCATCGATCTCCACCGCTATCTCCATCACCATTGCTGATTTCTATCACCGTTACCACGTATAATTATCCATACCACTTGTATTTCACTATCTCTTTGCTGAACTAGTGCACCTATACACCTGACAAGTGTATTGGGTGTGTTGGGGACACAAGAGACTTCTTGTATCTTGATTGTAGGGTTGCTTGAGAGGGAATATCTTTGACCACTTCCTCCCTGAGTTCGATAAACCTTGGGTGAGCTACTTAAGGGAAAACTTGCTGCTGTTCTACAAACCTCTGCACTTGGAGGCCCAACAACTGTCTACAAGAATAGAAGTGCGTAGACATCAAGCTTTTTTCTAGCGCCGTTGCCGGGGAGGAAAGGTAAAAGGTATTCACACCGGAGGATTAAAGAAGAAGAACCTCCCACGACAAACGCCTATTTTCTGGTGTGAGTACTCGATGCTATTTCCTTTAGATTCTACAATTTTGTCTTTTTTTTTCTTGTTTTAACTAGTTAGGCTTTATAGTATTTATCTTGAGTTAGGACATGAAGTGTTTGAAGAGAAAATTAAAAAACCTATGGAACTTTATTTGCATGCTAATAGCAATGTTGTTAGTATGAATTCTTTGGACACCATTATTGCTAATGCTATGGAAAAGTCTAAGCTTGGGAAAGCTAGTTTTGATGAAAATGATCTTTTTAATCCCCCATCTTTAGAGGAGAAAATTTACTTTGATGATACCAAACCTCCAATATATGATGATTGCAATGATGAATATGATATTCTCAGTCCACCTACTACTGAGGAGGAAATTAATTATGATTACAATATGCCTCCTATATTTGATGATTATGGTGATGATAATAATAATGATAGCTATTTTGTTGATTTTGCTCCCACTACAATTAATAAGAATAACTATGCTTACGTGGAGAGTAATAATGATTATGTGCATGTGGCTCATGATAAGAATGTTTCATATGATAGTTATATTGTTAATTTTACTCATGATGCTACTGAAAGTTATTATGAGAGAGGGAAACATGGTTTAATGTATCTCAATAATATTAAGTTTTCCCTCTTTATGTTGAAAGTCTTGAAGTTGCACTTGTTTTGATTTCGTATGCTTGTTGCTTTGTGCTTTCATGACTTGTTTCTTTACAATATTCCTATGCATAGGAAGTGGGTTAGACTTAAATGTGTTTTGAATTTGCTTCTTGATGCTCTCTTTTACTTCAATTCATATGTCTTATGTGAGCATCTTCTCAAACTATCATGCCTAACTTAAAGGCGTTAAAGAAAAGTACTTATTGGGAGATAACCCAAAAGTTTTAGATGATTCTTGAAGTTATTACCTCAGTAATAACCGCTCCTTATCCTTTTTATTTTCTTTTTGCGCCAAGAGTAACCTCTAATGAGAGAGAAGTAATGATGGAAAGTTGCTGTCCCGAAACAGATTTCTGTGCTTCACCGTAAAAATTCGTGTAAAATCTCTGTATGTCTGTTTGAGGCGTGAATTTTTGGTGCTTCTGCAGCAGGTTGTTATCTAACTTTCGTTAGTTCAACACTTTTTGATTTGAGCAACAGAAGGTCTTCTAACAAATTCGTCTTTATCTGCTGGTCTGTTTTGACAGATTTCTGCCATTATTTGCATTTGTTTCTTGTTGTTTCCTCTTTGAGTTCTTTTGGGGACTTTAGCTTTTTGAGGGAAGTGCTACAGTAGCTAGTGTTTTAATGGAAGTTTTATTGGTGTTGGAACTCAACCTTAATACCTATTATCTTGAGTGCACTAATGTTGATAATAAAGATTGTGTGAAGGTTTGTATGATTGAAAAAATTTCAGGTGTATGGAAGGAATGAGTAATGAGATGAAGGATGGACTAAAGCTCAAACTTGGGGATGCCACGCGTGTCACCCCAAGAAATATCAAAGAATTACAAGCGTCAAAGCTTGGGGATGCCCAAGGCATCCCCTTCTTGATCAATAAAAATCCCAGGTTTCTTCCAAACGCTTCATTTTTATTGTTTCATGCATAGTTGTGTTATTCTTGGAGCGTCTTCTCTTTCTTTTTCGTTTTTAGTTTTAGTTTGTTTGGTTTGCTTAGTTTTCTTGAATAATTTGGTTGGATCCCAACACACTTCTTTTGGAGAGAGACACCCTCCGTTTTCATTGCCTAGAACACCCTAGTTTTCATTCTTATTGTTCTATGAGTGTTCTCTTTTACTAGCACCATGTTTAGCCTTAGTTTTCTCGTACTTTCAGCTTATAACTTTTTAGTTCTTCTTTGTGGATTTTTAAGACAGGCTCACTGATATTTATTTATTATCATCTTTGTGATTTGTTTCAAATAGTTTGGTTTGGATTGGAAAAGAGTAGGAAAGTTCATGCTTAAGTGGTAAAGAGAGCTTGTTTTTGACTGTGGCCTATGATTTGTCATGCCATGCTTGATATTGTTTTGGATTTATGCTTAGTATTCTTTGCTGTAGCATGACATGCTATAAACAATTGAGATTTCTTAATGTGCCTTGGATGAATCATGCGTTGTTTTAGCATATTAAAGCATAGTATAGTGGTATTCTCCTTTGATGCTTTATTTGGGTTGACTTGGCACATGCTCATACCATGTTATGACTATCCCAAGTCACCATAGCCTTGATGATCATTTAGTTTTCAACTTCTAGTATCACTTTATGCTTTGATCAATGATGTTTTGTCGCTCTCCATGATTATGGCCATTATTGCTCTCTTAGTTTGTCGCTCCCAGTCTTTTGCTAGCCTCCACAACCAAGTATGAGTTCCACTCATGCATCCAACTCCCTAAACCAAGTTATTCCAAAGAGTCCACCATACCTACCTACTAGCTTATTCTATTCCTAGCATATTCATGCTTTTGTTTACCTTCCAAATTAAACTTGTTATGAGAAAACTAGTGATTAAAGCTCTCACGAACTTGATGGCACACTTTACTTTTATTGCCCTTAATAAACTTGAACCATTGTGTCTTCTATGTTGTATATATGCTTGCACTTATTTGTCGGGAATTAGCAGAACCATGCTTTCATGGGGAATGCTTTCAACATTGCACTTGGTACTTGTACCTAGTTGATATCATGCTCTTTTGTATATGGATGCCGTCGGTGTCAAATGAAAGGGGAGCTTGTAAGTCCATGGCGTTATGTGTATGTGTTAGAGAAATGCCTGGGCCGCTGGTCTAATCCATGCTGACATGGTGGAAACCTGCAATGTAACCATAATGAGCTGTTTATGAAGCATTCTTCTTATAAAAAAAGGTCCTATATTGAGAAAAAAAAGACAAAAGAAAAAAAGGAGATACTATGAAAAGAGGAAAGAGAGAAAAAAGCACCATATTCCCATGGTAAATAAGAAGAATGATGAGATGCTCGTTGTCTGCTTGCCTTGTCATTTTGATATGGGGATTCTTCCGTATCATCGGGCAAGGGGTACCCCGTTGGCGGTTCTCTATGATACACATATACTTACAATGACAAGAACTTACCGGTGACTAAACTTGAGTAGCATGAGGAGCGGCCCTCGTATACAAGGGACATGAGATTTCTGACTTATACTTCGTCAAGCATGTACACCATAGTTTGTTCACTTTAACCTTAACCACTCCAAGATGCTTATGATAGGGGCAATGAGAGATGAAAGCTATAAGTACCATAATTTTTGGAAGCTCTTTATGAGACTTGAATCCCTACTTCTTTTACAAAGGCTTTTCTTCCACCATTATATTGAGTCTCCACCTTCTATCTTTATGCACCTACTTTGAGAGCATAGTGGCCATTCTTAGTTCTGTGTGCATTGTCCCAAGACTAGTTGATTGATGCATAACTTGATATTGCTTTTTTGAAACTATTTGTATCTAGTCACTCTTATGAACTTTGAAGGTGTCTTATGCATTTATGTTTGCTACTCTATGAGAGACAAGCTGAATGTCACTATGCTATGTTTTCTTTATGTTAAACAAACAAACGTCTTGCAAAGCATTGTTATTCATAAATCTTTTGTTTGTGCCTTTTCATGTTGCATTATAGTTTCTTTGTCTTATTGCTAGAACTTTGTCTTTCATGTTTATGATTAGAGTACCTTGATCCTAGCTATCAATCCTTTTACAATAATTAGGATCAAGATTGTGTTGATTGCATGTCACCTCAAAAGTTATATTGTTTTTATCGTTTACCTACTCGAGGACGAGCAGGAACTAAGCTTGGGGATGTTGATACGTCCATAACGTATCTATAATTTTTGATGGTTTTATGCTAATAATATGCTTTTGATACTTCTTTTTATATAAAGTTTATGATTTATTTGGACTAACCTACTAATAGTTGCAAAAGTGTACAATATTCTTGTTTTACACTTTGATGTGTAGGAATTACCAAGAATACAAATGGAAACCTTGTTGGAGTCAAATTGAGATTTTGCAGAAATCTGTCTCCGATCTTTTTTTGAATATTGTCACGTTTCGGTTCGAAGACGGCATCAAACGGAAAACTCCTAAACTACGAAGTTGTTGGAAATTTCGCGGCAAACGTTCTGGACATAAAATTTAGCTTATTCCAAGTCCGGACGGGCCTTTTAGGCCCGATTTACTGAAGCCCAAGATGGGTGACCAGAATCCGAGAAGTTATATAAAGGGAGGAAACCTAATTCGACCAGGGCACCTCCACTCACGAATTTGCAGCCACCAAAGCCACGGTTTTGCCTGACCATAGATCCCATCTCCATGGGGAATGGCTCCCAAGAAGCCATGAGGAAAGGGTGCTAAGGAGCGGTGCTCCCCTGTGATACCGGCGGCGGGGAAGGAGTCCTCCGCGCCGCCGCCACCGGAGCCATCTCCATCGATCTCCACCACTACCTCCATCACCATTGCTGATTCCCATGATGAGGGGGGGGGGGGGTAGTTCTCTCTCGAGGCTAAGGGTTCTACCGGTAGCTATGTGTCCATCTCTCTCTCTATGCATGATCATATTGTGATCATGAGCTTGTAATCTATAAATCTACCTTGCTACTCAAGTGCTTTATTAGATCTCTGCTCTCCCTATGTGTGTGAAAGTGATAGCGTGCACACCATGGTGGCACTTAGGCTAGAGTTTGCAAATACTTGTTATGAGTTATATTTGGAGTTGGATGTCTTTATGAAATTGTGGTGTTTGTTGGAACCATCTAGTGCTCAGGATGACAGTGTGGGTTTTTCTAGATGGGAAAGACTTACTTTGAGGTGTGTTGTTATATCCCTACCACCGATTAGAGTGTTCAACCAGAGAGTAGTTAAGAGTAGTATCATAAAGAGAAGATATTTATATGAGAGTGTTCACTAGTGAAAGTATGATCCCTAGGCCTTGTTTCTAAGCATTGATACACCATTTGCAATTAGATCTGTTACATGTTTGCTTGCTTCCATCTTTATTTCAATTTGCTTTTAGTCTCTTCCACGCCATCAAGCTATTTTCTATCACTGTTACCACTTATAATTATCCATACCACTTGTATTTCACTATCTCTTCGCCGAACTAGTGCACCTATACACCTGACAAGTGTATTGGGTGTGTTGGGGATACAAGAGACTTCTTGTATCTTGATTGCAGGGTTGCTTGAGAGGGAGTACCTTTGACCACTTCCTCCCTGAGTTCGATAAACCTTGGGTGATCCACTTAAGGGAAAACTTGCTGCTGTTCTACAAACCTCTGCACTTGGAGGCCCAACAACTGTCTACGAGAATAGAAGTGCGTAGACATCAAGCTTTTTTCTAGCGCCGTTGCAGGGGAGGAAAGGTAAAAGGTATTCACATCGGAGGATTAAAGAAGAAGAACCTCCCACGACAAACGCCTATTTTCTGGTGTGAGTACTCGAAGTTATTTCCTTTAGATTCTGCAATTTTGTCTTTTTGTTTCTTGTTTTCACTAGTTAGGCTTAATGGAAAACAACAACAAAATTAGAGAGCTTTATAGTATTTATCTTGATTTAGGACATGAAATGTTTGAAGAGAAAATTAAAAAACCTATGGAACTTTATTTGCATGCTAATAGCAATGTTGTTAGTATGAATTCTTTGGACACCATTATTGCT
This sequence comes from Avena eriantha, assembly GCA_910589775.1. NCBI lineage: Eukaryota > Viridiplantae > Streptophyta > Magnoliopsida > Poales > Poaceae > Avena > Avena eriantha. The sequence goes on along the minus strand of OU342746.1, from coordinate 34,993,460 downwards.
ACTTTTGATGAAAATGATCTTTTTAGTCCCCCATCTTACACGAATTTTTACGGTGAAGCATATAAATCCGTTTCGAGACAGCAACTTTCCCAATCATTACTTCTCTCTCATTAGAGGTTACTCTTGACACACAAAGCAAATAAAAAGGATAAAGAGTGGTTATTACAGAAGTAATAACTTCCAAGACTCATCTAAAACTTTTGAGTTATCTCCCAATAATTACTTTTCTTTAGCGCCTTTAAGTTAGGCATGATAGTTCGAAAAGATGCTCACATAAGAAATATGAATTAAAGTAAAAGAGAACATCAAGAAGCAAATTCAAAACACATTTAAGTCTAACCCACTTCCTATGCATAGGAATCTTGTAAAGAAACAAGTCATGAAAGCACAAAGCAATAAGCATAGTAAAGCAAAACAAGTGCAATTTCAAGACATTCAACATAAAGAGGGGAAACTTAATATTATTGAGATGCATAAAACCATGTTTCCCTCTCTCATAATAACTTTCAGTAGAATCATGAATAAAATTAACAATATAACTATCACATAAAATATTCTTATCATGAGCCACATGCACATAATTTTTATCAAGCTCAAAAATTGTGGGATTAAAACCTTCAAACTCACTTTTAACAATTCTATAACAAGATGGATGATCATTCAATATAGGACCATCGTCTAGAGCCTTATCATAAACAATTTCTAAGCAAAACTCTTTAGTACCATGCATCTCGAAGTTACGCACAAATAAAGGATTATGACAAATAACATGAGCATGACATTCATCCTCCTTTGGTAAGCATGGGGGACAATCAAATAATGTAAGGGATGAAGAGTTACTCTCATTAGAAGGTAGGCATGGGTAGCTAATCCATTCTTCCTCCTTTTGTTCATCACTCTCCTCCTCTTTTTCATCTAATGAGCTTTCAGGTTCATCAATTTCTTCTTCCATAAGATCCTGCAAGGCATTAGTGTCTTCCATTTGTGGAAAGCATCTATTAATATATTCAAGAATATAGCCATTTTCTTCCTTGTAATGATCAAAGCAAAATCTAAGTATATTATAAACCTCATATTTATAAGGTGAATTATCAATATTTTCAAGCAAACTAGCAAGTTAAAATGCACCCTTCCAAGCAATAAATTCTTCAATTTGTTCCACATCATAAAAGTCATAATTTCCTTTAACATAAGAAGATATATTAACATTATCATTATACTCACATTGAAAAGGGGGGTGTTTATACCTCTTACAGCAACAAGATTTATCAAAGCAATAAGTAACATTATAAGTAGAGCACACGTCTATAGCAATGGTATACAATGTATCAATTTGTTCCCATAAGTGTTTCCCTTTTTGTGACAAGCAGTGTTCCTTATAATAATATTTTTGTTCTTCCATGAACCCACCTTGCCAATAAGATTCAGTTTCAAAGAAACCAACCATTGATAGAAAGCATGATAAAGCAAGACAATAAGAGACCAACGAAAATAACAACTAGAGTAGGAACTATTTTTTTTGTATTTTTGCTAAAGAAACAAGAAAACAAGGCAGAAATAAACTAAGAAAAACAAAAATAACAAAGTAAAGAGATTGGTTATGAGGGACTCCCCTTGTAAAGATGTCCATGACTCCCCGACAACGGCGCCAGAAAAATACTTGATGGATCTGTGTTGATGTGGAGCTCGTTGGGGAACCCCAAGAGGAAGGTATGATGAGCACAATAGTAAATTTCCCTCAGTTATGAAACCAAGGTTTAATCGAACTAGTAGGAGCAAGGAAACACCCCAAAGGTGTTGCTAGCTGAGCTTTGGCAGGGCGCACTACCGGTGCTAGTAGCAACATGGAGACATGCACAACACAACCACAAAACTTTGCCCCAACTTGCGATGAGGTTGTCAATCTCATCGGTTTTGCTGAAAACAAAGGATTAAACGTATCGAATGGAAGGAAGTAATAGTTTGCAAATAGTAAACACAAAGAAGTAAACTGTTTGTAGATTGTATGTAAAAGAGCGGACCAGGGTCCATAGTTCACTAGAGGTGACTCTCCTTAAGATAGATAACATGCTGGGTGAACAAATTACAGCGGGGAAATTGACAAACATCGAGAAAGCAATACATGCATATACTATTTATAGCATCCCATCTTTCTAACATCTGTAATGCTACATGGTCTAATAATAAAATGCTACTTCCTACATATAATTGTTGCATCATAATTATATCATGCTCATGTGCTCATGCCACCTTGCATTTGAGCATCATATAAACCCTTTTTCTTTTGGTTCTTATCTCATATGCATTAATTGATTGTAATTGCCTCTTGTTACATTGTAGTTGGTTCTTGATAAATGCTTGATGCCCAAGTTGAGTTGGGGGCATATCTTTTGTTAACTCCACCACCTTTCTTTGTCACCACCCCGTAATTCCAGCATCCAACTAAATGTGAGCGTTGCATTTATTTGGGTTTACCTCTAGCTCATGTGGGTTGGGATGGGTCCACTTACAATTCCACATGTTCCCATATATGCACCATGTTGTTTTCACATTATTGGTATATGAGAGCCACATGGCCACCTTTGCATGCTATGTGAGTGGTACCCCTTTTCAAGCTTCCATATGGGTTGATTTTGAATGAATGCTCATGTTGGAATATTTTTGAGGATATTATGCACCTAGTGGGACATACACACTAGCATGTCCAAATTATATTCAAATATGGGCATCCTCCATCTACTCCACATGGAACATTCCCCTTTTCTTTTGGCTTGGCCTAGATCCATAATTTTGGAATGCATGTGAATAAATGCCATGAGACTTTATTATTGTTTTAACAAAAATAAACATGGCATTTATTGCTATGCATGGGCCACGCAAGTTCACCACCATCGTTTCTCCTTTGGTTTTTCTTTGATTTTTGAGTGGATCATGGTCTTTTGGGATCATGTCAAATAGCTCTATTCTTTTGCTCTTGCTAAACCTAACCATCTTGACCGTTTGCTCCTTTCTCCTTGTTGCTTGATCTTGCTCTTGCTCATGTTAAAACCCTAACCCTACCACCTTACCCCTACCCTAAACCCTCATCTCCCTTTCTCTCTACCTAACCTTACCACCCTAACCACCCCATGTCGAGGCACCACCCTAGCCCTAGTCTAACCCATATACCCTAACCTAACCCGAGCCACCCCCTCTCCAACCCTAGCTCCATGCCACCCCGAGCCTCCCCCTCTCGGCCTCTCATTCTCTTTCGCTGCCAGGCAGGCCCCACACCGTGCCACCCCACCCCACCCCATCCTCGCAGTCGGGCCTAGCTGCAGCTTCCCTGCCCTCCCTAACCTACCGAGCACGTGAGCGTGAGGAGGAGAAAAAGAAAAGGTGGCCGAGCCACCTTTTTCCTCCACCGTGCCCCCATGTGCATCCTACCCTCCCCCTCTTCTTATCTACCCCTCTCTCCCGGCCTCTGCCGTCTCTCAGCCCCGTTTCCCATGCCCCTGCATCGTCCCTCTCTTCCCTGCCACCACCTCTCCTCCATCACCGGCCACCACGTCGGTGTCGACGTCCATCTCTTGCACAAGACGGCGGGCGTGGCGTTGATGGTGTCGAGGAAGGCCACGTGGACCCTGGCGTCGTTCATGTGCACGTAGCGAGGAGGAGGTGCCTCTGCAGCCGCGGAACGCCGCCACACGCTGACGAAACCCTAGCTCACGGGCGTCTGCGCCGTCGCTGATCCGCCGCTCCTTGGCCCGATCCGACCCCTCCGGCAGCCCCGCGGTGAGCTCCCTAACCTCCCTGACAACACCCCTCCGTTCGAAGCTTCCTGGTCGCGCCGGACCTTTTTCCGAGCAGTCTCGATGTGCCGGCGTGCGCGTGCGTTTGCTCGTCGCTGCACCGCAGAAGGAATACCTAGCCGCACCTGCGGTTCTTAACACCATTCCCCCATCCACCGAAGTGGTTCTGCCCCTCTGCGTGCGAGCGAGCGCTCGTGGGTTCGAACCCCCGCGGCGTCGCGCACCTTCCTGTCGTTCTCGTCAGTTTCGTCAGAGAAGAAACACAGTAGCAGCGGCATTCTTGCAGATAACCCCCCCAAACCTTTTTCCTCAACCCGCAATCCACCAGGTCCCACCTGTCATCGTCGCGGGGCTTTTTACAAAAAGGGACCTAGGTTTCCAGCCCCTCAACCCGCAGCCCCTAGATCCCCCACGTGGCTCCCCCCGTTTCGCTCGTTGTCGCGTGGGCCTCTTTTGGCGCCGGACCCACCGGTCAGTCCCTATGGCTGGCTGAGCGCGCGGTAGCAAAAGACCTGGCGCGCGTAGTGGCACTAGCTCAAAGAGGTCCCACCTGTCTATGCCTGTGGCTAGGTTTCTCCGGGTGGAAAAAGTATCTGCATTTATCTGTTTTATAAAATGAATTTCAGAAATGTTTAAATATGAATTTAAATTCTGTTTTAATAACTTTTAATTGGTAATTCGAAATTTGACAAATAATATATGTTTTTGAATCAGAAAAATGTGAGGATTTCAAATCTGCCATCCAAATCAATGTTTGACTAATTTAAATTTTTCGAAATTGTTTAAATTGCAATAAAAATGCCTTTTCTCAATTAATTAATAACTTTAGTTCTATAACTCCAAATTGGACAAATAATATGTCTAAATCGATCAGTGCGACGAGCCCGTTCTAACTATGCATTCCATGTTTTGAATTGCAGCATGCATCATATAGATATTAAGTGGACAGCAAGTGTTATGGGAGCAAATCATGACTAAAACCTAATAAAATGCTTTATTCTTGTACCCCACACCTCACCCATGCCATGCTACATTATTGCCATGTAAATTGTGCACCATTCATCATGGCATGCTTGTTTGCTTGTCGCATTTTATTCATATGCTTGTGCACTTTATTTATGTTGGCCCTTGTTTGTTTGGTTCTTCTTCGAATAGACGCCAAGCAGGGGAAATATCAGGAATCCCAGGAGTACTACCCAGATCCGTCTCTCGCTTCAACTGAGCTGCCAGGCAAGCACTACCACATGCTTGCATACATATAGTACCTATTGCCTCTATCTTATTCTTGCATCATTGAGTCGTGATTGCATTAAATGGAATCCCAAGTACCGCATAGCCTTTACTTTAAACCCCACCGAAACTTGTTCCTCCATCCCATGAGCCATTACTACAGGAGTTGTTTGAGCCATGCGAGTCGTAGAACAATATGTGTAGGGTATTTGCGTGTCTGATGGATAACGAGGTACCTAAACAACTTAACGGAGTAGTAATGGGATAACTAATGAAAGAGGCACCGGTGGGCAATATCTGTTATTTGGTTTTTCATGCTCACTTGTGTCCCATAGGACCCCGAGTACTTGATTCATGTTCCTTGACTATTCGCGCTATCCACATCCGGGAGGCCGTGGACCCCCCTGAGCCAAAGCTTGATTCATTTCTATTTCTTGGGGCCACAAACTAGTTTGGGGTTTTACTACTATCCTATACTTATGCCATGCTTTACTGTTTTATTTACGATTGTGCGTGGAGCACCTATACTGTTTTGGATCATGACACGTTTTCGCTGTATCGACAAGCCCAGTCACACTTTCGGGTTCCCAGTCGTTTACCGCCGTCCACACAAACCCTAGGTCCGTTCCAGAGCCGGCCAACTTCATTGCGGGTAGCTTAGTGGGGTGGCCCCCTAAAATATTTTATGAATCCTGTGATCGCTTTGTCGTGAATGCCTCGTTGGGTTTTGAGTTGGTTTTTCCGAGGTTGATCGAGTGTGTGTTGCTATTTGTGCACCCCTGCAGGGTAAATCTTTCTGAAAGTCGTGTTCGCGGTTATGGACGACTTAGAGCACAGTTTCTCGATCATAGACAAGTATAACTAAAGTACCGCTTTAAATCTGACTAAATACCTGACTAGTAAATAGTGCAATACTCATGGAATGGTTAATAAAACTGCCAACAGATGGGTTGTTCGTCCGCTTTCTCGTTGGTAAGCGAGAAGGAGGATGGATCTGTTACTTTATACTATTATAACTGTTGATACTAATTAACGGGCATCCGTCTATCATTGGTTAGGCGGATGGTTAGCGAGTATCTATAGACTTGTTAGTTATTATCTTTTGCTGCAATTGCGTCACCCTAGGTATATGTCCCCTTTAGAGGCATAAAGACTTGCTGAGTACCCCTAGGGTCTCACACGATAAATTGTTTGATTCAGATGAACAGGTGTATTCGCAAGATGGATACTGGGTGGAGGAGTCTGATGATGTTGGCAACGATCACTTGGTGTAGTGATTCTGGGGATGGGGATCCGCGAGATCTGTGGGCGGGATGTGTTTATTTATGTGGCATCTTATGCCGATTTGCTTCTTATCCATACTCGGATGTTGTTTTCCGCTTCCGCCTGATACTCTGATGTTTGATGTATGAGGAGCCATCTTAAACTATTATCTATATCTAGGATATTTGGATCTTGCCGTATGGTGTTGCAATATTTCTATTTCTTTTAGATGGAATGGCTCTGAGAACTATTGTAAGGTAGCTTCCATAGATACTCACTTGTGTATGTATTTGATCTCTTCGCATGTTTCCTACGCCGCTCGCTCTTGTCCTGATGTCTTGGAAGTGGTTAGGACGGCCGACGGGTCTACACGTGGGCGGTCCCCTGGGCCCCCGCTGTACTATTTTAACCACTTCCGTTTCATCCAGGCTTGAACTTAGAGCGTAGGGTCCGAGGTTGTTATACTAATCATCTTGACTCCTTTGGAACTTGATTGGGCATTACAACATTATACATAGACCACCATCCAACTGCATCTATGACTAATAATCCACCTTCAAGTTATCATCCGAACCCCCTCCAGTATTAAGTTGCAAGCAACAGATTATTTCTTTACGAACTGCGTGTAATGTAAACAATACGATTGTTCTATGAAGAAAGGATTGTTGTTTTCTCCCTAGTAGCAACAACACATCTAGTACCTTAGGGATTTCTGTCACTTCCACAGATTACCAGAGGCATTAACCCACTATCGAGCATAAATACTAACTCTTGGAGTTGCTAGCATCTACTTGGCCAAGATAGCTACTTACAACGGAAAGCATGCAAGATCACAAATAACAAAGACATGATAGAATCAATAATCAATCTGAAATAGCATCTCAATATCCATCGGATCCCCGCAAACACGACATGTAGAATTACAGATAGATGATCTTGATCATGAACAAAGCTCAAAAGATCTAAAAAATGAAAGCACAAAGGAGGAGAACCAGCCATCTAGCTACAACATGGACAAGTAGTCTAGAGATGAACTACTCACGCATCACACCGGAGGCTTGCATGATGATGAAGAAGGCCTCCAGGGTGAATTCCCCTCTTCGGCAGGGTGCCGGTAAGAGCTTCAGATCCCTCCCGATCTAGGGATAGAGACGACGGCGGCTATAGACTCTTTCTTTGATTTTTGATTGGGTACTTAGGGTTTTGGTATCGGAGGCATCTTATAGGCAGAAGGAGAGGCCGAGGGGGTGCTGGGGTCAGCCAGACCACCCCCTGGCGTGGGCCAGGCCTGGCTGCACGGCTAGGTGGTGTGTCCGGACCCTAGCCCTTCTCCATGTCGTATTCCGGCATCAGATGTCTTCCCGAAAAATAGGCACTTTGGCTTTTGTCTCGTCCAATTCCGAGAATATTCATTTTCTGACTTTCCTGGAACCAGAAACAGCAGAAAATAGACAGCTGGCACTGGGGCTCTTGTTAATAGGTTAGTCCAAGAAATCATATGAAAAGTACTCCAAAGTGTGGACAAAACACAAGAAAGTAGATAAAACCAAGCATGGAACATCAAAAATTATAGATACATTTGCAATGTATCAGCATCCCCAAGCTTAACTCCTGCTCGTCCTCGAGTAGGTAAGTGATAAAAAGAAAGAATATTTTTTGAGGTGACATGCACCATCAAAGACTTGATCAAAGTATTTGTAAAACATTCAAGGTGGGGATCATACTACTTCAATCATAACATGAAAGACAAAGTTCTAGCAATAAGACAAAGAAACTATGATGCAACATGAAAAGGCACAAACAAAAGATTCATGAATAACAATGCTTTGCAAGACGTTTGTTTGTTTCACATAAAGAAAACATAGCATAGTGGCATCCAGCTTGTCCCTCATAGAGTAGAAAATATAAATGCATAGGACACCTTCAAGGTTCATAAGAGTGACTAGATACAAATAGTTTAAAACAAGCAATATCAAGTTATGCATCAATCAACTAGTCTTGGGACAATGCACATAGAACTAAGAATGGCCACTATGCTCTCAAAGTAGGTGCATAAAGGTAGAAGGTGGAGAATCAATATATAAGTGGAAGAAATGCCTTCATAGAAGCTAGCATTGCGTGGCCGCACCCGCAGCAGGCCCAGCAACCGCCCAGACATCATCGTTCGCCGCCTCGTGACCAACAGACCGGAGGAAGAGCGTCGAACACCGCTGTCCGCGTGCAGTTCACCACACGCTTCCGACCAGTAGAGACTCCGCCTTGCCGCGCCTTTAAGCCCCAGGGGACCACCGGGGAACAGAGCATCCATCGCCGCCCTCGCCCATGCCGAGAGAGCCCCGCAGCGTCGTTGCCTGCTCTGCCCCCTCGTCGACCCTACATAAAGCGGCCACCCCAGCCCCATTTCTCCACACTCACCCACTCTCCACCTCTCACTGAACCTTACCCACCTCTAGCCGAAGCCGCTCGAGCTCTGTCTCACCGGAATTGGAGCCGAAGCCGCCGCAGCAGGAGGAGAAGGGCGTTTGCGATTTAGGGCACCCCAAGCTCCGCCGCAACCGCGCCTCGCCTCGCTTTCGTCTAGCAGCCCGTTTGCCCGCCACACCGACCTTGCTGGAGCCCTGGTATGCCCCCTATCGACCCCCACCGCCGCGTCTAGGTCACGTTCTCGCTGGAGTGATCCATCGTCAGCGATGACTCGCCACCGTTGGATCCCCTTTAGATCGTGTGACCTAGGATGCTAGATACCGCTTCGGTAAATTTGTGCTGCTGACCAGTGGATCGCGCTTGTCAGGCAGCCCGCTGCGTGCACTGTGCGTAGATGGGCTGGCCCAGTTAGTTCCCACATGTGTTAAAGTTTCAAATTTAGTTTTTTTATTAGAGTTAATCTAGTTTATGTCCACTAGTTTAAAAATCAGTTCAGAGAGTTTGACAAATCTAAATTGCATGAAACCAATTTGGCCTAAAAGGTATTGAAATAATCTATCCAAGCCCGTTGGATTTAGTTCAATCAGAGTTATAGATCTCTCCTAGTAAAAATAACAAAACAGAAACATTTGCACTTGCAAATTTTTTATAAAATCAACCAAGATAGATTTTCAGTTGATTCCAACTCTCAAAATTCACATTTCATCATACCTATCTGAATATGCAATAATATTAAGGCTTACATGAAGTGACTTTGGACTAGTACCAAAATAATGCTTTATAGGCATTTCTAGTCACTTTAAATCATTAAATAATGAACTTAAACCAAAGTAATTATGATCCAACCCTTAAATCACATTCCCACAAGCTAGAATATGTGATGATGACATGTGTCCACATGATCCCATATTTTAAGTGGTGAATATTAAATCTTAGTTAATTTTTCAATGAGTAGAAATTACTTTTCTAAATTAAAAAGAGTGAAACTATTAAATTAAACTTGTGATGCTTGAGATGGTAATAGATCATCAAATGTGTGTCTTAAAATGCTAATTAGACTAGTTAAGTATTGTTTGGTGATTGTGTACTCCATATGTATTTATAGACGATAGTACGGACCAAGTCTACGAGGAGGAGGAGTTCTACCAAGAAGAAGAAGAAGAAAACTTCAACCACTGCACCAACCAAGGCAAGCCACCATTGACAATGCAAGGTATTGTAGCAAACTAGAATTAAGCTAGTTAACTTGATCCAAGATGCTATAGGCATGTTGGAGTCATATCACTTTGACTATTAGTTACCCCAAGTCTTAGTTACAAGCTTTACTTCCCTTACTTTACCCAAAGTTCTTTACTTGTTTTGAAGGTAGCATAAAGAGTATAAAACTTGACCTATTTAGAACCCCTTTTGATGTCATTCTGTGGCATGAGATTGAACCCATCTTTTCCACCTTAGTGAACACTCTTAACTTAGTAGTAGAGTAGACCAAAAACTTGAGTCACTTTAGATGGGAGCACTTGGTGAAAATGAATTGTGAAAACCTTGGAATGATGAGTCATTCTATTGAAAGGTTTTGACATGTGTTGAGAAACACAAATGGTTTATGATGATGAAAATGATGAGGCATGAGCCTTAACCCCTTTATAAAACTGATGGTTGGATTCGGATGCGATACCATTCCAAATTTACCGTAGAACCACACTACCTGAATTGGGTAAGGCATAGCTGGATATTTATATGCATTAGTATTAGTTCCCTCGTGGGAGAGGTTTGAGCTGAGGCTACGTCTCAATGTTGTCCACCTATGAAGTGCCCAAGATGACTGATGGTCATGGTTGGGAGGCCATGCTCATAGGAGAGGTGCTTATACTAGGGTGTGTAAAGGGAAAGTTATGTTTGATTATCTGCATACTAAGTATGATGATTCAAGGTTATCCCTGACAGATGTATCGAATCTTGTGGTGAAAGTGTTCCACCTCTGCAGAGAGTCAAACTATTCGAATACCCGCGTCCGCGGTTATGGACAGTTGGAATGGCCATACTGTTTCGTTGTTAGATGTTTTCCAAACAACTTATGAAATGAATGATGAATCTTGACTTGACCACAACAGGGTTGTGTTTATGACAATAGCTTCCCAACTTATGTGATTCTAGAACTTTATTTTATCTTTCTTTGCTTCAGAACTCAGCTTAGGTTTCAAACTTAACTTTATAGTTAAACTTAGATTTAGCACTTTAACCTAGAACTATATTACTTGTTAGAGGTAGTTTGCGAGTACTTAAAGAGTACTCATGGCTTCTGTCCCTGGCTATTCTCATGGCCAGACTACGAAGGAGACTATCAAGATAATGGCCAGCAAGACGGCTATGATAACTAGGACTATCTGCCTTCATCAGCATTGCCTGTGCCCCTGAAGATGGACCCCACCGCTACACTTATCTTTTAATTCCGCTGCTTGTTGTATTAAGACTAGATCATGAGATCCTTATTTGTGTAAGACCTTATGTATGGTTTGTAATGGATGATGTATTGTGATATCCAATTCGTTATGTCTCACAAAAATGGTAATCCTAGGATTGCGAGGTATGGCATAACGGGCATCTGGGATTAAAAATCCGGGTGTTAACACATAGACCGCCATCCAACTGCATGTATGACTAATAATCCACCTTCAGGTTATCATCCGAACCCCCTCCAGTATTAAGTTGCAAGGAACAGATTATTGCTTTACGAACGGCATGTAGTGTAAACAATACGATTGTTCTATGAACAAAGGATTGTTGTTTTCTTCGTATTAGCAACAACACATCTAGTACCTTAGAGATTTCCGTCAGTTCCCCAGATAACCAGAGGCATGAACCCACTATCGAGCATAAATACTAACTCTTGGAGTTGCTAGCATCTACTTGGCCAAGATAGCTACTAACAACAGAAAGCATGCAAGATCACAAATAACAAAGACATGATAGAATCAATAATCAATCTGAAACAACATCTCAATATCCATCGAATCCCCGCAAACACAACATGTAGAATTACAAATAGATGATCTTGATCATGAACGGAGCTCACAAGATCTAAATATGAAAGCACAAAGGAGGAGAACCAGCCATCTAGCTACTACATGGACCCATAGTCCGGAGATGAACTACTCAGGCATCACACCGGAGGCTTGCATGATGATGAAGAAGGCCTCCAGGGTGAATTCCCCTCTCCGGCACGGTGCCGGGAAGAGCTTCAGATCGCTCCTGATCTAGGGACAGAGACGGCGGTGGCTACAGACTCTTTCACGGATTTTTGATCGGGTACTTAGGGTTTTGGTATCGGCGGCATCTTATGGGCGGAAGGAGAGGCCGAGGGGGTGCTGGGGTCGGCCAGACCACCCCCTGGCACGGGCCAGGCCTAGCCGCGCGGCTAGGTGGTGTGGCCGGCCCCTATCCCTTCTCCGTCTCGTATTCTAGAATCAGATGTCTTCCGGAAAAATAAGCACTTTGGCTTTTGTCCCGTCCAATTCCGAGAATATTCATTTTCTGACATTCCTAGAACCAAAAATAGCATAAAACAGGCAACTGGCACTCTGGCTCTTGTTAATACGTTAGTCCAACAAATCATATGAAAAGTACTCCAAAGTATGGACAAAACACAAGAAAGTAGATAAAACCAAGCATGGAACATCAAAAATTATAGATACATTTGCAATGTATCAACCCACCAGACAGTCAATTATCGAGAACGAGTGAGAGTTTGGAATGATTCAACTTATTGCTAATAATATGCATGCCTGAAAATTTGACCGTGTTTTGAAAACAATCAAAGAGACTATGACTCACCGTGTTTTGAATGTTTGGTTGTGCTTCGAAATTAACTTCACACCTTGCGATAATCTGTTTAGTTAACGTTCCAGGCAGTCAATGTACCAAGAATGAGTGAGAGTTTGGAATGATTGAACTTATTGCTAAGAATGTGCATGCCTAGAAATTTGACTGTGTTTTGAAAACAATCAAAGTGGCTATGGCTCACCGCATTTTCAAATTATCCATACATTTCGAAATTAACTTCACACCTTGCTAAAATATATTTAGTGGACCCACCACCAGGCAGTCAATGCATGGAGATGAGTGAGTGTTTGGAAAGATTCAACTTCTTGCTAAGAATATGCATGCCTCGAAATTTAATCATGTTTTGAAAACAATCAAAGAGACTATGACTCACCGTGTTTTGAAAGTTTGGTTGTGATTCGAAATTAACTTAACACCTTGCGATAATATGTTTAGTGAACGTACCAGGAAGTCAATGTACCGAGAATGAGTTAGAGTTTGGAATGATTGAACTTATTGTTAAGAATGTGCATGCCTAGAAATTTGACCGTGTTTTGAAAACAATCAAAGTGGCTATGGCTCACCGTGTTTTGAAATTTTCCATACGTTTCGAAATTAACTTCACACCATGCTAAAACCTATTTAGTGGACCCACCACCAGGCAGTCAATGTACGGAGATGAGTAACAGTTTGGAACGATTCAACTTCTTTCTAAGAATATGCATGCCTCGAAATTTGATCGTGTTTTGATAACAATCAAAGAGACTTTGACTCACCGTATTTTGAAAGTTTGGTTCTGTTTCGAAATTAACTTCACACCTTGTGATAATCTGTTTAGTGAACGTACCAGGAAGTCAATGTACCGAGAATGAGTGAGAGTTTGGAATGATTGAACTTATTGCTAAGAATGTGCATGCCTAGAAATTTGACCATGTTTTCAAAACAATCAAAGTGGCTATGGCTCACCGTGTTTTGAAATTTTCCATACGTTTCGAAATTAACTTCACACCCTGCTAAAATCTATTTAGTAGACCCACCACTAGGCAGTCAATGTATGGAGATGAGTGAGAGTTTGGAAAGATTCAACTTCTTGCTAAGAATATGCATGCCTCGAAATTTGATTGTGTTTTGAAAACAATCAAAGAGACTATGACTCACCGTGTTTGAAACTTTTGGCTGTGTTTCAAAATTAACTTCACACCTTGCGAAAATCAGTTCAGTGGACCCACCATAAGGAAGTCAATGTATGGAGATGACTGAGAGTTTGGAATGATTCAACTTATTGCTAAGAATATGCATGCCTAAAAATTTGACCGTGTTTTGAAAACAATCAAAGAGACTGACTCACCATGTTTTGAAAGTTTGGTTGTGTTTCGAAATTAATGTCACACCTTGTGATAATCTGTTTAGTGAACATACCAGGCAGTCAATGTATCGAGAACGAGTGAGAGTTTGGAATGATTCAACTTATTTCTAAGAATATGCATGCCTAGAAATTTAACCGTGTTTTGAAAACAATCAAAGTGGCTATGGCTCACGGTGTTTTGAAATTTTGCGTGTGTTTTGAAATTAACTTTACACCTTGCAAAAATCTGTTCAATGGATCCACCGGATAGTCAATGTATCGAGAACGACTTAGAGTTTGGAATGATTCAACTTATTGCTAAGAATATGCATGCCTAAAAATTTGACCATGTTTTGAAAACAATCAAAGAGACTGACTCACCATGTTTTGAAAGTTTGGCTGTGTTTCGAAATTAATATCACACCTTCTGATAATCTGTTTAGTGAACGTACCAGGCAGTCAATGTATCGAGAACGAGCGAGAGTTTGGAATGATTCAACTTATTTCTAAGAATATGCATGCCTAGAAATTTAACCGTGTTTTGAAAACAATCAAAGTGGCTATGGCTCACCGCGTTTTGAAATTTTGCGCGCGTTTCGAAATTAATTTCACACCTTGCAAAAATCTGTTCACTGGACCCACCAGGCAATCAATGTATCGAGAATGAGTGAGAGTTTGGAATGATTCAACTTATTGCTAAGAATATGCATGCTTAACAATTTGACCCCGTGTTTTGAAAACAATCAAAGAGACTCTGACTCACCATGTTTTCAATGTTTGGTTGTGTTCCGAAATTAACTTCACACCTTGCGATAATCTATTTAGTGAATGTACCAGGCAGTCAATGTATCGAGAATGAGTGAGAGTTTGGAATGATTGAACTTATTGCTAATAATGTGCATGCCTATAAATTTGACCGTGTTTTAAAAACAATCAAAGTGGTTATGGCTCACCGCGTTTTGAAATTTTCCATACGTTTCGAAATTAACTTCACACCTTGCTAAAATCTGTTTGGTGGACCCACCACCAGGCAATCAATGTATGGAGACGAGTGAGAGTTTGGAATGATTCAACTTATTGCTAAGAATATGCATGCCTAAAAATTGGATCGTGTTTTGAAAATAATCAAAGAGACAATGATTCACCTTTGTTTTGAAAGTTTGGCTATGTTCAAAGTTAACTTCACACCTTGCGATAATCTGTTTAGTGAACATACCAGGCAGTCAATGTATTGAGAACGAGTGAGAGTTTGGAATGATTCAACTTATTGCTAAGAATATGCATGCCTAGAAAGTTGACCGTGTTTTGAAAACAATCAAAGTGGCTATGGCACACCGCGTTTTGAAATTTTCCATATGTTTCGAAATTAACTTCACACCTTGCTAAAATCTATTTAGTAGGCCCACCACGAGGTAGTGAATGTACGGAGATGAGTGAGAGTTTGGAAAGATTCAACTTCTTGCTAAGAATATGCATGCCTTGAAATTTTATCGTGTTTTGAAAACAATCAAATAGACTATGACTCACCGTGTTTGAAAATTTTGGTTGTGTTTCAAAATTAACTTCACAGGTTGCGAAAATCTGTTCAGTGGACCCACCATCAGGCAGTCAACGTATGGATATGAGTGAGAGTTTGGAATGATTCAACTTATTGCTAAGAATATGCATGCCTAAAAATTTGACCGTGTTTTGAAAACAATCAAAGAGACTATGACTCACCGTGTTTTGAAATTTTGGCTATTTTCGAAATTAACTTCACACATTGCGATAATCTTTTCAGTGGAACCACCAGGCGGTCAATGTATCCAGAACGAGTGAGAGTTTGGAATGATTCAAATTATTGCTAAGAATATGCATGCCTAGAAATTTGCCCGTGTTTTGAAAACAATCAAAGTGGCTACGGCTCACCGCATTTTGAAATTTTGCGTACGTTTCGAAATTAACTTCACACCTTGCGAAAATCTGTTCTGTGGACCCACCTCCAGGAAGTTAATGTATGGAGAAGAGTGAGATTTTGGAAATATTCAACTTCTTGCTAAGATTATGCATGCCTAGAAATTGAACCGTGTTTTGAAAATAATCAAAGAGGCTATGACTCACCGTGTTTGGAAATTTTGGCTGTGTTTTGAAATTAACTTCACACCTTGTAAAAATCTGTTCAGCGGACCCACCACCAGGTAGTCAATGTATGGATACGAGTGAGAGTTTGGAAAGATTCAACTTCTTGCTAAGAATATGCATGCCTAGAAATTTGACCGTGTTTTGAAAACCACCAAAGAGACTATGACTCACCGTGTATTGAAATATTGGATGTGTTTCGAAATTAACTTCACACCTTGCCATAATCTGTTTAGAGCACCTACCAGGCAACCAATGTATCAAGAATGCGTGAGATTTGTTTTGCAAGATTCAACTTCTTGCTATGAATATGCATCCCTCGAAATTCGACCGTGTTTTGGAAACAATCAAAGATACTATGACTCACTATGTTTTGAAATTTTGGCTGTGTTTCGAAATTAACTTCACACCTTGTGA
This sequence comes from Avena eriantha, assembly GCA_910589775.1. Classification (NCBI taxonomy): domain Eukaryota; kingdom Viridiplantae; phylum Streptophyta; class Magnoliopsida; order Poales; family Poaceae; genus Avena; species Avena eriantha. The sequence continues at coordinate 34,977,053 of OU342746.1, read as the reverse complement.
TAATATGTTAAGTGGACCCACCACCAGGCCATAGTCAATGGATCGAGAACTGGTGAGAGTTTGGAAAGATTCAACTTCTTTCTAAGAATATGCATGCCTAGAAATTTGACCGTGTTTTGAAAACAATCAAAGTGGCTATGCCTCACCGCGTTTTGAAATTTTGCGTGCATTTCGAAATTAATTTCACACCTTGCAAAAATCTTTTCAGTGGACCCACTAGGCAATCAATGTATCGAGAATGAGTAAGAGTATGGAGTGATTCAACTTATTGCTAAGAATATGCTTGCTTACAAATTTGACCCTGTTTTTTGAAAACAATCAAAGAGACTCTGACTCACCTTGTTTTGAAAGTTTGGTTGTGTTTCGAAATTAACTTCACACCTTGCGCTAATCTATTCAGTGAACGTACCAGGCAGTCAATGTATCGATAATGAGTGAGTGTTTGGAATGATTCAACTTATTTCCAAGAATATGCATGCGTAGAAATTTGACCATGTTTTGAAAACAATCAAACTGGCTATGGCTCACCGTGTTTTGAAATTTTGCGTACGTATCAAAATTAACTTCACACCTTGCGAAAATCTGTTCTATGGACCCACCTCCAGGCAGTTAATGTATGGAGACGAGTGAGACTTTGGAAAGATTCAACTTCTTTCTAAGAATATGCATGCCTAGAAATTGGACCGTTTTTTGAAAACAATCAAAGAGGCTATGACTCATCGTGTTTGGAAATTTTGGCTGTGTTTCGAAATTAACTTCACACCTTGCAAAAATCTGTTTAGTGAGAGTGACAGTTTGGAATGATTCAACTTATTGCTAAGAATATGCATGCATAAAAATTGGATCATGTTTTGAAAATAATCAAAGAGACAATGATTCACCCTTGTTTTGAAAGTCTGGCTATGTTCAAAGTTAACTTCACACCTTGCGATAATCTGTTTAGTGAACATACCAGGCTGCCAATGTCTCGAGAACGAGTGAGAGTTTGGAATGATTCAACTTATTGCTAAGAATATGCATGCCTAGAAAGTTGACCATGTTTTGAAAACAATCAAAGTGGCTATGGCTCACCGTGTTTTGAAATATTGCATAAGTTTTGAAATTAACTTCACACTTTGCGAGTGAGAATGAGTGAGAGTTATTTGGCAAGATTAAACTTCTTGCTAAGAATATGCTTGCTTACAAATTTGACCCTGTCTTTTGAAAACAATCAAAGAGACTCTGACTCACCTTGTTTTGAAAGTTTGGTTGTGTTTCGAAATTAACTTCACACCTTGCGCTAATCTATTCAGTGAACGTACCAGGCAGTCAATGTATCGATAATGAGTGAGTGTTTGGAATGATTCAACTTATTTCCAAGAATATGCATGCGTAGAAATTTGACCATGTTTTGAAAACAATCAAACTGGCTATGGCTCACCGTGTTTTGAAATTTTGCGTACGTATCAAAATTAACTTCACACCTTGCGAAAATCTGTTCTATGGACCCACCTCCAGGCAGTTAATGTATGGAGACGAGTGAGACTTTGGAAAGATTCAACTTCTTTCTAAGAATATGCATGCCTAGAAATTGGACCGTTTTTTGAAAACAATCAAAGAGGCTATGACTCATCGTGTTTGGAAATTTTGGCTGTGTTTCGAAATTAACTTCACACCTTGCAAAAATCTGTTTAGTGAGAGTGATAGTTTGGAATGATTCAACTTATTGCTAAGAATATGCATGCATAAAAATTGGATCATGTTTTGAAAATAATCAAAGAGACAATGATTCACCCTTGTTTTGAAAGTCTGGCTATGTTCAAAGTTAACTTCACACCTTGCGATAATCTGTTTAGTGAACATACCAGGCTGCCAATGTCTCGAGAACGAGTTTGAGTTTGGAATGATTCAACTTATTGCTAAGAATATGCATGCCTAGAAAGTTGACCATGTTTTGAAAACAATCAAAGTGGCTATGGCTCACCGTGTTTTGAAATATTGCATAAGTTTTGAAATTAACTTCACACTTTGCGAGTGAGAATGAGTGAGAGTTATTTGGCAAGATTAAACTTCTTGCTAAGAATATGCACGCCTAGAAATATGACCATGTTTTGAAAACAAACAAAAAGACTATGACTCACCGTGTTTTGAAATTTTGGCTATTTTCGAAATTAACTTCACACATTGCGATAATCTTTTCAGTGGAACCACCAGGCGGTCAATGTATCCAGAACGAGTGAGATTTTGGAATGATTCAAATTATTGCTAAGAATATGCATGCCTAGAAATTTGCCCGTGTTTTGAAAACAATCAAAGTGGCTACGGCTCACCGCATTTTGAAATTTTGCGTACGTTTCGAAATTAACTTCACACCTTGCGAAAATCTGTTCTGTGGACCCACCTCCAGGAAGTTAATGTATGGAGAAGAGTGAGATTTTGGAAATATTCAACTTCTTGCTAAGATTATGCATGCCTAGAAATTGGACCGTGTTTTGAAAACAATCAAAGAGGCTATGACTCACCGTGTTTGGAAATTTTGGCTGTGTTTTGAAATTAACTTCACACCTTGCAAAAATCTGTTCAGCGGACCCACCACCAGGCAGTCAATGTATGGATACGAGTGAGAGTTTGGAAAGATTCAACTTCTTGCTAAGAATATGCATGCCTAGAAATTTGACCGTGTTTTGAAAACCACCAAAGAAGCTATGACTCACCGTGTATTGAAATATTGGATGTGTTTCGAAATTAACTTCACACCTTGCCATAATCTGTTTAGAGCACCTACCAGGCAACCAATGTATCAAGAATGCGTGAGATTTGTTTTGCAAGATTCAACTTCTTGCTATGAATATGCATCCCTCGAAATTCGACCGTGTTTTGGAAACAATCAAAGATACTATGACTCACTATGTTTTGAAATTTTGGCTGTGTTTCGAAATTAACTTCACACCTTGTGATAATATGTTAAGTGGACCCACCACCAGGCCATAGTCAATGGATCGAGAACTGGTGAGAGTTTGGAAAGATTCAACTTCTTTCTAAGAATATGCATGCCTAGAAATTTGACCGTGTTTTGAAAACAATCAAAGTTGCTATGCCTCACCGCGTTTTGAAATTTTGCGTGCATTTCGAAATTAATTTCACACCTTGCAAAAATCTTTTCAGTGGACCCACTAGGCAATCAATGTATCGAGAATGAGTAAGAGTATGGAGTGATTCAACTTATTGCTAAGAATATGCTTGCTTACAAATTTGACCCTGTCTTTTGAAAACAATCAAAGAGACTCTGACTCACCTTGTTTTGAAAGTTTGGTTGTGTTTCGAAATTAACTTCACACCTTGCGCTAATCTATTCAGTGAACGTACCAGGCAGTCAATGTATCGATAATGAGTGAGTGTTTGGAATGATTCAACTTATTTCCAAGAATATGCATGCGTAGAAATTTGACCATGTTTTGAAAACAATCAAACTGGCTATGGCTCACCGTGTTTTGAAATTTTGCGTACGTATCAAAATTAACTTCACACCTTGCGAAAATCTGTTCTATGGACCCACCTCCAGGCAGTTAATGTATGGAGACGAGTGAGACTTTGGAAAGATTCAACTTCTTTCTAAGAATATGCATGCCTAGAAATTGGACCGTTTTTTGAAAACAATCAAAGAGGCTATGACTCATCGTGTTTGGAAATTTTGGCTGTGTTTCGAAATTAACTTCACACCTTGCAAAAATCTGTTTAGTGAGAGTGACAGTTTGGAATGATTCAACTTATTGCTAAGAATATGCATGCATAAAAATTGGATCATGTTTTGAAAATAATCAAAGAGACAATGATTCACCCTTGTTTTGAAAGTCTGGCTATGTTCAAAGTTAACTTCACACCTTGCGATAATCTGTTTAGTGAACATACCAGGCTGCCAATGTCTCGAGAACGAGTTTGAGTTTGGAATGATTCAACTTATTGCTAAGAATATGCATGCCTAGAAAGTTGACCATGTTTTGAAAACAATCAAAGTGGCTATGGCTCACCGTGTTTTGAAATATTGCATAAGTTTTGAAATTAACTTCACACTTTGCGAGTGAGAATGAGTGAGAGTTATTTGGCAAGATAAAACTTCTTGCTAAGAATATGCACGCCTAGAAATATGACCATGTTTTGAAAACAAACAAAAAGACTATGACTCACCGTGTTTTGAAATTTTGGCTATTTTCGAAATTAACTTCACACATTGCGATAATCTTTTCAGTGGAACCACCAGGCGGTCAATGTATCCAGAACGAGTGAGAGTTTGGAATGATTCAAATTATTGCTAAGAATATGCATGCCTAGAAATTTGCCCGTGTTTTGAAAACAATCAAAGTGGCTACGGCTCACCGCATTTTGAAATTTTGCGTACGTTTCGAAATTAACTTCACACCTTGCGAAAATCTGTTCTGTGGACCCACCTCCAGGAAGTTAATGTATGGAGAAGAGTGAGATTTTGGAAATATTCAACTTCTTGCTAAGATTATGCATGCCTAGAAATTGGACCGTGTTTTGAAAACAATCAAAGAGGCTATGACTCACCGTGTTTGGAAATTTTGGCTGTGTTTTGAAATTAACTTCACACCTTGCAAAAATCTGTTCAGCGGACCCACCACCAGGCAGTCAATGTATGGATACGAGTGAGAGTTTGGAAAGATTCAACTTCTTGCTAAGAATATGCATGCCTAGAAATTTGACCGTGTTTTGAAAACCACCAAAGAAGCTATGACTCACCGTGTATTGAAATATTGGATGTGTTTCGAAATTAACTTCACACCTTGCCATAATCTGTTTAGAGCACCTACCAGGCAACCAATGTATCAAGAATGCGTGAGATTTGTTTTGCAAGATTCAACTTCTTGCTATGAATATGCATCCCTCGAAATTCGACCGTGTTTTGGAAACAATCAAAGATACTATGACTCACTATGTTTTGAAATTTTGGCTGTGTTTCGAAATTAACTTCACACCTTGTGATAATATGTTAAGTGGACCCACCACCAGGCCATAGTCAATGGATCGAGAACTGGTGAGAGTTTGGAAAGATTCAACTTCTTTCTAAGAATATGCATGCCTAGAAATTTGACCGTGTTTTGAAAACAATCAAAGTTGCTATGCCTCACCGCGTTTTGAAATTTTGCGTGCATTTCGAAATTAATTTCACACCTTGCAAAAATCTTTTCAGTGGACCCACTAGGCAATCAATGTATCGAGAATGAGTAAGAGTATGGAGTGATTCAACTTATTGCTAAGAATATGCTTGCTTACAAATTTGACCCTGTCTTTTGAAAACAATCAAAGAGACTCTGACTCACCTTGTTTTGAAAGTTTGGTTGTGTTTCGAAATTAACTTCACACCTTGCGCTAATCTATTCAGTGAACGTACCAGGCAGTCAATGTATCGATAATGAGTGAGTGTTTGGAATGATTCAACTTATTTCCAAGAATATGCATGCGTAGAAATTTGACCATGTTTTGAAAACAATCAAACTGGCTATGGCTCACCGTGTTTTGAAATTTTGCGTACGTATCAAAATTAACTTCACACCTTGCGAAAATCTGTTCTATGGACCCACCTCCAGGCAGTTAATGTATGGAGACGAGTGAGACTTTGGAAAGATTCAACTTCTTTCTAAGAATATGCATGCCTAGAAATTGGACCGTTTTTTGAAAACAATCAAAGAGGCTATGACTCATCGTGTTTGGAAATTTTGGCTGTGTTTCGAAATTAACTTCACACCTTGCAAAAATCTGTTTAGTGAGAGTGACAGTTTGGAATGATTCAACTTATTGCTAAGAATATGCATGCATAAAAATTGGATCATGTTTTGAAAATAATCAAAGAGACAATGATTCACCCTTGTTTTGAAAGTCTGGCTATGTTCAAAGTTAACTTCACACCTTGCGATAATCTGTTTAGTGAACATACCAGGCTGCCAATGTCTCGAGAACGAGTTTGAGTTTGGAATGATTCAACTTATTGCTAAGAATATGCATGCCTAGAAAGTTGACCATGTTTTGAAAACAATCAAAGTGGCTATGGCTCACCGTGTTTTGAAATATTGCATAAGTTTTGAAATTAACTTCACACTTTGCGAGTGAGAATGAGTGAGAGTTATTTGGCAAGATTAAACTTCTTGCTAAGAATATGCACGCCTAGAAATATGACCATGTTTTGAAAACAAACAAAAAGACTATGACTCACCGTGTTTTGAAATTTTGGCTATTTTCGAAATTAACTTCACACATTGCGATAATCTTTTCAGTGGAACCACCAGGCGGTCAATGTATCCAGAACGAGTGAGAGTTTGGAATGATTCAAATTATTGCTAAGAATATGCATGCCTAGAAATTTGCCCGTGTTTTGAAAACAATCAAAGTGGCTACGGCTCACCGCATTTTGAAATTTTGCGTACGTTTCGAAATTAACTTCACACCTTGCGAAAATCTGTTCTGTGGACCCACCTCCAGGAAGTTAATGTATGGAGAAGAGTGAGATTTTGGAAATATTCAACTTCTTGCTAAGATTATGCATGCCTAGAAATTGGACCGTGTTTTGAAAACAATCAAAGAGGCTATGACTCACCGTGTTTGGAAATTTTGGCTGTGTTTTGAAATTAACTTCACACCTTGCAAAAATCTGTTCAGCGGACCCACCACCAGGCAGTCAATGTATGGATACGAGTGAGAGTTTGGAAAGATTCAACTTCTTGCTAAGAATATGCATGCCTAGAAATTTGACCGTGTTTTGAAAACCACCAAAGAAGCTATGACTCACCGTGTTTCGAAACTTTGGTTGCGTTTTGAAATTAACTTCACAACATGCAAAAATCTGTTCAGTGGACCCACCACCAGGCAGTCAATGTATGGAGACGATTGAGAGTTTGGAAAGATTCAACTTCTTGCTAAGAATATGAATGTCTAGAAATTTGACCGTGTTTTGAAAACAAACAAATAGACTATGACTCACCGTGTTTTGAAATTTTGGCTATGTTTTGAAATTAACTTCATACCCTATGATAATCTTTTAAGTGGACCCACCAGGAAATCAATGTATTGAGAATGAGTGAGAGTTGTTTGGCAAGATTCAACTTCTTGCTAAGAATATGCATGCCTAAAAATTTGACCGTGTTTTGAAAACAAACAAAGAGACTACGACTAACCGTGTTTTGAAATTTTCGCTATGTTTCGAAATTAACTTCACACCTTGCGATAATCTTTTAAGTGGACCCACTAGGCAATCAATGTATCGAGAATGAGTGAGAGTTGTTTGGAAAGATTCAACTTCTGGCTAAGAATATGCATGGCTAGAAATTTGACCGTGTTTCGAAAACAAACAAAAAGACTATGACTCACCGTGTTTTGAAATTTTGGTTGTGTTTCGATATTAACTTCACACCTTGCAATAATATTTTCAGTGGAACCACCAGGCGGTCAATGTATCGAGAATGAGTGAGAGTTTGGAAAGATTCAACTTCTTGCTAAGAATATGCATGCCTAGAAATTTGGCTGTGCTTTGAAATCATTCAAAGAAGCTATGACTCACTGTGTTTTAAAATTTTGGTTGTGTTTTGAAATTAACTTCACACCTTGTGAAAATCTGTTCAGTGGACCCATCACCGGGCAGTCAATGTATGGAGACGAGTGAGAGTTTGGAAAGATTCAACTTCTTTCTAAGAATATGCATGCCTAGAAATTGGACCGTGTTTTGAAAACAATCAAAGAGGCTATGACTTACCGTGTTTTGAAATTTTGGCTGTGTTTCGAAATTAACACCTTGCAAAAATCTGTTTAGTGGACCCACCACTAGGCAGTCAATGTATGGAGACGAGTGAGAGTTTGGAAAGATTCAACTTCTTTCTAAGAATATGCATGCCTAGAAATTTGACTGTGTTTGGAAAAGAATCAAAGAAGCTATGACTCACCGTGTTTCAAGATTTGGGTTGTGTTTTGAAATTAACTTCACACCTTGCGAAAATCTGTTAAATGGACCCACCACCAGGCAGTCAATGTATGGAGACGATTGAGAGTTTGGAAAGATTTATCTTCTTGCTAAGAATATGAATGCCTTGAAATTTGTCCGTGTTTTGAAAACAAACAAAGAGACTATGACTCACCGTGTTTTGAAATTTTGGCTATGTTTCGAAATTAACTTCAGACCTTGCAATAATCTTTTAAGTGGACCCACCAGGCAGTCAATGTATCGATAATGAGTGAGAGTTGTTTGGCAAGATTCAACTTCTTGCTAAGAATATGCACGCCGAAAAATTTGACTGTGTTGAAAACAAACAAAGAGACTATGACTCACCATGGCTGTGTTTTGAAATTAACTTCACATCTTGCAAAAATCTGTTCAGTGGACCCAACACCAGGAAGTCAGTGTATGGAGAAAAGTGAGAGTTTGGAATGATTCAACTTATTGCTAAGAATATGCATGCCTAGAAAATGGACCATGTTTTGAAAATAACCAAAGAGGCTATGACTCACCGTGTTTCGAAATTTTGGCTATGTTACAAAATTAACTTCACACCTTGCGAAAATCTGTTTAGTGGACCCACCACCTGGCAGTCAATGTATGGAGACAAGTGATATTTTCGAAAGATTCAAATTATTGCTAAGAATATGCATGCCTAGAAATTTGACTGTGTTTTGAAAATAAACCAAGAGACTTTGACTCACCGTGTTTTGAAATTTTGGCTGTGTTTCAAAATTAACTTCACACCTTGCGATAATCTTTTCAGTGGACCCACCAGGAAGTCAATGTATCGAGAAGGAGTGAGAGTTTGGAATGATTCAACTTATTTCTAAAAATATGCATGCCTAGAAATTTGACCGTGTTTTGAAAAAAATCAAAGTGGCTATGGCTCACCGCGTTTTGAATTTTTGTTTCTGTTTTGAAATTAACTTCACACCTTGCGAAAATCTATTCACTGGACCCACCAGGAAATCAATGTAGCAGGATCAAGTGAGAGTTTGGAATGATTCAACTTATTGCTAAGAATATGCATGCTTAGAAATTTGACCATGTTTTGAAAACAGTTAAAGAGGCTATGACTCACCATGTTTCGAAATTTTGGCTGTGTGTATGGAGACGAGTGATAGTTTTGAAATATTCTAAGTCTTGCTCAGAATATGCATGCCTAGAAATTTGACTGTGTTTTGATAATAAACAAAGAGACTTTGACTCACCGTGTTTTGAAATTTTGGCTGTGTTTTGCAATTAACTTCACTCCTTGCGATAATCTTTTCACTGGACCCACCAGGCTGTCAATGTATCGAGAATGAGTGAGAGTTTGGAATGATTCAACTTTTTTCTAAGAATATCCATGCCTAGAAATTCGACCGTGTTTTGAAAAAAAGCAAAGTGGATATGGCTCACCGCGTTTTGAATTTTTGCGTGCGTTTTGACATAAACTTCACACCTTGCGAAAATCTGTTCACTGGACCCACCAGGCAGTCAATGTATAGAGAACGAGTGAGAGTTTGGAATGATTCAACTTATTGCTAAGAATATGCATGCCTAGAAATTTGACCATGTTTTGAAAACAATCAAAGAGGCTATGACTCACCGTGTTTCGAAATTTTGCGTATGTTTCGAAATTAACTTCACACCTTGCAAAAATCTGTTCAGTGGACCCACCTCAAGGCAGTCAATGTATGGAGACAATTGAGAGTTTGGAAAGATTCAACTTCTTGCTAAGAATATGCATGCCTAGAAATTTGACAGTGTGTTGAAAACAAACAAAGAGACTATGACTCACCGTGTTTTGAAATTTTGGTTGTGTTTCGAAATTAACTCCACACCTTGCGATAATCTTTTCGGTGGAACCACCAGACGGTCAATGTATCAAGAACGAGAGAGAGTTTGGAATGATTCAACTTATTGTTAAGAATATGCATGCGTAGAAATTTGACCGTGTTTTGAAAACAATCAAAGTGGCTATGGCTAACTGCATTTTGAAATTTTGCATACATTTCGAAATTAACTTCACACCTTGCGAAAATCTGTTTAGTGGACCCACCTCTAGGCAGTCAATGTATGGAGACAAGTGAGAGTTTGGAAAGATTCAACTTCTTGCTAAGAATATGCATGCCTAGAAATTGGACCGTGTTTTGAAAACAATCAAAGAGGCTATGACTCACCGTGTTTGGAAATTTTGGCTCTGTTTCGAAATTAACTTCACACCTTGCAAAAATCTGTTTAGTGGACCCACCACTAGGCAGTCAATGTATGGAGATGATTGAGAGTTTGGAAAGATTCAACTTCTTGCTAAGAATATGCATGCCTAGAAATTTGACCGTGTTTTGAAAACAATCAAAGAAGCTATGACTCACCATGTTTCGAAATTTTGGTTTTGTTTTGAAATTAACTTCACACCTTGCAAAAATCTATTAAGTGGACCCACCACCAGGCAGTCAATGTATGGAGACGATTGAGAGTTTGGAAAGATTCAACTTCTTACTAAGAATATGCATGCCTAGAAATTTTACCATGTTTTCATAACAAACAAAGAGACTATGACTCATCGTGTTTTGAAATTTTGGCTGTGTTTCGAAATTAACTTCACACCTTGCGATAATCTTTTAAGTGGACCACTAGGCAGTCAATGTATTGAGAATGAGTGAGACTTGTCTGGCAAGATTCAACTTCTTGCTAAGAATAAGCATGCCTAGAAATTTTACCATGTTTTGAAAACAAACGAAAATACTATGACTCACCATGTTTTGAAATTTTGGTTGTGTTCCAAAATTAATTTCACACCTTGCGATAATCTTTTCAGTTAAACCACCGGGCGGTCAATGTATCGAGAACGAGTGAGAGTTTGGATTGATTCAACTTATTGCTAAGAATATGCATGCATGGAAATTTGACCGTGTTTTGAAAACAATCAACGTGGCTATGGCTCACCGCATTTTGAAATTTTGCGTATGTTTCGAAATTAACTTCACACCTTTCCAAAATCTATTCAGTGGACCCACCTCCAGGCAGTCAATGTATGGTGACGAGTGAGAGGTTGGAAAGATTTAACTTCTTGCTAAGAATATACATTCCTAGAAATTTGGACCGTGTTTTGAAAACAATCAAAGAGGCTATGACTCACCGTGTTTGGAAATTTTGGCTTTGTTTAGAAATTAACTTCACACCTTGCAAAAATCTGTTTAATGGACGCACCACCAGGCAGTCAATGTATGGAGACGAGTGAGAGTTTGGAAAGATTCAACTTCTTGCTAAGAATATGCATGCCTAGAAATTTTGCCGTGTTTTGAAAACAATCAAAGAAGCTATAACTCACTTTGTTTCAAAATTTTGGTTGTGTTTTAAAATTAACTTCACACCTTGCAAAAATCTGTTCTATGGACCCACCACTAGGCAGTCAATGTACGGAGACGATTGAGAGTTTGGAAAGATTCAACTTCTTGCTAAGAATATGAATGCCTAGAAATTTGACCGTGTTTTGATAACAAACAAAGAGACTATGACTCACCGTGTTTTGAAATTTTGGCTGTGTTTCGAAATTAACTTCACACCTTGCGATAATCTTTTAAGTGGACCACTAGGCAGTCAATCTATCGAGAATGAGTGAGACTTGTCTGGCAAGATTCAACTTCTTGCTAAGAATAAGCATGCCTAGAAATTTTACCGTGTTTTGAAAACAAACGAAAATACTATGACTCACCATGTTTTGAAATTTTGGTTGTGTTCCAAAATTAATTTCACACCTTGCGATAATCTTTTTAGTTAAACCACCACGCGGTCAATGTATCGAGAACGAGTGAGAGTTTGGACTGATTCAACTTATTGCTAAGAATATGCATGCATGGAAATTTGACCGTGTTTTGAAAACAATCAACGTGGCTATGGCTCACCGCATTTTGAAATTTTGCGTATGTTTCGACATTAACTTCACACCTTGCCAAAATCTATTCAGTGGACCCACCTCCAGGCAGTCAATGTATGGTGACGAGTGAGAGGTTGAAAAGATTTAACTTCTTGCTAAGAATATACATGCCTAGAAATTGGACCGTGTTTTGAAAACAATCAAAGAGGCTATGACTCACCGTGTTTGGAAATTTTGGCTTTGTTTAGAAATTAACTTCACACCTTGCAAAAATCTGTTTAATGGACGCACCACCAGGCAGTCAATGTATGGAGACGAGTGAGAGTTTGGAAAGATTCAAGTTCTTGCTAAGAATATGCATGCCTAGAAATTTTGCCGTGTTTTAAAAACAATCAAAGAAGCTATAACTCACTGTGTTTCAAAATTTTGGTTATGTTTTGAAATTAACTTCACACCTTGCAAAAATCTGTTCTATGGACCCACCACCAGGCAGTCAATGTACGGAGACGATTGAGAGTTTGGAAAGATTCAACTTCTTGCTAAGAATATGAATGCCTAGAAATTTGACCGTGTTTTAACAAAAAGCAAAGAGACTATGACTCACCGTGTTTCGAAATTAACTACACACCTTGCGATAATCTTTTAAGTGGACCCACCAGGCAGTCAATGTATCGAGAATGAGTGAGAGTTGTTTGGCAAGATTCAACTTCTTGCTAAGAATATGCACGCCTAGAAATTTGACTATGTTTTGAAAACAAGGAAAGATACTATGACTCACTGTGTTTTGAAATTTTGGGTGTGTTTTGAAATTAATTCCACACCTTGCGATAATCTTTTCTGTGGAACCACCAGGCGGTCAATGTATCGAGAACGAGTGAGAGTTTGGAATGATTCAAATTATTGTTAAGAATATGCATGCCTAGAAATTTGACTGTTTTTTGAAAACAATCGAAGTGGCTATGGCTAACCGCATTTTGAAATTTTGCGTAAGTTTCGAAATTAACTTCACACATTGCAAAAATCTGTTAAGAATATGCATGCCTAGAAATTTTACCGTGTTTTGAAAACAAACGAAAATACTATGACTCACCATGTTTTGAAATTTTGGCTGTGTTCCAAAATTAATTTCACACCTTGCGATAATCTTTTCAGTTGAACCACCAGGCGGTCAATGTATCGAGAACGAGTGAGAGTTTGGACTGATTCAACTTATTGCTAAGAATATGCATGCATGGAAATTTGACCGTGTTTTGAAAACAATCAACGTGACTATGGCTCACCGCATTTTGAAATTTTGCATATGTTTCGAAATTAACGTCACACCTTGCAAAAATCTATTCAGTGGACCCACCTCCAGGGAGTCAATGTATGGTGACGAGTGAGAGGTTGGAAAGATTTAACTTCTTGCTAAGAATATGAATGCCTAGAAATTTGACCGTGTTTTGACAAAAAGCAAAGAGACTATGACTCACCGTGTTTCGAAATTAACTACACACCTTGCGATAATCTTTTAAGTGGACCCACCAGGCAGTCAATGTATCGAGAATGAGTGAGAGTTGTTTGGCAAGATTCAACTTCTTGCTAAGAATATGCACGCCTAGAAATTTGACTATGTTTTGAAAACAAAGAAAGATACTATGACTCACCGTGTTTTGAAATTTTGGGTGTGTTTTGAAATTAATTCCACACCTTGCGATAATCTTTTCCGTGGAACCACCAGGCAGTTAATGTATCGAGAACGAGTGAGAGTTTGGAATGATTCAAATTATTGTTAAGAATATGCATGCCTAGAAATTTGACCGTGTTTTGAAAACAAACGAAAATACTATGACTCACCATGTTTTGAAATTTTGGCTGTGTTCCAAAATTAATTTCACACCTTGTGATAATATTTTCAGTGGAACTACCAGGCGGTCAATGTATCGAGAAGGAGTGAGAGTTTGGACTGATTCAACTTATTGCTAAGAATATGCATGCATGGAAATTTGACCATGTTTTGAAAACAATCAAAGTGTCTATGGCTCACCGCATTTTGAAATTTGCGTATGTTTCGAAATTATCTTCACACCTTGCAAAAATCTGTTCAGTGGACCCACCTCCAGGCAGTCAATGTATGGATACGAGTGAGAGTTTGGAAAGATTCAACTTCTTGCTAAGAATATACATGCCTAGAAATTGGACCGTCTTTTGAAAACAATCAAAGAGGCTATGCCTCACCATGTTTTGAAATTTTGGCTGTGTTTCGAAATTAATTCCACACCTTGCGATAATCTTTTCTGTGGAACCACCAGGCGGTCAATATATCGAGAACGAGTGAGAGTTTGGAATGATTCAACTTATTGTTAAGAATATGCATGCCTAGAAATTTGACCGTGTTTTGAAAACAATCAAAGTGTCTATGGCTAACCGCATTTTGAAATTTTGCGTACGTTTTGAAATTAACTTCACACCTTGCAAAAACCTGTTTAGTGGACCCACCTCCAGGCAGTCAATGTATGGAGACAAGTGGGAGTTTCGAAAGATTCAACTTCTTGCTAAGAATATGCATGCCTAGAAATTGGACCGTGTTTTGAAAACAATCAAAGAGGCTATGACTCACCGTGTTTGGAAATTTTGGCTGTGTTTCGAAATTAACTTCACACCTTGCAAAAATCTATTTAGTGGACCCACCACTAGGAAGTCAATGTATGGACATGAGTGAGAGTTTGGAAAGATTCAACTTCTTGCTAAGAATATGCATGCCTAGAAATTTGACCGTGTTTTGAAAGCAATCAAAGAAGCTATGACTCACCATGTTTTGAAATTTTGGTTTTCTTTTGAAATTAACTTCACACCTTGCGAAAAGCTATTCAGTGGACACACCACCAGGCAGTCAATGTATGGAGACGATTGAGAGTTTGGAAAGATTCAACTTCTTGCTAAGAATATGCATGCCTAGAAATTTGACCGTGTTTTGAAAACAATCAAAGAGGCTATGACTCACCGTGTTTGGAAATTTTGGCTGTGTTTCGAAATTAACTTCACACCATGCAAAAATCTGTTTAGTGGACCCACCACCAGGCAGTCAATGTATGGAGACGAGTAAGAGTTTGGAAAGATTCAACTTCTTGCTAAGAATATGCATGCCTAGAAATTTGGCCGTGTTTTGAAAACAATCAAAGAAGCTATGACTCACTGTTTTTCAAAAAATTTGTCGTGTTTTGAAATTAACTTCACACCTTGTGAAAATCTGTTCAGTGGACCCACCAGGCTGTCAATGTATCGAGAATGAGTGAGAGTTGTTTGGCAAGATTCAAATTCTTGCTAAGAATATGCACGCCTAGAAATTTGACCGTGTTTTGAAAACAAACGAAAATACTATGACTCACCGTGTTTTGAAATTTTGGGTGTGTTTTGAAATTAATTCCACACCTTGCGATAATCTTTTCCGTGGAACCACCAGGCAGTTAATGTATCGAGAACGAGTGAGAGTTTGGAATGATTCAAATTATTGTTAAGAATATGCATGCCTAGAAATTTGACCATGTTTTGAAAACAAACGAAAATACTATGACTCACCATGTTTTGAAATTTTGGCTGTGTTCCAAAATTAATTTCACACCTTGTGATAATATTTTCAGTGGAACTACCAGGCGGTCAATGTATCGAGAACGAGTGAGAGTTTGGACTGATTCAACTTATTGCTAAGAATATGCATGCATGGAAATTTGACCGTGTTTTGAAAACAATCAAAGTGTCTATGGCTCACCGCATTTTGAAATTTGCGTATGTTTCGAAATTATCTTCACACCTTGCAAAAATCTGTTCAGTGGACCCACCTCCAGGCAGTCAATGTATGGATACGAGTGAGAGTTTGGAAAGATTCAACTTCTTGCTAAGAATATACATGCCTAGAAATTGGACCGTCTTTTGAAAACAATCAAAGAGGCTATGCCTCACCATGTTTTGAAATTTTGGCTGTGTTTCGAAATTAATTCCACACCTTGCGATAATCTTTTCTGTGGAACCACCAGGCGGTCAATATATCGAGAACGAGTGAGAGTTTGGAATGATTCAACTTATTGTTAAGAATATGCATGCCTAGAAATTTGACCGTGTTTTGAAAACAATCAAAGTGTCTATGGCTAACCGCATTTTGAAATTTTGCGTACGTTTCGAAATTAACTTCACACCTTGCAAAAATCTGTTTAGTGGACCCACCTCCAGGCAGTCAATGTATGGAGACAAGTGGGAGTTTCGAAAGATTCAACTTCTTGCTAAGAATATGCATGCCTAGAAATTGGACCGTGTTTTGAAAACAATCAAAGAGGCTATGACTCACCGTGTTTGGAAATTTTGGCTGTGTTTCGAAATTAACTTCACACCTTGCAAAAATCTATTTAGTGGACCCACCTCTAGGAAGTCAATGTATGGACATGAGTGAGAGTTTGGAAAGATTCAACTTCTTGCTAAGAATATGCATGCCTAGAAATTTGACCGTGTTTTGAAAGCAATCAAAGAAGCTATGACTCACCATGTTTTGAAATTTTGCGTATGTTTCGAAATTAACTTCACACCTTGCGAAAAGCTATTCAGTGGACACACCACCAGGCAGTCAATGTATGGAGACGATTGAGAGTTTGGAAAGATTCAACTTCTTGCTAAGAATATGCATGCCTAGAAATTGGACCGTGTTTTGAAAACAATCAAAGAGGCTATGACTCACCGTGTTTGGAAATTTTTGCTGTGTTTCGAAATTAACTTCACACCATGCAAAAATCTGTTTAGTGGACCCACCACCAGGCAGTCAATGTATGGAGACGAGTAAGAGTTTGGAAAGATTCAACTTCTTGCTAAGAATATGCATGCCTAGAAATTTGGCCGTGTTTTGAAAACAATCAAAGAAGCTACGACTCACTATGTTTCAAAATTTTCGTTGTGTTTTGTAATTAACTTCACACCTTGCGAAAATCTGTTCAGTGGACCCACCACCAGGCAGTCAACGTACGGAGACGATTGGGAGTTTGGAAAGATTCAACTTCTTCCTAAGAATATGAATACCTAGAAATTTGACCGTGTTTTGACAACAAACAAAGAGACTATGACTCACCATGTTTTGAAAATTTGGCTGTGTTTCGAAATTAACTACACACCTTGCGATAATCTTTTAAGTGGACCCACCAGGCAGTCAATGTATCGAGAATGAGTGAGAGTTGTTTGGCAAGATTCAACTTCTTGCTAAGAATATGCACGACTAGAAATTTGACCGTGTTTTGAAAACAAACAAAGATACTATGACTCACCGTGTTTTGAAATTTTGGCTGTGTTTCGAAATTAATTCCACACCTTGCGATAATCTTTTCCATGGAACCACCAGGCGGTCAATGTATCGAGAATGAGTGAGAGTTTGGAATGATTCAACTTATTGTTAAGAATATGCATGCCTAGAAATTTGACCGTGTTTTGAAAACAATCAAAGTGGCTATGGCTAACCGCATTTTGAAATTTTGCATACGTTTCGAAATTAACTTCACACCTTGCGAAAATCTGTTTAGTGGACCCACCTCCAGGCAGTCAATCTATGGAGACAAGTGAGAGTTTGGAAATATTCAACTTCTTGCTAAGAATATGCATGCCTAGAAATTGGACCGTGTTTTGAAAACAATCAAAGAGTCTATGGCTCACCGTGTTTGGAAATTTTGGCTCTGTTTCGAAATTAACTTCACACCTTGCAAAAATCTGTTTAGTGGACCCACCACTAGGCAGTCAATGTATGGAGATGAGTGAGAGTTTGGAAAGATTCAACTTCTTGCTAAGAATATGCATGCCTAGAAATTTGACCGTGTTTTGAAAACAATCAAAGAAGCTATGACTCGCCATGTGTCGAAATTTTGGTTTTGTTTTGAAATTAACTTCACACCTTGCGAAAATCTATTAAGTGGACCCACCACCAGGCAGTCAATGTATGGAGACGATTGAGAGTCTGGAAAGATTCAACTTCTTACTAAGAATATGCATGACTAGAAAGTTTACCATGTTTTGATAACAAACAAAGAGACTATGACTCGCCGTGTTTTGAAATTTTGGCCGTGTTTCGAAATTAACCTCACACCTTGCGATAATCTTTTAAGTGGACCCACCGGGCAGTCAATGTATCGAGAATGAGTGAGAGTTGTTTGGAAAGATTCAACTTCTTGCTAAGAATATGCATGCCTAGAAATTTCACCGTGTTTTGAAAACAAACGAAAATACTATGACTCACCATGTTTTGAAATTTTGGCTGTGTTCAAAAATTAATTTCACACCTTGTGATAATATTTTCAGTGGAACCACCAGGCGGTCAATGTATCGAGAACGAGTGAGAGTTTGGACTGATTCAACTTATTGCTAAGAATATGCATGCATGGAAATTTGACCGTGTTTTGAAAACAATCAAAGTGTCTATGGCTCACCGCATTTTGAAATTTTGCGTATGTTTCGAAATTATCTTCACACCTTGCAAAAATCTGTTCAGTGGACCCACCTCCAGGCAGTCAATGTATGGAGACGAGTGAGAGTTTGGAAAGATTCAACTTCTTGCTAAGAATATACATGCCTAGAAATTGGACAGTGTTTTGAAAACAAACAAAGAGGCTATGACTCACCGTGTTTGGAAATTTTGGCTGTGTTTCGAAATTAACTTCACACCTTGCAAAAATCTATTTAGTGGACCCACCACCAGGCAGTCAATGTATGGAGACGAGTGAGAGTTTGGAAAGATTCAACTTCTTGCTAAGAATATGCATGCCTAGAAATTTGGCCGTGTTTTGAAAACAATCAAAGAAGCTACGACTCACTATGTTTCAAAATTTTCGTTGTGTTTTGTAATTAACTTCACACCTTGCGAAAATCTGTTCAGTGGACCCACCACCAGGCAGTCAACGTACGGAGACGATTGGGAGTTTGGAAAGATTCAACTTCTTCCTAAGAATATGAATACCTAGAAATTTGACCGTGTTTTGACAACAAACAAAGAGACTATGACTCACCGTGTTTTGAAAATTTGGCTGTGTTTCGAAATTAACTACACACCTTGCGATAATCTTTTAAGTGGACCCACCAGGCAGTCAATGTATCGAGAATGAGTGAGAGTTGTTTGGCAAGATTCAACTTCTTGCTAAGAATATGCACGACTAGAAATTTGACCGTGTTTTGAAAACAAACAAAGATACTATGACTCACCGTGTTTTGAAATTTTGGCTGTGTTTCGAAATTAATTCCACACCTTGCGATAATCTTTTCCATGGAACCACCAGGCGGTCAATGTATCGAGAATGAGTGAGAGTTTGGAATGATTCAACTTATTGTTAAGAATATGCATGCCTAGAAATTTGACCGTGTTTTGAAAACAATCAAAGTGTCTATGGCTAACCGCATTTTGAAATTTTGCGTACGTTTCGAAATTAACTTCACACCTTGCAAAAATCTGTTTAGTGGACCCACCTCCAGGCAGTCAATGTATGGAGACAAGTGGGAGTTTGGAAAGATTCAACTTCTTGCTAAGAATATGCATGCCTAGAAATTGGACCGTGTTTTGAAAACAATCAAAGAGGCTATGACTCACCGTGTTTGGAAATTTTGGCTGTGTTTCGAAATTAACTTCACACCTTGCAAAAATCTATTTTGTGGACCCACCACTAGGCAGTCAATGTATGGAGATGAGTGAGAGTTTGGAAAGATTCAACTTCTTGCTAAGAATATGCATGCCTAGAAATTTGACTATGTTTTGAAAACAATCAAAGAAGCTATGACTCACCATGTTTCGAAATTTTGGTTTTCTTTTTAAATTAACTTCACACCTTGCGAAAATCTATTCAGTGGACACACCACCAGGCGGTCAATGTATGGAGACGATTGAGAGTTTGGAAAGATTCAACTTCTTGCTAAGAATATGCATGCCTAGAAATTTGACAGTGTTTTGAAAAAAACAAAGAGAGTATGACTCACTGTGTTTTGAAATTTTGGCTGTGTTTCAAAATTAACTTCACACCTTGCGATATTCTTTTAAGTGGACCCACCAGACAGTCAATGTATCGAGAATGAGTGAGAGTTGTTTGGCAAGATTCAAATTCTTGCTAAGAATATGCACGCCTAGAAATTTGACCGTGTTTTGAAAACAAACGAAAATACTATGACTCACCATGTTTTGACATTTTGGCTGTGTTTCGAAATTAACTTCATACCTTGCGATAATCTTTTCAGTGGAACCACCAGGCGGTCAATGTATCAAGAATGAATGAGAGTTTGGAATGATTCAGCTTATTGCTAAGAATATGCATGCCTAGAAATTTGACCGTGTTTTGAAAACAATCAAAGTGGCTATGGCTCACTGCTTTTTGAAATTTTGTGTATGTTTCGAAATTAACTTCACACCTTGCGAATATTTGTTCAGTGGACCCACCTCCAGGAAGTCAATGTATGGAGATGAGTGAGAGTTTGGAAAGATTCAACTTCTTGCTAATAATATGCAGGCCTAGAAATTTGACCGTGTTTTGAAAACAAGCAAAGAGGCTATGACTCACCGTGTTTGGAAATTTTGGCCGTGTTTCGAAATTAACTTCACACCTTGTGAAAATCTGTTCAGTGGAACCACTACCAGGCAGTCAATTTATGGAGACGAGTGAGTTTGTAAAGATTCAACTTCTTGCTGAGAATATGCATGCCTCGAAATTTGACCGTGTTTCCAAAACAAATAAAGAGATTATGACTAACCATGTTCTGAAAGTTTGGCTGTGTTTCGAAATTTACTTCACACTTTGTGATAATCTTTTCAGTGGACCCACCAAGCAGTTAATGTATCGAGAACGAGTGAGAGTTTGGAATGATTCAACTTATTGCTAAGAATATGCATGCCTAGCAATTTGACCATGTTTTGAAAACAATCAAAGTGGCTTTGGCTCACCGCGTTTTGAAATTTTGCATGCTTTTCGAAATTAACTGCACACCTTGCGAAAATCGGTTCACTGGACCCACCAGGTAATCAATGTATCAAGAACAAGTGAGAGTTTGGAATGATTCAACATATTTCTTAGAATATGCATTCCTAGAAAATTGACTGTGTTTTGAAAACAATCAAAGAGGCTATGACTCACCGTGTTTCGAAATTTTGGCTGTCATTTGAAATGAACTTCACACCTTGCGAAAATCTGTCCAGTGGACCCACCACCAGGCAGTCAATGTATGGAGAAGAGTGATTGTTTGGAAAGATTCAAGTTCTTCCTAAAAATATGCATGCCTAGAAATTGACCGTATTTTGGAAACAAACAAATAGACTATAACTCACTGTGTTTTGAAATTTTTGTTGTGTTTCGAAATTAAATTCACACCTTGCGATAATCTTTTCAGTGGACCCACCAGGTAGTCAATGCATCGAGAACGAGTGACAGTTTCGAATGATTCAACTTATTGCTAAGAATTTGCATGCCTAGAAATTTGAGTGTTTCTTGAAAACAAACAAAGTGGCTATGGCTCACCACGTTTTGAAATTTTGCGTGTGTTTCGAAATTAAGTTCACACCTTGCGAAAATCTGTTCACTAGACCAGCCATGCATTAAATGTATTGAGAATGAGTGAGAGTTTGGAATGATTCAACTTCTTGCTAAGAATATGCATGCCTCGAAAGTTTGACCGTGTTTTGAAAACCATCAAAGAGACTATGACCAATTGTGTTTTGAAAGTTTGGCTGTGTTTAGAAATTAACTTCACACCTTGCGAAATCTGTTATGTGGACCCACCAGGCAGTCAAGGTATCAAGATCGAGTGATAGTTTGGCAAGATTCAACTTCTTGCTAAGAATATGCATGCCTCGAAATTTGACCGTGTTTTGAAAATAATTCTAGAAAGCAAAAAAATCATAAACAACCTCACAAATTTCAAGTTATAAAAAGCATCACAAAGAGCCTCACAATTTTCAAAATATAAAATGGAAGAGAGAGGAGAGAGGGATAATGAATTTTCTATTTCTTGTGCGCAACCCACAAGTTTGAGGTGCATCTGAATGCTGATGTAGTTGCAGGTGCCTCCCCGGTGAGTATCAATGGGACCGAGGCTAGATAGGGCTATGATTCTGATATTTGCGTGTCTGCTAGATTCTTCTGGTGTATATAGACCAATGTTTCGTGCTTGCTTGATTTTGCAGACGATGCAGCCTTTTTGACGTGTCGCGATGATGGCCAGGGGATAGGGGAGAGCACATGGCACGTTGGGCGCACTTGAGTTTTCAAATCCATGTGACATTAAATAATTTCAAATCAATGCCCCGAAAATGCCGCGCAAGGAGATGATTACCGTGGACTGTAGAGAGGTTATTTTTTATCTATGGACTTTGATGTACTACTAATCCATATTTCACTTATAATGATCAATATTAGTAATTAATGAATACATGCGGGTTCTCAGGCTTCTTCCTTTTAGTATTAATTACCTGAATTCACGTGAGTAATTAACGTGGGTTCATTTGTATTGGCACCCTTCTTTCCTCGAACACATGCATAAATTAAGTGGAGTAATTTCACCTTCCTCCGTAATACAAGAGGTTTTATTGTGTCGTACTGGAAGATGAAATGACAAACGGAGTACTTATGCTAGTACTAGATCGCAAACACCATTCCAATTTGCACTTGATAATACTAATATTCAATCTCCGAACATTATTACAGAAAGGAAGTAGAGGTCAAATTAAACAAATGTAATCCTAAGACTTCTTCATCTTCTTGGACCTGGATCCATTCGCTATCACCTTCGTGCTGGCATTGTCCTTCCGCTTCCTGTGGCATCCCCCAGCTCTCGCCGTCTTCTTCTTCTCCAAGACTCCCGCCCGCTTCTCCTTCCTCTTCTCATTGCGGATGAAGGAGGGATTGAGTGCACTCTTCTTGGAGACGAAGTCGAGAAATGGCCATAAATCTTCCAACCCCTCATCCTCCTGCTCGTTCTCCCTCTTCTTCTTGCCGATGGAGGATGTATCGAGTGAACTTTCATGAAGACGACGTCTCCTTCATACATGAAAGACCAAGGATCCCCCTTCCCCTCCTCCTCCTCCTCTTTGCTCTCTGCCGGCGGCGTCCCCTCCATTAGATGACGGTAAGAAGGCTCCTCGTCAGAAAAATTACCTTCCTGTGTGTCAGAATAGTACGACCCGTCAACGTACTCCCTACTATCACCATGGTAGGGACAGATATCCCTGTTCGCCCGTGTGCCAGACTCGTCAATATAGGTGCACTGATCGGAGCAGCTGCGCGGCATTGTTGTGTGTGTGGTGGCTTGGCCGGCCTAAAGGGACATGGAGAGAAAGAGAGAGTTATTTGCTGTGTGCGTCGTGCCTGGATGGGAGAGGTGGTCGTTGTTGATGGACCCTTAAAAAGGCTTGCTCGGGACATCCAAGAGTTGCCACGTGCTGTAGGAGCAGCCTGGCAGTTCTGTTCCATCGTTTTTTATACTCCCTTCCATCGTTTTTTGACAAAAGTTACCTTCCATTGTTGAAACAAGATTGAACGGTTGGTACTCCTTCGCCTGAGAGCATCAGCAGCGAGGATATTGCAAGTACCATCACATGTTGGGGAGATTTTTGCACATAACAACAACCATAGACCTTTTCTGCGCAAAATACAAACATTTTCTATAATCGTTGCACATAATACATAACTAGTCCTTGAATGTTTCTTAGTTTTTTTGGCAAACGTTTCATAGTTAATTATATAATATAGTAGTAAATTATAATTTTTATCTAAATTAATAATAGATAAAGCTCAAAAATTATTATAATTTTGAACCACATCCATAAAGTATGTGGTGTATTTTTGGTTCTTGTAAGTTGTATCATTTAGAAATCAACCTATTAGTACATAATTCCTGACATGCTCTAGAGAAATGATGCATAGATTCCATAATGATGGATAGTGTGTTTTGAGGTTTATGCATAGTGTTCATTTTGCTAAAGACTATATCAATAGAATCTTCTAAATGTTAGAGTGGAAGGAAAATCCATCGGTAAGCAATTTTGGGATTTCCAATCTTCATCCAACGGTTAAAGTTCAAAGTTATTCGTACACTATATACTGGGTATGCTAAGATAATTAAATGTATAACATGTCATTAGAATCTTTGTGGTTTTTTGCATAGCGTTCACTGTGCTAAGGACTATCGATAGAATCTTCTACGTGCTAGAATGGAAAAAGGATCCAAGAGTTAACATTGTTGGGATTTATCGGTCTTGATTCAATTTTAATTGTTCAAAGTTACTTATACATTATATAGTGGCAAGATTTGCAAGAAGTCACACGCTACTTCCTAGTAGTAAAAGGCTCGTGCCACACTCGTATATACTGTATGAAATGTGATTTAATGAGCATTAAGTTGTTATTAACCAATAGTCTTGTTAGAGAAATAAAATGCATACATTAAGTATATTAATAATAACTATCTACACATATTGAGAATACAACCTACTGTGCTATGAACTTTTTTTGCAGGGAGGGGGGGGTGACATGATGGTTCTAGAACATGGTGGAGTTTTCTCTAGGTACTACTCCTTCAACACGAATCTATCTGCTCTGAACTATTGGATCTAACAGCCCAACAGTCAGGATTGGTGCTATGGATCTAATTCAAAACTGCTCCATTATAGTAGTAGAGATAATTCAAAAACATTGGTGATGATGTTATATGTGCATGACCGAACAACTTTCGGATAATCTCAAGGAAAAACAAGGTTGCATGTATCAATGAGCATGAATGGACAATAAGAGTTGTGAGGACAGATTACTTGTGGGGCCTAGCAACCCCACATTTCTTCTTGTTTTTTAATGAGCTTACCTCATGGGTGGCTTTGATGTCATTGCTCAGGCGCACTATACTATTCACGTTAGCGGAATAGTGAGTTGTAAATCAGAATTTATCAATAAAGGGGATTTATTTATTGGGTGGCCGAGTGGTTGACTCAACAGGTCATTGTCATGTACTCCCTCCGTTCAGAAATATAAGGCGTTTTTGCTTTGTGAATCGAATGTATCTAGACGTTATTTAGTGTATAGGTTCGTAGAGGTTCAGAGTGAACCTTTACACTAAAAGGCATCTAGATACATTTATTTCACAAAGCTAAAACGTCTTATATTTCGAAACGGAGAGAGTAGACATGATATTTGCTAGGAAGGGCAAACACTAATGAATGCTTATAGGAAGGCTAGAAAATTGGAAATTGTGTTCCATTGATAAACCTTTGCGCTCCTCTTCCTAGAATTGGATTTTAACAATTCAATACAAAAAGGTTGTTGGACATGCTCCAAAGTCCAATAATTTTTCTTTTTAACTAAGAACAATAGTGATTACATCGAAGAATTAACTGCAGTCTACGTATGTTGTACTACTGTACTTCATAGAATATGCTACGTGTGCATGACCGAACAACTTTCGAAAAATCTGAAGGAAAACGGGGCGACATTAATGAATCAGCACGATGTAAGGCTGGCAATGGGTAGATATGAGTAGGGTAGAACAATATCATATCCACTCCTATTTAGTCAATGGGTTGAAAATTTTACCCATACCCGTACTCACGGGTATGAAACTATACCCATGCCCGTACGCATGGAAAATATCAAAGTTTAGAAGCCACAGTATCATACTCTTCCCTAGGTTGCTTGGCCCCATAGGTTGTAACTCTACAGGTAAGTTTTACTACTATGTCAGTTTAAATGGGTAGGGTATGGGACTATTTACTCGTGTCCGTACCCATGACTTAACGGGTTAGGGTATGGGTATTACCCATGGGTATAAAATTATGCACTTACCCTACCAACCCGGGTACAGTACCTGCGGGCACTCGTGGGTAAAATTTCCATCCTTAGCACGAAGGAACAATAAGAGTTGTGAGAACAAAGTACTTGTGGGGCCTAGCAACTTTCACATTTTTTTCGATAAAAACACTATTGCTGCTTACCTTATGAGTGGTTGGATGTCGTCCCTCAAGCGCTAGATTATTCACGTTAGCGAAATAGTGGGTTCCCAAATTTTTGTTTAGAATAGAAGTATGAACACTCCCAACTAGAGTCATTGAAAAGTTATCGATAAAGGGCCCTTTATTTTTTTAAAGCTCAGGGCACTTTATTATTACACTCGATTCCCCATACCACCGGCCTACCATTCTGCTATTATTAGTTGGACTATGGATAAACAAATTCACTCGAGTTGGTTGGGGCTTTAATCATAATTTTCATGCTCACTACCTGTATTGGTGACAACATCTTCATACCCATCATCGTTCATGAATAGATATAATACGTAAATATATCAATGACATAGTATTTTAGTGCCTACCAAAGTAATACTTCAGTTTTATCTCTTCTCGGTTTCTTAAAAAAAGGGGTCTAACCTCTTTCTCAATTATTTTAAAAAACATAGTTTTGGAGAATACTTCATTTTGAACCCCTATTATTTGTTGGAATATAACCCTGAAATGTATTCAATAGTTCAGTTTATTCAGAAATCAAAATGTTTTCTAAATAATTTAAAAATACTTTGATGCCAAACTCGGTCTTAATATCTGAACAGAGCCAATCTGGGCCATGGATGATCAATATTTTAGATTCCAAATAGCCAAATGGGCCCTTAATTTCTGAACTGGGGCAGTATGGGCCATGGATGGTCACCAATGTGCCTGTCGGCCTTTGATTCCAGGGAGTACGGCTTACTAATTTACTACTACTTGGACTATACATAAATCTGAATTTAGTCGAGCGGGAAGATCTTCCGCTATCCAATGTTTCAAACATATTGGAATCCCCCTTCTACCCCTAGTGAAGTCGGTTTGTTGAGGTTTCAATCGTAATTTCCCCGTTCAATACCTCTATACCCCGACACTCCTACCACCGACCCCCCACACCCACACCAACACAAAATCCTTGCCCCCAGCTGCGCTAGCCCTGTGGAAAACCCTAGATATATCTTCACCAATTTAGATCTGATTCACTATCGTCGCCGTGCACTGCACCAGATCTGCTTCACCGACCCACTCTCCTGGCACGCCGAACACATTCCCACCGCGAGGAATCTGCTTCTTCTCCACTGTCATCTAGCGCTCAGAGGAACCCTTGTTTTGCTTCAACTTCGCCCACAAGCATCGCAACTGCAACACCCTCGACAACCTCGACGTCACCACCCAGGATTCTCATGATGCCTAAACGCCGTCGCGGCCGAGGTAACCATATCTCCTTGGAGTTTGGTAAAATAAATATGTAGCAGTTAACTGTATTTTGTGTTGGTTCTACTTTTGTAGTAACTTACAAGTACTATACTTGTTAGCCGTATCTTCCTAAATAATTTTTTTGTAGTCAGGTTTAACCATAAGGCATTCAACTGCGATTTTGTATGTCATGGCGAAATATGTGTCAGCCAAAAGTTAACACATTTGTTTCCATTATCTACTTTAGTAAGTGCCCATATATGTGATGCGGTTATAATTTCTCTCTGGCTTGGCGTAGGCTATGGCACTAATTGTTATTTCTTGCTTGATGCTTTTGTCCTATGTATGTAGTACACGTTTACATTCGTTATACTACTTCCACTAAGATGTCTGTTTCATTTGCTTCTGCTCTCCCCACTATTCCTAACCGTTTGATGTTGTTACGCAATGAACAGGTGCAGTTTACACTAGAAATCGTAGAATGAATGGCCCCTATAATATCGTAAATATCTATTTATTTTGTATCACTTCATGCTAACATCTGTGAGACTGAAACCTTTTTGTGTTTACTATTCGCTGCACCATTATGCAGAGGACCCACACTGAATTATGGAGACCACCAGTCCAATTACTTGATGCAGCGAACATCATCGATGAACATACCTGTAACCAGATTAGCAACCCTAAGACTCTACATAGAGCTACTGTAAGGACGCCCCTTTTTGAAAGGTTTAAGTCCCTTGGTGTCATTCCATTGATTCTAGTGGAGTTGTTATTTTTGTCGGAGGCACTAGGGTGATTATAACAAGGCCAAAAATGCAACGGAATCCAATACAACAGAGACAGAAGAATCATAAAGAACCGCCCACTTCAAATCTCACTCATGTATCTACACGTGTATGGATATTTAATACGAGGAACATGATAATACACTTTGTATTTGGATAGACAATCAAAAAATTTAAACATTCTAACTGTTCAATAGATTGTTTGACCATTTCTCTAAAATGATTTGGCTAGTCTATTAGAGGCACCCATCTGCATGAGGTCCTTGTGTTGAGTGCTTACATTGCTATAACAGACCAAATAATAATTTTTAAAATCTTTGAGAATGAACATGGTAGTTTTGTTTCTTTGAATGATGTTGTAACTTCTTTTATCTTAGGTTCAGCCTTCATCAAGTAGAGCAGTCATTTCACAGGGTAGAAGTGTTAGTTGCACACTATCTCATCCCTCTATGAAGTCAACTGTTCTAGCTATTCCAGAAGAAAGAGATGTATGATGCCCTGCCGTTACTAATTTGTTTCTTCCTTTTAGCAAAAAGACTGATTTGAAATTCACTGGTTTTTGTTTTACTTGGTAATTATGTTATATGATGTTTCTTTTTGTTTTAGGTTGCAAATATAAATATGAAGTCATAACAGAAAACAACTACCTCAAGTGTAGATCTCTTTGGACAGAGCAGCAGTGACATTGTGTATTGCTCACGTAGGTACACGATCTCGACTGCTCCATACATTCCAGTAGAAAGAGTTTTTGGTGATGCACTCCAAGATGCACTTGATGTAGTTGGACAGGAAGCTAACAGAACAGATGCAGTAGTCTCCATAGCAAGGAAGGAGTTATCTGAGTTGAAAAATAGGCAAGATTTGACGGAGAATCTACTTAATAATATCCTCAACAAGTCTCGTGGTAATCCCGCTGTTACATGTGATGCGGCGCGAGAATCTACTTAATAATATCCTAAAAGGAACATTTTTGAAACTAAGATTATATTGTTATCAGCTGTGTTGTACTCCGATGATGCTTTACGAGCTACGGAATTTTTCAGGACTGTAATAATTTACTAATTTTCCAGTTATAAGTTTTTTTCCCTGGTTCCAGAATTTATTTAGTATTCTAGAGAACTTGTGTTCTTTGTTTATCCACCTTTATGTCCTAGCAATGTGTAGCATCCCATCTGTCTAACATATGTAATGCTACATGGTCTAGTAATATAATTGCTAATTCCTACATATAATTGTTGCATCATAATTATATCATGCTCATGTCATCATGCCACCTTGCATTTGAGCATCATATAAAACCCTTTTCATTTGGTTCTTATCTCATATGCATTATTAAATGTATTTGGCTCTTGATATATTGTATTTGGTTCTTGATAAATGCTTGATGCCCAAGTTAAGTTGGGGGCATATCTTTTATTCAACTCCACCACCTTTCCCTTGTCACCACCTTATAATTCCACCATCCTAATTATCCATGAGATTTTACATTTTCCTTTGGCACTTAATCTAGCTCATGTGGGTTGGGATGGATCCATTTCTATTCTACATGCTCTCACACTACCATCATGTTGTTTCCACTTTATTAATATGTGGAGCCACCTTTGCATGCTTTGTGAGTGGAACCCCTTTTCTAGCTTCCATATGGGTTATTATGAATGTATGCTCGTGTTGGAATATTTTTGAGACTATTAAACATCTAGTGGAATATACACACTAGCAAGTCCAAAGTATATTCAAATTTGAGCATCTCCATCTACCTCACTTGGAACACCTTTCTAATTCTTTTAGTTTAGCCTTACTCCATATTTTTGGAATGCATGTGTATAAATGCCATGATTATTATTTTGTTTTCACAAGAACTAACATGGCATTTATTGAATATGCATGGCCCATGCAATATCACCACCACCTTCTCATCTTGGATTATTGAGTGGATCATGGTCCTTTGGGATTCAATTCTTGTTGGCTCTATTCTTTTTGCTCTTACCTTAACCCATGTCCTACCCTACCCCTCTGTTCAACACCACATCACTCCTTGCTTTGTTCATGAGAAAAAGTTAAACCCTAACCCCAACCCTACCACCTCACCCTTGCCTTGCCGAGTCATCACCCCCTACCCTAACCTTGCTAACACCATCAACCCCAACCTGCCGAGCTACCCCCTCCAACCCTAACTCTAACCCTAGCCGAGCCCCCACCCTAGCTCCAAGCCGAGCACCTCCCTAGCTACCCTCCCCTCTCTCTTCCTCTATGCCAGCCAGGCCCCACACCCGAACCTTACCTCCCTGCAGGCCCAGCTGCAGCCACCACCCCTCGGTCCCCCGAGCCAGCTGCTCCACGCCGTGCACGTGAAGAAGGAGGGGAAAAAGGTGGCCGAAGCCACCTTTTCTCCACCAGTCCCCCACGGCACCTCTCCCCTCTCCATCTCTGCTATCTACTCCCTCCCGTCTCTCTCTCATTCCCAGATCCACCCCCTGGCCGCTGCGCCATTCCCTTCCTCTCCCTGCACCTCTTCTCCAATTCTGGCCACCACCTCGGCATCCCCCGCCATCCTCTAGATCAAGCGGCGGGCGTGGCGAGTTGCCGTCGAGGAAGACCGCAGGAGCCCTGGCGTTGTCCCTGTGCACGCAGCCGAGGAGGAGCCGCCCGTACCTGCTGCACACCGACGTCGACGCCGAACCAAAACCCTAATCCGTTCGGCCTCTGCATCGCCGTCGTCCTGCTGCTCGCCGACCCGATCCAGCTCCACCAACCCTACCGCGGTGAGGCCCCGATCCCCCTGACACCTTTCCTCTCGCTGTCGTTTCCTGTGAACGCCGGACTTTTAGTCGAGCGCCCTCTATGCGGCGAGCTCGCGAGCGTTTCCTCGCTGGCGCGCTCAGGAGCCTTACCTAGCCGCGCAGCAGCAACCCAGCAACAACCCCTCCTTAGCCCAGCGGTAGCCGCCGCCGGGCGTGCGCTACGACGCGGGTTCGATCCCCCGTCCCGCCAGCCGTGCGTCCTCTGTCAGATTCGTCAGACAACCCAAGAAGAGAAACAGTAGCCCAGGCGCAATTTGCAAATCCCCCCCAAACCTTTTTACTACTCAACCCGCCGTCCAGCCTAGGCCCACATGTCAGCCTCTGTGGTCTTTATACAAGAAGGCACCCGCGTTTTTGTATTCCTCAACCCGCGCTCCAGTCCGGACCCACCTGTCAGCCACCGTAGGGTTTTTGCGAAAAAGCACCCTAGGTTCCAGATCCTCAACCCACAGTCCTCCCTCTGTGCCGCGTTGCCAGCCGACTCCCTGCCTCTGTCGTGTGGGCCCGTTTGGCGCCGGCCCCACCGGTCAGTCGCTGTGGCTGGGTAGTCCGCGGTGAGAAAAGTCCTAGCGCGCGCAGTTGCGCCAGATCAGCTTGGGCCCGCTTGTCTGGGTATAAAAAGTCTGGGCGTATTTCTGTTTTATAAAATGAATTTACAGAAATGTTTAAATTCAAACTTAAATCTGTTTTTAACAACTTTTGAATTATAATTCCAAACAATACATATAATATATGTTTTGGAATCAGAAAAATTTGAGGATTTCAAATATGCCATTGAAAATATCTTTTGAGCACTTTTAATTTTCGAAATTGTTTAAATGCAATAAAATACCCTTTTTCTTAATTAATTAAGAACTTTAAATCTATAACTCCAAATTCGACAAATAATATGTCTAAATCGATCAGCGCGACGAGCCCGTTCTGTCTATGCATTTCATGTTCTGAATTGAAGCATGCATCATGTCATTATTAAAAATCTGAACTGTTTATGGCAATAAAACTGGACCATATAAATAATAAAATGTTTTATTCTTGTACCCCACACCTCACCATGCCATGCTACATTATTTCCATGTAAATTGTGCATCATTCATCATGGCATGCTTGTTTGCTTGTCGCATTTTATTTATATGATTGTGCACTTTGTTTATGTTGGCCCTTGTTTGTTTGGTTCTTTTCGAATAGACGCCGAGCAGGGGAATTATCAAGAATCAAAGGAATTCTACCCAGATCCATCTCTCGCGACAACTGAGCTACCAGGAAAGCACTACCACATGCTTGCATACATATAGTACCTACTGCCCCTATCTTATTGTTGCATCACTGAGTCGCGATTGCATTAAATTGAATCCCAAGTACTGCATAGCCTTTACTTTTAAAGCCCACCGAAGCGTGTTCCTCCATCCCATGAGCCATTACTACAGGAGTTGTTTGAGCCAAGCAAGTCGTAGAACAGCATGTGTAGGGTATGTGAGTGTCTGATGGATCACGAGGTACCTAAACAACTTAACCTCAGTAGTAATGGGATAACTAATGAAAGAGGCACCGGTGAGCAATATCTGCTATTTGGTTTTTCATGCTCACTTGTGTCCCGTAGGACCCCGAGTACTTGATTCCTGTTCCTTGACTATTCGCACTATCCACATCCGGGAGGCCTTATGGACCCCCCTGAGCCAGAGCTTGATTCATTCTTATTTCTTGGGGCTACAAAGTAGTTTGGGGCTTTATTACTATCCTGTACTTATGCCATGTTTTACTGTTTTATTTAAGATTGTGCGAGGAGCACCTGTACTGTTTAGGGATTGCGGCACAATTTCGCGGTATCGACAAGCCCAGTCACATTTTCGGGTTCCTGGTCGTTTACAGCCGTTCTCGCAAACCCTGGGTCCGTCTCGCAGCCGGCCAACTTCGTTGTGGGTAGCTTATTAGGGTGGCCCTTGAAATATTTCTGAATCCTGTGATCGCTTTGTCATGAATGCCTCGTTGGGTTTTGAGTTGGTTTTTCTGAGGTTGATCGAGTGTGTGGTGCTATTTGTGCACCCCTGTAGGGTAAATCTTTCTGAAAGCCGTGTCCGCGGTTATGGACGACTTGGAGCACAGTTTCTCGATCATAGACAAGTATAACTAAAGTACCGCTTTTACTTTGACTAAGTCACTAACTAGTAATTAGTGCAACACTCATGGAATGGTTAATAAAACTGCCAACGGATGGGTTGTTCGTCCGCTTTCTCGTTGGTAAACGAGAAGGAGGATGGATCTGTTATTTATACTGTTATAACTGTTGTTACTAATTAACGGACATCCGTCTATCTTTGGTGAGGCGGATGGAGTATCTATAGACTTGTTAGTTATTATCTTTTGCTGCTATTGCGTCACCCCAGGTATATGTCCCCTTTAGAGGCATAAAGACTTGCTGAGTACCCCTAGGGTCTCACACGATAAATTGTTTGATTCAGATGAACAGGTGTACTCGCAAGATGGATACTGGGTGGAGATAGATGATGTTGGCAATGATCACTCGGTGTAGAGATTTCGGGGATGGGGATCCGCGAGATTTGTGGGTGGGATGTGTTTATTTATGTGGCATCTTATGCCGATTTGATTCTTATCCGTACTCGGATTTTGTTTTCCGCTTCCGCCTGGTACTCTGATGTTTGATGTATGAGGAGCTATCCTAAACTATTATCTCTATCTAGGATATTTGGATCTTGCCGTATGGCGTTGCAATATTTCTATTTCTTTTAGATGGAATGGCTCTGAAAACTGCTGTATGGTGGCTTGCATACATACTCACTTGTGTATGTAGTTGATCCCTTCGCCTGCCGGCTACGCCGCTCGTTCTTGTCCCGATGTTCTAGAAGTGGTTAGGACGACCGACAGGTCTACCTGTGAGCGGCCCCTGGGCCCCACCGTACTATTTTAACCACTTTCGCTCATCCAGGCATGCAACTTAGAGCATAGTTCACCGAGGTAGTTACACAATGGATCTAAGTTAGATAGGCTTAAACAGTAGGAGGCACACCATTTTTTATTAATTTTTCATGGGCCACCAATCAATAGTGATGGGCCTACATTGAGGCCATTATATGTAGAATCTGACCACAAAAGAACAGAACAGTAAAAGGCCAGAATAGTGAAATGCCAGAACAGTGAAAGGTCAGAACAGTGAAAGGCCAAAACAGTGAAAGGCCAGAACAGTAAAAGGCCAGAACAGTGAAAGGCCAGAACAGTGAAAGGCCAAAACAGTAAAAGGCCAGAATCGTGAAAGGCCAGAATAGTGAAAGGCTAGAACAGTAATAGGCCGGAAACAGTAACAAGGCCAAAACAGTAGGATGCTAGACCTTTAGCAGGCCAGAAACTTCACAACCCGTTTATGGGACTGAATAGTAGAAGGCCAAAATAGCGAATGTCTAGAACAGTAAAGGGCCATAACTGTAGAGGGCCGTAAGGGCCCATGATGGGTGCGAGAAAAGTGATGGGCCGACAGAAGGCCTTAACAGTAACGAAAAGACTTGGCCCAGGCTGAGAATGGGCCACACAATATTGGACCAAGGTGGGCCTTCTATATACTGAAATAGCGCCGGGCCTAAAAGTTCACCTGCCGCGGATGCCTGCACTAGTTGGCCCATTTCAAATAGTGCTGGACAAAACAGTAATAAGCCTTCTTCTTATTAGGCTCTCCTCATGGGTCGGCCCACTTAATATTTAGCAGGCCTATTCTGGCCCTGGCTTCTGCCACGGTTTATCTGACCGTTAATGGTGGTAACTAGGCATTAACAGTGTTCGCCACATGGCATCTTGCATGGCATCAAAATCAACGGGGCTGGCAAATAGCAGAACAAGTTTTCATGGCAGAAGGGTGTGATCCGCCATGGTCAGGAAAAAAACCATGGTAGATTCTTTTGTGACGAGGATTTTACCACGATGGGCATCCGTCATAGAAGACTTTTTAGCCACGAAAACCGGGCCTTCAACCACGAAAATAGTCCGTTGTAGAAGCCAACTTTTCTTGTAGTGTTGGAAGCTTCTAGAATGAATAATCTTCAGAAGTGATCTGGTTAGGAGTTTAGATGATCCCTAGTGGCTATAGATTAGATCCAGCTTGATTATCTTGCTTAGGGTAGATACACGTGGATTAGCTAGGGGATAGATGATGAGCTTCTTGGGTAGCTTATACTACTCCTAAGGAAACAAGTCAAACAGCAGATCAAGGCAACTCATCCTACAAGCAATTCAAAGTACTACTAGGATTGCATCAAGCCTAGCTTGTGGTAATGATGGGTAGTTTGAGAGGTTGTAGGTTGAATAAGGTGAGATTCCTTGGTATATCTACCAAGGGTAGAATTCAAAAAGCTTTATAAGAAGGTTTTGGAAAACCTAGAGGTAAGAGTAGTTTGAGGTTCTGCCTTGGTAACGTAAGGAGATTTTATCATATAGCTCTCCATAATTTTGTTAATGGAAGCTAAGAAAGAAGAGGTTGATGCAAGGGCATCTTGGTTCAGGATTTTGGAAATGCCAGAACATTTGATCATATGTAAAATGAGCCAGGACAGTGTTGTTAAATAGCTTTTGGTCAAATGATGGTTAGGTAAGGATTATATCATATATTACACAGTCAGATGCATAAGCACCAACAAGCAAGCAAGCATACACTACATTACTAAACATGAAATAGTTTTTGTTCTGCCAGATTTTGGCATTATGGACCTAGTCAGTGTTGCTGAAATTGGGATGTTACAAACCTTTCCCCTTAAAAGAATCTCGTCCCGAGATTCGGGAGGGTAAGGTTATGGTATTTGGAGTCAAGGTTTAGCATTGGGTGTTTCACGAGTACTAACTTACAAACTCCTTCTTTGAACGGGGATACTATGTCAGTGATGTCGCGGTGTGGAACATGGCAGTGCCATCGGGGATGGCATGAGAGACGACAGTCAGGATGCTATCGGTGGTACTCGCAACGGGTTAGGCACAGATACTGCAAACACGGCAATGTACCCAGGTTCGGAGCCCTCTTGTCGAGGTAACACTCCTACTCCTGCAAGGATCTACTACATGGGGAGCATATGCTCAATACAAGTGCTCCTTGAGCTGTTTCCCTAGATGTTGTCGAGATCTAGAGGAAGATGAACTACTTCACTTAGCGATTATGGCTAACTTCTAACTTGTGATGCCTTACCTAGAACTCTGGCACTACCCCTCCTTATATATTGGTGGAAGGGTAGGTTACAATGTGGGCCCTAGGGTTTACTGTTTGGGCTTTGGCTTTACAAAGCGGGCCGGCTATCGGGTCCAGCCGGTGCTCCAGGACCCGGTCAAGCTCCAATACAGGTGGGAATGGTGCCACAGCATCTTAGCGCCTCCGCTTTGGGCGTCACCCAGTGCTTTATCCATCAGCTTTGTGCTTTATCCATCAGCTAGAGCTTTATCCGTCAGCCAGAGCTTTACTCATCATCTTCCTGCTTCAGCGCTTTGGCACCCTTGTCTGGTAGTGCTGACAGGGCGGCGTGCTAGCCTGTCCGGTCAAGGGTGCACTCAGTAAGGAGCGTCATCCCCTCCCGTACCTTTCGCCAACGGATCCGAGGCGGCCGGGTAGAGGTGGCCACCCAGCCAGCTCTCTTGACCCCCAGCTAGACGGCCAGCCGAGGAATCTTGATGTGGGTCAGGTGAAGTGTATCGCCCGGTTGTGGTTCTTTGGCTTGTGGCCATTCGGCCAGATCTCCTTGGATTCTGCCAGTAGATCCTGGCTTGGCCTACCCGGGGATCATCCCTCGACACTAGTCCCCGAGCGTGCTAGGGCTTCGCTTTCTGGAGAAGTTCCTGCGTGCTCACTAGCTGATTTTGAAATGATTGCGGATGAAAAACATATCACGAATTTTGTTGTTGTGCTTGTCGTTTTCTGGCTTGAGATGCCCGCTTTCCCTGGCTAGAGATTACCGGCGATGGGTCCGGTGGCCCATCCATAGGGTGTGAGCGGCAATTGCATCTCCCGGCTGCCGCACCCGTCTAGGGAGGTGAATCGCCTAGTCAATGACATCAATGCTTGTGTTAGGAGCGCCTGCCTCCTCTAGCACATGTCACCTCAGTTTGACCTCTTGGCCTACTGTTGTAGTTTTGGTAACTGCGCACATGCCTTCATCAAAGCGGTTTCTCGGGGATCGTGCATGCGCTTGGCCTTCGTGGTAACACTTGTGGGATCTTTTGGGGTAGTTGCTCTTGCGCATGCAATCCGGAACCGAAGCGTCGTGGGGGGAGTGGAGCAGTTCCATGCCACATGGTGGAGGAGAGTGCAGGAGGCGCGGTTGCCCTGCCTCGATAAATAGGAGCACCAGGGAGGGCTCCTTCCTCACATTGTCTTCTTGCTGCTTCCACTACCCTTTGCGCTTTGCCTGCTCGCTGCTACCTTGCGCCACCGCTATTTTTGATCACCAGTGCCGCTGCTACTCCGTCACGACGACAGGACCTCGCTTATCCAACACGGCCACCACTCCTACCGAGATGCTACCTGACCAAGCCAGGCCCATATCGACCAGCTGCTGCAACATCAGCAGCAGATGGAGGTCAAGGCCAGCTAGGCAAAGAAGATAGCCGACATCCGTGCCGAGGCATTGAAAAATCTTGAGCAGATCCAGGCCCGCCAGGCGGAAGATCTGAAGACCACCCAGGCCCGAGAGAAGGCGGCTCTAGGGGAGTTGTGCCAGATGATGGCTGTGAAATATAGCCATGTACATCCACATTTAAACTGGATATTATTTATATTATTGATGAAATATCTCTCTAAATCTTGCCACTAATTCCTAATGATCAAAGGTGCATGCAATCCTTTCTTTATATTTTTCCCTGCGCAGATAATGACGTTTGATGATGGAAATCACAACATTAAAGTCAAAGATACGAGATTTCCAACAACCCAAAAAAACAAGGAGTCGTGAAATGGAGATAGAGGCTTTAACGACAAACTATATGGCGGGAATAAAATTCCGGCCGTATAGTTATGGTCGTATAGTTGCCATCAACACCGCTAGGTCAAACATAACAACTTTCGTGAAGGGACCCCTATATAAAGAGGCATCGGGCGATGAGAAACGAGAACTCTTTTCGATCAATAGCCGCCCCCAGAACTCCATCCACAACACCTAAGAGCCGTCAGAAGAATAAACATAGATCTAATATCCAAACCCTTCTCCACCACCATAGCCATATTCCCCCGCTTGTAATAGTAGATCTCATCTTCGATTGGCGACATTGTAGGACTATTTGCTATCAATCTCATGATTTCCATTACAATGTTTATGATTGTTGATCTCATCTCTATGTGTGAGTAATTTTCTTTGGGCTAAGGCATTCGTCCTAGCCATGTAGCTTTTGTGCATGTTATTTATCATAGATGGGATCATGTATTAGCTTGTATGACATGATGATTATTGTATCCTCTCTTTCCTTAATCTAAGGACTTCTCAGGTACCCAAGACCCGAGGATTGAGCCAGGTATAGGGAGTATGAGTAATAACTAATCTGCAGGTTGGGAACCCCAGCGATAGAAGGGCTAGTACAACTGTATGTGAGGGATTTAGTTGGGATTAACGGTGATGTCACTATGCATATCATTAGTTCTCTTTCTTCTATGGATGAGACTAGTAGGTTATTGCTATAAGCGGTTGCGAAGGAAATAGCAATTATGGATGCACTGCCCACACATAATTTTTCTTGCTCTAACAATTACATTCATACTTTATTATTATCTTTTATTCCCATCAGATGTTTTGCACAACTACAGGTGAAAGCGAACGCCCTAGGCCCTCTCTCTCTCCATCATCGACAACAACAAAATATAGCAAACTCTTGGTCCGGTAAAACACAAAAAGAATTCTAAAACTCCTAAATGTCCGATAAAGTAACTTCACTATGCTTTGTACTTCCTAAGGATTCGATAACCTAGGTCTACTAGGGAAAAAGAGCTATACTACATCCGTAATCCAGATCAAAGGTATCAACCCTTTTTCTGGCGCTGTTGCCGGGGAAGCAATAACTACCCTTGTGAGGTTAGTAGGAACCTTGCTAGTTTTAATTATTGTTTTTAATTTTGTTAGTTTGCTTTCAGTCTTTATTTGAAATACCAAAAAAATTAGTTAGTCTTTAATTTCTTGTTTTTGCTATCATAAGTCTTTGTTTAAGAAAATCCAAAAACATAGGAAAAATGGCTGAAAAGAAGCTTGGGGAGTTTGCAACCCCCAACAATGATTATTTGTATATTCCTATTACCAGCCAACAACTGTTGCTGATGATTATGAAATTAAGCCCCATTATTTAAGTTTGGTTTAGTAGAATCAATTTGGACGCTCTGCTATTGAGGATGTTGGTATGCACTTGAATACTTTCACTAAAATATGTGATATGACGCGTATAAAATATGTTGACCCAATGCGGTCAAATTGCGTTTATTTCCTTTCTCTCTTAGAGGAAGAGCAAAATAATGGTTGTTATATTCGCCTAGAAATACTATTGCATCATGGGTGGAGTTTACTTCTTTATTTATGACTAAATTTTTCCCACCTGCAAAGACTATGCAACTAAGATCTAATATTACTAGTTTTAGACAGGAAGAGCGTGAGCCACTGCTCTTGCATGGGAGAGGATAAAAGAATGCATGAGAAACTGTCCCAGTCATGGGATGGAAGATTGGTTAATCCCCATTTATTTTATAATGCTCTTAACTCTGTGTCTAAGTCTATGCTTGATACTGTAGCTGGAGGAACATTTATGGGCAAACATATTACTGAAGCAAAGCAGCTTCTAGAAAATATTCAAGACAACCATGCCAGTGGCATGTGGATGGTCAAATACGTAGAAGGTGAACTCCGTCTCACCACAAGAAAATGAAGAACTCAATGCTAAGCTGGACGAGCTCATATTAGCCATAAAAGGTAAGGAAAATTAGGTAAGAACTATCCTAGAAACAAATATTGAATAAATAGACTTCATAGCTCGTAATGATTATAACCTTTCTTGGAAGAAGAATTATAATCCTAATTTTTAGAAACACTATTCTAGTCCTGTAGGTAACTCTAATAATAATATGGGATCAAGTAATGGTAGTCTCCAAGAAACACTTAAGTCCTTTATAGACTCACAAAATGAGCAAAACAATATACTTGTTAAAATAACGGAGAACCATGATGCTATGCTTGGTAAATTATCTAACCAAGGTGTAAGTTTGAGGAATGATTTGTAGGCCCTCTAAGAAAGAACGAGGATTGTTGAGGCACATCCAGGTAAGATAACCGAGAGTCAAACTCTCATTCTAGCTAAATTTGCAGGTAAAGTTGAGCCCAATCCTGTTGAAGACCTCAAGATGATGAGAATCCAAAGGGAGGAGCCTGAAGAACTTGATTAAGCTATAGGGATTAAATAAAATACTTTAGTATACATTAAAGGTTATCCTGCTCTTATTGATTTTGTTATTATTGACATGCCGGAAGATTCTACTGCTCCTATTATATTAAGCCGTCCCTTCTTAAGAACTATTAAGGCTTTGATTAATCTACATCAAGGGAACGTGAAGCTTCAATTGCCTTCGTGGATCCTTTTATTATTCATTTTCCTAGGAAGAAGAAAGTCAAGCATGATGAAAAGGAGGCCATCACTTTGAAGGCCAACTATTTTGGAGTGGGTGCTCCACTCATCTGGCCTAAATGAGCAACATTAAGGTCAAGCTATTGACCATAAAAGAGCGATGCATGGGAGGCAACCCATGTGAAATAAATGTTTGAGTAAAGTTTTTAAGTTTTAGTTTAAGTTTTATGTTTATTAAAGAGTGCTAGAAAACTCCAATTGAGGAGAAGAAGTTTGGTAGTACTAAAAATCCTGCTTTAAACATGTTGTTGTTGGTCGACAATTTTTACTGTCATTTTTGTGTCAAAAACAAGGTGTTTCACTAAGTTTTAGGATAAGAAATAATTCTCGAAGAAATAGAAATTTTTTGATGACTACCGAAGGTTTAACTACCAACTATACGATGGGAATAAAAATTCTAGCCGTATAGTTTGGCCATATAGATATCTTTGCCATCGACAATTTTATTTTCCACATACTGAAGATTTAACGACCAACTACATAGCGGCAATAAAAATTCTAGACATATAGATATCAATGCCTTCATAAAAATTCTTTTCCAGGTACTGAAAGTTTGATGACCAACTATACTGGAGGGATAAAAATCCTGGTCGTATAGTTATGGCCGTATAGTTATGCCGTTGGGTGGAAACCCTAAATTTTGGACAACAGACCAACTATATGGCAGGAACAAATTGTTCCGACTGTATAGTTGCGGGAACAAATTTGACCATATAGTTGCGGGAACTAATTTGGCCGTATTGTTGCATCCAACCACAAAATTACCACGGGAGGTACCTGCAACCCAAAAACTTCAATCTTTTTTCTCTCTTCTACCTCCAAACTCTCTCAAAACCTCAAGAGATCTTCATCTCTGCTCAATTTCGTTCGATTTCCTCATACACAAGTGATCTACGGTATGTTTCTCGTCTGATCCTCCAATTACTTTTTGCAAATTCATCTATGATCTGTTGTAATTATCAATCTAGGGTGAGACCTACTATGAACTAATTCCCATGATTCTCTTGCTTAGATTATTATTTTGAGGATATTCTTAGGTGTGCTATGATGAGGAATATGTTATGCTTATTATTGTTGGATCTAGAAGTTTTATTTTTCTCTTCTTATTATTTTAGATGATGAACACAAGGAACCATACTCATGCTCATGCTGCTGCTAGTGCTTCTCGGGCTGCCGCTCAAGAACACATGGGGATACGGTTCAAGGATGAGCTCCAATGTGATCGCTTCAACAGGATCAAGAACCGAGAAGTGAAGGCAACCAAGTGGGTTTGCCCCGTTATATTGAACCAACTCGGTATTACAAATGACTTCAATTTACTTTGCAATAGGGTTAGCCTGCAAAACTTTGTATTTAATGATGCGCCTACTTATTGCCGGTTAACTCTTGAATTCCTAAGTTCTTTGCAAACAACCGTTAAAGCATGGAATGGAGAGGACATGATTTCTTTCCGACTTATGAACAACAATTATGCTTTATCAATAGATGAATGGTGCACATGTTTTAATTTTCCAAAGAATAATGATAATGACTTACGCGCATCCTTTACTGGCTTAGACCCTTCCCTAGAACAATATTATAATGGAATGAGTTTCACTTCTAGAGTAAGCAAGGGGAAGAATATTCAACATCCTACAATTCTCTATTTGTTCTATGTTATTGCTAACACTTTGCAGGCATGAAATGAGTTCACTAGACTCAATGAGGAGGACATCTTAGTCCTCGCAAAATCTTCTTTCAACAACACCAACTTTTCACTCAACTTGGGCGCAATTCTTTTGCACTACCTCGAGTACCAATCCTCCCAAAGCGAAGGACCAGTCACAGGTGGAGGCATCATCACCATGCATGCCATTGCCCTAGGCATCAACCTAGGTGAGTTGCAACTAGTGCTATATGAGTGACGTGTTGGTTTCTCTACTTTAAAGGCTTGTTGAATGCTCACTAGGAGAGGTGGTGTTTATTACTTGCATATTGCTGGAGCTGGGCGTCTCTATTCCGCTCCTTTTCTTAATGATCTTTTCTCTATCGAGGAAGGACGTTTGCTATATGACTTGTAGGTTGAGCACCACCAACCTAAGGAGGAGATTCGGGATGAGGATGAGGACCAAGAAGAGGACCAAGAAGAGGAGCAGCCACCAACCCGGTTCGCTACATACCAAGACATCCAAGAACTTGGAGGAACTGTGGAGAGAATGCAAAACCTCTCCTTGAACCTCTGGGAAATAACTAGTAATTTATCAACTCAATTTGCAAACTGGAGTTACAACTTTTTCCCGCCACCACAATGATTTGAAGGGCTTGCAAAAGCCTAATCATGGGGAGGTTTCCTCATTATCTTTATTTGGCGTTCATTAGTTTTTATTTATTTTGAGGTTATGTTTTTAATTTGATATTATAAGCACTCATGTTGGTTTCCCCAACACTTTATATTTAGTTACTTTTATTTGCTTTCAAGATTTTCTAGCCAATCTTTGCCGCCAATTTGCTATTCTTTGATTCCCTCTCTTAAAAACAACAAAAAGAATTTTCCATTTATCTTTATTTTCCCTCTTCCTTCTTTTCTATTGTCCTTGTGGCTTTCACATATTTGCAGGAGAGTGATAGATTTAGAGTTTCTAAGAAGCAAATCAAAAGGGAAGAGAGAAGTGGAACCAATCATAAGAGGTATGCCTTAAGACTTCCCACTTTTGAAGTCTGAGAAACCCATGCTAGTTAGTAGTAAATGATAAGATGTTATATTGGTGGAGTGAGTCTTTGTATTGTAGGAAAATTTTGTTTGCATGTGTATTTAGTTGAGTACGCATTCCATCTCCTGTAGTTAACTAAGTCTTGCCTAAAAATTTGCTAAACAATTGTAATAAGAAAAAAGTCTCACAATTGAAGGCTTGGGTGTTGTAGTGTTTAGTCTTGAAGGCTTATTTCTAGAGACACTCAGCACCACAGAAAATAATGATTGACTTGATAGCTCTCTTTAAAAGTATTTGTTCAATTAAATTAATGCTTAGCGGTTTTTGTGAGCATGCCAAAGTTTAACTTGTGAATCATAAGAATGATATAGCTTTATGTGTGTCAAACTTCATGGGATGCCAACAACTCCGCTAGCCTATGAACGGTCTTCATGGAGGAAACTCCTAGATTTTGGCTATGAGTTGATTAAACATATGTAGCAATAATGCTATAATTGGTAAGATTCTTGGCATTCCCGGGTAGTTGTGTTCAAGATTGAATCACTCCTCTGGCTGTTATGAGTAATCATTGTGCAAAAGGAACAAAAATCTTGATGATGCCACGAGTATCCATCACATCCCAATAAACTAATTAAAATCTTTGGCATGCTCTCAATTACTTAAGAACTCAAATTCTTGAAGGACAATGAATAGAAAAGTAGTGCTTGAAAAGTCTTGATTTATTGATGTGGGAGAATTGAGATACTCTAGTGTATATTTTTTTCATGACAAACTCTCACACTCTCAATTTTACATGATTG
This sequence comes from Avena eriantha, assembly GCA_910589775.1. Lineage (NCBI taxonomy): Eukaryota > Viridiplantae > Streptophyta > Magnoliopsida > Poales > Poaceae > Avena > Avena eriantha. Next base: position 34,933,308 of record OU342746.1, on the reverse strand, counting down.
TGCTTTATTGTTCAAATGCAAGCGTATGACTTGATTACATGACATGGAATAAGGTTTACTCATTTGAATCATCCATGTTAACAATAATTTTGATGGGCTACAAGGATGCATAAAAACCCGTATGATATGCTTGCCATTACTATATATATGCTGAAGTTTTTCAGATTTATAAAGTGGGGGCAACTTGAGACTACCAATCATCAGTAAGATCATCATCTCGTTATTTCAGTTTAAATGTTGAGTTCCTTTTTGATTTTGGTTTTCTTGCTCGAGGACGATCAAGTTTAACCTTGGGGAGGTTGATGGCTCTGAAATATAGCCATCTACGTCCACATTTAAACTAGATATTATTCATATTTTTTATGAAATATCTCTCTAAACCATGCCACTAATGCCTAATGATCAAAGGGGTATGCAATTCTTTCTTTCTATTTTTCCCTGCGTTGATAATGACGTTTGATGATGGGAATCACAACATTAAAGTCAAATATACAAGATTTCCAACAACCTGAATAAACCAAGAGTTGTGAAGTGGAGACAGACGCTTTAACGACCAACTATACGGCAGGAATAAAATTTCGGCCGTATAGTTCCAGTCGTATAGTTGCCACCAACACCGCTAGGTCGAAAAGAACAACTTTTATGAAGGGACCCCTATATAATGAGGCCTCAGGCGACAAGAAATGAGAGCTCTTTTCGATCAACAGCCACCCCCAGAACTCCATCCACAACACCGAAGAGTCGCCCGAGGAATAAACATAGATCTAATCTCCAAACCCTTCTCCACCACCATAGCCATATTCCCCCACTTGTAATAGTAGATATCATCTTCGGTTAGCGACATTGTAAGAATATTTGCTATCAATCTCATGATTTCCATTAAAATGTTTATGATTGTTGATCTCATCTCTGTGTGTGAGTAATTCTCTTTGGGCTAAAGGCTTCGCCTAGCCATGTAGCTTTTGTGCATGTTATTTATCATAGATGGGATCATGTATTAGTTTATATGACATAATGACATGATGATTATTGCATCCTCTCTTGCCTCAATCTAAGGACTTGTAAGGTACCCAAGACCCCGAGGATTGAGCCAGGTATAGGGAGTTTGAGTAATGACTAATCTGCAGGTTGGGAACCCCAGTGATAGAAGGGGTAGTACGGCTGTATGTGAGGCATTTACTTGGGATTAACGGTGACGTCACTATGCATATCATTAGTTCTCTTTCTTATATGGATGAGACTAGTAGGTTATTGCTATAAGCGGTTGCCGGAGGCAATAGGAATTATGGATTCACTGCCCACATATAATTTATCTTGCTCTAACAATTACATGCATACTTTATTATAATTTTTTATTCCCATCAGATATTTTGCACAGCTACAGGTGAAACCAAACGCCCTAGGCCCTCTCTCTCCATCATCGACAACAACAAAAGACAGCAAACACTTTGTCCGGTAAAACACAAAAAGAATCCTAAAACTCCCGAAGGTGCGTTGAAGTAACTTCACTATGATTTCTGGTTCCCGAGGATTCGATAACCAAGGTCCACTAGGGAAACAGAGCTATACTACATCCGTAATGCGGATCGAAGGTATCAGCAGATAGCCAAGATGGTCGTCAGTAAGTGATTCACTTGATGAGCTTATTTCTCATCATGTTGTAGTTGGAACGTTAACAATTTCCTTTTTGCCGGGTGCATCTCAGTATCCTGAGGCGACCAACCACGCCTTGGCGCGTGTCCCCGAGGCGGACGCTGTGCGTGATCTGCACCTGGTGGAGTTGGTGACGGTCGTCAGCGAGGAGGCCAACCTGTTGGATGGTGCTTCCCTTGAGGTCTTCGACTATGTCAGGCCCGACACCAACCGCCCGGACATGATGGACGCCTTGGCCAGGACGCTCTCTGACGCCTCGAAGCTCATGGATGTGGCGCGAGACTGAGCTGCTCGTGGCGGTGCTGAGATGGTCTTGGTGCTGTTGAAGTCTTGGTACCCTAACATGGACCTGCGGAGTCTCTCTAGAGAGTTTCATCAGGGGACTAGCTATGACCAGCTTCAGGCTAAAGTTCCTGACATCCGCTCCTGCGGTGTCAATATTGGAAGCTTCATCCAGCTGAACCAAGACTTCAGCGAGCCGGCCGGCTCGAAGGAGTATCACTAAAACCCTCTAGTGGCCTTAGACCATGACGATGCCCCGGATGCAACATGCCCTGCCTCTGCTGACTTCACCTCTAGCAGTCGCGCTCCAGCTGATGCCTCTAGCCCTTCCAATGACCCTCAACCCTGATCCCCAGAATGTTGGGAGTATTTGTATCTAACTGAAGATTTGTTTTCTTGTGGTGCTGACTTTGCTCTTTCGTGAACAATTTACTTTTGCTCTTTGATAAATTCTATCGGGAGTTTTGTCTACCTTTTGTGATGTTGTCTTGTGTTGCACTTGTTGTATGCTTTCTTATGTGTGGGGGCGCGCGAGCACACCCACAGGGTGTAGTCCCCGAGGTTGGGGGCGACTGGAGGATCTAGCCAGGTCGAAGCTCCTTTGTGTTGTTGTTTGTTGCAGGTTTCCTGTGTGGGTGCGCGCGAGCGCACGCACAGGGTGTAATCCTCGAGGTTCAGGCCAGCTAGAGAATCCAACCGGGTCGAAGCTCCTTTGTGTTCCTTTGCCGTCTGGTGGCTGGCCTTTGGCTCGGACGCTTTGGTTCATGCAAGGATGAAAGATACAAACAATGTTTTGCATGTTAGACGTGTGTAGGATAAACATAGTCTTTAGTTGCTCGTTTGGTTTGAAAATTTTGTCATTCCGCACAAAACTAGTAGCTTAGTCCTTTTCTTAGCGAGCATTAGCCGTTGAAGTTGCGCCCTTGTCAGCGCTTAGCCGGAAGCAAGGATTTTCTTAGTTAGCGTACTATGCAATAATTTGGATTTTGGCTAACGGCTTTGAACAAGAAGGCACAACGGGAACTTCTAGACGTCTTGTTTTCCTTAGGACTTTTCCTGTACGGGTCTTATTTTCTGCTCTTGCAGTATTTGTCAGCCTGCTTGTGGTCTGCAGCCAGAATCAAAGAGGGATCTCTTGGAGCCGCGTATAGTACTTCTTCTTTTCAGAATTCGTGGCCGTCTAGGCTATCCGGCGAGTCCCCGAGAGAGACTGTCGGGTCTGGGGTTAAAAACAATGCAGCCGGAGAACTTCAAGTGTTGCAGCAGAAAATGCAAAACTATTACGGAGTCCTCTAGACTATGTCAAGGCTTCTCAACTCGTTTATTACATAAAGGTAAGATACATTTGCCCTTTACTCAGGTGTAGAATGGGCGAAGCCGGTTCGCATTCCACGGGCACTCAGTTTCTTCACTAGAGCGATCCATCTTGTTCTTCACCGGCTGGTGATGACTGACAAGTATAGGGGGTGTATCGTAGTATTTTTGAGGGAAGTGAAACACAATTTATTGATTTGACACAAGGAGAGACAAAGAATATTTATAAGCCTTAACAACTGAGTTGTCAATTCAGTTGCACCTGGAAACAATCTTGCTCATAGTAGTTTATCAGTAGCAACAGTTTTATAATAGCAATAGCAAAGTAATAGGAGTAGTAAAAGTAAAGACAATAGTAACAATTGCAGTAAACAGTAGGATTAAAGCACGTTAGGCATAGGGATGGATGGACGGGCGTTGTATGGACAAGACAGTTCAGATAGCAATCAAGAAATAGGGCATTTGTAGATAAATAAGATAAAGCATCCAAGTACAAAATAATCGTAGGCATGTGTTCCATATATAGTCATACGTGCTCGCAATGAGAACATGCACAACATCTTTTGTCCCGTCAGCCCGTTTGCAGCGGGGCCTCAAGGGAACTACTGGCAATTAAGGTGCTCCTTTTAATAGAGCACCGGAGCAAAGCATTAACACTCCTTGAACACATGTGATCCTCACATCAAAGTCATTGCCTCCTGTTATCCCGATTATTGTCACTTCGGGGCCTTTGGTTCCGGACAACAATGTGTGTATACAACTTGTAGGTAAGACCATAAATGATACTATCATAATGAATCAATAACATTTCAGATATGAAATCATGGCGATGAGGCCTCCACAAATTCCACCTTTCTCGCGGTTAGTAGCAAGACGGAAAGCTATCAAGGCACCCAAATTATAAGTCCTATCTTGTTTTAAAGCAGCTGAGATGAATGCTAGATCATATGAGGATAATTTATTAGCAGTTTTCCTAGTGAGAACACACTTGGCAATAAAGTAGGAAAAGTAGCAAGTAGACGGGAGATGAATATTACAAATTTTACCACTCTCCTTTGAGAAGCTGCTCCCTTGGCAAATCTGTGCATACAAGTCCATGAGTGGTGTAGGTTGCTCTCTAATCCTTTCATACGAACCCCACTGGGGTACTTTAATAGTTGCACAAAAATCATCAAAAGGAAGGTCGACAGCTATATTGTAAATTTTGTAGTGAACCATGGGGTTAGGCAAGGAGCAACTAAATCAAAAGTCCTGCACCACAGACATAGTTAGCTTCACAAATTGGTAAGGTTCATCTCCCACAAAATGCTCCAATCCTGCATTAGCAATTAAAGTATGGAAATCTTGAGAAATCACTGCAGCCCTCATGAATTTGGGGCATGGATAGATAGAAGGAAAAACTTCCTCTTCATGGTGAACCTTCATAACCGCAGGCACCCTTAATTCATGTTGGTTGAGTTGGTGTCCATCCATCCTCTTTTCTGAAATTTTAGACAACCATCATACAAGTGATTGCAAAGTGATTACACAACGAAAGGAACTACTTATAGGGACTTGTAAGAGGCCTAAACATGCATCAAAACAATTCTTCTAAGCATTGAACAAGCTTACAAGATCACATAACATGTCACCTACAGTAGCAAAATACTCAGGATATAAACCACTAATCACAAATCTACTTGGACAAGCGGAGGAGTCACATACCGGAGAAAAAATGCTCCAAATTTCAGCAGCAAAGATGTGCCAAGCAAGGAAATCAAAAAATCACAAGCAAGAACAACAAGAACGAGAGTTTGAGCAATGAACTGGTGTTTTCTCGGGAGAGAGAAAGAGGTGGCAAGTGAGAGAGTAAGTGGAGGGCTAGGGGTGGCCCACACCATGGCTAGGCGTGCCCCTGGTGTGGCCGCGCCACCAGGTGGTGTGCCTGCCTGGTGGCCCCCCTAGTACTCTCCAGGCACTTCTCTGCCCCTTTTTCACGTAAAAATTTAATATGAATTTTCTGGAATTTTCAGGTATTGATGAATGAATTTCTGACAGAAAATATGATTTTAGAATGATGCAATAAAAAAACAAAACCTAAACTTCAGAAGTTCTAAGACACTCTAATATGCAAGCAACTCGCAATAGAAAAGTAAACTAAGTGAAAGCAAAAATTAAAATGGATAAAGTAAAAGTAACCAAAGATAATCATGGTGAAAACAATGTTTTGTTCATTAAAATCCCTTTGTTAACAAGGTTGATCAGGTCTTGTTACCAAAACAATTTTATATGAAACAAAACTTTGTACTCCAGTAAATGATTATGTTACCTCAACCTTGATAGCAATGGTCCCAATCATAATAGTTTCATATTTTTCTCTTGGTATGGGACAATATATTTCTCCAACTTGAATGCCCTCAATATTTTCAGTTGAATTTAAGCCATAATTCCTATCAATCTTCTTGGGGAAATAGAAAGTATGCTCCTTGTCATTAACATTAAAAGTTACCTTTCCTTGATTGCAATTAATAACAGCTCATGCACTATTAAGAAAAGGTCTCCCAAGAATAATAGACATATTGTCATCTTTAGGCATTTCAAGCACAACAAAGTCAGTTAATATCAAGAAATTATGAGCCACTTGAACAGGTACATCCTCACATATACCAACAGGAATAGTAGTAGATTTATCAGCCATTTGCAAAGATATATCAGTTGGTGTTAGTTTTTCCAATTGACGTCTCTTGTAGAGAGGAAAAGGCATAACACTAACTCCTGCTCCTAAATCACACAAAGCAGTTCTAACATAATGATTTTTAATAGAACAAGGAATAGTTAGAATCCCTGGGTCTCCAAGTTTCTTTGGAACCTTACCATTGAAGGAATAATTAGCAAGCAAAGTAGAAATTTCTTCATTAGGGATCTTCCTTTTATTAGAGACAATATCCTTCATATACTTTGAGTAAGGAGGCAATTTAATAGCACCAGTCAAAGGAATTTGCAAAAATAAAAGTTTCAGCCACTCACAAAACTTATTATAGTGTTTGTATTCCTTTGACTTGTGTTTCTTATCAGGGAAAGGCATAGGTTTTTGGACCTAGGGCTCTATTTCACTACCATGTTTCTCAGCAACAAAATCTTCTTTAGTGTATTTAGTATTCTTAGTGTGTCTTTCCGGTTCTTCTTCAATTTTTTCTTTATCAGGAGGATCATTTTTCTCATTACCACTTTTAGTTTTAGCATCAGAGACAGATATACTATTAGGATCTTTAGCATGTTCAGAAGATTCTACAATAGTTTTATGTTTCTTTTTCATTTTCTTAGGAGAAGTACCACTATTTTCAATTTGTTGAGAATCTTGTTCAATTATTTTAGGATGCCCCTCAGGATATAGAGGTTCCTGGGTGGCAGCACCTCTTCTAGTTCTAATTGCATAAGCTTGTTTTTCCATAGAAGCATTAACTAGCAAATCTTTTGGTACCTTAATAAGCTGATCCATTTGAGTTTGAATCATTTGGAAATGTTTAACAAGCATTTTAACATCATTAGAGGTTCTTTCCACAATATCCTTCATCTCAATAATAGCTCTAGAGTTTTCCATTAAATGATTTTGCACCCTTTTATTGAAATTATCTTGCTTAACAATAAAAATATCAAATTCTTCTAAGCATTGTTCAAGAGGTTTAGAATAAGGAATATCACCTTCATCAAAATGTTGGAGAGGGTGTACCTCAATAGTGGATGAGTGAGAGGTTGGCTTGCATAATTCTTCTATAGGAGGTAAATTCTTCACATCTTCAGCTTTAATACCCTTCCCCTTAAGACATTTCTTAGCTTCCATCATCACTTCATCATTTAGTTCAATAACTCCTCTCTTCTTTGGCGTTGGTGTTGGCTTAGGCACAGTTAACTCAGGTGTAGTTGGCTCAGGTGGAGTCTAGTCATCATAATTCTTGCTTATTTTAGCCATTAATTGCTGAGCTTCTTTGGGAGTTCTATTCCTGAAAACACAATCAGCACAACTATCTAGGTATGTCCTCGATTCTTCAGTTAGTCGATTATAATATATATCAAGAAGCTCATTCTTAGGTAATGGACATCTAGCTTGTGCATGAATCAAAGCACAAAACCTTGCCCATGATTCAGGCAATGTCTCTTTTTCTCCCTGTTTAAAATCAAACAGTTCCTACAAAATGGCATGTCTAGCACTAGGAGGGAAATATTTCTGAAGGAAGGTACTAATCACGCAATCAGGGCTATCAATAGATCCAGGATGTAAATTATTAAACCAAGCCTTAGCTTCTCCTTTCAGTGAAAAAGGGAAAAATTTAGCAACAAAGTAGGTGTGCATCTTAATATCATCAGAAAACAAGCCACTCATGGTAGAAATCTCAGTCATATCTGCTACAACACTTTCACTCTTAGTCCCACAAAAAGGTTCTTTCTCAACAATAGTTATGCAAGATAAATCAAGAGAGAAATCATAATACTTATCTTTAATGTTTATGGGAGATGTAACAAACTCAACATTAGGGGATAATTTGGGTCTAACAGTATGTTTCTAAAGAAGACTCTTAATAGCACTTTTACCATGAGTGTTTTGACATTCTTTAATAAATTCATTAGTCATCTCTATATAACCGTCTTCAAATCATATCTCTCTCTAGACTTAGGTGAATTGACAGGTGTAGTAGTGTCTTGATTAGGAGTTTCAGTATTTCCAGCTATAGTTCTAGCAATCGTAGCATCTAGGAAAAGACCTAATGAACCACTCTTATCAAGCACAGTAGAAGCATCATCATAAGTATTAGAAGTTTCAGATTCATCAGTAGTAGCAGTATGTGTAGCATGTGTATGTGGTGGTGTAAGGAGCTTACTCATCACAGATGGTGAATCAAGAGCAATAGATGTGTTCCGTACCGTACCTCTCCTTGTAGTGGATGGTAATATAGGAACCTTTCCATCATGAGACTTACCCATGATGAATGGATGGCAGCGAACAATAGTGATTCCAAGTGAACTTGATAAATAGAGCTATGCTCCCCGCCAACGGCGCCAGAAAATAGTCTTGATGACCCACAAGTATAGGGGGTGTATCGCAGTGTTTTCGAGGGAAGTGAAACCCAATTTATTGATTCGACACAAGGGGAGCCAAAGAATATTTATAAGTGTTAACAACTGAGTTGTCAATTCAGCTACACCTGGAAACAATCTTGCTCACAGCAGTTTTTCAGTAGCAACAGTTTTGTAATAGCAATAGCAAAGTAATAGCAGTAGTAAAAGTAAAAACAGTAGTAACAATTGCAGTAAACAATAGGATTGAAGCGCAGTAGGCATAGGGATGGATGGACGGGCGTTGTTTTCATAAGACAATTCATATAGCAATCAAGACAAAGGGCATTTGCAGATAAATCAGATAAAGCATCCAAGTACTAAACAATCATAGGCATGTGTTCCATATATAGTCATACGTGATCGCAATGAGAACTTGCACAACATCTTTTGTCCTGCTAGCCCTTTTGCAGCGGGGCCTCAAGGGAACTACTGAAAATTAAGGTGCTCCTTTTAATAGAGCAACGGAGCAAAGAATTAACACTCCGTGAACACATATGATCCTCACATCAAAGCCATTCCCTCCGATTATCTCGATTATTGTCACTTCGGGGCCTTTGGTTCCGGGCAACAATGTGTGTATACAACTTGCAGGTAAGACCATAAACGATACTATCATAATGAATCAATAACATGTTCAGATCTGAAATCATGGCACTCGGGCCCTAGTGACAAGCATTAAGCATAACAAGTTGCAAAAAAGTCAAAAAGCACTAATAATAGATACTAGGCACCATGCCCTAACAATCTGATGCTATTATATGAATGTTCTCATCCAATCCCTACCATCCCCATAGCCTATAGCGGGGGATTACTCACTCATAGATGGGGGAATCATGGATGGTCGATGGAGAAGCGATGGTGAAGATGATGGCGATGATCTCCTCCAATTCCTCGTCCTGATAGGGTGCCAGAACGGAGTTTCGTGTTCTGATTCACGGAATCTGGTGGTGGCGGCATAGCGGAACTCTTTCTAGAAAAACGTCGAACCCCACTTGGTTTTTAGGTCAAGAGGCATCTTATAGGCGAAGAGGGAGGCCGAGGGGGTGACCGAGGCGGCCACACCACCCCCAGGCGCGACCAAGGCTGGTCCGTGCGGCCAGGTGGTGTGGGCCCCTCGTGGCCCTCCTCCGTCTCATCTTCTGGCTCCGTGAATCTTCTGGTGAAATAGGATTTTTGGCATATTTTTCGCGATTTTTCCTGATAGTTGATTTTCTGCAGAAAAACTAAACACCAAGGTAATTCTGCTAAAATCAGCGTTAGTCCGTGTTAGTTGTATCCAAATCACACAAGTTTAGAGGAGAAACAATAGAAAAAGTGTTCGGGAAAGTAGATACCTTTTGTACGTATCAGCTGTCAAGCGTCGATTAGGTAATATGAGTTGTTATGCAGCGCCCGGCTGATGATGAATGGCCCTTCACAAGGTGGATCTAGCTTGTGCATCCCCTTGGTGTATTGTACCAGCTGCAAGACGAGGTCGCCCTCGTGGAATGAAACGTTGCGGATCCGGCTGGCGTGGTAGCGTCGCAGGTTCTGCTGGTAGATAGCAGATCTAGATAGGGCCAACTCTCGTGCCTCTTCAAGGAGATCCATGTGGTCTTCTCGTGCTTCTTTGGCTTGCTGCTTTGTATACATCAGTTTGCATGGTGCGTTAAACTCGATGTTGGTTGGCAGGACTGCCTCTACTCCATAGACGAGGAAGAATGGCGTCAAGTCGGTGGAGCGGTTGGGCGTTGTGCATAGGCTCCATAGCACTACCAACAGTTCCTCTATCCAGCATTCAGGAGTCCTCATCAGCAGCTCGACTAGTCTTGGCTTGATTCCGGCTAGGACCAGACCATTTGCTCGCTTGCACTTTTCATTGGATTGGGGGTGTGAGACAGAGGCTAGATCCATGCGGATGCCCTTGTCACCATAGAAATGCGCGATGGCCCTTTGGCGAAGTATGTGTCGTTGTCTATGATGATGATGCTGGGGTAGTCGAAACACGTGATGATGTCGGTGAAGAACTTGACCACTTTCGGTCCATCTAGTTTCTTTATTGGATTTTCCTCGATCCACTTGGTGAACTTGTCCACGACCACCATCAAATGTGTCATGCCGGATCACACTATTTTGAATGGGCCTACCATGCCCAAGCCCAGATGGCAAACGTCCAGGTGATAGGGATCCTATTGAGGGCTGATGACAGAGTATGTTTCTGCTGGGCGAACTACTGGCATTCATTGCATGCCTTCACCAGCAGCTCGGCGTCCTCCAGTGCCTTGGGCCAGTAGAACCCATGGCGGAATGCCTTTGCCACTATTACTCTCGATGATGCGTGGTGGCCGCATTACCCTTGGTGAATGTCCACCAGCAGTCAGATTCCTTCCTCTTGGCTTACGTAGCGCTCATATATTCCTCCCACATTGCGCTTGTAGAGCTTGTTGTTGATGATTGTGTATGCGCTTTCCATGTGCTTCACTTGTCTTGCCTTAACCTCTACATCTGGCATCTCTCCTATGGCCAGAAAGTCCATGAATGGCTTGCCCCATGGAGGTGTTTCCCAGATGGCGCAGACGGTTTGCATGATCAAATTGACTTCCTCGCTCCCGGCGAGCTCGGGCTCGTCAGGTGGTCTACCGGGTGGGAGGCTAGAGCCGGCAGTCCTCGGGATGCTGGAGCCGGCTGGGGTGTCTCGACCTGTGACCCAGCAGCCCCTGGGATGGAGGCGGCTGTCCTTGGGTGTGGCAAGGCAGTCCCCGGGTGCGGCACGGCAGTCCCCGGGTGCGGCATGGCAGTCCCCGGGTACGGCGCGGTAGTCCCCAGGTGCGGCATGGTAGTCCTCGGGTACGGTGCGGTAGTCCCCGGGTGCAGCGCGGCAGTCCCCGGGTGCGATGCAGCACAAGGTTTCTTGGATCCGGTAGTGCCCGGGTCCGCATCCAGCATGATGGAGTCGGATTCCGAAGACGGCATGGTGGAGGATTAGCGCAAGTGCTCGGGGGCGACTCCAGGAAGAATTGCTACTCTTGTTGACCCTACGTGGGCGAGTGCATCCACGGCTTCATTGTTCACTCGAGGCACGTGGTAGAACTCGCATCCTTCAAAACAGTCACATAGCTGATGTACGAAGAAGCGGTATAGCGCCATATTCGCGTCCTTGGCATCCTAATCTACTGATACTTGCTGCACCACCAGGTCAAAGTCGCCAAAATAGAGGATGCGCTTGATGCTGATCTCTTTTGCCATCTTGAAGCCATGGACGAGTGCTTCATACTCGGCGACGTTGTTGGATGAGCGGAAGTGAATCTGCAGCTCGTACTCCAGCCGGTTCCCTTTTGGAGAGATGATGACGACCCCGGCTTCGAGTCCACCGTACATCTTGGAGCCGTCGAAGTATAGATTTCAGTGCATGGAGTCAGGACATGGAGGAAGGTACTACGTCTCTGCCCAATCGACGAGGAAGTCCGCCAGGGCCTGATACTTGACTGTCGTTCTTGGCTCGTACCGGATACAGTGCGCGACGAGCTCTATTGCCCATTTCGCCACCCGGCCTGTGGCATCCTTGTTGCCAATGATCTCCAACAGGGGGGCCAACGCCACTACTCGGAAGGAGTGCTCTTGGAAGTAGTGCTTCAACTTCTTGGCGGCCATGTACATGCCATACACCAGCTTCTGATAGTGAGGGTAGTTCTGCTTTGATAGCGAGAGTACCTCACTCAGGTAGTACACCGGGCTTTGAACTGGCTGAGCCTTTCCTTCTTCTGGTCTCTCTACCACCAACACAATGCTGACGACCCGGTTGGTAGCCGCAATGTACATCAACATTGGTTCCTTTGCGGCTAAGGCCACCAGTACTGGAAGAGAGGATAACATGCGCTTGAGGTCGCGGAAGGCCTCGTCCACCTGCGATGTCCAGACGAACTTGTCCATTTTCTTCATGAGCTAGTACAGGGGGAGTGCCTTCTCGCCCAGCCGGCTGACGAACCGGCTGAGGGAGGCCAAGCATCCGGTGAACTTTTGCACGTCGTGTAGGTTCTGCGGTGGTTGCATGCGCTCGATTGCACCGCTAATCTCCTGGTTGGCCTCGATTCCACGTTCTGAGACGAGGAAACTGAGGAGCTAGCCGGTTGGGATGCCAAATACGCACTTCTCTGGGTTCAGCTTCATCTGGAACCGGCGAAAGTTGGCGAATGTCTCCTTCAGGTCTTCAAGGAGCATCTACTTCTCCTTCATCTTGACCACCACGTAGGCGTGCATGTTTCTGCCAATTTGCGATTGTAGGCACTTCTGCATGCAGCACTGATATGTGGTACCTGCATTATTCAGTCCAAATGGCATGGTGGTGTAGCAGTAGGACCTATATGCGGTGATGAATGTTGTCTTTATTTGATCAGCGGGGTTCAGCCATATCTGGTGGAACTAGAGTACGCATCCAGAAATGACAACAGTTCACAGCCGGCCATGGAGTCGATCACTTGGTATATCCTTAGTAGGGCGAACGGATATTTGGGGCATGCCTTATTGAGGCTGGTGTAGTTAACACACATGCGCCTATCTTGTTCTTTTTTAGCACCAACACCGGGTTTGCCAGCCATTCCGGGTGGAAAACCTCCATGATGAATCCGGCTGCTAGCAGCCGAGTGATTTCTTCACCAATGGTTCTTCTCTTCTCTTCTGCGAAGCGGTGTAGTGATTGCTTGATCGGCTTTGCATCCAGCTTGACATGTAAAGATTGATCGACGAGCTCCCTCGGAACACCAGTCATGTCCTTGGGGGACCATGCGAAGATATCCCGATTCTCACGGAGGAAGTCGATGAGCACCCTTTGCTATTTGATCTAAAGGCCGTCTCTGAGCAGGATGAACTTGTCCGGATCGGCCTCATTCAACAGGATCTTCTTGGTGCCCTTTGATAGCTTGAATTGCGCCTCTCCGGCTGGCTTTGGCTCGCCAGCCGACATGTCCTCCTGTAGCGCCGCCACATTCTACATGATGACGCGCTTCTCCTCTGCAATGATCACGGCCTCGGCGATCTTGGAGCCGTCTGTGGCGTATTCCATCGACCGTATGTAATCATCCGTGATGGTAATTACCCTATTTGGCCCGGGGAGCTTCATCTTGAGGTACGCGTAGTGCGGCACCACCATGAACTTGGTGAGCACGGGGCGTCCAAGGTTGGTGTGGTAAGCACTGCAGAGGTTGACCACCTCGAACCAGATAGGCTCAGGAAAGAAGTTTTCCTCCATGCCGAAGATGATGTCTAGACGGATCTTACCGATGGGCGAATGCGATGGACCCGGAATAGCTCTGTGGAAGGAGGTGCTGGACGACTCCAGCTGGGACTCACTGATGCCAAGTTAGACTAGGGAGCTACGGTATAGGAGGTTGATGATGCTTCCTCTATCCACCAAGACGCAGGAGAACCTGCACGAGTGTTTCTTGGAGATGATGATGAGGTCCAGGACCATGGCATATGTGCCCGGATGCGGCAGTATGTCCAGCTGGTCCTTCCGGCTCCACTTGACCTCTTGCTCGGACCAGTTCAGTAATTGGGGAACGAGAGGGTTGATTGCATTCACCTCCTCCTCGCGGCGCCTTTTGATGTGCTTGGTTTCCGGCTCGGTGGTGAAGATGTAGTAGTTCCCTACCCAGCAAGGATATTCTCCTCCGTCTTCATCCTGGCAGTTCTGGCGCTTGCGGTTGTCCTGCTGCCCACCGGGTGGCAGAGGAGGGGGTGGCAGTGGTAGACCACAAGCCTCCGCCATCATCTTTGTCCAGGTGCACTGGCAACTTGTATCCATAGCCGGCTTGTTTCCACCGCTATGGAACTTCCATGGGCCATCAAGCATTGATTCTATGGTGTACTTGGGCCGAGGTGGCCGGTCGTCGGCTTCTCTCTCCGGTTGCTGCCTCCGGTTGGGTCCTCTTAGACGACTGCCACCTACCTAGAACCATATTGGTTATCAGGATGGTCGTATTTCTCTTGCCGTGGCGGTTGTCATGCCACCTGGAGTTGTGGTTGTTCCCTTCCGGCTGGCACCGGTCTGCGGAGACCTCCACGATGATCTGTCCTAGGTCATCCAGCCGGATGGATTTTTTCATCTCCGCATCCACGGTGGCATACTTGTCCGTGATCTCCATGGTATTGGCCATGGTATCGAGCTCCACCCGGTGAAGCTTATGCTTGATCATGGTGTCGTCCCTACAGTTATTGATGAAGTCGATTGCTTGGTACTCATGCTCCCCCTCACAGGAGTTGTGCATGCTTGTCCACCGGGTAATGTAGGAGTGGTTGCTCTCGTCCTTGCCTTGAACGCACAGCGCGAGCTCGCCAGGGCGGCTCGGGCGCTTGTAGGTGCCGGTGAAGTTGCAGACGAATGCCTGCTCAAAATCGAACCAAGCGTTGATGTTGTTGTCGGGGAGGTTGTTGAGCTATGTCCTAGCTGAGTTGAGGAGCATGAGAAGAACGTAGCGCACGGCTACCCGGCGGTTCCAGTTTGCGATGGCCATGGCGGTGGTGTAATCCACCAGCCAGTTGTCTGGCTTAACTGTACCGTTGTACTTTGGCGTGTCCCTTGGGAGCGAAAATTCCTTTGGAAACGGTTCGTTCTGGATGCATGGTCCAAAACATCTCGGGTCAGCCAGACTTTCCTCTTCCAGCCCGCGTGACTGGACCAACAGGTCGATGTGTGCGCACGTGTCTCGTGGCTCCTCCGGCTCGAGCGGACCTAGCCGTCCTAAGAGGCGGGACTTGGGTGGCGCGTTGGTCCTTCCGGCTTCATCAGCTGAATCACGGTTCCTGCTGGTGGATTCGCGTGGGTTTTTCCCATGGTCGGCTGATCCACCACGCGGAAGGCTGTTCTACCTCATAACGTTAGGACAGGAGGCCTTGCTCCCCCTGTAGCCGGATCGCCCACCCGGCAAGGCTGTTGGATTTTGCTGTTCCTCCGAGGATGCACGCCTGTTGGCGACATAGTTCGTCGCCCTCCAGGTGGCTAAGCTCCGCGACGGTAGCGTCCGCGGCCCTCATGTTCTTGGCCGGGGTACAGTAAACCGGCAGAGCTGCAGCAACGTGCGAGCCAGCAGCACTATCTAGCTCCAAACCCAAGTTGCGGCCCTGGGGCAGCACCTGCCGGTTGGCACCAGGTAAGCGGGAGAAGCCGTGCACACTGTTGTACTCGTGCATGGTTGCGTCTAGGCTTCACTGTTGGGCAGCGACCTTGCTGGCTTCCTCCAGGAGGTTCTGGCGCATGGCCTCCAGCGCAGCTGCTGCAGCGGCTGGATCCAGCTTGGTGGCGATGGGGATGCGGAGATTCTGGATGGAGTTCGCCAGGGGGTCCACGCCCTGCTCACGTGGAGCAGCGTCTTTGTTGCCCGTGTCGCTCTCCAGAGGTGGGAGGCATCCATCTCCTGCACCGGCCATCATGACCTCAACGCTACCACTGGCGAGGAGCGATGCGGAGAAGCCTGGAGGCGCACCGAGATGGTGATGACCTCATGAGGGAAATCTTCGGCGATGGTGGCGACGTAGACGCGATGCTCTCCTAAGTGCATGAAGGAGCCTTCACTTCCGAAAGTTTCCCCGTTGAAGCAGGATGCATTGTCGAGGACGCAGTCGAAGGAGCGGAAGGTGAGGACGAGGCCAGAGGCGACTCGTTCACCGGCGACGAGCGGAAGTCCCATGCGAAAGATGACCACAGCCAAAGCGCTGTGCGGCCAACTATCGTGGTGTGGAACACTGCAGTGCCATCAGGGTTGGCATGAGAGGGGACAATCAGAATGCTATCGGTGGCTACTTGCTATGGGTTGGGCACAGATACTGCAAACACAGCGATGTACCCAGGTTCGGAGCCCTCTTGTCGAGATAACAGTCCTACTCCTGCAAGGATCTACTATATGGGGAGCTGATGCTCAATATAAGTGCTCCTTGAGTTGTTTCCCTAGCTGCTATCGAGAGCTAGAGGAAGATGAACTACTTCACTTAGCGATTCTGGATAACTTCTAACTTCTAATGCCTTACCCAGGACCCTGGCACTACCCCTCGTTATATACTAGTGGAAGGGTAGGTTACAATGTGGGCTCTAGGGTTTACTGTTTAGGATTTGGGTTTACAAAGTGGGACGGCTGCTGGGTCCAGCCGGTAGTCCAGGACCCGGTCAAGGTCCAGTGCAGGTGGGGACGGTGCCATAGCATATCAGCGCCTCCACTTTGGGCGTCACCCGGTGCTTTATCCATCAGCTTGGTGCTTTATCCGCCAGCCGGAGTTTTATCCGCCAGCCGGAGCTTTACTCGTCATCTCCCAACCTCAGCGCTTTGGCACCCTTGTCTGGTAGTGCTGGCAGGGTGGCGTGCCAGCCTATCCGGTCAAGGGTGCGTGCTGGCGCGTAGTTGACATGGGAGCTTCTTCTTCTTCACTCCCCGGCAACGGCGCCAGTAAGTTGTTTGATGGCCCAAAATATCAAGCTCATTGGGGAACCCCAAGAGGAAGGTATGATGAGCACAATAGCAAGTTTTCCTCGGTTATGAAACAAAGGATATCGAACCAGTAGGAGCAAGGAAACACCTCCAAGGTGTTGTTTCCAACTTGGAATCCTGCACAACACAACCACAAAACGTTTTCCCCAACTTACAGTCAGGTTGTCAATCTCACCGGTTTTGCTGAAAACAAAGGATTAAACGTATTGTGTCGAAGAAAGTAATAGCTTACAGAAAGTAAACAGAAAATAGTAAACAGTTGTAGATTGATGGTTTAAGAAAGGACCAGGGTCAGTAGTTCACTAGTGGTGATTCTCCTTAAGATTGATGACATGTTGGTGAACAAATTACAATGGGGCAATTCACAAACATCGAGAAAGCATACATGCATATACTAATTATCTTGACTCCTTTGAGATTCGATTGGGCATTACAACATTATACATAGACCGTAATCCAACTGCATCTATGACTAATAATCCACTTTCAAGTATCATCTGAACCCCCTCCAGTATTAAGTAGCAAGCAATAGATAATTGCATTAAGCATTGCATGTAAAGTAAACAATACGATTGTTCTATGAACAAAGGATTGTTGTTTTCTCCCTAGTAGCAACAACACATCTAGTACCTTAGAGATTTCTGTCACTTCCCCAGATTACTAGAGGCATGAACCCACTATCGAGCATAAATACTCCCTCTTGGAGTTGCTAGCATCTACTCAGCCAAGATATCTACTAACAACGGAGAGCATGCAAGATCACAAATAACAAAGACATGATAGAATCAATAATCAATCTGAAATAGCATCTCAATATCCATCAGATCCCCGCAAACACAACATGTAGGATTACAAATAGATGATCTTGATCATGAACGGAGCTCACAAGATCTAAACATGATAGCACAAAGGAGAAGAACCAACCATCTAGCTACTACATGGACCCGTAGTCCAAGGATGAACTACTCACGCATCACACCGGAGGCTTGCATGGTGATGAAGAAGGCCTCTAGGGTGAATTCTCCCCTCCGACAGAGTGCCAGGAAGAGCTTCAGATCCCTCCTGGTCTAGGGATGGAGAAGACGGCGGCTACAGACTCTTTCGGGGAATATTGATTGGGTACTTAGAGTTTCCGTATCGGAGGCACTATATAGGCGAAAGGGGAGGCCAAGGGGGTGCCCTAGGCGGCTGCACCACCCCCTAACGCGGGCCAGGCCTGGCCGCACGGCCAGGTGGTGTGGCCGGCCTCTGGCCCCTCTCCGTCTCTTCTTCTGGCTCCGTGTCCCCCTCGGTGAAATATTGAGTTTGGCTTTTGTCCCGTCCAATTTCGAGAATATTCATTTTCTGACTTTCCTGGAACCAAAAACAGCAGAAAATAGGCAGCTGGCACTTTGGCATCTTGTTAATAGGTTAGTCCAAGAAAGTGTATAAAAATACTCCAAAGTGTGGACAAAACATAAGAAAGTAGATATAAAAAAAGCATGGAACATCAAAAATTATAAATACGTTAGCAACGTATCAACATCCCCAAGCTTAACTCCTGCTCGTCCTCGAGTAGGTAAGTGATAAAAAGAAAGAATAATTTTTGAGGTGACATGCACCATCATACACTTGATCAAAGTATTTGTAAAACATTGATAGCTTTGGTCATAGTACTTCAACATAGCATGAAAGATATAGTTCTAACAATAAGACATAGCAACTATGTTGTAACATGAAAAGGCATAAACAAAAGATTCGTGAATAACAACGCTTTGCAAGACGTTTGCTTGTTTCACATAAAGAAAGCATAATGAGAATGGTATTCAGCTTGTCCCTCATAGTGTAGCAAAACATAAATGCATAGGACACCTTCAAAGTTTATAAGGGTGACTAGATACAAATAGTTTAAGAACAAGCAATATCAAAGTTATGCATCAATCAACAAGTCTTGGGACAATGCACATTAAACTAAGAATGGCCACTATGCTCTCTCAATAGGTGTATAAAGATAGAAGATGGAGACTCAACATAAAATTAAAAGAAAGGCCTTCATAGAAGGAAGCAGGGATTCAAGTATCATAAAGAGATTCCAAAAATTATGGTAGTTAATAGCTTTCAGCTCTCATTGCCCCTATAATAAGCATCTTTAAGTGATTAAGGTTAAAGTGGCACAACTAAGAGGATATGCTTGACAAGTTATAAGTTGAAATCTCATACCCCTTGCTTACGAGTACCGAACCTCATGCAACTCAACTTCAGTCACAAGTAAGCTCTTGTCATTGTAAGTACATATGTATCATAGAGAACCGCCAACCGGGTACCCCTTGCACATCTCAGCGATGTATCATAGAGATGTATCATAGAAAATGACAAGGAAAGCAGACAATGAGCATCATTGTAAGTACATATGTATCATAGAAAATGACAAGGCAAGCAGACAATGAGCATCTCAGCGATCTTTTTATTTGCTATTTGCATAGGTTTTTATTGATGATGCTTCATAGAGTGCTCATTATGGTTATGCTGCAAGTTTCCACCATGATTTGGCATGGCTTAGGCTAGCAGCCTAGGAGTTTCTCTAACACACATACAAACTCCATGATCTTAAAAGTTCCACATTTATTTCACACCACCGGGATCCATAAGCAAAAGAATCATGATATCAACGGAATATAGGTGCAATGTTGAAAGCGTTCCCCATGATACATGGTTCTGCTAACTTCAACTTATAAAGCACAAGAATATACGGAATAAAGATGGACACAATGGTTCAAGTTTATTAAGTGCAAGAAAGTAAAGTGTGCCATCAAGTTCGTGAGAGCTTTAATGTCAACACCCGGATTTTTAATCCAGATGCCTGTTATGCCATACCTCGCAATCCCAGGATTAGCATTTTTGCGAGGCATAATAGATTGGATATCACAGTACATCATCCATTACAAACCATAATAAGGTTTTACACAAATAAAGGATCACATGATCCAGTCTTAATACAAACAAGCAGTGGAATAATAAGCGTAGTAGTGGGCTCCATTTCAGGGTCACAGGCAATGCTGACAATGGGAGATGATCCTAGTTGTCATAGCCGTACTGCTGTCCATCTTCCTAATAGTCCTCCTCATAGTCTGGCCACAGGAATAGCCAGGGACAAAGCCATGAGTACTCTTTAAGTCCTCGCAAACTATCACTAACAAGTAAGGTAGTTCTAGTAGGAATCTTAAGCTCTAGATTTATTTGCAAAAATCCAGATTTATCTAAACTGAGTTCAGAAGTAAAGAAAGCTAATTTAATGTTCTAAATCACTTAAGTGGGAAACTAGTTTTCATATCCACAACCTTGTTGTTGTTAAGTCAAAGTCACATTTCATTTCACAAGTCATTTTGAAACATCTGACGACGGAACAGTATGGCCACTCCAACTGTCCCTGACCGCAGACGCAGCTATTCGAATGGTTTGACACTCTACAGAGGTGGTACACTTTCATCACAAAATTCGGTACATTCGTCAGGGATAACCCTGAATCATCAAACTTAGTATGCGGATAATCAATCATAACCTTTCAATTACACACCCTAGTATTGGCACCTCTCCTATGCGCTTGGCCTCCTAGCCATGGCCATCTGCCATCCTGGGCACTGCATAGGTGGACATCATCAAGTGGTAGCCTCAGCTCAAACCTCTCCCGCGAGGGAAACCATACTAATGCATATAAACTTCCGGCTACGCCCTACCCAATTCAGGTATTGTGGTTGTACGGTAAAATTGGAATGGTATTGCATCTGAACCCAACCATCAGTTTTTATAAAGGGGTAAGGCTCATGCCTCAACATTTTCATCAGCCAACCATTGTGTTTCTCAACACATGTCAAAAAATATCAATAGAATGAAGCATCATTCCAAGGTTTTCATAATCATTTTCACCAGGTATTTCCAACTAAAGTGATCAAGTTTTTATGCTTAGCACTAGCCACTAAGTTAAGAGTGTTCACTAATGAGGGGTGTTAATCTTCAATATCATGCCATATAATGACATCTAAGTATCAGTAGATACGCCTAGTTTTATACTCTTTATGCTATCTATTCTATTTTTCCAATACTCACAAAGCACTAACTAAAAGTAAAGAACTTTTGTAAAGTAAAAGAAAGAATAGGGCTTGCAAGTAAAACTTGGGATCGGTGTAAATCAAAGGTATATAACCAAAGAATGCCTAGAGCATCTTGCTTAGGTTAATACTTGCAAGGGTTATCTTGCAAGGTCTAACTTGCTTAGTACTAATGGCTTGCCTTGATTGGTGCAGTGATTGAAGTTTTCTTTGTCTTCTTCAGGTAGAACTCCTCCTCCTCGTATCCTTGGTTGGTACTATCATCTATCAATGAATATGGGGTACACAATCACCAAACAATACTTAATTACTTCTATTTAGCACACTAAGTCTCACACTTGATGATCTAGCATCATCACATGGAATAAAGAACTAGTTTTATTCATTTTATTTTAGAAAAGTAATTTCTACTCATTGAAATTAATTAAGATTTAATATTCTCCAATTAAAATATGGGATCATGTTGACACATGTCATCACCACATATTCTAATACATGGGAATGTGATTTAAAGTGTTGGTCACATTTATACAGTTTAAGATTATTATTTAATCAATTTAAAGTGACTAGAAATGACCTAATAGCATTATTTGGTACTAGTCCAAAGTCATTGCATGTAAACCTAGATATTTTTACATATTCAGATAGAAATTGTCAAATGTGATTTTTGAGAATTCGAATCAACTCAAAAGCTATTATGGTTGAATTTTTAAAAACGTTGAAGTTGCAAAGGTCTGTGTCTTGTTATTTTTTATATAGATTATCTCTAAGTCCAAATTATTTAAATCCAACGGGCTTGGATAGATATTTTAATTACCTTTCTAGCAAAATTTGAATCATTCAATTTGGTTTAGTGAATCTCTTTGAATTGATTTTTGAATCTAGGCACAGAAACTAGTTTAAACTAAAATA
This sequence comes from Avena eriantha, assembly GCA_910589775.1. NCBI lineage: Eukaryota > Viridiplantae > Streptophyta > Magnoliopsida > Poales > Poaceae > Avena > Avena eriantha. Next base: position 34,911,515 of record OU342746.1, on the reverse strand, counting down.
GAAAAACAATATTTGAATTTCCAGGCCAGCGCAGGAAGTTAAACGGGCTGGCCTAGTTACACTACGCGGCGCAGAGGGCTGCTGACAGCGTGGACCCACTAGTCAGCGGGACTAACTACGCGAAGTGGTATGGGTGAATCTGAGCCGTGCGATCTTATTCTAATCCAATGGTCGTGGCTCATCGTCGATGACGAACTACTCCGGCGAGGAATTTACCGTTGCGCGGCGGTGGGGGTTTCACCTGGGCTCCAGCTAGGGTCGGCGACAGGGGCAAACGATGTGGTAGACGAAGGTGAGGCGAGGCGTGGTCACGACAGGGCTTGGGATGGTCGGAATCGCTAGCGCCCTTCTCCTCCAGCAGCGGCGGACTCCGGTCAAATTCTGGCACGGTGGTGCTCGCCTTGCTCCGGGGAGCAGTGGGGGTTAGTGCAAGGTGGGGAGTGGATTCATGTGGAGAATGGAAGCGGGGGTGGCCTCCTTTTATAGCGCGGCTAGGGGACCGAGCGGTGCGGCGGTGAGCTTGACGATGGCGTCGCTACAAGCGGCTAACGGCATGGGAGAGGTCATAGGACGGTATGGTGCTCTCTGGCGGTTCCTACGGGCTTAAAGGCACGACCTGGGGTGGTGCGGTTCGGTCGGGAGTGTGCGATGTTCTGAGCGGCGGCAGAAGTGTTTGCGGCGGCATGCGGCAGCTGCGGGTCGCGTGACAGCGAACGGGGGTGTCTGCCGGGGTGGCGTGATCATGGTGAGGCTACGCGTGCGCGGTGAGGGCAAGGAGCTACCTGGCGAGGCTTGTCGGGCACGGCGTGCTGGCGCGCTCTGGACATGACGCAAAGAGGCGATGCACGGTGCGACTAGGGTCGTCCAGGGCTTGGCTACGATCGTGGGGTGGACAGGGGGTGGCGGTAGAGTGCCGCATAGCTCCTGGTCATCCTGGATGGGCACGGGGTGGTCTGCTGTGAGATGCTCATGGTCGGCCGGCAACGACCACAAACGGGGTGCTGGTCCGGGGCTTGGTTAGATTCAGAGGGGACAAGGGACTAGAGAGGGGACCAAATGGTCGATCATTACTGTGCACAATAGTGAAGTTAGGCAAAGGTTAAAATTATGTCAGCAAGGTGTTCGATGAAATGGCTGCATGAAAGATACTTTGGAATTTTGATTCAATATTTTTGAGTGATCTTAAGTTCAGCTTGAGAGTCTATGCTTGCTTGGATAGGATAAGGTGAATTTATTTGGTAGGTTTTTGAAAAAGTGTGATCTTAACACATACACTTGATTCACTTTTCAAATGTCCTTTAAAATGATTTGCTAGATGTTTTTGTAAGTTTGTAAAGTGGGGCTTGATACACTTGTACTTGGTCTAGCAAGGGGTGAAAAGAGTTGGCAATGTTTCCATTAGAAATGTTCTTCTAGAAACACTCGAAGTGGCCGAGTGGTTGATTTTGGTCAAAATGACCATTTGCTTTATTTATTCATTCTCGATTTCTTTTTCTTTTGTTTGTAAATGGTCTAGATGATGTGGTATTCATCTTTAAACCATTTCACATCATTTAGAACAATCAAGCATGGAATATACACTCAATTCTATACTAATGCAAACACACATGCATTCATATTCTTATTATTAATAAAAGTTTTTGTTAACCCTAAATTGGATGATTAGAACTGGATAACCTTGATTAAAGTTTTTGGGATGTTACAAACCTTCCCTCCTTAAAAAAAATCTCGTCCTAAGATTTAAGAAGAACTAAGAACTAAAGAGATTTGGGAACTCAGTCCTAATGTAATCTTCTCACTCCCAAGTAGCTTCTTCTTCGGTATGGTTACTCCATTGGATCTTGAGAAACTTGATACTCCGGGTTCTGGTGGTTCTAAAGGCTTCTTCCAGAATATGGATGGGCACTTCACGATACGTCAGATCCTTGTTGATATCAATGGATCGGTGATCAATGTTCTTGAAATCTTCGGTCTTCTCCGGAACTTCTACGCATTTGCGAAGTAACGATATATGGAACACATTATGGATGGCTGACATCTCCTCTGGCAGTTCCAGTTTATAAGATAGTTCTCCTCGGCATTTCAGCATCTTGAAGGGTCCAATATATCTAGGGGCTAACTTTCCTTTCAATTGAAAACGTTGCGTTCCCTTCAAGGGTGACACTTTGAGATACACAAAATCTCCGACATTGAAAGCCAAGTCTATATGTCTCTTGTCAGCATAACTCTTCTGTCTGGATTGGGCGGTCTTGAGGTGCTCACGGAATTTGTGAACCTTCTCTTCGGCTTCTCGTAGGATATCAGGTCCGAAAATCTGACTCTCTCCAATCCAAGGGGGTACGACACTTTCTTCATATAAGAACTCAAAAGGGGCCATTTGTAAACTAGCTTGATAACTGTTGTTGTATGAGAATTCTGCCAAAGGCAGACAATCTTCCCATTTTGATCCATACTATAGCACACAAGCTCTCAACATATCTTCTAAGATTTGGTTGACTCTTTCAGTTTGTCCATCGGTCTACGGGTGATAAGCTATGCTGAAATTCAACTTGGTTCCCAATCCTTCTTGAACTTTCTGCCAAAATCTTGAGGTAAATTGGGTCCCTCGATCTGACACTATGATCTTGGGGGTTCCATGAAAACTGACTATTCTAGCAATATACAGTTCTACTAGCTTCGAACTCTGGTAGGTAGTCTTGACAGGTATAAAATGGGATACCTTAGACAGTCTATCAACTATGACCCAAATAGAGTCATTTCCCCTACTAGATGTAGGCAAACCGGTGATAAAGTCCATTCCAACAGAACCCCATTTCCATTCCGGAATCTGCAATGGTTGCAAAAGTCCCGCGGGTCTCTAATGTTCCGCTTTGACTCTCTGACATATATCACACTTCGCTATGTAGCTTCTGATTTTTTTCCTCATCTTGTGCCACCAAAATTGATCCTTCAAATCCTGATACATCTTCGTTCCTCTGGGTGGATAGAATAAAGAGTATCATGAGCTTCCTGCATGATAACTTGCTTCAGCTCGGAATCTGCTGGCACACAGATACGTCCTTTGTACCACAAAACTCCTTCTTCATCTGATACATCTTTGTTCCTCTGGGGTGGATAGAATAAAGAGTATCATGACCTTCCTGTATGATAACTTGCTTCAGCTCAGAATCTGCTAGCATACATATATGTCCTTTGTACCACAAAACTCCTTCTTCATCTTTGGTGAATCCAGGTACCTTTCCTCTACCGATATGACGTTTGATTCCGTTGATACTTGCATTTCCTTTCTGTGCTTCCTTGATCTGACTGATCAACATGGGTTGAAGTTCAATGCTACCTAAAAATCCTTTGCTAACTAGCTCCTTTCTAAACTGCTCCAACTCTTCATGCAAACTTGGCTGGGCTTCTTTGATCATGGTGTTTAATCTACATGACAATCTGCTAAGAGCATCCGCTACCACATTGGCTTTGCCGGGGTGATAGTGAATGTCAAGGTCATAATCCTTGATTAACTCTATCCATCTCCTTTGCCTCATATTCAGCTCCTTCTGGGTGAAAATATACTTCAGGCTCTTGTGATCCGAATAAATCTCACAGCGGTTACACATAAGAGCTAAAACTACGGTTGCTAGTTCAAGATCATGGGTAGGGTAGTTTTGCTCATGCTGCTTCAGTTGCCGGGACAGATACACTATGACTTTGCCTTCTTGCATCAACACACATCCGAGACCAATCTTGGATGCATCACAATACACATCAAAAGGCTTCTTGATATCTGGCATAATAAAAATTAGGGCTGAAATCAATCTCTTCTTGAGCTCCTAAAAAATTGCTTCACATTTGTCTGTCCATTCAAACTTCTTATCTTTCTTCAGCAGTTGGGTCATCGGTCTTGTGATGCTCGAAAATCCTTCAACAAACTTGCGGTAATATCCGATAATCCGAGAAATGCACGGACTTGGGTTTGAGTGGTTGGGGCTTTCCATACTTCAACATCTCTGATCTTGGCGGGATCAACAGCGACTCCTCCTGCTGACACAACATGTCTGAGGAATCCTACTTCTTTCAGGCAGAACTCAAATTTTCTAAACTTGGCATACAACTAATTCTCTCTAAGGGTTTCAAGGATGGTTCTCAGGTGTAGCTCATGGTCTTCTTCTGACTTTGAATAGATTAGAAAATCGTCAATAAAAACAACGACAAACTTATCCAGGAAATTCATAAAAATCTTATTCATGAGATTCATGAAATAAGCGGGGGCATTGGTTAATCCCAAAGACATGACCGTATACTCATACAATCCATATCTGGTGGTAAAGGCAGTCTTTGGGATATCCGTTGCATGAATCTTGAGCTGATGATAACCAGTTCTAAGATCAATCTTAGAAAACACTCTTGCACCAGTCAACTGATCAAACAGATCCTCGATCTTTGGAAGTGGGTACTTTTTTTGATGGTGACATCATTCAACTTCCGGTAATCCATGCACAAATGGTTACCTCCATTTTTCTTATCCAGAAACAAAATAGGCGATCTCCATGGTGATGTGCTTGGTTGAATCAAACCTTTCGCCAGCAAAGCATCAAGTTGTTTCTTTAGCTCCACTAGTTCAAAGGGGTTCATGCTATAGGGTCTCTGAGCTATGGGTCTAGTTCCAGGAATTAGTTCAATAATGAACTCGATATCCCGATCTGGGGGCATACCGGGCAATTCATCTGGGAATACGTCGGGGTATTCACAGACTACTTTAACTTGGTTAAGGGTTGGTTGGGCTAGAATCTTGTTGCACTTGAATTAACGGGGTAAGGTCTCAGATATATGCTCTACTGATACTCTAGAGCTACTGGTCATGGTTATGGATTTCTTGGCACATTCGATCAATCCTTTATGTTTCGACATCCAATCTATTCCTAGTACTACTTCCAAACCTTTGGTTCCAAGTACTATTATATTGGCATAAAAATCTATCCCATGGATTCTGATAGGTACAGCCTTGCAAATTTTTCTAGCTTTGCTGGTTGAACCGGGTATTTGAACTATCATAACATGCTTCAATTTTGTTGGTTGAATCTTACTAGTGCATGCAAATTCTTCTGTAACAAACGAGTGCGATGCTCCAGAATCAAACAAAATTCTTGCTAGTACCGAGTTAACATAAAACATACCCAACACGACATCTGGCGCTTCCTGGGCTTCTTTAGCATTCATGTGGAACAAATGGTCGTTGCGGTTGAGCGAATTCCCTACGGAGAATCTTCTTCCAGGCTGAACACAGTGTTGCTGCTGACCGGGTGCATTCGCATTGGGGGCGGCTGCAAGCTTCTTGGGACACTCGTTGGAGTAGTGACCCTTGACTCCACATTCAAAGCAAGTAATATGGGACTTGTCTTTGGCTGCAACAGGCACATCATTGGTTCCAGTCCTTGGGGCACTATTGTTGTTGTTGTTGTTGGACTTGGGCGGTGCACGGTTGAAGTTGTTGGAGTTGCCGGGGTTGTTGTTGTGGTTTCCTCTAGACTTCAAGTTTCCTCCGCTACGATTGGGGTAGCTTGGATGGGACATCGCGGGTCGGTTGTTTCTCGGGGCATATCCAGCAGACAGGTTGGGGCGATACTTCTGGTTGTTGTTGGATCCACTCTGGTGCATCATTCTACGCTTGCGGTTGTCATTGGCTTGGTTGATCTTTCCTTCCATCTGGATGGCAGAATCTACTAGCTCTTCGAGATCTTCAAAACGGATGTTGACTAGAACAGTCTGCATCTCATCATGCAATCCATTCAGGAATCTTTCCTTCTTCTTGGCTTCAGTGTTGATCTCATCAGGGGCATATCTGGCTAACGACAAAAAATTTCCACGGTACTCAACTACCACCATCCTACCTTGCTTCAGTTCTCTGAACCCATCTCTCATCCGTGTGACGAAACCTTGCGGCACATGGGTGCGGCTAAACTTGATCTTGAAAGCTTCCCACGTCATCACTTGATTGTGGTTCATGGTACGGGTGTTATTCCACCAGGCTCTTGCATCTCCTGCCAGGTAGTGGGTGGCAAACAGAACTTTCTCGTTTGCTTCAACTCCTGCTACTTCCAGATTGTTCTCCATGGTTTGCAGCCAGTCATCAAACATCTAAGGGATCCTCAGACTTACTAAAGATAGGGGGATTGGTATTCTGAAAGTTCTTGAGTTTAGATCCATGGTGATCCTAGTTTCCATCGCCTTGATTATTGTGGGCCATCTGAGCTATCTGTTGAATAGTGGCTAAGTTGGCTTGGCGTTCTACTCTACTAGCTTCACGATCGGAAACTAGCATCTGAAGAATCTGCAACATTGGGTCCTGCGATGAGCTTCTTCCTCCCGGGTTTCCACGAGTCATCTGGAGATTGAGATAGATAATGAGATAAGAGGGAAATCTCTAAGGTTCATGGTTTTGTTTTCAAAAGCGTTAACTTTGAGTTCGACTCAGGTTTTGCAAACTAACTTCTTATTCTCATTCAATCATTCATTCAAGCACACAGTATAAACACACACCACACACAAATGGAAAACAGATGGTTTTAAGAACCATTTTGTGAAACTACGATACAGTGGGACTGATACAACTCATTCCTATGGTAGTGATCAAGTGCATCTACTCATCATCAATGAAGTTGGAGTCATCATCATCGGTGTAGAAATCCATGGCATCATCCTCTAGGTAGTCGTTGTCATCACTGAGGTACGAGTGAGGATCACCCTGAATGTCTTCTCCTTCTTCCTCTTCCTTTGCTTCAAGCTGGACTTCTTGCTCATGGATGGTCTTCTCGAGGTTAGCCACCTTCTCGCGAAGACGAGCGATGGTGCGATCCTTCTTCTCGCGTTGATGACGAAGTCATTAGTGATCCTTGACGAGCATGGCGAGAGTCTGGTCCTTCTTGGCGGCAATGACAAGGTTGTGGTTGGCGTAGGCTCGAGCATTGTCCAATTCCTTCTGCCTATCATATAGCAGCAAGTCAAGATTCTCCACCTAGCGCTTCATCTCCGGGTGACTTGGCATCTCTAATGGCATTCCCATAGAATCACGCCTTGCGAAGTGAGCAAAGCGAGTTCCCTCGATCAAGTTGATGTTTTGCCCACACAGACGAACAAGAGCTTCATGCATTGCCCTGGCTAATCCATCTAGCCAGTTGTTCTCTCGCACGGTGAATTGGGTCTTCTTCGAAAGGGATGCTTCCATCTTGCCTCTGAGATCTGAAACTATCAGCCATTGTAGATCTCCTCCTGGGTGATCATTGAGTTGAGCACCGAAGAATTCCAGATGCGGGCGCTCCAGATACTCTAACAGTGCATCTAGATCCCTCTCAAAGATCAGTTGGCCTCCGTTTCCCAACTGGTAGAACTTAAAAATACTGAACTTCCATCTATAAGAATGTAGAATAAGTAAGTTAGTGAGGTGATCAAGTGTGTCAAATTTTATGTAGAATTGTAAGAGCTTTGAGGAACATGATTTTTTTTTGAAAGAATCAAGGATAATGTGGGAATAGGTTTTCATAAATACTCACTTCTTTGTTTTTGAAACTATGCTTTTGTTCAAACATCCATTCTAACTAGGGTCTCCTATGGTTAGGATGGCTCTGATACCAACTTGTCAACACTCGGATTTTTAATCCCAGATGCTTGTTATGCCATACCTTGCAATCCCAGGATTACCATTTTTGCGAGACATAAGAGAATTGGTACCATAGTATATCATCCATTACAAACCATAATAAAGGTCTTACAAATAAAGGATCTCATGATCCAGTCTTAATACAATCAAATCAGCAGAAAGTAAACGTAGTAGTGGCTCCATCTTCAGGGTCATAGGCAATGCTGACGATGGGAGATGATCCTAGTTGTCATAGACCTCCTGCTGTCCATCTTCATGGTAGTCCTCCTCATAGTCTGGCCACGGGAATAGCTAGGGACAAATCCATGAGTACTCTTCAAGTACTCGCAAACTATCACTAACAAGTAAGGTAGTTCTAGTAGGAATCTTAAGCTCTAGGTTTATTTACAAAAAGCCATATTTATCTAAACTGAGTTCAGAAGTAAAGAAAGCTAATTTAATGTTCTAAATCACTTAAGTGGGAAACTACTTTTCATATCCACAACCCTATGATGGTCAAGTCAAATCACATTTCATTTCACAAGTCATTTTGAAAACATCTGACGATGGAACAGTATGGCCACTCCAACTGTCCCTGACCATGGACGTGACTATTCGAATAGTTTTACACTCTATAGAGGTGGTACACTTTCACCACAAAATTCGATACATCCGTCAGGGATAACCCTGAATCATCATACTTAGTATGCGGATAATCAATCATAACCTTTCAATTACACACCCTAGTATAGGCACCTCTCCTATGAGCTTGGCCTCCCAGCCATGGCCATCTGCCATCCTGGGCACTACATAGGTGGTCATCATCAAGAGGTAGCCTCAACTCAAACCTCTCCCGCAAGGGAACCCATACTAATGCATATAAACTTCCGGCTAAGCCCTACCCAATTCAGGTATTGTGGTTGTATGGTAAAATTGGAATGGTATCGCATCCAAACCCAACCATCAGTTTTTATAAAGGGGTAAGGCTCATGCCTCAATATTTTCATCATCCAACCATTGTGTTTCTCAATACATGTCAAAAAATCTCAATAGAATGAAGCATCATTCCAAGGTTTTCATAATCATTTTCACCAAGTATTCCCATCTAAAGTGATCAAGTTTTTATGCTTAGCACTAGCCACTAAGTTAAGAGTGTTGACTAATGAGGGGTGCTAATCTTCAATCTCATGCCATAGAATGACATCTAAGTATCATTAGATAGGCCTAGTTTTATACTCTTTATGCTACCCATTCTATTTTTCCAATACTCACAAATCACTAACTAAAAGTAAAGAACTTTTGTAAAGTAAAAGAAAGAATAGGGCTTGCAAGTAAAACTTGGGATTGGTGTAAATCAAAGGTATATAACCAAAGCATGCCTAGAGCATCTTGCTTAGGTTAATACTTGCAAGCGTTAGCTTGCAAGGTCTAACTTGCTTAGTAGTGATGGCTTGCCTTGATTGGTGCAGTGACTGAAGTTTTCTTCTTCTTTGGGGTAGAACTCCTCCTCCTCGTATCCTTGGTCGGTACTATCATATATAAATGAATACGAGGTACACAATCACCAAACAATACTTAATTACTTTTTTAGCATACTAAGGCTCACACTTGATGATCTAGCATCATCATAAGCATCACATGGAATAAAGAACTAGTTTTATTCATTTTATTTTAGAAAGTATTTTCTACTCATTGAAATTAATTAAGATTTAATATTCTCCAATTAAAATATCGGATCATGTTGACACATGTCATCACCACATATTCTAATACATGGGAATGTGATTTAAAGTGTTGGTCTCATTTTATAAAGTTTAAGATTATTATTTAATCAATTTAAAGTGACTAGAAATGACCTAATATCATTATTTGGTACTAGTCCAAAATCACTGCATGTAAACCTAGATATTTTGACATATTCAGATAGATAATGTCAAATGTGATTTTTGAGAGTTAGAATCAACTCAAAACCTATTATGGTTGATTTTTGAAAAATGTTTTAAGTTGCAAAAGTCTATGTCTTGTTATTTTTGCTCTAGATTATCTCTAACTCGAAATGTTTTAAATTTAACTGGCTTGGATAGATATATTAATTATATTTCTAGCAAAATTTGAATCATTCAATTTGGTTCAGTGAATCTCTTTGAATTGATTTTGAATCTAGGCACATAAACTAGTTTAAACTAAAATAGAAAAACAATATTTGAATTTCCAGGCCAGCGCAGGAAGTTAAACGGGCCGGCCCACTTACACTACGCGGCGCAGAGGGCTGCTGACAGCGTGGACCCAGTAGTCAGCGGGACTAATTACGCGAAGCAGTATGGGTGAATGTGAGGTGTGCGATCCTATTCTAATCCAAGGGCCGTGGCTCATTGTCAACGACGAACTACTCCGCCGAGGAATTTACCCTAGAGCGGCGGTGGGGGTATATCGGGGCTCACCTAGGCTCCAGCTAGGGTCGACGATGGGGGCAAACGACATGGTAGACGACAGCGTGGCGAGGCGTGGTCACGACAGGGCTTGGGATGGTCAGAATCGCTGGCGCCTTTCTCCTCTAGTAGCAGCGGACTCCAATGAAATTCCGACATGGTGGTGCTCGCCTTGCTCCGGGGAGAAGTGGGGAAGGTCAGTGAGAGGTGGGGAGTGGATTGGTGTGGAGAATGGAGGTGGGGGTGGCCTCCTTTTATAGCACTGCGAGGGGACCGAGTGGTGCGATGGTGAGCTCGATGGTGGCGTCACTACATGCGGCTAACGACATGGGCGAGGGCGTAGGATAGTGTGGTGCTCCCTGGGGGTTCCTACGGGCTTAAAGGCACGGCGTGGGGCGGTGCAGTTCGGTCAGGAGTGTGCAGTATTCTGAGCGGCGGCATAAGTGTTTGCGGCGGCGTGCGGCAGCTGCGGGTCACGCGGCGGCGAACGGGGGTGTCTACCGGGGTGGCGTGATCATGGCGAGGCTGTGCGTGCGTGGTGAGGGCAAGGCGCGAGCTGGCGGGGCTGGTTGGGCATAGCGCGCTGGTGCGTTCTGGACATGACGCAGAGATGCGGTGCGCGGTGCGACTAGGGTTGTCCAGGGCTTGGCTACGATCGTGGGGTGGACAGGGGGTGGCGGTAGAGTGCCGCGTAGCTCCTGGTCATCCTGGATGGGCGCGGGGCGGTCTGCTGCGAGCTGGCTGTTGTCGGCCGGTGATGACCACAAACGGGCGGTGCTCCACTGTGCTAGCGGTTAAGGGGGTGCTGGTCTAGTGCTTGGTTAGATTCAAAGGGGACAAGGGAGTGGAGAGGGGACCAAATGGTCGATCATTTATGTGCACAACAGTGAAGTTAGGCAGAGGTTAAAATTGTGTCAGCAAGGTGTTTGATGAAATGGCCGCATGAAAGATACTTTGGAATTTTTTATTCAAATTTTTTGAGTGATCTTAAGTTAAGCTTGAGAGTCTATGCTTGCTTGGATAGGTCAAGGTGAATTCATTTGGTAGTTTTTTGAAAAAGTGTGATCTTAACACATACACTTGATTCAAGTTTCAAATGTCCTTTAAAATGATTTGCTAGATGTTTTTGTAAGTTTGTAAAGTGTGCCTTGATACACTTGTACTTGGTCTAGCAAGGGGTGAAAAAAGATTGAAATATTCCTGTTAGAAGTCTTATTTTAGGAACACTCAAAGTGGCCTAGTGGTTGATTTTGGTCAAAATAGCCATTTGCTTTATTTATTCATTTTTTATTTCTTTTGCTTTTGTTCGTAAATGGTCTAGATGATGTAGTATTCATCTTTAAACCATTTCACATCATTTAGAACAATCAAGCATGGCATATACACTCAATTCTATACTAATGCAAACACACATGCATTCATATTCTTATTATCAATAAAAGTGTTTGTTAACCCTAAATTGTATGATTAGAACTTGATAACTTTGATTAAAGTTTTTGGGATGTTACATTTAATCACTAATTTTCACATAACAAGTTAAATTTGGAAGGTAGATAAAAACATGAATATACTTGGAATAGCGAATGCTAATAGGTAGGTATGGTGGACTCTTTGGAATAACTTGGTTTGATTTGGAGTTGGATGCATGAGTGGAACTCATACTTGGTTATGGAGGCTAGCAAAAGACTGAGAGCGACCAACTAAGAGAGCAATAATGGCCATAATCATGCAAAGCGACAAAACATCATTAATTAAAGCATAAAGTGGTATTACAAGTCGAGAACTTAAGGATCATAAATGCTATGGTGACTTGGGATAGTTAACATAGAAATCAATGGGAACATAATAGGCATCGTTAACCATAATAAGAACATCATTAACACTCCCCATGCGTTTCTTTTTATCATTATCATCAAGTGGGACATTTAAATAACAATCTTCCGATGGTGGCAAATCAAGCATATCATAAATCTTTCTAGGCATAATAGAAACACTACTATCAAGATCACATAAAGCTTTGCGATCAAAGTCATTCACATTCATATTAATGATGGGTTCCCAACCATCCTCTAGTTTCATAGGAATAGAAGCTTTATGTTTCATCTTTTCTTCTTTAATTTTTATGAGAGCATCAGTAATGTGTTTTGTAAAGGCCATATTCATAGCACTAGAATTAGGACTTTTAGCCAGCTTTTGTAGGAACATAATTACTTCAGAAATATTGCAACCATCAAGATCAAAATCATACTTATCATCTAAATTAGTAGAGCTATTGTTTCTGATATTTCGAAGGATTTCAGCATTTTTATTAGAAAAGGTTCCATTGGGTTTACTAGCTTCAACATTAGTGGTAGTGATTGTAGAAATACTAATATTTCTAGCAATTTCATCTTCTCTTTCCCACTTAGCATGCAATTCAGCTAATAATCTAACATTGTCATCAATTCTAACTTGTATGGCATTAGTAGCGGCAAAGGGATTTTCAATAGTTTCAGATTTAGCAGCCATTTTATTAATCAAAGAGGATTGTGCTTCAGACAAGGATGATATATTTCTTTCAGCATTAGAAAGTTTTAATTGCAAACTAGGACTTTCCCTATTTAAACTCTCAAGTTGATGACTAATATTTTTCAAAATAGTAGATTGTTCCTTCATGGTTTTAGTAAATAATTTATTCCGCTCATATTGCATTTGCATGAAGTTTTTAGTGGATCTTTCAACTTCTAAAATTCTCTCTTCACTAGGTATTCCAGGTTTACCATGATAACCATAACTATTATTAGGAGGGTATGGCCTATAATTGTTATTACCATCAGCATTGTTACCAAAATTATTATTTCTTATGAAGTTCACATCAACTTGCTCTTCTTGAGCAACCAAAGAGGCTAAGGGAACATGATTTGGATCAATATGAGCTTTCCCATTAACAAGCATAGACATAATAACATCAATTTTATCACTCAAGGAGGAGCTTTCCTCAACAGAATTTACCTTCTTACCTTCTGGAACTCTCTCAGTATGCCATTTAGAATAGTTAACCATCATATTATCTAGAAGCTTTGTTGTAGCACCCAAAGTAATGCTCATAAAGGTACCTCCAGCAGAAGAATCTAGTAGATTTCTTGAATAATAATTCAATCCTGCATAAAAGGTTTGGATAATCATCCAAGCAGTCAGTCCATGAGTGGGACAATTCTTTATCAAAGATTTCATTCTTTCCCAAGCTTGAGCAACATGTTCATTATCAAATTGTTTAAATTTCATTATTTCACTTCTCATAGATATAATCTTAGCAGGAGGATAGTCTTTTCCAATGAAAGCATCTTTGCATTTAGTCCAAGAATGAATACTATTTCTAGTTAGGGATTGCAACCATTCTTTAGCTTTTCCTCTCAAAGAGAAAGGAAACAATTTCAGCTTAATAATATCCCCATCTATATCCCTATGGTTTTTAATCTCACAAAGTTCAACAAAGTTATTTAGATGAGCAGCATCATCTTCAGTACTAACACCAGAAAATTGTTCTCTCATAACAAGATTAAGCGAGGTAGGTTTAAAATCAAAGAAAGTACCTTCAGGAACAGGTGGAGCAATAGGTGTGCACATGAAATCATTGTTGTTGGTGCTAGTGAAGTCACACAACTTAGTGTTTTCAAGAGTAGTCATTTTTTGTGTTTTTAATAAAGAAAGCAAACTAGTACAACTAATTTTTTTGTGTTTTTGATAAAGAAACAAGCAAACAAAGGAGAAATAAACTAAGGAAAACAAAAATAACAAAGTAAAGATATTGGTTATGAGGGACTCCCCTTGTGAAGATGTCCTTGTCTCCCCGGCAACTTCGCCAGAAAAATACTTGTTGGTGCGTGGTTGACGTGGGAGCTTCTTCTTGTTCACTCCCTGTTAACGGCGCCAGTAATTTTCTTGATGGCCTAAAATAGCAAGCTCGTTGGGGAACCCCAAGAGGAAGGTCTGATGAGCACAGCAACAAGTTTTCCCTCGGTTATTAAACCAAGGTTATCGAACCAGTAGGAGCAAGGAAACACCTCCAAGGTGTTGTTTCCAACTTGGAATCCTACACAACACAACCACAGAACTTTGTCCCCAACTTACAGTAAGGTTGTCAGTCTCACCGGTTTTGCTGAAAACAAAGGATTAAACGTACTGTGTGGAAGAAAGTAATAGCTTGCAGAAAGTAAACAGAAAACAGCAAACATTTGTAGATTGATGGAAAAATAAAGGACCAGGGTCCATAGTTCACTAGTGGTGATTCTCCTTAAGATAGATGACATGTTGGGAGAACAAATTACAACGGGGCAATTGACAAACATCGAGAAAGCATACATGCATATACTAATCATCTTGACTCCTTTGAGATTCGATTGGGCATTACAACATTATACATATATCATAATCCAACTGCATCTATGACTAGTAATCCACCTTCAGGTTATCATCCGAACCCCCTCTAGTATTAAGTTGCAAGCAACAGATAATTGCATTAAGCATTGCGTGTAAAGCAAACAATACGATTGTTCTATGAACAAAGGATTGTTGTTTTCTCCCTAGTAGAAACAACACATCTAGTACCTTAGAGATTTCTGTCACTTGCCCAGATTACTAGAGGCATGAACCCACTATCGAGCATAAATACTCCCTCTTGGAGTTGCTAGCATCTACTCGGCTAAGATTTCTACTAACAACGAAGAACATGCAAGATAACAAATGACAAATACATGATAGAATCAATAATCAATCTGAAATAGTATCTCAATATCCATCGGATCCCTGAAAACACAACATGTAGGATTACAAAATACATGATCTTGATCATGAACGGAGCTCACAAGATCTAAACATGATAGAACCAAGGAGAAGAACCAACCATCTAGCTACTACATGGACTCATAGCCCAAGGATGAACTACTCACGCATCACACCGGATGCTTGCATGGTGATGAAGAAGGCCTCCAGGGTGAATTCTCCCCTCCGGCAGAGTGCCGGGAAGAGCTTCAGATCCCTCCTGATCTAGAGATGGAGATGACGACGGCTACAGACTCTTCCGTGGAATTTTGATTGGGTACTTAGGGTTTCTGTATCGGAGGCAATATATAGGCGAAAGGGGAGGCCGAGGGGGTGCCCTAGGCGGCCACACCACCCCCTGGTGTGGGCTAGGCCTGGCCACGTGACCAGGTGGTGTGGCCGGCCTTTGGCCCCTCTCTGTCTCGTCTTATGTCTCAATGTCCCCCTCGATGAAATATTGACTTTGGCTTTTGTCCTGTACAATTTCGAGAATATTCATTTTCTAACTTTCCTGGAACCAAAAACAGTAGAAAACAGCCAACTGGCACTGTGGCATCTTGTTAATCGGTTAGTCCAAGAAAGTGTATAAAAATACTTCAAAGTGTGGACAAAACATAAGAAAGTAGATATAAACCAAGCATGGAACATCAAAAATTACTGATATATTAGCAATGTATCAGTGCGCTCATTAAGGAGCATCATCCCCTCCCGTACCTTTGGCCAACGGATCCGAGGTGGCCAGGTAGAGCTAGCCACCCAGTCGGCTCTCCTAGCCACCGGCTAGATGGGCTAGACAGGGAATCTTGATGCAGACTGGGTGAAGCGTATCACCCATCTGTGGTTCTCTGTCTTGTGGCCATCTGGCCAGATATCCCTAGAGTCGAACAATAGAGCCTGGCTTGGCCTACCCGGGGGTCATCCCCCCAATAGGTGAAGTTGGGCTTCAATCTTCTTGGATCCACGGAGAGTTGAGTAGACTTTAGTCCTGGTTTCGATGGACTGGTTCCTTCTGTAAGGCTTTACGACATTTATCTTAAGGGATTATCATATCCTAGTTCACGACTTCGGGTCTAACTCCTGAGGTGGCTTCTGACAGATGGTTAGTCTATTTTTGTGGGAAAGACATAGTCCTCCCCCGTTAGGATTAAACTAGGGTAGATCAGGGAGTTGACGTGGTCCTTCCTTCTTGAAGTAATATGGTGATGTTTTGAAGACGGTCACCAACCTTTCTTTCGGAGTTGGAAATCTTCTGATGACATCTGCCAGGTGGTCCTACATGGCACCTATCCTACTTTTATTCATACTTATCCTATTAAAATAGTTGAGGTCGCGAGTCCTCTAAATGGTTTAGAACTGAAGGGTTAGTGACTTGGTGGTCTTTCAGGTGGGTCTTCGATTGAAGTAGCCGGGAAGGATCTTCGGGGTATCTTCTTAGACATTGAATTCCTTAGTCTTCTTTGACCCTTGCGAGGATTTTTTTTGTCAGTTACTGTAGTCTTGTCGACTTCAGGTATTTAGGTTGTGTTGATTCAGAGCTTCTTTTATACTAGGAGATTTAGTAGACTTCTAATGGTTATTGACAAGGTCTATCCTCTAAGGTTTTGGTGACTCTAGAGTTGATTTTTCGAGAAGGACGTCTGATTTGGAAATCTTCCTGAAGTATCTTCCGGTATATAGTCTTCAGGATTTTAGTGGAAAGATGCACTCTTTCCACCTTAGAGCTTCACTAAGGGTCTTCGGGAAGGGTGTATATATTCTGTCTTGAGGTGCTGGCGTGATGCTGAAGAAGGTTGTATCACCTTGGATCTTGAGTTGAGGTCCCCGGGTGATGTCCTATTGCGTAGACCTTGTCGGTGGTTGTTTCTAACGAAGGCTTAAGGGGTTAACTCTTTGCGGGTTAGCAGTTAATGACACTTCTTGTTAGTCTTTAGTCAAGGTAGGGGCATCCTGCTTTCGGATAATTGTCTTCATGCATCCTTATCGTCAGGATTGGAGTATTATGACCTTCTAGTGAAGAATTCCCATTGGTGGGGCAGAGGGATTGGCACTAATCTTTAGTATTTTGGGGTTGTCGGAAACTCTAATAGTCCGAAGGTTAGTAGAGTCAGGTCTTCACTTCTTGTTTCGGTTAGAAAGTCTTGTCCTTTCTAGTGGATAGTGCGGGTCCTTCGATGATAGGGTTCGGGCTTCAACGTGACTCTAGCTGGTGTCGGCAGATGATTAATGGAGGGCGGTGCTGTTGGCAAGTCTTTAGAGGTGAGTTGGACGAGGTACGCCATCATGCCAAGGAGGAGTCTTCGACTTGCTCTAATATGACATGGTCGAACTCCTGGTTCTTGCGATGCTCTTCCTCTCATAACTCTCGGGGTTAGTATGGGTATTGTTAGTGACAACTAATAGGGGTGCCTAAGTTCAAGGAAGCGATCCTCGTGTCATATTTTACTAAGATCAAAACAAACAAGAACACACATACAAGGTGAATAGAGCGATGGGTTCACTATGTTCTCCTCAAACATCACACATTAAGCAACACAATATGCACTTGGGCAAGCAAACGCGACCTACTATAGAGAGCAAGGATTTAACTACTCGCGATATAGGGAAATCGTATCATAGAAATATTTCTCCTAGATATCAAGTTATCGTGGTCTAGGTCACTATCTTGCAGATGAGGCCTTGACCATCTCATTGGACTATTCTTGATCGTGTAGCACTTGATTCTTCTCACCACGAGGACTCCGTTGGTAGGGTGATCTTGTAGTCTCCTGGTTGTAAAAAATGCTAGGATTGGGTCACCCATTTGTTCCTTCTTCTGGTCATGCCATGACCTACTCCTTTCCTTTCTTTTCCGACCATCCCATGGTCAAAGCATTCATCCTTTCCAACCATCCCATGGTCAAACATTTCCAAAAGCCTTTGCTTTTCCGAAAAGCCTTTTTGAAATCAAACCAGCACCGCTCTACATCAACCTTCCCAACCTTCCATGACCGTGGACACGGCTATTCGAATAGATTTACACTCTGCAGAGGTTATACACTTTACCCACACCATCCGGGAAGAGGTATCCGCCTCCTCCGTGATGGAATCTTCCTTAGACTCCTTCTCCTTGTCGGATTTCTTCTTACCTTTTCGTCGCTTGGTTCTATAGCTAGCGGATTATTCTTTCTTGATGTCGTCATTGAAACGACACTCAACATTTGTGTGGGAAGAGCCCCCATTACCATACGGGTGGTGCACACATGGATTATTCGTAATGTTGGCCCAAGAGTAGGTTTTACCAGGCTACTAGTCTCCTCTACCTTGGACCCAGGGAGTTTTGTGACATCTTCCCCAGCCGCCTCCATGCCCTCCTTGTCCTCTAGACCAGAAAGTTGCATTGACAATCGCGGTTTTCTGATTGGGTTTCTCTTATGAGGTGTTCTTGAGCTTCTGGGACTGTTGCTACTTCGGCTGCTTAGCCGACTATGGTATGGCCAGGGCATTCAGTAGTCGCTCTGAATCATCATCGGCATCGGCATATTTTCTTGTCGTTTCTATCAACTCTCCCAGATTGGTGACTTTGTCGCACTTTAGCCTATGATGTAGTAATGCGATTAGGAGCCCTACGATGAAAGATTCCATCACGATCTAGTTCTTTACACCCTCACAAGAGTTCTTTATGTCGATCCATCATCTTAGGTAGTCTCGGCAAGTTTCTCTGGCCTTCTGGGTACAACATTGCCTCCTGTATGTGCCTCCTGTATCCGGCCGTGTAGGGCCTCCTGTATGTGCCTTCAAAATTCCTACAGAACGCACTTTGCATATCATACCAGTTGGGAATTGTGTTTTATGGTAGTTCATTGAGCCATGATCGAGCCATCTTCCAGGAGATCTATGGGAGATACCGGACTGCGACCAAGTTGTTTCCTCCATTGGTGATGCAGCAGGCTTGGAAGAAATCTTGGAGCCAGGTGTCTGGACGAGCCATGCCTGAGTATGGTTGAATGTGCCTTCAGATAGAAAATCCTTCCAGAAAATTGGTTTGTCGAATCCGTAGACCAAAGAATTTTGGGCCCACGTATATGCTGTCCAACTAGTAGCGTCGCGCCTCTATGTTTGAGTTGATCAGGTGCCTAGTGTCACTTGGTGACAAGGAGCACCTTCTCAGATATTCATTGTGGCAGCGGTGCCATCGAATCGGGTCTCTGCATCCTCCACTACCTCCTCTGCCTCGGTGTCCTCCCTGGCCTCCATGGGAGCCGTTATGGGCACTGCTTGGTGGAGAGGTTGATGCTGGTGGGTTGTTTCTAGATGATCACCATCCTCCATTCGGGGATTTGTGGTGATGACCACCGTGTTGGCTTGATCCAAAGTGGCGCTCGTCGTTTCTTCGTCCATCATTGCCATCATTATGGTGAGGCTTAGCCGGACCCTTGTGTGTCAGGGAGGTGGCATTCTTTGCTGGTCCTACTCCCAACGCCGTCCTTTATCTTCTTCCCTACGGTGATCTGACTGCCGCCGCGGAGGTTGTTGTGGAACCATTGCTGCTATGTTGTCTTTCTTTGTGGCTGGGGCAACATTGCTCCAAGCAAGTGTGGTTCTATGCCGTTGTCCTGAAGAGCCGGTTCTTGAGTTTGTATCATCCTAAGGGTCGGAGCGGTGGCACCAATCTGGTTCCCGATAGGGCCTTATGTCATGTTGTCGAGCCGTGTCTGTACGACATTAGTCGGATTTGGAGACCAGTTTTCCACTGAAGGATGTGGCGGCATTTTGTTGCTCTAGGCCCTTGTTGAGTAGTGCTACACTCATATGGACCTGCTCTGGAGTTGGATTATTCGCCTGGATCTCTCGGGTCGCGCCAGTATTTTCTTCCAGCTTGTTATACAACCGGTTTTCCTTGCTGTCGATCGGAAGCTGTCCCACGACTATGTTTGCTTTGTTTCCCTCAAAGAGAGATTTGTGAACTTCCAGATTTTTGTTGGCTAGCTTAGGGCCGTTCCGGGTCTTCTGATGTTGCAGGGAGTTGTATTGTCCTGCTTCTGCAATAGGGCCGTTTCTTCTTGATGAGATGAGTGGCTTCATCTAAGAGTACCTAGCAATGCCCTTCTAGGGCTTGGGACCTTTATTCCAACTCGTCCGGCATAAGATCTGAGGAAGTTGGGATCAACGTTGTAACTGCTTCTAAGATAATTTCACGGGCACATGGGGTAACCACGTGTCCATCCACTAGTCTTTTTTGGTTCTTCGGGGATCAAAGCGTCGTCTGAATCCTCCTGATATTCTCCGTGACCTCCTATTGAGCTTGAAGATCCTTAGTCGGGGTCTTGTTTTTCTTCTTTTTCATTGCATTTTTGGCCTTACCGGACCCTGTGGCGAAGATGGCTTTTGGTCCGATTCCTATAGTCAAGATTCTATCAGTACTCTCGGACATCTGGACAACGGGATTCTCTCCGAGATCCATATCATCTTGTGGTTCGGGCGAGTTTTTGTCATATCTCTCATCCACACTATTGTAGAGATTTAGATCCATACGTTCTCCCTCTTCCGAGGCCTTGGAATTGATCTCCTCTTCAATTTCTTCTTCAAATTCCTAGAATTCTACCAATGTCTTGGAATCTCTTGGGGAGGCCGATGTCGGCATTTTTTCCGATTGCCTCCAGCACCGAGTCATTGTCGTCTCCTGCATCGGTAGAGCCGGATCCAAAGCCAACATATCCGAAAAAATGTGATCCATGTGCTCTCAGGTGGGTGAGGCTCTCCACGTTAGATTCCTTGAAGCTCTTAATGGTCTTGAGAATAGAATCCATACTGGCATTACCGCGCAGCATCATCCTCCTCACCGTATGTCTTAGAAGCGATTTTCCTATTCCAACACCGATAGATCTAGATCTGGAGTTGTTGCTGCTATGATCTTCCTGAGGTTCGACCTCCTGGGGGAGATCTCGTTCAGATACAATCTTCTCCAAAATATCCGCTTCAGGTGCGGGCTAGGTGAGATTAGCGATTTCGGAGATCCAAAACTCTGCCACCTCCGCGGATAAAGGGGATCCTGAAGTTTCTGTTGCCTCTGTCATTACCACTTGGGTGGGTTGTGCATGTTTAGTGAAACAAAGGAAAACAACGATCTTGCCAAAATACATGATTGTGTAGTTGGTCACGGGCTCCCTAGCCGAAATACAGGACGAGGAGGGCGAGGGGGACTTCGCTGGCATAGAGACCCCGACTGATGGCGATTGTTTCGCCAATCCCGATTCGTGCAGATTCTGCCTAGAACACAGCTTTGAAGGTCACCTACCACGCGGTGGGTGCCAACTATCGTCGGATTGATGACAAGTACGCCATGAGGGGGTCCTCAGGGCATGGAAAGATGTGGGGGTGTGAAACGTATGATGGTTTGGGACGTTGATCACACAAGCTTACCTAGGTTCGAATCCGCCTGTGATGGACGGATCCTACTCCTGCTAGCAATACAGTAATATAGCAGATTACAAGAGAGGTTTCGCTTGTGCGAGTTGAGGTTATGGTTACTGGTTCCCTAAAGGCCGATCCCTAGGACGTATTATATAGTCATCCGGTCCTAGGGTTAAAGGAGAGTCCTATCCGACTATGATACAGAGTCAATTACATAGTACATTTTGGACTACAAGTATTCCTATAGGCCTAAGTCGGTAAGTCTCCTGGGCCTTCCTATAGCCGGATGGGCTTCCAACTTCTCTCCCTGACTAGGCTGCTTGTGGAGCACAGTAAGTCATAGTGGGTATACCCGGAAAGTATATCCCCAAAAATGATCCATTGGTATTACTTTTGCAAGAGTTTGACTTGAAGATATTGCAAAGAAAAGAAGAATGGGTTGACACATAAATGATGATCGAAGAACCAAGACCACAAGAAGGAGTGTCATCGATATGCATACCCCCAGGTACTACCTGTCCCAAAAGAAAATTTTATGTTTCACTTCGTAAGGGTTTTAGCAATTTCTTACGACCGACCATATTCAAAGGGAACAAGAAATGAAGGAGATATGCCCTAGAGGCCAATAATAAAGATATTTTTATTAACATATCTCATTAGTTTGAATTTTTTTTGTATTATGCTAGAACTATATTAAGCGGAAACATTAATACAGGCGTGGTATATAAAAAACTAGGTCCCTAGTATCCTCTAGACTAGTTCGTTGGGCAGCTGATGATTGCGGTTTCCCGACCATGTACTTTACCACATCAACTGACAATGAGGTCACTTATGAAGTGATGGACAACACCCAAACCAGAGTATTGCAATGTGATCCAGTCACATAGTTCAACATTGCAATATCTAGCAAAGCATAGTGATTCAGTTCTTTGACCGTGAGATCATAATAATCACTATCTCCTGAGGCTTCTTTGATCACATCAACCGTCATGTCCGTAACTGGCTGACCATAAAGGTGTGTGTCAGGTATTCCATAGGAACTTTTGAGGCATATGTATCAAGACCAGGATTTTCCCATCCGAGTGATGGATAGATACCTTGGGTCCACTCGGTGAGATTACATCTACAAGTTTGCAAACATGTGACTAGGTGATGAGGATGTAATATCACCTGAACGAGTAAATTTGTTTGTCGGTAACAAGATTAAACTAGGTATATAGATATCAAAGGTCATAGCTTGGACAAACTAGGTATCGTAGATCAAAGGCAATGAGACTCGACGTTCAAGGTTCAAGCAATCAAGTTAATCGTGGAATGCATGGGGACCATTATATGTTTCTAGATACCGCTATTGGTCATTGATTGGAAAGTGTGGCAATCATGTTTGTATATTCCCGAGCCGTAGGGTGTGACACTTAAGGGTAGATACGCTTAGGGATTGATCCAAGATTATTGGAGAAAAAGAGAGAGAACTCCGGAATTGTTCCGAGGAGATACCAAAAGTGTTTTAGGGATATTCGATGATGATCGAAGGGGTCCGAAAGGTGTTTCAGAGTGATAGGTATTAAATAATATGTATTTACTATTAACTAAATGAATTAATATTAAAAATATTATTTAAATTTGATTTTGGGGTATCCCACCTAATTGGGCCTCACTAGAGGAGGCCCAAGAGGGGGTCGCTTCCCTACGGAATTAGGGTAACCTCGGCAATGCCCATGATGATGGACTTAGGGTTTCACGGAAAAGAGAATGCTGGGGATTTCGTTGGATGTTAGGAAAACAATGAAGACAAAGTCGCCTGAATATTGGGAAAAATCTCTATTACACGTTATCCTCTAGATTTTGGTACCCTTGCTTGGGCTTCTCCCGCTATATATAATAGGTCGGGTCTCAAAGCTGTATGCGGATAGGTTTCATACACACGCTATTACAACACCAACACAATGTCGTTTCATAGTTTCTTTCCTAATACAAAACGGTCTCGGTCGGTTGCGTCCTTGGGCTATTTATCTAGAATCCTTATGGGCCACAGGCTTTTACCCAATGTAGGGTGGCGAATAGTAAGCATCCGAGTAATCATACCCATGTCACCAAGGCAGGCCGCCGGCCCTACTGGGAGGCTGGTCGGCCACTCCCTCCACCTCCTTCCTCATGTTTAGTCCGACCCTGGGACTTTGAGGGATGTAGTACCTCCCTTCCACCTATATAAAGAGGGGCAACCCTCTCCCCAAATCCATCCCATCAATTGGCCATTTCCTTTCTCTCTCTCCCTCTCCATCATGTGTGGTTCCCAAGATTGGAATTGCATACGGGCACAAGGGTTTCTCCACCGTACGCACGTCATCGTGCTACTGGACGCGGTTCGGATCAATCTTCTTCCGCTGCTTTGCTAGACCGGATCCCGGGAGACGTCTCTACACCATATGTGTGTAAGGCCATGAGGCACTTCCACTTGTGGTGCTTTTGGTTGGAGCTTGGATCCTGGACATTGACATGACCATGAGGTCGGCTACGTCACATAAGGATATGGGGTTACTTGTGAGAAGCTTCGTGATCTTCAGGTCGGGTGAGTATGATTACATCACCCACGTTCTCCAAGGAACATTAACTACATCCGGTCTTCAAAGGTATCAACACCGAATCCCTGATCGTTACTTTACATATGCATAGATAGATCTTGGCTAGGTGTGTTCGCACCATAGGAAAACTTTTGTTTTTTCTCGCGGAACTCCTTCAAGAAAATCATACAAAATATGAAGGGAGATAAGTGCACAAATCAAACTTTGTAATCACCAGGTAAGTGAAGTAATCTCAATCTCGCTCTTTCGAGATTTTAGTCACTATTTTGTCTATTTTTTATCTTGTTTTTGAGTTCTTTGTGATTTTCTAAGGTTACTGCCAGTTTTCTTACACTGGTACGGGCAGACAGTACGGCCGCGTCCACTCGAACCATTGGTCATTAGCATGCAGCGGTATGACCAGACCATACAGGCGGCTCTGCCCATAAGCTAGGTCGTTAAACCCTCTGTAAACATCCTTTTGTTTCGTTTATCTTTTGGTATTTTAAAAAAAAGTCTTTACCGCCTCAGAAAAGTCGGTAAGTAACCAGTATGGGCGGGCCATATAGGTCGAACCCACCCATACCATTTATTTAAAAATATTTTTACCGATGTCGGTAGGGTGGATTTTTGGAAGTATTCGGGTACGGGCGCGTGGTATAGGCGGTGCTTGTACTATTGGTTGTTACCAACTTATTTTCTTCCATTTTCATCCTTTTTTCCTATTTTTTGGGATTCATTTCTTGTCCAATCCTTTTACTTCTACTACGAGTTTTCCCTACTACTAACCCTTCATAAGCCTCTCTAAAGGTCTTTCTTTTTCTGTTGTCGATATATATAGCCCATGTTGTTCCCCATCTTCTAAAAACCTCATAGCTATGTCTGAACCTTGGAACATTGCTCAAGCCAAGTGAGACTTTCAAGGATCCTCCTAGAGGGGTGTGATCTCAGAGGATGTCAATAAGATAGTCGTCGAAGATAAGATGGAGGAAGAAGCTTTGTATAATTATAGAAGTTGAAGATTTATTCAAGCTGATGGAGATGATCAAGGATGGGTGTATGGTATTTAGCTTCATGATAGGGAAAGATGGTGATTTTGGAGAAGCCATCTCGATCCTAGGGAAGAAGGGGACTCTTATATTGAACAGGCTGAAGCATCAAGGAAAGGATATTCAAGCCTCTCTTGATAGCCTTGATCGCCGTATCAAGAAGATTGAGGTAAACTCTCGAGATCTTCTAAGCATATTGAATTTTTGCATCGTTATCTAGATTAGATGGATCTGAAGATAATGAAAGGGTTGGAAGCTAACCTTGATGTTAGCCTTCGAGCCATAGAAACTTAGAAGCAAACAATTCAGATGAACAAAACATGTGTGGCTGAGCTAGAAACAATTAGCCAGCAGCGTAGGATTCACATCATAATTTGGAGGAAACAAACAAGACACTCCATGAAAGGATCCACAGCGCAAGGGCTTCTTCTAGGAAATAAAAGACAACACAGTATCAAATAATCACGAGAGATTATTTGATCCCACCGGGCTTGATTCCAAGCTTGGGGAGATATTTAACACCTTGTAATCCCTTCGGTGGTATCAAAGCCAATCTATGCGTAGATGTTTGGTACAAGTAGAACACATGTGGATTGTGTGGGAATTGATTTTCTTGTTTCTACCACCCCACGTGTACTTGTTCATATCGTGGAAATGTCGGATGAAGCGGCCCGGACCGACCTTTTTCAGACTGGTTCCACGACTTACATATGGCTTGTATCATATAACTGGCCAACGGGTGTCTGTCTCTCCGACATTAGTTGATATGGCATTTACAAAGGACGGCACTAAAAGGGGACTTAATGCAACAACTAGTCAATCCATATTGTGGTTGATATTCATAGGTAAGAAACAGTTCTTGTGTGAATGCCCAAATAGCCGCATAAACTAAGAAAAGATAAAGTAGAGGCGTCTAACTTTATTTTGCAGGGGATGTGATATGATATGGTCTAGGTAAGTATTTGTGAAGTAATCTACCAACATGGATGCAACATGTACCTGGTGTCGTGCTGGGAAGCGGTCGATGGAGATCAAGGCGCAGCGACCATGTCATGTCACATTACATATGATGTTGATTTCATATGTGTCCTATTGTGCTAGTATTAGACTTACGATGGTAGAATAATGAGATGATCCCTCAAACCTAATTCCAATGTTTGTGTTCTCCCATTAGTGTGCACGACCAAGAAAGTCCATAATTGTGGAGCAAGTCGTGATGATCGGGTGCAAAAACATCGACGTTCGCATACGGTGGGTGTAAGCCATGAATGCACTGCAATACACTATGGTTAAATTTTGTGAGCCTAGCATGTACAGACATGGCATCGAAACATAGATGATCGACAGGTTAATAATGAGTTGCATGGTGATGTGATAGATATGTTGATATCTACCCTGGCAGTTGTATCAAAGGTCATGATGATCGGGTATGATATGGTGTAAAGGGATCGTGTAATTACTAAATGAACATTGGGGGATGTTCTTTTGAGTGGGAGTTTTATCAATGAACTCATATTATGAATTAAACAATCTAAGTGAATTTGCATAGTTGTTGTAGTTGGCATCCGTTATAGACTGCCTTGCTTGTAATTGACATAATAGTACTATAGTATTCGTACTTCATAGACTAGTACCTTATTGTTTGAGTGTCAACATTATCTAGGAGCTATAAGATTCATTTCAGAAATCATCTTGTGTTAACATATATTTTGATATCTGAAACAATGTTTGATTGCAACATGATAAAGTATAATTTATTCAAGACATATTTTCATATTGGATGAGAATTTACGAATGATGGTGAAGCTAGGTGTACCTATCACCCAATAAGTTTAGAACCAAAGTTATACAAACATTCGTCTGGATGAACTATATAGTTCATTCGTGAAAATTGTCATGATAGGAGGAACATGAAGTATAGGTAAAATATTTACTATACTAAAAGATCACTAATGAATGAATCTGGAAGAACACGAATCATGTGATGATTGTGATCCACTTCAAAGTGTGAGTTGAAGGGTATTACTGTTTGAGTAACACATTTGAACCAAGTAACATGTGATTGGTGTCACTCTTGATGTTAGTTGATTCTTCTAAACGAGAGGAAAATGTTGAAAGAGAATCCATAAATATAATTTGTACAAGTTCAAGGACTAGATTGTCCAGCTCATATATACATGTTATGAATATATTTTTTACTTGTTAAAACAATGTAATTCTCCAGTATTAGATACTAGATTGGTTGGTATGAAGTGCCATACAAAGAAACTCAATATAATAAATACATTGGTCCAAATAACTAGCAAGAGAATATGGTAATGGCGGTCATCGATAAACAAATAAAGTCTTATTATGTTTGTCATCTACATCATGAACCGAGCCATTAAGGTTTATTTTGATAATCATTATTTGGTTCCAGTATTGTGAGAACAAATTGTTGTTCAAATAATTACTATATTCCATAGTTTATGGATGAACCATTATAAATCTTGTTGGTGAAATAATATTCATAAGACTAAATGCTAAAAGCATCGCAAGACGAAATGATTGAAATTTCACTTAAATGTGACACCACCATTTAAGTTATATTGGAAAGAGAGACATGAAGAAACTCCATCTTGATGGAATTTTGAAGTCAAGTTGTTTTCGAACAAACTTATGCTTGTAATACTTTCGTATAGATTGCTAAAACTCTGTCCAAAGGTAAATTTGAATGGATGTCTAACTTAGTAATAAATATTGATGTATGAGGTCCATTATGTAAAATGTGTGTGGAGGATTATTCTACTTAATATGCTTCTACCGAGGACTTGAATAGATATATGAGTATAATTGTTTAATGAGGAAAAGTATGAGATATTTGAGACATGTTCAAAGGTTTTAGCGTGAAGAAGAAATCATCCAGATTCACGAAAACAACACCATAAGAGTTATGGCACATTCGAGGAGACTTTGATAAAGTCGTTGTGAATAAAGAAATCATTGTAACAAGAAAATCAAGATTTTATGATTGGATCATAAATAAATATTTTGAGTTACTAGTGTAGAAACAATCTAGAAGTTGAGAAATTGTTTCATAAAGTTGAAGTTGCTCAAACACCATAGTAGTATGGAATGTTTAGAGAATATAATCAAACCTAGTTTAACTGAGATTAAATATAAAACTCTCATTATGATTTAAAGATTATGCTATAGTGACATACCTATTTTACACTAAAAAGAGCAACATCATGATACGATGAAATGGCAAGGGGTAAAACCCAGTTTGTCTTTTCTGAAATTTCGGTATGCGAGGCATGTGTAAAATGTTTACAAAACCAAAATCGGATATGCACATATTTGTAGGTTATCCCAAATTTATTATTGGGAATTCCTCCATCGTAACACTAAAATATAAAAGTGTTTTTCGCTAAAATGGTGAGTTCTTTGAGAAGGAACTTTTCATCAAAAGTTAAGTGGGAGGGGAATAGAAATTTTAATAAGGTTTTTAACCTAAGTGACATGTTCAGAGTAGCGCAATGCCGAAAAGTGTTCTAGAGGCTGCTACAATGCTCATGGCTACCATTTTTGCAAATTTTGTAGTTCCGGAAATCTAAGTTCTTAATGAACCATGTGGATTGGGTGAGAATCAAATAATAATATTTGAGAAAAAATGTCATTGTTGGACAAGGATATACCGATTACATTGAAACAAGCGATGATGAGCCCTAACTCTGTTACATGGCTAGAGGCCTATCCATATACGAATATCAAGTTATGAACTTGGTAGACCCATAGGAAGGTGTGCATCTTTTTCAAAGTGTAAATGAATCTATAGAAAAATAGACACAACATGTTTACATATGTGAAATGTTCGACTTGTCAGAAATTACGTTACGACAAAATTCTAAAGTTGGCTATGACAAGATTGGATCTTCCACAACGACATTTAGTCTATACGAATAATTGTAGCAACAAGTATATTTAGATATGATAGTTGAATAAACAAAACAATATTCTTTTACTAGTATGGTTACCTAGGATGTGTACATGAAACTATTAAAAGGGTTATGTTAATTCGAAGGGTGCTAAAATATATGCAAGTTTCCGTGGTTGAAATAAGCATAGTGGAGTTCAAATTTTCACCGTGAGGAAACTTTAAAGAGTTTAAGTTCATCAGAACGATGAATATGCTTTTGTTTACAAGAAACTAAGTGGGAGTGTTAAGACATATTTCCAAGACATTATGTTGATTGGAAATTATGTATCTTTTAATTTAACACGAATTAAGAATTTCATTTTGATGAAAGATTTAGGAAATACTATAATATTAGACATCTAAGTCTATACAGATAGATTGAAATGCTAATATATTTATGCTAGAGTACATATATGAAATGTTGAATTAATTCAATATGGTGGCATATTTGAGTGGGAGTTGTGTGATTTTCCTTAGTCAATATTAGACAAGAAAAGTTCTTGCCACATGCTAGCAAGATCAATTGTGTTGACAATTGATAAGAGAAACCTTGTGAATGATTGATTAAATCATTAATTCCATGATATGTACATATCTAGATGAGTCATATTCTCTAAGTGTTAGGAGAATATATTAGAATGATTGATAAGATGATCATTAGACAACAGTGGTGATATTCTTGTGTACTTTGGAAGAACCAATAATCTGCAATGTATGTAGGAATGACTAAATAGTTCAATGTAATGTGTTACATTGATGCAAGTTTTTGTCACATATACAGATGAAGTATATCTCAATTAGGTTATATGTTAAGAAATAAGGTAGCACGGTGAAATGAAAGTAAGTTCCAAAGGTGTAACACTATGATGGGTACTACAACAAATGGTTGAGTATATGACTTCTCTAGCAGCAAAATAAAGAGGGCTTTTCTGTCCAATAGTTTGATTATCAAACTAAGTGCAGTTCCAAGTAGCCTATACTATGAATATCTGTTGTATGACAATAGTGTCAACATAGTTTTTGCTAAGGAAGTGAGGTCTCACCATAATACCAAATTTATACAAAAGCCATCTCATTGGAGAATGAGTTGACGCATAGTCACGCATAGACATGCAAATACACACAGAACTAAAAGTGTTAGTTCTAGAGATTGGCTTTACCACGAGCAATGCTGGTGGATAAAATCAGAATGCCATAGGTTTTAAACAACATGAAGCAATAACTAGGTTATTAACTCTTGTGCAAGTGGGAGACTGAAGGAGATATGCCCTAGAGGCCAATAATAAAGATATTTTTTATTAACATATCTCATTAGTTCGAAATAGTTTTGTGTCATCCTAGAACTGTATTAAGTGGAAACATTAATATAGATGTTGTATATAAAAAACCAGGTCCCTGGTATCCTCTAGACTAGTTCATTAGGCAACTGATGATCGAGGTTTCCCGATCATGTACTTTACCACGTCAACTGACAACGAGGTCACTTATGAAGTGATGGACAACACCCAACCCCTAGTATTGCAGTGTGATCTAGTCACATAGTTCAACATTGCAATATCTAGCAAAGCATAGTGATTCGGTCCCTTGACCGTGAGATCATCTTAATCACTGTCTTTCGAGGCTCCTTTGATCACATCAACCGAATGTCCATAACTAGGTGACCATAAAGTTGTGCATCCGGTATTCCGAAGGAACTTTTGAGCCATATGTATCAAGATCAGGATTTTCCCATCCGAGTGATGGATAGATACCATGGGCCCACTCGATGAGATTACATCTACAAGTTTGTAAACATGTGATTTTTCGGTAACAATATCGAACTAGGTATATAGATACCAAAGATCAAATATTGGACAAACTAGGTATCTTAGAGAAAAGGGAATGAGACTCGACGTTCAAGGTTCAAGCAATCAAGTTAATTGTGGAATACACGGTGACCACTATGTGTTTCCAGATACCACTATTGGTCATTGATTGGACATTGTGTAGATCATGTCTATGTATTCCCGAGTTGTAGGGTGTCACACTTAAGGGTAGAGACGCTTAAGGCTTTATCCAAGATTGTAGGAGAAAAAGAGAGAGAACTCTAGAATTGTTCTAGGAGATACCAAAAGTGTTCCTTGTATATCCGATGATGATCAAAGGGGTCCGAAAGGTATTTCAGAGTCATAGGTATTAAATAATATGTATTTAGTATTAATTAAATAAATTAATATTAAAAATATTATTTAACTTAGATTCTGGGGGCAACCCACCTAATTGAGCCTCACTAGAGGAGGCCCGAGAGGGGGTCGCCACCCTAGGGAAGGCCAAGGGAGGCCGCCGGCACTAGTGGGACCTCCCACCACGTGGGTCCCATGAGGGGAGGCTGGCTGGCCACTCCCTCCACCTCCTCCCTCATGTTTACTCCCAACCCGGGACTTTGAGGGTGGTAGTACCTCCCTTCCACTTATAGAGGGGCACCCTTCTCCCCAAATCGATCCCACCAATTGGCTATTGCCTATCTCTCTCTATCTCTCTCTCTCTCACTCTCTCCTCCTCCTCCCTCATGTGTGGTTCGCAAGATTGGAATTGCATACATGGATAGGGGTTTCTCCACCATACGCACGCCATCATGTTGATGGACTCGGTCTAGATTAATGTTCTTCCGCTTCTTGGCTGGACCGGAGGCCGGGATACATATCTACACCGTATGTGTGTAAGGCCATGAGACACTGCAACTTGTGGTGCTTTTTCTTGGAGCTTGGATCTTGGACGTCGACACGACCATGAGGTCAGCTACGTCGCACAAGGACCAGGGGTGACTTGCGAGGAGCTTCGTGATCTTGAGGTTGGGTGAGTATGACTACATCACCCACGTTTCCCACAGAATATTAACCGCATTCGGTCTTCAAAGGTATGAACACCGAATTCCTGCCCCTTACTTTACACCTACATAGATAGATCTTGGCTAGGTGTGTTCGCACTGTACGAATTTTTTTATTTTGTGCCATGGAACCCCTTCAATAAATCATACAAAATATGAAGGGAGATAAGTTACAAATAAAACTTTGCAATCACAAGGTAAGTGAAGTATTCTCAATCTTGCCCTTTCGAGCTTTTAGTCACTATTTTGTTATTTTGTATTTTGTTTTTGAGTTCCTTGTGATTTTTGAGGTTAGTACCAGTTTTCTTACACTAGTACGGGCGGATGGTACGGCCACATCTGCCCATACCATTGGTCGTTAAGCTTGTAGTACCTTAGCTAGTTTTTGTGTTTGTTTTCACGCAATGTTATGACCAGACCGTACGGGCGGCTCTGGACGTACACTATGTCATTAAACCCTCTATAAACTTCCGTTTGTTTCATTTAACTTTTGGTCTTTAAAAAAACTATTTAGTGCCTCAAAAAATTCGGTAAGTAACCAGTACGTGTGGGTCGTATGGGTCTAACCCGCCCATGCCGTTTATTTGGAAAGATTTTTACCGACGTCGGAAGGGTGGCTTTTTAGAAGTATGTTGGGTACGGGTGCGCGGTACGAGCGGTGCATGTACTGTTGGTCATTTTCGAGTTCCATTTTTCTTCTTTTCTTTCCTATTTTTCTTGGGATTCTTTTCTTGTTCAACCCTTTTACTTCTACTACAAGTTTTTCTCTACTGCTAACCCTTCATAAGACTCTTCAAATGTATTTTGCTCTCTTGTTATACATCTGGCCCACGTTGTTCCCCGTCTTCTAAATACCTCATAGCTATGTCTAAACTTTGGGACATTGCTCAAGACGAGGGAGACTTTCAAGTCTGCTCCTCGAGAGGTGTGATCTCGGAGGATGTCAAGAAGATAGTAATCGAAGAGAAGATACAGGAAGAAGCTTTGTACAATGAAATAGAAGCTAAAGATGGATTCAACATGATGGAGATGATCAAGGATGGGCATAAGGTATTTAGCTTCACAGTAGGGAGAGATGGTGATTTTGAAGAAGCCAACTCGATCCCAAGGAAGAAGGGGACTCTTATTTGAATAGGCTGAAGCATCAAAGAAAGGATATTCAAGCCTCTCTTAGTAGCCTTGATCACCGTATCAAGAAGATTGAGGTAAAATGTCTGGGATATTCTAAGATTGAATTTTTGCGTTGTCATCTGGATTAGATGGATCTAAAGATAATGAAAGGGTTGGAAGCTATCCTCAACATTAGCCTTCGACCCATAGAAACTCTGAAGTAGATGATTGAGGTCTACAAAGCATGTGTGGCTCAGCTAGAAACAATTAGCGAGCAACGCAGGATTCGCATCATGATCCTGGAGGCAACAAACAACACAATCCATGAAAGGTTCTAGAACGAAGGGCCTCTTCTACGGAATAAAATACACCACGGTATCGAATAATCATGAGGGATTATTTGAACCCACCTGGCTTGATTCCAAACTTTGGGAGATCTTTAACACCTTGTAATCTATCTTTAAGCTTTAGCATGTTTATCTTCTTGCACGGATGTTATGTTTTTAGTATCAAAGTTTGCATTAGCAGCATGATCAACTTCCTTAGTCAAAGGGAAGGGTTATATCTAGTGAGTTCTAAGACATTATGATATTTGAAGTGATTTTAGTTTATGATTATTGTATTAGATGTATGAATTAGGATGAGTTTTATGATACTTGCACCAGTGTTATGATTTTAGGGTCTTGCACACCAATATAGTATCAATAAGTTATAAGAAGAACTTTGATAGCATGTTATAATCAAGGGTTTAGATTAATAAGATCCACAAAGGGTATTAACATGATAAAATTTTGTTGTTGAAACAAAAGGAAAATTATGCTATCAAAGAATCAAAAAGAAAAGGTGCAAGTTGAAAAAGATACTCAAACAATGATCATAGAATATTCCCTACTCAATCAAGTGCTAATCTAAATAAACTTGATAATTTCATAATCTGCTAAATATTTTAACTTCTTATAAATTATTAATACAAAAGGTGTGGGCCTCTAAGTCATGTAACGTGTGAGAGTGTGATATGACTCACGATGCAATTGTATATCTGACATTCTAATTATGATTCAATTGCATCATTTATTGTAATGCCCCGTGCCTCATGAACATGATGACCTTGTCCACAAGTCACTACCTTGATCGGGGACGAGCAAGAGTCTAGTTTGGGGAAGTTGATGAGTCCATTTTTGAAGCATTTTACCTTATATTTGTGCATAAGTAGAGTTAGGATTTTAGTATTTTATAGCGCTTGCATGCACCTTTTACCCTTGTTTCAACATGATCCGAAATTATAAAGTATTTTTGAATATATTAATTGGGAATGTCATGTATGTAATATTATGATATTTCTAAGTGATAAATGTCATTTAAATGATTTTCCACACACCTGGGAGAAGAGAGGATGTGAGGGGAGGCTATGACAAGCTTAATGGCATGCATTATAGGCGAAGCTTGCCCATATTACGCCCATATTTCTTGCTAGGATGTCCGCCTTGTCAAATACTCTCACCAGGCAAAGACGAATCTTAGATCTGACATTCACAAACATATCTAGCCATGAAACACCACACTAGGAAGGCATCTCAAGGAGGAACTTGGTGAAGGGAAAATCCTTGCTAATCGGATCATCAGAAGACAATGCATCATCCCCTTCATGATCAACTGTTGCATCTCCATCATCACCATTACCCCCTGTCTCATCCATTTAGATCTTGTTGCAATTCCCAAATACAATTGTGGTTTTGCACTTGATTTTACCTTTGTACATTCAATCCATCCAGATGAATATGATGATGTTGTTGATTGCTTCTATGTGTGAGTAGTTCCCTTTGTTCTTGGGGAGATGGAGAAACCCTAGCATTATTATGAAATGAAATAAATATGATCTATAACTTTGGTCTCTGATCTTAACTTAGATCTCTCTCTTTATATGGTATGTGAAGTCGACCACATAATATTTGCCTTTGGGAGTAAAGAGAGGGAAATACACTTAGGACATGTACGGGACTATGTCCGGTGCTACTTTGTGACTTCAAGCATTGCTTATAACCAACAGGTCAAAGAGGTATAAAGAGAGATTCACTAAGCTCATTACGATAGCATGGGGAAACCCTTAATTGTGGTGGTCTGTAGAAGTGATTTGCTCGCAGGCATCATAGTGGTTATTTCAAGATGACCTCAATACTTGACTCATAGAAGTGACTTGCTCGTGACACTTTTAGTGAACATCTTATTATGGAGCTTTTTCCACACATGTCATGACGAAAGATATAAGTTATTGTAATTATAAATAATTCTAATATGCTAGTGGTGTATCCTACATCCCCGAGAACATTTTTAGCACTTGTTACTTTGTTTACTTGCTTTCTTTAATTTCTTGCATAAAACACAACTCTCTTTAAAAAATACCTTTACTTGAGATCAATGACAACTTACAAGTATCCTTTGGTAGATAGTAACAAATGGCATAAAGACCTTAACCAAATATCTCTGTGTGGGTTCGATACTCTTATTTTTAAACTAGCTACAATTAATCTATGCACTTGAAGACATATTCTATGAGGCGTGGGGACTAATGTTAATATACCCTTTATACATCTCTTCTAAATTGCATGAGAACTACTAAGTAGCATACATCATGATACCAAGCTATGGAAATACTTGTGCTTGTCCATGTTAAGTGACTCCCAACCCGGTCGCTGCCATCGCTGCCGCTATCCGTGGGGGTATCGGCTGGGCATCGTAGGAAGCCCTCTACAATCTTGTCCCTGCTGCACCAGCACATATCAAGATAGAAGCAACCATAATTTGGTAATGACTCTTCGTCTCACCCCCTTCTCAGGCTCAGGTCCCACATTCGTCTCCGGTGGATGGGCCTTCCAGGTGAGTAGTTCCTATCGAGGAGCAGAACGGGATCCCATATTCTCACCTCGCGCCCTTCGTCAACCCCCTGCCTTGTCACTTGCGGCCTCAGCTTTGGTGCTAGCCAACATCGTGAGGGGCAACATGGTGAGGAGAGGGAGGGGAGGCATAGGAGGCAGCGGAGGAGATATTGAACATGAATGAGAACCTCGAAAATGAGGAGTGAGCACACCAACTATCACCAGAATGGACTTGTTGTTTCAGTGATAGCAACGCTAGGTGGACCCACATGGCAACGATACAATGGCGGCAGAGTGCCTTCGAGAGCTCCTAGCTCTCTATCGCTTACAGCTTAAGGTATAGAAACGTCACTAAAGAATTAATTAGGTGTAACTAGGAATTTCTATAGACCTAGCACACAAATTAAGGCAATAATGTAGGTTAAGCTAGCATAGAAAATTTTCTACTCATACAAAACATAAGATATTTGCGACCGTCACTGATGTGAAGAAGTATTCATAAAATATCCATGAAAAGACAGCAAGGAAGAGAATAAAGATAAGATGTGGTGCAAGGTTTTTTATTCACAAAGACACATTACCATCCCTCTGACTTGACGATTAGTCGCCATTAGTCATGAGTTTACATAATGATTTGGCGATTAGTCGGTGACTATGCAGCGAATCATAAGCCTTGATGTGGTGGTGTCTATATTTTTTAGCAAACAAAGAAAGAAAATGCAGGTTTAAAGTAAGCTTAATTAGAATGTATAACTGTTATGCTAGTGACACATTCCAACTACCCTATAATTTGCAAGAATCACACTAACAAAGCGTAACTATAAAGGCTTGAGTGCAGCATATATGCACAAGGCTAACAGTGACAAAGCATGATTTAGATTCCACCAAACTATATAAACATAGTAATCATTGCATCTAAGAGAAAAATATTGCCTATCATGTGAAATATAACATAAAACTAATCAAAACTTCATGTAGAAAACAATTTTCGGCAACCAAAGTTACTTGATTGAGTATTTTCCTGCTTCCTTTCACCTTTTTGGACAAAATGAGAGTTTTATTGCCTCCCGGACTCTCCCCTGAAATGATACACACAGCCACACTACTACACCTTCCTAGATCATCAATATTATAGGTGTAAATCTCGAGACTCCAAATTGAAGTGGGGAAAGATCCCTAAGATCAATTTGCTTGAAAGCGAGCAAGAGAAAGTTTAACCTTCTTGCTCTTATTGTCCAAAAACAAGACTCCACCGTAAGATAGAAAATGATATTTTATATGCTCATCCTTTAAACTCTAATTAAATTAAGGTATGCTAGCAAAAATAAGATGTGATCTCACCCGTGCTAATAGAATATAAATAATATGTCACTACTTCATCCCAAAGTAGCCAATAATTATTAAGCTCTAGTCGCTTATACATGGATCACATAAAGACAAAAATATAGGTAACATTTGGATTCATTCACCTAGACATTGGCGAGAAATAACTCGAGGGTGGCCACACTTAAGAAAAATCAATCTGCGATTAAAAAATTGCTAAATGAATAATAAACACTCCATCCTTCTAGAAATGGATATTGCAGATTTTTGTAGATCCGCATCTATGTAGACACGTTTTAGTATATAGATAAAGGTGAATCTAGACAAATTTGCAACATATTTTTCGGACGAGGGAGTATAAGTAGATGCTTTTTGTGCTTCATGTTTCTCTCACAATGGGCACTACCATTTCATAATCAATTCTATTGTTACCATAATAAAAACATAGAAAAGTTAAATTCGAGGGAAATTTCTTCTGCTAACAAATTAAATTCAATGCAAAGAGAAGATCTAGTTTGGTATGAAAATCTAGTGGGAAACCCGAAAAAAGCATACCCTTCTGGTCTTCTAGAACTCAGTCTCCGCAGGCGGGTCAGGCGGCCAGCATCAGGGGAGGACAACAGTGGTCTCTAGGGCTGGCTTTCTCCTCCTGCCAGTTGCGCTAAGAGCGGTGCCATTCGGAGCCCGGGCGAGCGGAGAGTGTTAGCGCCTCTCTGCGGCTACGCATGATGGCTAACGGACTAAATGGTCAGTACCGGTCGGTGAGGGTGCGGGGGAGTTGTGATGGGAGTGAGTCGGTGAGGGGAGGTGGTGTAGGGTAAACCTGACAAGGTGAATCTATGATTTAGGATATGGATTTAGGTATGGCATTCCCCCATTTATGTCGGTACAGAAACAAAGCGAACAGTTTGTTGCATCGCTCTCACGTGGATCATATGAGGGATAGGTAAACCAATTCCAAGAATTCTGGGTGGGCCACGGCCCGCCTGGCCCCACCCCTATGTACGCCAACGACACTGAAGGTATAGGAAATAGCACCTAAAGAAAAAATTTAGTAACACCCAAATTTATCACATATACCGATAGAATTTTTTTTGGATAGAAAAATAGTCTTAGAAAAATTCAGACCATTAACTGTAG
This sequence comes from Avena eriantha, assembly GCA_910589775.1. Classification (NCBI taxonomy): domain Eukaryota; kingdom Viridiplantae; phylum Streptophyta; class Magnoliopsida; order Poales; family Poaceae; genus Avena; species Avena eriantha. The sequence goes on along the minus strand of OU342746.1, from coordinate 34,873,392 downwards.
GCAGTGGAGTGCGTGCTACCGAAAGAGATATTGAATCTAACGTTGACATCTTGGTCTACCGAGCAGCACTTCGTATGATAAGCCACGCAGAAAAAATGGTATTATTGTAGGAATATAGGTACCATTCCCGCATGTCTCAGTAGATCCCTGTGAGACACCATAAGATCTCTAGAAGGCAGTTCAATGAAATCTTTCTAGGAAGCTGAAAATTAGCAAGAAAAATAAAATGTCTGCATGAGTAAAGCAAGATGGCGAATCCAGGACTAAATTTCAGAGATGAGTTGGTTATAGCAGCATCAAGAATCATAGCTCAACTTCCTCCTATGATTGTAAAATGTTAGGTCACCACCACCAGTATCATGTGTCCCGTTTATAAGTTTTAAAAATATTTCCAATCTAGTCATCAACATGTGCACCTCCACGGGCTTGTCTTTTGTGACACACGTACTAAATGGGAGTCCATGGAGTATTCTACAATTTCAGCAAAATTATATTAGTGCAGGATATCAATAATATCCCATGAGAATGGACACTTATATAGTCCAAACAGGACCTCAAACCCACTAAGGTTTTTTCCATAATAGATGCATGTCCATAGTTACTACTTGAGCACTTCCTCCCATTTAGCATCTGTAATATATAGATCAACTAACACTGGATAGACAACGCTAATTAAGTAAAGGCCACGCAATGCATAAGTCTGCAGGTCAATAATCAAATCCTAGATAAAAAGTACATGATGCTCATATTCTGAAGCTACTCAGTTCTATGTGATTGTGCCACTTTCTTCCCTTATAGCGTACTCAAAAAAAAGGCAAACAAACTTCTAAGGACTTCCTAGAATATACATATTAATTCTAGCAATAACATTTAATTGTTTATGGTCACATAATCGAAGGAACATGAAATAAGGCAATGTCAATAAGGAAATATCAGATGAGAAACATCATGAGTCAGGCAGCCAGCTAAAGAATGCTTGAACTGACACACTATGAATGGGTAATACTATTAGAGATATATCGCATGATAATGTTCAAGGATGATAAATCTTTCCAAAAACATGACAAATCATCCCAACCCATAGATCGACCATGATCGAAAATAGGAACACATGACTATAGGAGAGTGGGTATAGACACATATACAAAAAGCATAAGAAACTTAAAGTATTCCAGAAAGAACACTACATAGTAGTGCATTTAGGCTACAGATATTTTCCTCATGACATCCAAGTGACACTTAATAGATGTGCTTGCATGTCCTTTTTAAAATTGATCATGAGAAGGGAAACAGTTTTCTATCCATGCAAAGAAAGGAACATATTTATCTGGTAAAACCATTAGCGAAAATCAATATTTTCATTGTTGAAAAACTAGAAGTCGTGCAATTAAAACATCATCTTGTTGATTAACTGAGATCCATAAACAATAATATTTAATTTCAATGCATTGATCATATTTCTAGAGGTGGAATATAATGGGCACATAATCCAGGATATGTATATCACTGACAATAGTATGACAACTAATTTTTTAGACTAGAAATATAGAGGTTTCTAATTTGTGTATATAGCTACATAGACACAATATTTTTTGCGTGACAACAATGGCTGACATATATCACTCCAAATGTCTGTTAATTAAATGAATATATAACATCTTTTCTTAACTTGAGAAATGAATACTATAAGCCTCTACAATTAACATGTAGGCACATGAACTTCAAATGAAAAATACAACATGAAAGTAATCACACTACTACACACGAATAGCAGAATTATGGTACTCCCTCTGATCTAGTGCTAGATACATCCCATTCGGCAACATTTAATATGAATAGGAGGTAGTAAGTGTTTTTTCATAAAAATACCTTTGTTGCATCAAAACAGCCACAAATTTGCATGGTGAACATGGGAGCCTAAACATGCGTAGAAGCCTGAACATGATGAACAAAATAGACAGCTTATCCTTAATTAGTACCTTAATTTACCCTCAAGTAGACTACAACAAACAAAATGGCCTAATAATAATTATGACAGGTAAACTATAATCTGCAAAATATTTTATTTGTAAACACCAAGTGAAATTGAATCAATGTATCTAGCCTTAGATATGAATTTGCACACAAATTCCAAATATGCAGAGATGTTATCCATTATGGACTTATGAAAAGATTTTCTTGTCAAGCTTGATTGCATGAAGGAGTAAAAAAAGAAAACAAGCACACTGGAATAGTTCCAGAACCAAGTTCCTATGCAAGTTTTGAATTATCCAATGCAATCAACTACAGTGTTGAATAAATATTTACTGGTCTTGGGATAAGTATTCCATATATCCAGTAATATTTGATATTTTTTATCTTGAAAGCGAAGTATATAAGAGCTTAGTTTCATAAAAGTAAATTAAAAAAATCTCTATATGATATAGTATTTAATCTTCTTTACACAAAGAAAACTTTTTACTCATAGTATGTGTTTACGCAACAAATCTTATCACATGAAACATACTGAAAATTTGACATGGTGGTGCATGCAATTTCAGTTACAATAGACCCGTTTAGTAGTTTGTATTTCAAAAGTTACATGCACATTCGAGTTATTTTGCTTGATGAAAAAAAAATCTTTATGGACTGATGGCTCAAAATGTAGAGCTCGTTGGGGAACCCCAAGAGGAAGGTATGATGAGCACAGTAGCAAGTTTTTCCTTAGTTATGAAACCAAGTTTATCGAACCAGTAGGAGCAAGGAAACACCTCCAAGGTGTTGTTTCCAGCTTGGAATCCTGCAGAACACAACCACAGATCCTTGCCCCCAACTTATAGTGAGGTTGTCAATCTCACCGGTTTTACGGAAAACAAAGGATTAAACATATTGTGTGGAAGATAGTAATTGCTTGCAGAAAGTAAACAGAAAACAGTAAATAGTAGATTGTAGATTGATGGTAAAAGAATGGACCGAGGTCCATAGTTCACTAGTGGTGATTCTGCTTAAGATAGATGACATGTTGGGTGAACAAATTACAATAGGGCAATTGAAAAACATTGAGAAAGCATACATGCATATACTAATCATCATGACTCCTATGAGATTTGATTGGCATTACAACATTATACATATACCGTAATCCAACTGCATCTATGACTAATAATCCACCTTTAGCTATCATCCGAACCCCCTCCAATATTAAGTTGTAAGCAACAGGTAATTGCATTAATAAAAGTGTGTAAAGTAAACAATACGACTATTCTATGAACAAAGGATTGTTGTTTTCTCCCTAGTAGCAACAGCACATCTAGTACCATAAAGATTTCTGTCACTTCCCCAGATTCCTAGAGGCATGAACCCACTATCGAGCATAAATACTCCCTCTTCGAGGTTCTAGCATCTACTTGGCCAAGATAGATACTAACAACGGAAATCATGCAAGATCACAAATAACACAGACATGAAAGAATCAATAATCAGTCTGAAATAGCATCTCAATATCCATCGGATCCCCGCAAACACAACATGTAGGATTACAAATAGATAATCTTGATCATGAACGGAGCTTACAAGATCTAAACATGATAGCACAAAGGAGGAGAACCAACCATCTAGCTACTACATGGACCCGTAGTCCAGAGATAAACTACTCACGCATCACACCAAAGGCAGGCATGGTGATGAAGAAGGCCTCCAGACTGATCTCTCCCCTCCGGTAGGGTGCCGGGAAGAGCTTCAGATCTGTAAGATCTCACCATAATAAGGTAAGATCCCTGTGATTGCAGTGCTAGTCCCTGGATCGAAATGCTAGCACCCACAGTTTAAGATGAAGTACACAAAAACAAACGTCATTATTACATCGCATATCCATGAATATAATGGTTCTTACAACTCACTTAGACCAAGGCTAAGATTACGCAAGGTTCACAATACATAGTATAATAATAGAGTCTTTTGTCTTCACGCGCCACAGGCAAACATGTCGAGTGTAGACCTGCAACCCTACTCATCATCAGAGTATCCTGCAACATAATAAGTTACAGCCATCAGGGTCAATACATTTGGAATTGTATTGGCAAGTGATTCCATAGATACTTAGTATAATCCAACAACTACATGAATATATGGCTAAGTGTGGTTTTGGCTATCTTTGCTAAAAGCAAGGTTTTATCTCATAGTTTTTGAAGAGTAAGTTTTTTTTCAAAACACTAAGGTACCATTGATAGACATCAATGAACCTCTACCCTTGTTCACCCAATAGTTTTTAACTTAGAGAAATTTGGATCAGGAGATTATTGAACTGCTTCTCTGTCTTGATGCTCAGAGATTGTCCATAACCGGGGACACGGCTAAGTACTTAGTTTTACCCTCTCGAGAGGTGGTGCACTTTCCCCACAAGACTCGACATGCATCGAGACGAGACTTTTCAGAAGCAATCCCTCAGACCACCATGGACGCGTTCCATCCTATCATAACTACCATCCTCTGTCTGTCTGGCTGAGTTCTTGCAACTTTGTTGGTCAAGGCAGAGCCCATATGCCATGTGGCTGCACTAGAAGCTTCATGACAAGAACGTCTCCAATCTCTTTGTTCCTGGGTGGCCGTCCACAAGTGCGATACACCAGCTGACCATAGACATGGCCCCTAAGTAACCACTCAACATAATCCAAGCAAGTCCCATTCCACCCAGGTGTTTCATTAACATTAGTGGTTTTCTTAGTCAAACAAAATAATATCCTTCCATACTATCTTGATATGAATTTCCACCCACAAATTCTAATAACATGGCTAAGAACTCTAGCATATGATGTCTTTTAACTAGGAAGTACTACCAAGATATAACCTATAGGATAGCATAGCATAGTAACATATAAATAATCCTACCATGCTAAGATCTACAAAAATAACACTAGTGCACTAGTGAAAATAATGGGACATAAGATGAAATATCACTTGCCTTGGTAGCTAGGGGAATAGGTACAATCCTCACAGCAACAAACTTCACAATCCACACAATCTACACAAGGAATAAACCAACAACAATAATTCAATCAACATAGCATCACAAAAATATGAATGCATGCAAAATGCAATGATATGAAAAACAACTCTAAAACTCATAGATTCTACAGAACAGAGGTTAAAATAGTCTATCTAAAGGCATAAGAAAAACCTAAAAACAATTTATGGAGTAATTTTTATGAGCAAAATACTCCTAAAAAGGTTCTGCCTATAACTCCAATTTTTTAGAAGCAAAAGTGTGAAACAAGGACTCAGTAATAAAGGCCTCATTTTTCTGAATCCATAGATACCAAATTTGCATTTTTCTGATTTGTGGATCAAAAGTTATTGAATTTTTAAATTTAATATATATTCTGTCTATTTTTCTAATTAAACAGATATCCTAGCCGACGTGGCGCTTTCCTATTCGTCTGTACCGATTCGGTCGGATCGATCGCTACGGGCTGTTGGATTATAAGTGGCGACAGATGGACCAGATCTGCCTGTACCCGTTCGATCAACGATCTAATATGAACCGCTGGTGACAGATCCAACAGCTCTAGGGCTTGGCAGGGAACTGGCGGCACTGACCTACTGTGCGCGGCAGCAGCGTGTCGGGCGGCGGTGTGCTAGAGATTCTAAAGGGAAGGGGGGTCTGTGGACTGTTACCGAAGGTCGTGGCGGTCGAGGCGGTCTCGATGATGGTCACGGTGGAGGGAGAGGTGCTCTGCTTCGCTCCAGATTCCTTGCCAGAGTTCTGCCAACGGTGGAGCTTGCGTCTCTGCGACGGTGATGTTGATCTGGGGCTCGAGCATGCAAAGGAAAGTGTCAGCAACGTGTACCAGGTCTAACCCAAGCTAATGGTGGTCACAGAGGGGCGGCGGGAACCCTTGGCTTACCGTAAAAAGCGACGGACGGCGGTGACAGAGAGTGAACGCCGGCGATGATCGTGTCGTCGACCTGTGGTGAGAAAAAATGTGTGGCCAGTGTTAATAGGTGTGTCAGAGCATCGCGAAGAGGATAGATTAAAAGGCAGGGTGAGGGGAGGTCAACCTTCACCGGAATCATCGCCGGAGTGCCGTCGGTGAGTGGCGGTTCGAGTTAGAAATTGGAGAGCCTAGGGGCTCTCTAGGGTGGCGTCTAAGGGGAAAATGAAGAGGAGGGAGAGGGGATTAAGAAGGGGTGGTCGTAATGGCAAATTAATCGCGGAAACGCCCGAATTTGACCGGCTTTAGAAACGCCCGAATTTGATAGGGAGTGGGGGTCTGTTCATCGCCTAGGTTGAAGACGACGAGGTGGCGATGACGTGGGAGTGGGGCCAGGGTGTAAGTGAGAGGGGGCGTGCAGGGGGTTGGTGAGAGAAAGAAAGAGAGGGGGAGGGGTGGCCCGGGTGGGCTTGTTGTGCTGGGTTGGGCCGAAAAGGCCAGAACTGTTGCTGCTGTATATTTTTTTCTCCCTTTTCTTTTTCCTTTTAGATTTTCTCTTCCTAGGTTTTGAATTTAGCAAAAGGGCTCCAAAATGTCTCAAAACTTCACCAAATTTTTTGGAGGACAAACTCGATGCAAGGCAACACATGCCATGATGATCTGAGTGCAATGATGATGGTTTTCAGATGAAAATTTCGGGATGTTACAAATCTAACCCCCTTAAGATGAATCTAGCAAATAGGTGAGGGTGATCTCTCCGAAGTTCATCCTCTTGCTCCCACGTTGCTTCTGATTCAGTGTGATGGTTCCACTTCACTTTGCAGAATTAGATTGTCTTGGTACATGTAATTCTTTCTTCATAAGTGGGATCATTCTCTAGCTGAACTTCTTCTAACGGTATAGTGTCTTTCAACGAAGTTTCTTCCATCTCTGGGTGACACTTTTTCAGCTGACTGACATGAAATACATTATGAACTGCTGACAGAGATTCTGGTAATTCCATCTCATAGGCCACTTCTCCTTTGCGGCTCAAAATCTTGAAGGGTCCTACATAGCGTGGTGCTAATTTTCCTTTGATTCCAAATCTCTTCACACCGCGAAGTGGTGATACCCTGAGATAAGCTTATCACCAACCTCATAGGTGACCTCTCTACGTTTTGGATCTGCATAGCTCTTTTGTCGAGATTGGGCTACCTTTAGCCTATCCCTCACCATCTTGTCTTTCTCTTCGGCCTCCTTGATTAAGTCTGGTCCGAACAAATTTCTTTCTCCTACTCCATTCCACAACAATGGTGTAGTACACTTCCTTCCATAAAGGAATTCAAACGGAGCCATTTCTATGCTTAATTGATAGCTATTATTGTAGGAAAACTCTACGTATGGTAGACTTTCATCCCAACTAGATCCGTAATCTAACACACAAGATCTTAACATATCTTCCAATATCTAATTGGTCCTTTCTGTCTGTCCATCAGTTTGTGGATGAAACACAGTGCTGAATTCTAGTCGAGTTCCCAATGACTCGTGAAGTTGTCGCCAAAAGTGCGAAGTGAATTGAGTTCCTCTATCTGACATGATATTCTTAGGCACCCCATGTAAACATACAATTCTATTCATGTATATCTTGGCTAGCTTGGCACTTGGCAGTCCGGTGATAAAATCCATATAGAATCGTATCCAGATTTAGTCCTTGGCAGTCCGGTGATAAAATCCATACCGATTTTATCCCATTTCCAATCAGGTATTGGCAGTGGTTGTAATAATCCCGCCGGTTTCTGATGTTCTGCCTTTACACGACTACACACGTCGCATAAGGCATTGTGCTCTGCTATATCCTTCTTTAAATAATTCCACCAGAATCTTTCCTTAACATCCATATACATCTTGGTGTTGCTAGGATGAATTGAATATGGTGAGTTGTGAGCTTCTTGTAAGATCAACTTCTTAAGCTCAAGATCCTGCAGAATACAGATACGTTTTTCGTACCATAAGGTTCCTTGTTCATTTACATGAAATCCTTTTGCCTTGCCTTCACTAATTTTACTTTTGATTTCTTGTATTTCTTTGTCCATCTTTTCAGCTTCTTGGATTCTGTTCATCAGTTGTAGCACCCCAATTGTCTAACAATTGTAATGCTACTTGTCCTAGTAAGATATTGGCTACCCCATATATATTATTGTTGCATCATAATTATATCATGCTCATGTCATCATGCCACCTTGCATTTGAGCATCATATAAAACTCCTTCTTCTTTTGGTTCTTCTCTCACATGCATTATAAATTGTATTTGCCTCTTGATATTGTATTTGGTTGTTGATATATTGTCTAAATGCCCAAGTTGAGTTGGGGGCATATCTTTTATTTACATTCCACCACCTTTCTCTTCCACCACTTTATAATTCCACCATCCTACTAGATCATGAGCTTGTTTGTCTTTATTTTGGATTTCTCTAGCTCATGTGGGTTGGGGTGGATCAAACCTTTCCAATTGTTTGCTTGGCTCTTTTCCACTTCTTGGAAATGCATAAGATTAATGCCATCATATTATTATTGTTTTCACATAATAAATCATGGCATTATTATTTTTGCATGGGCCATGCACATTTCTCCACCACCTTTTTGCTCCTTTGGTTTTCCTTTATTTCAAGTGGAGCTTTACTTCATGGGTCATCTCTTTTCCTTCCACCATCCCAAATCCTCATCTATATCTATTTCTTTTATTTTATTTTTCTCTCATGCATGAACCACATGAGGCCTATTTCACAATTCTTTCTTTTTCTTTTCTTGGAATTCTTTCCACCTCCACCTCTTGTTAGCTCAAGCCCCCTCCATGTCCACTTGGGATGGTCTTATCCACCTTCTTTTCTTTTATTTTTATTTTATTTATTTTCTACATGTATGAGCCTTATTCCACCAAATTCTTTTCTTCCTCTTTCTAGTTTCTTCTCTACATTAGTCCATGCAAGATCAAGCCTTTCTAGTTCTTATTGAATTGGCCTCTTACACAAAATTTACAACCTATATACTTAAAAATAATCAAACCTATTTAATCTATTTTCTTCTCATAACCCTAATTTCTACTAACTCTCTCTCTCTCTCTCTAGCTTGGCCTCCATGCCAAGCCCCTCTCTCCAACTGGCCACCTCCCTCTACCAGGCCCACACCCCAGCCACCTCTCTCTCTAGCCCTACCCAAAACCCTAACCCTAGCCTGAGCTACCCCCCCCCCCCTCTCCTCTCTCTCTTCTCTCTCTGACTGAGCTAGACCCACCTGCCCTTCCTCGCTCTCAGCCCCACTGGTAGCCTCCCCTGCCATGCCTACCTGCCCCAGGACGAGCCCCAGCTCGCCCATGTGCTCGAGGACACATAACTCTTCCGGCAATTCTCCTTTATTGAGGCCATTTACATAAACCTTGCGGCTCAATGCATCAGCTACGATATTTGCCTTTCCAGGATGGTATTGCAAACTTTAGTCATAGTCCTTGATAAGTTCTAGCCATATTCTTTGTCTCATGTTGAGTTCCTTCTGCGTAAAAATGTACTTTAGACTCTTGTGATTGGTAAACATTTCACAACGCTTTCCCATAATATAATGCCTCCATGTTAGCATGCACAACTGATGCCAACTCTAGGTCATGAGTAGGATAGTTCACTTCATGATTTTTGAGGTACCTTGATGCATAAGCTACAACTCTACCTTCCTGCATTAGTACACCTCCCAGTCCTTGGTGAGATGCATCACAATAGACTTGAAAGTCTTTCTCAAGATCTGGCAAACATAACACTGGTGCTGACACTAATCTCTTCTTCAACTCCTGAAAATAGGCTTCACATGTTTCTCTCCAGTTAAACTTCTTCTCTTTCTTTAGCAGATCAGTCATAGGCTTTGCTTTTTTTGAGAAATTTTCAATGAACCTCCTATAGTATCCTGCTAGGCCTAGGAAACTACGGATTTCTTTAACTGTTTTAGGAGGTTCCCATTCTGTCACAGCTGCCACTTTTGCTGGGTCAACAACTATACAACTTCCAGATGCTATATGCCTAATAAAGCCCACTTCATTCAGCCAAAATTCACATTTACTGAACTTGGCATATAGTTTGTGTTCCCTGAGTTTCTCTAGAATTAGGCGTAGATGTTCTTCATGTTCTTCGTTTCTCTTGGAATATACCAATATGTCATCGATGAATACCACTACAAACTTGTCAAGAAATTCCATGAATACCTTATTCATCATGTTCATGAATAGGCCGGTGCATTAGTCAATCCAAACGGCATCATTGTATATTCATACAACCCTATCTAGTGGTAAATACAGTCTTTGGTATATCATGTTCTCTAATCTTTAGTTGGAAGTATCCTGATCGAAGATCAATTTTTGAGAATACACATGCCCCCTCTAGCTGATTAAAGAGATCATTTATTCTAGGTAGGGGCTATTTATTCTTTATGGTCACTTCATTAAGTGATCGATAGTCTATGCATAGTCTTTGACTTAAGTCCTTCTTCTCAACAAACAAAACTGGTGCTCCCCACGACGAAGAACTTGGTTGGATAAATCCCTTTTTCAACTGTTCTCCCAGCTGTTTCTTGAGTTCTTTTAACTCGTCCACCGACATTTTGTAAGGTCTCTTTGCTATAGGTCCAGTTCATGGCAGTAGGTCTATCAGAAACTCCACATCCCTATATGGTGGCATGCCTGGTAATTCTTCGGGGAACACATCTGGGTACTCCTTCACTATTGGTACACTGTCTAGGCTAACCCCCTTAAGAGAATTAACCTTGCTCCCCTTGGGTTCAAAGTTAGACTTGAACCTGATCCTTTTCTTTTCTAGGGTGGTGAGCATAAAAGTTCGTTTGGCACAAGCAATCACTCCCTCATAACGTGTCAACCAGTCCATCCCTAATATTACATCTAATCCTTGGGACTCTAGGATTATTAAATTAACTGGAAACTTGTTCTTTCCAATCTCTAGGGTTATCTGTCGGCACCCAGAATTTACTATCATTTTTCCACCCGGGGAGCTTACCTTAATGGGACATCCAATAGTTTCTATGGAGTTTGTTTTTGACTACATATGCTCTTGAAATGAATGAATGCAATGTGCCGGTATCGAAAAGGATAAGTGTAGGAAAGGAGTTAATCTTGAACTTACTGATCACGGCATCAGATCCTTCTTGAATTTCCTCCACATTGATGTGATTCACATGACCTTTTTGAAATGGGTTCGGCTTAGCCCCATCAGTCTTCTTCTCTGGGCATTCATTAGCATAGTGCCATGTCTTCTTGCACTTGAAACATTCCACATGACTGATGCCTTTCTTTGCTGGCTGATTGTGATGATTCTGACCATTTTGATTCCCATGGCCATGACCATTGTGGTTGTTCCTGGACACACCTTTGTTATGTCCACAATGATTGTTCCCATCGTGGTGGTGGTTATTGTTACGATGGTTGTTATGATTCCCATTCTCGTGGAATCCTAAACTCCCGCTTCCATCACCATGAGAACGCTTGTGAGGTGATTCTGATCCAAACTTATCGAAATGGTGCTTCCTCTTTCTACCTTCCACTTGCTTCATCTTGTTTTCTAGGATGGTAGCTTTATCACACAAAGATTGATAGGTTGGAACATAATCAACAGATAGTTGCATAGATATTTCATCATTCAACCCATTAAGGAACTTCTCCTTTCTCTTTGCGTCAGTGTCAGCATCATCTGGTGCATAACGTGACAGATTGTTGAACTCTTCGATGTACTCAGAAATACTGCGGTGGCGTTGTTTGAGGTTGTGAAACTCCTTTTTCTTCAACCCCATTATTCTAGAAGAGATGTGAGTGGTACGAAATCCATCCTCAAATATTGCCCAAGTTACTTATTCAATAGGGTGAGTAACTTGGAAATTGTCCCACCAAGTAGCTGCATGACCTCCAGTAAGTGTGCTGCAAATCTGACTTTCTCTACATCAGTGCATCCAACTGTAACTAAGTCCTTATTCACAGAGCGTAACCAGTCATTTGCTACCATGGGATCAGTATGACCCGAGATCTTAGCAGGTCTCAGCCTTAGAAATCTGGTGAGCATATCCAGAGGTGGCGGATTGTTCTGGTTGTTATTATTGTTATTGTTGTTGTTTTGATTCTGGTTCGCCATGAACTGAGTCATCATTTGCATCAATTGTGTCTGCGCAGCCATCATTTGCTGCATTCCACTGCCATTGTCGTTATTGTCCTCGTTGTTACGACGAGGAGGCATCTGTGGGTTTAATAAGGGTAAGTAATGATAGATAGCCCCAAATAAAATAACAACATTCAAACAAACAAGCACAAGCAGGTTCAATAACACGTCAATAACAGTGTTTGTGAAGATAAACATACTAGCATAGTCACCCACAAGTCGGTATGATCTATGCGACTCGATAACAAAACGATAGATAGACGGATAGATATCACTACTCCTCCATGTCGACTTCCTCCTCCACTAATGCAAGTCCTGCTGCGGTGAATCCTTCCTTGTATTCCTCCAAGCTGGTAGACAAAGCATCGATCTTTGCCAACAATTCTCTCTTCTATGTGCATAGCCTCTCTATCACCTCGTGATCTTCTTCTAGCTCAATGTATTCAAGCTCTAACTCGGTCTCCAAGTCTCTGATCTTCTTGTTCTTCTCATGAACCCTCTTCTCTTGGCTCTTGAATTTCTTCTCCTGGTCTTCAAATTTCTTCTCCATTACCTTGATTTGATTCTCCTATTCCTGGAAGGCCTTGTCCTTCTCCTTAAGTTGGACTCATAGTTCATCGTTGCTAAGCATCACATTAGACCTATCAGTATCAAGGTGTCTGATAAGGCTCTCTAAATCCTAGAGGTGGTGACGCACGGGCTTAATAGTCTCCTTAGTGGCCTCATCCAACACAATAGGCTCTCTGTCCTCGTCGCGCCTCCCAAAGAAGTAGAAGTAGTGGCTCCTGATCTCAGAAGAGTGACGTCCACATAGGCGTCCCAACAACTCCTGCATAGCGACGTCGAGGCCCCTCTCCATGTCATCATGGAGTATCTTGAAGGTGATCTCCCTAGTTTGGGGCTCTGTCTCACGTCTTGGCTGGGTAACTGTGAATCCCCATAAGTCCTTCCTCTGAAATTTCCTCAGCTGAAGTCCCTGAATGGTAGGGATTGGAAGAGCGAGCACATGGACGAGCTCCAACATACGAGTCCCGAAGCGAGTTCCCTTGAAATCATCGGCCGTGCTATAGACAAAATTCGGCATCTTTTGCATAGTATGGAGAAAATTAGTAATAACACAAGTCCAGAGAAAGAAAACACAAGTCATAATATATGCAAAGATAAAATCAAATCAACCAACAAAACATCCTCATACCAAGTAGCAATACATTATTTAATTCAAGCAATCAAGGTTCCAAACATAACTTATTTTTGCCATACCACATAGGTCGGTATGATCAAAATACTAACGTGATAAAACGCCAAGTGTGGTGGTCCAACTAGTATCTCACTCCTTATTAACCAAGGTAGCAATCTGGGCGTCCTTGGCAGCAATCTGCTTGTCTTGGTCGCATAGCTCCAAATCCAAGCCTATGATATCGTTACTTAGTCGTTTTACCGTGGCCTTTGAATCTTGGACACGACGTTTCTCCTCCTTGAGATCCTCCTGAGTATTGAGCATTCTATACTTAAGTCTTTCCCCAAGTTCCTAAATGGCTTCCCACGCAGCATTCCTTGTAGAGTCAAAGAATGACGTGTGCATTTCAGAGTTGGTGAACATGCAGAATCCCATACTCTTGGGATCATCTTCCTTGTTCTTATACAAATGGAGTTGCACCCACCAATACTCTTGTCCCTCGTTTATCACATGATATCCCTTATACACGGCTTCACCATCCATCCCAAAGCCGATCATGAGGTTCTTTAGTGCCTTGGGAAATTCCGTCTCACACACAAGTGGCATAGTCATCAATGGTCCCTTCTTGATAGATTCATTGATGGTAGTCATCTAGAAAAAAGATGAGGAAGGATGATCAGGAAAAGATTTACGAGATGAAAAGACAAGTGTAAAGTTTGAATATAGAGTTATTTTTTCCTAAGGGTTTTTCTTAGTCTAATCCAACCTAGGGTCTCGAACCTACATGCATCACAGTGCTCTGATACCATTTGTAAGATCTCACCATAATAAGGTAAGATCCATGTGATTGCAGTGCTAGTCCCTGGATCGAAATGCTAGCACCCATAGTTTAAGATAAAGTACACAGAAAGAAAGGTCATTATTACATCGCATATCCAGGAATATAATTGTTCTTACAACTCACTTAGCCCAAGGCTAAGATTACTCAAGGTTCACGATACATAGTATAATAATAGAGTCTTTTTTGTCATCATGCGCCACAGGCAAACATGTCGAGTGTAGACCCGCAACCCTACTCATCATCAGAGTATCCAGCAACATAATAAGTTACAGCCACCACGGTCAATACATTTGGGATTGTATTGGCAAGTGATACCATAGATACTTAGTATAATCCAACAACTACATGAATATATGGCTAAGTGTGGTTTTGGCTATCTTTGATAAAAGCAAGGTTTTATCTCATAGTTTTTGAAGAGTAAGTTTTTTTCTTTCAAAACACTAAGGTACCATTGATAGACATCAATGAACCTCTACCCTTGTTCACCCACAAGCTTTTAACTTAGAGAAATTTGGATGAGCAGATTATTGAACTACTTCACTGTCTTGATGCTCAGAGATTGTCCATAACCGGGGACACGGCTAAGTACTTAGTTTTACCCTCTCGAGAGGTGGTGCACTTTCCCCACAAGACTCGACATGCATCGAGACGAGACTTTTCAGAAGCAATCCCTCAGACCACCACGGACGCGTTCCATCCTATCATAACTACCATCCTCTGTCTGTCTGGCTGAGTTCTTGCAACTTAGTTGGTCAAGGCAGAGCCCATATGCCATGTGGCTGCACTAGAAGCTTCATGACAAGAACGTCTCCAATCTCTTTGTTCCTAGTTGGCCGTCCACAAGTGCGATACACCAGCCGACCATAGATATGGCCCCTGAGTAACCACTCAACATAATCCAAGCAAGTCCCATTCCACCTAGGTGTTTCATTAACATTAGTTATTTTCTTAGTCAAACAAAATAATATCCTTCCATACTATCTTGATATGAAATTCCACCCACGAATTCTAATAGCATGGCTAAGCACTCTAGCATACGATGTCTTTCAACAAGGAAGTACTACCAAGATATAAGCTATAGGATAGCATTGCATAGTAACATATAAATAATCCTACCATGCTAAGATCTACAAAAATAACACTGGTGCACTAGTGAAAATAATGGGACATAAGATGAAATATCACTTGCCTTGGTAGCTATGGGAATAGGTACAATCCTCACAGCAACAAACTTCACAATCCACACAATCTACACAAGGAATAAACCAACAACAATAATTCAATCAACATAGCATCAAAAAAATATGAATGCATGCAAAATACAATGATATGAACAACAACTCTAAAACTCACAGAGTCTACAGAATAGAGGTTAAAATACTCTATCTAAAGGCATAAGAAAAACCTAAAAACAATTTATGGAGTAATTTTTATGAGCAAAATACTCCTAAAAAGGTTCTACCTATAACTCCAATTTTTCAGAAGTAAAATTGTGAAAAAAGGCCTCAATAATAAAGGTCTCATTTTTTGAATCCATAGACACCAAATTTGCATTTTTATGATTTGTGGATCAAAAGTTATTGAATTTCTAAGTTTAATATATATTATGTCTATTTTTCTAATTAAACAGATATCCTAGCCGACGTGGCGCTTTCGTATTGGTCGGTACCGATTCGGTCGGATCGATCGCTGATACGTCCAAAATGTATCTACTTTCCCAAACACTTTTGCTATTGTTTCTCCTCTAAACTTGTGTGATTTGGATGCAACTAATGCGGACTAACGCTGTTTTCAGCAGAATTGCCTTGGTGTCTACTTTTTGTGCAGAAAATCAACTATCAGGAAAAATCCCGGAAAATATGCCAAAAATCCTATTTCACCTGAAGACTCCAGGAGCTAGAATACGAGACAGAGAAGAGCCAGGGGGTGGCCACACCACCTAGTGGCGCGGGCCAGGCCAGGCCGCAGCAGGGGGTGGTGTGGTCCCCCTAGGCACCCCCTCGGCCTCTCTCTTCGCCTATAAGGAGCCTTCTGACCTAAAAACTTCGGGGGGGTCGACGTTTTTGCCACTTTCTCTCTCACCTGCCACTTTCTTCTCTCTCCCGAGTAAGCTCCAGTTCATAGCTCAAAATTGCGTTCTTGCTGTGCTTGCTCTTGATTTTTTCGATCTCCTTGCTCAGCCCATCTTTCTTGCTGAAATTTGGAGCATTTGTTCCCTGGTATGTGACTCCTCCCCTTGTCCAAGTAGATTTGTGTTTAGTGGATTATATGTTGAGTATTTTGTTGCTGTAGGTGAATGGTTATGAGGGCTTGTAAGCTTGTTTGATGCTTAGAGATATAGTTTTGATGCATGTTTAGGCCTCTTGCAAGTCCCTATGAGTAGAATCCTTCATTATATTTACTTTGCAATCACTTGTTTAATAGGTGTTTAAATTTCAGAATATAAGATGAGTGAACACCACCTAAACCAACATGAGCTTTGGGTGCCTGAGGTCATGAATGTCCATGGAGGAGGAAGTTTTTCCCTCCATTTATCCATTCCCTGAGTTCATGAGAGCTGCAGGAATTCTACAAGATTTCCACACTTTGGTTTCGAATGCAGGGTTAGAGCACTTTTTGGAAGATGAACCTTGTCAATTTGTGAAGCTAACCATGTCTGTGGTGCACGATTTCCAATTTAGTCACTCTTTGCCTAACCCCATGGTCCATTACAAAATTTACAATATTGCTGTCAACCTTTCTCTTGATGATTTCTGTGCAGCTATTAAGTTACCTCAATGGGGATCATGTAGGAAGATTAAAGAGAGACCGGAACCACTCATGGATTTATATGCAGAAATTTGTCAAGGGAGTAGCTTATCGAAGGAGAGTGGAAAAATCCGTAACATTCATCTTCCCTCCATTCTCTACTTTGCCTACTTTATTGCCAAGTGTGTTCTTGCTAGGAAAATTGCCAATAAGTTATCTTCGTTTGATTTAACATTTATCTCTGCTGCTCTTAAACGAGATAGGTCTTACAACTTAGGTGCTTTGATAGCTTTCCGTCTTGCTGCTAACCGTGAGAAAGGTGGAATTTGTGGAGGCCTCACTGCTTCTCGTTTACTATCATTGCATGGTTTAGTGCCCCATCATCTAGACCTATAGTTTCCCATAGAGAGGCTTGATCTCAATTCCATGATACAGCATAAATTTGTTTCCTCGTGGGCTAGTATGAGTGAGTTATCTTATGAAATAACCTTTCTCAAAGCTGGTTGGAGAAAGAGCAAGTCCGAGCGTGTTGTTCTTTTGCCTACACGTGTTTTGTTTAACCTTGATAACAGGGAAGGTTGGTCCCTCACTAAGGAGGAGCTTGACACGTACTTGGGAGAGCTCTCCCAACAGGAGCACAACACTAGAAGGGAGGTCACGGATGATTCGGTCCGGCCCTCAAATGAGGGAGATTCTTCATATCAGCAGCCCGCTTATGATTGGGGAGCTTCTTCTTCTTCTCATGGGCCCCGCTACGACCATTCTTACCAAGATGCGCCCGCTTGGAACCCCTATTCGTACATGGATTTATACCCACTTAGGCCAAAAGCCTAAGCTTGGGGGAGGTACACCGACACCGCACTCATCTTCATATCATGTTGCGTCGGTACTTTGTATATTCATGTTTTCGTTCTTTTTTAGTTTTCGTTCTTCTTTGTTTTTGCTTTCTAAAAACACAAAAACACCAAAAATATTTCTGTTGTTTCTCTTTGGTTTGTTCCTTATTTTTTCCTTGGTTTGCTTTTCCCTTTCTCCTTTGTTTGAACTATTCGAAAAAACCCAAAAATATTTTGCTTTGTTTGTTTTTCCCTTTTCTTGTTTAAAAATCGAAAACACCAAAAATATTTGTCGTTCTTCTTTGGTTTCTGCGAGTTTGCTTCAGGGTTCGGCAGTCCTCAGTGGATATGGGTTTCATATAATTATTCAAGCCACACAAGTGAAGAGCAATAATGAGGATCAATGACAACTTGAGGCGTGGTAAGAGGCTGGTAACAAACTCTATTTGTTTTCATTTTTGTACATATAATCATCACTATGGGCATGCTTAGTCCGTTCATGTAGAGTGTATCTTTTCTTTGGATGCTTAGTAGTTCTTGCCTTCTTATGATTAGCTCTAGCTCGCTAATAGTTTGTAGCATGTCTCTTGAATGTTTGCTTGCATTACTCTATTCATAAATTAGTATGACACCGTGGTATCCTCCTTTCAATGTTTTCATTTGATTGACTTGGCACATGCTCACGCATGCACATGACTGTAATAATCAGTTAAGCCTCGATGAATTATTTTGCCTTGAGGATCTTGAATCACCTTCATGCCATGAGTAGTCATGTTTTGTTGCAAGAATGATAATGACAGCTATTGCTCTCTCGTTTGTCGCTCCCTTACTATTGCTAGCCTTCACTTCCACTGAGTGTTTTACTCATGTTTCCAACTCCCTAAACAAAATATTGCCAAAGTGTCCACCATACCTACCTATTAGCATCATTTTCTAATCACGTGCATATTCAATATGCCTTGTTTTCTTCCGAATAAAATGTTTGCTTGTTATGGGAAAATTAGTTAGTAAAGCTCTCACAAACTTGATGGCACACTTTATTTCCTGCACTTAATAAACCTGAACCATTGTGAACTCTCCATGAAAGTTATATGCTTGCAAATTATAGGCTGGGGATTAGCAGAACCGTGCTGTCACGGGGAACGCTTTCAACACTTGTAAATATATACCCAGTTGATACCTTGCTCTTTTGTTTGCGGATGTCATCAGTGTGAAATAAAAGGGGAGCTTGTAAGTCCATGGAGTTATGTATGTGTGTTAGAGAAACGCCTGGGCCGCTGGTCTAATCCATGCTGACATGGTGGAAACCTGCAGCGTAACCATAATGATATCTATGAAGCATTCTTCTTATAAAAAGAGAGAGAGAGATAGCTATTGAGAAAAAGAAAAAAAAGAATTTTATGAAAAGAGGACAGAGGGAAAAAGCACCATTTTCCCATGGTAAATAAGAAGATTGCTGAGATACTCATTGTCTGCTTGCCTTGTCATTTTGATATGGGGATTCTTCCATATCATCGGGCAAGGGGTACCCCATTGGCGGTTCTCAATGATACGCACATACTTACAATGACAAGAACTTACCGGTAACTAAAGTTGAGTAGCATGAGGAGCGGCCCTCGTACTCAAGGGACTTGGGATTTTCAGTTTATAGTCTGTCAAGCATATAACTCAGATTGGACCTCACTTTCACCTTAACCACTTTAAAGATGCTTATGATAGGGAAATGAGAGCTCAAAGCTAATGAGTACCATACTTTCAACATTTGGAAGCCTTTCAAATTATTCAAAACCTTTTCTTCTACTTGTTGAGTCTCCACATATTCTTTGAGCACTTTCTTGCGAGCATAGTTGTCATTCTTTGTGATTGTTTCATTACTTGATTATTTGTGTTATGACTTTGATGCTTGTACCCTTGATATCTTTACTTCTAGTCATCACTTGAACTTCAGAGGTGCCTTGGCATTCATAATCAAAGGCAAGGGAGATACAACTCTATCATACCTTTTTATGAGCATTGTAATGTTGCTTATGTTTGTGCTTCATGCTACTTATTATTCTTGAGTTGGAATCTCTTCATAGCTTGCAATGACTATTAAGTAGACTCATTTGCATACTCTTTATTATGAACTGTCTAAGTAGTTGATCACATTGCTGAGAATATTTACATCTTATGAAGCAAATGTGTTTGTGAAAGTTCTTTTATCGCACTCTGTTTTCAACTGAATTTCTTGAAGACAAGCAATAAGCTAAGCTTGGGGGGAGTTGATACGTCCAAAACGTATCTACTTTCCCGAACACTTTTGCTATTGTTTCTCCTCTAAACTTGTGTGATTTGGATGTAACTAATGCGGACTAACGTTGTTTTCAGCAGAATTGCCTTGGTGTCTACTTTTTGTGCAGAAAATCAACTATCAGGAAAAATCCCGGAAAATATGCCAAAAATCCTATTTCACCCGAAGACTCCAGGAGCCAGAATACGAGACGGAGAAGAGCCAGGGGGTGGCCACACCACTTGGTGGCGCGAGTCAGGCTAGGCCGTGCCAGGGTTCGACGTTTTTCCAGAAGGAGTTCCGCTCCGCCGCCACCACCAGATTCCACGAAACAGCACCAGAAACTCCGTTCGGGCACCCTGCTGGGACGGGGAATTGGAGGAGATCATCGCCATCATCATCACCATCGCTTCTCCATCGACCATCCATGTTTCCCCCATCTATGAGTGAGTAATCCCCCGTTGTAGGCTATGGGGATGGTAGGGATTGGATGAGATCGTTCATGTAATGGCATCAGATTGTTAGGGCATGGTGCCTAGTATCTTTTATTACTGCTATATGACTTTGTTGCGACTTGTTGTGCTTAATGCTTGTCACTAGGGCCCGAGTGCAATGATTTCAGATCTGAACTTATTATTGATTCATTATGATAGTATTGTTCTTGGTCTTATCTAAAAGTTGTATACACACATTGTTGTCCGGAACCTATGGCCCCGAAGTGACAGAAATCGGGATAACCGAAAGGGAATGGCTTCGATGTGAGGATCACATGTGTTCACGGAGTGTTAATGCTTTGCTCCGGTGCTCTATTAAAAGGAGCACCTTAATTGCCAGTAGTTCCCTAGAGGCCCAGCTGCAAACGGGCTAGCAGGACAAAATATGTTGTGCAAGTTCTCATTGCGAGCATGTATGACTATATATAGAACACATGCCTAGGATTGTCTAGTACTTGGATGCTTTATCTTATTTATCTACAATTGCCCTATGTTCTGATTGCTATGTGAATTGTCTTGTCCATGCAACGCCCGTCCATCCATCCCCATGCCTACCGCACTCGAATCCCACTTTTACTGCTTTTGTTACTACTGTCTTTGCTTTACTACTTTTGTTACTTTGCTATTCCTACTACAAAACTGTTGCTACTGATAAACTGCTGTGAGCAAGATTGTATCCAGGTGCAGCTGAATTGACAACTCAGTTGTTAAGGCTTATAAATATTCTTTGGATTGTGTCGAATCAATAAATTGGGTTTCAGTTCCCTCGAAAATACTGCGATACACCCCCTATACTTGTGGGTCATCACTCGCTGGGAGCCATTGGATTATAAGTGGCGACGGATGGACCAGATCAGCCCGTACCCGTTCGATCAACGATCTAATCTTAGCCACTGGCGACATATCCAACAACTCCTAGGGCTCGGCCGGGAACTGGCGGCGCTGACCTACTCCACGCGGAGGCAGCACGTCGGGCGGCGGTGTTCCGGCGATTCTAAAGGGAAGGGGGGTCCGTGGACTGTTATCGGAGGTAGTGGCGGTCGAGGTGGTCTCGATGATGGTCACGGTGGAGGGAGAGGTGCTCTGCTTCGCTCTAGATTCCTCGTCGGAGTTCTACCGATGGCGGAGCTCTCGTCTCTGCGATGGTGACGTTGATTTGGGACTCGAGCAGGCAAAGGAAAGTGTCAGCGACGTGTACCAGGTCCAATGCAAGCTAATGGTGGTCACAGAGGGGCGGAGGTAACCCTTGGCTTACCGGAAAAATCGATGGACGGTGGCGGCAGAGAGTGAACGCCTGCGATGATCGTGTCGTCGACCTGGGGCGAGAAAAAATGTGTGGCCAGTGTTAATAGGTGTGTCAGAGCGTCGCGAAGAGGATAGATTAAAAGGCGGGCTGAGGGGAGGTCAACCTTCACCCGAATTGTTGTCGGAGTGCCATCGGTGAGCGGCGGTTCGAGTTAGAAATTGGAGAGCCTGGGGGCTCTCTTGGGGTGGCGTCTGTGGGGAAAATGAAGAGGAGGGAGAGGGAATTAAGAAGGGGTGGTCGTAATGGCGAATTTATCACGGAAACGCCCGAATTCGGCCGGGTTTAGAAATGGCAGAGGGGAGTGGGGGTCTGTTCATCACCTAGGTTGAAGACGACGAGGTGGCGATGACGTGGGAGTGGGGCCAGGGTGTAAGTGAGAGGAGGCGTGCAGGGGGTTGGTGAGAGAAAGAAAGAGAGGGGGAGCGGTGGCCCGGGTGGGCTAGTTGGGCTGGGTTGGGCCGAAAAGGCCAGAACAGCTGCTGCTGTATATTTTTTTCTCCCTTTTCTTTTTCCTTTTAGATTTTCTTTTCCTAGGTTTTGAATTTAGAAAAAGGGCTCCAAAATGTCTCAGAACTTCACCAAATTTTTTGGAGGACGAACTAGATGCAATGCAACGCATGCCATGATGATATGAGTGCAATGATGATGGTTTTCAGATGAAAAGTTTGGGATGTTAAAAGATCCCTCCCGATCTAGGGTTGGAGATGGCGACGGCTACAGACTCTTTCGTGGATTTTTGATTGGGTACTTAGGGTTTTCGTCCCGAGGGCAATATATACGCGAAGGGGCAAGGTTGGTGGAGCGCCAGGGGGCCCACACCCCCTGGTGGCTCCCCACCCCCTAGGCTGCGCCGCCACCAGGTGTGGCCGCCCTAGTGCGCCACTTCGTCTCCCCTCCGGACTCTGTGTTCCTTCTGGTGAGATATTGACTTGGGATTTTGTCCAGTTCAATTCCGAGAATATTTCCTTACTAGCTTTTCTGAAACCAAAAACAGCAGAAAACAAGCAGCTGGGACTGTGGCATCTTGTTAATAGGTTAGTTCCAGAAAATGTGTAAAAATACTCCAAAGTGTGCACAAAACATAAGAAAGTAGATATAAAACAAGGATGGAACATCAAAAATTATAGATACGTTTGCAACGTATCAAAATTTGCAATCTTAACTCCTGCTCGTCCTCGAGTAGGTAAGTGACAAAAAGAAGAATAATTTTTGAGGTGACATGCACCATTTGATCAAGGTATTTATAACATTGATAGCTGGAATCATAGTATTTTAACATATCATGAAATATATAGTTCTAACAATAAGACATAGCAACTATGTTGTGACATGAAAAGGTATAAACAAAAGATGCATGAATAATAATGCGTTAAAAGACGTTTGTTTGTTTCACATAAAGAAAACATAATGAGAATGGTATTCAGCTTGTCCCTCATAGTGTAGCACAACATAAATGCATAGGACACCTTCAAAGTTCATAAGGGTGATTAGATATAAATACTTTAAGAACAAGCAATATCAAAGTTATGAATCAATCAACAAGTTTTGGGACAATGCACATTAAACTAAGAATGATCACTATGTTCTCTTAATAGGTGCATAAAGATAGAAGATGGAGACTCACCATAAAGGTAAAAGAAAGGCCTTCATAGAAGGAAGCAGGGATTCAAGTCTCATAAAGAACTTCCAAAAACTATGGTACTTATTAGCTTTCAGATCTCATTGCCCCTATCATAAGCATCTTTAGGTGATTAAGGTTAAAGTGAACAAATATGAGGATATGCTTGACAAGTTATAAGCTGAAAATCTCATGCCCCTTACTTATGAAGACCATTCCTCATGCTACTCAAGTTTAATCACAAGTAAGTTCTTGTCATTGTAAGTACATGTCTATCATAGAGAACCGCCAACCGGGTACCCCTTGCCCGATGATACGGAAGAATCCCCATATCAAAATGACAAGGCAAGCATACAATAAGCATCTCAGCATCCTTTTATTTCCTATTTGCATAGGTATCTCTTTTTTTCTTTTTCTCTTTTTTTCTTTCCTATTTGCATCGGTTTATTTTTTTATAAAGAGGATCTGCAGGTTTCCACCATGATTAGGCATGGATTAGACCAGCTGCCCAGGCGTTTCTCTAACACATATATGAACTCCATGAGCCTTACAAGATCCCCTTTCATTTCACACCGCCGGGATCCATAAGCAAAAGAACATGATATCAACTAAATAAAGTGGAATGTTGAAAGCGTTCCCCATGACACCATGGTTCTGTTAATTACTGACTTACAAAACGCAAGAATATACGCAACATAGATGGGCACAATGGTTCAAGTTTATTAAGTGCAAGAAAAGTAAAGTGTGCCATCAAGTTCGTGAGAGCTTTAATCACTAATTTTCACATAACAAGTTTAATTCGGAAGGTAGATAAAAACATGAATATACTTGGAATAGCAAATGCTAATAGGTAGGTATGTTGGACTCTTTGGAATAACTTGGTTTTACTTGGAGTTGGATGCATGAGTGGAACTCATACTTGGTATGGAGGCTAGCAAAAGACTGGGAGCGACCAACTAAGAGAGCAATAATGGACATAATCATGCAAAGCGACAAAACATTATTAATTAAAGTATAAAGTTATATTACAAGTCGAAAACTAAATGATCATAGAGGCTATGGTGACTTGGTATAGTCTTAACATGGTGTGAGCATGCGCCAAGTCGACCCAAATAAAGCATCAAAGGAGAATACCACAATACTATGCTTTAATATGCTAAAACAACGCATGATTCTTTCAAGGCACATTAAGCAATCTCAATTTTTTGTAACAAGTCATGCTACAGCAATAGTCACTAAGCATAAAACTAAAACAATATCAAGCATGACATGACAAAGTCTAGGCCACAGTCAAAAACAAGACTCTTTTTATACCAGTCAAGCATGAACTTTCCTATTCTTGTCCAATCCAAACCAACTTATTTGAAAACTAATCTAGGAATACGGGGGTCCAACCAATTTATTCAAGCAAACTAAGAAAACTAAAACTAACAACGAAAACGAAGACGCTCCAAGAAAAACACAACCATGCATAAAACGATAAAAATGAAGTGTTTGGAAGAAACCTGGGATTTTTATTGATGAAGAAGGGCATGCCTTGGGCATCCCCAAGCTTTGACGCTTGTACTTCTTGGATATTACCTAGGGTGACACGGGTGGCATCCACAAGCTTGAGATTTTGTCCATACTTCATCTTATCAAATTACTCTTCCCTACACTCTAAACTTTCCTTCATACAAAACTTCACACAATCTTCATTAGCAACATTAGTGTACTCAAGATAATAAGTCTTTTGGTTTAGTTTCAACATAAGTAAAACTTCCATTAAAACACAAGCTACTGTAGCACTTCCTTTTAAAAATTTCAAATGATCAAAGAGAACTCAAAGAGAAAGAGATTAAGAGGCAAATGCAAATAATGGCAGAAATCTGGCAAAACAGACCAGGAGGTAAAAACCGATTTTTTGGAAGACCTTCTGTTGCTCAAATCGAAAAGTGTTTAACTAACGAAAGTTGGATAACAACCTGGGGAAGAAGCACAAAACATTACAGCTCAAACCAACATACAGAGATTTTTCACGATTTTTTATAGCGAAGCACAAAAATCTGTTTCGGGACAGCAACTTTTCCATGACTTATTTCTCTCTCATTAGAGGTTATTCTTGGCACAAAAAACACACAAAAAGGATAAGGAGAGGTTATTATAGAGTTAATAACTTCTAAGACTCAACAAAAAGGTTCCTAACGAAATTTAGGTTATCTCCCAATAAGTTCTTTTCTTTAACGCCTTTGAGCTAGGCATAAGAAGCGAGAGAAGAATCAAGTATTCTCAAATGAAGAAGCATTAAAACCAAATTTCTTGCTCTTACCTATATTACCTTTATTCTTATCCTTGGGGAACGTATGATTGTTTGGTGGAGAAGAAAAATGCATGATGCCCTTTCCACATTATTATTGCTCCAAGGAGTTTTAATAGGGATCTTCCAAGTGTAATTTGTCCTTTTCCTACACATTCAATAACAAGATAATCAGCAGACACCACTTTCCCTAGAATATTTGTAAACACTCCTTCAGCTATTCCAATAGGTAGTATTGTCGCATTATTAGTAAGAGATATTTCTTCTCCCCCTTCAGAAAGTCCCCAAAGATTCAAAGATTCATAGATATCTTTAGGTATAAGACATAATTCAGACATGATATCACAGCGAGCATGGAAAGTTTCATTATTTATAACAACTTTCACTGTAGGAAGCCACTTTGAAGATTAATAATTTATTAGAACATATTCATGATGCTCTCTAAGCTTGTTATAGCAATCTTTTAAACTAGCTGTGTTGGCCTCAAGAGTGTTTAATCTAGCAAATATGTTTATGAAGGAGGAATTAGATTTTCTAGGCAAGTTACATGTTAAAAAACCAACTTATTTATGGAATTAAAAGCTTCATCCTCATTGCATTGGAGGAAATCGCCTCCTACTATAGCATCCAAAGCATATCTATATCAAAGAGCAGTTCCAAAGTAAAAACTCCTAAGAAACAAGCTTTGAGTCATTTTAGGTTCAGATTTTGCATGTAATTCAGAGATTCTAGACCAAGATTCTTTGAAACTCTCCTCAATTCCTTTTTTGAAAGTAAAAATCATTTCCTCAGGCGACATAGTGATTGGAGCAATGCTAGACATAATAGCAACTTGAGATAGAGACTAAATTTTTTTGCGTTTTTTTAATATAAAGAAGCAAACTAGTACAACTAATTTTTTTGGTGTTTTTGATAAAGAAACAAACAAACAAAGCAGAAATAAACTAAGCAAAACAAATAAAACAAAGTAAAGAGATTGGTTATGAGGCACTCCCCTTGTGAAGATGTCCTTGACTCCCTAGCAATGGTGCCAGAAAAAGTGCTTGATGGCTCAAAATGTAGAGCTCATTGGGGACCCCAAGAGGAAGGTATGATGAGCACAGTAGCAAGTTTTCCCTCAGTTATGAAACCAAGGTTATCAAACCAGTAGGAGCAAGGAAATACCTCCAAGGTGTTGTTTCCAACTTGCAATCCTGCACAACAGAACCACAGAACTTTGCCCTAGTGAGGTTGTCAATCTCACCGATTTTGCTGAAAACAAAGGATTAAACCTATTGTGTGGAAGATAGTAATTGCTTGCAGTAAGTAAACAGAAAACAGTAAATAGTAGATTGTAGATTGATGGTAAAAGAATGGACCGAGGTCCATAGTTCACTAGTGGAGATTCTCCTTAAGATAGATGACATGTTGGGTGAACAAATTATAGCGGGGCAATTAACAAACATCAAGAAAGCATACATGCATATACTCATCCTCTTGACTCCTATGAGATTTGATTGGGCATTACAACATTATACATAGACCTTAATCCAACTGTATCTATGACTAATAATCCACGTTCAGGTTATCATCCGAACCCCCTCCAGTATTAAGTTTCAAGCAATAGATAATTGCATTAAGCAAAGTGTGTAAAGTAAATAATAAGATTGTTCTATGAACAAAGGATTGTTGTTTTCTCCCTAGTAGGAGCATCACGTCTAGTACCTTAGAGATTTTTGTCACTTCCTCACATTCCTAGAGGCATGAACCCACTATCGAGCATAAATACTACCTCTTGGAGTTGCTAGCATCTACTTGGCCAAGATAGCTACTAAAATGGAAAGCATGCAAGATCACAAATAACATAAACATGATAGAATCAATAATCAATCTGAAATAGCATCTCAATATCCATCGGCTCCCCGCAAACACAACATGTAGGATTACAAATAGATGATCTTGATCATGAATGGAGCTCACAAGATCTAAACATGATAACACAAAGGAGGACAACCAACCATCTAGCTACTACATGGACCCGTAGTCCAGAGATGAACTACTCACACATCACACCGGAGGCAGGCATGGTGATGAAGATGGCTTCCAAGGTGATCTCTCCCCTCCGTCAGGGTGCCGGGAAGAGCTTCAGATCCCTCCCGATCTAGGGATGGAGATGGCAGCGGCTACAGACTCTTTTGTGGATTTTTGATCAGGTACTTAGGGTTTTCGTCTCGAGGGAAATATATAGGCGAAGGGGCAAGGTCGGTGGAGCGCTAGGGGGCATAGCCCCTTCTGGCGCCCCCAGGCCATGCCGTCACTAGGTGTGGCTGCCCTAGTGCGCCACTTCGTCTCCCCTCCGGACTCCATGTTCCTTCTGGTGAAATATTGACTTCGGCTTTTGTTCGGTCCAATTTCGAGAATATTTCCCTACTAGCTTTTCTGAAACCAAAAACAGCAAAAAACAGGCAACTGGCACTATGGCATCTTGTTAATAGGTTAGTTCCAGAAAATGTGTAAAAATACTCCAAAGTGTGGACAAAACATAAGATAGTAGATATAAAACAAGCATGGAACATCAAAAATTATAGATACATTTGCAACGTATCATAGACTTACTCACAAATTTTTTTCTGACTTGTATCCAACTATTTCTTGCAAACACTAAATTCACAAGCTCTCGAAGGGTCAACTAAGAAATACAAAATCTGGAGGGACCAACTCGGAGAGTATTACTGCAAACTATGAACTTATATGATCATCCTAAACTATTATCATCCTCTTAACACCAATCCGAAGAGTAAATGTGCTATTTTTCTAGATGGATGCAAATCAGTTAATGTAACGCCCTAGAATTGAACCTATGCAGATTTAAGCGATTCTCGCCAAACCCGCATAGAGACAATTAAAATATGACCACCAAGCACTTGTGTGCGGGTGGAAAACGAAATAATATCATTACACAATAGTACATGATGGAACCCACAAGAATATATATATACAACAATGATTAAGCGAATCAATAATTATACATCACAAAGATCCAAATCACATTGAAAATTATACAATATCCGAGTATGGGTAAGATGCAAATTGGACCAAAAATCCTGAAGAATAACCAATGGTGTCCATAACCCTGCTGAGGCCAAACCGGAAGGGTAACCTTGCTAACGTCGTCGGACTCATACCTGCCAAAGCAAAGGGTTGCCGATAGAGGGCAGAGAAAAAAAGGAGCTGTCCGTACTGAGGCCAGTACATGCTGAGTCTTAGAATTCGTTATCTCTCGCCTAGATAGGTATGGTGGGCTTAGCGACAGTGATGGATTCACTAAAACAACCTATAGAGACATGATACAGCTATCGACTAATAAGAGAGGGGTAAGAGAGACCTATTTGGAACCAACTTGGTACTAACACCAAACATAACCAATCCTGGAGTTTCCCCCTCGAGACCAAACGAAGAAGTCCTTCTGAGAAATTCACACAGTTTGTAGTTTTATTAGTCATTCCATCATAGTTGCAATAATTACTAGTCAGATATAGATAGCATAAAACATCTCGATACAATAAGTTGTTGACACGTTTAATTAACCATTCCATTATAGTGGAGCTGATACTAGTCATGCCTAAGTAAAATTTATAGCAATACTTTAGTTTGAGTTATCTATGGTCGAGACACTGTGTAAGTAATCCATAACTGTGGACATGGCTTTTGGAAAAGATTTACCCTACAGGGATGCACAAATAGCAACACATGCATAACCAACCTTAGAAATAACCAAGTGAAAGCAAAGAGGCATCATGACAAGGCATTTACAAGATTAAAAATGATTTCAAGGAGCCACTCCACTAAGCTACCCGCAACAAAGTCGGTCGTGCTCCAAGATGGACCTAGGGTTTCTGTCAATGGCTGTAAATGACTAGGAACCCAAAATTGTGTCTGGGCTTCTCGATAGCATCAAAACATTCCACATTCCAAATAGTTCAATAGTAAAACGCTCCTCGATCAATAGTAGTAAATAAAACAGTAAAGCATGTGATGACCCACAAGTATAGGGGTGTATCGCAGTATTTTCGATAAGTAAGAATGTCGAACCCAACGAGGAGCAGAAGGTGTTGACAAGTGGTTTGGATCAGGAATTCTCTGTAAATACTTAGCAAACGGATTTTTAGGGGTTTTGATAATGCAGATAAATAAAGTGTGAGTAAATAAAAGACAATAATAATAATTGTAGCAAGTGGCCCAATCCTTTCTTTAGCAAATGACAAGCCGGTTTTATTACTTAAGATAACCAAACATTCTCGAGGACACATCGGAATATTGTCAAGTGCTTTCGCTTCATATAGTTGATTAATATTCTCTAGTTGGATAAGTGTTGTGTGGGTGAACATATGCTAATGTACTGACCTTCCTAGAACTAATACATACTTGTGATTATACCCCTTGCAAGCATCCGCAACTACAAGAAAGTAATTAAGATAAAAACCTAACCACAGCCTTAAACTTTGAGATCCTACACTCCCTTATGCAAAGGTTTCCAAATGGGGGTTCAAGTTTCTGTCACTCTAGCAACCCCACGATTAGTAGCCAAACACACAATGCATTCCCCTAGGCCCATAAAGGTGAAGTATCATGTAGTCTACATTCACATGACACCACTAGAAGAATAACACCACAACTGAAATATCAAAGCATTAAATCTTTCTCAACACAATTCTACTCCTAACAACATGACTTCTCCCATGTCCTCAAGAACTAAACGAACTACTCAGGAGACATCATATGGATTAAGGTCAGAGATCAAATAATGATAAGTAACAATATGAACATGAAAAATAATTCAATGGTTCCACTCAATAGCATCAAGTACAACAAGTAATCAACACAATAAAAGTTTCCCCTAAGAACTATGCAAGATTCAACCCAATTGTTACAGCGGTACGAAGTGGTGGTGATGGTGGAGATGATGATGATGAACCCGATGAAGTCTAGCTTGATGACGGTGTTGATGTCGATGTTCTCCCCTCTTCGGGAAGAAATTTCCCCGGCAGATTTCTACCTGCCGGAGAGCTCTTTCTCTCTTTGTAGTTTCTGCCTTGCAGAGGTGGCGGAACCTTTCTATGGTCGCTCCCCGAGTCTTAGGGTTTCGAGGGGAATATATACGCGGAAGGGCAATCCTGGAGGTGGGCCAGGATGGTTACACCACCTGGTGGCGTGGCCAGGGGTGGCCCGCGCCAGGGGGTGGTGTGGGCCCCCTGTGGCCCATCTCCCCTCCTCCTTCTGGCCTTCTTCGTCTTTTGGAAAAATAGGAATTTCCGTATATTTTCTAGGATTTTCTGATGATCACCAATTTTGCACCTAGACGGTGCCTTTTCCATCAGAATCATGACTTCAGTGGTTCATCCTCCAAAAGTCATCAACCATGCAAAAATAGATAAAATAACATAAGCATCATCTGTTAATATGAAATATATCAATGAATAACAATAAATTATGATATAGAATAGTGATGCAAAATGGACGTATCAGCATGGCATAAGTATAGGATCGTAGTAAAGCCCCAAACTAATTGTGGCTCCAAGAAATAAGATGTGAATGAAGCTCATACCAAGGGGTTCCATGGGCCCACATGTGGATAGTGCGATAGTCAAGGAAAAAGTATCAAGTACTCATGTCCTAGGTAGACACAAGTGGGCAGGATAAAAGCTAAATCTCAACTATTTCCCACCAGTGCCTCTTTATTATTTATATCTATTCCCCATATTTTAATTATCAAGTTGTATTCAGAACCATGATTATCTCCAACATTAAGCATGTGAAAGCCTTTCAAAAACTATGGAACTCAACAACTTGAACCAACACATAAGCAAGCGGTCACAAAGAAGAAAGATGTTAATGATCGAGACGAATGGTGGTGCGCCCACCCCACCCTAAACCCTATCCACTCTTATCACCGGTGATCTCCAAGGATTGGTGGCCACCGACCATACACTTCTCTCTAGCATCTCCTCCTCTACAAGGTGAACTTTTTTCCTTCCTCTTCAACCATGATCGATCCGGATGGTCGGTGGAAGGTCACGTACTCCACTGCATGGAATCTGGATCATGGACGTCTGATGTCTTACGATAGTGATTACATCTCTAGTCTAGTCGTCAATGGCTTGCTTTGATTAACGTCAAAGGGGGAGGAATCATTGGAAAAATTATCACGGATGGTGATCAACCAGTTATTGGGTGTTCAATGGATTACATGGGTATTGTGTAAAAGTGCACACATGCATCATGTCCCCTGAGGTACGTGCCACAGCCTCAGATCCAGGCCACGTAGACCTGATATATAATGCTGGTCATTCAAATTTGGCCAAAACCCTCGATTACTCGTATGCTGATAATTTCAAAAAAAATGGTTAAGTCCAAGTTTGGATCAATCGTACATCCTTTGGGCAAGTCAAACCACTTTTTATTAGTAGCATCCTTTGGATAATCAAAATTCAAACTTGATGAAATTTCAGTTAGTCTAGCTTTAGAATCATGCATTGGAGGATCTGGTGAAGATTAATTGGTTATGTAGCTGGCTGATACGGTTTTCAGGTTTTCGGTCTTATTAAGACATGTTGGATTTGTGATTTATGCCATGCATCATTACTCTTCCTCGTAGTATAAGTGCTATTTTCACTTATGGAGTAATGGTGTACCATTATAGCAAGAGAGTTCAATGCTTGGCAGCTTGAATGTAATGAAGAATGGGTTTTAATTATCCCTAACAAGAAAAGAACTGATCATGCGTTATAAGCTTTAAAGAAGAGGCCTACTCATTCAATTATCAAGCAAAGTCATTCTCCTGCAAGGAAAAGGCTTTGTTTTGCCACATTTGAGAAATATGATGCATACCAGTGATATGATCTCCCTGTTACTCAACAAGATGCTATCATTAATTTGGAAGCAAGATATGATTGTCCTTAGATTAGGAAAAAGGCTAGTATCATTATGCCCACTAATGTGCAATCATCTAATCATATTATTCAATTTGGTCGTTTTTGTCATACTAAACTGGGAGAATCCTCTAATTCTACTAGTTCAGCATTGCCAACAGAGGGGCAGATTTAACAAGAGGTAGAAAATGTTGATTTTGATAAAAATGATTGATGATATGGATTATAAAGTACTAAACTATGGTAGATGTTTGACTATGGGCCATATTACCAAGGATAGCACTAATCAAATTAGGTGCAGGGCCTATTATCGATACGGTCATATTCGAAAAGAATTTATGAAGTCCAAACAACATCAAGGAAAAAATGGATTCCTAAAAAAACTAATAGTCTCGAACCTGGTGCAAACCCCAACATGGATAGGACTTCTCATAACGTCGGCATAGACCAAGTTTTGGACAAAGCAACACTCGAAGCTGTTGAGACATATTCAAAGATCCCTCTACCTCCACCCTCCTTTGCTCAAAATCCTAACATCAGTCCGCCACAATTGAGAGAAACAATGGCCAACTTTGAGCTTACCCAACAAGGAGGCTAGCCGAGGGGCATCAGATCATTGATGGCGGGCTGACGCGTCTTCCTAGAACCTTCTACAAACCATCGGTGATGCCCCCTCCCTTCTATTTAAAGGAGGGAGGCACGCCTGGGGAGGGGGAGTCCTAGTAGGACTCCCCTCCTATGGCCGGCGGTGGGAAGGGGGGAGGAGTCCTCCACCCCCACGACTCCATGTCTTGCCCCACTAGGTTTCCTTTGACCCTTTCTTGGTTTTCAAGCAAACTCCAAGAAATCCTCTAGAACCTTCCAGAACATTCCGAAACCTTCTAGAACCCTCATACAAATACTCCGGAACATTTCCTAACTCAGAAAATGATCCCCTATATATGAATCTTATTCTTCGGACAATTCCGGATCTCCTCGTGATGTCCCGGATCCATTCCGAGACTCCGAACAACATTCGGTCTCCAACGCACATTCCATATCTACTTAAAACAACTTCGAACCTTAAGTGTGTCACCCTACGGTTCGTGAATATGTAGACATGACAGAGACACATCTCCTATCAATAACCATCAGTGGGACCTGGAGATCCATAATGGCTCCCACATACTCAACGATGACTTCGAGATCGATTGAACCATTTACATACGAAACCAATTCCCTTTGTCACGCGATACTATACTTATCCGAGGTTTGATCGTCGGCATCTCCATACCTAGTTCTACCTCGTTACTGATAAGTACTCTTTACTCGTTCCGTGATATGTCATCTCTTGTGACCCAGCCACATGCTTCCAAGCTAACTAGATGACATTCCACCGAGAGGGCCCAGAGCATATCTATCCGTCATATGGATGGACAAATCCCAATCTTGATTCATGCGCTTCAACACATACTTTCAGAATACCCAACGACACCTTTATAACCACCCAGTTACGAAGCGGTGTTTGATGTCATCAAAGTATCCATCCGGTGATGGTGATTAACATAACCTCATGGTCGAAGGATTAGGTCACTATGCATTTGAAAGCTTACAGCAATACGAACTTAATGACTTGATCTTATGCTACGCTTACTATGGGTGTGTGTGTCCATCACATCATTCTCCTAATGATATAACCTTGTTATTAATCACATCCTAAAGTCCATGATCAGGAAACCATGATCATAAATTAATCAACAAGCTAGTTCAACAAGAGACTTACTAGGGACTCTCTTATGTTTACAAAACACACAAGTATTAATGTTTCCGTTTAATACAATTATAGCATGGGATGTAAACATTTATCATAAACATAAAGATATAATAATAACCACTTTATTATTGCCTCTTGGGCATATCTCCAACAGTCTCCCACTTGCACTAGAGTCAATAATCTATTTTAAAAAACTTGTGCATTCAACACCTATGGCTTTCTAGTGTTGTATAGACACTATTGCTAGTGGTAAACATAATCTTCGGATCTGACACTTCCAGGTCCGTGTGTATTTGCATGTCCTTGCGTCTCTACGCATTACTCATTCTCCAATGAGATCGCATTGTATAAATTTGGTCCTTTGGTGAGACCTTTAGTTCCTTGGGATTAAATCATGTTGATACAATTGTCGTACAATGTATCTTCATAGTATTATCCCGCTATGAACCACGCCTAGTTTGATAACAAACTACTTAACACAAATGCCCTCCTGTGCTGCTACTATAGCAGTTATATACTTAGCATTTTGTTGTAGTATCCGCCACAATATCTCAACTTTGGAACTCATCCAAATCCATCATGGAACATCCTTTCCATTATATTGTGCCACCCATAGTCTAAATTGAGATAAATTTAATTTGTATCTTGTGACAAAACTAGTATCAATGTAACACTTTACAATGAACTACTTTTAACTATTTGTCACTTATACATGATATATTCTTAGTTCTTCCAAAGCTCATAAGAATATCTTTACTATTGTCCAATGATCATCTTATGAATCATTCTGGTATATGCTCATAACATTTAGAGCATAGGACATATCTGGATATGTACATCTCAAAGAATGATTGATCAAAATATTCTTGTGATTTCACCAAGTGTCAAAACACTTGAATCTCGTGTCAACACACTTGAATCTTGATTTAGTCCTTTCTGTGCGTCAAGAACCTTTCTTGTTGTTTCCATATTGAACTGATTCAACATCTTATCTATGTACATTTGGCAAAACCATATTAGCGCCTCAATCTATTCATATAGACATTGATGCCTAATTCTTGAGTTATGCCTAAGTCTTTCATCGAAATGAAATTCTTAACCTGTGTCAATAAAAGATACATTATTTCTAATCAACAATATGTCTTTCACATAATGTATTAGAAATATGTCTTGGCGCTCCCACTTAATTTCTTGCAAAATGCAAACATCTTCATCGTCTCTGATGAAATTAAACCTTTTAACGGTTTCATCACGGTGAAGATTCCAACTCCGCGATGCTCACTTCAACCATTGAAGTTTTGCATACTCTTTTAGCATCCTTTGAATTAACAAAACCCTTTGGATCATGCCATGTACACGTCCTAGGTAACCATTCTATTAGAAGAACTTGTTTTGTTTGTTCAACTACCATATACCAAAATATATGTAGTGGTTGCTACATTAATCCGTCCAGACTAAATATCGCTATGAAAGGTCAAATCTTATCATAGTCAATTCCTTGAACATTGTCGTAAACTCTTTCCGACATGTCGACTATTTCATAGATTTGAAACATCCATGTCTATTTCTTTATAGATCCAAACACGACCGATAGGCTTCACGCCTTTCCGGAGGGTCTTCTAAGTTCAGAAACTTGATTTCTCGTGTATGGATACTATCACGGATTCCATGACTTCTAGTCATTTTAAGGAGTCAGGGCCCATCATCGCTTCTTTGCATGTAGTCGGTTCATCATTGTCAAAACAATAATGACTTGCTTATCAAATCTTACTATTTGATTCTTACCGACCCACACGGTTCTATAGGAACTCTAATCTCCGAGATCACACCCTTTTGTAATTACGAGAGCCATGAGCATTGTGGCCGTCACCGGGACACTTTTCGGCGCTGCGCTACTTAGCACATATAGCTAAGGTTCAACAACCTTATCAAAGTTCTATTGTCCTCACACTTAACTTTTCACGAAAAATTCCTTCTTAAGAAACTTGACGTTCCAAGCGACAAACTCTCTTTTGTCCTCCGCGTTATGGAGAAATTCCCAACAAATTCTTTGGGATAACCTACAAAGACGTGCTTATCCGACTTTGGTTGTAAACATTTTACTTATGCATAATATACCAAAATTTAAGAAAAGACAATTCGGGTTTTATCCCAAGCCATATCTCATATGGTGTCATTTCAATGGATCACGACGGTGCTCTTTTTAGTGTAAAAGCGGTAGTCACTAAAGCTTTAATCTTTAAAAACATAATGGCAGTTTTATAAATGACACCCTTGATCTTACCATCTCAAACATGGTTTGATTTTATCTCTCGAATATGCCATACTCCTATGGTTTATCGGGAAACACAAATCATAGAACAATTCCTCAAGTCTTAGGTGTTTTTGCTAAACATGTAAATCAAATATCTTCCTTTATGATCGAATCATAAACTCTTTATTTTCTTGTTACAATGATTTTCAACTTCATCTTGAAAGTCTTTGAACAACTTTCAAATGTTTCATACTTCCTCCTTATTAAGTAAATATACAGATATATTCACTCAAATTTTCGGATAAAGCATATGAAGCAAAAAAGATCCATCGCATATGGCTACACATAATGGACTATGCACATCAGCATGCACAATTTCCTATAAGCTAGTCATCCGTTCCTCTCTGGCCTATGGACGGAGTTTCAATTATCTCGAGGAAAGTCTCACATGCGTCAATTGATCAAAATAAAAGACTCCAAAATTCCATCAACATGGAGTTTCTTCATGTTTTCTTTTAAATATAATTTAAACAGCGATGTCACTTCATAAGTGATCTTTCAATCATTTGTCTTGCGACATTTTAGCAACAATGTTTATGGATGTGATTTCTCCCACTAGACTTGTAAAAGTTCATCCATCCTTTATGAAATACGGTTATTATTTGAACAACCATTGTTCTCGTAATACCAGAACAAAATAACAATTATTAAAACAAATCTTGAAGGCTAGGTTTGATGACAACGAAAAACACAATAACATTTTATTTGTTTTCGATGAACATCATCACTCATTCTCTTGCTAGTTACTTAGGCCATTGTAGTTCATGAATTGCGTTGTCCTGTATGACACTTCATACCAACCAATTCGGTATCCAATACCTAAGAACCACATTGTTTAACAAGCAAGGAATACAACCATAACATGTATATCTTCTATATGCCTAAGTTGGACATCTCCAACCTTTTATTTTCTGCCAAATATTTTATAGATTTTCTTTCAGCAATTCCTTTTCTTTTAAAAGAATCTATCAACATCAATAGTGGTGTCATTCATCTGACACATAGTACAAAGCGTATATAGTCAACTACTAATACCTTTGGACTTGCACTTTGAGGTGGATCACCATCATCAAATGTTTGGTGTTCTTTCAAAAATACATTCTTTAGTAATCTTTTAGTGTAGTAAACATTTTACTTACATCTTCTATTCATCCTTATCATGACAACTTTCATGATCAAGCTGCTATGGCTTATAAAGGTGAATTGCGAGTATAATGTTTCTTTTTCAAAACCTTTTGGAGGATTAGGACGACTAGCATCTCCAACCTTCACAAATTCTCATCAAATATGAGGACGTATACTCTATCATGTTGTAACCAACACATTGTTTTAGATATCGCAATACCTTTCACATATGATGGTTTCTGAAACATTGCTTTCAGCTCTTAGATAAACTTGATATTAAAACCAATCTTTTGAGTATCAAGAATCATGGAGGCAAACATGATACATTAGATACTAACACTGGAATTGTTACTCTTGATTTAATACTATTTATTAAACTTCATGGAGTAAATAGAGTTTGCTGAAAGTTTGCAATATGACTTATAAACTTTAAATTGACATTCAAAACAATACGATACCAGTTCGTAAAGTTAATATCCAGAATTTCTATAGTTCTACTATCTCAACTATAACTAAGCGTAAGGTGGTGAACGGATGCCAATGACTACAACAAACTATGCAAATTCACTTTGATTGTGTTTATGATAAATTGAGTTCGACTAATCCAAATTACAAATGAACTCCCACTCAAAACAACATCCCTCGAGTTGTTTTAGTGATTACATGAACCAAATCCACTACACCAAGTCAGATCATCACGTGAGATGATGTAGCTTTAAAGGCGAACAATCAACATGTTCATCATATCATCCATATGACTCATGCTTTACCTTTCGGTATTCCGTGTTCCGAGACCATGTCTGGACATGCTAGGCTCGTCAAGGTTAACCTTAGTTTCCGCATGTGCAAATCTGGCTTGCACCCACTGTATGCACGCGTAGAGTCTATCACACCCGATCATCACGAGATGCTTCGAAACGACGAGTCTTAGCAACGGTGCCAACTAAGGATGAACACTTTATTACTTGATATTTAGTGAGAGGGATCATCTTATAATGCTACTGTCGCGATCTAAGCAATACAAGATGCATAAAGGATTAACATCACAGGCAATTCATAATAAGTGTGATATGATATGGCCCTTTCTTCTTGCGCCTTTGATCTCCATCTCCAAATCACGGACACGATCTCCATCATTACCAGCATTGCGTCAAGGTCCGTGGCACCGCTTCATGGTTGTCCATCACCAACAGTAACTATTACAACTACTTGGAATAAAGCTATTACATGATGAATAGACACGCAGGTCTTAAACAAAATTTAAAGACAACCATTAAGCTCCTTCCAGTTGCCATATTACAATAAGGATCATTGCATACATCAAATATAATCACAATCACATAATGGCCATATCACATCACAAAACCCCTGCAAAAACGAGTTAGACGCCTCTAATCTTCTTTGCATGTTTTACGTGGCTTGGGGATTTCGAACAATAACGGATCTTACCTATGAAACTGAACCACAACGTTGATACAAGTGCTATCAAGTGCAAAGTGTAAATTGGATCTATACTATGGTGGGAGAGACAAACACCCGCAAAGCCACTTGTGCAAAGCAAGTTACACGTCAAGCGTGGAGCAAGTCTCCTGTGCGATGACATGTAAGGTTAGCCCGGGCCGCTTCATCCCACCATGCCGCAAGATGCAAAGTACACAAAGCAAAATACGGCACGAGCACCAACGCCCACAAAACCATTGTGTTCTACTCGTGCAACAGATCTACGCATAGATACGGCTCTGATACCACTGATGGGTTCGTAGCATGGAAAACAAAAAATTTCTACCGCAAGAACGAACAAAACCCAGATATAATCTAGATAAAAGCCAAGATCTAATCTATTAGACATGTGCAACGAGATAGATCTGTACTAACCCTTGTAGATCCGAAAGCGTTACGAGATTAGGTCTCGTGGTTGATGTAGTCGATCACTTGCCGATCTCAAGATCGAGTGGACGATCCTTCCGGCGACGCGTTCCGGCAGCGCTTCCACAGTCGGTCACACGTGCGGAGTCGAAGCAGACCTTCCTCTCCTCGTTCCAACGAGTAGTGGAGGTAGTACATCTTCTCCACGGAATCACAGCAGCACGACGGCGTGGTGGTGGTGGTGGAGTAGAGAATTCTGCAGGGCTTCGCCTATGCCTGTGCAGAAGAAAGGAGGAGGAGAGAGGCGGCGGAGATTGGGAGTTATGGGAGAGGGCTAGGAGGGGGCGCCCCCTCCCTTCTATTTAAAGGAGGGAGGCACGCCTAGGGAGGGGAGTCCTAGTAGGACTCCCCTCCTATGGCCGGCGGTGGGAAGGGGAGAGGAGTCCTCCTCCCCCACGAATCCGTGTCTTGCCCCACTAGGTTTCCTTTGACCCTTTCTTGGTTTACAAGCAAACTCCAAGAAATCCTCTAGAACCTTCCAGAACATTCCGAAACCTTCTAGAACCCTCATACAAATACTCCAAAACATTTCCTAACTCAGAAAATGATCCCCTATATATGAATCTTATTCTCCGGACAATTCCGGATCTCCTCGTGATGTCCCGGATCCATTCCGAGACTCCAAACAACATTCGGTCTCCAACGCACATTCCATATCTACTTAAAACAACTTCGAACCTTAAGTGTGTCACCCTACGGTTCGTGAATATGTAGACATGACAGAGACACATCTCCTATAAATAACCATCAGTGGGACCTGGAGATCCATAATGGCTCCCACATACTCAACGATGACTTCGGGATCGATTGAACCATTTACATATGAAACCAATTCCCTTTGTCACGCGATACTATACTTATCCGAGGTTTGATCGTCGGCATCTCCATACCTAGTTCTACCTCGTTACTGATAAGTACTCTTTACTCGTCCCGTGATATGTCATCTCTTGTGACCCAGTCACATGCTTGCAAGCTAACTAGATGACATTCCACCGAGAGGGCCCAGAGCATATCTATCCGTCATATGGATGGACAAAACCCAATCTTGATTCATGCGCTTCAACACATACTTTCAGAATACCCAGTGACACCTTTATAACCACCTAGTTACGAAGCGGTGTTTGATGTCATCAAAGTATCCATCCGGTGATGGTGATTAACATAACCTCATGGTCGAAGGATTAGGTTACTATGCATTTGAAAGCTTACAGCAATACGAAATTAATGACTTGATCTTATGCTATGCTTACTATGGGTGTGTGTGTCCATCACATCATTCTCCTAATGATATAACCTTGTTATTAATAACATCCTAATGTCCATGATCAGGAAACCATGATCATCAATTAATCAACAAGCTAGTTCAACAAGAGACTTACTAGGGACTCTCTTATGTTTACAAAACACACAAGTATTAATGTTTCCGTTTAATACAATTATAGCATGGGATGTAAACATTTATCATAAACATAAAGATATAATAATAACCACTTTATTATTGCCTCTTGGGCATATCTCCAACAGAACCACATACCATTTCAGCTTCAAAATGGTGTTTTTGTTCACTTATGGCTCATTATGACAGAGAGAATCATAGGGCAGAGCTAGGGCTCCGCAATCGATGGCTTATGTTCTTAGGCTTGCCACTGTACTATAGAAACGACTATGATATTGCTAATGCCATTGTCAACTTTGGAATGTTCTTGCACTGGCATCAAGATCATGATGTGCTAGAATGGACCCTAGTTTATGCTTCATTTCCTTCAATTGCTAGAGTATCGTGAGATATTGTTTTCGGCAACTATAGAAATTTGGGTGGCATTAGAGAATCCTGGACAGCTGTGTGTTACATTCTTACTGTAGAATTTGCCGACGTTCTGCCCCATGATGAGGACCAGGTTCCATTAGATGGCAACCCACATCCTATGCCTGGACAATTGCAGATGCGTAATCAGAATTGGGTCCTGCCTCAATGCCCTAAAATTGGATGGAACCAGCCCAGGAAGATCCACAACAGCCTTAGGAAGAGAACCAAGATGATGATGATTTCCAGCCTCATGTCCAAGATGATGACTTTTTTCAACCTGAACCTATTGTACAAGAAAACAATGAGCAGCAATATGATCAACCTGAAGATGATGTTGTCTAGGATGTTTCTACTTCTATTATCATTGATGGGTCTCATGATTCTCATGATTTAGAGCATGGTGATGACATGGTAGTAACCAACCTTTCATTGTGAATCATGCTAGGATGGTTTTTCAGAATAACCACATTATACATAATGGATACTTTTATGCAAATTTATCTGTGCAGTGTAAGTCTGACAGTCCTATGTCTAAATTGGTTAGGCATATGCTTCCTCCTAGTATGCATATGGACAACATGATGTTTATGCTTTTGCCTGATTTATTCTCTAAATCTGCTATTCCTCCGCCAATCGCATGTGTTACTCAGTTTAGCTTGGCAAAGAGATCATGGCCTACTGCTTTTGACATAGAAGTGGATTTTGTTGCATCTCATGCAGTGGCATCTGTCAAACCTATTTTAGTTATTGCAAGAGTAATTATGTACCCAAAATAGAGGTCAATTGTATGTCTGCATGATCTTGAGGAAAATGCACTTGACAATGAAGAAAATGCACTTGACACTTAAGAAGATGAAATTAACACACTTTACTTTTCTGCCTTACCTACACCTTCAGTCACCAAAAGAGAGAGAAGAAATAATAAACATCTTGTCATGCCATAGAACAAATGCACCAGATTCCCTAGAGAGAGTTGCAACAATATGGCCAGTGCACAAAAGTCCAAGAGACAAAAGACAGATAAAGCTGAGTCCAAGTCATTGTTTACTAGAAGGGGACATGAGGATGAGATAGACCTTTCAGCCAGAAGAAGTACTAGGACCACCACTAAGAAGACGGGTTACAAATTTGAGATGATTATGGATAATTCAAGGACCAAGAAAGCAAAGTCTGCAAAGCCATTTAA
This sequence comes from Avena eriantha, assembly GCA_910589775.1. Classification (NCBI taxonomy): domain Eukaryota; kingdom Viridiplantae; phylum Streptophyta; class Magnoliopsida; order Poales; family Poaceae; genus Avena; species Avena eriantha. The sequence goes on along the minus strand of OU342746.1, from coordinate 34,830,702 downwards.
CATTCAAGAAGAAGAGCAAGAGGATGGCCATGAATAATAAGAAGATCAAGTAATTCCCTTTATACCTATTGCTATGCTCCAAAGGGCAGGTCAAGATTTGGAAATTCTAGCGGAGGACATCACTGAGGAGAAGCTTATGGCTGATCCAATTACCAAGAATTCCAAGAAAGTTTCCAATGATGAATAAAAAGCATTACAGTCTCTTTTTCCTGGATAACTAGGGGTTTACTTTTGCAACATATTACTATGGTGAACCTTGTGTCAGTCTCATAGTTGGTGTCAGACATCTTATGTTTATTTTGAGAAGAAATATTTGTCTTTGGTGTTTATGTGGTACTTTTATCTGTGGTGAACTTATGTCAGACAGTCTATTGTGCAAGTCTCATGAGTATTATACCTGGCTTTTTATGGTGGAAGTTATGTGTTATTATGTGATGTGAATGATGTGTTTTGCACATTGTTCTAGTAGCTCTCATAACAAAGTTTACAATGAATAGTTACTCAAATTTAAACAATGACTGGAAGGTTTTGTGTTGGAATGTGAGAGGCCTAAATGACAAATATAAACCTCTTATTGTATACAAAAAAATAGACGAGAGTAATTATTCAGTTATTTGCTTGCAAGAGACAAAATGCGAGGAATTTGATCACACTTTTATCAAAAGCTTCTGCCCAAAATGTTTTGTCAATTTAGCTTTATCCTCGGTAGGTGCCCCGGGGGGGTCATTGTTCTCTGGAACAGTTCAGTCTTTAAGGGCCAATTGATTGACATACAACATTCAGCACTCACTATATAGTTGTTTTCAAAACATAACTCTAATAGCTAGACCTTGGTTACTGTTTATGTGCCTCGCAAGGGGCTAGAGAGAGATGCTTTTGTACAATGGATGTATGATTTGAAAATCGCAACACATGAGCACTGCCTAATTTTAGTTGACTTTAAATTCATGAGATCTGTGGAAAATAGAAATAAGCCTAGGGATGACATGAATGATATATTCCTTTTCAACAGTATCATAAGTCACTTGGGTCTCATTGAATTGCCACTTAAAGGAGGAAACTTTACATGGTCAAATATGCAAGAAAATCCTCAACTTGAACAACTGGACTGGTTCTTTACTACTTGTGATTGGACTTCCTAATACCATGGTCCATCCTTTATCCAAGACAACATCAGATCATGTGCCGTGTGTTGTCAATATTTCCACTTCTATTCCAAAAGAAAAAATAGATATCAGAATATATGGATTGAGCAACCAGGTTTTATGGAAGTGGTGAAAACATCATGGGAAATGCATGTCAAGAATAGGCCTATTGCTAATGTTATTAGTGCCAAATTTAAAAATTAGAGATATGCTTTGAAGAGATGGGGAAAAGGGTTGTCTCATCTCAAGATTCTGATCGAAAAATTCAATAAAGCGATCTTTACCATGGATGATCTTAAGGATAAAAGAGCTCTTAGTAAGCCATAATTCAATTTCAGGAATATAGTCAAGGTACACCTGAAAAAGCTCTTGGAAATTTAGTCCACTTACTGGAAGAATAGGTGTACTATAAGATGGGTCAAAATAGGGGAGAAAATACTAAGTTCTTCCATGCTAAAGCTACTGAAAGGTGCAGGCATAATGTTATCACACAGATAAAGGATGAAGATGGAGACGTCCTTCTAGATCATAATGACAAGGATGATGCCCTCTGGAAGTGTTGTAAAAATAGGATGGCTATTTCTACCCCAATTACTGCTGCTGCTGATATTTCTTATGTAGTTCACATAGCTCCCAGTTTGGGCTCTCTCTTACTGAGGAGTTTATCATGCAGGAAATTGAGGATGTAGTTAAGTTTATGAAAACTGATAAAGCACCTAGCATAGATGGTTTCATAGGCATGTTTCTCAAGAAAAGTTGGCCAACAATTAAGGAGGACTTCATAAACTTGTGCGCTGACTTCCATAAGGGACTTACTCCATTAGAAAGCACAAATATCTCTCTGATCACTTGAATTCCCAAAAAATATCCATAGAATGTTAATGACTTAGACCAATCTCTCTAACAAATATATGCTTAAAGTTTCTCACCAAGTTGGCTGCTAACAGGTTCCATAAAGAGATAAGAAGATGCATACATGAGAATCGATATGGTTTCATAAGGTGTAGGACAATTCAAGATTACCTGGCCTAGACCTTTGAATATTTACACTAGTGTCACACTTCTAGAAAAAGGATAGTTGTCCTTAAACTGGATTTTGAAAAGGCATTTGACACAACTGAACATGAAATTATAATCAAAGTTCTGAGGTGCAGAAGAGGTAAGAGAGATTCTTGCTTCAGGATCCTCTGCTATTCTGCTTAACGGAGTCCCTGGTAGACAATTCCTATGCAGAAGAGGTGCCAGACAAGGTGACCCTCTATCACTACTCTTATATGTCCTTGGAGGTGATCTATTGTAGGATCATATTAATGAGGCTTTTAGGAAAGGAACGCTTGAAATTCCCATACCAAATAGAAGAAATGATTATCCTATAGTACAGTATGCCAATGATACAATTCTTGTCATGCCCATTGATCCTGAGCAACTAAAGGTACTACATGAAATTTTAGAGTATACAACTTTTACTGGTCTCAAAGTGAATTACCACAAGTCTTCCTTGATCCCCATCAATATTGATCAGAATGAAGCTACTAATCTAGCAAAATAAATTGGATGTGTCACTGCCACAATGTCATTTACATATTTGGGGCTACAAATGGTAATTACTAAGCCACTATAAGGGAGTTGTCACCTTGGACTGATTGAATTGAAAGAAGACTCATGGTTACAACTTCTTTTTTTTATATTATGGGGATAGGCTGGTTTTGGTGAACTCTATGTCCATGCTTGCCCATACATTACTTGTGTTTATTGGATATTCTGGATGGTACTATTGAGGTGATGGATAGAGCAAGGAGGCACTGTTTATGGAGGAAAAGAAAAGATGATGGCAAAGCGCAGTCTCTTGCATCCTGGGCGATGATATGCAGGTCGGAAAATAAGTGTAGACTTAGTATTATGAATCTTAAGATTCATAACAAATGCCTGCTGATAAAACATTTACACCATCTTTATAACAATGCAGATCTGCCTTGGGTAAAGCTTGTCGGGGATGCTTGTTATTTTGAAGAGGTTCCACATGTTATAACTACATGTGGCTCATTCTAGTGGAGGAATATCATGAGACTTTCAGATAATTATAGACTGATGTCACTACCTTCTGTGGGTAAAGGTGATTCGATATTATTTTGGTCAGATACTTGGTGTAGTTAAACTTTGCTAGAATCTTTCCGACATCTAGTTTCATTTGTCAGACACAAGGATTGTTCAGTTAAGTAGGCCATTGCTGTGACAAATGTATTTGAAGACTTTCATCTGCCACTCTCCTCAGAAGCAACTAGGGAGATGACTAGTATGCAAGACAAATTAAGCAATGTCGTGCTAGACCCTGTGAGGGACGATCAGTGGGCGAGTAAACTAACAAAAATAGGTGATTATTCATCTATTGCAGTTTACAAGATGCATTTCCAACATTTAGCTGATCACTTTCTGACATGGGTATACCCTACAGGTACTCGAGCTTCGTATATACGGCCTGAATACAGCGGAAGCCCACGGCGTTGTCAAGCCCCAAATGGAGAACTCGAGTAACCTACGGACTCTCGATTGCTTGTGGAACAAGAAGAAGCTAAAGATAGAAAGTTTAAAGGGAAAAACCTAACCTGTAACCGACTCGACCTTCTACCTGAGACCTAGCCTATCTATATAAAGGCTAGAAGGGGCGGCGAGGAGGACACACACAACCCTAGTTTCCACAACCCTTGCCAGATTGCATCTGTGCACCATTGTAATCTTCGATTCCTCTATTAATTCCACGAGCAGACAAGCAGGAGTAGGGACCTCTATGAGGCCTGAACCTAGGTAAATATTCGAGTCCCCTGTGTGCTTGTTTGCTAGCCAATTGATGCTTCCAGCGCTCCCTCCTTCTCCAAAACTCAAGTCCATAACAATGGGCATTGATGAGTTAAACCCTCGTAAATTGGTGTCGTCTGTGGGAATATGGAGTGCTAATGTTGCGGCTTCTTCGGCCCCATCAACTGCGATCCACAACTCTGCAACAACAGAGATTCGCCAGCTCTTCGGCGCGTCCGACTTCACCATCCACACGCCGGCTACTCACCTGGCTTTTGAGTCCGTGGGCGATGGAATTAGCCTGGCGATCGGGTGCTTCCGCTTCCAAGTTGGTCAGATGGGCACGCTTCGCATGCCTGACGAGCCGACAACACCGTCGATTGCTCCAGCATCATGGTTCCCTCCACCGATCGGCACCCTCAGTGAGCTCAATGCCTCGACAACAGTCAAGAATACGGACAGCGACAGCAGTCGCGAATCTGGTCTGGGCAATCTAGCAACTGAAGACGGATCCTACGGTTCCGGATCTGAAAGTTGTGGGAGCAGCAGCTTCCCCAACCACTTCGTGTGCACCGTCATCAACGCAGGCGACTCCTCCGCCAATCGTGACAACACGGGCAACGGTGGCAATGGAACCGATATACCAAACGGTGGCATACCTAATGGCGGACCACCCAATGGCGTACCACCAAACGGTGGCCCCACTAACGGTGCCCCTGTCAACAACGGAGGATCAAACGAACCTCCAACCATGGTAAACGAGCAAACTGGTGAACGCGTCGTGATCAGACTCAACGATCTCGAAGGGGCCCGCTGCCGTGAAGCCCTACGAGGCCACCCTCTACCCTTCGGCTTCCCGCAAGAACTGCTGATGGGCTACCATTGGCTCCTGAAGGAAGAATACAAACGCCAACTGCATATGCTCGCGCAACTCGAGGCGCGTAAAAAGGCGGCAGATGAGTCGAGCCTCCGACGAGCCGGGTTCTCCACCCACGGAGGATCCTCCTCCAAGTGCAACAAGTACATCGCTAACAAGAGGCGATCTAGACTGGCCCACCTCAGTGAACAAGAGCGTGTAGAAGCCGCAAAGGTCCTCTACTTCGGCTCCATGACGGTGGATACGCGTGGCAACATGCTTCCAAAAATGCCGCAAGCCGCGGTAAGGGAAGCCAGGTACCTCCTCAACAACCAGCCGCCAGCAGGAGATCCCTGAGCTGCCATGCACCGATCTACGATCGTAGGCTTGGGGCTAATCGAGGCCGCTCTCGACAAAGAGCCGACGCTGGAGCAGAAGAAAAACAAGGCTCTGGCAAAACGCTACTCTTCACCCTCATCCAGCGACGACAGTCATGATCTGTCTCGACGCCGCCGCTCATGGCGACATGACCACGACTACGACGCGCGTGATGACATCACGCAGCGCAAGATCGACAAGTCAAGGGCACGATGTGCCCGATCGACTGACTCAGAAGACGAAGATGTGGAGTTGTGTGGCGCTAGATGCTTCAGCAGGGCCATCAGGCAAAAGGAAATGCCCAAGGGGTTTAAGCTCCCATCAGAGAACCCAAAGTTTGACGATCTGCAGGACCCTAAAATCTGGTTAGAGGACCATATCTCCTCCGTCAGGCTCCACGGCGGGAGTCGAAGCACGGCCATGCAATGCCTGCAGCTACAGCTACAGGGCGCCGCCCGGGCATGGCTCAACAACCTCCCACGCGGATCCATTCGCGGTTGGGAAGAGTTGGTCTACAACTTTGTGCGCAACTTCAATGGCACCTACAAAAGGCCCGTGTCAATCGAAGAGCTGAGGTGCTGCCAGCAAAGGTCGGGCGAATCGCTATGCTCGTACATCCAGAGGTGGTCCATCATCAAGAACTCTGCAGAAAATATCTCGAAGGATCGCGCAATCGACTCATTCAATGGCGGCGTTCGCCGCATATAGCTCAGGGAGGAGCTAGGTCGCTTGAAGCCCAAAACCATTGACCACCTGATGGAAATCGCGAATTGATGGGCAGATGGAGAAGATTCGGTGAAGAATCGCGTTCACTCCGACGATGAAGCAGAACTCGAACGCAAACACGACCGCCGAAGCAAACATCGAATGCGCATCTACGATGACCGCGACGATGTCAACATGGTCACAGCCATCTACGCCGACAGACGCGACGACAACCGCAACAGCGGCTACCGCAGCGGTGGACACCGCGACTCCGGGAAAACCACGCAGGTATGGAAGCGCCACACTCGCGACGAGGCACCCGCAGCATCCACTGAAGACAAGTTGTCCGGGCCATGCACCATGCACTTCTATATCGACAAGCATGATGGCAAAAAGAAATCCAGCCACCTCCTCAAAGACTGTCGCGAGTTCCTCAAACTTCATGAGGGTCTGGCTCGGATGAATCGCGACGCGGTCAATAGGGGCTACGGAGCCGCCCCAGGCGCTGTGGCACACGGAGCTCCCCACCACCACCAGGACCACCGCCAAACACAGCTGCGCCGGACCAGCACCACGAAGGCGAGCCGTACCCACGGGTCATGGGTACCATGATGATCCAAAAGGGTCGCCCCTCTAATTGGGTGCAAAAGGCCATCACTCGCCAAGTGAATCTAGCGACAAACTCACCACCATCCACCATTGAGTACCTTAGTGGAAGCGACTCTTGCATCACTTTCGACAAGCACGACCATCCGCGCCAAGTACCTTGTCCAGGCCACTGTCCCCTCGTACTCGAGGCACAAATTGGAGGTTTCGACATGAGCCACGTCTTCATGGACGGCAGAAGCGGCATCAACCTTATGTTTGCGAGTACATTGCGAGCAATGAGGATCCCTCTAACCTGCCTGGAAGCCTCAGACACAACACTCCACGACATCGTCCCAGGCAAGGGAAGATATCCCCTTGGCAAAATCAACCTCGACGTCATCTTCGGCACGCGGAAAAACTTTCGATGTGAACGCATTGACTTTGAAGTCGTCGACTGGCCCTCATAGTACCACTGCATCCTCGGACGTGTCGCGTTCGCTAGGTTCATGGCAGTGCCGCACTACACCTATCTGCAGATGAAAATGCCAGGCCCTAATGGCGTCATCACAATCAACGGGAGCTTCGAGAGGTCCGACTATTGTGACAGGGAGTTCAACAGAATTTCCTAGTCCTTCGGCATGCAGGAAGAACTCGCGAGACTGAAGGAGTCGTTAGACAACAGTCTGCCTCCCCTGAGCCGGCCAAGTTCACCCGACCTATCCTTCGACTCATCAGTGCACACGAAGAAAGTTCAGGTCCACCCATCGGATCCTGCCAAGATGACCCTCATCGCCAACAACTTGAGTCCTGCATTGGAACTCGCGCTCGTCGAATTCCTCCACGAGCACTGGGAAATCTTCGCATGGTGTCCAGCAAACATGCCAGGAGTTCCCAAGGAATTCGCCGAGCACACACTCAATGTCAACCCAGACGCAAGGCCAGTCAAACAAACAATTCGACGACTGTCTGAACCAAGAGCAAAAGCAGTCGGAATGGTGATTAACAGACTCCTCGACGCCAAAGTCATACGCGAGATCAAGGAAAGCACTTGGCTCGCCAACACGGTTCTAGTACCAAAAAAGGACACAGATATCCTACGGATGTGCGTGGATTTCACCTCTTTGAATAAGCACTGCCCGAAGGACCACTTCCCGCTGCCAAGAATCAACCAGAACATCGACTCCACCGCGAGATGTGAGCACCTCTGCTTCCTCGACGACTACTCAGGCTACAATCAGATTCGAATGAAGGAGGAGGATCAAGAGAAAACGGCGTTTACAATACCTTTTGGTGTGTTCTGCTATAACACAATGCCCTTCGGGCTAAAAAACGCAGGAGCCACCTACCAGCGGTGCATGCAGGCTTGCCTCAAGAACCAACTTGGTTGCAACATCCAAGTCTATGTTGATGACATCATAATCAAAACCAAAGAGGAAGCTTCACTAATTGACTATTTACACGAAACCTTTGCCAACCTCGACTGCTACCGGATCAAGCTTAATCCGGACAAGTGCGCCTTCGGTGTACCATCTGGGCAACTACTCGGGTATCTCATCTCCGCGAGGGGGATCGAGACGAATCCGAAGAAAATAAAAGCCATACTATCCATGGAGAAGCCGAAGAACATAAGAGGTGTCCAGCAACTAGCTGGGTGAATCGCTGCGCTCAGTCGATTCATCAGTCGAATGGGCGAAAAAGCACTGCCCTTCTACCAACTTATCCGTAAAGCTGATAAGTTTGAGTGGACCAATGAGGCACAAGAGGCATTTGAAGACCTCAAGCGTCTATTGTCCACCTCGCCAGTACTAGTGACCCCACGCGAAAGGGAACCAATGTTGCTATACATATCCTCCACCAACCAGGTGGTCCGCACGGTGCTTGTGGTAGAACGAGCCGAGGAAAACAAGGTCCACGGGGTATAGTGCCCAGTCTACTACCCCAGTGAGGTACTCACGCCAACAATGCAGCGGTACCCGCACTACCAAAAGCTGGCGTACAGTGTCTTCATGACAGCCCGGCGACTGCGCCACTACTTCCAGGAACACCCAATCATGGTGGTCAACAACGCCCTGCTTGGGCATATCCTCAACAATCCTGACGCCACCGGACGAGTCATGCTTTGGGGGATCGAATTGTCTCCATGAGACATTACATATGAAAAACGCGACGCAATCAAGTCGCAAGTTATCCCTGACTTCCTCGTGCACTAGATGGAGAACCAGCTCCCTGAAAAACCAGATATGTCCTACCTCTAGACAATGCACTTCCACGGATCCAAGCAAAAGGATGGAGCTGGCGCAGGTGTCATACTGACATCGCCCCAGGGAGACAAGCTGAAATATATTCTGCGAATGCAGTTCACCGCCTCCAACAATGAAGCTTAATACAAGGCCCTGCTGCATGGGATGAGGATGGCAAAAGCCTGCGGTTCCAAGAGGCTCATAATATACAGCGACTCCAAGCTGGTCGTCAACCAAACAATGCATGAGTGCGACGCACTGAACGACAATATGATCGCCTACCGCGACCTCTACGACACACTTGAAGGGGACTTCAACGGTTGCGAGCTGCGGCACATAGGCCGCGAAAGCAATGAAGAGCGGACAAACTGGCCAACATTGGCTCTACCTGCGCCCCCATACCACCTGGGGTATTTCTCGAGTGCATCTGCGAACGCTCCATCAAGCCAAAGGCTGCAGAGAAGAAAACAAGCGCAACAACGGACTCGGGGGCTGCGCCGCCCAATGAGCCAATGGCACTCGATGACTTGGAGCTTGACACAGGACTCGACCGACCAATGAGTGTCATGATAATCAAGCCATCTTGGACTCAACCGTACATCACATACCTTCTCAGCAAGAGGCTGCCGGACGATCTGACTGACGCACGACACATTGCGCGGCGATCCAAGGCATTCGCTGTTATCAATGGCGAACTATACAAGCGCAGCATCACAGGAGTACTCCAACGATGCGTCTCAAACGCTGATGGAAGAGCCGTTCTCCTCGACATCCATGAGGGGACTTGCGGGCACCACCCCGGCAGTCGCGCCCTCGTCGCCAAAGCTCTACGAGCTGGATTCTACTGGCCTACCGCCATGTGTGACGCCAAGGACATGGTCCAAAAATGCAACGCTTTCTAGCGATTTGTGGACAAACCGCATGCACCTGGCGTGGAGCTCCGACCAATTCCATTGGCCTGGCCCTTCGTGCAATGGGGACTCGACATGGTCGGCAAGCTCCCAAAGTCCTCGCGAGGAGGCTACGTCTACCTCTTGGTTGTAGTTGACAAATTCTCCAAGTGGATAGAGGCCATGCCGGTGACTAACCAATCAGGATACAGCACAGTCAGGTTCTTCGAGTCCATTGTCTATCACTTCGGAGTACCACACAGCAACATCACGGACAACGGGATGAACTTCACATCCAAGGAGTTCCAAGAATTCAGTGAGAATCTGGGAATCAACGTAAGCTATGCCTCCGTAGCACATCCATAGACCAACGGCCAGGTCGAAAAAGCCAACGGGCTCGTCTGTGGTGGCATCAAGAAGCGACTCCTCAGGCCACTCGAACTGGCTGTTGGCCAGACGAGCTGCAATCGGTACTCTAGAGCCTGCGCACAACTCCAAACAGTGCCACGGGATACACCCCGTTCTTGATGGTACACAGTGTTGAAGCGGTGCTACCCGTAGAGGTATGATACAAAGCAGCGTGAGTGGTTGCTTACAGCGAGCAGAAGTCAACTCTTGCACTCAAAGCCGTTGACCTCCTTGACGAGGCACGGGGAATCGCCGCAGAAAGATCAACGATCTACCAGCAAAACCTGCGCAACTACCACAGCAGAAGGCTATGCCCCAGGTCCTTCGTCGAAGGAGACCTGGTCCTATGACTGAAACAACAAGGGCATCTCAATCTTGAGTCCCCCTGGGAGGGACCATACGTGATTACAGAAGTAATCCCAGGTGGCTCCATCGCCTTAAAGATTTCAAGACAGGAGTCGCATACTCCAACCCTTGGAACGTCGCGTAGTTGTGGCGCTTCTACCCTTAGTCGTCTTTTATTTTTTGGAAATAAGGCTACTCATCCAAGACTACTTAGCCACACATTGTACCCCGTACTATCGTGAGAATAAATAAAGCTAAGTTCCCTATAACTCCGTGTTCCTTTTATTTCTTGCAAATTATCCACTCGGGGACTGCGCTACCCTATACACATCTGTTCTACAAACTAACGCGATATCCTGAGTAGCTGACGTACTAATCGAACCCTTGATAAATACCAACCCAGTTGCAACGCACCTGACAGGTTGGCAAGGTGCTGAGATAAACACAAGTTAGGCTAACGAAAAGGAATCGCATAGTGCAACACACTCGCAAAACATACATGCTAACAAGCTCTTTATACAAATCGATGTCAATCAATTATACACATCATATATATATGAACTTTACAACACTGGTGCAACTATGTGCAGGATAACAACTACACTACTATTGCAACAAAGGAACGTTTTTCTGCTCCTTGAAGAATTCGACGATTTCCTCCGCTGGGCGATCTACCGCCTGGTACTGAGGAACCATGTTCCAGGTCGAACCTGCTGGCGGTGCTGGCGGTCCAGCAGCAATCACTGCAATATCCACATCAGGCCTATGCAGTCGCACCAACGACAGAGCAGCCTTGGCACCAGCCACTAACTATTGCCTTACACACTCGCGGACTTCACTCAAGTCTTGAAATTTGGCAAGAAGAGCCAGCAGGCTCGATGGAACGACGTCCAGCGGGAACATCATCTGATAAATATTCCTCAAGCTCGATTGTGACTTCTTCAGGAAGTGAAGCACTCGGGAAGCACGATCCTGTAGGGTCGGAAGTGCGATTACACGATCATGATCCACCCAGAAGTATCCACTCGCCTGAAGCTGCTCTTGGGTTAGATCATTCATACGAATGGCAATCATGTCCTTATCATCTTGCGGATGGCGTGCACTGACAACTATACCAAGCAAAGGCAAAAGTATGAAGACAATGAACTACCGCGAGTGGCTAGAAGAAAAGACAAGGAAGAAGAAAGCTAACACTTGAATTGGTCACCCAGCTGCGTCACCTCTCCTAGCAGATACTGCTCTTGGGCGACGCCCTTCTCTGCCCTCGACTTCCATATATCCGCGTTACCATGAAGCACAGGCAGTTCACGCTCCAAATGCTTCACGCGGTCATGGAGTCGCGAGAGCAAAGATAGCTCATCCACCCTTGAGCGCGACTGTGCCAAAGTATCATCAGTGGATGGCATATTCCGAGGTTCACTCGAAGGACCACTCGATGTGCCCTATCACAAGCCAAGCAAGAGATAATACGAAGACTAAGGTGATGCATGGACAAAAGACTCGATCGCATTCATGCATAATAAAGTATCAACACTCGCTAAAGGCATGTTCCAGACAAAAGAGACAGGCTATTTAACTATTACAGACATGACTACTGAGGAGCAACTAGCTTATTCGACTTAGACTTCGGATTTGGGGGCCTCATCAAGTCTGTGGCAGTATCAGTGCCACAGACTTCCCGCCGGCCCCTGACGCCTCAGCCTTCGCCGCCTTCTTGGCATGCTGCAGTTCCTCAGAGTACTTCGCAACTCTGTTGATTAGCTATGGCCCGTACTTGCCACAGGAAGTTGCGAAAGGAGCAAAGACTATGTGCTGGCCATCGGCGCTGGCAGGCATTGCCTTGGGGACCACAGCAGGATCAACCTTGACAACATGGGCTTGAACCATCACGAGTGACATCAAAGCGCCAGCCACACGGAGTGAGTTCTTGAAGCCTGCAGGAATGCCTCCAGCAAGGGACTCCACCAGATCATCTACATTTTCGATTAACTCAGCCTTGGGGGCCAGCTCCTCATGGAGGTGACTGATCATGCCCTTGGCCTTGGTGAGCGTCCCCTGAACGGCAGCACTACGATCTTCGACTACCGAGATGGCACCTGCCAAGGCATCATCATGACGGAGTGCCTGGGCGTCGAAGCTCAGACCGCTGGCATCTACACAAGAATCAAGCATTGGCACAAAAGTCAACACAACAACAAATTCGAAAGAAGGGACACGGCGAAAATCCAGACAAAGGAATACCTGAGAGAGCCTTGGCAATCGAGAAAAGTTGTTCTTCGAACAACTTCTCCCTAGCTATGATGGAGGCGCGCAGATCCTCTTCGTGTTTCCACGATTCGTCATGTGCTGCGATTGCCTCATCGCGACTCTTCACCGCCACGGCGAGCGCCTTTTCGAGGGAAGCGGCGTCACGAAGGAGTGCATTATGCTCACCTATGAAACAAACAAAGATAGACCGGCAGTCGAATATGTCACATGGATGAATAATAAGAAGCAAAAAACACTCACTTTCAACCACGTGATGGCAATTGTCCAGCATTGCATGCTGGCGACCCATCGCAAGCACCTGCTCCGCCAGGCGAGCAGCTTCCTTCACAATAAGCTGCGATAGAAGAAACAACAAAGGATCAGCAGATGATAGAGATGATAAATTCGACTGCAAAAATCAGAAAAATGAACACTACACATACATGATCCTCCAGTGACTCTGAAATCGATTGACGCGCAGTCGTCTGGATAACCATCTGATGCTCCACATCGTGTGGAGAACATGATGAATTATGCCCGGAGTGGGCCGCCAATGGAGGAGAAGGAGTCCGCTCAGCCATCTTCTTGGCTTTGGAAGTCGCGACTCCAGATTTTTTTAAAAATTGGAGGTCGCCAGAAGATGACAACGCCGGCTGACTGCAGAATAAAACCAACATCAAGAAAAGGGAACTCCAAAGAAGAACCAAAGAGAAGACTCGCATACTTACCAATCAAACTTGTCAAAATCGAAGGTTTGACCCTCTGACTCCGCCGATGACTCCTTCGGCAGCCGCATCTTCTTGCGGGAAGACGGCGCCACAGCACTCACAGGAGCGGCAGGTATCGGCGACTCTGCACCAATAGCTGCACCTTCCGGAGTCGAAGGAGATAATGCATCTGAATCCTCGCTGCGCGAATGCTTGGGAGTGTCCAGATTGCTAGACTCGGGGGCTTCCTCCTCCACATCAGATGGGACGGTCGACTCCGACTCGTCCTCTTCTAAAGCTTCACGGGGAATAACCCCCTCAGGAAGAGGGGGCATGCAGGGAGACACCTTCCAATCCTGCATATAGACAATAATTCAGCAAAAGTCAAGGAAAAAGATGCATTCGACAAACAAAGCTACTTCGTAGCACAAACATACCTCATGAGGAGGATTAGTAGCATCGAATGGAGGTACGACTGGTTCACTAGGGAGCACATCCTTCGCGGTGTACTTGGTGACCAGTCGCACCCTTTTATCTACTTCACTCGCGGAAATGCCATCGGTAGATACGTGAGTGATATCGTCTGCGACAGCCCACTAGAACATAGGGTGGACTCTGTCCTGCAGGGGATGGACGTGGCTGCGCAGCCACATGCGAATGAGGGTGCAGCCTCCCTCTTCTTTACCCATGCGACTCTCGAGGTCGCAGACGCGCTCGTACAGCACATCTGTTTCCGCGGACTCGCCAGGCATCACTACGTTCTTCCAGGAGTGCCTCCTCTTGCACGGCGTCATGGGATCAAAAGGCATGAGTCCGAAGTGGTCTCCGTCGGCCTTCTGGTCGCGGATGTAGAACCACTTGTCCCTCCACCCTTGGACGGACGCCATGAGTTTGATGTCAAAATACGTGACGGAGGAGTCGACGTGGATATCGTAGCCTCCTACATTGTAGACTACGGAGCCAGACACCAACTGGCGCTTCAGTTTGAAGGGACATTTGAAGAGACCAAAGTGTGGCTCGATTCCGAGCCAGCACTCGCAAAGTGTAATGTAGCAAGCTACATGGAGGATGGAGTTGGGGGACAGCTGGTGCAGCTGGAGCTCATAGAAACATAGAAGGCCCCTGAAGAATGGATGCAGGGGCAGTGAGAGACCGCGGATGATGAACGCTAGGAACATCACCCGGAAACCGGCAGGAGGACAAGGGGTTACCTCACCGCCTAGGACTCACGAGTCAGCAACCGCGGAAGACAGAACTCTGTCTTGGTGCAGAAGACGGAGCTCAGAAGACTTGATAATAGACGCGCGCCACGCGCCATTGGTGATGCGAGTGCCCACGCACTTCTTCTTTCCAGCAACAGCGGTGCTGGTGCCCGTAGCGGCGGAGCTGCCCTTCGTCTTGACAGCAACAGTGGCGGCGGCGGATTCAGCCGCGGCACCTCCTTTCTTCTTCCCCATCCTGCGGTGGCGATGCGACTGGAGGAAGTAACTAGGGAATACGCGGAGCTGGTCTAGTGCCGCGAGAAAGATTAACTCTAGGAAGCAGGGGAGCAGCAGCAATGGCAATGGAGGCAAAGGCAGAGAAAAGAGCAGATGGGAAAAATTACCGTCGCAGCACTGCTACTTAACCCCCTGGAAGATGTAATCCAACGGCCAGCAAAAACCCTATTAGATGCGTGGCGTCCATCGTGATCGACACATGGAGGTCTCGAAGCGCGAACCATCCCCCACTACCCCCATTACACGCGGAAATCGAGGAGGCACAGTTAAAACAAAGATTACGCATGCTCGGTCAAGTAAGGGTCAGAAAATGGGACCCACCGCTCGTCACGTCCCATCAAAACCGCTCACGTGGGCAACTGAGATCATCACATCGTCAGCACTGATGTCATCAAAATTGAGCAGCAGAAGACTTCGACTACTTTAGTCCTTGCTGGAGTCTTCGACTCCACCAAGCACTCGGGGACTACTCCCATAGGGAGCGCTGGCCACGCACCCTATGATTTTTCTTTTTCTCTTCTGCGGGAACATGGACATTCAAAGCATACCCAATCACTCGAATCCGTGATTCGACTATGGGCATGGGTTAATCCCATAGGGAGCGCCGGAAATAAATTCGACTGAAACAAGCAAACAAAAGACGACAGCAGTCGCAAAAGTTCTTTAGTCCCTGCCTGAGTCTTTGACTCAACCAGGCACTCGGGGGATACTCCCATAGGGAGCGCTAGTCGCGCACCATATGATTCTTTATACATCGTACTATGTGTCGATAACATACACACTCGAAGTTTATGGTGACATCGCCTCATGATCATTCCCTATAAAGACATTGCGTCTCCTGGGTCACCCGAATCATCTCTGCAATGACAAAATTCGGATGCCACGCTTGCAGCGTGAAGATAACACCTAAATAAGGACTGGCAACGCATTCGCTGTGCACTACCATAAATATATCCGTGCCTACAGGTACGATGAACATGCCTTGAAGGACGCGTTGAGTGATCACACCCATATACTAGAATTCGACTCCTGTAAGACCTCCGCGGCTTGAGTCGAATTACACCAGCACTTTTCCGAATTTGAGTCCGGGGACTCGAGTTCGAGTAGATTGCGTTGTTTTATCCTAAGGTAGTTAACTGATACCAGTACATCGGTTAAATCAGGCACGCACATCAACAATCCTTATGACACAAACAGAGCAGTCGAAAAAATACTCACTCATGCACTCGAAATGCTTCATAAAGTCCCTAGTCGAATCTACTATTCCATTGGACACTCAGGGGCTACTGACATGGGTATACCCTACAGGTACTCAAGCTTGGTATATACGGCCTGAATACAGCGGAAGCCCACGGCGTTGTCAAGACCCAAATGGAGAACTCGAGTAACCTACAGACTCTCGATTGCTTGCGGAACAAGAAGAATCTAAAGATAGAAAATTTAAAGGGAAAACCCTAACCTGTAACTGACTCGACCTGCTATCTAAGACCGATCCTATATATATAAAGGCTAGGAGGGGCGGCGAGCAGGACACACACAACCCTCGCTAGATTCCATTGTAATCTTCGATTCCTCTATTAATTCCACGAGCAAACAAGTAGGAGTAGGGACATCTACGAGGCCTGAACCTGGGTAAATCTTCGAGTCCCCTGTGTGCTTGTTTGCTAGCCGATTAATGCTTCCAGCGCTCCCTCCTTCTCCAAAACCCAAGTCCATAACAATGGGCATTGATGAGTTAAACCCTCGTCACTTTCCGTCAAAATTGATTTGTAAAAGCAAACGTACATCTAATCCTAAATTCTTTGCCTCACTAATACTACATGATCGCATAAACACAACGGACATGTTGATTCGGAGACATTGGCATGTCACTGATGACCACAAGTGTGTTATATGTCCTTGTAAAACTTTGGAAGATTGGTCACACCTATTTTTTGAATGCAACTTTAGTGTCATAATTTGGTCATACTTACAAATTTACTAGGGGGTTAGACTGGGACCAGAAATGCTTAAAATTGCCAAGAAAATATTTCAGGGTCCCTGTTTTGTTGAGACTGTTATTCTAGCCTGGTGGAACATCTGGAAGCAAAGAAATGATACGATTTTCAACAGATTAAGGCCAACGTTCCTTTGTGATGTCTCCCTTCTCAAACTCAGGGTCAGTGTACAGTTCCCATTTGTCATCATGGATTGACAATCTCTTGTAATTAGATAGTTTAGATTGATTTTTACCTTTTATTGTTTGTAAATAAGACCTTGTTCTCTTATGTTTAATAAAAGGTTATGGGGGTCTCCCCTGTAGTTGTTAGGCTTCAGAACAAACACCTGAGCAAGTAACTACGACACGCAAGGCCAACTATCGACCAAAATAACGGGCAATAGGAACTGACAAAGGTAATATAGGCTGCAATGAGTATAAATGGTACAGAAATTACATCATCACAACACGGATAGCAATAGAGAGAAGTAAATCCATAAGTGAAAATAGGTAGCAAGGGAAAATGCTCGTCTGGAAAACATTGTCAAAGATATGTCGAAAGACTTACTGATGCTCACATCATCTCATCGTCATATCCAGGAAGAAGCAAAGCACTAGCAAGAAACTCTGAATGCAATATTTAATACTACGGCAGAAGATCCGGCATGATACATGTATGTATGTATGGCATGACAAGAGCAATAGAACTTAGAAATTTTAAGCGGAATCGAAACCCAAAAATTAATTAAAATATTCGAGTTACTTATCTACTACTACAGATTAAATTTTATTTAGCATGGATAAACATGGCATATGGTGATCTCTACAAAAGTTTATTGGATTAGGGACAATATGTACAACAGTTCCCCACATATTCCATATTAAATTATTACGTGCAATTAAGCCAACATGCAAGATAAACATGGTAAAATACACATGGATGGCAATATTCATGTTTAGTATATTACCTGATAAAAGAAAAGACATAGTTTGTAACATTGTCACTAAGGAAATAGGAGATGTGATTTAAACTATTTTTCAAACAAAATAAAAGGATGGAATAGATAGGACCCCACTTTGAAGCTATGAGGTTGTTGTATGAAATAGGCCCTGACATATTTTTTCAAGCACGCGCTAGAGATCTGAACAAAAATACAAGAGGAATAGTGGGGATTTATTCCACCGGGTTGGGGTTTGATACCCTGATCGATCAGATAAAAGCTCATGCAGACATCCAATGCATTCCTAGAAGTTTCATTATATTCACAACCTTACCTAACTGGTAACCAACCCCCCTTTATCTTGTATCCTCTCCTACTCCCTCCCCTCCTCCCTTGAGAACAACCAAGAAGGTTTCGGGTCTCCCCGAGCCCACTCAGCTAGCGCCGCAGGCTAGAGTTGGGGGAGGGGACGCCGGAGTAGATAGGTCTAGGTGTAGTTACAGACATATGCCGGTGTAGTTAGTGGCGCAGAAGATCTTTGCACCAAGATCTATGGTGTTGTAGGGATGCACTTCCTCGTTTCCTTTGTCCGGTGGCCGGAGCGGCAAGTGGAGAAGGGAGTCGGCGCCTCCTTTAATAATGTAATGGTTGCGGGTCACTGCTAGGTGCAGAGGTGTTGCATGCTTGGTCTCTTCTTGGCTGTCCACGGTGGCGGGGAGGAAGGACGGAGCGGATCAGCGAGCAGAGAAGGGTCTCCTCTCCTGGTCTACCATGGCGGCGGGGGGAGGATCTTCGGTGCTGCTACCTCTGTGTCGAGCTAGTGGCCAGGACCTCCTACGGTGGCAGCTGATAGGTTGGAGTATTGGAGTGAGAGGAAGTTGTCTCCTTTGTCTTCTATGTGTCATCTTGGCGGCAACACGACAACGTCAGTGATGCCCTATCTTCGGCCACCATGGTGAGGGTGTCTAGCCCCTCACCAAAGCTGCATCTGAAGCATCTGAGCTCCGGTGACTTCGTCGGCGCTATCCTCCGACCAAGACGGCCGCTACACCCTCGGCTTCGACCGAGGTCTTCTTCCTCCTTGCTCTTTGTGCGCATGTCTGCGCCCAGCAGCTATGGAGGAAGCAGTTCCCTAACCTCTCCACAGGCTCCATGGCTAGTGTCACCCCAAGTGGCATAGTCCCCGGCGGTGGCGCGGGTTCCCTGTCGGCGAGGTCCAATGAGATCGGTGGAGATGATGAAGGACTCAATCGCGTTTTTCCCAATCTTTTTCGGGTCTGGTCGGTATTTTTCTGGTCCTTATCTTTGAATCCCCTTGCCTTGAGGGACCTGAATGTAATATGTACCCACCGACATATTAATACAAGCAGGTTCTAGGGTCTTTGAACCCTTTACCGTCCAAAAAAACGTAGAAATCCAATTTGCTACAGGATTTAAATTATATTATATAAGAGAGGAAGCGTGCGGCAGTGAACAAAAAAATTGGACTAACGAAACTGAACTAGACCCGACAAGTGTTGACAGAGAAAAATGATGATATTTAGAGGAAGATTGTGAGCTCGTCTCTGCTCTGAATTGAGTGATCTTTGATGGTAAGGAGAGAGGGTGCGTCAGAGTAGAACTGAGCTCAAAAATATTCGCCGGAGACGGACCATGGTGCATGTGAGCATGCGATGAACAGAGGGGTTTTCAACTACGTATCAAAAAATGTCAAAAGTGAGATGCGGTGGATAGATTTTTGCTTGATATTTTGGCAGAAAGAATCGAGAGCTAGAGGCTATGGATTGAAGCGTCGTTTGGACCAAGATGGAGCATGATGGTTCCTCTATGCAGTAGGTTGCTGGTCAACACCGGAGGAGAACTGAAGTGCTCAGAAGACATGTGGGAACGGAGGGGATGTGGAAGGCGCACATGATGGTTGTCTATTCGTGGTGCGTGCATGCGGCACAGGTGGTGTGCGGCGGCGAGCAGAGAGGCGGCTGCGGGCGGAATAGAGAGGGAGGAGGTGGAGCTCACTTGGGCTCTCTTGCTAGACTAGATAGCTCGATCTATACGAGGGGAGAGACGCAGAGGAGATGGTTTGACATCAGTGGTGACTGCAGCTGCGGCCCGTCGTGGTGACGATGACAGCATGCTATGACGACCTGATCCGATTTGGATCAAGATCGCACAAGAGTTTACGAGAACTAGGATTTGATGAGAGAAGAAACATCAGGAGGTGAGGGACAAGGAAAGACGATGGGATACATTTCAGGATTTCTTTTCTTTCATGCCCTCCGATTACAGTGGTCTGGTTAGTTATACCAGGACACACACTTACACGCTTAACTGGGCCTTAATGCTGCTTACAACACAATTGACCCAACCTGGCCCAACTCCACGAGTACCATGTCATACTGCTATTTGAACCTAAGTGTCAACTACATCTTCGGTTATAGCGGGAGTGACATTGTCCCCTCCTTGAGAACTGGCCCCTTCCCAGATGGATTCATCAGGTTAACAACGATGCAACACTTCGTAGTCTTCCGAGGTGGACGCCTCCACTGGTAAGTTGGACCACTTAACTTGCAACTAGATCACAGAGTTGAGACCTTTCTTCCTCATGCGTCGATCAAGAATGGCGATAGGTGTCAAAGAAGCAGCAGTTAAGTCAAGGGGCCGAGGAAGCTCGTCAACCACTGGAGTGTAATTGTTTGTAAATGGCTTGAGCTGAGATACATGGAACACGGGATGAATACGAGAATTATCAGGCAAAGTAAATTCGTAAGCCAAAGTACCAATCTTTTTCTTCACTTTGAATGTCCCGTAAAACTTGTATGAGAGCTTGTGGCGGGGGGCGATTGGCGCTTTTTCATTGCACATACGGATGGAGTTTGAGAACAACCTCCTCGCCTACAACAAATGCTCGTTCCGTGCGATTGCGGTCCACCTTTTTCTTGAAACACGTTTGAGCACGAAGTAGCTGGGCATGTAATCGAGCGGTGTGTTCGATCCAATCGAGTTCCTCACCTTCAGTTGTTGTCGTATCCCACTGAAGCATTGCACCCAAATTGGGTTCCTATCCATATAGAGCTTTGAATGGGGACCAATTGAGAGATACATGGTGGCTTGATTTATACTAGAATTCTGCAACTGGAAGCCAGCGACGCCACTGCCTGGGTGAATCATGAACTGTTGTTCATAAGTAAGTTTCCATACAATGGTTTACTCGCTCGGTTTGGTCGTCGGTCTAGGGATGGTAAGCTGTGAAATAGAGAAGCTTAGTACCAGCTGTAGATAGCATCTCTCGCTGTACCCCGTGCAACTTGATGACATTATCCCAGAGGACCTGAGCCACCTGAGCAGCTGAAAACGGATCCCGCAAGGGAATAACATAGCGAACTTAGTCAGGCGATCCACAACAACAAGAATTGCATCATATCCTTCCGATTTGGGCAAGCCTTCCATGAAATCTAGAGATATGTTCTGCCAAGGCTCCTCTTGAACCGGTAGTAGCTGTAGTTTTCCAGCAGGTTTGATGTTCTCATGCTTCGCATGTTGGAAATTTTGGCATTGTTGGTGACGAGGGCTTAACTCATCAATGACCATCATAGATGGACTTAGGTTCGAGGAAGTGGGGAGCACTGGAGGCATCGATCGGCTAGCAAAGAAGCACTTAGGTGACACGAGGTTTACCCAGGTTCAGGCCTCGTAGAGGACCCTACTCCTGCTTGTCTGCTCTTGGAATTATCGAGGAGTCGAAGGTTACAGGGGTGCGCAGATGCAATCTGGCGATGGTGTGGAAACTAGGGTTGTGGATATCCTCCGTGCTGCCCCCTCCTAGCCTTTATATAGATAGGCTAGGTCTCAGGATAGCAGGCCGAGTCAGTTACATATTAGGGTTGCCCCTTTAAACTTCTATCTTTGTATTTTGCCTTGTTCTCTAAGGAGTCAAGTCTCCCACGTCACCTGAATCTCGACTGGGCCTTAGCAACATCGTGGAATTCTTCTAGGCGGGACTGTATATGCTGATCTCGAGTACCTGTAGAGTATGCCCACCTCAGTAGCCCCCGAGTGTCCAATTGAATCGCAGATTCGAGTGGAGACTTCATGAAGACTTCGAGTGCATAGTCAAATATGTTTTTGGGTGATTTAGTTTATGTCATAGGTATCATCAATATACGTGCCTGATTCATCCGCTGGATTGGGATCAGTTAACTACCTTAGGGCAAAACAACGCAATCTACTCAAACTCGAGTCCCCGGAATTGAATTCAGAAAAGTGCTGGTGTAATTCGACTCATGCCGCGGAGGTCTTATAGAATTGAATTCTAGTAATAAGTGTGAGCACTCGACGCGTCCGTTAATGCTCATTTCATCATACCTGCATGCACGGATTATTTCTGGTAGAGCGCAGCATGTGTGTTGCTAGGCCTTTTTCATGTCTTATCTTCATGTTGTGAGCGTGGCATCTGAATTTTTGTCATCGGGGAGATGATTTGGGTGGCATAGGAGACACAGTATCCTTGCAGGGAAAATATGAGGTGGAGTCATCAATGCTTTCGATTGTGGACACAGTCAACACACACTTAGTAAAAGAAAAATCATAGGTTGCGCGGCCAGCGCTCCCTATGGGAGTAGCCCCCGAGTGCCTATCCGAGTCGTAGACTCGAGTGGGGACTATGAATATTTTCGACTGCTGTCGTCTTTTGCTTGTTTCAGCCAAATATGCTTCTAGCGCTCCCTATGGGAGTATCCCCGAGTCCACAATCGAATCATTGATTCGAGTGAGGGGTTTTAGTGCAATTGCGTTGTCGAAATTCTTTTATGTCCATGAAGTTATTTGAGTGCGCGGCCAATGCTCCTGTTAGGAGTAGGCCCCGAGTGCTTGGTCGAGTCGAAGAGTCGAGTGAGGACTAGATTAGTCAGAAGATGCTCCTGCTAGAGTGGATGACGTCAGTGCTGACGATGAGATGATCTCATTTGCCTGCGTGAGCGGTTTTGACGGGACGTGATGAAGGTGGGACCCATTTATGACTTGTATTTGACCAGGTGTGCATAATATTTGGTGTTAACTGTGTCTTCTCGATTCTCGCGGGTTATAGCAAAAGTGGGGCAATGGTTCACCGCTTGCCTCGCCACGCGTCCATCTTGATTTCCGCCACGCATATGATTATGGTGCTTCTGGACATTGGATTGCATCTATGCTGAGGTTAAGTAGGGATCTCCTCTGCGGTAATTTCCCCACAATTCATCTTCTTCCTAGCGCTATGCCTCCATTGCTGCTCATTGTTGTTCCATTGCTCGCGCCTCCATTTCTGCGTTCGACAGCCTCAAGACCTTCCCCAGCTCACGACAGTCGAAAGATGGGAAAGAAAAATGGCGCCTCTGTTGCTGGATGTGCGGCCGCCACCGTTGCAGTTAAGAAGAAGGGTGTCGCCGCTACTGGCTCCGGTACTGCTGCTACAGCTACCAAGAAGAAAGGTGTGGGTATGCGTGTCACCAACGGATCGTGGCGGCGCACCGCCATAAAGGAGACAGGGCTCTTCAACTAGTGTTAGGATGGCGCTCCCCCAGCTACGGAAGATGACTGTCGGATGCCCGTTGACGAGGTAATCCCCCGCCGGATTTCGGGTGATGTTTCTCGTATTTGTCATTTGTGGCGTCTCTCTCCCCTCCACAAGTTTGTGCGAGGGTTACTCTGCTTTTACGGGCTCCAGCTCCATCAGCTAACCCCCAACTCCATTCTCCACATTGCTTTCTACATCACCCTTTGTGTGTGATGGCTCGGAATCGAGCCACACTTTGGGCTTTTCGAAAAACTCTTCAAATTGAAGCGCCAGTCGGGCTCTAGGTCAGTAGTCTACGATATAGGAGGCTGCGGGATCCATGTAGATCCCAATGTCCAATATTTCTCCATCAAGTTCAATGCATCTGGCCAAGGGTGGAGGGAGAAGTGGTTCTACATCCATGACCAGAAAGCCGATGATGAACACTTCGGACTCGCACCTTTTGATGGAGGAGGTGCGGAAGAACACGGTGATGCCCGACGAAGCCAAAGAAACTGAGGTTCTGTACAAGCGTGTCTGCGACCTTCAACTCATCCGAGGGAAGGAAGTGGGCAGCGTAGACCTCATTCGCACCTGGATGCATCATCGAGTGCAGCCGTTGCAGGCTAGGACGCATTCGATGTGCTACTGGACTGGTGTTGACGATGTCACCCGCATCTCCCGAGAAAATATTTCTTCGGGTGAAGTAGACCGCGGGTTTCGCATGCTGACCAAGTACATAGCCAAGGAGAAACTCCCTGGTGACTCAGTCATGCCTCCATTCTGCGTGAGTCACCCTCCGCCTGAGGTAGCTTTCTTTTTATCTCTTCTTGTTTTTCGATTGCCTGCTAGGTTTTCCTTTATGCTGACGCTGCCTCTTGTGCCAGGACTGGAAAGTGGCTACTGTTCTGCCTCCTCAGTCTGGAGGAGTAATCCCTCATGAAGCGGAGGAGGAGGATGAGTCGGGCTCCACCGTCCCCATTGCTGAAGAGCAGGAAGCCCCCGAGTCCAGCAAGAACGGGACTCGCAAGCGCTCCTGAAGCAAGGATTCGGATGCTTCTTCGCCGATGATGCCGGTGGGTCCTTCGACTGAGGTAGAGGAGCCAATTCCCGTGGTGCCGATACGCGATGTGGCTCCTCCTCCACGGAAGAAGCTGAGCATGCCAAAGGTGGTTTCTAAGGACTTTTTCGACCTGAATGACTTCGACTGGTAAGTTTTGTGCCTCTGCCGATTTGTCCTTATGTCCTGAAATCTCTTTCTCTGAAGTTGTTTTTGTACGTTTTTTTGTAGAAAAACTACATTGTCGTCGTCTGATGATTGCCGCTTTGTGAAGGAGTCTGGAGTCGCATACTCCAAAGACAAGGATGTGGCAGAGCAGTCGCATTCTCCCCAGGTGGCGACCACCTCCGGTGCCAATTCTTCTAGTTCCCCCCCCCCCCACACTATGGGCACTAGATGGTTGCCTGAACGTCTACGCAGAAGGAAACTTCGGAGTCCCTGGAGGAGCATGTAAGTTTTCTTGACTAAGTCAGTCGAAATTAAGTTGATGCTGATGCATCTTTTCTTGCAGCCTATCATGAAGGAATATATTCGCCTCGCCCAACAGATTACATCGATGGGCCATCAACATGCCTTGTTGGAGACCCAGCGTCACGCATTCGAGGGTGAGCTTGCACTTTTGATCTCTGTGTTGTTGGTGCAGAAAATTACCGTACTTAAGTTTTGCTATTATTCTTTGTAGGTGAGAATAATGAGATCCTCGGTCGCGTCAGTTCCCTCGAGAAGGGTCTTGCTGCAGCGGATAAGAAACGTGACGAGGCACTCGAAGATCTCGAGCGCTCCATCCAGGAGTCGAAGAAGCGCAAGGAGGACATGCGTTCCGCTGCAACTGACAGGTAGAAAGTGTCCGTGGAACAGCTTTTATCTATTGCTAAGGCACTCTCAGGTACGATGCTATGCCATTTTTTCTCTATATTTTCCCGTATTTAGTTGTGCTCATCTGTGTCTTCTACAGATGTTGCTGGTGTGGAGTTCGACGCACAAGCGTTGGCTCGCTAAGATGCTTTGGCCGGTGCCGTAGCTAGAGTCAAAGACCGCAACGTCTCCATCAAGGATTCCCTTGAGAAGGCCAAGGGTGTGCTTGGGCATCTTCGAGAGGAGAGGGTCCCCAAGTCCAAGCTTATGGAAGATCTTGATGGCTTGGTGGAGTCCTTCACTAGAGGTGTGCCCATGGACTTCAAGAATGCTTAGAGGGGGTCGGGGTGACAATGGGACTCGTGATGGCGCAGGCCCATCGTGTTGATCTTAACCCCAGCACAGTCTCCACGGTGATGCCGGTTACTGCAGATGGCCAGCAGGTAGTGTTTGCTCCCTTTGCCACTCATTGTCATAAATATGGGCCTTGGCACATTGAGACACTCGCAAAGTATTCGGCAGAGCTGAGGCAGTTGAAGACGGCGAAAGCCACATCATCAAAGGCTATAATCGAGAAGGCAGCGGCGTCGGAGGCTTCCACCAACTCGAGGAAACCCCCGAGTGCCAATGCATAGTTGTAGGCTGTTTCGCTGTCGTCCTTTTGTAAAATTTTGGCTTCTCCAGACATCTTTTGGCTTGTGTTGTGCTTCCTGGGGTGCCCCCTTTGGAAACTTTCCAAACCTAATGTTTTTATTACTGGTGCTATTTTGAATGGTTGGTCTTATCCATATGTTCCTCTGCTTGGATAGGTTCCATTGAGTTATCCATCTGACACACCTCCCACCGATGAACCTATGGCGCAACCGTGTTCAAAGGTGGAGGAGATATCGCTGCTGTCTTGATTGTGCGATTGTATAAAACACTTAGAGCGAGAGATGCCCATGATCTGTGGTAGCGCTGACGTGTGGAAGTCAAAGGCCGAAAAATCCAGTGAACAGGAGAAGTATCTTCTAGGCGAGGTGGCCTAGTTGAATGACTAATTGGAGTGTTAGTTTCCTTAGCTTCTTCCCCTTTTCTAGTTACTCATTGCCTTGAGTTACCCTTATGCTTTTTGCTGCTCTTTGCAGTTTTTAGTACTTGCCATCCACAGGAGGAGAGGGACCAAGTCTCCATTCAGCTAAACAACTTGACCCAATAGCTACTTGAAGCTAGCGGGTACTTTTGGGTTGACCGGTATCGCGCAGTTGCATTAGCAACGTTGAAGGCTCGTGTGTCGCAGGTGTTGTTGTGCTTGAAGAAGGCGCAGTCGTGCTTGAAGCATCTTTCGGGCAATGTTCCCTCAAGCTTGCTAACTTTATTGAAGAAGTTCCAGGATGCCAGCGTAGTTTGCGAGTGCGTGCATCAGTAGTTACTCGGGGCTGCCAAGGCTTCCCTGGCACTTGTACGCCTGCATTGACCAGATCTAGATCTGGTAGCTGTTGCTGCAGGGCCGCCACCTCCGCCGGAGGGGATGGCGTGGAACATGGTGCCCCATTATCAGGCGGTTGATCAACCAGCTGAAGATATCGTCGAGTTGTTCGAGGAGCGTACCAACGTTCTCCTTTTACGCCAGTAGGGTAGTTTTATACCTGCGTAGAGATGTATAGGTGTTGTAAAGTCGTATAAGTGAATTGGGTGTTTTTGTTACCCATTTTTATGTAAAGCTTGCTTGATGTATATTTTTTGAGTAGCTTGTACTCTGTAGTTCCTTTTCGTTAGCCTAACCCATATTTATCTTAGCACCTTGCCAACCTGTTAGGTGCGTTGCAGCTGGGTTGGGTTTACCAAGGGTTTGATTAATAGTGAGTCAGCTACTTAGGTTACTGCGTTACTCATGTAACGAGGTAGAAAGGGTGGCGCAGCCTCCGAGTGATGTAATAGCAAGTAAAAATAGAAACACAAGGTTGGAGGCACTTAGCTTTATTTATTCCCAGAATATCAGGAGATCAATGTATGGCTAAGTAGCCTGGCTGAATAGCCTTATTTGTAAAGTAAAAACATCTAAGGGTAGAAATGACATAACTGCGTGACATTCCAGAGGTTGGAGTATGTGACTCCACTTTCTACGTCTTTAAGGCGGTAGGATCCACCTGGGATTACTTCGGTAATCACATAAGGTTCCTCCCAAGGGGACTCGAGCTTGAGGTGCCCTTGCTGCTTCAGTCGCAGGACGAGGTCTCCTTCGATGAAGGACCTTGGGCGTAGCCTTCTGTTGTGGTAGTTGCAGAGGTTTTGCTGGTAGATCGTGGATCGATCCGTTGCTATCTCATGTGCTTCGTCAAGGAGGTCGACAGAGTCTTCGAGTGCAAGAGTCGATTCCGCCTCACTGTATGCTATGACCTGTGGGGCTTTGTAGAGTACTTTTACAGGTAGTACTGCCTCGGCGCCATGTACCATGAAGAACGGAGTATAGCCTGTGGCGCTATTTGGAGTTGTGCGCAGGCTCCATAGTACCGACGGTAGCTCCTCGGGCCAGCACCCAGTAGCTCTTTCGAGTGGCCTGAGTAGCCTTTTCTTGATGCCACTATAGATGAGGTTGTTGGCCTTTTCGAATTTACCGTTGGTCTGAGGGTGCGCCACCGAGGGGCTGATGTTGATTCCCAGGTTTTCGTCAAAATCCTGGAATTCGTTCAAGGTGAAGTTCGTTCTGTTGTCCATGATGATGCTCTACAGCACCCCGAATCGGAAGACGATGGACTCGAAGAATTTGACGGTGGTGGCCCCTGATTGGTTTGTCACCGGCATGGTCTCAATCCACTTGGTGAATTCGTCAACTGCAACGAGGAGGTAGACATACCCTCCAGCTGAAGATTTTTGCAGATTGCCAACCATGTCGAGTCCCCATTGCACGAAGGGCCAGGCCACGGGTATGGGCCTGAGCTCTGCACCAGGTGTGTGTGGTTTGTCCGCAAATTATTGGCAAGCATTGCACTTTTGGATGATGTCCTTCACGTCGCGCATTGGCCAGTAGAATCTAGCTCGTAGAGCTTTGGCGACGAGGGCGTGACTTTCGGCGTGATGGCCGCAAGTTCCTTCATGTATCTCGAGGAGGATGGCTCTTCCGTCTCTGTTGGAGATGCATCGTTGAAGGACTCCTATGATACTGCATTTATATAGTTCACCGTTGATGAGGGTGAAAGCCTTGGATCTTCGCGATATATGACGTGCATTTGTCAGGTCATCTGGCAACCTTTTGCTGACCAGGTATGTGATGTATGGTTGCATCTAGGATGGCTCGATAATCATGACCTACATGGGGCCTTCGAGTCTTGTTTCTTGCTCCTTATCATCAAGTGCTTTGAGTTCGTCGGGTGGCGTAGTCCCCGAGTCCGTTGACGTGCTCGCTTATTGATCTAGAGCCTTTGGCTTGATGGAGTGTTCACCGATTTTCCCTAGGAATACTCCAGGTGGCATCGGGGCACAGGTGGAGCCAATGTTGGCGAGTGTGTCCGCCTCTTTGTTGCTCTCGCGACCAACATGCCGCAGTTTGCAGCCGTCGAAGTCTCCTTCGAGTGCGTCATACAGGTTGCGGTAGGAGATCATGTTGTCGCCCAGGGCATCTTGTCACCCTGTGGTGATGTTAGGATAACGTCAGTGATACGTCCATTTTCCATCACTATTCTATATCATAATTCACTGTTATTCATTGATATATTTCGTATTGAATGGTGATACTTATGTTATTTCATCTAATTTTGCATGGTTGATGAATTCTGGAGCATGGACCACTGCAGTCAGGATTCTGATGGAAAAGGTGCTGTTTGGAGGCAAAATTCGTGAAGATCAGAAAATCCGGGAAAATATACGGAAAATCCTATTTTTCCAGAAGACGAAGAAAGCCAGAAGGAGGGCTAGAGATGGGCCACAGGGGGCCCACACCAACCCCCGGCGCGGGCAGCCCTAGGCCGCACCAGGAGGTGGTGTGGCGACCTTGGCCCACTCCAGCCTGTCCCCTCTGGCGTATATCATCCTCCCGAAACCCTAAGACTCGGAGAGCGACCACAGAAAGATTCCGCCGCCTCTGCGGGGCGGAAAACACCGAGAGAGAAAGATCTCTCCGGCAGACAGATTTCTGCCGGGGGAATTCCTTCCTGGAGAGGGGAGATCGTCGCCATCAACACCACCATCAAGCTATAATTCATCGGGATCATCATCATCACCACCATCATCACCATCAGCACCCTCATCACCATCTCCATATTGCTGTAACAATTGGGTTGAATCTTGCATAGTTCATAGGGGAAACTTTCCCAGTGTTGATTACTCTTTGTAGTTGATGCTATTGAGTGAACCATTGAATTATTGTTTATGTTCAGATTGTTATACATCATTATTCCATCTATGATCATGATCCATATGATCTCTTGTGAGTAGTTTGTTTTGTTCTTGAGGACATGGGAGAAGTCATGTTGTTAGTAGTGGAGTTGTGTTGAGAAAGATTCAATGGTTTGATATTTAAGTTGTGGTGTACTTCTTCTAGTGGTGTCATGTGAACGTCAACTACATGACACTTCACCTATATGGGCCTAGGGAAATGCATTGTGTATTTGGCTACTAATCGTAGGGGTTGCCGGAGTGACAGAAACCTGAACCCCCGTTAGGAAACCATTGCACAAGGGACGTAAGGGTCTTAGAGTTTAAAGCTGTGGTTATGTCTCTACCTTAATTACTTTCTTATACTTACGGATGTTTGCAAGGGGTATAATCACAAGTATGTATTAGTCCTGGGAAGGTCGGTACATTAGCGCAGGTTCACCCACACAACACTTAGCAAGCTAAAGAAGATTAATCAACTATATGACGCGAAAGCACTTGACAGTCTTCCCATGTGTCCTCGAGAACGTTTGGTCATCTTAAGTAATACAACCAGCTTGTCCTTTGCTGCATAAAGGATTGGGCCACTTGCTGCATTTATTCCTACTGTCTTTTATTTACTCATACTTTGTTTACTTGCTTTATCAAAAACCCCTAAAAATCTGTTTGCTAAGTATTTGCGGAGTATTCCTGATCGATACCACTAGCCAGCACCTTCTGCTCCTTGTTGGGTTCGACACTCTTACTTATCGAAAATACGGCGATACACCCCCTATACTTGTGGGTCATCAAGACTATTTTCTAGCACCGTTGCCGGGGAGTGAAGTGCTATTGGAGAGTGGAACTAGTAAAGGAAACTTCTACTGTGAGTATTGTTTACTTCTGCTAGTTGCTTTATTTTTGTTATGGATAATCCGCTGAGTTTCTTATTTGGTAATGCTACTACCACTTCTAAGGTAGTAGATGAACCACCACATGCTAAGAATGATTTTTTTTAAATACCTACAAGAATTATTGATCGTGTTATGGATAACTACTATGTTGGGGATGGAACTGTCCATCCCGGTGATCATTTGCTCTTTATACACGAATTATGTGGGTTGTTCAAGTGTGCAGGTATTACTACAGATCAAGTTAAGGAGAAGTTATTCTCATTATCACTGAAAGGAAGAGTTGAGGAATGGTATAAGCTCCTGAAGAATGGTCAAGCTCTGGAATGGGAGGAAATAGTGCCTCTCTTTTATTCAAAGTTTTATCCTCCTAGTGAGATTCATAAAGATCAGAATCAAATATACAACTTTTGGCCTCTTGATGGAGAGAGTATAGCTCAAGCTTGGGGGAGACTGAAGTTGCTAATGCTCAAATGTTCCATTCATGAGCTCCCCAACAATATTATTATCAATAACTTTTATGCAAGGCTTTCTCTTCATGACACGGATTTATTGGATGCTTCTTGTGCTGGATCATTCACTCGCATGGAAGAACAAGCTAAATGGGATCTCCTGGACCGTATTCAAGACAACGCTGAAGCTTGGGAGAATGACAAAGGTAGAAAGTCAGGTATAAATTATGATTATGAATGCATTGAATCTTTTATGGGAACTGATGACTTTCAAAATATTAAAAATGCTTATGGTCTAGACTCTCAAGCTATTGCTTCTTACTTTAAGGCTTTTGCTTCCTACATTGAAGTGCCTAAAAAGAAGTGGAATAAGTATCATGAACCTTATAAAGATATTGCTAAGAGTGTTCCTTCAAGAAATACTGAAGTTTATACAGCTAGTGATGTTTTACCTGAACCTTACATTGAGAAAATCCCTTTCCCAGTTAAGGTAAAGGAACATTCTATGATAGCTAGTATGGTTGATAAAAGTACAAGTAAAGTTGTTGAACCTCATAAACAAAAGGTTGATGAACCTATTATAGCAAATGTGAAAGACTTTGTCACTAATTATGAAGAAGAGGGACACACTATCCTTTGTAAGGATACCTCTAATATTGTTTTACAAAGTAGTATTATGAGAGCTAGTATTACTGTGTTTTCTGTTAGAATAAGTGATTTTGTTACGATGGTCCTTGTGATAGTTATATTGTTAAGTTTATGCATGATACTGAAAGTTACTATGAGAGAGGGAAATTTGTTCTTATGTATCTCAATAATATCAAGTTTCCTCATTTTATGCTGAAAGTTTTTATGTTGCACTTCTTTTGCCTTCTTATGCTAGTGGTCTCTGGTTTCAATAACTTGTTTGTTTACAAAATTCCCTTGCATAGGAAGTGTGTTAGACTTAAATGTGTGTATTTTTGCTTCTTAATGCTCTCTTTCACTTCAATTCATATTCCTATGTGTGCATCTCCAAAATTATCATGCCCATCTTAATGGCCGTAAAGAAAGAGCTTTTTCGGAGACAACCCAATTTGTTTTTGCTTTCAGTTTGTTTTTATTTCTTTGAGTCTTGCAGGTTATTACTTCGGTAATAACTGCTCCTTATCCGTTTTCTTTTATTTTCGTATTAAGATCACCTCTAATGAGAGAGAAGTAAGATTTGGGGAATTTGCTGTCCCGAAACAGATTTTTGTGCTTCACCGTAAAAAATCGTGAGAGATTTCCGTATGTCCGATTGAACTGTAATTTTTTGTGATTATGACCCAGGTTGTTATCTAACTTCCGTTAGTTTTGCACTTTTTGATTTGAGCAACAGAAGAGTTTCTAAAAAATTATTATTTACCTGCTGGTCTGTTTTGACAGATTTTGCCACTTTTGCATTTGCTTCTTTAATCTATTTCCTTTTTGAATTATTTTTGGGTTTTCGGAAGGAGTAGCTTATGTTTTGATGGTTTTCGGTTGAAGTTTGGACTCAAAAGGTTTTATCACTTCACTTATACTAATGTTTTTAATGAGAACTATGTGAAGTTTTGTGTGAGAGAAATTTCCAGGTAATGGAGTTTATGGTGTAATAAGGAAGTGAAAGGTTTCGTGACTCAAGTAATAAGTGTATGAAGATGAAGATATTGATGTTATTCAAGTGGTGACTCCAGAAGAATCTAGTAGATACCGAATTCAGAGACCTTCAGAGTCTGTTTTCAAATAGGTAACAATTCTGGTAAAAACAGTTCCACGAAAATACTATCCAATTATATTTTTGCAGTTTTTAGTCAATAAGGAAAGCTACGCAGCGCAAAAGGGACGGAAACGGAGCCAGGGTGGCCCGCACCACCCTATGGCGTGGGCCACCCCTGGCCGCGCCACCAGGTGGTGAGTCCACCCCGGACTCCGCCTCCGACTCGTTTTCTCCCAGTACCTTCCTTTTGTTGTGAAACTTCGTAGTATATACCCCCCTGGATCCCTCGAGATTCGTATATCGTGTTTTCGTCGTGTTTTTCTTTCGATCTGTTTCTGCCAGGAACTATCTTTGAAAGCTTAGAAGCACAATGGTGTCCGGCAAGGATAAAGGGAAGGAGCCTATGGAGGAAGATCTCCAAGACCCCAAGCAGGGGCTGGTACCTTTAGTTACTTGCCCTACATCAACAGAGGCCCTACGAGTCACTAAGGAATTCTGCGATAAGTACCGAGACTTGACGAGGAAGGTGGACATGCTTCAATGGGAGAATAATAGGCTTCGCAAGATGTTGGAAAATTTCCTAACGTTAACTAAGAAAATATTACCACCACCACCGAAGGAGTAATTCGTCATCAGGTTTGGCATCCCCTTGGTTTGTTCCAAGCTTGGGGGAGTGCCGCGGTATCACATCACTATCTTCTATCTTTTTAACTTATTAGTAGAGTCATATCATGAATAGAGAAGTTATTATGTAGGATGGTTTGCATTATGGAAGTGTCCCCTCTCTCGTTAGATATGTATCCCTTGGTGTGAGTTGCCGTTATGGAATATTAATGAGAAGTTCTATCATTTACTCTTTTGCATAGCTTATATTAGTTTTCAATTCGTGGTTATATGATTGATCTTGTTGTTAGTATTGGTATCATTTTGGGATCATTAAGTTAATTTAGATTAGTTTTGGAAAACCTGGCTCGGTCAGTAACAACACTATTTTTGAGAGTTGAATGAAAAGATAAAAGTACTCTAAAGAAATATAATTTCATCATCTTTCTTTCTTGATATTGCTCATAAGTTTAGTATTCTCTAGTTAAGATATTTTGTGCTTCCAAGGAAGATTGCATGTTTGTTTTTATCACTTGTATGTTTGTTTGTTTCCTTCAACTTTTATACTTGCTACCCAGCCTTGCTAGCCAAAAACCTGTACTGAGAGGAAATTCTTCTCGTGCATCCAATCCTTAAACCAAAACCTCTACCATTTGTGTCCTCCATACCTACCTAGTAGCATTATTGCTATTCCAAGTAAATTCTTGTTTTGTCTACCTTCCAAATTAAACTTGTTATGTGAAAATTAGTGATTAAAGCTCTCACAATCTTGATGGCACACTTTAATTTTCTTGCATTTAATAACCTGAACCGTTGGGTCCTTCTTTGTTGCGTATATGCTTGCGCTTTATGAGTTGAAGTTAGCAGAACCATGTATCATGGGGAACGCTTTCAACACTGCATTGGTACTTTGTACCTAGTTGATATCATGTTCTTTTGCTTATGGATACCGGTGGTGTGAAATAAAAGTGGAACTTGTAAGATCATGGAGTTTATATGTGTGTTAGAGAAACGCCTGGGCCGCTAGCCTAAGCCATGCCTAATCATGATGGAAACTTAGCATAACTATAGTGAGCATTCTATGAAGCATCCTCAATAAAAACCTATGCAAATAGCAAATAAAAAGATTGCGGAGATGCTCATTGTCTGCTTGCCTTGTCATTTTGATTATGGGATAGCTCCTGTGTCATGTGCAAGGGGTACCCCGTTGGTGGTTCTCAATGATACACATGTATTTACAATGGCAAGAGCTTACTTGTGACTGAAGTTGAGTAGCATGTGGTTGGGTACTCGTAAGTAAGGGGCATGAGATTTCAACTTATAACTTGTCAAGCATATCCACTCGAACTTCTCGGCCTTGCGGAGGAGTTGGTAAAAACGGCAGCGCCTTCTCGCCCATTCGACAGATGAATCGACTGAGCGCCGCGATTCGCCTAGCTAGCTGCTGGGTGCCTTTTACGTTCTTCGGCTTATCCATGGCCAGTATGGCCTTTATTTTCTTCGGGTTAGCCTCGATCCCTCTCGTGGAGATGAGGTACCCCAGAAGTTGCCCAGATGGTACGCCGAAGGCCCATTTTTTCAGATTTAGCTTGATCCGGTAGC
Source organism: Avena eriantha (assembly GCA_910589775.1). Classification (NCBI taxonomy): domain Eukaryota; kingdom Viridiplantae; phylum Streptophyta; class Magnoliopsida; order Poales; family Poaceae; genus Avena; species Avena eriantha. Next base: position 34,795,920 of record OU342746.1, on the reverse strand, counting down.
GGTCAAGGTTATCAAAGGTCTCGCGGAGATCGTCGAGTAATGAGGCTTCCTCCTTAGTTTTGACGACGATGTCATCGACGTAGACTTGAATGTTACGGCCAAGCTAACTCTTGAGGCAGGCCTGCATACACCACTGGTAGGTGGCCCCTGCGTTTTTCAGCCCGAAGGACATCGTTCTGTAGCAGAAGATGCCAAAGGGCGTGATGAAGGCAGTTTTCTCCTAGTCTTCCTCCTTCATTCTAATCTGGTGATAGCCTGAGTAGGCATCGAGGAAACAGAGGCGCTCGCATACTGTGGTAGAATCGATTACCTTGTTTATCCGCGGCAATGGGAAGTGATCCTTTGGGCAGTGTTTGTTCAAGGAGGTGAAGTCCACGCACATCCGTAGGATATCCGTGTACTTTTTAGGAAGGAGTACGGGGTTTGCTACCCAGGTGCTTTCCTTGATCTCGCATATGAAGTTAGCGTCGAGGAGTCTATTGACTTCCATACCGATCGCTTTTCCCCTTGGCTCAGATAGTCGACGTATTGTCTGCTTCACTGGTCTTGCTTCGGGATTAACGTTGAGTGAGTGCTTGCCGAATTCCCTGGGAACCCCTGGCATGTCTGTTGGACACCAGGCGAAGATTTCCTAGTGCTCACGGAGGAATTCGACGAGCATGAGTTCCTATGCGGGACTCAATTTGTTGGCGATGAGGGTCGTCTTGGTCGGGTCCGTTGGATGGACCTGGACCGCCTTGGTGTGGACCGATGAGATGAAGGACTGATCATGTGAGTTTGGGTTACTCGGAGGAGGTAGATTGTTGTATGTCGACTCCTTCAGCCTCGTCGGCTCCTCTTGCATGCCGAAAGACTAGGAAATTTAGTTGAATTCCCTGTCACAGTTGTCTGACCTCTCGCAGCTTCTGTTGATGGTGATAATGCCATTAGGGCCTAGCATCTTCATCTGCAGGTAGGCATAGTGTGGCACCGCCATGAACCTCGCGAACGCGACATGTCCGAGGATGCAATGTTATTGTGGGGGCCAATCCACCACTTCGAATTCGATGCGCTTTCGTCGCAAGTTTGTTGGCGTACCAAAGATGACGTCCAAACTGATTTTGCCCAGGGGGTATACGCCTTTTCCTAGGACGATGCCGTGGAACATTGTGTTTGATGTTTCTAGGCATGACAGAGGGATTCGCATGGCGCGCAGGTGCTTGAAAACATGAGGTTGATGTTGCTGCCACCGTCAATGAAGATGCGACTCATCTCGAAGCCTCCAATTTGTGCCTCAAGCACTAGGGGACAGTGACCTGGATGAGGTACTTGACGTGGATGATCGTGTTTGTCAAAGGTAATGCAGGAATGGCACCCACTGTGGTACTCGGTGGTGGAGGGTGGAGAGTTCATCGCCAGGTTAACTTGGCGAGTGATTGATTTTTGCACCCGATTTGATGGGCGTCCTTTTGGATCATTCCACATTTCCTAGTGCTCGCGGATACTACTCGCCTCCATTGTTCCGGACTGGCGCGCCCGCATGTGGGAGTGGCCCGGGTGGTGGTGCTCTGTGAGCCACGGCACCCGTGGCAGCTCCATAGCCTTGGTTTATCGCGTCGCGATTCATCTAGACCAGACTTTCGTGGAGCCTGAGGAACTCACGGCAGTCTTTCAGGAGGTGACTAGATTTTTTCTTGCCGTCGTGTTTGTCGATGTAGAAGTGTATGTTGCAAGGTCCGAACAGTTTGTCCTAGATAGATGTTCCACGTGGCTCATCGCAGGTATTGTGCTACCATATTTGTGTGGTTTTCCCGCTGTCGTCCTATATCCGCTGTTACATTTTTTGTCATCGCGCTTGTCAGTGTAGCCAGCCGTGACCATGTCAACTTCCTCGCGGTCCTCGTAACCGTGCATCCGGCGTTTTCCTCGGCGATCGCGTCTGTGAACAAGGTCGCCGTCATCATATGAGTGGACGCGGTTTTTCACAGAGTCCTCTCCATCAGCCCCCCTAATTGCGATCTCCATTAGGTGGTCGATTTTTTTGGGCTTCGAACGGCCCAGTTCCTCGCTGAGCTCTTTGCGGTGTACGCCGCCATTGAATGCGTCAATTGCGAGATCCTTGGAGATGTCCTCTTGAAAGTTTTTGATGATGGACCACCTCTGGATGTATTAGCGTAGTGACTCACCTGTCTTTTGATAGCAACCTATTAATTCTTCGATTGTTGCGGGCCTATTGTAAGTGCCCTTGAAGTTTCGCACGAAGCCATAGACTAGCTCGTCCCAGCTGCGGATCGATCCACGCGGGAGATTGTTGAGTCACGCACGGGCGGCGTCTTACAGCTATAGATGGAGGCATTGCATAGCCGTCCTCGTTGTTCTGCCATGCAGCCTGGCACAGGAGATATGATCCTCCAGCCAGATCTTCGGGTCTTGGAGACCGTCGAATTTTGGGTTCTCTAATGGGAGTTTGAACCCTTTTGGCATTCGCTTTTCTCGCATGGCTCTACTGAAGCAGCTGGCGCCACAAAGCTATGTCCCATCATCTTCCGATTCCGTCGAGCGAGCGCGTCTCGCGCGCATCTTGTCGACCTTGCGCTGCGTGATGTCATCGCACGCATCGTAGTCGTAGTCGTGTCGTCGTGAGCATCGTCGCCACGACAAGTCGTTGTCATCGTCACTGGAGGAGGAGGAAGAGTAGCGCTTGGCTAGAGCCTTGCTTTTGCTTGGCTCCGGTGCTGGATCCTTAGTGAGCGTAGCTTCGACTAGTCCCAGGCCAGAGATCGTAGATCGGTGCATGGCGGACAGTGGGTCCCTAGCCGGTGGCTGGTTGTTGAGCAGGTACATAGTGGCTACCGCCACCACTGCCTGTGGTGTTTTCCGGAGCACATTGCCCCGCATATCCACCGTCATGAATGAGAAGTCAAGGGCTCGAGTGGCCTCTTCTCGCTCCCTATCGGCGAGGTCAACCAGTCGAAAGCGTCTTCGGGGTGCTGCCTGGTCGTTGCCTCTGGTGGAGGATCGTCCGATGGAAGAGAGCTGAGCTCGCCAGAGGCTCAACTCATCCGCTGCCCTTCTGCGCTCGTTGAGCTGGGCAATTACTTGTTGCTGGCGCTTGAATTCCTCCTTAAGCAGCCAGTGATAACCCATCAACATCTCTTGTGATGAGTTTGGTGGCAGGGGTTACCCCGTAGGACATCCCTATAGTGAGCCCACTCAGCGTCATTGAGCTTGATCAGCATGCAATGCTGGGTATGTTCATTCGCAGAGAGGTGCAGTTGATCTTCTAGGATGGGTCCTTCACCAGGAGTATGGCCTGTTGGCACGTTGTCTGTGGGGGCGCCATTGGAGGTGCCGCCGTTTGCCACTGGGATACCACCGCCAGTACCGGTGTTGTCCCGAGTGCCGCTGTTGCCGCCCATGTTGATGACGGTGCACATGTAATGGCTGGGGAAGTTGTTGCTCCCGCAGCTTTCAGATCCGGAGCCGTAGGCTCTATCTTCTGTTGCCAGATCGCCCAGATCGGACTCGCAACTGTTGTCGCCATCCATATTCCCGACTGATGTCGGGGCATTGAGCTCGCTCAGGGTGCCGATCGGCGATCAAAACCACCATGCAGGACCAATCGCGAGATCTCTCCGCTGATCAGGGAGGCGAAGTGTGCCCAGCTGACCAACCTAGAAGCATAAGCTCCTGATCGTCAAGCCGATTCATTGCCCACGGACTCGAAATCTGGGCGAGTGGCCAGCGTGTGGACGATGAAGTCGAAGACACTAAAGAGGAGGCGAGTCTCCACTGCTGTGGAGTCGTAGATCACGGTTGATGGGGCCGAGGAAGCCACAACATCAACACTCCCTATTCCCACAAACGGCGCCAATTGACGAGGGGTTAACTCATCAATGCCCATCGTAGATCGACTTTGGTCCGAGGAAGTGGGGATCACTAGAGGCATCGATCGGCTAGCAAACAAGCACACAGGTGACACGAGGTTTACCCAGGTTCAGGCCTATTAGAGGACCCTACTCCTGCTTGTTTATTCTTGGAATCATCGAGGAGTCAAAGGTTACAGGGGTGCGCAGATGCAATCTGGCGATGGTGTCGAAACTAGCGTTGCGGATATCCTCCTCGTTGCCCCCTCATAGCCTTTCTATATATAGGCTAGGTCTCGGGATAGCAGGTCGAGTCGGTTACATATTAGGGTTTGCTCTTTAAACTTCTGTCTTTGTATTTTGCGTTGTTCTCCAAGAGTCGAAGTCTCTCAGGTCACATGAATCTTGACTGGGCCTTAGCAACATCGTGGGATTCTTCTGGGATGGACTGTATATGTTGATCTCGAGTACCTGTCTGGTATGCCCACGTCAGTTGGACAAAGTCATTGAGAGAAGACTTAAGACCCTTCCAGGCAAACAATTTTTTTACCCGTTGATACATAGTTGTCACACCTAAATGTCCACCCACTGCACTCTGATGCATAGAATTAATTAGTTTTGTTTGTAGTGCAGAATTGGCTCCAATCTACAAACGATCGTGGAAGTGAATTAAATCTTGATTTGAGAGCCTAATCTTCCTCATTAGGTATGTACAAGGCCAACTAAGCTAACAAATCCTGAGCTTTGGTGTTAGTTTCATAGGAATTAGCCACGTCTTGTGTCAATGTGGCTGACATACAAGCAGGGCATTTTCTATCAACAAGTGACTCACACGGGACAGTGCAACTGCAGTCCCATTATCAGGACCCCTCTTGTACTGGAAGCGAAACAGGAGACCAACCAACTTCAATGTAGCTTTGCGCCATTTGTCGAGTGCCATCATAACAGCTAGAAACTCCTTCTCATATGTTGAGAGTTTCTAATTGAGCACCCCAAGAGCATCTGTCTCGATGGAGAAAGGTTTGTCAAAATTGGGTAGAGCCAGTATTGGTGTATTCATCATAGCTTCTTTGAGTTGCTCAAATGATGTTTGTGCCTGCGAAGACCAAGCAAAACCTTTCTTTGTAAGCAATTGTGTGAATCGCTTCGCAATGATCGCATAGCGGGGCACACACTTCCGGCAATAGCCGGTAAGGCCCAAAAATCCATGCAATTCAGTGGCAGAACTGGCCAAGCACACATCGCCTATGTCTTCTCACCATCCGTGGCCACCCATTGCAAGAAATAACATGGCCAACATACTCGATTTTGTCTTGCACAAACGAGCAGATGGAAGCTTTAGCAAACAATTGATGTTTCTGGAGCAAAGCCAAAACTTGGCGAAGATGGTCCTGATGCTCCCGCAGGGTTGCACTATACACAAGTATGTCATCAATAAAAAAATGACAAACTTACGGGTAAATTCTATGAAGATCGTGTTCATCAAGCACTAGAATGTCGCTGGCGCATTGGTAAGGACGAATGGCATCACTCGGAAGTGGAAGTGTCTGTGATGCGTCTTAAACATAATCTTCTCCTTGTCTTCTTCCCGCATACGAATCTAATGTTATCCCGTGTGCAAATGTAGTTTGGAGAAGAAGGCGGCGCCGACCAATTCATCCAGCAGCTCATCAACTATTGGAAGAGGGAATTTATTCTTGATTGTAGCCAAATTGAGGCGGCGGTAGTCAATGCAAAACTTCCAGCTGCCGTATTTCTTCCGCACCAGTAGCATCGGAGTAGTAGGGACTCATGTTGTGCACAATCACGCCAGTTCACAACATGTCATGAAATTGGCGCTTGATTTCATCCTTTTGCATCGGTGAGTAGCGGTATGGTTTGTTGTTAGGTGGTACTAAATCTTTTTCCAAAGTGATAGCATGATCGTACTGACGGTGTGGTGGAAAACCATGTAGTTCATAGAAGACCAGAACAGTCACGAGCCCGTGCCAACAACGTGGTGTCTCTCTGGCGATTGTTCACTCCTGGTGGAAGATGAATTAGGGAGAGACTCGAGGTCATCAAATCTAGGACACTCCTTGATGTCTACACACTTCTATTCTTGTAGACAGTTGTTGGGCCTCCAAGTGCAGAGGTTTGTAGAATAGCAGCAAGTTTTCCCTTAAGTGGATCACCCAAGGTTTATCGAACTCAGGGAGGAAGTGGTCAAAGGTATTCCCTCTCAAGCAACCCTGCAATCAAGATACAAGAAGTATCTTGTGTCCCCAACACACCCAATACACTTGTAAGGTGTATAGGTGCACTAGTTCGGCGAAGAGATAGTGAAATACAAGTGGTATGAATAATTATAAGTGGTAACGGTGCTAGAAAATAGCTTGATGGCGTGGAAGAGACTAAAGTAAAACTGAAATAAAGGTGGAAGCAAGCAAACATGTAACAGATCTAATTGCAAATGGTGTTTCAATGCTTAGAAACAAGGCCTAGGGATCATACTTTCACTAGTGAACACTCTCATATAAATATATTCTCTTTATGATACTACTCTTAACTACTCTCCGATTGAACACTCTAATCGATGGTAGGGCTATAACAGCACACCTCAAAGTAAGCCTTTCCCATCTAGATAACCCCACACTGTCACCTTGAGCACTAGATGGTTCCAACAAACACCACAATTTCATAAAGACATCCAACTCCAAATATAACTCATACAAGTGTTTGTAATATCTAGCCTAAGTGCCACCATGGTGTGCATGTTGTCACTTTCACACACATGGGGACGATACATTGCAAATGTATCTATAATTTTTGATGTTCCATGCTTGGTTTTATCTACTTTCTTGTGTTTTGTCCACACTTTGGAGTACTTTTCATATGATTTCTTGGACTAACCTATTAGCAAGAGCCATGGTGCCAGCTGCCTATTTTCTACTGTTTTTGGTTCCAGGAAAGTCAGAAAATGAATATTCTCGGAATTGGATGGGACAAAAGCCAAAGTGCCTATTTTTTCGGAAGACATCTGATGCCAGAATATGAGACGGAGAAGGGTTGGGGGCCGGCCACACCACCTGGCCACGCGGCCAGGCCTGGCCCACGCCAGGGGGTGGTCTGGCCGACCCCAGCACCCTCTCGGCCTCTCCTTCCGCCTATATATTTCCCTTGTTACCAAAACCCTAAGTACCCGATCAAAAATCCACGAAAGAGTCTATAGCCACCATCGTCTCTGTCCCTAGATCGGGAGGGATCTAAAACTCTTCCCGGCACCCTGCCGGAGAGGGGAATTCACCCTGGAGGCCTTCTTCATCATCATGCAAGCCTCCGGTGTAATGTGTGAGTAGGTCATCTCTGGACTACGGGTCCATGTAGTTGCTAGATGGCTGGTTCTCCTCCTTTGTGCTTTCACGTCTAGATCTTGTGAGCGTTGTTCATGATCAACATCATCTATTTGTAATTCTGCATGTTGTGTTTGCAAGGATCCGATGGATATTGAGATGCTATTTCAGATTGATTATTGATTCTATCATGTCTTTGTTATTTGTGATCTTGCATGCTTTCTGTTGTTAGTAGCTATCTTGGCCAAGTAGATGCTAGCAACTCCAAGAGTTAGTATTTATGCTCGATAGTGGGTTCATGCCTCTAGTAATCTGTGGAAGTGACAGAAATCTCTAAGGTACTAGATGTGTTGTTGCTACTAGGGAGAAAACAACAATCCTTTGTTCATAGAACAATCGTATTGTTTACTTTACACACAATTCGTAAAGCAATAATATGTTGCTTGCAACTTAATACTGGAGGGGGTTCGGATGATAACCTAAAGGTGGATTATTAGTCATAGATGCAGTTGGATGGCGGTCTATGTATAATGTTGTAATGCCCAATCAAGTTCCAAAGGAGTCAAGATGATTAGTATATGCATGTATTTCTTTCTCGATGTTTGTCAATTGCCCCGTTGTAATTTGTTCACCCAGCATGTTATCTATCTTAAGGAGAGCCACCTCTAGTGAACTATGGACCCCAGTCCTTTCTTTTACATACAATCTACACACTGTTTACTGCTTTGTGTTTACTTTCTGCAAACTATTACTTCCTTCCATTCGATATGTTTAATCCTTTGTTTTCAACAAAACCGGTGAGATTGACAACCTCATCGTAAGTTGGGGGCAAAGTTCTATGGTTGTGTTGTGCAGGTCTCCACGTTGCTACTAGCACCGGTAGTGCGCCCTGCCAACGCTCAGCTAGAAACACCTTTGGTTTGTTTCCTTGCTCCTACTGGTTCGATTAAACCTTGGTTTCATAACTAAGGGCAACTTATTGCTGTGCTCATCATACCTTCCTCATGGGGTTCCCCAACGAGCTCCACATCAACACCGAGCCATCAAGTATTTTTCTGGCGCCGTTGCCGGGGAGTCAATGACATCTTCACAAGGGGATTCCCTCATAACCAATCTATTTACTTTGTATTTTTTTTTGCTTAGTTTCCTTTTGTTTTGTTTGCTTGTTTCTTTATCAAAAACTCACAAAAAAATTAGTTTTTGCAAGTTTGCTTTCTTTATTGAAAACACACAAAAAAAGTTCCTATCTTAAGTTGCCATTATATCTAGCCTAGCTCCAATTACTATGTCACCTGAGGAAATGATTTTCACTTTTAAACCAGGAATTGAGGAGAGCTTCAAGGAAGCTTGGTCTAGAATCTCTGATCTACATGAAAAAACTGAGCCTAAAATGACTCAAAGCTTGTTCCTTAGCAGTTTTTACCTTGGAATTGCTCTTTGCTATAGATATGCTTTAGATGCTGTTGTGGGAGGAGATTTCCTCCAATGTAATGAGGACGATGCTATTAATGCTATAAAGAAATTGATCCTTACTTACTACTTGCCTAGCCAAACTGATATTTCTTTCGCAAGAATATTTGCTAGATTGAACACTCTAGAGACTAGCACTACTAGCTTAAAATATTTCTATAATACGCTTAGGGAGCATCATAATTATGATCCAATAAGTTCTGAACCATCAAAGTGGCTCCCCACAGTAAAGATTGATATAAATACTGAAAATTTTCAGGCCCGCTGTGATATCATGTTTGAAATTTGTCTTATGCCCAAAGATATTTATGAATCTTTGAATCTTTGGGGGCTTAATGAAGGACGAAAAGAAATATCTCTTGCTAATAATGCTACCATATTACCTATTGGAATATCTGAAGGAGTGTTTACAAACATCCTTGGAAAAATGATTTCTACTGATTATCTTGTTATTGAATATGCAGGAAAAGGACAAATTACACTTGGAAGGTCCCTATTAGAACTCCTTGGAGCAATAATAGATGTGGGAAAGGGGACCATGCACCTTACTTCTCCACCAAACAATCATATTTTCCCAAAGGTTAAGAATAAAAGTAAGAGAGGTAAGGGCAAGATATTTGGTTCTAATGCTTCTTCATTCGAGAACACTTGATTTTTCTTGCTTCTTATGCCTAACTTAAAGGCGTTAAAGAAAAGTACTTATTGGGAGATAACCTAAAAGTAATAACCGCTCCTTATCCTTTTTATTTGCTTTTTGTTCCAAGAGTAACCTCTAATGAGAGAAGTAATGATTGGGAAAGTTGTTGTCCCGAAACAGATTTATGTGCTTCACCATAAAACTTCGTATAAAATCTCTGTATGTCCTTTTGAGGCATGAATTTTTGTGCTTCAGCCCCAGGTTGTTATCTGACTTTAGTTAGTTCAACACTTTTTGATTTGAGCAACAGAAGGTCTTAGAAAAAATTCGTCTTTACCTGCTGGTCTATTTTGACAGATTTCTGCCATTTTCTGCATTTGCTTCTTGTTGGTTCCTTTTTGAGTTCTTTTGTGGAATTGAGCTTTTTGAGGGAAGTGCTTCAGTAGCTAGTGTTTTAATGGAAGTTTATTGGTGTTAGAACTGAACCTTAAGACTTATTATCTTGAGTGCACTAATGTTGCTAATATAAATTGTGTGAAGTTTTGTATGAAGGAAAAATTTCAGGTGTATGGAAGGAATGAGTAATGAGATGAAGGATGGACTAAAGCTCAAGCTTGGGGATGCGACGCATGTCACCCCACGAAATATCCAAGAAGTACAAGCGTCAAAGCTTGGGGATGCCCAAGGCATCCCCTTCTTCATCAATAAAAATCCCAGGTTTCTTCCAAACGCTTCATTTTTATTGGTTCATGCATAGTTGTGTTGTTCTTGGAGAATCTTCTTTTTCGTTTTCGTTTTTTTTTCGTTTGCTTTGTTTTCTTAGTTTGCTGAATAAATTAGTTGGACCCCTCTTTCATACATTGGTTTTCAAATAGTTTGGTTTGGTTTGGAAAAGAGTAGGAAAGTTCATGCTTAAGTGGTAAAAAGAGCTTGTTTTTAACTGTGGCCAATGCATTGTCATGCGATGCTTGATATTGTTTTGGCTTTATGCTTAGTATTATTTTCTGTAGCATGACTTGTTATAAACAATTGAGATTGCTTAATGTTCCTTGGATGAATCATGCGTTGTTTTAGCATATTAAAGCATAGTATAGTGGTATTCTCCTTTGATGTTTTATTTGGGTTGACTTGGCACATTCTCACACCATGTTATGACTATCCAAAGTCACCATAGCCTTTATGATCCTTTAGTTTTCAACTTGTAGTATCACTTTATGCTTTGATCAATGATGTTTTGTCGCTCTGCATGATTATGGCCATTATTGCTCTCTTAGTTTGTTGCTCCCAGTCTTTTGCTAGCTTCCACAACCAAGTATGAGTTGCACTCATGCATCCAACTCGCTAAACCAAGTTATTCCAAAGAGTCCACCATACCTACCTACTAGCTTATTCTATTCCAAGCATATTCATGTTTTTGTTTACCTTCCAAATTAAACTTGTTATGAGAAAACTAGTTATTAAAGCTCTCACGAACTTGATGGCACACTTTACTTTCTGCATTTAATAAACTTGAACCATTGGGTCCTTCTTTGTTGCGTATATGCTTGCGCTTTATAAGTTGAAATTAGCAGAACCATGTATAATGGGGAACGCTTTCAACATTGCACTTGTACTTTGTACCTCGTTGATATCATGTTATTTTGCGTATGGATCCCTACGGTGTGAAATAAAAGTGGAACTTGTAAGATCATGGAGTTTGTATGTGTGTTAGAGAAACGCCTGGGCTGCTAGCCTAAGCCATACCTAATCATGGTGGAAACTTGCAGCATCACCATAATGAGCACTCTATGAAGCATCCTCAATAAAAACCTATGCAAATACCAAATAAAAAGATCGTTGTGATGCTCATTGTCTGCTTGCCTTGTCATTTTGATTATGGGATAGCTCCTGTATCATGTGAAAGGGGTACCCCGTTGGCGGTTCTTTATGATACACATGTACTTACAATGACAAGAGTTTACTTGTGACTAAAGTTGAGTAGCATGAGGTTCGGTCTTCATAAGTAAGGGGCATGAGATTTCGGTTTATAACTTGTCAAGCATATCCTCTTAGTTGTGTCACTTTAACCTTAATCACCTTAAAGATGCTTATGATAGGGGCAATGAGAGCTGAAAGCTATAAGTACCATAATTTTTGGAAGCTCTTTATGAGACTTGAATCCCTACTTACTTCTATGAAGGCCTTTCTTCCACCATTATATTGAGTCTCCACTTTCTATCTGTATGCACCTACTTTGAGAGCATAGTGGCCATTCTTATTTCTATGTGCATTGCCCCAAGACTTGTTGATTGATGCATAACTTGATATTGCTTGTTTTAAACTATTTCTATCTAGTCACTCTTATGAACTTTGAAGGTGTCCTATGAATTTATATTTGCTACTCTATGAGGGACAAGCTGAATACTATTATGGTATGTTTTCTTTATGTGAAACAAACAAACATCTTGCAAAGCATTGTTATTCATGAATCTTTTGTTTGTGCCTTTTCATGTTACATCATAGTTTCTTTGTCTTATTGCTAGAACTTTGTCTTTCATGTTATGATTGAAGTACTATGATCCCAGCTTTGAATGTTTTATAAATACTTTGATCAAGTCTTTGATGGTGCATGTCACCTCAAAAATTATGCTTTCTTTTTATCACTTACCTACTCGAGGACGGGCAGGAGTTAAGCTTGGGGATGTTGATACATTGCAAATGTATCTATAATTTTTGATGTTCCATGCTTGGTTTTATCTACTTTCTTGTATTTTGTCCACACTTCGGAGTACTTTTCATATGATTTATTGGACTAACCTATTAACAAGAGCCATAGTGCCAGCTGTCTGTTTTCTGCTGTTTTTGGTTCTAGGAAAGTCAGAAAATGAATATTTTCGGAATAGGACGGGACAAAAGCCAAAATCCGGGTGTGGTCCGACCTAATCTAGGGACCAGTAAGACCCCTATTGCGCTGGTTCAGGTTTTGGGGGAGAACGGTACTGCAGAGGTGGCGCAACAACAGATTGCTAGGAGATGCTAGGTCAAATCCCAGTGGAAGTGGGAGGCACTGAAGCATGGGACCAATTATTTCCTTGTTAGTTTTCCTTCTTTCGAGGACATTGACAGGGTGGACGGGAGTCAGTTTTCTATGCCACTTGGCAAGACTCAGTTGATGGTTTCTGCCTATATGATTCAGGAGGTGCCTCATAAGTGTGAACTGCATCAGGTTTGGCTGCATGTGGAGGGGGTCCCTCACTCTCTGTTAACTTTTCTGGGTTTGTGGGTAGTCGGGTCCCTTTTAGGTAGCCCTCTGGACGTGGATTTGTTGTGCCTCGGATGGAGGGGCCTGGTTCATATTTTGGTTGGTATGTTTGACATCTCCGTCTTTCAGAAGAAGGATGCACTAGGATCATATCTTACTTCTGATGATGTGGTATTGCTAAAGGGCTATGAGTTACGTTTTCGGTTGGAGCCAGCTGGTTTTGTTCCGGAGAGTGATTTCTCGTTGTATCTTTGGAGGAAGGGTCCTGATGGGTCTAGGGATGATGGTACTGGGTCGAGTGGTGATGATGTGATGGATACCTCTAAGGCGGCTCCTACGCCACCTGCGGGTGGGACTTCGGCTGGGCAGTCATCTGGACAGGGTGCTTCTGCACCAACCTTTTCACGTCAGACTTTTGTGCAGATGTATGTTGTCACCCCCTTAAATGTCTCTCCGACCACGCTGCAAGGAAAGGAGTTGCTAGATGCCCTCCCGCTTGATTCACCTCTTCGTGGGGTTTCGCCCAAGGGGACCATGCGGCGGGTCACTGATGACCCACAAGTATAGGGGTGTATCACACTATTTTCGATAAGTAAGAGTGTCGAACCCAACGAGGAGCAGAAGGTGCTGGCTAGTGGTATGGATCAGGAATTCTCTACAAATACTTAGCAAACGGATTTTTTAGGGGTTTTCGAGAAAGCAAGTAAAGAAAGTACGAGTAAATAAAATACAGTAGGAATAAATGCAGCAAGTGGCCCAATCCTTTATGTAGCAAAGGACAAGCCGGTTGTATTACTTAAGATGACCAAACGTTCTCGAGGACACATGGGAAGACTGTCAAGTGATTTCGCTTCATATAGTTGATTAATCTTCTCTAGCTTGCTAAGTGTTGTGTGGGTGAACCTGTGCTAATGTACCGCCCCATCCAAGACTAATACATACTTGTGATTATACCCCTTGCAAACATCCGTAAGTACAAGAAAATAATTAAGGTAGAAACCTAACCACAGCTTTAAACTCTAAGACCCTTTCGTCCCTTGTGCAATGGTTTCCTAACAGGGGTTCAGGTTTCTGTCACTCCGGCAACCCCTACGATTTGTAGCCAAATACACAATGCATTCCCCTAGTCCCATATAGGTGAAGTGTCATGTAGTCGATGTTCACATGACACCACTAGAAGAAGTACACCACAACTTAAATAACAATCTATTGAATCTTTCTCAACACAACTCCACTACTAACAACAAGACTTCTCCCATGTCATCGAGAACAAAACAAACTACTCACAAGACATCATATGGATCATGATCAGAGATGGAATAATGATGTATAACAATCTGTACATAAATAATAATTCAATGGTTCACTCAATAGCATCAACTACAAAGAGTAATCAACACTAGGAAAGTTTCCCCTATGAACTAATGCAAGATACAACTCAATTGTTACAGCAATATGGAGATGGTGATGAGTGTGCTGATGGTGATGATGGTGGTGATGATGATGTGATGATCCCGATGAAGTCCAGCTTGATGGTGGTGTTGATGGCGACGATCTCCCTTCTCCGGGAAGGAATTCCCCCGGCAGAAATCTGTCTGCCGGAGAGATCTTTCTCTCTCGGTGTTTTCCGCCCCACAGAGGTTGCGGATCTTTCTGTGGTCGCTCTCCGAGTCTTAGGGTTTCGGGAGGATGATATACGCCAGAGGGGAGAGGCTGGAGTGGGCCAGGGTCGCCACACCACCTCCTGGTGCGGCCTAGGGCTGCCCGCGCCGGGGGTTGGTGTGGGCCCCCTGTGGCCCATCTCCACTCCGTCTTCTGGCATCCTTAGTCTTCTGGAAAAATAGGATTTTCCGTATATTTTCCCGGATTTTCTGATCTTCCCGAATTTTGCCTCCAAACAGCACCTTTTCCATCAGAATCCTGACTGCAACGGTCGATGCTCTGAAAGTCATTAACCATGCAAAAACAGATGAAATAACACAAGTATCACCTCTCAATACGAAATATATCAATGAATAATAGTGAATTCAGACATAGAATAGAGATGCAAAATCGACGTATCAACTCCCCCCAAGCTTAGACTTGGCCTTAGGTTTATGGAGTGAAGAGTCGATACAAGAATACGGATAAGAAGCATCACATTCAACAAAAGCATAGATCATAATAGAAGACAACTCACTAGTATATAACTCAACTTGTAATGAGTAAAGGAAACCCAATAAAGATACATAAAGTGAATCATAATTGGTAATGGAAAACTTAGCTCTTGGTCGAAGAATAGTTGATAATTTGCTAGAGTTCACAAATAGCTGGTTTTCAATGAAAACTTTCAAAGTAGTAAACATCAAGATAGGAGCAATGTGCAAAACAAGGAACATAAGACATGATTGAATAAATCATCATATGAATGAATGAAACACATCAACTCAAAATACTTGCTGAGATAGAGAGGAATAGGTTTACTGACTCAACTACAAAGTAAAAGAAAGGCCCTTCGCAGAGGGAAGCAGGGATTGCAAGTCTCATCAAGAGCTCCCAAAAATTATGATACTTACTAGCTTTTAGGTCTCATTACCCCTATCATAGGCATCTTTAGGTGATTAAGGTTAAAGTGATCAAATATTAGGATATGCATTGACAAGTTGTAAGTTGAGAATCTCATGTCCCTTGAATACGAGGGCCGCTCCTCATGCTACTCAAGTTTAGTCACTGGTAAGTTCTTTTCATCATAAGCATATGTGTATCATAGAGAACCGCCAACGGGGTACCCCTTGCCTGATGATACGGAAGAATCCCCATATCTAAATGACAAGGCAAGCAGACAACAAGCATCTCAGCATTCTTCTTATTTAGCATGGGAATATGGTGCTTTTTTCTCTCTTTCCTCTTTTCATAATATCTCTTTTTTTCTTTTCTCTTTTTCTCAATCTCAGTCTCTTTTTTTTGTAAGAAGAATGCTTCATAGATACTCGTTATGGTTACGCTGCAGGTTTCCACCATGTCAGCATGGATTAGACCAGCGGCCCAGGCGTTTCTCTAACACACGTGCATAACTCCATGGACTTACAAGCTCCCCTTTCATTTCACACCAACAACATTCGTAGACAAAAGAACATGATATCAACTAGGTACAAAGTACCAGTGCAATGTTGAAAGCGTTCCCCATGACAGCATAGTTCTGCTAATTCACAACTTACAAAGCACAAGCATATACGCAACATAGGTGAGCACAATGGTTCAAGTTTATTAAGTGCAAGAAAATAAAGTGTGCCATCAAGTTCGTGAGAGCTTTAATCACTAATTTTCACATAACAAGTTTAATTTGGGAGGTAGATAAAACAAGAATTTACTTGGAATAGCAATAATGCTACTAGGTAGGTATGGTGGACACAAATGGCAAAGGTTTTGGTTTAAAGGAGTGGATGCACGAGAAGAATTCCCTCTGAGTACAGTTTTTTGGCTAGCAAGGCTGGGTAGCAAGTACAAGAGTTGAAGGAAACAAACAAACATACAAATGATAAATACAAACATGCAATCTTCCTCGGAAGCACAAAAGATCTTAACTAAAGAATACTAGACTTATGAGCAAATCAAGAAAGAAAGATGATGAATTTTTTTTCTCTAGAGTACTTCTATCTTTTTCATTCTACTCTGAAAAATAGTGTTGCTACTGACCAAGACAGGTTTACCAAAACCAACTAAATTAACTCAATGATCCCAAAGTGATACCAATACTAACAACAAGATCAATCATATAACCACGAATTGAAAACTAATATAAGCTATGCAAAAAGAGTAAATGATAGAACTTCTCATTAATATTCCATAATGGCAACTCACACCAAGGGATACATATCTAACGAGAGAGGGGACACTTCCATAATGCAAACCATACTACATAATAACTCCTCTATTCATGATATGACTCTACTAATAAGGTAGAAAGATAGAAGATAGTGATATGATACCGCGGCACTCCCCCAAGCTTGGAACAAACCAAGGGGATGCCAAACCTGATGACGAATTACTCCTTTGGTGGTGGTGGTATCCTCTTGATGAGATCTATGATCAATTTCCCCAAGTCCTCAATCTCGAAGGTGAGAGTACGAATCAACTCTGAGTTGTGCTCAGTACGGCTCATAACCATTTCAGTTTGTGGATCCTAGCTCTTGTAATTCTTTTTCCATTCTTCCCTCTTGGAGTCTTCTTTTCCTGCATGGTTATGGATACAGGTATGGAAGGGATTCTTGGTGTGTGGAGGAAGTGACCGTGGAGCCAAACTGTGACGGGGAGCTTTCCCCCAGTCTGCATCCGTGCCATCCTTCTAACCCTGACAGGTTTCGTCACCACTCCAATGCTTGCAATGGTAGTGTCGGTGTGCTTTGCCTCCTCTTCATCTTCACTCTTGATCTCCTTCTCCTTCCCGGGGTCTTGGATGTCTTCCTCCATAGGCTCCTTCCCTTTATCCTTGGCAGACACCATTGTGCTTCTAGGCTTTCAAAGAGTATGTCCTGGCAGAAATAGATCGAAACAAAAACACGAAAAAACACGATATACGAACCTCGGGGGCTCCGGGGGGTTATATATTACGAAGTTTCATATCAAAAGGAAGGTACTGGGAGAATATGAGTCGGAGGTGGAGTCCGGGGTGGACTCACCACCTGGTGGCGTGGCCAGGGGTGGGCCCGCGCCATAGGGTGGTGTGGGCCACCCTGGCTCCGGTTCTGTCCATTTTTCGCTTCGTAACTTTCCTTATCGACTGAAAACTGCAAAAATATAGTTGTATTGTATTTTTGCGGAACTTTTATTACCATAACGGTTACCTATTTGAAAACAGACTCTGCAGGTCTCTGAATTTGGTCCTCGATGAATTTCTCCGGAGTTATAACTTGAAAGGCATCAACATCTTCATTGTAAGAATCTCCAACAATATAGTGTTTGAGTCGTTGTCCATTCACTACTTGTGTAGTATTATCTTTTAGAGAAGAAATTTTTATTTCTCCTGAACGGTATACTTCTTCAATGATGAAAGGTCCTTCCATTTTGATAGTAGCTTTCCTGCAAAAAATCTGAGACGAGACCTATACAATAGAACTTTCTCACCAACATGAAATTCTCTCTTAAGTATTCGCTTGTCATGCCATCTTTTGACTTTTTCCTTAAAGAGCTTAGCGTTTTCATAGGCCTCACTCCTCCACTCGAAGTTCTCGGCCTTGCGGAGGAGTTGGTAAAAACGGCAGCGCCTTCTCGCCCATTCGACAGATGAATCGACTGAGCGCCGCGATTCGCCTAGCTAGCTGCTGGGTGCCTTTTATGTTCTTCGGCTTATCCATGGCCAGTATGGCCTTTATTTTCTTCGGGTTAACCTCGATCCCTCTCGTGGGGATGAGGTACCCCAGCAGTTGCCCAGATGGTACGCCGAAGGCCCATTTTTTCGGATTTAGCTTGATCCGGTAGCGGTCAAGGTTATCAAAGGTCTCGCGGAGATCGTCGAGTAATGAGGCTTCCTCCTTAGTTTTGACAACGATGTCATCGACGTAGACTTGAATGTTACGGCCAAGCTAACTCTTGAGGCAGGCCTGCATACACCACTGGTAGGTGGCCCCTGCGTTTTTCAGCCCGAAGGACATCGTTCTGTAGCAGAAGATGCCAAAGGGCGTGATGAAGGAAGTTTTCTCCTAGTCTTCCTCCTTCATTCTAATCTGGTGATAGCCTGAGTAGGCATCGAGGAAACAGAGGCGCTCGCATACTGTGGTAGAATCGATTACCTTGTTTATCCGCGGCAATGGGAAGTGATCCTTTGGGCAGTGTTTGTTCAAGGAGGTGAAGTCCACGCACATCCGTAGGATATCCGTTTCCTTTTCAGGAAGGAGTACAGGGTTTGCTACCCAGGTGCTTTCCTTGATCTCGCATATGAAGTTAGCGTCGAGGAGTCTATTGACTTCCATACCGATCGCTTTTCCCCTTGGCTCAGATAGTCGACGTATTGTCTGCTTCACTGGTCTTGCCTCGGGATTAACGTTGAGTGAGTGCTTGCCGAATTGCCTGGGAACCCCTGGCATGTCTGTTGGACACCAGGCGAAGATTTCCTAGTGCTCACGGAGGAATTCGACGAGCATGAGTTCCTATGCGGGACTCAATTTGTTGGCGATGAGGGTCATCTTGGTCGGGTCCGTTGGATGGACCTGGACCGCCTTGGTGTGGACCGATGAGATGAAGGACTGATCATGTGAGTTTGGGTTACTCGGAGGAGGTAGATTGTTGTATGTCGACTCCTTCAGCCTCGTCGGCTCCTCTTGCATGCCGAAAGACTAGGAAATTTAGTTGAATTCCCTGTCACAGTTGTCTGACCTCTCGAAGCTTCCGTTGATGGTGATAATGCCATTAGGGCCTAGCATCTTCATCTGCAGGTAGGCATAGTGTGGCACCGCCATGAACCTCGCGAACGCGACATGTCCGAGGATGCAATGTTATTGTGGGGGCCAATCCACCACTTCGAATTCGATGCGCTTTCGTCGCAAGTTTATTGGCGTACCAAAGATGACGTCCAAGCTGATTTTGCCCAGGGGGTATACGCCTTTTCCTGGGACGATGCCGTGGAACATTGTGTTTGATGTTTCTAGGCATGACAGAGGGATTCGCATGGCGCGCAGGGTGCTTGAAAACATGAGGTTGATGCTGCTGCCACCGTCAATGAAGATGTGACTCATCTCGAAGCCTCCAATTTGTGCCTCAAGCACTAGGGGACAGTGACCTGGATGAAGTACTTGACGCGGATGATCGTGTTTGTCAAAGGTAATGCTGGACTCGCACCCACTGTGGTACTCGGTGGTGGAGGGTGGAGAGTTCATCGCCAGGTTAACTTGGCGAGTGATTGATTTTTGCACCCGATTTGATGGGCATCCTTTTTGGATCATTCCACATTTCCCAGTGCTCGCGGATACTACTCGCCTCCGTTGTTCCGGACTGGCGCGCCCGCATGTGGGAGTGGCCCGGGTGGTGGTGCTCTGTGAGCCACGGCACCCGTGGCAGCTCCGTAGCCTTGGTTTATCGTGTCGCGATTCAGCTAGACCAGGCTTTCGTGGAGCCTGAGGAACTCACGGCAGTCTTTCAGGAGGTGACTAGATTTTTTCTTGCCGTCGTGTTTGTCGATGTAGAAGTGTATGTTGCAAGGTCCGAACAGTTTGTCCTAGATAGATGTTCCAGGTGGCTCATCGCGGGTATTGTGCTACCATATTTGTGTGGTTTTCCCGCTGTCGTCCTATATCCGCTGTTACATTTTTTGTCATCGCGCTTGTCAGTGTAGCCAGCCGTGACCATGTCAACTTCCTCGCGGTCCTCGTAACCGTGCATCCGGCGTTTTCCTCGGCGATCGCGTCTGTGAACGAGGTCGCCGTCATCATATGAGTGGACGTGGTTTTTCACAGAGACCTCTCCATCAGCCCACCTAATTGCGATCTCCATTAGGTGGTCGATTTTTTTGGGCTTCGAACGGCCCAGTTCCTCGCTGAGCTCTTTGCGGTGTACGCCGCCATTGAATGCGTCAATTGCGAGATCCTTGGAGATGTCCTCTTGAAAGTTTTTGATGATGGACCACCTCTGGATGTATTAGCGTAGTGACTCACTGGTCTTTTGATAGCAACCTATTAATTCTTCGATTGTTGCGGGCCTATTGTAAGTGCCCTTGAAGTTTCGCACGAAGCCATAGACTAGCTCGTCCCAGCTGCGGATCGATCCACGCGGGAGGTTGTTGAGTCACGCATGGGCGGCGTCTTACAGCTATAGATGGAGGCATTGCATAGCCGTCCTCGTTGTTCCGCCATGCAGCCTAGCACAGAAGATATGATCCTCCAGCCAGATCTTCGGGTCTTGGAGACCGTCGAATTTTGGGTTCTCTAATGGGATTT
This sequence comes from Avena eriantha, assembly GCA_910589775.1. Lineage (NCBI taxonomy): Eukaryota > Viridiplantae > Streptophyta > Magnoliopsida > Poales > Poaceae > Avena > Avena eriantha. Next base: position 34,775,488 of record OU342746.1, on the reverse strand, counting down.
TGAACCCTTTTGGCATTCGCTTTTCTCGCATGGCTCTACTGAAGCAGCTGGTGCCACAAAGCTATGTCCCATCATCTTCCGATTCCATCGAGCGAGCGCGTCTCGCGCGCGTCTTGTCGACCTTGCGCTGCGTGATGTCATCGCACGCATCATAGTCGTAGTCGTAGTCGTGTCGTCGTGAGCAGCGTCGCCATGACAAGTCGTTGTCATCGTCACTGGAGGAGGAAGAGTAGCGCTTGGCTAGAGCCTTGCTTTTCCTTGGCTCCGGTGCTGGATCCTTAGTGAGCGTAGCTTCGACTAGTCCCAGGCCAGAGATCGTAGATCGGTGCATGGCGGACAGTGGGTCCCTAGCCGGTGGCTGGTTGTTGAGAAGGTACATAGTGGCTACCGCCACCACTGCCTGTGGTGTTTTCCGGAGCACATTGCCCCGCGTATCCACCGTCATGAATGAGAAGTCGAGGGCTCGAGTGGCCTCTTCTCGCTCCCTATCGGCGAGGTCAACCAGTCGAAAGCGTCTTCGGGGTGCTGCCTGGTCGTTGCCTCTGGTGGAGGATCGTCCGATGGAAGAGAGCTGAGCTCGCCAGAGGCTCAACTCATCCGCTGCCCTTCTGCGCTCGTTGAGCTGGGCAATTACTTGTTGCTGGCGCTTGAATTCCTCCTTAAGCAGCCAGTGATAACCCATCAACATCTCTTGTGATGAGTTTGGTGGCAGGGGTTACCCCGTAGGACATCCCTATAGTGAGCCCACTCAGCGTCATTGAGCTTGATCAGCATGCAATGCTGGGTATGTTCATTCGCAGAGAGGTGCAGTTGATCTTCTAGGATGGGTCCTTCACCAGGAGTATGGCCTGTTGGCACGTTGTCTGTGGGGGCGCCATTGGAGGTGCCGCCGTTTGCCACTGGGATACCACCGCCAGTACCGGTGTTGTCCCGAGTGCCGCTGTTGCCGCCCATGTTGATGACGGTGCACATGTAATGGCTGGGGAAGTTGTTGCTCCCGCAGCTTTCAGATCCGGAGCCGTAGGCTCTATCTTCTGTTGCCAGATCGCCCAGATCGGACTCGCAACTGTTGTCGCCATCCATATTCCCGACTGATGTCGGGGCATTGAGCTCGCTCAGGGTGCCGATCGGCGATCAAAACCACCATGCAGGACCAATCGCGAGATCTCTCCGCTGATCAGGGAGGCGAAGTGTGCCCAGCTGACCAACCTAGAAGCATAAGCTCCTGATCGTCAAGCCGATTCATTGCCCACGGACTCGAAATCTGGGCGAGTGGCCAGCGTGTGGACGATGAAGTCGAAGACACTAAAGAGGAGGCGAGTCTCCACTGCTGTGGAGTCGTAGATCACGGTTGATGGGGCCGAGGAAGCCACAACATCAACACTCCCTATTCCCACAAACGGCGCCAATTGACGAGGGGTTAACTCATCAATGCCCATCGTAGATCGACTTTGGTCCGAGGAAGTGGGGATCACTAGAGGCATCGATCGGCTAGCAAACAAGCACACAGGTGACACGAGGTTTACCCAGGTTCAGGCCTATTAGAGGACCCTACTCCTGCTTGTTTATTCTTGGAATCATCGAGGAGTCAAAGGTTACAGGGGTGCGCAGATGCAATCTGGCGATGGTGTCGAAACTAGCGTTGCGGATATCCTCCTCGTTGCCCCCTCATAGCCTTTCTATATATAGGCTAGGTCTCGGGATAGCAGGTCGAGTCGGTTACATATTAGGGTTTGCTCTTTAAACTTCTGTCTTTGTATTTTGCGTTGTTCTCCAAGAGTCGAAGTCTCTCAGGTCACATGAATCTTGACTGGGCCTTAGCAACATCGTGGGATTCTTCTGGGATGGACTGTATATGTTGATCTCGAGTACCTGTCTGGTATGCCCACGTCAGTTGGACAAAGTCATTGAGAGAAGACTTAAGACCCTTCCAGGCAAACAATTTTTTTACCCGTTGATACATAGTTGTCACACCTAAATGTCCACCCACTGCACTCTGATGCATAGCATTAATTAGTTTTGTTTGTAGTGCAGAATTGGCTCCAATCTACAAACGATCGTGGAAGTGAATTAAATCTTGATTTGAGAGCCTAACCTTCCTCATTAGGGATGTACATGGCCAACTAAGCTAACAAATCCTGAGCTTTGGTGTTAGTTTCATAGGAATTAGCCACGTCTTGTGTCAATGTGGCTGACATACAAGCAGGGCATTTTCTATCAACAAGTGACTCACACGGGACAGTGCAACTGCAGTCCCATTATCAGACCCCTCTTGTACTGGAAGCGAAACAGGAGACCAACCAACTTCAATGTAGCTTTGCGCCATTTGTCGAGTGCCATCATAACAGCCAGAAACTCCTTCTCATATGTTGAGAGTTTCTAATTGAGCACCCCAAGAGCATCTGTCTCGATGGAGAAAGGTTTGTCAAAATTGGGTAGAGCCAGTATTGGTGTATTCATCATAGCTTCTTTGAGTTGCTCAAATGATGTTTGTGCCTGCGAAGACCAAGCAAAACCTTTCTTTGTAAGCAATTGTGTGAATCGCTTCGCAATGATCGCATAGCGGGGCACACACTTCCGGCAATAGCCGGTAAGGCCCAAAAATCCATGCAATTCAGTGGCAGAACTGGCCAAGCACACATGGCCTATGTCTTCTCGCCATCCGTGGCCACCCCATTGCATGAAGTGACATGGCCAACATACTCGATTTTGTCTTGCACAAACGAGCAGATGGAAGCTTTAGCAAACAATTGATGTTTCTGGAGCAAAGCCAAAACTTGGCGAAGATGGTCCTGATGCTCCCGCAGGGTTGCACTATACACAAGTATGTCATCAATAAAAAAAATGACAAACTTACGGGTAAATTCTGTGAAGATCGTGTTCATCAAGCACTAGAATGTCGCTGGCGCATTGGTAAGGACGAATGGCATCACTCGGAAGTGGAAGTGTCTGTGATGCGTCTTAAACATAATCTTCTCCTTGTCTTCTTCCCGCATACGAATCTAATGTTATCCCGTGTGCAAATGTAGTTTGGAGAAGAAGGCGGCGCCGACCAATTCATCCAGGAGCTCATCAACTATTGGAAGAGGGAATTTATTCTTGATTGTAGCCAAATTGAGGCGGCGGTAGTCAATGCAAAACTTCCAGCTGCCGTATTTCTGCCGCACCAGCAGCATCGGAGTAGTAGGGACTCATGTTGTGCACAATCACGCCAGTTCACAACATGTCATGAAATTGGCGCTTGATTTCATCCTTTTGCATCGGTGAGTACCGGTATGGTTTGTTGTTAGGTGGTACTAAACCTTTTTCCAAAGTGATAGCATGATCGTACTGACGGTGTGGTGGAAAACCATGTAGTTCATAGAAGACCAGAACAGTCACGAGCCCGTGCCAACAACGTGGTGTCTCTCTGGCGATTGTTCACTCCTGGTGGAAGATGAATTAGGGAGAGACTCGAGGTCATCAAATCTAGGACACTCCTTGATGTCTACACACTTCTATTCTTGTAGACAGTTGTTGGGCCTCCAAGTGCAGAGGTTTGTAGAATAGCAGCAAGTTTTCCCTTAAGTGGATCACCCAAGGTTTACCGAACTCAGGGAGGAAGTGGTCAAAGGTATTCCCTCTCAAGCAACCCTGCAATCAAGATACAAGAAGTATCTTGTGTCCCCAACACACCCAATACACTTGCAAGGTGTATAGGTGCACTAGTTCGGTGAAGAGATAGTGAAATACAAGTGGTATGAATAATTATAAGTGGTAACGGTGCTAGAAAATAGCTTGATGGCGTGGAAGAGACTAAAGTAAAACTGAAATAAAGGTGGAAGCAAGCAAACATGTAACAGATCTAATTGCAAATGGTGTTTCAATGCTTAGAAACAAGGCCTAGGGATCATACTTTCACTAGTGAACACTCTCATATAAATATATTCTCTTTATGATACTACTCTTAACTACTCTCCGATTGAACACTCTAATCGATGGTAGGGCTATAACAGCACACCTCAAAGTAAGCCTTTCCCATCTAGATAACCCCACACTGTCACCTTGAGCACTAGATGGTTCCAACAAACACCACAATTTCATAAAGACATCCAACTCCAAATATAACTCATACAAGTGTTTTTAATCTCCAGCCTAAGTGCCACCATGGTGTGCTTGCTGTCACTTTCACACACATGGGGACGATACATTGCAAATGTATCTATAATTTTTGATGTTCCATGCTTGGTTTTATCTACTTTCTTGTGTTTTGTCCACACTTTGGAGTACTTTTCATATGATTTCTTGGACTAACCTATTAGCAAGAGCCATGGTGCCAGCTACCTATTTTCTACTGTTTTTGGTTCCAGGAAAGTCAGAAAATGAATATTCTCGGAATTGGATGGGACAAAAGCCAAAGTGCCTATTTTTTCGGAAGACATCTGATGCCAGAATATGAGACGGAGAAGGGTTGGGGGCCGGCCACACCACCTGGCCACGCGGCCAGGCCTGGCCCGCGCCAGGGGGTGGTCTGGCCGACCCCAGCACCCTCTCGGCCTCTCCTTCTGCCTATATATTTCCCTTGTTACGAAAACCCTAAGTACCCGATCAAAAATCCACTAAAGAGTCTATAGCCACCGTCGTCTCTGTCCCTAGATCGGGAGGGATCTAAAACTCTTCCCGGCACCCTGCCGGAGAGGGGAATTCACCCTGGAGGCCTTCTTCATCATCATGCAAGCCTCCGGTGTAATGTGTGACTAGTTCATCTCTGGACTACGGGTCCATGTAGTAGCTAGATGGCTGGTTCTCCTCCTTTGTGCTTTCACGTCTAGATCTTGTGAGCTCCGTTCATGATCAACATCATCTATTTGTAATTCTGCATGTTGTGTTTGCGAGGATCCGATGGATATTGAGATGCTATTTAAGATTGATTATTGATTCTATCATGTCTTTGTTATTTGTGATCTTGCATGCTTTCTGTTGTTAGTAGCTATCTTGGCCAAGTAGATGCTAGCAACTCCAAGAGTTAGTATTTATGCTCGATAGTGGGTTCATGCCTCTAGTAATCTGTAGAAGTGACAGAAATCTCTAAGGTACTAGATGTGTTGTTGCTACTAGGGAGAAAACAACAATCCTTTGTTCATAGAACAATCGTATTGTTTACTTTACACACAATTCGTAAAGAAATAATATGTTGCTTGCAACTTAATACTGGAGGGGGTTCGGATGATAACCTAAAGGTGGATTATTAGTCATAGATGCAGTTGGATGGCGGTCTATGTATAATGTTGTAATGCCCAATCAAGTTCCAAAGGAGTCAAGATGATTAGTATATGCATGTATTTCTTTCTCGATGTTTGTCAATTGCCCCGTTGTAATTTGTTCACCCAGCATGTTATCTATCTTAAGGAGAGCCACCTCTAGTGAACTATGGACCCCAGTCCTTTCTTTTACATACAATCTACACACTGTTTACTGCTTTGTGTTTACTTTCTGCAAACTATTACTTCCTTCCATTCGATACGTTTAATCCTTTGTTTTCAACAAAACCGGTGAGATTGACAACCTCATCGTAAGTTGGGGGCAAAGTTCTATGGTTGTGTTGTGCAGGTCTCCACGTTGCTACTAGCACCGGTAGTGCGCCCTGCCAACGCTCAGCTAGAAACACCTTTGGTTTGTTTCCTTGCTCCTACTGGTTCGATTAAACCTTGGTTTCATAACTAAGGGCAACTTATTGCTGTGCTCATCATACCTTCCTCATGGGGTTCCCCAACGAGCTCCACATCAACACCGAGCCATCAAGTATTTTTCTGGCGCCGTTGCCGGGGAGTCAATGACATCTTCACAAGGGGATTCCCTCATAACCAATCTATTTACTTTGTATTTTTGTTTTGCTTAGTTTCCTTTTGTTTTGTTTGCTTGTTTCTTTATCAAAAACTCACAAAAAAATTAGTTTTTGCAAGTTTGCTTTCTTTATTGAAAACACACAAAAAAAGTTCCTATCTTAAGTTGCCATTATATCTAGCCTAGCTCCAATTACTATGTCACCTGAGGAAATGATTTTCACTTTTAAACCAGGAATTGAGGAGAGCTTCAAGGAAGCTTGGTCTAGAATCTCTGATCTACATGAAAAAACTGAGCCTAAAATGACTCAAAGCTTGTTCCTTAACAGTTTTTACCTTGGAATTGCTCTTTGCTATAGATATTTGGTTCTAATGCTTCTTCATTCGAGAACACTTGATTTTTCTTGCTTCTTATGCCTAACTTAAAGGCGTTAAAGAAAAGTACTTATTGGGAGATAACCTAAAAGTAATAACCGCTCCTTATCCTTTTTATTTGCTTTTTGTTCCAAGAGTAACCTCTAATGAGAGAAGTAATGATTGGGAAAGTTGTTGTCCCGAAACAGATTTATGTGCTTCACCATAAAACTTCGTATAAAATCTCTGTATGTCCTTTTGAGGCATGAATTTTTGTGCTTCAGCCCCAGGTTGTTATCTGACTTTAGTTAGTTCAACACTTTTTGATTTGAGCAACAGAAGGTCTTAGAAAAAATTCGTCTTTACCTGCTGGTCTATTTTGACAGATTTCTGCCATTTTCTGCATTTGCTTCTTGTTGGTTCCTTTTTGAGTTCTTTTGCGGAATTGAGCTTTTTGAGGGAAGTGCTTCAGTAGCTAGTGTTTTAATGGAAGTTTATTGGTGTTAGAACTGAACCTTAAGACTTATTATCTTGAGTGCACTAATGTTGCTAATATAAATTGTGTGAAGTTTTGTATGAAGGAAAAATTTCAGGTGTATGGAAGGAATGAGTAATGAGATGAAGGATGGACTAAAGCTCAAGCTTGGGGATGCGACGCATGTCACCCCACGAAATATCCAAGAAGTACAAGCGTCAAAGCTTGGGGATGCCCAAGGCATCCCCTTCTTCACCAATAAAAATCCCAGGTTTCTTCCAAACGCTTCATTTTTATTGGTTCATGCATAGTTGTGTTGTTCTTGGAGAATCTTCTTTTTCGTTTTCGTTTTTTTTTTCGTTTGCTTTGTTTTCTTAGTTTGCTGAATAAATTGGTTGGACCCCTCTTTCATACATTGGTTTTCAAATAGTTTGGTTTGGTTTGGAAAAGAGTAGGAAAGTTCATGCTTAAGTGGTAAAAAGAGCTTGTTTTTAACTGTGGCCAATGCATTGTCATGCGATGCTTGATATTGTTTTGGCTTTATGCTTAGTATTATTTTCTGTAGCATGACTTGTTATAAACAATTGAGATTGCTTAATGTGCCTTGGATGAATCATGCGTTGTTTTAGCATATTAAAGCATAGTATAGTGGTATTCTCCTTTGATGTTTTATTTGGGTTGACTTGGCACATTCTCACACCATGTTATGACTATCCAAAGTCACCATAGCCTTTATGATCCTTTAGTTTTCAACTTGTAGTATCACTTTATGCTTTGATCAATGATGTTTTGTCGCTCTGCATGATTATGGCCATTATTGCTCTCTTAGTTTGTTGCTCCCAGTCTTTTGCTAGCTTCCACAACCAAGTATGAGTTGCACTCATGCATCCAACTCGCTAAACCAAGTTATTCCAAAGAGTCCACCATACCTACCTACTAGCTTATTCTATTCCAAGCATATTCATGTTTTTGTTTACCTTCCAAATTAAACTTGTTATGAGAAAACTAGTTATTAAATCTCTCACGAACTTGATGGCACACTTTAATTTCTGCATTTAATAAACTTGAACCATTGGGTCCTTCTTTGTTGCGTATATGCTTGCGCTTTATAAGTTGATATTAGCAGAACCATGTATAATGGGGAACGCTTTCAACATTGCACTTGTACTTTGTACCTCGTTGATATCATGTTATTTTGCGTATGGATCCCTACGGTGTGAAATAAAAGTGGAACTTGTAAGATCATGGAGTTTGTATCTGCATTAGAGAAATGCCTGGGCTGCTAGCTTAAGCCATACCTAATCATGGTGGAAACTTGCAGCATCACCATAATGAGCACTCTATGAAGCATCCTCAATAAAAACCTATGCAAATACCAAATAAAAAGATCGTTGTGATGCTCATTGTCTGCTTGCCTTGTCATTTTGATTATGGGATAGCTCCTGTATCATGTGAAAGGGGTACCCCGTTGGCGGTTCTTTATGATACACATGTACTTACAATGACAAGAGTTTACTTGTGACTAAAGTTGAGTAGCATGAGGTTCGGTCTTCATAAGTAAGGGGCATGAGATTTCGGTTTATAACTTGTCAAGCATATCCTCTTAGTTGTGTCACTTTAACCTTAATCACCTTAAAGATGCTTATGATAGGGGCAATGAGAGCTGAAAGCTATAAGTACCATAATTTTTGGAAGCTCTTTATGAGACTTGAATCCCTACTTACTTCTATGAAGGCCTTTCTTCCACCATTATATTGAGTCTCCACTTTCTATCTGTATGCACCTACTTTGAGAGCATAGTGGCCATTCTTAGTTCTATGTGCATTGCCCCAAGACTTGTTGATTGATGCATAACTTGATATTTCTTGTTTTAAACTATTTCTATCTAGTCACTCTTATGAACTTTGAAGGTGTCCTATGAATTTATATTTGCTACTCTATGAGGGACAAGCTGAATACTATTATGGTATGTTTTCTTTATGTGAAACAAACAAACATCTTGCAAAGCATTGTTATTCATGAATCTTTTGTTTGTGCCTTTTCATGTTACATCATAGTTTCTTTGTCTTATTGCTAGAACTTTGTCTTTCATGTTATGATTGAAGTACTATGATCCCAGCTTTGAATGTTTTACAAATAATTTGATCAAGTCTTTGATGGTGCATGTCACCTCAAAAATTATGCTTTCTTTTTATCACTTACCTACTCGAGGACGGGCAGGAGTTAAGCTTGGGGATGTTGATACATTGCAAATGTATCTATAATTTTTGATGTTCCATGCTTGGTTTTATCTACTTTCTTGTATTTTGTCCACACTTCGGAGTACTTTTCATATGATTTATTGGACTAACCTATTAACAAGAGCCATAGTGCCAGCTGCCTGTTTTCTGCTGTTTTTGGTTCTAGGAAAGTCAGAAAATGAATATTTTCGGAATAGGACGGGACAAAAGCCAAAATCCGGGTGTGGTCCGACCTAATCTAGGGACCAGTAAGACCCCTATTGCGCTGGTTCAGGTTTTGGGGGAGAACGGTACTGCAGAGGTGGCGCAACAACAGATTGCTAGGAGATGCCAGGTCAAATCCCAGTGGAAGTGGGAGGCACTGAAGCATGGGACCAATTATTTTCTTGTTAGTTTTCCTTCTTTCGAGGACGTTGACAGGGTGGACGGGAGTCAGTTTTCTATGCCACTTGGCAAGACTCAGTTGATGGTTTCTGCCTATATGATTCAGGAGGTGCCTCATAAGTGTGAACTGCATCAGGTTTGGCTGCATGTGGAGGGGGTCCCTCACTCTCTGTTAACTTTTCTGGGTTTGTGGGTAGTCGGGTCCCTTCTAGGTAGCCCTCTGGACGTGGATTTGTTGTCCCTCGGATGGAGGGGCCTGGTTCATATTTTGGCTGGTATGTTTGACATCTCCGTCTTTCAGAAGAAGGATGCACTAGGATCATATCTTACTTCTGATGATGTGGTATTGCTGAAGGGCTATGAGTTACGTTTTCGGTTGGAGCCAGCTGGTTTTGTTCCGGAGAGTGATTTCTCGTTGTATCTTTGGAGGAAGGGTCCTGATGGGTCTAGGGATGATGGTACTGGGTCGAGTGGTGATGATGTGATGGATACCTCTAAGGCGGCTCCTACGCCACCTGCAGGTGGGACTTCGGCTGGGCAGTCATCTGGACAGGGTGCTTCTACACGAACCTTTTCGCGTCAGACTTTTGTGCAGATGTATGTTGTCACCCCCTTAAATGTCTCTCCGACCACGCTGCAAGGAAAGGAGTTGCTAGATGCCCTCCCGCTTGATTCACCTCTTCGTGGGGTTTCGCCCAAGGGGACCATGCCGCGGGTCACTGATGACCCACAAGTATAGGGGGTGTATCGCACTATTTTCGATAAGTAAGAGTGTCGAACCCAACGAGGAGCAGAAGGTGCTGGCTAGTGGTATGGATCAGGAATTCTCTACAAATACTTAGCAAACGGATTTTTTAGGGGTTTTCGATAAAGAAAGTAAACAAAGTACGAGTAAATAAAATACAGTAGGAATAAATGCAGCAAGTGGCCCAATCCTTTATGTAGCAAAGGACAAGCCGGTTGTATTACTTAAGATGACCAAACGTTCTCGAGGACACATGGGAAGACTGTCAAGTGATTTCGCTTCATATAGTTGATTAATCTTCTCTAGCTTGCTAAGTGTTGTGTGGGTGAACCTGTGCTAATGTACCGCCCCATCCAAGACTAATACATACTTGTGACTATACCCCTTGCAAACATCCGTAAGTACAAGAAAATAATTAAGGTATAAACCTAACCACAGCTTTAAACTCTAAGACCCTTACGTCCCTTGTGCAATGGTTTCCTAACAGGGGTTCAGGTTTCTGTCACTCCGGCAACCCCTACGATTTGTAGCCAAATACACAATGCATTCCCCTAGTCCCATATAGGTGAAGTGTCATGTAGTCGATGTTCACATGACACCACTAGAAGAAGTACACCACAACTAAAATAACAATCTATTGAATCTTTCTCAACACAACTCCACTACTAACAACAAGACTTCTCCCATGTCCTAGAGAACAAAACAAACTACTCACAAGACATCATATGGATCATGATCAGAGATGGAATAATGATGTATAACAATCTGAACATAAATAATAATTCAATGGTTCACTCAATAGCATCAACTACAAAGAGTAATCAACACTGGGAAAGTTTCCCCTATGAACTAATGCAAGATACAACTCAATTGTTATAGCAATATGGAGATGGTGATGAGGGTGCTGATGGTGATGATGGTGGTGATGATGATGTGATGATCCCGATGAAGTCCAGCTTGATGGTGGTGTTGATGGCGATGATCTCCCTTCTCCGGGAAGGAATTCCCCCGGCAGAAATCTGTCTGCCGGAGAGATCTTTCTCTCTCGGTGTTTTCCGCCCCGCAGAGGCGGCGGATCTTTCTGTGGTCGCTCTCCGAGTCTTAGGGTTTCGGGAGGATGATATACGCCAGAGGGGAGAGGCTGGAGTGGGCCAAGGTCGCCACACCACCTCCTGGTGCGGCCTAGGGCTGCCCGCGCCGGGGGTTGGTGTGGGCCCCCTGTGGCCCATCTCCACTCCGTCTTCTGGCATCCTTAGTCTTCTGGAAAAATAGGATTTTCCGTATATTTTCCCGGATTTTCTGATCTTCGCGAATTTTTCCTCCAAACAGCACCTTTTCCATCAGAATCCTGAGTGCAACGGTCGATGCTCCGAAAGTCATCAACCATGCAAAAACAGATGAAATAACATAAGTATCACCTCTCAATACGAAATATATCAATGAATAATAGTGAATTCAGACATAGAATAGAGATGCAAAATCGACGTATCAACTCCCCCCAAGCTTAGACTTCGCTTGTCCCCAAGCGAAACTAAGCTCAATAAACATGGCCTCAGGTTTATGGAGTGAAGAGTCGATACAAGAATACGGATAAGAAGCATCACATTCAACAAAAGCATAGATCATAATAGAAGACAACTCACTATTATATAACTCAACTTGTAATGAGTAAAGGAAACCCAATAAAGATACATAAAGTGAATCATAATTGGTAATGGAAAACTTAGCTCTTGGTCGAAGAATAGTTGATAATTTGCTAGAGTTCACAAATAGCTGGTTTTCAATGAAAGCTTTCAAAGTAGTAAACATCAAGATAGGAGCAATGTGCAAAACAAGGAACATAAGACATGATTGAATAAATCATCATATGAATGAATGAAACACATCAACTCAAAATACTTGCTGAGATAGAGAGGAATAGGTTTACTGACTCAACTACAAAGTAAAAGAAAGGCCCTTCGCAGAGGGAAGCAGGGATTGCAAGTCTCATCAAGAGCTCCCAAAATTTATGATACTTACTAGCTTTTAGGTCTCATTACCCCCATCATAGGCATCTTTAGGTGATTAAGGTTAAAGTGATCAAATATTAGGATATGCATTGACAAGTTTTAAGTTGAGAATCTCATGTCCCTTGAATACGAGGGCCGCTCCTCATGCTACTCAAGTTTAGTCACTGGTAAGTTCTTGTCATCATAAGCATATGTGTATCATAGAGAACCGCCAACGGGGTACCCCTTGCCCGATGATACGGAAGAATCCCCATATCAAAATGACAAGGCAAGCAGACAACAAGCATCTCAGCATTCTTCTTATTTAGCATGGGAATATGGTGCTTTTTTCTCTCTTTCCTCTTTTCATAATATCTCTTTTTTTCTTTTCTCTTTTTCTCAATCTCAGTCTCTTTTTTTTGTAAGAAGAATGCTTCATAGATACTCGTTATGGTTACGCTGCAAGTTTCCACCATGTCAGCATGGATTAGACCAGCGGCCCAGGCGTTTCTCTAACACACATGCATAACTCCATGGACTTACAAGCTCCCCTTTCATTTCACACCAACAACATCCATAGACAAAAGAACATGATATCAACTAGGTACAAAGTACCAGTGCAATGTTGAAAGCGTTCCCCATGACAGCATAGTTCTTCTAATTCACAACTTACAAAGCACAAGCATATACGCAACATAGGTGAGCAAAATGGTTCAAGTTTATTAAGTGCAAGAAAATAAAGTGTGCCATCAAGTTCGTGAGAGCTTTAATCACTAATTTTCACATAACAAGTTTAATTTGGGAGGTAGATAAAACAAGAATTTACTTGGAATAGCAATAATGCTACTAGGTAGGTATGGTGGACACAAATGGCAAAGGTTTTGGTTTAAAGGAGTGGATGCACGAGAAGAATTCCCTCTGAGTACAGTTTTTTGGCTAGCAAGGCTGGGTAGCAAGTACAAGAGTTGAAGGAAACAAACAAACATACAAATGATAAAGACAAACATGCAATCTTCCTCGGAAGCACAAAAGATCTTAACTAGAGAATACTATACTTATGAGCAAATCAAGAAAGAAAGATGATGAATTTTTTTTCTCTAGAGTACTTCTATCTTTTTCATTCTACTCTGAAAAAATAGTGTTGCTACTGACCGAGACAGGTTTACCAAAACCAACTAAATTAATTCAATGATCCCAAAGTGATACCAATACTAACAACAAGATCAATCATATAACCACGAATTGAAAACTAATATAAGCTATGCAAAAAGAGTAAATGATAGAACTTCTCATTAATATTCCATAACGGCAACTCACACCAAGGGATACATATCTAACGAGAGAGGGGACACTTCCATAATGCAAACCATACTACATAATAACTCCACTATTCATGATATGACTCTACTAATAAGGTAGAAAGATAGAAGATAGTGATATGATACCGCGGCACTCCTCCAAGCTTGGAACAAACTAAGGGGATGCCAAACCTGATGACGAATTACTCCTTTGGTGGTGGTGGTATCCTCTTGATGAGATCTATGATCAATTTCCCCAAGTCCTCAATCTCGAAGGTGAGAGTACGAATCAACTCTGAGTTGTGCTCAGTACGGCTCATAACCATTTCAGTTTGTGGATCCTAGCTCTTGTAATTATTTTTCCATTCTTCCCTCTTGGAGTCTTCTTTTCCTGCATGGTTATGGATACAGGTATGGAAGGGATTCTTGGTGTGTGGAGGAAGTGACCGTGGAGCCAAACTGTGACGGGGAGCTTTCCCCCAGTCTGCATCCGTGCCATCCTTCTAACCCTGGCAGGTTTCGTCACCACTCCAATGCTTGCAATGGTAGTGTCGGTGTGCTTTGCCTCCTCTTCATCTTCACTCTTGATCTCCTTCTCCTTCCCGGGGTATTGGATGTCTTCCTCCATAGGCTCCTTCCCTTTATCCTTGGCGGACACCATTGTGCTTCTAGGCTTTCAAAGAGTATGTCCTGGCAGAAATAGATCGAAACAAAAACACGAAAAAAACACGATATACGAACCTCGGGGGCTCCGGGGGGTTATATATTACGAAGTTTCATATCAAAAGGAAGGTACTGGGAGAATACGAGTCGGAGGTGGAGTCCGGGGTGGACTCACCACCTGGTGGCGTGGCCAGGGGTGGGCCCGCGCCATAGGGTGGTGTGGGCCACCCTGGCTCCGGTTCCGTCCCTTTTTCGCTTCGTAACTTTCCTTATCGACTGAAAACTGCAAAAATATAGTTGTATTGTATTTTTGCGGAACTTTTCTTACCAGAATGGTTACCTATTTGAAAACAGACTCTGCAGGTCTCTGAATTTGGTCCTCGATGAATTTCTCCGGAGTTATAACTTGAAAGGCATCAACATCTTCATTGTAAGAATCTCCAGCAATATAGTGTTTGAGTCGTTGTCCATTCACTACTTGTGTAGTATTATCTTTTAGAGAAGAAATTTTTATTGCTCTTGAACGGTATACTTCTTCAATGATGAAAGGTCCTTCCATTTTGATAGTAGCTTTCCTGCAAAAAATCTGAGACGAGACCTATACAATAGAACTTTCTCACCAACATGAAATTCTCTCTTAAGTATTCGCTTGTCATGCCATCTTTTGACTTTTTCCTTAAAGAGCTTAGCGTTTTCATAGGCCTCACTCCTCCATTCATCTAAAGAACTTAAGTCAAATAATCTTTTCTCACCAGCGAGCTTACAATCTCTATTTAGTTCTTTAACGGCCCAGTAAGCTTTGTGTTCTAATTCTAAGGGTAGGTGACAAGCTTTCCCATAAACCATTTTATAAGGAGACATTCCCATAGGATTTTTGTAAGCAGTTCTATAAGCCCATAAAGCATCATTCAACTTCTTGGCCCAGTTTTTTCTAGACCTATTAACTATCTTTTGCAAGATAGATTTAATTTCTCTATTTGATAACTCTATTTGCCCGCTAGTTTGGGGGTGATAAGCTGAAGCAATTCTATGATTAACATCATATTTAGCAAGGGTCTTCCTAAAACCACCATGAATGAAATGAGAACCCCCATCAGTCATGAGATACCTAGGCACCCCAAACCTAGGAAAGATAGCATCCTTAAGCATTTTTAGAGAAGTCTCCCCGCCAGCACTCTTTGTAGCAATGGCTTCTACCCACTTAGTAACATAATCAACGGCAACAAGAATATGAGTGTAACCTTTCGAAGGAGGGAAAGGACCCATAAAGTTGAATCCCCAACAATCAAAAGGTTCAATAACTAGAGAGTAGTTCATAGGCTTTTCATTGCCTCTAGAAATATTACCAACACGCTGACATTCATCACAAGATAAAACAAATTTTCTTGCATCTTTAAAAATGGTAGGCAGTAGAAACCTGATTGTAGCACCTTTTGTGCAGTTCTATCTCCTGCATGATGTCCTCCATAAGAACTACCATGACATTTACGCAATATCTCCTTTTGTTCATATTCTGGAACACATCTTTGCATTATACCATCCACTCCTTCTTTGTATAAGTGTGGGTCATCCCAAAAATAAGGCCTCAAATCAAAGAAGAACTTTCTTCTTTGCTGAGCTGTAAAAGTTGGAGGCAAATACTTGGAGACAATAAAGTTAGCATAATCAGCGTACCAAGGGCTCCCTCGCGAGCTCACCCCTACTGCAGCTAACTGCTCATTTGGGAAACTATCATTAACAGGCATAGGGTCAAAAGAGATGTTTTCCAAATGAGATAAATTATCAGCTACAGGGTTTTTAGCACCTTCCTATCTACTATATGTAGATCAAACTCTTGTAAAAGCAGCACCCATCTAATAAGCCTAGGATTAGCGTCCTTCTTCGTCATAAGATATTTAATAGCAGCATGATTAGTATGAATGGTGACTTTTGAGTCTACAATATAGGGCCTAAACTTATCACAGGCAAAAACAACAGCTAGAAATTCCTTTTCAGTAGTAGCATAATTCCTTTGAGCAGCGTCTAGAGTCTTACTAGCATAATGGATAACGTTTAACTTTTTATCAATATGTTTCCCAAGGACAGCCCCTACAGCAAAATCGCTAGCATCACACATTATTTCAAAGGGTAAACTCCAATCAGGTGGTTGAACAATAGGGGCTGTAGTTAAAGCCTTCTTAAGAGTTTCAAAACCTTCCTTACAATCATCATAAAAAACGAAGGGTACATCTTTTTGAAGAAGATTAGTGAGGGGCTTTGATATCCTAGAAAAGTCTTTAATAAACCTCCTATAGAAACCAGCATGACCAAGGATACTACAAATACCTTTGATGTCTCTTGGACATGGCATCTTCTCAATTGCCTCAACCTTAGCTCTATCAACTTCTATGCCTCTTTCAGAAACTTTATGCCCAAGGACAATCCCTTCATTAACCATGAAGTGGCATTTCTCCCAATTAAGAACAAGATTAGTTTCTTCACATCTCTGCAAAACTTTATCAAGGTTGTGCAGACAATTATCAAAAGAAGATCCATAGACAGAAAAGTCATCCATGAACACTTCTACAATTTCCTCACAAAAACCATGAAAGATAGCAGACATGCACCTTTGGAAAGTAGCAGGAGCATTACATAAACCAAAAGGCATACGTCTATAAGCATAAGTTCCATAAGGGCAAGTAAAAGTAGTTTTTTCCTGATCTTGTTGTTTAACAGCAATTTGAGAGAAACCAGAATAACAATCAAGAAAACAAAAATGGGTCTTTTTAGACAACCTTTCCAACATTTGATCAATAAAATGAAGCGGGTAATGATCTTTCTTAGTAACTTTATTGACCTTTCTAAAATCAATGCACATCCTATAGCCTACTACTATTCTTTGAGGAATAAGCTCATCATTATCATTAGGAACAACGGTAATACCTCCTTTTTTGGAACACAATGAACAGGGCTAACGCATTCACTATCAGCAATAGGGTAAATAATACCAGCATCAAGGAGTTTCAATACCTCATTCCTTACCACTTCCTTCATCCTAGGATCTAAACGTCATTGGTGCTCCATTACTGGCTTCGCATCTGGTTCTATGTTGATAGAATGCTGACATATAGTAGGTGAAATCCCTTTTAAATCATCCAGAGTATAGCCCATAGCTCCTCGGTGTTTCCTCAAAACCTCCAATAACCTTTCTTCTTCCTTCCCTGAAAGTTTAGCGCTAACAATAACAGGATATATCTTTTTATCATCAATATAAGCATATTTAAGATCATCAGGGAGAGGTTTTAGATCGAAAATCGGATCATTTTTAGGTGGCATCGTGGTACCCAAGTCTTCTACAGGCAAGTCATGCTTAAGCATCTTAGGTTGATCACGGAGAATCCTGTCAATCTCATTCCTTTCTTCCATGAAGATTTCACTTTCATGATCTTCCATAAATTGCTCCACGGCATTGTTAGGAGCAAGAGAAATAGAAGCAAGTTGTTCAACTCTAAAATCCTCATTATGGGTTTCCTCTTTCTTAAGGTTCTTTAGCAAATTTCAAAAAATTAAACTCATAAGATTCCCCATCAAACTTTGTCAAGATTTTCTCCCTCTTGCAATCAATAATAGCTCCACAAGTACTCAAGAAAGGTCTACCAAAAATGATAGGATAAGTTTTACTAGCAGCTGAACCAAGTACTAGAAAATCAGTAGGGTACTTAATCTTACCACAAAGAACTTCCACGTCTCGTACAATACCAATTGGAGAGATGGTCTCTCTATTAGCAAGGTGAATAACCACATCAATCTCTTCCAACTCGCAAGGACTGATTTCATGCATAATTTCTCTGTAAAGCTCATAAGGAATAGCACTGGAACTTGCACCAATATCACATAAACAATAATAGCAATGATCACCAATTTTAACAGAAAGCACAGGAACACTAGCCTTTTTAGTTCTATTAGTATGTGAAACAATATTAGAAGCATCCTCACAAAACACTATGTGCCCATCTTCTACGCTTTTAGTGACAAGATCTTTCACAATTGCTACCACAGGTTCAATGTTTATTTGTTCATCAGTTTTTACAATTCTCTTTTCACTTTTGGTGATTACATTAGTTATCATAGGATGGTATTTTACCTTTTCGGGGAAGGGAATCTTCTCGATATAAGGTTCGGGTAAGATGGGATATATAATGCTGTACTCAGCACTTCCAATAGGAACATAGTCAACAATATCTTTGTAAGGTGCATGGTATTTATTCCATCCCCTCTTTGGAATTTTGATATAGGAAGCAAAAGCTCTAAAGAAATTCGTAATAACTTGCAAATCAAGGCCATAAACATTACTAATATTTTGAAAGTCACAGTTCCCATGAAAGATTCAATGCATTCATAATCATAATTTATACCTGACTTTCTACCTTTGTCATTCTCCCAAGCTTCAGCATTGTCTTGAATACGATCCAGAAGATCCCATTTAGCTTCTTCTTCCATGCGAGTGAATGATCCAGCACAAGAAGCATCTAATAAATCCTTGTCATGTAGAGGGAGCCTTGCATAAAAGTTATTGATAATAATATTGTTGGGGAGCTCATGAATGGGACATTTGAGCATTAGTAGCTTCAATCTCCCCCAAGCTTGAGCTGTACTCTCTCCATCAAGAGGCCAAAAGTTGTATATTTGATTCTGATCTTTATGAATCGCACTAGGAGGATAAACTTTGAATAAAAGAGAGGCACTATTTCCTCCCATTCCAGAGCTTGACCATTCTTCAGCAGCTTATACCATTCCTCAGCTCTTCCTTTCAGTGATAATGAGAATAACTTCTTCTTAACTTGATATGTAGTAATACCTGCACACTTGAACAACCCGCATAATTCATGTATAAAGAGTAAATGATCACCGGGATGGACAGTTCCATACCCAACATATTAGTTATCCATAACATGATCAATAATTCTTGTAGGTATTTTGAAAGCATCATTCTCAGCAGGTGGTGGATTATCTACTACCTTAGCAGTGGTAGTAGCATTACCAAATAAGAAACTCAGCGAATTATCAATAAGGAAATAAAGCAACTAATAGAAGTAAACAATACTCACAGTAGAAGTTTCCTTTATCAGTTCCACTCTCCAATAGAGCTTCACTCCCCGACAACGGCGCCAGAAAATAGTCTTGATGACCCACAAGTATAGGGGTGTATCGCAGTATTTTCGATAAGTAAGAGTGTCGAACCCAACGAGGAGCAGAAGGTGCTGGCTAGTGGTATGGATCAGGAATTCTCTGCAAATACTTAGCAAACGGATTTTTAGGGGTTTTCGATAAAGCAAGTACACAAAGTACGAGTAAATAAAAGATAGTAGGAATAAATGCAGCAAGTGGCCCAATCCTTTATGCAGCAAAGGACAAGCCGGTTGTATTACTTAAGATGACCAAACGTTCTCGAGAACACATGGGAAGACTGTCAAGTGCTTTCGCTTCATATAGTTGATTAATCTTCTCTAGCTTGCTAAGTGTTGTGTGGGTGTGCTAATGTACCACCCCATCCAAGACTAATACATACTTGTGATTATACCCCTTGCAAACATCCGTAAGTACAAGAAAGTAATTAAGCTAGAAACCTAACCACGGCTTTAAACTCTAAGACCCTTACATCCCTTGTGCAATGGTTTCCTAACGGGGGTTCAGGTTTCTATCACTCCGGCAACCCCTACGATTAGTAGCCAAATACACAATGCATTCCCCTAGGCCCATATAGGTGTAGTGTCATGTAGTCGACGTTCACATGACACCAGTAGAAGAAGTACACCACAACTTAAATAATAATCTATTGAATCTTTCTCAACACAACTCCACTACTAAAAACAAGACTTCTCCCATGTCCTCAAGAACAAAACGAACTACTCACAAGACATCATATGGATCATGATCAAAGATGGAATAATGATGTATAACAATCTGAACATAAACAATAATTCAATGGTTCACTAAATAGCATCAACTACAAAGAGTAATCAACTCCGGGAAAGTTTCCCCTATGAACTAATGCAAGATTCAACTCAATTGTTACAGTAATATGGAGATGGTGATGAGGGTGCTGATGGTGATGATGGTGGTGATGATGATCCTGATGAAGTCCAGCTTGATGGTGGTGTTGATGGCGACGATCTCCCCTCTCCGGGAAGGCATTCCCCCGGCAGAAATCTGTCTGCCGGAGAGATCTTTCTCTCTCGGTGTTTTCCGCCCCGTAGAGGCGACGGAATCTTTCTGTGGTTGCTCTCCCAGTCTTAGGGTTTCGAGAGGATGATATACGCTAGAGGGGAGAGGCTGGAGTGGGCCAAGGTGGCCACACCACCCCCTGGTGTGGCCTAGGGCTGCCCGCGCCAGGGGGTGGTGTGGGCCCCTTGTGGCCCATCTCCACTCCGTCTTCTGGCATCCTTAGTCTTCTGGAAAAATAGGATTTTCCGTATATTTTCCCGGATTTTCTGATCTTCGAAAATTTTGCCTCCAAACAGCACCTTTTCCATCAGAATCCTGACTGCAGCGGTCCATGCTCCGAAAGTCATCAACCACGCAAAAACAGATGAAATAACATAAGTATCACCTCTCAATACGAAATATATCAATGAATAATAGTGAATTCAGACATAGAATAGTGATGCAAAATGGACGTATCAGTCACACATTCGCAGCTTCAGGACGCGTTGCATTTGGCGTGTCGGCCCTCTAGGGATACTCCATCCCCTGCTAGGTCTCGACCAAATGTCCTTGGCAGAACTATTCTGCGTGGGGTCGTGGATTCTTTCTCGGGACCTATTCCCATGGAGGTGTCCCCGGGGACCGATGAAACTATGTTGGCTCCGACCGTGGCTTCGATGCTTTTTCAGGAAGGATCTTCTTTGGCGGGTGATTGTCAGTTGGCGGTGCCGGCTATGGACGTGGAGGGCCTGGCGTCTCGGGTGATCCAGCAGGTGGCCCACAAGACTCCGCGGGATGACGCGCGGTGGCCCAAGAGGGGCTGTTGAGCGGCGTGGGTACGGCCTAGGCAGGGTTGAAGGCCCGCGCTCCCCGGGTGCCTTCGGCAGCCCGACCAGGTGGGGGTGCCCTGGCCTAGGCGGGTTCGGGGTCTCCTTCGCAGGCCATGGACCCGGCGGACCTGAAGGATGAGGACGCCCAGCTCCAGCTAGGGCAGCAGCGTGGTGAACTAACCCAGGAGGGGTCAGGGCATGGCCACAGCATCTAGACCCAGGTGGGGTCGGTTTCACCTGGGAACCCCAGCGCGACGCAGTCTTCGACATGGAGCTGATGCTTTCAGTGCGTCCGCTACAAATGAGGATTCGTTGGGGAAGGCTATGAGGAGGAAGGCGGAAAAGAACCTCGATCATCAGGGTACTAAGGGCTCTTCGAAGTCGTTTCTTTCTTTCTCTACTCCTGTAATTGTTGATAAGCTATCCAATGTTGGTATTAACATGGGTAGATCTATATCTGAAGTTAATGTTTCTAGTTCTATTCTAGGACATATGGAGGTTGACCGTCTAACGGTTACTCCTAAGGTTTCATTGTTGCCTGACTATTTACCAATTGAGGAGGAGGAGTTGCATGCCACAGTAGATGGTCAACTCCTTTCTCACTTAGTTGGTGAAGTGTCAGATGTGGGCTTTGATGAGACGGGGATAGACTCTTTGTATGAGCTTAAAGCCTTAGGTCGGAAATCAAAGAGCCAGAAGGCTCGAAAGAGACCCCGTGTATCCAAACAACCTATTGTTTCTCAATGAATGGCATGTTTTCAAATAGCAGAGGTCTTCGTGACTTGGCTAAGAATTTGTTTTTTGCCGATTGTATGAGACATCATCGTTTGGATTTTCTAGGTATTTCTAAGGCGTGTAGAAGAGATTACTCACAAGCTTTACTCAATCACCTTTCTGGTGGAGTGGACTTTACGTGGGTATCTCGTCCACCCCATGGTCGTTCCGGGGGAATTCTGTTAGGCGTAGGAGATGAAACCATGGAAGTCTTAGCTAGTTCGGTCGGAGATTTTTTCATAAAACTCCACATCCGCAACAAGGCTGATAATTTCACATGGTATCTAGTCGCCGTATATGGAGCTGCCCAGGAAGTTTTTAAGGCTGATTTTTTG
Source organism: Avena eriantha (assembly GCA_910589775.1). Classification (NCBI taxonomy): domain Eukaryota; kingdom Viridiplantae; phylum Streptophyta; class Magnoliopsida; order Poales; family Poaceae; genus Avena; species Avena eriantha. The sequence continues at coordinate 34,753,397 of OU342746.1, read as the reverse complement.
CGTGAGCTGGTAAATTTTGCAAAGGACAATCTGTACCCTATTCTTATAGGTGAGGATTTTAATTTGATGAGATTCCCTCATGAGAAAAGTCATGGCAGATTTGACGATCATTGGCCCTTCATGTTTAACACTGTTATTGATAGCTTGGACCTGCGAGAGGTTACAATGCTAGGAAGACAATTTACTTGGGCTAATAGTCTTCCGGAGCCGACATACGAAAAACTTGATAGGGTACTTATGGATACTGAATGGGATGAGAAGTATCCCATGGTAACTATAAGGGCTCTAGAACTTATTGAGGCTTTGTCAGATCATGCCCCTTTACTTTTAACTATTGGGTCACCGCCACGAAATCACAGGCATGAGTTCAAATTTGAACTAGGCTGGTTGATTCGTGACGGGTTTTTTTGAGATGGTTAAGGCAATTTGGATAAAAGCGCTTGGTGGTCATACACCCATACAACGATGGAATAAAAAAATTCCTTCGTGGATGGGCTAGACATACTAGTGGAATCCTTAAAAAGGAGAAAATTCACCTTTCCTCTATAATTGATGACCTTGAGGCCTTTGCATAAGGTAGGCCGTTATCTACATAGGAGATTGAGCTCAAAAGCCAATCAAATGCAGAGATGGCCCGACTATTGCGTGAGGAGGAACTCAAATGGTACCAACGCTCCAAAGTGAAATTTATTCTGGAGGGAGATGTCAACACAATATATTTCCATGCTATTGCCAATGGCAAGCATAAGAAAAAATGTATCCATTCTCTCAACCAAGATGAAGGTATCATTGAGGGACAAGAAAAACTTAAGTCGTATATTACTAGTTATTATAAATCTTTGTTTGGGCCACCAACAGAGAACTCTTTTACTCTGGATGAGTCTCAAACAACGGATATTCCGCAGGTGTCTATTGAGGAAAATAACTTTCTAACCGCCCCTTATACGGAGGAAGAGGTAAAGAAAGCAGTTTTCTAGATGGAACATAACAAAGCACCAGGTCCAGATGGTTTCCCAGCAGAATTTTACCAAAAATTCTAGGAGATCATTAAAGTGGACTTAATGGCTTTGTTTGGTTTATGCATGTTGGGCAACTTGATCCTTTTAGACTAAACTTTGGCAATATAATTCTACTGCCGAAGGTTAATAATGCAAAGCGTATACAGCAGTATCGTCCTATCTACCTTCTTAACATTAGCTTTAAGATTTTCACAAAATCTGCCACAATTAGATTAAATTCAGTTGCTGACCATGTTGTCCGGCCTTCTCAAACTGCTTTCATGCAAGGAAGAAACATCTTAGATTGTGTGGTAATCCTACACGAAACAATCCACGAACTACACTCCAAAAAACAAAACGAGGTGCGTTCAAGATTGATTTTGAGAAGGCTTACGATAAAGTTAATTGGTCTTTCCTCCAGCAAATACTCAGAATGAAAGGTTTTTCGAATGAGTGGTGCGCTCTCATGCAATATTTTGTGTCTGGTGGTAGCGTTGCCATAAAAGTTAATGAGGACACTAGCAAATACTTCCAGACTAAGAAAGGTTTGAGGCAAGGGGATCCACTATCACCGATACTATTTAACATAGTGGCGGATATGCTGGCTATCCTTATTGAGAGCGCAAAAGCTGAGTGCCAAATTGAAGGACTAGTCCCACATCTTGTTGATGGAGGACTGTCTATCCTTCAATATGTGGATGATACAATCCTATTTATGGAACATGATATAGAGAAAGCTAAGAACCTAAAGTTAATACTATCAGCTTTCGAGCAACTCTCTGGATTGAAAATTAATTTCCATAAGAGTGATTTGTATTGTTTTAGCGAGGCCCAAAGCGAGGCACACCTGTATGCTGAACTTTTCGGCTGTGAACAGGGGCAATTTCCAATCAACTATTTGGGTACTCCGATACACTATCGGCGTCTCACTATTGCCGAATGGAAACTCGTTGAGGAAAGACTCCAAAAATGTCTTAATAGTTGGAAAGGTAAGTTACTATCCCTCGGATGAATACTAGTACTCATAAACTCAGTACTCACCAATATGGTACTGTATATGATCTCGTTTTTCCAACTCCCAAAAGGGGTCTTGAATAAAGTGGATTATTTCCGATCAAGATTCTTTTGGCAAGGGGATAGTGAAAGGAAAAAGTATCGACTGACCAAATGGAATGTGGTTTGCCGACCAAAAGAATACAGTGGACTTGGTATTCATGACCTTCAAGTCAAAAATACCGCCCTCTTAGGTAAATGGTTGTTTAAGCTACTTAATGAAGAGGGAGTCTGGCAAACTATAATCTGGAGAAAATATGTTGGATCCAAAGCTGTGTCTCAATTGGTATGGAAACCTGGTGATTCACATTTTTGGGCTGGACTTATGGCGTCTAAGAAACTTTTTTTTTGATTTGGTGCGTTTAATATTAAGGATGGATCTCAAATTAGATTATGGGAAGATAAATGGCTTGGTCATAATTCTCTCCGAGAACAATACCCAGCTCTATATTCGATTGTTAGACACAAAGGGGACACCCTTTCCATAGTTATTGAAACTACTCCTCCTAATGTATCTTTCAGAAGAAGTCTCATTGGTCCTAGACTAGTATCATGGTGTAGACGAGCTCAGATGGAAACTACATGAGAGCGGTAATTTCTATGTGGACTCGATGTACAGAGCTTTGATTCAACCTAATATTTCAATCGATGATAATAGTAAAATTTGGAAGATGAAAATCCCCTTCAAAACAAAGATATTTGCTTGGTATCTGCGTCAAGTGGTAATTCTTACCAAAGACAATCTTGTTAAGTGGAGTTGGCATGGAAGTAAACAATGTGTGTTTTGTCATCATGACGAGACGATAAAATATTTGTTTTCCCAATGCAAATTTGCTCGTCATATATGGTCAATCATCCAAGTTACCTCTGATTTATCTCCCCCATGATCGGTGGCTAATGTATATGGTAACTGGCTACATGGGATTGATGATAAATATAGGATCTTGTTTAGGGTGGGAGAGCTTGTCATTATTTGGTCGCTTTGGCTATGTAGAAATGACAAGATTTTTAACTCTAATGTGTCTTCAACGTTGCAGGTTATCCATCGTGCTACGGCTATTCTCCGGTCCTGGACTATTCTCTAGCGGTTCATGATGGGGATATGCCGGATGGGGTATGCCCACCAGGACGTTCCGATTGGGCCAAAGGTCTTGCGAGTGGGCTTGCAAGACGGCGACTGGAATGCGACTAAGGAGAAGGCCTGGCGACTAGAATGCGACTAAGGAGAAGGCCTGGAGACTGGAGACTGGAGGCCCAACAGCATATTCAAAGCCCAGTCAGATAGGTCAAATCCTCCGAATCCATATTCTATTCGGTTGTAAACTATAAACCCTAGCGAGGTGCCCCATATATAAACCTCCCTAGGGTATCCAGAGGACTTACGTTCCATCATACACCCCTTCAAGCGACTCGCTGCTTAGACGCCGAGCTCGCCACCCCAGTAACTCGCTCTCCATCAATCCAATATAGCAGGAGTAGGTCTTTACACTCCGGGGGCCAAACCTGGGTAAACCATGTGCATCCGCCCCCATCTCGCACCACAGATGGCCACCAACTCTCGCCCCCGTTTCAATCAATCACTGCCAGTAGCAGCGACTGTCGTGGCCATTTCCACGACAGTGGCGCCCACCGTGGGGCCTAGCCGGACTGGCCTGAGTTCTGCGGCGAGACCCTACTTGCCAATCGATCGGCCGCTTGCCACCGGCCGCATGATCGCCATCGGCGGGATCTTATGGATCCTGCCCAGCAGCTACATCTCGGCGTCGTGCCCGATCACCCACGGTGCAGTGATGCCAGTTGGATCCATCAACCTCTTCGTCGGCTTCACTGGCGCGGTCGACCCAGCGGTGATGGTGATCATCGGCTGATCGCCGCCGCACCGCGATCTGCTCTCGGAGGAGCAGGTCCGCTCCATTAGGAGCCTCGCCACCAAGTACGACTCGGCCGCTAGCAGTGCGGCTGGGACTAACGCCGACATGGACGACGCGGCCCTCCTTGACGACACCGACTCCGCGACCCCTACCTCGGTCAATGGATCTATCACCGCCACATCACGAGAGGACTCCATCACGCGAGTCTCCAACCCCGAGGACTTCGAGGACTCCTCCATCCTAGGGATCTTCGACTCCGATTCCGGCTCGGAGTCCCCCGAGGATTTCCGCGCCAGATCCAATCGCTTCAACGCGATCTACATCGCGGGCAGCACGGCCACTCAGCCAGATCCCTTCTCCACACCGATCCCGCCGACCGCCATGGCCACATAGGTGGAGGAGGCCCGCCTATGACTTGTGGAGGCGCAGTGCAATGAGCTCGCCGATCGCAAGAGATACCGCCTCGAGCGGGACATGGTGCGGGAGCTATCGCTCTATCACTAGCGCCGCATTAGGACCTGCCTGAACTCCAACGTCCAGGGCCGTGTCCTAAACTTCAATGACGAAAGCGACCCCACACGTGCGGCCAAGCGCGAGTACTGCAAGAACGCGCCACCAGGTGGAAGAAACTGACCACCACCCGACGCACTGGCGACCGGGGCCCCTCGGCCACCCATTGGTCGCGCGCCCCCGCCGGAGCAGCCGCGGATAATCATCTCGCCACAGGCCCGCTCCGCCAACAGACTCCTACTCTACTCCACCCCGATGGAAAACATCGTCGCGGCTGATGCCGTAGTCGCCAACCTCGACGTCCAGGGAGAAGGCGCGCTGCAGATCCAGTACGCCAAGGCCCTACTTGCTCGGGCCGTCGAGCAACAAGCCGCGGGAGTCGACCCGCGGGGCCGGATGTATTCCCGCTCCTCGGCAAGCAGGGCGGCCTCAAGCGGCCACCCCACCATTGCCAACGCCATGACCTGCCCACCACCACAGCCCCTGGCGAACCAGCCACGGGCCGCCAACCCCGTGCTCTCCACCAATGAGCCGTGACCGGTGAACAACACGGTCGCCACCAACGGGCAGCCCATCGACGCACGCACGCACATCATCAACAACCAGGCTTGGCAGCCACGCCAGCCAAACGACTTGAGGCATACCCTCAGTAACCGCGGTGACCTCGAACCCAGGGGATCGCTCAGCCGAGTCGGCCCCCAATGCTTCGGGCCTATGATCAGAGGGGAAAAGTACCCCGCGAACATCAAGGCGCCCAAAGAGATTGAAAAGTATGATCCAACGTACGACCCAGCAGTGTGGATGGACACATACCTCATGGCGATGGGAATCGCTAGCCACACCGACCTGCTCACCGCTCGCTACCTCCCCCTGATGATGGAGGGTGCAACACGGCAATGGATCAACACCCTCCCCGCCGACAGCATCGACTCCTGGGAGGAAATGCGGGACGCCTTCGTCAGGCATTTCGAGGGCTCCTAAACCCGCGCCACCACCATCGAAGACCTAGAGCGATGCATCCAGGGACAACGCGAGTCGACCCGCCACTGGATTCAAAGGTTGCAAGAGCTATGGATCAATGCCTCCGGCATCCACCCGGACACCACGACACATTGCTTCAAGAACGCGTGCCGGTACGAACCCCTGGTCGCTAAGATCAAGCGGGTCTACCGGACGCTCGACAACATCCCTGACCTCCTCGAGATCGCCAAGCGCTACCCGGAGGAGGACCCCAACCAAGACTCCGATGATGAGTCAGGAGGAAGGCGTCGTGCCAGCGGCCATGAGAGCGGGCGACAACGCGACATGTGCTACAGCAACACCCGCATCACCGACAAGCGCCGTACGGACGGGCGAGTCGACTTCGTCGCCAACACCGGCTACGGACAACGCAACCCCAAGAGCTACCACTACGACGGAGGAAATTACCGCGACAGCGAAAACTACCGCGCCAACAACGCGGCATGGCCGAACTTCGACCCCGCTGCCCTGCTCAATCAGCCCTGCATCTACCACAGCAGGGAGGGAAAACCCGCCACCCACACCACCGCGGACTGCCATTCTCTCGAAGAGATCGAAAAGGCAAGGCGAGCAAGGGAAGACCCCAACAACAACCCACCAAGGGATAACGGCAATGTCGGTAGCTTCGGACATGCAGCCGGCTCGCTACACACCTTCAGCGGGCTCGGCACCAAGCGCGAGAAGAAGGTGCTCGCCCACGCGGTCGCCATCAATGCGGTGACCCAAGTCGACGCCCCCTACTTCCTCAACTGGTCCGAGGAAAGCATCACCTAGAGTCGCCAGGATCACACGCCTAGGATCGAATATCCAGGGCGAGTCGCCTTGGTGGTTAGGCCCAAGGTGGCCAACTAATGGCTGCCCAAGACACTGATGGACGCCGGGAGCTCCATCAACATCATGTACCTGGACACGTTCAAGAGGCTCCAGCTCCCAGAAGCAGCCAACCCTGACAACTTTCCACGGTATCGTCCCTGGTCGGAAGGAATACCCGATCGGAAAAGTGACGCTGCCAGTCACCTTCGCCACACCATCAAACTACCGCACGGAGAGGATCGTGTTCGAGCTGGTGAACTTCCGGAGCCCCTACCACTGTGTCCTGGGTCGCCAAGCGTTCTCCAAATTCATGGCGACCCCCCACTACGCCTAGAACATGATGAAGCTTCTAGGGCCAAGCGGCACCATTACCGTCCATGGCGACCCCAATATAGCCGTTGAATGCGAGGACAAAGGCGTCGAGCTCGCCGACACCGTCATCGCTGCGGAGACTGACCATGCGGAGGAGCTCGCGAAATACACGGGCAACATCAACAAGGATGACCCCACCATCCTGAAGAAGCCAACCGCCGCGAACTCTACGTTCAAGGTGACCACGCACAGCCGCACCGTCGAGCTCGTCCCGGGCGACTCCAGCCAGACGGTCACAATCGGGGCGCACATGAGCCCTGCATAGGAAAGCGCGCTCATCGGGGTCCTCTGTGAGAACCGCGACATCTTCGCATGGAAGCCATCTGACATGCCTAGTGTCCCGAGGGAACTCGCTGAGCACAAATTAAACGCTGACCCCAAAGTGCGACTAGTAAAGCACTCGATACGACCCTTCAATGAAGAGCGCCGTCGAGAAAATGCTGAAGGAGTACAACGCCTGCTAGCCACAGGCTTCATTTGGCCAATAAAATACTCCAAGTGGCTGGCAAACCCAGTCTTGGTTCTGAAAAAAACAACACATGGAGAATGTTTATCGACTACACCAACCTCAACAGCGCCTGCCCGAAGGAGGAGTTCGTCCTACCGCGCATCGATCAGATCATCGACTCGACCGCGGGATCGGAGTCACTGTGCTTCCTCGATGCATATTCTGGTTACAACCTGATCAAAATGGCGGTCAAGGATGAGGAGAAGACGGTGTTCATAACGCCATTCGGCCCCTTCTGCTATACGGCCATGACGTTCGGCCTCAAGAATGCCGGTGCCACATACCAAAGGTGCATGCAGGAGTGCTTCACGACCCAAGTTGGCCGCAACATCCACGTCTACATCAACGACGTGGTGGTAAAATCCACCCACCAGGACGACCTGCTCGCCGACCTGGCCGAAACCTACGCAAATCTGCGGAGGTACAACATCAAGCTGAACCCAGGAAAATGCACCTTCAGTGTCCCCACCGGACAGCTACTGGGATATGTAGTCTCCAAGCAAGGCATCGAAGCCAACCCCACCAAGATCGACACCATCGCGCGACTCGGGAAATCCGAGTGCCTGCGCGACGTCCAGAAGTTGGCCGGGTGAGTCGCGGCTCTCAGTCGCTTCATCCCTAGACTAGGCGAGAAGGCAATGCCCCTCTATCGCCTTATGTGCCCACGTTCTAATGGGACGCGGAGGTGGACGATGCACTTAAAGCACTCAAAGAAGTGCTACTCACGGCTCCACTCCTTGCCGCGCCAATCATCAAAGAGCCAATGCTCGTCTACGTGGAGGCCTCCACCAGGGTCGTCAGCGCCGTGATGGTCGTCGGACGGCCAGAGGAGGGCAAGGAGCGCCCCATACAGCGCCCCGTCTACTACATCAGAGAAGTCCTGACCGACTCACGACAGCACTACCCGTAGTACCAGAAACTGGTGTACGCGGTATTCCAAGATCAGCGGCGACTCCCCCATTACTTCTAGGAGCACCCAATCACGGTGGTCTCCTCCGCACCTCTACAGGATATAATACGCAATCGCGAGGCGACTGGGCGAGTCGCCAAGTGGGCCGTCGAAATCGGTGTCCACAACATCAAATACGAGCCCCGCAAAGCGATCAAGTCACAAGCCCTAGCTGATTTCCTTGCAGATTGGGAAGAAGCACAGCAGCCGGAGAAGCTCCCATACCTCCACTACTGGTCTCTCCATTTCAACGGCTCCAAGAACGCCAATGGTGTAGGGGCCGGGGTCATATTGACCTCCCCCAAAGGAGACAAGTTCCGCTACATGCTCCACCTCAAGTTCAAGCCTTGCACCAACAACATGGCAGAATACGAGGCCCTCCTCCACGACATGCGGGCCGCCAAGAAGATGAACATCAACCGCTTACGGTGGTATGGTGACTCTGATCTAGTCACCAGCCAGGTCGCCGGAACTTGCGACGTCGTCTCTCCAACAATGATCGCGTACCGCCAAGCGGTAGACCAGCTGGGAGGACACTTAAACGGCTACTCTGTCGAGTGGATCGACAGATGAAAGAATGAGGTGGCAGATGCCCTTTCCTGCATCAGATCGGCTCGGCAAACGCCACCCACATGCGTCTTCCTCGACATCATCCACAAACCTTTGGTCTGCCCACCGAAGGAGATAGACATCGGGATACCACTACAACCCAAGCCGGCCTGAGTCGCCATGATCGTGGGGCCCAGCGACTGGACGGCACCATATGTCGCCTTCCTCGAGCACAAGATCCTTCCAAGCGACGAGACGGAGGCACGAATGATCGTGCGCCGCTTCAAGTCCTCCGTCATCATCAACGGTAAGCTCCACAAACACAGCGTGACCGGCGTGTTCCACCGCTGCGTACAGCCAGAAGAAGGCCGCAAGATCCTCCAGGACATCCACGCCGGCGACTGTGGCCATCACGCTGGTGCCAACTCGCTGGTCGCCAAGGCCATGCGGCACGGCTTCTACTGGCTCACCGCGCACGCCGATGCCACCAACATCGTCCAACGATGCGTCAGGTGCCAGAAGTACGCCAACCAGATGCACCTCCATGCTTTGGCACTCAAGACCATCCCCATCACATGGCCATTTGCTGTATGGGGCATGGACATGGTCGGCCCGTTCAAGAAGGCCCCATATGGCTTCACCCACCTCCTGGTCGGAGTCGACAAGTTCACCAAATGGGTCGAGGCCAAGCCAATCAAAAAAATGCGATGGCAAAACGGCCACCAAATTTCTACGCGAGCTCATCTACCGGTATGGCTACCCGCATAGCATCATAACGGACAATGGCACCAACTTCGCCAAGGGGGCCATGGCATAATTCTGCGAAGAACATGGCATACGACCTGACCTAGCCTCAGTCGCCCATCCAGAGTCGAACGGCCAAGCAGAACACGCCAATCAGAGCGTCGTCCGCGGGTTCAAGCCGCGACTCTAGGTGCCCCTCGAGCGCACCCTAGGATGCTGGGTCGAAGAACTTCCTTCTGTCATATGGGGGATCTGCACCTCTGTCAATCGCTCCACCGGGATCACACACTTCTTCATGGTGTACAAGCCGTAATGCCAACCAACCTGGAGCACGACTCACCTCGAGTCGCCAATTACGTCGAGGCGACAAACGTGATCGCCCGCCAAGACAGCATCGACCAAATCGACGAGGCATGCGACCTAGCTCGCTCCCGCACCGCCATCTACTAGCAAGGACTCCGCCCCTACCATAGCCGCCGAGTCCGGACTCGCACCTTCCAAGAGGGCAATATGGTCCTACGACTGGCTCAGGACAAGAAGGGCATGCACAAACTCTCTCCCCATGGGAGGGGCCATTCGTGATAGGGCGAGTCCTCGGCAACGACGCCTACTACCTCATCAACATACGAGGCAACGACAAGCTCGAGATCGGGAGGCCATGGAATTTAAACCTTCTCTGAAAGTTCTACACATAGAACTCCTACTTGTACTTAGCTGGCATATATAATGAAATTCATTCGGATCACACAAATTGTGCCTACTCGCCATATCTTGTGCCACTCGCACTCGTACAATTAGAAATACGCTACCCATGGAAGTCAACACTTGGTCGAGCGACCGGCATGGCTAAGTAGTGCGGCCTAAGGGCACCGAAGATATTCGGGCCTTAGGACGTCCACGAATACGCCAACCCGGAGCCGCCATCAGAGTTTCCTAGCTCGACTGGCCCATCGGGCCAAGACGACCAGTATACGCTTCTCACAACGACATGTCCCTCCCATCCTGACGCAAAGCGACTCGAACGGTTAAGTACCACGCACGGGGACTCCGCCAAATGGAAACCCTCACGCGGCTCGAGAATACACCAAGTAAGAGAGTTTCCTTGGACTCGCCCATCGACTAGTTCTCCGAGCCAGGAGAGGAGACGGGTTACAAACAATACACCTATAACTTGCAATAGGCACGCGCGTGAAACGGCTAAGTACTACGCTCGGGGACTCGCCTACAAACAATTCCACTCGCGCTCGGGGACTCGCCCCTTCAGAAGATGCATGGGACAAACAACACACAATCCAAAGAAAATACAAATGTATACAATCGAGTTATACCCCATTAAAGGGCCGACGCGCTCGGGGACTTGCTCAAACATAGAAGTTAAAACACACCACACAATCAAGCTTGCATTGCGAGTCGATCAACTCCTCTTACTCAAAATATTGTTCGCATTACAAAAGTCACCACTTGGCATATGTTAGAAACTGTCCAGAGATGCTATCTATTTCGCAGGCCCTGACAAAGAAGCATCCCCACCACCCTTGACACAGACGAAAGGTTGCCATGGGTTCGTCGGGTAGGTCGTCAGCGACTTTGACAGCGCCGACCGGAAGGGTTGCTCCGACTTCAGGTCGCGATGCTCCGGCTCGGGGTCGCCAGGCGCCACCACCGTCTGCTGGTACGACAGAAGGTGCCCCATCGCCAACACTCGATCAGCAAAGGGGCGGCCTTGGTGGTCAACTTCAGTACCTCTGACATCTCCACCGTGCCAGTCGCCGAAGGGTAGCCGCTTGTGACGTCGTCGAGGTCGAAATCATTGGGGAAGTGGGCAAGACCCGGGCTCAATATCATGGTGGCCCTGCGCCTGAAAGCTGAGCGTGCCATCCACTCCACGATGCTGGGCACCTCCTCCATATACTGCCACACTTCCGTCAGTCCCCCAGGAATAATCTCGATAGGGGACATCCCTTGAAGGACTGCTTGGACGCACAACGCCGAGGCAGTGGCCGCGTACACCACGGTAGTCACGCACTACGAAGCGTTGAAGGTCTGCACCACCGGGTTGCTTTGCCCTATCACAGCTGCAACATCAGACGCCAGTGACACTATGGATTCCCCCACTCGGGACTCGCCACACATGTTAAGAAAAAGAACAGAGACTCACCAAGGAGCTTCCGGCAGTTCTCGGTGATGTGCTTCTCCAGGGAGGCGTGATCGCTCTGCAACCCCAGGATGACTGAGTCTGCGGCCTTCCGCTCCTCTTCAGCCGCAGCGACCGCCGCCTTCGCTCTATCTTCAGAAGAAAGTGAGACCGCTTTCTCCTCCTCCAACTCCTTGACCAGCGAGGTGATTCGCCCATTCGCCACATCCAACTCGGCAATTGGGATGTACCCTTCACGGGCCTTGGCAATCGCAGCCGGAAGACCATCTGAGCAGAAAAGGAAAAAACCGTCAACACACCGGAACACCAACAGTTCTGGCTGAAAAACAAATCAAGAACTCACCAACAGTCTCCTAGAGTCGTCGGTTCGCCTCCTGCGCCACGCGCAGATCCCACTCTAGACTCTCCTTTGTGGCCTGTCGATCTGTCGACTCCCTCTGCAGGACCTGCAAGCAGAGCAAAAAGTTAACACTTACAAAAAAACAGATATTCAGTTCCTAGCCGCTGAAATTCAGCGACCAGGAACTCGAGGACTGGCGACTAGAAGAAATTGAGTTCTTAGCCGCTGAAATTCAGCGACTAGGAACTCGGGGACTGGCGACTAGAAGAAATTCAGTTCCTAGCCGCTGAAATTCAGCGACTAGGAACTCGGGGACTAGAGACTAGAAGAAATTCAGTGCCTAGCCGCTGAAATTCAGTGACTAGACACTCGGGGACTGGATGTACCTGAATGGCGGCACCAAGCATCTTGTGAAGCTCTCCGGCATCCGTCGAAGGGACCATGAAGGAGGTACGCCCATGACGAAAACCAACGTCTTCATCAACGATCTCCGGGTTCTGTGGAGATCGATTGTCTGCCACGCCTAGAAACCCATTCGCCATGAAGTGCAGGAACGTCGCTCACGCTCTAGCCGGGGCGCTGGTCGTTGGAGCCAACGGTTCTGTCACCGGAGCGCCCGTGACTGGCTCCGACCGCGTAGCCGCCAGTTCTTCGACGACTGCAGCAGTATTGCTCTCCTTGGTGCTATCCATCACCACAGCATCATCGGCTCCGCCTTTCCGCTTCTTCGCGCCTTCCACAGTCGCGGCGTCTTCAGTGGGCTTCCTCTTCTTGGGGAGGTCGCCCTCTCCTGTGGTGGCGACTGGCGGAATCTTCGCCATTGAAGGGTGACCAATCTTCTTGACCCCAGACCTACCAAACCTCCAAAGTTAGCACAGAGATAGCACAAAAACAAAACACGACTTGGAATGGAGAATTTGAAGCTTACTTGGCGACTGGGAGGACGCGCAGCCTGGTGCTGATGTGAGCGAGCTTGTCTAATTCCGGCCCTAGCTTGCACGTGAGACCACTTTCGAAGACATCTAAAGCCCACGACACCGCGGGCTTCCTTGATGACGAAGCCGCGGTCGCTGGAATCTCTAGCTCCGAAGACACGGCCGCTCTTGAAGGTTGCGGCGACTTTGAAGCTGCGGCCTCGGCCGCCTCCTGTTCGGGCATCGTCAAAGCCGTGGGCGCGAGCACAGCCAGAGGAACTTCTACCGCCGCTTCGGTGTCCTCGGCCTCCAACCACATCATCGGAATCGCGCCCTCCAGGATCTTGTGCCAAATCTCGGGGGTGTCATCATCCGAGTTGTCATCTGACTCGAAGAAAACCGCCGACCTTGCTGGTGAAGCCGCTTTCTTCGCTGGCGACTTTGGCTTGCGAGAGGGTTTTGCCGGCGTGGCCGTTCGCCGAGAAGTGTGCTCCTGCAAGATTCCGTCGCCTTCCTCGCGTTCCTCGAGACTATGACTCGCCTCTAGTTCGCGTTGCTTCTGCATGCGGGTCTTGCGAGCCGCAGGCGCTGGGAGAGGAGCCTCCACCTCCTCCTCTTCCTCCGCAGATTCTCCAGAAGCCCCCTCTTCGAGCTCGTGGGGAACTTCCTCGTTGAGTGTGGGGAGCCAGCCCTCCAAAACCTGAAATAGCTGAGAGTGGGCGTGGGCAAAATTTTAGATGATACAGTTGCGACTTGCACCACGAAAACTGCGACTGAAGATAAAATTCAGAGAGAAGAACTTACTGTGGGGGCTTCATTCTTCACAGGAACGTACGGAGTGATCCCGGCTGACGTGGTTGTAAACTCCGCGTCAGTGATCTTCTTTAGGGCCGCCTTGTAGTTTTCGGCTTCCCATGACTCTTTGCTAGTTTGGGAGGGGTCATGCTTTCCGTTGTACTCATACATCCAATGCGGCCGAGCCGCTAGCGGAACCAGACGCCGCTCGAGCCAGAAGTTGTAGAGGTGGATCGAGGACAGCCCCTGGTCCTTCAGCTTCCGGATCTGGTCCATCATCTCCGCAACGACCATCCTCTGGTCTTCGGGGAGCTTCTTCGGCGCCAACCGGCGAGGTTCACTCCTTTCTGCGACGAACTCGGGAAGCGTACTTCGCCGGAGGAGTGGACTCCTTCACGTAGAACCATCTCTTCTTCCATTCGCTCGCGGCCTTCTTCGACAGCAGAAGCTTGATAAAGTTGGCCTTCGGCTTCAATTGGAACGTAACGCCGCCGGCCGCCAACATCAGGCCGCTGGACGCCTCGCGCCCGATGCGGCCGTGGAAGAGCTCAAACCACGGCAGAAAGTAAGGTCTACAGCCAAGATAGCATTCGCAGAAGGCGACAAAGATCGCCAGCTTCTCGATGTTGTGGGGACCAAGATCCGACGGCTTGATTGCGTAATACGCACAGAAGCGCCGAAAGAATAGTGAGGTCGGGAACCCCAAACCCCTCTCAAGGTGACTAGGGAAAAAAATGAACTCGCCAGCCCACGGTTTCGGATCGATCTCGAAAGGTGCCGGGATTCGCCAGTTCCCCTTGCGGAGAACTCCGGCGTCCTCGAAAGATTTGAGCTGGGTCGTGGTACACTTGGATTTCCCCCATGAACCTTTCGGAGGCGCCATCAAGAAGGAAGATGGAGTTGTTTGGTCGAGAAAGATGTGGATCGAGGGAAGACGAGAGAAATGGATGCGCAAGAATGAGGTATGCGGGGAAGAATCTGCAGGACTGATTTGTTACTCCCCTTATAAGGAGGTGCTACCCGCCAAACTCGGGATAGCCGTTACCCGCGGTAATTACGCCAAAGTTACCGTTGGAATATCCAATGGATAGTTTGACTAGATTGACAGTCCAACTCCTCCATTCGACTCGCTTGCAACTTGTCTTGTCCACTCGCCAAAGCAGCGACTTGATAGCGGTGGCGTTCGCTAAAAGAAGCGAGTGGGAGCCTGGGGAAAATTTCCTCAGTCTCAGTGGAGTCCATCACCGATTCGACTGGGCGTCCAAATTGGACTCGCCTACTCCGACTGCCAAAAGGACACCTGCATCTGAATCAACGATGGCCTCGGGGACTACTGATGGGGATATGCCGGATGGGGTATGCCCAGCAGGCTGTTCCGATTAGGCAAAAGGTCTTGCGAGTGGGCCTGCAGGACGACGACTGGAATGCGACTAAGGAGAAGGCCTAGCAACTGGAATGCGACTAAGGAGAATGCATGGCGACTAGAGACTGGAGGCCCAACAGCATATTCGAAGCCCAGTCGAATTAGGTCAAATCCTCTGAATCCATATTATGTTCGGTTGTAAACTGTGAACCCTAGCGAGATGCCCCATATATAAACCTCCCTAGGGTATCCTGAGGAATTACGTTCCATCATACACCCCTTCAAGCAACTCGCTGCTTAGGCGCCGAGCTCGTCACCCCTGTAACTCGCTCTCCAGCAATCCAATCTAGCAGGAGTAGGTCTTTACCCTCGAGGGGGCGAACCTGGGTAAACCATGTGCATCCGCCCCCATCTCGCACCGCAGATGGCCGCCAACTCTCACCCCCGTTTCAATCAATGACTGCCAGTAGCAGCGACTGCCGTGGTAATTTCCACGACAGTTCGAGTTCCGTAATTTGTTTGTGGAGGGGTGTACACGATTGGAGGATACGGCATGGATATTTTTTGCATGATCTGCGGATTGAGCTACCTTAGTGATATGTCCTAGAAAATGCTAAAGTCTTTTATTTTTGTTTGTTGCTATTCTGTATCTTCACACTTGTATGGTTTGATCGGCTGTGTGCATCCTAACTATACAGAGGCCAGGTGTAAACATTATGAAAGTAATAAAGCGTCCATTTCCAAAAAATATTCAGTTAGAATTGCACGCATAGTAGCGGTGTTTCTGAATTTACTAACGACACAACATATGACAAATTCTCCACCACAGCTAGAGCCCAAATCTCATTAGCAGACTGAAGTTTTCGCAATGTTTCCACATCAATCTTCTCTAGTTGGTGTGTTTGAGTTGGACGAATGCCTTGTAGCGCGATCCACTTTCCCTTGTAATCCAAAGAAATGTCCTTCACATTCTAGTTACAGTTCATGGGACTGAAAGAGTCAAGCCAATCCATTCTAAGCACACCGTCATATGCGCCCAATTCCAATACACACAAATCAGTGGCAAATGTATGGCCCTGACCAGTCCATTCAAATTGCAGCACCGTCCTATCACAAGTTATATACTGTCCATTGGCAATCTTAACTGGTATAAAAGGAATGGATATTGTGGCAGCACCAATTCAGTCTGCTGCAAATGCTGCATTTATGAAGCTATGCGAGCTCCCAGAATCAAGAAGTAGTAACATCGTCTGATATCTAAATCGAATAGGTAAACAAATAGTGGAAGGGGATTCATTCCAGCTTGAGCTTGGGCAGACAGCATGCGGCATTCTGCCACTGGTTCGGCAAGATCATCTAGCAATTCCAAGGCATGAACAACATCATCATATAGCACTTCACCACAGTCCCCAACCTGAATAGTGAACACTTGTGCTTGTTTCTTGCACTGATGATGCCAGGAGTAGCGTTCGTCATATTTGAAACACAACCCATTGGCGCGATGATAATCACGTAATTGTCGCTCACAACCAAAATCATCAGAAGTGACCCATGAAGGTGCCGACAACCACTGAGGCAGTGGAGCTGGTAATGGTGGTGTGAGGCTAGCAGGGACCGGACGCAGTTGCGGTCGATTTGCCTCCAGTTCTTCTTCTTGGATCCATGCAAAAACCATCGCTCTCGTGATACTGGTTGTGCCTGAATCCGGACTTCAGTTCTGATTTCATCCTTCAAACCAAGCATGAACTGGGTGACGAAAAACCTAGGGCTCAAGGATGGCTCTATTGCAAGCAAGTGATACATAAGATTCTCGAATTGGAGCCTGTATTCAGCCATAGACCCTGTTTGGCGCAGCTGCAATAGTTGGTGCATCTAAATCTCATATTCATCAGGTCCAAACTACTCCACAACAGCCTTATAGAAAAATTCCCATGTAACCTCATGGTGTTTCTGACAGAAAGCTTGCAACCAAAGAGAAGCGTGGTCGTCCATGTACAGGGACGCCGTGGTAACCCAGTTATGTGCCTGCACAAGGTACAAATCGAAGTAGGTCATGCATTGGTCCAGCCAAAGGTTGGGCAAAGTACCTTCAAACCTTGGGAAATCATGCTTCGGTGGCTTGATGTAGCCCCCATCATCAATATGTGCAATCTGACGCGGCTGGGGCACGGGTAAAAACTGGACTGTTTTCTATTACTAGATTTAGGGGTGCGCCTTGGTGCACTACCCCATGACACTCGCGGTGGTTTCTATTTCATATAGCACTATAAAAAGTGGTAAAATGATAACATGTTTACGAATTGTAGTTTTCTTGGGTTAGCAAAATGAAAGTAATTCATATCTACCAGACCTGTCTAGCAAGTTTCCGCGGAAGCAAACCGTGTAACAAATCCATCCAGTTGTCTCAACGCTAACTCTATGCTTGCAACAAAGCACATTGTGGATGCCACACTCATCGTCAACTAACGGCTCTTATTGGACATCTCGTCTCCCAAGGCGGCCCTAGCACAAACAGCTCGCTATCCTCAGTGCAAGATGCCAAACCATTTTGCTAGCTGGCCACGGGGATGTCGAGCTATGAGTATGGCAGAAGATGGTGGTAGGGGCATGCCTTGACGCACGGTCCACACTTTCCGCACTGGTAAACAATTTTTAAAATGCTATATTAACTATTTATGGAATCAATGATAAGCAGGTAGCATCGAACACGATTTGGACATAGTTGTTACAAATAAAATAAAATAAAATACATACATTAGATACTTAACAAAATACCATGTTATCTGGAGTTGGAAGGTTGTATGATCGTCACTACACGGCTAATTTATACATGGCAATCACCTGCCTAGTACACCATGGTTCTTAGTCTACCTCGTCTTCTCCAAACCTTCTCCAAATTGAGACCGTGTGATTTAAGTACAACACCCATGTCTGCAACGGTGTTTGGAAGATTATTCCAAGTTTCATGGATGAGGCCTTCAAGAGATATGGAAGAGTAAAGTAGGAATGCACCAAGTTGAAGTTAGAGGAAACAAAGGACAAAGGCCGTATGCAAACTGCCTATCCAACATCACTAAACATGTAGGTCTAACGCATACCTCTAATATTTACTCCGTGGGTAGGATATAAATTACATTAGTTTTGCTATCTGATATTACCTCTGTTCCAAATAGGAATGAAGGTAGTTCTTACAGAAATATATAAATATCTAGAAACTTCACATAAGAATATATTAGAGTGTCTTCTATATTTACATTCCTAACCCTGGTGTAGGTTTTGTTCTTGATTTGTCAATCATACTATGCGCCTAAAGCAGTTTATGCAGATACCAAGTCAGCAAAGGGTCTTGCAAACCCGTTCAACGGGTGGCCAACATATGTGTGCCAGTTTGATAGACTAAAACATGACAGATGATGCTAGTGTTCCCTTTAGTTAGGTTATCAAGTTTGACCAAGCTATGTGACAATCAAGCAAACCATGAAAAATAAACAAGCACAGTACAAATAATCAACTAAGGTAATTATCCCTCCAGATCTAATCCTAGGAGGCTTTCCTAGAATAGAGTCCTCAGTATAGATGAATTCTGGATATATTTTGCTTGAAAGAGAAAATGACGGATCAAAAGTGTTACGTCATAGGAATGAATACCAAGGAGGGACACCAGCTAGATCAAACCATATGTTAGCCTTAGTTTTGTGTAGACGTGGATTAATAGCTGGTGGTGGCGTTCGTCGGAGTGTCTTAGTAGGAAATGTAAATATCACATAACATGTGGGGACGAATCAACAGAAGTACCAGGCTGCAGGGCATTAACATAATAACCCAAGGAACTAAGGTACTAATGGCCACTGGGCCAATACAATGTGTCATAGACTAATATAACAACATTATGTAGAAACGGTGTAATGACAGTTCAGAAAACCAATAGCCAAGGACATATTTCTATTTGAAAAAATCACAGGATAGCGAGACAAAAAGAGCAGTAGACGAACCTAACAAATCGAGAACAACAACTTTACTCACATCATAAACCTTTAGATCGGTACATATTGAAACATCAGTTCAGCAATGGTGTTTGAATGACCAAAGGTATTTGCATTAGTTAAAAACATCCCCATAGGAATTTAGCCCATCGTTAGTAGACCTGCGGGATGAAGCTAATGTCGGCTAACAAAATCCAGCGTTATAACAGCGGTTCCTTCCCATATTGCACATTGATCCTATGAACCTAGTAAGCTAGTTTTTTTGCCTCAGACTCAAAGCTCTTGGACATCTTCAACTCAATAGGAGCAATTTGTCAATAGCAGACAACCAAAGATCCATGGCAAGTTGGGTCAGAACCTAGGCAATGTGCCTTTGCCGACCAGTTTGGGTCAGAACATAGGTGTCGTATGGAACCGAAGATTCATGGCAAGTTGTACAGGAAGAGAACCCATGGTGATGTGCAGAGCTAATCCTTGTGATGAAAATAGAACAAAATAACCTAGACTAAGCACCATGGAAGATAATCATAGATGACAAGTATAATATACAGATGTAGACACATACCTCATGTTTCTAGATATCCAGCTCAGTTAGCTTTTGTCTAGAGATCAACATGGCCACTTATCTCAGAAGCAGATTAATTGTCCTGGAAGTGAAATAGTTTCGAGAAAAGGGATCATTTTCTGTAACTTATAGATATAAAGCAGAAACGAGCATGATCGGTTACAGGAGAACCACAAATATGTCGAGACAAATCTAAACCCTTGCACATATGCATCAGCTAACTTGTGTAGCTCGTTGATCTAAAAAAAGATACTCATTGATGTACCAATAACACAGGGCGCTAGCGCTACCGACCTGTGAGTGGAAGAACAGAAAGTCTCCAGAAAAGACTACAAAAGAAGCATGGTGGGTCAAACGATTGTTTTACAAAAAGATAGCTGCTAAGTAAGTGAATATGAGGATGGAGAACATGGCTGCCAGTTCATCTTGTATATATACCTTTATTTACATTGATAAACATCAAAAATCGAACATATGATAGAATAAAAACCAAAGATAGAGCACATTACGACTTACGAATACAAATATCAATTCATTGGTCTAAGACAAAGGCAATGGTCAAATAATCACAACGTAAGAAGCTGTAACATCCAGGGAGATTCAATACAGAATAGAATTTCCCAATCTTGATTGCTCAATCATTCGACACTATCTGAAAAAAAAAACAGCTTTCTAGCAAATCATTGAACACTGGCACAAATACATTGTGACATATTTTAACTAAAGTGAAAAAGTAGTACATATTCGTTTTCTAAATCAATCAAGAAATCAAAATCTTTATAAAGTAGAAGTTTTGGTTATTTAAGTACTTAGTGTAGCTTCCTTATTAAATTGTATAATACTAACACAAACAAAGACACAGTGGGCACCTTATTGAAAGAAAAATTAGCTCTGATTAAATTCCTACTTCTATTTTGGAATCAAAATGCTTATAAAGCTAGGAGAGAAGATGGTCATTGATACATGATTGTAGCTTCCTTGCTAAACTGTACATATTTGCACAAATAAATAAATAGTGGCATATTATTGAAGGGGAAGTAGTACAGATCTAGTTTCTAAAAATATTTAGGGATCAACATCTGCATTGACTATTGGAAATAAACCTGTATGCATTCATTTACATGTGCCTGCTAAAGATCATGCTCACATCAACACTGAGAAAAAATTTGAATAGGAAGAGCATTAGCATAATCCAGATACTGAATTCCGAACGATACAAACAGGTAATATCTGCAAAATGACACGCACGGGTGGAACCCATAATGAATCTTTAATCGGAGAGGCATGGGCGAGACCTATAAATTGATAGGAGAGCTAACCTGGACATATTACGCACGGGCAAAAACCCATTTTAATTTTGAAACCTATAAATTGATATATAATTTTTATAAGAGAAAAGGTTACCTTTCAAAAAATCCAAGTTCTTTCACACCAAAATAGCCATGTGTATTATCAATGTTTTTCTAAACCACCGCCACTAACAGGAGAGGAAAGAGAGTCTGTCAGCCTACACATTTTTCTAACTATTACCTAGTTGAATCTGAATGATGTTAACATCGACACAAATAGCAAGTCACACAAGTAATGAAGCTACCTCAACACGGAGATCATCAATGGATGCAGTTGATACTGTAGAAACCAGATCAGCAACACACCTCTGATTAGGATCCACGCCATTCAATTGGTGGGTGAGGGTAGAGGACGGAGACCTAGGTGGTGGAAGCCTCATGGTATGTCCGTGTCCATCAAACATCTTCCCCTTCACCAATATTCATCAGGTGATGTCCCATCATTAGTCTACGGTGCTTCACCTGGATTATCGAAGACAATATCATTATAGAACGAAAGTTTCTTGTAAGTTTACCACAATAACATAGAAAAATAGAATTATAAAAAAATACTAAAATAAACATATGAGATTCTCAACTGAAGAATTGAGCTCACCTTCTAGCTCAGGTCTACTATACTGTAGAAATGACATGAATTTCTGGTAAACTTTATTATAAAGCCCACATAAAATTGGATATTCTAAAACAAAATAAAAGAGCGCCATCAACCGAAGAAGCAACATGTTCACCCTGCATATAGAAAATAACCTATAGCTATGATATAATAATATACTAAACACAAAAGAATTTTCTACGGTCAGAAGGAAAAATTCATAATTATCCGAAAATTAATTTATCTTGTACCTGAATACATAGACGATGGTCCGAAGAGGACCCCAAACAGGATACATAGGATTAACCATAATATTTATGAGACAAAAAAAGATGAATAAGCATTGCATCATGCCATTCACTATCTCCACCTTGTATCCTGCAAGAACACCCATGGAATAGAGAAAGTTCAACCACAGACAGCATCAGAAAGGGGATTGGAGTCATCTCGCCTTGATGTACCCGTCCATCTTTGCAGTGGCAGCCAGCACGTTGTCCCTTCATTATAAGGAAACATGCCCAAGATAAAATGCGATAAATTTGGGGGAGAAGGTTCATCGCCAACAACAACACAAGAAACATGTAGATGCAGCAAGATCATATGACAACAACGACTGACAACACACAAAAATCCTAACAAAAATGATCACCTTAGCTCTGTTTCTATACGAGGAGGTTCATCGCCAAACTTAGTGAATCAAAAATGACACTGCTTGTGTTTATTGCATCAACAAACAAGGAAATTGGCAGTAGAAAACAATACTTGCTGTTTACATGACCTTTCTCAATGAAGGACCAAGAACAATCTAAAGAAAAGCTGCTATAAAGAAGAAAAACTGTCAGCCTAGAATAGAGTTAAGGTACAATATTGGCAAAACAAATAGATCAAAAGACATGGTTGTTGCTGAAGAAAACCCTGCACATGTAGGAACCAGCTGAAACATACCACCTCTAGTTTGCATACTTACAACAAATAGATTTAGTAGCATGGTGAAGATGGTACTCAGCCATTCATCTCGTGGTCTGCAAAAAAAACACGAACAAATTTAAACAATAAGCACCTCATGAGTAGACTGACGATTATCAGAATAATCTATAAGCAACTATGAACTATATGCACCATAGCTATCTTGGATTCTCGACACAATTGCAAGTTTTCTCAGAAAGACTAAAGAAGAATTGATCTGGAACACAAATTTATTCTTGAAACTATAGACTTATTAACTCAATTGGGCATGGTTGCTCCTACGCAGAAATTGGAGTGCTTTCGGCCATGTAGGAGAAAATCGGTCTTTTCGAATTAGCAAATGATGCAAACAGGATCATCGTAGGAAACGACCATCTTGATATTTAGATGGAAAGCTGACCTGAGCCAACACGCCTTCTGTATCTTCAAATTGAGAGCCCGCCTCATGGCGCTCCACGCAGAAATAGACAGCCCCGAATCAGGCAACAAAAATAGTCAGACGCCATCTAGAAAAACGAGGATAGTGAGTGATATTATTTTATTCAAAATCTGCAAGAACCATGAAATGGCTATTCCATTAATTAGGCAGCTGCGAATAACCAAGAATGGAAAATTATGAAACCAAAAAAAACAGATCATGCTATGTTCCCTTTCGGTATGGCACCTACAACAATCTTTCTGACCCATACCCAAACAAAGTTATTTTCTTAGCTGCCTAATAGTTGCTGGTAGTGTCTATGTCCATGAACATAGATACATGTAGATGATCTGCCTATATGACCATCATGTATGGATGAATCTAGGCATATGTGTACATGTACCTATATTTTCTCCTTCAACCTGTAGCTGTAAGAGCTGCCGCCTTCATCTATATCTCCAGGCATGAGAGAGAGAGAGACCTGGGATGCCAAGGATGACGGTGACGGTGCCGGAGATGCGGACGGTGGCGTACGTAGTAGGGCCTAAGGATGTGGAGCTCCTCCGACCGCTTGCTGCCAACTCGTTCGGCCGGCCTGGTTCTGCTCCCGGTGATGGAGGCGTAGATTGGGAGGGGAGGGGAGTGGGCGCGTGAGTGGGCGCTCTGGCGGCGGTACGAGCAGAGAGGAAGAGGAGGAGGAGGAGAGGCTAGGAAAGAGGAGTGCGGGGATTAGAGATAGGGTTTTCACCTTGGGGAGTGTTTTGTATGGCTCTGCTCGCTGTCGTCTCTCCGCGCCCTGCTCTCGCTCGCCCGTCGCCACGCCCAGCTCGCCACCGTCGTCGTCGCCATGCGCCCTGCCCTTGCTCGCTTGTCGTCGCCTGCTCGCCGCCTTCCTTAACCCTACTCGCCGTTGTTCCCGTGCCCTACTCGCCTCCGTCGCCATGCCACCTGCCACTTCTCATCCGTCGTTGTGCCCTACTCGTGGTCGCCGCGCACCAGCTCAAGGCTGGTGTGGAGGCAGGGATGCAGGCGGGGGCACGACCTGCTCAAGGCTGGTGTGGAGGTAGGGATGCGGGAGGGGCTGTGCCCCCCTTCCCCGCGAGATGCGCCCTGGTGGACCTCCTGACCGACGAGCGGTGGCGGCGGCGACGAGACGGTGCTAGGCGGCGCTGCCGTGGGATGTGGACGCAAGGGCGCGCGACTGTGGGGATGGGAGAGTGTGGGCGGCAGCGATTGGGGATTAGGGTTGGCTCTTTTTCCACGCGCGGGGATTCGATGCCCCTGTCGCGCCCACTAGTACACACCTAAATTGCCACAGAAGGAAAAAAGACAGGCTGACAAGCAGAGCTGGGAGAAATTAGCACAATCACAGTGTGCGGGGAAGTGCATCGGTGTACAATCAGGATGCACGCAGCACAACTATTGATGAGGGTAAAAACATCCAGAGACGAATGGATGGATCAGATCTGCTCCTAGAGCTCGATCAAACGGCCAGAAATCGCTGAGCTCTGGGGAGCCTCCCAGGGGGTGCCCCTATTATACCTTTGGATTGTCGCTGTACCAACGGAACCGCAGGCAACTCCGGAATCACAGGTGGTTCGTCATTGGAGAGCCGAGAGAACGCGGCCGCACCACAGGAGCTAGCTCGTGGGGGCGCTCCAAGTGGTGGCCCGCGTGAGTCGGAGACCTGAGAAGCCTGTAGGGACTGCGATGGTGATGCATCCTTGCGCGCCTCACCAACATCAGCCTGTGTGAGGTCCAACGGCTTCCGAATGCTCCGTAGTTTCTGGGAGACCTGGGCATCGAACGACGAATGGATCTCGTGTCGCTGATCGCCGCTTCGTCTCGGCGTCGCTCTCCTCCATCACCGTCAGCACGTGGTGAGTCTGCACCCTATGCTTCGTCAATGTCGTCGTGCTCGCTCCGAGCAGATCCAACCAAGCTAGGGATTCTACGCGAGCTCGCCAAAGTGAATTCGCACCATTCGCCGGGAATTATGGATCGATGCCAAGCGGATTGGAACGGACAACAGCGGGGAAATTTTTCGATGAAGTTTATTTCTTCTAACCTGGCCTTGGATACCAATTTGTGATGACCTGGTCCGGTTTGGATCAAGATCGGACAAGAGTTTACGAGAATCCGATTTTGAAGAGAGGAGAAACAGTAGGAGTGAGGGACAAGGAAAGAGGATGGGATACGCTTCAGGATTTCGTTTCTTTTATGCCCTCCGATTATAGCGGTCTGGTTACTTATACCAGGACACACACGTACACGCTTAACTGGGCCTTAATGCTTCTTACAACACAATTGACCCAACCTGGCTCAACTCCACGAGTACCATGTCACACTGCTATCTGAACCTAAGTGTCAACTGCATCTTCAGATACAGCAGGCGTAACACGTGTTGGGCTTCCTCCTCCATGCCCTTAGGCTTTACCAGCATTGGGGGCGAGTGGAGGTTGCCATAGCACAAAGGAAGAGACTGGTGTGACAGGGTTCACCGGGAATAGAGGTGTTCTAGCGGTGGCTACTATGGCATGGAGACGGTGGTGAGTATGTTGTTGTTGTTTTATTTGCGTGGAGGAGAAGAAGGGGTCGATCTGGGCAGGCTCTAGGATGTTGGTAGATTTATGGGGCAGAGAGGACCATAGGGAGGGGAAGGGTAAGGTGGAGAGGGTCACTAGCCTCACATGTTCATGGTCATGGGAAGCTGAGAGAGGGCAAGGTTTGGCTTGGCTTTGATTGATCAAGGGTTACAAGGGACATCAACATACATGTGATGCTGGCTGGGGTTGTTGGTCCGATTCAAAGATAGATAGGCCAGGTAGGTGGCTCGGTGAGCAAAAACTAGTTGGAATGTATGAGAGGGGGGACAAGGGATCCAAGGGGAGGCTCACAAGGTAGTTCTATTTGGTAGGTTAGTGGTAGGGTTTTAGTTTGGGTTTGTGTTTAGTGTAGAGTGTGTGTATATGTATGGTAGAATTTGAATATATCATTTGGACAATGTTGTGAGACCACAAGTTAGGGATATAATAGATTTAAGAGATGATGCCCCCGATCAATTTGGGCATTATTGTCAAATAGAAATATCAAGACTCCAAAAGATAGAATTATACATTATGGTTACATATCAAATGGCACCAACTAGCAATAGAATAGAGAGAGGTAAAATAGAGGGAGGCAAATAGAAATATCAAGAATCAAATACAAGTGTAATAATTTAATTGTATGTTCCATGCAAGGTGGCATGATGATCATCATGATGATGCATGATGATGTTATGATGATGCAAGAAATTAAAATAACAAGAAATTTCTAGTTGGGGATTTTTCGGAGTGCTACAATTTGACACCACTAACTGGGGATCTCGTCCCGAGGTCCGCTCTATGGTATGGGGAAGGAGGGTGATCATATGACTCTTCTCGCTTCATATAGATCATCGTGAGACCACTAACAAAGCTTCTTGCTCTATCTTGAAATCGTCGACACCACCAATAAGAGGTTGTTACTCATGTTCGTCGATAGAACACTCCAGAGAACAAAATATGAAGGTAAAGGTCTCAAAACATAAGGCCAGATCTAACTTCCATAGAATTAGTAGAAATCGCATGAATTCACCTATTCGATGTACAAGATCTAATGATAAGAGTAGTGGTATGGTCGCGACTCCATCCCGCACTCAAAGAATTACTCCATACATGAATAGGGAATCATGCAACCAAACTCTCAAAATTCAGCCTAGAGATCTTTACAAGCGATGTTCCAAAAACTTCAGAAACCAAAGAAGTGATGTAGGATCTTTATCAGATCTAATGTAGATGATGTAGTTTTGTTGAAAACACCGGAAGATATAAAGAAAAAAATTAGTGTATTTTGGGGCATAAGAAAGGTACAACAGATGAAAGGTTCATAGGATAGCATGAAGACCGGATGTAGAAATATTGTTGCAATAGGAAGGAATCTATATCCTAAAGGTGCGATGGAAACACAACCACGAGAAATCCTATACTTGAAAAAAGATAAGAGAGCAGATTCAAAACATGCAAGGTAAGAGGAGAATAACATAGAGGTAAGGACTAAAAGCAGACCTAATCAGATCTATCCAACCGATTTTGCAAAATAGTTTTGGCACACTACATCATCCATTAGCTCGGTTATCCTACATGCTAGACTAGTGGGGTATCAAAAACCAAGGCTCGGAAACCACTTGAAATGCCCTCGAATCGGGCCTATTCAGACTCAAGCGACTCTCGCCAAACCCGCATTGACCTAGGTTTGATCCACTGCCTATTTTGGTGTTAGTACTTGACTTGATCAATTACCGGGACCTAGGTTTAATCTACAAGTTATGATCCTATTGTTTATAAGTAGTGCAACTACCACGCATCGTGGATTTTGCTTCATAAGGTATCGATATTGGATAGGAAGAATTATAGTGTTATACTCTCTTTTGATATGTTTGACGTTTAGTTGTTCAGTAGTTTCTTGCTATCCAAAACAACTAGCATTTTTGGTACCACGTAATGTTCTAAAAGGAGACACTTTCAGTTGTTCAATGGAGTCTTGCATCGATATGCATGAGTCAAAAATTTACAGTGACTTTTTTTGATACAACAAAACATTATTATGTCGTTGTCTTGCTGTCTTGAAGAAATAATGTGTATTTGTTAATGTATGCAGGTTCAGCTCAGCTCCATCTAGCATTGTACATCAAGATCCCCAAGGATATGTGGTGTATATTTTTGAGGAGGTGCTCTTCTGAAAACAACTACTCCTCCAAGTACCTTTTTTGTTCAAGTGTTTCTTGATGTGTTAATTTATTCTTTTTTGCTAGGTTCCCATGTGAAGCTAGCTTAATCACCCAGTTTGAGCGCATACATATTACACTACAAACAGACTAGGCAAGTGAAGGACCCTTTGTTCCCTTAATATTATGAAGTTATGTTCTCCCTCCAATTGTATGATTGTTAATTTACTTATCAGGTTACACCGCTATATTTCTTTATTGGTTGAATTTTTCATGTAAATATATCCATATGTCTTGTTGTGCTAAACCATGTCAAAGGCCTAATATGGATATAGAAAATATTCTTTAGTTCATGTGAAATTCATATTGTATAGTCATTATAGATTGCAATGGCTAGATGTTAGTTACTCAGTTATTTGTTATGAAAAGATTCCTTGGATTGGAGTGAAAAGTAAAATACAACATTAAGAAGTGCTAGAGAGTGTGATAAAAGTAATGTTACTAACTTTTTGTTACTCCCCTCTATAATTGTTGAGGTCAAGCTCAGCTAGAAGCAAAGTGGTGAGGGTGGCAAAGTGATTTGAGAAGCCTCCTTGCAAGCGCGCTCGCCATGGTCTAACTCCCCAATGACTCTTTCCAGGAAGTGCATGTAGGAAGGAGGAAAATGTTGAACATTGTGCTATCATCGCGATTTATTTGTTAGTTCTTTCTCCCTCTCATTTCCTCTGTTGCTTAAGCGGGTAGGTCTAATACTAAATATACAAAGAATGATGATTCATCCTTTTTTGGAAGATTTGACCCATATATATTCAGTACAATGGGGTATCTAAAGGGATCATCTGAATCTTGCCAAGCCAGGTCCGTTACTCTCTTCTTTGACCAAATTATTGCGCTTTTAGGTTCTTAGTACTTGAGTTATATTGTGTGCCAGCTCTCTAGCCTTAAGTTATTCGTACTAGAAGTAAAATTTTCTAGATCTAGTGAAATGTATCATGCCACTAACTAGGTATTTGCATGAGTATTTGGACCAAACTTAAATTTCCGAGTGTATGAACCAATTCATATGCTATGAAGTTTTATCTTGAAAGAACGGAAGCATTTCTTCCATTGGCAAGAAATTTGCCAGTTATATATTCCGAATAAATAGAGTCATCATCTTGAACGTGTATTAGAATAGTTGGCTGCTTTTATTCTCAGTTGCAATGTTGGTCGGATATGTCTCTGTATGTGAGGCACCATTTATTATAGCTTCTTAATTTTTAGGTCTAGACTCACCTAATCTTCAGAATATATTTTTGCTTCAATCTTCATGTACCATGTTTACTCATCATGTTTATGTCTGCCAAGTCCACGATTGGGTTGATATAACCTTTATTGTCTTTGTAAGGTCTATAGAAATGAGTTTACTATTCTATACAAGGTTTAGATAGCAAATGGTATGACTAGATATAGTGAACTCACAACTGAAAACACAGGAAGGTGCAACATGTTGTATGTATATTTTTAGTAACTATCTTTGAACTTTTGTGATGGCTAATTTGCATACGAGGTTTTGTTTTCCTTTCTCTTTGTTCAACAAGTAAAATTGGATGCATTGTTCAAACTTCCGAGATTTTGATTTATATTTCCTTACTATGCACATGAAATGGAAGCACTATGAGATATACATCAACTTAACACTTTGTGATGCTTAAAAGTGTGATATAACTAATCTCTGAGCGAGTGCAACCATGCCTAACTAATTTAAGTCCATAGTTTCAGGAAAAGTTGTGTTCCGGATATAGGAATTTCATATTTATTGCAATTGGCAAGTTTTACTCTATTTATGGTTTCTGGCATACTAATTATCTAAAACCAATTGCCATATGAGTCGGCTCTCACCGTTGGCAACTATCCTCTGAAGCTATAGTATATTGTTATATTAGCGTTTATAGAGCATGCATCCTACGGAAGGTCAGTGTGCGCTCAGTAACTAGCTACTAGCCAATACAAGCTTTAATTTGGCGATGGAGTAGGAGTTTCGCATGCTTCAAGCCATACCGTAGGAAGCCAGGAGCAATGAGCTACCTAGCAAGAGATATCCTTTGTTTGTTCGTGATAGTCAAGTATCAGATTTGACTACTTCTTTGTTGAGTATGTACACTAATGTAGGCATGTGAAGCATCGAAAAAGTTGCTTGTTGTGTAATGCTGCAAAAGGTGGTATTTGTGAGTTTATATAGAAGTAAATTTTCTTTCACGTGAGATAACATAGATCTCTCCAATAGAAATATAGTCCTTTTCCAGCTAAGGTTACGTGTGCATACAATTCTTTTGCAATCTTTTTTGTTTGTTCATATCATCATATTGTGAACTTCAGCTCCATCGCTGTCATTTGGTATAGAACTACCGAGTCATCTGAATTTTCTTGATTGGTATTATGGATATATTTACCAGTAGTAGGAAGTTACAAAGCATCTATAATGTGAATACGTATGGCCAAAATAAATATGCTCCTTACACATTGGATTGTTTGGGTAACATATGTTCTAGTATCAGGTTGCTTTTACTTGGTATATTCTCTTTTCTGAAGATTCTCATTGCCTTTTTTATCTTCTCCCATGTGTTGTTTTGGTTCCACTCTCTACTTCAAATTGATCATTTGATCTGCGTAGATACTGCTTCATGAAAAAATTGTGCATAGAAGAATTAATGGATGACTTTTGCCTTTCTTTTAGTTTCAAATATATATTGCAAGATTAGCTATTACCAAGCTACTAAAATAAATCTAGCTAGCAGGCACCAGAATCCAACCAGTAGAAAATAGAGATATTTTTAGTCGTGCCTTTTGTTTCTTTCAAGTTCAGAGGCTTTGACTGTGATAACAGAAGATAGGTTCATTATTTCTTACTGCATGCTTCTTCCCAATGTTGTATTCCTGTACTACAAAGGTTTACCGATTGACATGCTTATAGTTTTATTCCCTTCTCGTTTTTCCCATGGCCATCTCACTATTATAACGTGTAATTTTGTGTCTTTTATACATGTTGCTTTTTAGTTTGGCATTTACAAACCTTCGTAGGTAGTTCTGCATGGATGTTTCTTCTACCCGGTCATTACAGTATAAGGTTTTACATGCCTGTTGTTGCTTAGGACCTTTATGAATGTAGGCATCATTTAGGAAGAGTACAACACCGTGATGTTCTGCATGGATGTTGCCTCTATCCGGTCATTAGCAGTACAAGGTTTTGCATGCCTATTGTTGCTTAGGAATTTATAAATGTAAGCATAATTTAGGAAGGATACAATGCCATGATGTTTAGATTAGAACACTGATCTACACTAGCTTTGAAAGTTTTTTTAATCATATCAGCAAGAAGTGGGAGATGGTTTCTTGCTTATAAATAAATAAAAACGGTTTGGTACAAGAAGTAGTATATTCAGAGTTCTTGTTTCCTTGCTTTAGAAAATGCAATGACAGTTATTCCTCATACTATCCTGTCATGGGCAATAATTTTTTCCTAGGTTACGTGTTCGATGTATGAGAGGTAATATTATTTACGTACTTTTGTTGTAAGAGTTCTTTCATACATGATCTATCAATTATGTGGCGAGTGTCGTCATGTGAAGAGCACAAGGCATCTTGCCAGTGGCCTAGTCAAATCTAGAGGATGTTACTGTTGTGGAAACATATTGCTCTGCTCTGTACACATAAGTCTCCATCCTCCTTTTATTTGATCTAGCGCAGGTTTTTCAAAAGCTTTTGATCTCACGGACAAAGCCAGATACTAAAAAATGCATTTCCAACTTTATTTCACCATGTTGATCTGTTTAGGTGATGGAATAGAGAGATAAAACAGTTATTTTCGTTTCCAGTTTTTATGGATTTCACTTGCCAACCTGATGGTAATTGAAATTCTATATTTTCATCAAATATTTATATATGTAGGCGGGCAAACACACGGAAAGCCGTGCCTTCCTACCTAGTATTACATAGAACATAGTTCAAACAAACGGTGCACAAACTAGTTTGCAATAAAAACAAAACATAGATACTATAAACTAGAAGTCAGAATCGTCCTCCTCCTCCATCTAGAACTCCACCAGTGTCGATGAGAACTGGTGTATCCAATGTTTTTCATCATGGTCGATCGTTTGCGGGCCGGCTAGCTACGCATCAATGACATGCCTTGTCGGCCCTCCTGGCATGGCGGTGTGCCTTGTTGTAACAACCTCGGACCCTACGCTGTAAGTTCAAGCCTAGGTGAACCAAAAGTGGTTAAGGGTTTTACAGCGGAGGCCCAGGGCCACCCACGTGTAGGCCCGTCGGCCGCCCTAACCACTTCCAAGAACATCGGGACAAGAGCGAGCGGCGTAGGCAACAGGCGAAGAGATCAAATACATACACAAGTGGGTATGTATGCAAGCTACCTTACAACAGTTCTCAGAGCCATACCATCTAAAAAAATAGAAATATTGCAACGCCATACGGCAAGATCCAAATATCCTAGATAGAGATAATAGTGTAGGATAGCTCCTCATACATCAATCAACAGAGTAGCATGCGGAAGCGGAAAACAAGATCTGAGTACGGACAAGAAGCAAATCGGCATAATATGCCACATAAATAAGCACATCCCGCCCATAGATCTCACGGATCCCCATCCCCGGAATCTCTACACCGAGTGATCGTTGCCAACATCATCTGTCTCCTCCACCCAGTATCCATCTTGCGAATACACCTGTTCATCTGAATCAAACAATTTATCGTGTGAGACCTTAGGGGTACTCAGCAAGTCTTTATGCCTCTAAAGGGGACATACACCTGGGGTGACGCAATTGTAGCAAAAGATAATAGCTAACAAGCCTATAGATACTCGCTAACCATCCGTCTAACCAATGATAGACGGATGTCCGTTAATTAGGAACAACAGTTATAACAGTATAAAGTACCAGATCCATCCTCCTTCTCGCTTACCAACGAGAAAGCGGACGAACAACCCATCCGTTGGCAGTTTTCTTAACCATTCCCTAAGTATTGCACTAATTACTAGACAGATATTTAGTCAAATTAAAACGGTACTTTAGTTATACTTGTCTATGATCGAGAAACTGTGCTCCAAGTCGTCCATAACCGCGGACACGGCTTTCAGAAAGATTTACCCTGCAAGGGTGCACAAATAGCAACACACACACGATCGACCTCGGAAAAACCAAATCAAAACCCAACAAGGCTTTCACGACAAAGCATTCACAGGATTCATAAAATATTTCAGGGGGCCACCCCATTAAGCTACCCGCAACGAAGTTGGCCGGCTCCGAGACGGACCCAAGGTTTGTGTCAATGGCTGTAAACGACTGGGAACCCGAAAGTGTGACTGGGCTTGTCGAAACCACGAAAACAGCACAGGTGCTCCACGCATAATCTTAAATAAAGCAGTAAAGCATGGCATAGGTACAGGATAGTAATAAAGCCCCAAACTACTTTGTGGCCCCAAGAAATAAAGTACAAATCAAGCTCATGCAAAGGGGGATTCATAGAGTCTCCCGTATGTGGATAGTGTGAATAGTCAAGGAACAGGAATCAAGTACTCGGGGTCCTACGGGACACAAGTGGACATAAAAACCAAATGACAGACATTGCCCACCGGTGCCTCTTTCATTAGTTATCCCATTACTACTCAGGT
Organism: Avena eriantha; assembly: GCA_910589775.1. Classification (NCBI taxonomy): domain Eukaryota; kingdom Viridiplantae; phylum Streptophyta; class Magnoliopsida; order Poales; family Poaceae; genus Avena; species Avena eriantha. The sequence continues at coordinate 34,720,158 of OU342746.1, read as the reverse complement.
TAAGTTGTTTAGGTACCTCGTTATCCATCAGACACTCACATACCCTACACATGCTGTTCTACGACTCGCATGGCTCAAACAACTCCTGTAGTAATGGCTCATGGGATGGAAGAACAAGCTCGGTGGGATTTAAAGTAAAGGCTATGCAGTACATGGTGAAAGGGCATGTATGCCCCCATGTGTGGTTTTGGTAATTAATGACAATCCCTATGGACTAATGTGCAAATTGAGTTTCACTTGTAGGTTTTTCCATTGGCATCACTTGTACCATGTGTTGGTTTCAAGGATGAAAAGGAAGAAGCATCGTCCAAGGGATTTGTGCCTATTGGAATCAAGTAGTAGTAGAAGAAGAAGATCAAGTATGCCTAGAAGAAGAAGAAGATGGAATTCCTCATGGCTTTCTTCAAGATATCTTCATCAAGATTTGATGTGCAAGCTCACGGTGCGCCATCTCTAGAAGATATCATGCTTGGAGCTTGCCATCCTCGGCATTCATGGAGTGATGAAGACAAGGTCAAAGAAGTGGTTTTCCCATGGAGTATGGGGGAGCCATTCGCAAGTCTTCATCAAGCAAGAGAAGCAAGAGCAATCAACAAAGGTGTTCCATCTTGAAGGTGACAAGATCGTCTACATCAAGCTCAAGTGGGATGCTCAAGGCAAAGGTATGATCTTGATAGGGTTTCTATTTTACCGGTCTCGTGTAGTGTTGGGAGACCGGGTTTAGGATAGATAGCCGTACTATCAAGAGGGGCTCTCGAGTGGGTGACTCGTTCGTATCTTTCGGAGAGAGCTCAAACCTTTGCATACATAGCATCATCTTTCTTGGTTGTTGTTTGGCTTGTCCATGTGAGGATCTAGAGCTTGTGGTTATCTTCATAACAAGCTCTAGTTCATCAAAAACGGATTTCCCTTGCATATCTTATTGCGTTTTTGATCTTGTGGGTTTTTCGGCTCCACACCTTGGGAGGTATCTAATATATATTCATGGTATTTTCTCCCTTAGTGATGTCCAATATTTCACCTTTTGTTGAATTCTACTCTTTATTATCTTTCCAACAAAATTGGTTTCATCCCATTTAGAGTTTCCAAGCTCAACTTCTTGTGTTTTGGTTTCTAGAGGTTTTACCGGTTCGTCGCTTCTGAGAGGTCATACATTTTTATATTTTATTTTTATCCTCTCTTGTTGGACTATGATGTTTCTTTGCATAATATTGTAGAGATTTTTGTTCTCTTCAAAACGAGCCCAAGATCATCGAAATCGGAGTCCGGAGTCAAAAGTTATTGAAGTTTTCGTGAAATGTTGTCCAACATTTTTGCTTGAGCGGTAGTACCGGCCCAAGTTCCGACCAAAGTTCCGGTAAATCTCGTTTTTCTTCTGTATCTTGTGTTTCTATTTAGAGGTAGTACCGGTGGGGCACCGGTAGTTGCGGTGGGGCGCGAATCTGGCCCAAACGGGCAGATTTCTCTTGTCCTATTTAAGGGCCCCCTCTTCCCCAAAGTTTCCCCAACTTTGGAGGTCATTTTGGTTAGCTCTTCCACTAGCTCTCCTCCATTGTTGACCTTCAAAAGCTTGCCCTCTTCCCTTCTCCCTCCCATGATTCTTGCATCTCTTTGAGGGATTTGAGAGAGGAGATCTAGATCTACAATCCTCACCAAACCAAATCCCTTCTTTGTGAAGGAATCCTTGGGATCTAGATCTTGGAGAGTTTTGTGTTCTCCTCTTGTGTTCTTCCTCTCTTATTCCCCCAATAGCTTTTGTAGCTTTGGTGTAATTTGAGAGTGAAGGACTTGCCTCTTGCATTTGGTGCATAGGTTTGAGTTCTCCTCGGAGATTCGGTGAGTTCAAGCCCTTGGGCTTGTTTCTCTTGGGTTCTTACAACCCTAGACGGTTGTGTGGTTGGATAGTTGACCTTTTGAGGTCTTGTAGTCTTTTGTAGCCTTGTTGCCTTTTGTGGCTTTGTAGCCTTTGTGGCATTGTTCTTGGGGCTCCAATTGAGTTGTGGAGGTTCGCCAAGCATGTTGGCCTTTTGTGGCATTGTGGAGCCTTTGTGGCGTTTCTTGGGATCTCTCCAATTGAGTTGTGGAGATTTCCCCAAGCCTTGTACGGGTTCGGTGACCGCGCTCAAGTGTCCCATAGTGGAACGTGAGTAGGCCTTTGTGGCGAGCTCACGGGAGAATAGGGTGAGCCTTTTGTGGCGTCGGTGAGTTGAGCCATTTGTGGCGTTTGAAGTACATTGCGCCCCCGCACCTATCCAACGGAGACGTAGCTTCTTTGGAAGTGAACTTCGGGAAACAAATCATCGTCTCCATGTCCATCGGTTATCTCTCAACCGAGCCCTTTACTTATGCAATTTACATTGTCATAGCCTTCGTGCTTGAAGTATTATATCTTGCTATCACCTTGTTGTTTATCTTGCTTAGCATAGGTTGTTGGTGCACTTAGTGAACTTAGTGAATATAGGTTTTGGCTTGATAAATTAAACGTTAAGCTTTATTCTGCATTTATTAGAGCCTAAACCGTAATAATTTTAAAATGCCTATTCACCCCCTCCCTCTAGGCGACGTCCATTTCCTTTTCAATTGGTATCAGAGCGAGGTCTCTCGCTTCCTAGGCTTCACCGCCTCGAGAGTAAGGATGTCTCCTAGGGGTTTAGTGCACTCTCACACATTTACTTTTGATGGCACAAATTATGATGTTTGGCGCATTCGCATGCTTAGTCATTTCCGGGTCGTTGACCCAAATATTGAGTGAATTCTAGATATGGGATTGTCTCCTCCTATGGATCCTCAAAATCTATCTTTGGAGGAGGAGACAAACTCTTATCTCGAAGCTCAAGCATCTAATGTGCTTGTTAATGTTGTGAGCTTTGTAGTTCTTTCCTCAATCATGCCTTTTCGGAATGCTCATGATATTTGGACCAAGATTCAAGCAAAATATGATGTGTCCAAGATTGATGAGGATGCTTGTGTTCCCTCCACCTCCGGCCGTGATGAGTTATCATCTTCTTCCACTACACCAACATGTGATTTATCACAAGGTAATGATATGGTGAGTGGTGATAGAACTTGCAATGTGGATAGTGTGATTGCCATTCATGATCCTCCTTATCTATCTCATTGCAATGTTGTATCTTTGGGCATGAACACATGTAGGACCATATGTGATTTACATCCTAGTTGTGATTGCCCTTGCATATCATGTAGAAATGGATTGAATATATCTCATGATGATATGCTTGCTTTGCCTTGTTGCCATGATAAATGTACTTCTATTTCCTCTAGTACTTGTGTTGCTAACCTTGTAGAGGAAATTGAAGAATGTGTGGGCCAAGGCAAGCTTGCTATTGGAGATTCATGTGTTCCTCCATCATCACCTTCTTCCAACATTCACTTATGCCTCATGGCTAAGGAATCAAAGGTAACTTCTCCTTTGGACCCCAATGCATCTCATGATGATGTGAATGTTGACATAGATGTAGAAGATGATGATGTTGCTTCTTTAAAAGAGAAGGGGGAGCTAGTCCTTCGTGCTCTACACAATGATTAAAATGCTTGCTCTACTTTCATTGAAATTTTGAACTTTCCCATTGAAAGTAAGCAACTAATTTATGAGCATGAGGACATAATTGATAAAATGGGTAGTCTTGAGCGTGAGTATGCTAATGACATTGCAAAATTAAATGAAGCTCTTGAAGAGGAACAAACCACCAAGGAATCTCTTGAGGAGACCTTTTCCCTAGAGCTATCTAGGGTGAAGAAATCTCATTATAGAGATCTTGAGGTGGAAAGTGACCTCCAAATTAAAAATGATGAGCTTAAAGTTTCCTATGCTAAACTCCTTGAGGATTTTGAGCACCTCAACAATGGCTCTAGGGTCATTAAGGGAGAGGTCATCAAACTCACCAAGTCACATGAGCAACTTAAAGCCTCACACACTAAAGAGCTTTCCAAGTTGCACTCACCTCTCACTACTATTGATGATGCTTGTGCTACTAACTCTATCTCTTGTGAAGCATCTAGTGTGAAGGAGAATGTTGAGCTTCGTGCTCAACTTGCTTTGCTAACTAGCAAATATGGGAAATTTGAAGAGAGACATGCTAAGCTCTCAAGCTCGCATGAGGATCTTCTAGTTTCCCATGGTAGGCTAAAGTTGGCTCATGAGGCTATTATGTCAAAGGTAACATCTAGTATGCCTCATGTGGACATTAGCACTACATCTACTCCTAGTGTAGTATTGCCATGTGCTAGTCCTTGTAATTCATCCACTCATGCTATTGCTATATCTTGTGATGAATTGCATCCCTTGCCTTGTTGCTCTAACAATGTAGCATCTACTTCCTCTAGTATTATTGTTGATACTAACCATGTAGAGGAAAACAAGAAGCTCAAGGCTCAAGTCAATTCTTTGAAGAATGACTTGAAGAAGTGTCATGAAGGGAAGACCACTCTCAAGAACATCTTGGGTGTGCGAAGATCCCCAAATGACAAGAGTGGGCTTGGATATAACTCCAACATCAAGAACAAGCCCACCAACATGTTGAAGCACAAGGGCAACAAGAAGAATGGCCAAGGTCAAGTGAAGAATCCGGCCAACATTGTGTGCTTCAAGTGCAAGGAAGAAGGCCATCATGTGAGATGTTGTCCATTGAAGAAGAAGCAACAAGGGAAGCGGCCTCAAGCTCCACCTCAAGCTAGAAGCGGGCCTCCTCCCAAGACTCAAGCTCTTCCTCACGGGGTGGCATCTTCCAAGAAGAAAGATGGCAAGAGAAGAACTTGCTACATATGCCGCGAGAAGGGGCACCTCTCTTCCTCATGCACCATGGGTAACTCCTCATCCAATCCTATCTTGATATATGATGCATATTCTCTTGGTAAGGATGAGGTGGGCAATGTGTTTGCCAAATATGTTGGTGCCCAAAGTGGTGTCAAGAAAAGAACCATTTGGGTGGCCAAGCCTATTGTGACTAACTTCTTAGGACCCAACTTGGTTGGGGACCCACAAGCTAAAACTTGATCAATAGGTGTTGGTTGGAGGGAATTGGAGGCTTGGCTACATTATGAAGAATTGAGGGATCTTCATCACTTATTTTTGTCAAGTCAAGCCAATTGGATTATCTTGCCTCTATCTCATATCCAATGTTCCTCCTTGCGGTAACATGTGCTCAACTCTTTACATTGAAAGTTACTTGCTCCCTTGTGCATGTGTGGTTTTGTACCATTATATGTGTTTGTACATGGTGTGCTTCCCTCATACCTATATTGTGTTGTCTAGTATATTTTTGTATGTTGGTTGGCACATCAAGTATTTGTGTTCTTGTGTTTGAGCCTTTGTTGAATTCATTTGGTATCTCATTTGTCTCTTGGGAGATATTAATGGACTATCCCATTTTGGGGGAGTATTATGCTTGGGCATTCCACAATCCTAAAATGTGTGTACATGAGGAATACCACTTAGTGTTGACATTACATGTTTATCTTGTCTCTATGTGGTATGTCATTCTCATGAAGAATTTGAATTCCATAATGTCCATTAATCATCTCCTTTTTTATCTTTTTGCCTCTTGTTGAGATCTCTTGGCTATCACATTATGTGGGAGTCATATGCTTGGTGCATATTACAAACCTAGAAAATGTGAACATTTGAGGTAGTGCCACTTAGAATTGATATTTATTTATCTAGGTCCTTTGTGGCACATTTAGCTCAAACAAGTTCTAGTTTGCTTTGTTTCTTTTATTGCTCATCTTTTGGATCTTGTTTGTGAGAGATTTTCTTGATATGTGTTTCCTCTTATTTGGACCTCCATATCCTACATGGAAACCATTTGCTTCAAGTTACACTAATCACTAGCGATTATGTGATTATTTGGAGCTATCAAGAATGTCTCTCGAAGCATCAAGCATAACTTTTATGTCTTGTTACATGCTTCTTTGTGTGAATATGATCATGATTTCCTTGTAAACTACCTCGGGAAAATTTTCCCCATAATTCTTGTCCTTGGACAAGTGGTACTCCATATATGGTAGGATTTATTGATCATGTTTGCTTTGGCCATTGCTTTTCTTTGTCCTATCTTTGGCCAAGAAAATGTTTTCTTTTTCTCCCATGTCTTCCTTGCCTCTTATGGATCCCTTTAGTTTATTGGTATTCCCTTGTGTTTTATTTAATGTAGGTAGTAGTGATGATCTCTTTTGTGTGCATTTTGCATTCAAAAGCAAAATTCAATATAATGCACCATTCATGGGGGGAGCTCTCCTATATTATCTAGAGCACTCCTTTTATGCTTCTTGTGTTGATCCTTATCATGTTTTTTCGTGCTTGGAAGGTGGATCTCCTCTTTTGGTACTTTGTGCCATCATGAAAAGTGTAGAGAGTGTGGGTTTGTGTGTTGGAACCTTGCTCTATTTGGGAGTTGGATTTGTCTAATTCTTTGTTACTTGTTTTGGTCTTTTAGAATGAGATAAATCCTTGAGCATTGTGTGTTTTGTGCATCTTTTGTTCTTTGGCTTTTGCCTTGTTCATTTGTTGAATTTGTGTCCTTCCATGTGTTTATTTGTCTCTTTGATACAATTTGGACACCGTTTGTCGTGTCACACTCTTGTGTGCTACTTCTTGGTTTACTTGGTGTTTTAGTTCAAATTGTATCTCATTTTTGGTTCTTGAGAGTCTTGTGCATGCATATTTACTACATGTTTATATTATGGCATGCTTGCTCTCTTGATCCAATGTATAGGGGAAACTCCACCAATTCCTATTGGCTAAGATGTGCATGAAATTAAATTTCATATTAATATTCAAATATTTATGTGGAGCTTCTCCTATATATTGTAGTTTCACTAACTACTTTGGACCCAATTTGTTTGGGGACATAGTGTACTTATTTTTGTGTAGGTACATTGGAGATATATTGGATGCTTGTCTCATCAATTGGGAAGAAGTGGTGCTTACATGTTAAATTGGAGGCAAGCTAGGATGATCAACAAATTCTTATCCTCTACATCCTACCTATTATATCTCGGTAACAAGTATCTCTCTCATGCATACACTTCTTGTTTCCAACCTTTTGTGGGTTGCTTATTGGCATGAATTTGTGTGTTCGTAATGTTGTGGTTCTTTGTTTGTTGTGTTCGAGTGCTCTCTATTGCAAATGTGAGTATGTTGAGATGAGTGCATATAATGGGGACTATGAAAAATCATGATCATGATTCACTTATCCCAAATATGTCAATCTAGCAATTTTATTGCATATCTTTTCCTCATTCACTCTCATGTGCAATAGTGAGTATTTTGCATAGTTATTTTCTATTTGTGATACTTGTTGTCTTTCTCCATATATTCCAACTATTCCCTTTTTCCCTTGGTAATAGTTGTAATGTATGTAGTGTGTTGGTGTTTGAAGCTTATTGATGTACAATAAGATATATTTGAGCCTTTGGCCATGCTTTCATGCAAAAATCCTATTGGTATGTTATATGACTTCATTTTGTTGTTCATGTGCCTTCTTGTGTATCTATTTTGTGTGTGCATGTTTCTTTGTGCGCATATGTCTTTGTGATATTTTCCACCTAGAAACTTATACACACAAGAGAAGATAAATCTTTGGTTGTGTTTGTTTCTCTTGGATACCACCCTTTATCTCTTTGTGACTCTTTGGTGGCTTCCAAATTTATTTGCCCATGAGTTATTGTACCATTTGCTTGCATCTCCGAGCACTCATAATTTGATCTCTCTTGCCGTGTATTGATAAATGAGTTTGTAGGAGTGAGGATTCCATGATTGTGCACTTTGTTTCCAAATAAAATTATTATAATTGGTGCATAGTCCTTGGGGAGCTTCCTCAATTCATTTAAGAATGCTCATTTTCCTTCGTTCTCATTTTTTGTGTCTTAGATGTTTATTGGGAGTGAGGATTCCATATTTGCGCAAAAATTAGTTGATTCTATCTTATGCACAAAGATTGGGGAGCTTCCCTATTTCATTTAAACACTCATTTGTTCGTATCATTATGTCTTGTGTTTTTCTTTTGGTATCAATTGTTGTTGTCAATTGGTATTTTTTTTGGATCTTTTGGGTTGCTCGCTTCATTTGTTGAAGCTATCTTCTCCTTCTTTTCTTTTTGCAACCTTTGGGTCCTCAATATAGTTTTACTTCCTCCAAGGATTCATCATTGGATATGTGCATATGCACACCTTTGGAGGAATTCTCACTATATTGGCCATCTAGAACTTTTCACCCATTTTGGCAATCGATGCCAATAGGGGAGAAGTTTTAGAGGGTTTAAGGGAAGTTGGTTTATGCTTTTGAGTTGGTTATTAAGCATTATCCTTCCATGCTCTCGCATCTTTGTTTTTGCTTTGCATGTTTAATATATTTGGGGAAACTCAACCACCGATAATGGTTGGCAATCCATGCAATGAAATTCCAGTTGATCACACATGCATAGATTGTGGGGGAGTTTGCTCTATATATTGTGGTTGTACCAACATCACATACTTGTGTAGTATTTGATGTTGGGGCAACCATTTTGTTCGTTAAATTCCATATTTAAACCCTCTCTAGGGGATTGTCATCAATTACCAAAATGGGGGAGATTGAAAGGGCATGTATGCCCCCATGTGTGGTTTTGGTAATTAATGACAATCCCTATGGACTAATGTGCAAATTGAGTTTCACTTGTAGGTTTTTCCATTGGCATCACTTGTACCATGTGTTGGTTTCAAGGATGAAAAAGAAGAAGCATCATCCAAGGGCTTTGTGCCTATTGGAATCAAGTAGTAGTAGAAGAAGAAGAAGAAGAAGATCAAGTATGCCTTGAAGAAGAAGAAGAAGATGGAATTCCTCATGGCTTTCTTCAAGACAACTTTATCAAGATTTTATGTGCAACTCACGGTGCGCCATCTCTAGAAGATATCATGCTTGGAGCTTGCCATCCTCGGCATTCATGGAGTGATGAAGACAAGGTCAAGGAAGTGGTTTTCCCATGGAGTATGGGGGAGCCATTCGCAAGTCTTCATCAAGCAAGAGCAAGCAAGAGCAATCAACAAAGGTGTTCCATCTTGAAGGTGACAAGATCGTCTACATCAAGCTCAAGTGGGATGCTCAAGGCAAAGGTATGATCTTGATAGGTTTCTATTTTACCGGTCTCGTGTAGTGTTGGGAGACCGGGTTTAGGATAGATAGCTGAACTATCAAGAGGGGCTCTCGAGTGGGTGACTCGTTCGTATCTTTTGGAGAGAGCTCAAACCTTTGCATACATAGCATCATCTTTCTTGGTTGTTGTTTGGTTCTTGTCCATGTGAGGATCTAGAGCTTGTGGTTATCTTCATAACAAGCTCTAGTTCATCAAAAACGGATTTCCCTTGCATATCTTATTGCGTTTTTGATCTTGTGGGTTTTTCGGCTCCACACCTTGGGAGGTATCTCATATATATATTTATGGTATTTTCTCCCTTGGTGATATCCAATATTTCACCTTTTGTTAGATTCTACTCTTTATTATCTTTCCAACAAAATTGGTTTCATCCCATTTAGAGTTTCCAAGCTCAACTTCTTGTGTTTTGGTTTCTAGAGGTTTTACCGGTTCGTCGCTTCTGAGAGGTCATACATTTCTCCATTTTATTTTTATCCTCTCTTGTTGGACTATGATGTTTCTTCTCATAATATTGTAGAGATTTTTGTTCTCTTCAAAACGAGCCCAAGATCAGCGAAATCGGAGTCCGGAGTCAAAAGTTATTGAAGTTTTCGTGCAATGTTGTCCAACGTTTTTGCTTGAGCGGTAGTACCGGCCGAAGTTCCAACCAAAGTTCCGGTAAATCTCGTTTTTCTTCTGTATCTTGTGTTTCTATTTAGAGGTAGTACCGATGGGGCACCGGTAGTTCCGGTGGGGCGCGAATCTGGCCCAAACGGGCAGATTTGTCTTGTCCTATTTAAGGGCCCCCTCTTCCCCAAAGTTTCCCCAACTTTGGAGGTCATTTTTGCTAGCTCTTCCACTCTCTCCCCTCCATTGTTGACCTTCAAAAGCTTGCCCTCTTCCCTTCTCCCTCCCATGATTCTTGCATCTCTTTGAGGGATTTGAGAGAGGAGATCTAGATCTACAATCCTCGCCAAACCAAATCCCTTCTTTGTGAAAAATCCTTGGGATCTAGATCTTGGAGAGTTTTGTGTTCTCCTCTTCTGTTCTTCCTCCTTTATTCCCCCAATAGCTTTTGTAGCTTTGGTGTAATTTGAGAGTGAAGGACTTGCCTCTTGCATTTGGTGCATAGGTTTGAGTTCTCCTCGGAGATTCGGTGAGTTCAAGCCCTTGGGCTTGTTTCTCTTGGGTTCTTACAACCCTAGACGGTTGTGTGGTTGGATAGTTGACCTTTTGAGGTCTTGTAGTCTTTTGTAGCCTTGTTGCCTTTTGTGGCTTTGTAGCCTTTGTGGCATTGTTCTTGGGGCTCCAATTGAGTTGTGGAGGTTCGCCAAGCTTGTTGGCCTTTTTTGGCATTGTGGAGCCTTTGTGGCGTTTCTTGGGAGCTCTCCAATTGAGTTGTGGAGATTTCCCCAAGCCTTGTACGGGTTCGGTGACCGCCCTCAAGTGTCCCATAGTGGAACGTGAGTAGGCCTTTGTGGCGAGCTCACGGGAGAATAGGGTGAGCCTTTTGTGGCGTCGGTGAGTTGCGTGGCTTCGCATCCTTGCTGAGGCCTTGTGTGGCATCGGGTGAGCATCGAGCCACCACACCTAGAGGTGAGCCATTTGTGGCGTTCGAAGTACATTGCGCCCCCGCACCTCTCCAACGGAGACGTAGCTTCTTTGGAAGTGAACTTCGGGAAACAAATCATCGTCTCCGCGTCCATCAGTTATCTCTCAACCGAGCCCTTTAATTATGCAATTTACATTGTGATAGCCTTCGTGCTTGAAGTATTATATCTTGCTATCACCTTGTTGTTTATCTTGCTTAGCATAGGTTGTTGGTGCACTTAGTGAACCTAGTGAATATAGGTTTTGGCTTGATAAATTAAACGTTAAGTTTTATTCCGCATTTATTAGAGCCTAAACCGTAATAATTTTACAACGCCTATTCACCCCCCCCCCCCCTCTAGGCGACGTCCAATTCCTTTTCACTTGGGATTCAATTTAATGCAATCGCGACTCCATGATGCAAGAATAAGATAGAAGCAATAGGTACTATATGTATGCAAGCATGTGATAGTGCTTGCATGGCAGCTCAGTTGAAGCGAGAGATGGATCTGGGTAGTACTCCTGTGATTCCTGATAATTCTCCTGCTCGGCGTATATTCTAAAGAAGAACCAAACGAACAAAGGCCAACATAAATAAAGTGCACAAGCATATGAATAAAATGCGACAAGCAACAAAGCATGCCATGATGAATGATGCACAATTTACATGGCAATAATGTAGCATGGCAAGGGTGAGGTGTGGGGACAAGGATAACTCATTTTCTTAATTAATGGGTCAAGTTTTATTACCATACACAGTTCTGATTTATAATATTAATATGATGCATGCTCCAACTCATATCATGGAATGCATAGTTAGAACGGGCTCGTCGTGCTGATCGATTTAGACATATTATTTGTCAAATTTGGAGTTATAGAATTAAAGTTATTAATTAATTGAGAAAAGGCATTTTTGTTGCAATTAAACAATTTCGAAAATTTAAATAAGTCAAACATTATTTTGAATGGCATATTTGAAATCCTCACATTTTTCTGATTCAAAAACATATATTATTCGTATTATTTGGAATTACCAATCAAAAGATATTATTTTCTGGATTTAAAAACATAATAAAACATTTCTGGAAAATTTGTTACTTCAAAAAGATATGGGGTTATTTGCTACAGAGACAAAACCAGCCACGGTCACCAACACGTGGGTCCGGCCGAAGCTAACTAGGCGGGGACAGAGTGGTGGCTGACCAGTGGGCCTGGGGTCAGTGGGAAAAACAAAAGAAAAGGGAATGGCGAGGGATCGAACCTAAGACCTCCCACTACCATGGGTTAGGCTGGACCCGTTAGCCAACTAGGCTCCGCTCATTTTGTGTTAACTTAAGGGCACATCCTTACATAAGGCAGCAACGTGGCCGGTTCGAACTGACGAACGGCACTATAGATTGATTCGCGAAAACAGGCTAGCTAAAGTGATTCTCGCCGGATGATTGCGAGCTTGTTGATGATCCATTTTGAATGAAATTTGCGACGTTTGAAACTTGGTTCATCCCACATTATTATACTATGAAGCTCTGCACTGTAAAAACACGGTACAGGACGGTAGCTTGTCTAGAATAGAGAGGCAAAACAAGGTTCACTCATGCTAAAATTTAACTGAACTGTCAGTGAAGACAGTGAAATATCCCCAACTTCGCCAGATACTTACGAATGATTCGGTCCTCCGTTTCGAGAGCAGCTTGGTGCGCTGGGAAGAGTGCTATTCCGAGATTGTAGTAGGGTGCAGATCGTCGCCAAAGGAAGGCTGAGGCGGCCGTAATTCAAGCGAGACAGAGAGACAGAGGAGGCTGCTGATGTGTGCGCACAGCGGACAGCGTCGCTGGCATGATTTCCTTCAACTTTCACTGAAGAGCACAATCGCTACAGGCCATCGCTTGGGGCATATAGATACTCAAAATGAGCGGGAGAAAAATATCTACGCACTGGTATAATTGGCGCATGCTGGGGTGGACCGTGTCTCGCCCAGTCTCGTGAAGAATGAAAACAACAGGAAATTGAAGACATATTCGGACATCGATCTTGCTATCAAGATTCCGAGAGCTGTGATGGATCGTTTTGATCGTGCTAAGTCTTATTTTAAAGAGGAAGGTGAGCTCTACAACTTTCATTCAGGAGTCACACGCAAAAGAGAACTATGGGGAGAGCTAGGTCGCAATGAACACAAACAGCAGCAACAACATGGCTGGAGCGTACGCGGCGGCGAGCGGGCAGGGCGTCGCACCCGGCGGTGAACGGCGGTGAGATATGGAAGGGGAACATGTCTGGGATATCGAGGAGCTCACCCTGGGTATGTGGATGAAGGTGGTACGACTCGAGGTGGCCATGTTCTAGCGCGAGGCAGAGGATGCGAAGCTCCTGGATGGTTCGGTTCACAGCGGCGCTCCTCCATCTCCGGCGTGCTCCGGCGAGGTCTACGCATTCAGGTTGATGGATAAGAAAAAGAAGGTCCCTTTCGAGCCCTTGGATACTCCTTGCACACCTCCATACGCCGGCTAGATGGAGGGATGAGACTAGTCTAGGGTTTTGGTCATGGAGACATGGAAAGGCCATGGCCTTTCTTTGGGAAGAAGAGGGGGATGGGGAGGACGAACTGGGCAGCTAGATCTCGATCTGGAGATGGATGGGGCTGAGTGGTTGAGGACATAAGGAAGGAAGGGTAGAGCACATGGGGGTGGCTTTTCTCTTAGCCAAAAGTAGAGGGAGGAGGGGTGCACGGGTTTGGGGTGGATGTGTAGCTAGGTAGGATAGATAGGAATTTAGGATTGGTATTTTTGAATAGATAGAGATTTGAAATTTGAACTGATCCAAAAGAACATGATTCAACAATTAAAACTCCATCTATTCAAAGACAAGTGATAAAAAAGGTGGTGACATGCATGGGGTGTGGAGGTTTTGGAGGTGAGGTAGGAGTAGGATTTTGGGGTAAGAGAGAAAAGATTTTGGGTTAAGAAGGTAAAGGAACATATACACATGTAATATACGCATGCCATGATGCTTAAAAAAACCAAGTGTGAATTCCACAAGGATGGTGGAGTTCAAACAACTTGAGCCCTCTTGACTTGATTCCAAAAGAACCAAGCTCCACTCAAAAATCCAAGAAATAGCCAAAATAAGAGAGCAAAAGATGATCTTGCATGGCCCATGCATGTATAATAAATGCAATATTTACTATGGTGAAAACAATTGTAAAATACCATGGGCATTTAGTAACACATGCAATCCCAAAAATATGGAATTAAGGACAAGCCAAAGAAAAGAGTTGTGTCCCAAGTAGAATAGATGAAATATTCTCATATTTGAATATAATTTGGGGCATGCTAGTGTGTATATCCCACTAGGTGCATAGTAGCCTCAAACTATTCCTCCATGAGCATACATTCAAAACAATCCATATGGAAGCTTGACAAGGGGTTCCACTCACATAGCATGCAAAGGTGTCCATGTGGCTCACCACATATCAACAATGTGAAAACATCATGAGGCATATATGGGAGCATGTGGAATTAGAAGTAGATCCATCCCAACCCATATGAGCTAGAGGTAAACTCAAATAAAATGCAAAGCTCACATATAGTTGGATGGTAGAATTATGGGGTGGTGACAAAGAAAGGTGGTGGCGTTAAATAAAAGATATCCCCCCAACTCAACTTGGGCATCAAGCATTTATCAAGAACCAAATACAATATATCAAGTGGCAAAGACAATTAATAAATGCATATGAGACAAGATCCAAAAGAAAACGGTTTTATATGATGCTCAAATGCAAGGTGGCATGATGACATGAGCATGACATAATTATGATGCAACAATTATATGTAGGAAGTAGCATTATATAGACTAGGCTAGTAGCATTGCAATTGTTAGACAATTGGGATGCTACAACTCTCCCCCACTAAACAAGAATCTCGCCCCAAGATTCCTAGGAAAAAGAAAACAACACAAGGAGAGGCGGGTGTTCGGAACGAAGATGACCTTCATGTTCCCCAAAGGATGAGCACAGAATGGTGCGACCACTGCACCTTGCAAAAACTTGCTAGACTTGTTGCGAGTCTTGTGTTTTGCTATAGAAACAAGAGGAAGAAGGAACTGGAGAATTGTCGTGAGACGAGAAAGATAGGATGCACATAGCTCCGGCTTTCTCGAGAAACATGATAAAGGAAAAGAAACACTTGTTGAAAGAATTAGAAAGAACAATGTATCATGGAGAACGAAAAGGCACACCATTAGGATTAGAGATCAACGGATGCACGAGAAGGTGGATCTTTGTCTTGCCGGAAGAAAAGAATGACTTCGGGGGAAGTTATCAACCACTATGAAAATAGCATTGTATCTTTTCTCGGATTTGAGAAATGAAGTTCGGAAACAATATTGCCTTCAAATAATAGAGTTCCTTGATATCAACGGAAAGATTTGGGTTAGGAGTTCTCGGATTAAATCTGTCTTGCGTCGGTAAGAACCAAAGGATCACGCAATTGAGGTGCGCGGATATCACTTCAAGAGAAGGGGGATGCTAGTTTATGGTAGAATCCCGAGAAGAAAAGAATATGGAGGATCTGGAGTTTACTGTAGAGATACTTATTGCTTTCTTTAACCTTGAGGCTAATGCAATAGATTTGCGACTGATGGCATCAACCATAATTGGCCGTACCAAGAGAAAAGGATTGACAAACGGAAGTCAGATATATCTTCCACCCTTCTTGATTGACGATGTGGTGCTCCGGTAGAATGAAGAGTAACTGAGACGATAATAGCATTTGCTTCCACCAGATAATTGATGATTTGCTCCGTGTAGAACAGACGAGATCACCAACAAGAGATTATTGCTTATCTTCTTTGAGAGAGCACTCCGGAAAACAAGGACGGAATAGAAGCATCAAGAATAAAGGCCACTTCTACATCCGTGGAATGAGTTAAATCGCATTAGTTCACCAATTCAATGTACAAGAGCGAATGATAAGAGTAGTGGTATGCTAGCTACTCCATCCCGCACCCAAAGAATTACTCCGCACATGAATGGAAAACCATGCAACCCAACTGCCGAACAGACTGAAGAACTTGATAAAACTCATGGAACTCCGTAGGAAAACAAAGATATGATGCAAATGATTCGTTGGATCCAGAGTAGATAAAGATGATGATGTTGTCGTCGTGTCGGAAGATCCCAAAACACCCGCAAGGATATGAAGAAAGATTATGGAGAACGGTTGCAAGATTCGATAGATAAGGAAAAGATAGCAACAACTTGAACAGAAGGATTACAAAAGATCTAGAAATTCTTCATGGAATCTGGTGGATTGAGGATAGAAGATGGAACGAGAGGATTTCAAAAGATTACTTGACGAGACAGAGCTGAAAAGAACTCCATGTTCTTCTTGAAATGCTTGAGAGAGATTTAGCAGTCTTGAGGAACTCTTCAACGTAACGACGATGATAACTCGCCAACAAGGAACGACTCCGGGTTTGATTGAAGGTGGAGGATGGAATTAACAATGGACTTGCTCATTCCAGAATTGAAGCGATGTATTTAGCAGAAGGACGTGGTCGAGATAGGTGACTTCAAGAAGCCAGAATTCACACTTTGAGAACTTTGCACACAAGCGGTGTTCTTGCAGCTTGAGAGAAAGAGACACAGATGATCTTCCATGTTCTTCCATTGATATAGAATAGGCCAGCATATCCTCAAGATATACCACCACGGATGAACAAAATCTTCCAAGAATATCAAGATCAAGAGGCGTGAGAACGAACAATGCTCAAAACACTTTCTGAGCTCAACGCTCTTTGAAAGATCGACGTTACGAGCAAGGATTCATGTTGGAAAGATGCACTGGCAGAATAGATTATCTGGTCCTTCGGAAGAGAACAAGAAATGCCACCTGGTTCACATTGTCGATCGAATCACCGGTTACAAAGATAACGAGATCTTGGATAAAGGAACGATATAGCTCATACCTTAAGAAAAGCTATCAGAGACGAAAAGATGCAATTCCCTCGTATCAAAGAGAATTTTGCAGATATGGAGTTCCAAAAAGATGTGAAGCATGATAAACAGATGATAGACCACCGTAGTGCCTTGAGAAAACTCCGTATTGCCAAAGATACTTGAATATGATAAAGATATGATCACGGCATAACTCAAAATCCCAGGAGATAACCGCCATCATATGGAGGATGAAAATAGATAGCATTAACCATACTCCACTCATGATAAGTGTCATATAGCTATGTCGTGAACCAAATTACAATCACAAGCATTGGATCGACGCGAGTTATGTACTTAGCCCAAAAGATTTTGAAACGAAATAAAACTCCAGGATCAAGCGCCGGTGAAAAAAGAATGAGTTAGCATGAACATGCCGATAAAAGGAAGATAGATAATTTTTCACACACGACTGAAGAGGAGTGTGGAAACACAGATGTATCAAAGAAAATTTCCACATTTTTCGGTATTAAAATACCAATAAATGCGCAAAACCACTTAACAGATAGAGATTAGCAACTCCACAATTTGTGAAAGCATGCTGAAAGGAAGAACACCCTTAACAAGATTGCGCCGGTTAACAAGGAGTCGGATAGATCACGTCGGTTTACAAAAGCCTGTCGGTATGGAATGTACCAACAGTTGATAACCAAAGGCAGATTGTGACAACAAGGTTGGATGCAACAGGTAGACAAGAAATAACACACACACATGCACACACACAACCTATGGTACTATAGAACCCAGAACACGTGAATCCTAGTTTGAATTTTAGAAGAGGATTGAAAACGTTACACTTCCTTACCAGAAAAGGGTGGGTGGGTGGGTAAGAAGAAAAGTGGAAGCAGTCCTACTCTCGCATTTTGTTTTTCCCTAGTATACATAGCTACCAAAATATTTGCTAGACTGACAACGACCATTTGGCTAAGACCCTGAAGGGCGGGATGGCTCTGATACCAATTGTAACAATCTCGGACCCTACGCTCTAAGTTCAAGCCTGGATGAACCAAAAGTGGTTAAGGGTTTTACAGCGGAGGCCCAGGGCCACCCACGTGTAGGCCTGTCGGCCGCCCTAAACACATCCAAGAACATCGGGACAAGAGCGAGCGGCGTAGGCAACAGGCGAAGAGATCAAATACATACACAAGTGGGTATGTATGCAAGCTACCTTACAACAGTTCTCAGAGCCATACCATCTAAAAGAAATAGAAATATTTCAACGCCATACGGCAAGATCCAAATATCCTAGATAGATATAATAGTGTAGGATAGCTCCTCATACATCAATCAACAGAGTAGCAAGCGGAAGCGGGAAACAAGATCCGAGTACAGACAAGAAGCAAATCGGCATAAGATGCCACATAAATAAGCACATCCCGCCCACAGATCTCATGGATCCCCATCCCCGGAATCTCTACACTGAGTGATTGTTGCCAACATCATCTGTCTCCTCCACCCAGTATCCATCTTGTGAATACACATGTTCATCTGAATCAAACAATTTATCGTGTGAGACCCTAGGGGTACTCAGCAAGTCTTTATGCCTCTAAAGGGGACATATACCTGGGGTGACGCAATTGCAGCAAAAGATAATAGCTAACAAGCCTATAGATACTCGCTAACCATCCGCATAACCAATGATAGACGAATGTCTGTTAATTAGGAACAACAGTTATAACAGTATAAAGTACCAGATCCATCCTCCTTCTCGCTTACCAACGAGAAAGCGGACGAACAACCCATCTGTTGGCAGTTTTCTTATCCATTCCCTAAGTATTGCACTAATTACTAGACAGACATTTAGTCAAATTAAAACGGTACTTTAGTTATACTTGTCTATGATCGAGAAACTGTGCTCCAAGTCGTCCATAACCGCGGACACGGCTTTCAGAAAGATTTACCCTGCAAGGGTGCACAAATAGCAACACACACACGATCGACCTCGGAAAAACCAAATCAAAACCCAACAAGGCTTTCACGACAAAGCATTCACAGGATTCATAAAATATTTCAGGGGGGCACCCCATTAAGCTACCCGCAACGAAGTTGGCCGGCTCCGAGACGGACCCAAGGTTTGTGCCAATTGCTATAAACGACTGGGAACCTGAAAGTGTGACTGGGCTTGTCGATACCACGAAAACATTCCATGATCCAAAACAGTACAGGTGCTCCACGCACAATCTTAAATAAAGCAGTAAAGCATGGCATAGGTACAGGATAGTAATAAAGCCCCAAACTACTTTGTGGCCCCAAGAAATAAAGTACAAATCAAGCTCATGCAAAGGGGGATTCATAGAGTCTCCCGTATGTGGATAGTGCGAATAGTCAAGGAACAGGAATCAAGTACTCGGGGTCCTACGGGACACAAGTAGACATAAAAACCAAATGACAGACATTGCCCACCGGCGCCTCTTTCATTAGTTATCCCATTACTACTCAGGTTAAGTTGTTTAGGTACCTCGTTATCCATCAGACACTCACATACCCTACACATACTGTTCTACGACTCGCATGGCTCAAACAACTCTTGTAGTAATGGCTCATGGGATGGAAAAAACAAGCTCGGTGGGGTTTAAAGTAAAGGCTATGCAGTACTTGGGATTCAATTTAATGCAATAGCGACTCCATGATGCAAGAATAAGATAGAAGCAATAGGTACTATATGTATGCAAGCATGTGGTACTGCTTGCCTGGCAGCTCAGTTGAGTCAAAAGATGGATCTGGGTAGTACTCCTGTGATTCCTGATAATTCCCTGCTCGACGTCTATTCGAAAGAAGAACCAAACAAACAAGGGCCAACATAAATAAAGTGCACAAGCATATGAATAAAATGCGACAATCAACCAAGCATGCCATGATGAATGATGCACAATTTACATGGCAATAATATAGCATGGCAAGGGTGAGGTGTGGGGACAAGGATAACTCATTTTATTAATTAATGGGTCAAGTTTTATTACCATACACAGTTATGATTTATAATATTAATATTGTGCATGCTCCAGATCATATCATGGAATGCATAGTTAGAACGGGCTCGTCGCGCTGATCGATTTAGACATATTATTTGTCAAATTTGGAGTTATAAAATTAAAGTTATTAATTAATTGAGAAAAGGCATTTTTGTTGCAATTAAACAATTTCGAAAATTTATATTAGTCAAACATTATTTTGAATGCCATATTTGAGATCCTCACATTTTTGTGATTCGAAAACATATATTATTTGTATTATTTGGAATTACCAATTAAAAGATATTATTTTCCGGATTTAAAACATAATAAAACATTTCTGGAAAATTTGTTACTTCAAAAAGATATGGGGTTATTTGCTACAGAGACAAAACCAGCCACGGTCACCGACACATGGGTCCGGCCGAAGCTAACTAGGCGGGGACAGAGTGGTGGCTGACCAGTGGGCCTGGGGTCGGTGGGAAAAACAAAAGAAAAGGGAGTGGCGAGGGATCGAACCCAAGACCTCCCGCTACCATGGGTTAGGCTGGACCCGTTAGCCAACTAGGCTCCGCTCATTTTGTGTTAACTAAAGGGCACATCCTTACATAAGGCAGCAACGTGGCCGGTTCGAACTGACGAACGATACTGTAGATTGATTCGCGAAAACTGGCTAGCTGAAGTGATTCTCGCCGGATGATTGCGAGCTTGTTGATGATCCATTTTGAATGAAATTTGCGGCGTTTGAAAGTTGGTTCATCCCACATTATTACACTATGAAGCTCTGCGTTGGAAAAACACGGTACAGGACAGTAGCTTGTCTGGAATAGAGAGGCAAAACAAGGTTCACTCATGCTGAAATTTAACTGAACTATTAGTGAAGACAGTGAAATATCCCCAACTTCGCCAGATACTTACGAATGATTCGGTCCTCCGTTTCGAGAGCAGCTTGGTGCGCTGGGAAGAGTGCTATTCCGAGATTGTAGTAGGGTGCAGATCGTCGCCAAAGGAAGGCTGAGGCGGCCGGAATTCAAGCGAGACAGAGAGACAGAGGAGGTTGCTGATGTGTGCGCACAGCGGACAGCGTCGGTGGCATGATTTCCTTCAACTTTCACTGAAGAGCACGATCGCTACAGGCCATCGCTTGGAGCATATAGATACTCAAAATGACCGGGAGAAAAATATCTACGCACTGGTATAATTGGCGCATGCTGGGGTGGACCGTGTCTCGCCCAGTCTCGTGAAGAATGAAAACAACAGGAACCTGAAGACATATTCGGACATCGATCTTGCTATCAAGATTTCGAGAGCTGTGATGGATCGTTTTGATCGTGCTAAGTCTTATTTTAAAGAGGAAGGCCGAGCTCTACAACATTCATTCAGGAGTCACACGCAAAAGAGAACCATAGGGAGAGCTAGGTTGCGATGAACACAAACAGCAGGAACAACATGGCTGGAGCGTACGCGGCGGCGAGCGGGCAGGGCGTCGCGCCAGGCGGTGAACGGCGGCGACATATGGAAGGGGAACATGTCTGGGATATCGAGGAGCTCACCCTGGGTATGTGGATGAAGGTGGTACGGCTCGAGGTGGCCATGTTCTAGCGCGAGGCAGAGGATGTGAAGTCCTGGATGGTTCGGTTCACAACGGCGCTCCTCCATCTCCAGCATGCTCCGGCGTGGTCTACGCGTTCAGGTTGATGGATAAGAAGAAGAAGGTCCCTTTCGAGCCCTTGGATACTCCTTGCACACCTCCATAGACCGGCTAGATGGAGGGCTGAGACTAGTCTAGGGTTTTGGTCATGGAGACATGGAAAGGCCATGGCCTTTCTTTGGGAAGAAGAGGGGGATGGGGAGGACGAACTGGCAGGTAGATCTCGATCTGGAGATGGATGGGGCTGAGTGGTTGAGGAGATAAGGAAGGAAGGGTAGAGCACATGGGGGTGGCTTTTCTCTTAGCCAAAAGTAGAGGGAGGAGGGGTACACGGGTTTGGGGTGGATTTGTATCTAGGTAGGATAGATAGAAATTTAGGATTGGTATTTTTGAATAGATAGAGATTTGATATTTGAACTGATCCAAGAGCACATGATTCAACAATTAAAACTCCATCTATTCAAAGACAAGAGATAGAAAAGGTGGTGACATGCATGGGGTGTGGAGGTTTTGGAGGTGAGGTAGGAGTAGGTTTTTGGGGTAAGAGAGAAAAGATTTTGGGTTAAGAAGGTAAAGTAACATATACACATGTAATATACGCATGCCATGATGCTTAACAAAACCAAGTGTGAATGCCACAAGGATGGTGGAGTTCAAACAACTTGAGCCCTCTTGACTTGATTCCAAAAGAACCAAGCTCCACTCAAAAATCCAAGAAATAGCCAAAATAAGAGAGCAAAAGATGATCTTGCATGGCCCATGCATGTATAATAAATGCAATATTTACTATGGTGAAAACAATTGTAAAATACCATGGGCATTTAGTAACACATGCAATCCCAAAAATATGGAATTAAGGACAAGCCAAAGAAAAGAATTGTGTTCCAAGTAGAATAGATGAAATATGCTCATATTTGAATATAATTTGGGGCATGCTAGTGTGTATATCCCACTAGGTGCATAGTAGCCTCAAACTATTCCTCCATGAGCATACATTCAAAACAATCCATATGGAAGCTTGACATGGGGTTCCACTCACATAGCATGCAAAGGTGTCCATGTGGCTCACCACATATCAACAATGTAAAAACATCATGAGGCATATATGGGAGCATGTGGAATTAGAAGTAGATCCATCCCAACCCATATGAGCTAGAGGTAAACTCAAATAAAATGCAAAGCTCACATATAGTAGGATGGTAGAATTATGGGGTGGTGACAAAGAAAGGTGGTGGGGTTAAATAAAAGATATGCCCCCAACTCAACTTGGGCATCAACCATTTATCAAGAACCAAATACAATATCAAGAGGCAAAGACAATTAATAAATGCATATGAGACAAGATCCAAAAGAAAAGGGTTTTATATGATGCTCAAATGCAAGGTGGCATGATGACATGAGCATGATATAATTATGATGCAACAATTATATATAGGAAGTAGCATTATATAGACTAGGCTAGTAGCATTGCAATTGTTAGACAATTGGGATGCTACACTTGCTCTACTTGTTCCTCTGCACCTAGAGGGTGACCTCGGCGTCGACGTCCTCCGGGAAGTGGGAGGCCCACTCCACCCTCACATACTCGTCCTCCTCGACGTGGTAGAGGCATCGCTTCTCCTCCTCGGTGACGAGGCATGACGGCGGTGTGAGCATCTCCGTCTGCTCGCACGTCCACACATCGTGGAATTTCATCTATGCGCGGGGGCGGCCAAGGCGCCACGCCGCCTCCTCGAACGCGGGTGTCGTCTCGTGTGCTGTCTAGAACGTGCAGATGACTATGCGGTCACTGCCGATGTGGATCTCGGAGTAGAATGTGTCATTAGGGCACGCGCAAAACTGTGGTAGCAGGAGGTGTTGGGGCAGAGCGACGACATTTCGACGACGGCATGAGGTGCTAGACTGTACGGCAGCGAGTTTGCGTTGGACGTGCGATGAAACAGTGCGTGGAAAAGTGAGAGGGAAATAGGAAAACTTCAACGCATTGAGAGGCGTGCGCACTCGGTATATAGCGCGCATGGTAACCCGATCCCGAAACTTCTAGTGCGCAATTGCGCAAAATAGCTAGGCGACAAAGAAAAATCATACTAGCGCACTTTTTTCATGTCTACTGAAGCGCCGCGACCTCCCACGTGCTAAATTAGCGGATTTCCAACGAGTGCGACTTTTATAGCGCCCGGCACAAACCAAAAAGCAGAAGCAGAATTAGCAGCAGCCACTCCAAGACCCTCGTAAACCCCTCGAAACATAAAAAATGCACATACGAATTGATTCAGCGCAGAATAACTATCTCAGTTATTGGGATGTGAGTATGGAGACCCCACCAACCATCCACCTACTTTATTAGATTCTCTTCTGCAAATATACTAGTAATTTGGAATTGAGCTCAGCTTTCAGACAAAAAATGCGAATTTATTTTTATTTGCATATTTGACTTTCTCACTATGAACTCTTCAAATTGAGTCTAATATTCAATATATTAAAATTTATTTTAAACTTTTTATGACCTAGATCTATAAAGATCTTTATTAAATATGAACTAGATATGTAAAGTTTCAACGTGTTGCATATAAAGTTCTGTAGTAAACTATGTTGGATCTATAAAGTTTCAACACCTCACACGTAAAGTATTATGATTTTTTCGATAAATGACGCTTTATTACTGAATAAGTTTAAGTATTACATCCGGTCTCTGCATAGCTAGGATGCACAAAGCCGATGAAGTCCAAAAATCCAACAAAATAAAAAAAGGTGATTACATATCAAAGAATTGTAACACTTTTAAGTTGTTAAAGGAGGGCTATCTGAAGATTATGCTGCCATCCATGAAGCGTAAACAAATCCCGTGTTGTATCCTCTAGCCGTGTACACACCTCCGTAAAAAGGTCTTGATAATCCACATGATGCAGCACCGATCAGGATCGTAGGGTGTTGGTACACCTGTAAATAACCTACATGGGAGAACAAATTTTACCATTAAAAACCGTATCATTTCTACATTTCCATAGCGACCAAATAATGGCAATCATTCCAACCCGAAGAAATAACGTATACTTGTGATCTATACCATGTAACCAATTTCTAAATATGTTGGTAATACTACGTGGTAGATACAAGCCTGAAACTACCTGGGTAACTGACCATATAGATATAGCTAAATTGCATTGGAAAAATAAGTGTTTGTTTGTCTCGTTGTGATGACAAAACGCACACATAGGATTCCCATGCCGATTCTACTTGATAAGATTATCTTTAGTAAGCATAACCCCTCGACGAAGGTACCAAGGAAATATTTGTTTTTTAGAGGTATCTTCATCTTTCAGATCATCCTATTATCTAAAACTAGTATAACTAGCTGGATAAGGAATTGTATAAGAAACTAACGTAGAAAGAACCATTCTCACTTAAGCTCCAACGAAATTCATCAGGTCCAACTGATAATTGAACATTTTCTAACTGATGTAGCAACATTGTCCAAGAGTCTAGTTTAGTGCCAAACAAATCTCTCCTAAAAGTCACATTGGGGGGAATGATTCCAATACAAAGGAAATTGATTCCTCCTTATAACGGACAATGGAATACAACGCATGATATTGTTCATGGAGTATAGTAGTGTCAATCCACTTATCCTCTGAATACCTTATCTGAGAACCGTCCTTAATATAAAACCGAAGCGGAAGAAATGTTTCTTTGTCGCTATCAGGCTGGCCCAAAAGTGAGAGTCACCAGGTTTTCAAACCATTTGGGACAATACTTTTGCACCAACATATTTCTTTTTAGAGTTTGCCATATGACATATTTGGTTAAT
This sequence comes from Avena eriantha, assembly GCA_910589775.1. Taxonomy (NCBI): domain Eukaryota; kingdom Viridiplantae; phylum Streptophyta; class Magnoliopsida; order Poales; family Poaceae; genus Avena; species Avena eriantha. The sequence goes on along the minus strand of OU342746.1, from coordinate 34,695,038 downwards.
AACTTGAAGATCCATTTAATAAGTAGGGCTATATTCTTGATCTCAAGATTATGAATACCCAGCCCCCTGTTCTTTGGGGTCTACAAAGCACACTCCATTTAGCCAATCTATATTTATTCTTCTTAGAATCTCCTTGCTAAAATAATCTTGATCAGAAATAATCCAATCTCTTCAAGACTCCTTTTGGAAGTTGGAAGAATGCTATCATATGCAGTACCATATTACTTAGTACTGAACTAATGATTACCAATATTCCTCCTATGGAGAGTAATTTACCTTTCCATCTACTCAATCTCAGTTGTAGTCTTTGCTCAACTATTTTCCATTCAACATTTGTAAGTCTCTGATAGTGAACCGGGATGCCCAAATACCGAATTGGAAATACGCCCTGACTACAACCAAAAATCTCAGCATAAATCTCCACTAGCATCTTGAGCCTCGCAAAAACAAAACAATTCACTTTTGGAAGTTTATTTTTAATCCTGAATTTTTTTCGAAAGCTGAAAGTATGAGTTTCGAATTCTTAGCCTTTTTGAGATCATGTTCCATAAAAAGAACTGTATTGTCGACATATTGTAGGATAGATAAACCACCATCCACTAAATGGGGAATCACACTTTCAATTTGGGCGTCAGACTTTACACGCTCAATCATGATCGATAATATATTATCCACTATATTGAATAGCATTGGCAATAATGGGTCACCCTGTCTAAGCCCTTTTTTAGTCTGGAAGTGTTTACCAACATCATCATTACTTTGATGGAAACACTACCTCCCTACACAAATCTATTGATTAAAGCGCCACATTCAGCAGAAAAGCCTTTCATTCGAAGAGTCTGCCGAAGGAAGGACCATTTAACATTATCATAAGCTTTCTCAAAATCAGTTTTTAGAATAACCCCATTCAACTTCTTCCTATGTAGTTCATGCACTGTTTCATGCAATGTAACCACAACGTCAAGGATGTTACGACCTTGCATGAAACTAGTTTGTGAAGGGCGAACTACATGGTCAGCCACTGAATTTAACCTGATGGTCGCGATTAGGTGAAAATCTTAAAACTAACATTAAGAAGGCAGATCAGTTTGTATTGTTGGAGACGTTATGCTTCATTAATCTTAGGTAATAAGATAATTTGTCCAAAATTTAATCTAAACAAATCCAATTGTCTAGGGTGCAAAGTACTAAACATTTCCATAAGATCTGTTTTGATAACATCCCAAAAGGTTCGATAAAACTCAGCTGGGAATCCATCCGGAGCATGGGCCTTATTGTGTTCCATTTGGAATACAACCTTCTTGACCTCCTGCTTAGAATAGGGAGCAGCCAATAGATTGTTTTCCTCAACAAAAACCTAGGGTACATCATCTATTTGGGATTCATCTAGGGAGAAAGAACCATCTTATGGTTCCCCAAACAGACCCTTATAATAATCTGTGATATAGGATTTCAGCTACTCATGTTCCTCAATTGTTCCATCATCATCTTGCGCTAAGGAGCGAATTAGTTTCTTCTTGTGTCTGCCATTGGTAACACTATGGAAGTATCTGGTATTTGAATCCCCTTACAAAATAAATTGAGCCTTGGAACGTTGGTACCATTTGTGTTCCTCTTCACACAGAAGATGTGCTAGCTCCGCATTTGACTGGCTTTTAACCTCAATTTCTTGCGAAGTTAATAAACGGGTTTGTGATAATGCTTCGATTTCATCAATAGTGGACCAGAGTTGCAACTTTTCTTTTTAAGAATACCAGTTGTATGGCAGGCCCAACCCTCGAGGTGTTTGCGCGTTGCTCGAACTTTGTTGTTCCACTCTGGATTGGAGTACTATCCGTCACCGATCTTTCCCAAATAGGCTTGACTATATCCTGGAAACTGTCTCGACGTAACCATCCAAGTTCAAATTTGAATGGACGAGAAATCGAGCCCTAGGTATACCATACTTAGCAAGATGGGAGCATGATCTGATGGAGCCTCAATACGTTCTAGAGTACGTACCGAGACTAGGGGAAAATGATCTTCCCAATTTGAGTCCATCAATACGCGATCAAGTTTTTTGTATGTAGGTTCCGGGAGACTATTTTCCCAATTAAACTATTGTCCAATTATTAGTTATGTCCTTCAAGTCAAGACCACCAATGACATCATTAAAAAGGAACAGACAATGATCGTCCAACCGGCTTTTACTCTTCTCGAAAGGGAACCGAAGCAAATTGAAATCCACCCATGTGAGAATAGTGTACAGATTATCTTTCACTAGGTTCGCCAACTCTCGAAGAAAATCATCCTTGAAAGCATCTCGTGCAGCACCATACATAGCTACAAGGCTCCATGTGAAATTGTCAGCTTTATTCCGGTTGGGGAGTTGATATGAAACTCTCCTTCCAAACAAGCTAAAAATACCCATGGTATTAGCCCTTACGCCAAGTAAAATACCACCAGAACAGCCACGTGGTGGACGAGAATGCCAAACAAAGTCCATGCCACTAAAAAGGCAGTCAAGTAAACTTTGTGAGAAATCTCATCTACTCGTCTCCGAAATAGCCACAAAATCTAAATTATGATCCCGAGAATAATGTGCGATGTGTAAGTGTTTAACCAAGTCATGTAGACCTCTGTTATTATGAAACATACCATTCATTGGGAAACAATAATTGATTTTGGTGCATAATCTCGTTTCAGAGACTTGTTACATTTCCTACCGGAGATAGATTTTTCGGCCGGACATTGTTAGATCATACAATGAACTCAGCTTGTCCTCGTTGAAACCCACCTCCAATACTTCACCCACAAGATGATATAGGAGTTGACCATCAGTCATTGCATTCGCATCCTCATCATCCACATAGGTGGTATCCAACAAGGTCGAAGCTTTTGGACTAACCGTTAAACGGTCATATTACATCCGCCTCAAGACCTTTGTTGAAATCGAAATATCACAAACATCCAAACCAAGAGAAATGCCTACACTATTCAATTTTGAATTAATATGAGAAGAAGAGAAAGAAAGAAAGGATTTAGAAGAAGAAACATTACCAGCAGTGTCCAAGTTCTTCTCCGTCTTGCGGCACATTGCCTTCAACATGGCGTCTTCGTCTGAAGCCATAGATCCGTCCTCAACCACCGGATTTCGCATGCTACACCTCAGATTGGGCACTGCGACATGTTTGGACAGACCCCTGTCCATCTTGGTTGGGTGATGACGGGAAGATCCCACATTCAAAGGTATCGCACTAACAACAGTGGGACTCGAGCCGTCCGTGCCAGCCTCCAGGGGAGATGAACTCTCGACCCCAGGGACCAGCTCACATCCCACCTCTGTCCGCCTGGCGTAGCGCACCTGGCTAGCCAGCGCCTTATCGTCGAGCCCCAGCGGCAGTCCAGCAGGGGAGACAGTAGCAACCGGCCCAGCGGGTGATGCAGCAGTCTCCGGCCCAGCAGGCGAGGCGGCGTTCCCCGGCCTAGCGGTAGCACCCGCCACAGCTGGCGCAGTAGGAGAGGGCTACATAGCAGCCTCACGTTGCGACTAGGCCAAAAACATCCCGACCGCTGGATCCACAGCCTCCAAAGCAGCATCGGCCTAGCCAGAGGGTTGCAGCGGGCTAGGGGACACGACTTAATTCTGGTCAGCATAGACCGCAACTGCAGCCCCTGGCGATTCAGTGCGTGTAGCCGGCATAAGAAGTTCATCGAAACACATTTTGTTAGCAATAGGCGAATGAGAACCCATCAAAGCGAAGCCAACAGAAGTAGTTAAAGGTTCTGAGAAGCGATAATGAGACAATAAGACTGTCCCCGGTCACTGAAACAATGATCGGACTTTCGTGTTGCCTCCACAATCTCTTTACCATGAGGAGTCTATGGGTTTGTGTTGAAAGAAGTAACTACAAAAATAGGCGAAGATGAAAGGTTGTTGCCTTGGGGACCAGCAGCAGAGGGTTGGTTGTTAGAGGAATCCACTTCCGTATTACTCTCCTGAGAGCGAGCATCACCATCTCCAGCAATAGGATCACTCCCTTTCTGGCCAACATCATCATCATCATCCAAATCATCACTCTTTCGCTTTCAAAAGAGAGGAGTAAAGTGATGTCTACGCACTTCTATTCTTGTAGACAGTTGTTGGGCCTCCAAGTGCAGAGGTTTGTAGAACAGCAGCAAGTTTTCCCTTAAGTGGATCAGCCAAGGCTTATCGAACTCAGGGAGGAAGTGGTCAAAGGTATTCCCTCTCAAGCAACCCTACAATCAAGATACAAGAAGTCTCTTGTGTCCCCAACACACCCAATAAACTTGTCAGGTGTATAGGTGCACTAGTTCGGCGAAGAGATAGTGAAATACAAGTGGTATGGATAATTATAAGTGGTAACGGTGATAGAAAATAACTTGATGGCGTGGAAGAGACTAAAAGCAAACTGAAATAAAGATGTAAGCAAGCAAACATGTAATAGATCTAATAGCAAACGGTGTTTCAGTGCTTAGAAACAAGGCCTAGGGATCATACTTTCACTAGTGAACACTCTCATATAAATATCTTCTCTTTATGATACTATGCTGAACTACTCTCCGGTTGAACACTCTAATCGATGGTAGGGTTATAACAGCACACCTCAAAGTAAGTCTTTCCCATCTAGAAAACCCCACACTGTCACCTTGAGCACTAGACGGTTCCAACAAACACCACAATTTCATAAAGACATCCAACTCCAAATATAACTCATAACAAGTATTTGTAATCTCTAGCCTAAGTGCCACCATGGTGAGCACGCTGTCACTTTCATACACATGGGGAGAGTAGAGATTCATTAAAGCACTTGAGTAGCAGAATAGATCTATAGATTACAAGCTCATGATCTCAATAAGATCATGCATAGAGAGAGAGATGAACACATAGCTACCGGTAGAACCCTTAGCCTCGAGAGAGAACTATTCCCTCCTCATCATGGGAATCAGCAACGGTGATGGAGATGGCGGTGGAGATCGATGGAGATGGCTTCAGGGCCACTTCCCCGTCCTGGTCGGGTGCCAGAACAGAGACTTTCTGTCCCCCGAATCTCCCCTTCAGTGGCGGCGGCGCTGTGGAATTTTTCGTGGCTGGAGGCTTCTTTTTTTAGGGTTTATGCATCGGGAGGCTTCTTATAGGCAAAGAGGCAAGGTCGGTGGAGGCCAGGGGGCCCACACCACTTGGTGGCGCGGCCAGGGCTAGCCCGCGCCACCACATGGTGTGGCCAGGCCCTGGCCCTCCTCCGTCTTATATTCTAGCTCTATGAGTCTTCCTGTAAAATATCAACTTTGGCTTGTCACGTCCAATTCCAAGAATATTCATTTTTTGACTTCCTGGAACCAAAAACAGCAGAAAACGGGCATCTGGCACTGTGGCTCTTGTTAATAGGTTAGTCCAAGAAATCATATGAAAAGTACTCCAAAGTTGGAATAAAACATAAGAAAGTAGATAAAACCAAGCATGGAACATCAAAAATTATAGATACATTTGCAATGTATCAACATCCCCAAGCTTAACTCCTGCTCGTCCTCAAGTAGGTAAGTGATAAAAAGAAAGAATAATTTTTGAGGTGACATGCACCCTCAAAGACTTGATCAAAGTATTTGTAAAACATTCAAAGCTGGGATCATAGTACTTCAATCATAACATGAAAGACAAAGTTCTAGCAATAAGACAAAGAAACTATGATGCAACATGAAAAGGCACAAACAAAAGATTTATGAATAACAATGCTTTGCAAGACGTCTGTTTGTTTCACATAAAGAAAACATAGCATAGTAGCATTCAGCTTGTCCCTCATAGAGTAGCAAACATAAATGCATAGGACACCTTCAAAGCTCATAAGAGTGACTAGATAGAAATAGTTTAGAACAAGCAATATCAAGGTATGCATCAATCAACTAGTCTTGGGACAATGCACATAGAACTAAGAATGGCCACTATGCTCTCAAATTAGGTCCATAAAGATAAAAGGTGGAGACTCAACATAAAAGTAATAGAAAGGCCTTCATAGAAGGAAGTAGGGATTCAAGTCTCATAAAGAGCTTCCAAAAATTATGGTACTTATAGCTTTCAGCTCTCATTGCCCCTATCATAAGCATCTTTTAAGGTGATTAAGGTTAAAGTGACACAACTAAGAGGATATGCTTGACAAGTTATAAACCGAAATCTCATGCCCCTTACTTACGAAGACCGATCCTCATGCTACTCAACTTCAGTCACGAGTAAGATCTTGTCATTGTAAGTACATGTGTATCATTAAGAACCGCCAACGGGGTACCCCTTGCACATGATACGGGAGCTTTCCCATAATCAAAATGACAAGGCAAGCAGACAATGAGAATCTCAGCGATCTTTTTATTTGCTATTTGCATAGGTTTTTATTGAGGATGCTTCATAGAGTGCTCATTATGGTGATGCTGCAAGTTTCCACCATGATTAGGCATGGCTTAGGCTAGCGGCCCAGGCGTTTCTCTAACACACATACAAACTCCATGATCTTACAAGTTCCACTTTTATTTCACACCGCCGGGATCCGTAAGCAAAAGAACATGATATCAACGGGGTACAAAGTAAAAGTGCAATGTTGAAAGCGTTCCCCATGAAACATGGTTCTACTAATTTCAACTTATAAAGCGCAAGCATATACGCAACAAAGAAGGACCCAATGGTTCAAATTTATTAGATGCAAAAATTAAAGTGTGCCATCAAGTTCGTGAGAGCTTTAATCACTAGTTTTCTCATAACAAGTTTAATTTGGAAGGTAAACAAAACATTAATATACTTGGAATAGCATAAGCTAATAGGTAGGTATGGTGGAATCTTTGTAATAACTTGATTTAGGGAGTTGGATGCATGAGTGGAACTCATACTTGGTTGTGGAGGCTAGCAAAAGACTGGGAGCGACAAACTAAGAGAGCAATAATAGCCATAATCATGCAGAGCGACAAAACATCATTGATCAAAGCATAAAGTGATACTACAAGTTGAAAACTAAAGGATCATAAAGGCTATGGTGACTTGAGATAGTCATAACATGGTGTGAGCATGTGCCAAGTCAACCCAAATAAAGCATTAAAGGAGAATACCACTATACTATGCTTTTAATATGCTAAAATAACGCATGATTCATCCAAGGCACATTAAGCAATCTCAATTATTTATAACAAGTCATGCTACAGCAAAGAATACTAAGCATAAAGCCAAAACAATATCAAGCATGGCATGACAAAACATAGGCCACAGTCAAAAACAAGCTTTTTTACCACATAAGCATGAACTTTCCTACTCTTTTCCAATCCAAACCAAACTATTTGAAAACCAATGTATGAAAGAGGGGGTCCAACCATTTTATTCAGAAAACTAAGAAAACAAAGAAAACAAAAAACCAAAACGAAAACGAAAAATAAAACGCTCCAAGAACAACACAACTGTGCATGAAACAATAAAAATGAAGCGTTTGGAAGAAACCTAGGATTTTTATTGATGAAGGAGGGGATGCCTTGGGCATCCCCAAGCTTTGATGCTTGTACTTCTTGGATATTTCTTGGGTAGACACGCGCGGCATCCCCAGCTTGAGCTTTAGTCCATTCTTCATCTCATTACTCGTCCCTTCCATACACCTGAAATTTTTCCTTCATACAAAACTTCACACAATCTTTATTAGCAACATTAGTGCACTCAATATAATAAGTCTTAAGGTTCAGTTTTAACACCAAATAAACTTCCATTAGAACACTAGATACTCTAGAACTTCCCTCAAAAAGCTCAATTCCCCAAAAGAACTCAAAAAGGAACCAACAAGAAGCAAATGTAGAAAATGGCAGAAATCTGTCAAAACAGACCAGTAGGTAAGGACAAACTTTTTAGAAGACCTTATGTTGCTCAAATCAAAAATTGTTGAACTAACGAAAGTTAGATAACAACCTCGGGCAGAAGCAGAAAAATTCACGCCTCACAAGGACATTCAGAGATTTTACAAGAATTTTTACGGTGAAGCACAGAATCTGTTTGGGGACAGCAACTTTCCCAATCATTACTTCTCTCTCATTAGAGGTTACTCTTGGCACAAAAAGTAAATAAAAAGGATAAGGAGCGGTTATTACAGAGGTAATAACTTCCAAGACTCATCTAAAACTTTTGGGTTATCTCCCAACAAGTACTTTTCTTTAACGCCTTTAAGTTAGGCATGATAGTTTGAGAAGATGCTCACATAAGAAATATGAATTTAAGTAAAAGAGAGCATCAAGAAGCACATTTAAGTCTAACCCACTTCATATGCATAGGAATCTTGTAAAGAAACAAGTCATGAAAGCACAAAGCAACAAGCATAGGAAAGTAAAACAAGTGCAACTTCAAAAATTTCAACATAAAGAGGGGAAACTTAATATTGTTGAGATGCATAAAACCATGTTTCTCTCTCTCATAATAACTTAAAGTAGCAACCTGAATAAAATTAACAATATAACTATCACAAGAAAGATTCTTATCATGAGCCACATGCATAAAATGATTATTACTCTCCACATAAGCATAGTCATTCTTATTGATTGTAGTGGGAGCAAATTCAACAAAATAGCTATGATTATTATTTTCATCACCATAATCATCAAATATAGGAGGCATATTGTAATCATAATTAATTTCCTCCTCAATAGTAGGTGAACTGAAAATATCATATTCATCATTGTAATCATCATATATTGGAGGCATAGTATCATCAAAGTAAATTTTCTCCTCCATGCTTGGGGGACTAAAAAGATCATACCCATCAAAACTAGCTTCCCCAAGCTTAGACTTTTCCATAGCATTAGCAATAATGGTGTCCAAAGAGTTCATACTAACAACATTGCTATTAGCAACAAATAAAGTTCCATAGGTTTTTTAATTTTCTCTTCAAACACTTCATGTCCTACATTAGGAAAAATACTAAAAAGCTCTCTAATTTTTTTGTTGTTTTCCATTAAGCCTAACTAGTGAAAACAAGAAACAAAAAGACAAAATTGCAGAATCTAAAGGAAATAACTTTGAGTACTCACACCAGAAAATAGGCGTTTGCCATGTGAGGTTCTTCTTCTTTAATCCTCCGGTATGAATACCTTTTACCTTTCCTCCCCGGCAACGGCGCCAGAAAATAGCTTGATGTCTACGCACTTCTATTCTTGTAGACAGTTGTTGGGCCTCCAAGTGTAGAGGTTTGTAGAACAGCAGCAAGTTTTCCCTTAAGTGGATCACCCAAGGTTTATCGAACTCAGGGAGGAAGTGGTCAAAGGTATCCCCTCTCAAGCAACCCTACAATCAAGATACAAGAAGTCTCTTGTGTCCCCAACACACCCAATACACTTGTCAGGTGTATAGGTGCACTAGTTCGGTGAAGAGATAGTGAAATACAAGTGGTATGGATAATTATAAGTGGTAACGGTGATAGAAAATAACTTGATGGCGTGGAAGAGACTAAAAGCAAACTGAAATAAAGATGTAAGCAAGCAAACATGTAATTGATCTAATAGCAAACAGTGTTTCAGTGCTTAGAAACAAGGCCTAGGGATCATATTTTCACTAGTGAACACTCTCATATAAATATCTTCTCTTTATGATACTACGCTAAACTACTCTCCGGTTGAACACTCTAATCGATGGTAGGGCTATAACAGCACACCTCAAAGTAAGTATTTCCCATCTAGAAAACCCCACACTGTCACCTTGAGCACTAGACGGTTCCAACAAACACCACAATTTCATAAAGACATCCAACTTCAAATATAATTCATAACAAGTATTTGTAATCTCTAGCCTAAGTGCCACTATGGTGAGCACGCTGTCACTTTCACACACATGGGGAGAGCAGAGATTCATTAAAGCACTTGAGTAGCAAAATAGATCTATAGATTACAAGCTCATGATCTCAATAAGATCATGCATAGAGAGAGAGATGAACACATAGCTACCGGTAGAACCCTTAGCCTCGAGAGAGAACTACTCCCTCCTCATCATGGGAATCAGCAACGGTGATGGAGATGGCGGTGGAGATCGATGGAGATGGCTTCGGGGGCACTTCCCCGTCCCGGCAGGGTGCCAGAACAGAGACTTTCTGTCCCCCGAATCTCCCCTTCGGTGGCGGCGGCGCTGCGGAACTTTTCGTGGCTGGAGGCTTCTTTTTTTAGGGTTTATGCATCGGGAGGCTTCTTATAGGCGAAGAGGCAAGGTCGGTGGAGGCCAGGGGGGCCCACACCACCTGGTGGCGTGGCCAGGGCTAGCCCGCGCCACCACATGGTGTGGCCAGGCCCTGGCCCTCCTCCGTCTCGTATTCTGGCTCTATGAGTCTTCCGGTAAAATATCAACTTTGGCTTTTGTCCCGTCCAATTCCGAGAATATTCATTTTCTGACTTTTTGGGACCAAAAACCAGCAGAAAACAGGCAGCTGGCACTATGGCTCTTGTTAATAGGTTAGTCCAAGAAATCATATGAAAAGTACTCCAAAGTTGGAACAAAACATAAGAAAGTAGATAAAACCAAGCATGGAACATCAAAAATTATAGATACATTTTCAATGTATCATAAAGCCAGGGTCAGGAACGAAATCCTATGTCTCCTGATGAAACACAAAATCACAGCGTTTTAGTTTTAGAGTAGCAGTAGTTCCAATGTATGGCCCTTTATCATCCACACATTTCTGCAATGCCTTGGGATTCATCATGGCCACACATACCCGAACAATGTTGCAACTATGAAGAGTATGCCAAATTCACATCCACCGTAGTTCCCAGTAAAGTACCAACATCCCACAAATCATGGAAATGATGCATGTTAAATGGAACCCCTTCAACATGTACCCAAATCTGAGGAAGAACGAAACTATGTGAGATCCCGCACCTCCCACATACGGACAATAAGCTTGGCCTTATGAGAATGTACTGGCAACTGAATACCATCAACTCGCGGAAGGTCCTCGAAGGAGGAGAAGTTGACCAGAAAAGCATCATCTCCATGTGGAAGAGCCTCCCACTTCCATTGGGAACTGAGTGGACATATCCGAATCAATTGTGCCTCAATAACAGCAGCAGGCACTAGCGGTCCCTCGATCGGCACTTTAGCCACAGGAGAACACTTGGGGTGCAATAGGACCTTTATAAATATAGTCAGGTAACTGGTTAAAAGGGGTATCATCAGTACCAATCCCAACCACAAACATTGCAGACTTCGGAAACTTCAGAGTAGGAAATCTATTAGTAGGATGAGCCGAATTATTACAAACCAGATAGTAGTGCAAAAAAGGACAATTTTTAGATGCATGAGTATCCACAGATCACTTCCAGCACTTCACAGATTTCTTCTTGTGGCAGGAGGGACGCTAACGGTAGGTGGCGCATAGATCAGACCCGCAGCCGGTGGTACGAACAAAGGTGTAGCTTGTGGAAACTGAGGTTGTGTCGGAACCATAGTGGGTTGAGACGCTGCAACGACAACATTCTTCTTCTTCCTTTTCTTATTCCGAGGTAAACTCGGATTGCTAGGTTGTGCAGGAGCTTATGGAAAAGCATGTTGTTGCCATGTCGTGGTATTGACGATGAGTACGCCATAGAGGGGTCCTCACAGAGCGTGTTTAGAGACGTGAGGTAAGGCGTAGAGTTGGCGAGTACGAGGTAACATAGCTTACCCAAGTTCAAGTCCCACAACCGTGGCGGAACTCTACTCCTGCTATAAATCACTATAATGGCAATACACCGAGTTACAGAGATCGGTTCGTTGTGTAAGGTGTTGTACGTTGTATGTTGAGTGTTGCTCTAAAGGCTCCCTCAAGTCTAGTTTATAAAGGCACCAGAACCTAGGGTTACGGGGAAAGGACCTTTCCGGACAAGGTAAAGAGTCCTACACTAATACTAACTAGTCTTCGTGTCTTGTACTCCAAGGCTCTGAGTATGTCGGTGACTCCTATGTAGCCTTCCTTTATCCGGCATGGGCCTCCCTTCTAGATCCATCTAACTAGGCCGCCCAGCAGGCCATAGGACATGCTACCAACTGTGGGCCACCCGGGTTAGCCGGATTAGAGATGTGCTATGGTGATACCCAATTAGCATATCCCCAATAGTAGCCCCTGGAGGACTTTGAGATCTTGCGTCGTCTTGCCCTTTAATCTTCAAAGCTCCGTCTAGGTAATGCCGACAATTCTCAAAGGTCTCCCAAAGAACCCTACAATCCTCTCTGTCTTCATGATGTAGCCAGAGATTCTTTGAGTCTTCATTTCCAAAACCGGATATCTTCCGTCTTTGATGGAATCTTCAGATGTGACTAGTCCACTGCAATAGTGAAAAGATGACGTAGGCTGTAGCCTACGCTACCTCAAAACTCATAGAAGGCAGTGAATTAAACATTAGATATTTTTACGCGCGCAAAATCCGAAACGTTAAAGCGGCAAAGACGAAGGACGTGGCAAAATTACCGCGCATGCTCATCTCTACGTCGGCAACACTTCATCCGTTAGATCTCTCTGCATGAATCTTCATGCTGGTTCTATATATATTAACTGCGACTTAGGCTTTTACGTGTAACCGCATCCTTCCACTGTGTCTTTGTCTTCCTCTAGCCGCGTGACCGTTCGAGCTCTTCAATGGAAAACCCTAACCAGAGCTTTCCCATTTCTCTACCTTCCTCTACCTATGCAATGGCCTCCAGCAGCAACGCTCCTTCAATGGCGGTGACTCCCGAGGCTTCAACGGAGCCATCCTAGGGAATGACCGTCCCACCAGAGGGGGTCGTTGTTCATATCTCCGTCATGGTGGAAACAACCGACGGTGACCCAAAACAGGCGGCGTTAGAAGCTGCAGAAGAAGAGGGCGACTCCCACAAGGGAGTGTGGAGGGGCTCTGACCTCTCTGCCGAAGATCTGCAAGAACTCATCGCCGAGGGGTATCTCCCCGCGGCGGAGGGTTTGGTTTGATGGTCGGCGCCGGCTAGCAAGGTGACCCCTTCTCCCCAAGCCAGAGAGAAAGTATACCTCAAAGCTTAGCCGGTACATGGCGTAAGCCTGCCAGTCTCCGACTTCTTCTTGGACATCCTTCGTTACTTCGGGTACTTCCCCATTGCCTCTCTATCAATAGCATCCTCATACTCAGCAACTTCATAACTTTGTGCGAATGATACCTAGGAATCAAGCCTAGGTTAGATCTATTTGTCTACTTTTTTACCGTCAAGAGAGAGTCTGGAGAATCCAAGGAGGAACTGCGAAACCATTAGCTTTAAGATCCGACATAGCCGGCGCTTCCCCGACATCGTGGGGCACGAGTCTTGCAAGAACTGGCAGGGCACATATTTTTATGGCACAGACATTCCTCTACCCAACCGTCTTGAGACGTATCCCGATTTTGTCGATAGGGCCACCGCCAAAGTACCCACCTGGAGGTCCCCAACCTTCCTCCCGTCCGACGAAGAAGCCAACCGCGTCGTAAGACGGATCGAATGGCTCATGGACAGAGGTCTGATGGGCTTGGACCTAACCATGTACTGGTTGACTAGGCGGATCAACCTCTGTAGCACCGCGCCGAGTTGATGTGCAAGTACTCCAAGAGCTGGAAGGATCCCATGCGTATATCGCAGGATAACTTCTCCACTGACTCCATTAAGCTCCGGCTAAAGGACATAGTCAAGGTGAAAGACAGGAAGCATGGCTTCAAGATCACCTATGACATGTTTGAATGCGGCAAGTGCCTAGTGTTAACTTCTGTTTCCTTTGTTGCTTGTTAGATATACTCTAAAGTTTTTTCGTATTGAATTCACCAATCTAACACTCCTTTGTCTTCCATATGGTAACCTTAATGGCGGATTAGATGGCCTCCCAGGTCTATGATCCCAAGTTGAAGGATATCCAGGTTGTGTCCGTGCCGATGGCTACAAGGATCATCCAGCTTCGGCAACACGAAAGCGGAAGAGCTCCACCTCTGACCCTGCTGCCGAGGGCAAGAAGAAGAAGAAGAAATTAGAGAGTGGAGTCTCCAAGAAATCCACTACCACCTTAGAGGCAGAGAAGAAGAAGTCTACTAGCATCCCCTTAGCTAGGTCGTCTGTTGTAGTGTAAGTTCATTCATTCTCTGACTTTAATTTGTTGCACCTATTCAATTCCTGTACTTATACTGAGTACATTTCAGGAAGAAATCTGGTGTTCGCTTGAAGCGATCCTCCAAACATGTTGGAGGGTCCAAAAATATTCGTGATATGCTGACCAAGGATATGGCAGCCAAGTCCTCTCCCACCACTGCTCCCCCAACTCCTGCCGCAAAAACTATTTCAGGCCCCACTGGGCCTTCATCCCCCGTCATCCCTAAAACCTCCATCGTGGAGATTGACATCGATCTGATGACGGATGTCTCAGGCTCTGCTGGTGGCGATATTGTGCCTAGTTGCCAGGCAACACAGGAGAGTACCTCCTCTAAAATGGCTGAAGCTTTGTCTAAGGATACCATCGAGAAAGGGAAGCAGGTGATGGAGGGAGTGGAGGCGGAGGTGGACAAAGCAATGAACGAGGCGGGAGCCTCTGAGCCATCGACTGCCATAGTCACACAGCAGGTGGCCAGGGCATCATCCACACCTACGGCTTCGACAACTCCTCTGGATTTGACTCCTCCGATGTTGTGCCTGGACGATCTCATCAAACAGGCAGATGCTATTTACAAAAATTCTCGGACCTTCCATGACTCATACGCTCATTTGGCCAACAATCTGAATGTTATCGCCATTGTAAGTTTCTAGACTTTACTTCTTTTACTTTGTAATATATCCCACTGTAGCCCCGAGCTCTTAGGAAGAAAACCATTGTATTTTGGCCTGAGTGTTCCAGAGAACTAAGTGAAAAACTTGTTAGTGTAGCCCCCAAGTTTCTAGTTTAGAATAAAAAAATTCGACTAGATACTCTAAGAGAGAACACCTTGTTGATTAAAATCTGATATTGTAGCCCCCGAGCATTTAGTTGAAACTGAACTGTTCCGACTAGATGCTCTATAGAAGGTAAACATTTTGTCTTCTTTGCAGAATGAAAATCGTGGGAGAATTGCCGCCAATGAGAGATTTGCTAATTTGCGGAAGGAATTGGACCTTGAACAGAGTAAAATAGCCTTCCTGAAGCAACAAATCAAAAATAGCCAAAGTCTGTTTTCTTTTAACAGCTTGCTACTTTCCTCATGGTTTTCATAACATCCCAATTCCAGCAACCCTGATTAGTTGTCTAGAATGCAAAAATCAGGGGGAACAAAAACTCTTTCTTGTTAGCGATGCAGCGTTTGCTTGTTGCTTCCTTATGCATGTACATGTGAATGTATACCATCTGATATACCCCTTACCTCACCATCAGTTGACAAAAGCTATTTAACAAAACTGTCTTGGCTCATTTTACATATTCTCAAATGTTCTGGCATTTAAAAACCTAAGCCAAGATACATTTTCAAACAAAACTATTTTAGTAGCTTCTATTGTCAAAATTATGGAGATATATAAGATATAATCTCCTTATGTTTTCAAGACTGAACTTCCAACTACTCTTACCTCTAGATTTTCCAAAACCTTTTATAAGCTTTTGATTTCTACTCTTGGTAGAAATACCAAGGGACTCTTATCTCACTAGTAGGAAAAGGCTTATCCACAAGGGTCAAATCAGTGGCGCACGTTGAAAGGATGCCCCACGGGTAGTTATCCGTGGCACACGGGCGAGGTGGTGCGCCACTGATATGGGCATACCTGTGGCGCATGCACAAATCGGTGCGCCACGCATATGTGGCTTCCCGTCCCGGGGGTCGTCTCCATCCATGGGTGGCATACCCGTGGCGCATAGAATTGTCGTGCGCCACAGATAAGGTAGGTATCAGTGGCGCAGATTTTTGGGTGCACGGGCGGATAGGTGTGGACCCACAATTCAAGAAGTGAGAACAGTTATCTGTGGCGCATGGAGTTGAGGTGCACCACAGATAACTTTTCAAAATTCTGCTCCCACCCACCCACCCACCCCGGTGGATCACCTTTTTAGATTTGCAAAAAATAACAGAAAATGATAACCACTTCAAAAAATAAAATCCTTTGAGATATAGGTAGGTTATGTGATCTAGTTTGTAGGAAAAGTAACAAACATAATTTCGATATTTTTTGCAAAAAAATGTCATGGCGCGGTAAAACGGCCATAACTTTTGCATATGATATCGGAAAAAAATATATAATATATCAAAACGACGAGCACGGAATTTTCTATCCACTCACAATCGTTGGAGATCGTTTACTGACTTTTTAGATTCTCAAAATTCAAAAAGGAAAAAAATATGGCAGAAACAAGATATTTTCCTGCAGAAAAAAACTAAGGGAACTTATCTGTGACGGACCCCATAGTGGTGCGCCACGGATAACAAGAGTAGGATTTGAAATTAGAATCGCCACCCTGCCCACCTACTCCTTCTCCTTATATTATCCTCCACCTCCTCCTTTCCCTCCTATTCTCCTCAGAATCCTCTCCTCTTCCACCTCCTCCTCTCTTGTTCCTCTTCCACCTCCTCCTTCCCCTCTTCTCCTCCCCTTCTCTTCTCCTTCTCTCCTCCACCTCTCCTCTTCTAGCCACTTCACCATCCTCGAAATCCACCTCTCCTCCACCTCTCCTCTTCCAACCACCGCCGAAGTAATTCTCGAGCTCCTCTCTAACCACCGCCGATGTCGTCCTCGAGCTCCTCTCCAACCACCTCCAATGCCCTCCTCTAGCTCCTCTCCAACCATCGCCACGGCCTCCTGCTCCTCCTCTCTGACCACCACCAACACCAGCAGTGAGGCGACAACAGTGGTGGGCAGATCCATATCTAGTTTTTTTTTTGAAATTTGAAAATTTTATTAGTGGCGCACCATACCCACATGCGCCATAGATAAATTTGAGATATCCCGCCTTTTTCAAATTTTGAAATCGATATCAGTGGTGCACAATATACCCATGCGACACAGATAAGTGTCTTATCCTTGGCGCATGCCTAGGTGTGCCACGGATAAAAATTATTTGGAACCATGCGCCGCTGACCTCTTTTTTGGTGCCTCACGGATAAGCCTTTTTCCCACTAGTGTCTACTTAAAAACACAACCCTTTCAAAATACCCATACTTATCTTAAGCTAGGCTTGATGATAACCCTAGTAGTAGATTGAGTTGCTTGCTAAGATGAATTGCCTTGATCTGTTGAGATGAGTTGCCTTGATCTGCTGCTTGACTTGATTGCTTAGGAGTAGTATGAGCTACCCTAGGAGCTAATCATGTAGCATATAGCTAATCCAATAATATCAACCCTAAGAAATTTAACCAAGCTGGATCTAATCTCTAGTCACTAAGGTGACCATATAAACCCTTAACTAGACCACTTCTGAAGCTTCTTCTTTCTGAAAGCTCCCATGTCAATGAAGACCAATTCCAAGCATGGATACTTCCTACTAAAACCACACTTTATCCTTATTCACTTGATGATGATTTGGAACCATGCAACCAATCAAAACCATTAACATCTGTATTATATTTAAAAAACAAATCTGCCAAAATGGCTAAGTCTGGAAAATAGCTATCAATATCTCATCTTTGGGACTCCCTCTCTCCCAACCCTTGTGCATTCTCGGAAATGCACTTGAACCATATTGTAGACCATCCTAAGGACTACCTAAGCCCACTCTTTCCCTTGGCTAGATCCTCTTTTAGCCCACTTGTTCCTGATGGTTTTGCAGGGAAGAAAATAATATTTCTGCAAATCTTACCAACATGCCTACTTTGGAAGAAGCTCACCTCTTCATACAATCTCCTCTTGACCAACCCTTGGTATGGTTGTGCTCTGCTAAGGAATCTATAAATCACTACTTCACTTGTTCCCATTTGGATCCTTGTCCTTCTAAAACCCACATGGTTTAGAAGGTTATCTGATAATCTGTTTTGGCACCCTTATTTTATTCAATTCTAAGAATGAGTTCTTGGAGATCTCAATCAGTACCAACCTCAACCTTCTGTACCTTGGTGATCTACATCACTTGGTCTATCCATCCATATATCCCATGACCCAAGAGGAACTCTGAGCTCGAAGATCCAACAAGGATTTGATGGTATGAAAAACATTCCCCTAGATCATATCCTTCTTGTTTTGTACAAAAATAAAGTAGGATCCTCAATGCCCAAGGTTTAAAATGTTAGGTACATTATGTGGACATCAACTACCTTGGATATAAAAATTTACCAAAGATTCACCATAATTACTCTTGGCACAAAACCATTAAATTCTCTCATTAGACAAAATTTCCAAAACCCTCTTTATAAAGGAAAGTATGTTTTTCTCCAAAACACATCCCCTTATTTTAGCACATTTGAGGCCTATAAAATAATACCCTATCCTCCCACTTGAAAAATAAATATTTTTGAAGAGTTTTATTATTTCTTTTTGCCCATTTTCTTAAATGACTAAATTGGAATAATAATTGTTTTAGATACTTTTATCATTCAATAAATCTTGGAAAAATAATCCTAAGGGTGTAATCATATCTAGGACCATATCACATCAAAAACCAACCATGTCCAACGTAAAAATATCAAATTAGCTTCTAGAAACCATTTCAGCACTTTTTGGATAAATGTTATAAAGTGGACTTGAAATCCTTTGAAAACTCTCAAACAATTCCTAGGGATATGTATTGACCCTATCTACATACCAGTAACTTTTCCTCAGCTCACCCAAGTCATAATGCTAGACTTCCTTCATAACCATTGCTTTGATCAAATTGACAAACTAAGCAAATCCACTAATCAAAAACCCACAAAACCTTCACCAACCTGATCCACCAAGTTTGTACAGCACACCTCACACCCTTGGGTGACCACCACTATGGCACCACTATAGAAAACCCTCTCCCCTTATCTTTAGTGCTTGGAGGAAGGGTAGATGCACACTTGGGTCATATCTTGTCTTTATTTTTTTCTAGAAGCAACACTCACTGCTCCCTCTCACTTTTGGCACGCCCAGGCCACCTCTTAGCACCGCCCAGGTCGACCAATAACTGGCCAACACCCTCTCCCTTGCTCCTCATGGACATATTCCACCATGAGCCCTCCCTCTATGGGTTATAAGGCAACAAACCAGCACAACACTCCCCCTCTGCTTCATTTGCCCCCAACAACTCCCACTTACCTCCCCAAAGAACATCCCCTCTTCATATGCCACGTCCTTCCCGAGAGGGAGAGAGAGGAAGCTCTCGGCCTCCCCTAAGAACTTGAGGAAGGCTCTCTCCCCACTGCCCATCTATCTCTGGATGTCACTGTACTGTGACCTCCTCCTCCCTCCTCTATCTAATCTTGTTTTTATTTTGGCCCAAGACCACCTCTACTGGCCTCACTAGCGAGCTCTGATGAAGCTCCCTTCGGTCGCCATTGCGGGAGCAAATTCCCGTCCCCAAAACGGACTGTGCTGCCCATCCCCGAGATCCTCGTCATCAACCGCGTCACCGCATGGCCTCCCCGTCGCCCCTCCGCCGCTTGGTGAGCCACCCCTCGCCTCTCAGCTCCGCTTCTAGGGTTTCTGCCCTCGACGCCATTTCCCGCGAGGACAACGACCTGGGGCCATCGATTGATTTCTAATCGAACGGCCCAGGGGCCTCCATACCTCTTCGTCCCTCACTGTCGCTGATGCCTGGGGCCCTCCTGCCAGTTTCAAAAACCATAACCCGTGCACGTCGTCGTGCGAATGGGCCGGATACGAGCGTCGCGACCCAGTTCCCTATAGATCTGGCCCACCACCCTCATGTCTTCCTTTTTCTTTTTAAAATCTATTTTTCTAGGGCTACAAATTGCTGTCTAGTTTAAATACTTTTAAAAATGTAAATGCCTAGTTTTGACCAGATACAAATTTGTACATGTTCTCACCTATTTTGTACAACATGCAAAACTTCTACCTTGCCCAAAACAATATTCCTCTTTTTCTGGGATTTAGTCTAGTAAATAGTATCTTTTGCAAGAAATAAATCCCTTAGATGATTACATAAGTCCAAATGGTGCACACCAAGTCAATCCTGGTAGATAATTTAAGTATCTACCCTTCTGCCTTGGACCCTAGCCAATGGAGCCTTATTTATACTGTAGCAAAAATGACAAAAAAATCCCCATAGATCTGACCTTAGTAATTTCTATAGGACAAATTGTGAAATGGCTGGACCTAATCCCAATTCTTTTCGGTGAAGTATATCAATACCTATAAAAAACTAGGAGCTCACTATTTATTGAGCTTCTGTTGAATTTTAATCAATTAAATACTTCTGTATGTGGTATTACCACTAGATAAATCATTTCAGAAGCTTAGAAACTCCAAAAATAGTGATTCCAATTTCTACTGGAAGGTATTTGAAATTCCTATCCAATGTGCTTTGTGTCATACTGTTTGGATCTGTAGAATAAATCTGGTTAAAAAGACAATTTCACTACAAAATTGTTTTGGGATTTTCTCAAAGGCATTCTGGTAACTATTTTGAGTTGATTCCAACTCTCAAAAATCACAAACTCAAATATACACAACACCCTATGAGGACAAATTTATTTTAGCTACATATATTTTCTGGTGAATTATTAACCTAAATAAGGATTATTTCCACTAAAATAATCATATCTAATTAAGGAAAATTGATAAAACCATGAAACCACTTTTGTTGGCCTTGAAATTTCTATACCTATCTGTTGATATCATTTTTGCACATTGATATCATACAGAGACAAGCCTTAGTTTAAAACCCCTTCATTAGGTGGTATTTGACAAATAAATCACAGAGACAAATCCACAAAGGCAATTAAAGCATTTCCAAATGCTATGATCTCAATCTATCAAATCCTACTGAATTGAATGATGTGTTGTATGCTTGTCTACTATATTGTAAATATGCTTGTATGCCTTGTGTTGATTGTGGCTCTTTTTGTTTGCATGTATGATCCCTGACAACAATAGTTGCGATTATATCGATGAACCGAAGAAGAGGGTTATTAATTGATTATTATGGCATTCTAAGAAGAAGTCCAGGGACATATATTACCAGTCTACTGATCTCAGGCAAGCCACATTCTTTATCATAAACCTTGTCCTACGGTTTTACTTATGCATGTTTTACCTACTGTATATGAAACTGCATTGTTTTAATATCTGATGAGTTATATATGGTAGTGGTTTGGCTCCTCCAAACCATTACACCTTTGTACTACTAAGTACAACCCCCTTCGTGACACCTACTTGTCCCTAGTATGATAGTTGGTGTATAACACCATACCCCTTGGAGACCCCCGATTTAGCCGAAGCAAAGCTATAGGATGGGAAGACCCCGGAAAAGTCTTATAAAATGTTTTATGATAAAACCTTGGTGAGGTTTGACCTACCAAGAGAAGTTTGAGAAAGGAAAAAGGGTTTTGTTTTACAAAATGCTGAAGGAAAGATGGAGGAAAAAGGTTTTTGTTTTACAAAAAGCACCCGGTTCTTTGCAGTTTGGCCAGAACAATTAACCCGTGCAACCACGTTACTCCTAGATAAGAAGGGGCTAGACTAGAAGTTTGTTTACTCTGGTATGAGTTGCCTCGCAACTACTACAGGAGATTTCGATCTCTAGAGAATGGGTCTTCTCCTGTAAGGGCCCATGTGAAGCATCAATCCGGAGAAGAAACGAATGCTCGATGGGCCGCCATGCGTTACTATGAGCCTTTCATTAAAAGCGCACACTTTGTGCAGTGAAAAAGGTGCTCTGGTTGGTCAACGGTACATGACATCCCGGTGTTAAGGGAAACCACTCATAGGGTAGGCGCTTGTACTAGAGTGGGCATTCCAAAGGTCGTAACCGGTTACTCGACCCACGATTGGTGTAGATCAGGGCAGGGTACCTAGATGGTGTGGGTAAAGTGTACAACCTTTGCAGAGTGTAAATCTATTTGAATAGCCATGTCCACAGTCATGGACGGTTGGGAAGGTTGTTGTAGAGCGGTGCTGGTTTTGGTTTCAAAAAGGATTTTGGAAAAAAGCAAAGGCTTTGGAAATGTTTGGACCATGGGATGGTCGGAAATGGAGGAAAGGAGTTTGGTCATGGGATGACCGGAAGGAAGGAATTAAAAGGGGTGAGCCAATCCTAGTTTTTCCCAGAAACCTTTCAAAAGGGTTTCCAAATTGTTTTACAAAAGTTTTCAATAAAATATATGTAGATGCTATATCTACAAGAGAAACTATTTAAGAAAAGAACCTCTTTTGGAGCCCTCCTACTACCATAGTTATATTGCATATCCTCTTGTTGTTTATCTTAAGTTGGTTTTCGAGTACATTCAAGTTACTCACTGGCATTGTCCCTGGCTATTAACTTGGTCAGATTCGAAGAAGAAGGTGATGTTGATGACTAAGCAAGCAGGACGTTCTCTGAGTCAGATGCCTGTAGGCTAAGGCATGGCTCAGGCTCTACGCTTGATGAAGTTTCGCTAATATGAAATGATGTATCCATAATGGAAAATAAGGTATGACCTATATCTGTTTAAGTAATGGATGTTTACTTTGATACTTGTCGGTTATGTGCCACGACTGGCTGATCATGGGATCATGGTGGTGTGCATAACAGGGATTATCAGAGGATTAATCCGGGGGGCCCACAGTTTTATGTCTACCAACTATTCATAATGCTTTCCATTTTCCGTCTTACAGAGGCCATGGCCAAGCCAAGACCATCGTCGAGCAGTCCAAGCATATCCAGGAGCTCGATGAAGAGAATAAAATTCTTAAGAAAGAACTGGCTGAAGTTTTCAAGGGCCATGAGGAGGCGATGAAGGCTATGCAAGATTCATCTAACACCAAGATGCAGCGCCTGAAGGATGAAATTGAACAGCTCAAAGGTTAAAACCAAGCTGCCAGAGAGCAGAATGATTGGAACCTTGAGTTGTACAAGAAAGTCCAACATGAGTATGACACCTTGGCGGAGATCTGCAAGCAAGCAGACACGAGCATCTTCAGTAACTTTCTTTGGACTTGGTTTATTTCTGTAAGATGGATACTTGTAATGTTGTACTCATGACCATTGTCTCTAACAAAAACACAGCCCCCATTGGCTTAGCCAACATGGGTGAAGGTGCTCCGGATCCAAAATAATGCATGATTCTTGTCGGCAACTTCATCAACACCGCCATCGCCCAGGCCAACGAGATAGCACAGCCTTTGGACATCACCATCAAGGCGGTGAATTCTACGGCCAAGTACTTGGAAATCATGCGCCGAGCCCCCAAGAAAATCAAGGACTAGAAAGCCTCTTGTGTCCGGGCAGGTGCTAGGATGGCCCTGTCCTTGGTCAAGGTGCATTACAACAATGCTGACTTGGATGTGGTAACCTCCAGCATGCCGAAGTTTGACAAGGAAGGAAATGCAATTGATAGCGATGCTATATGGAATTCCCTCGCCGGCTACGACACCAAGGTTGCCAAGATGACCAAGGCGGATGTCTTCGTGACTGTCGAACTGATGGATGATGACTTGGCTTCTTCCGTATCCAGCCCTGGCTCCTCTGAGTTTGATGAACTTTCTAGGCCTGGCTCTCTAGTTGCTGATGATGCAGCCACAAAATCTCCTGCAGCAGAGCCATGAAAACATTGCTTGTATTAAATGTATCTTCGTAATGTGTATGCAGAAAAAACTTATGTATTTTGCAAGGTGAACTTGTACTCAGGTTTCCTGCTACTTATCTGTTTTCCAGCATGTATATATTTTTTAAGCAAGTGCTAGCTTATCCATTATTCTGGTTCGTATGCTTGACCTTTTGTGAGGCGGAAAACTCGTAGCACAAAACTATGCTCTCAGCCAATGCTTCTTAATAGCACCATCAAGAACCTAAGAACAAAATCGCCGGCTTTGCGTGTCGAGAAGTCACTACTCCGGAATCCACATAAAAACTTCAGAAAACGTGTAGACCGGAAAAGTTAAGCTAATGTCGTAGGCAGAATTTTCACAAGTGCAAATGCAAACTTGCGCATAAAGGGTTTTTATGAATCGAGGTAAAAGACTCAGAAATCATGAGTGAACCAAATGGTTTATTTCATTGATCATATAAGAAACTTATTACATAATTTAAAATATGCTAAGTGTGAAAGGGACGTAGCTGTGCTATGTTTCATGGCCGATCTATCTCCGGGTAATCATCATCAGAGTCACGTTGCTTGTGCTTGCGATTTTTTGGCCTATCTTTCAACTCACGGATATCGACGAGGTAATAGGACCATTGAGCAATGCTTTGCTTATGACGAACGGTCCTTCCCAAGGCAAGGATAGTTTGTGTGATTTCTCCTGCTTGAGTCTAAGCACCAGTCCCCCTCTTTAAACAAGCGATGTCTAACATAGCGACTATGGTAGCCATGTAGCTTCTGCTGGTAGATGGCGGATCTCTGGCATGCCAGCACGTGCTCTTCCTCGAGTAGGTCCACAGATAGGCGTCTATATTTTCCAGCGGCATCCTCTGTATAGGCAGTGAATCTTGGTGCATCTTGGACGATGTCGGATGGTAGGACGGCTTTTGATCCATAAACCATGAAGAAAGGGGTCAAGCTGATGGATATGTTGGGTGTTGTTCTTAAACTCCACAATACAGATGGTAATCCCTCCGCCTAGGCTCCAGCTTCTCTATGTAGCGATGCCTCTAAGCGTGGCTTGATTCCATGCAGAATTAGTCCATTGGCCCTTTCAACTTGTCCATTTGACTATGGATGTGCCACATATGCTAGGTCAAGGTGGATACCTTTTTCATGACAATACTCCTCAACTTCTCTGAGAGACAAGTTTCTGCCATTGTCGGTGATGATGTTGTGTGGGAGACCAAATCTTACCACTAGATCCCGGACAAATTTCAGGGTTGTTGCCCCATCGAGCTTTCTAATGGGTTTAGCTTCAATCCATTTTGTGAACTTATCCACTGATACTAGCTGGTATGTAAATCCACAAGGTGTTGTTTGCAAAGGTCCAACCATCTCAAGCCCCCAGACTGCAAACGGCCAAGTTATTGGTATGGTTTGCAATTATTCAGCTGGAACACTTGGTTGTCTTGCATAAAAATGACACCCAAGACATGTTTGTACCAACTTGTTAGCATCCGCCTTGGCAGTTAACTAGTAGAATCCTTCTCGGAAGGCCTTGTCCACCAATGATCGGGGAACGGCGTGATGCCCGCAATCTTGAGATGTATTTCTCTAAGGATATCATTACCTTGCTGCTAGGAGATGCATCAAAGGAAATCTCCTGTGGTACTTCTTTTGTATAGCTAGCTGTCAATGATGACATAGCCTTTTGCTCTGCGTAATATTTGCCGGCTTTCGACTTTGTTGGCGGGCAAAGTTCTGTCTTGTAGATAGTCCATAAATGGTTTCGTCCAAGCTGGAGAGATCATTGTTACTGAATTAACAAATGCGTCCACTCTATCCGGGTTTTCATGGTTTACGCCCTTCACGGCTGGGGTCCATAAATGTTCTAGGAAAACGCCTAGCAGAATTGGTCGGCGAGCTGATCCAAGTTTTGACAACAGATCTACCGCCTCATTCTCCTCCCTTTTGACGTACTTGACTTTGTAGCCGTCGAAGCACTTTGCTATTCCGTCTACTTCATCTTGATATGCCGCCATCATATGGTTACGCGTGTTCCAGGTGCCAGCCACCTGCTGGGCAACCAAGTCGCAATCTCCACAGCAAACTATGTGCTTGATGCCAATATCCTTAGCTACTCGAAGTCCGTGAATGAGGGCCTCGTACTCCACCATGTGTTGGTAGCATTGAAGTGGATCTATAGGATGTATTGTAACTTCTCCCATGTTGGTGATTGTAGTAATACACCAGCCCCCGAGCCTTTTAGTAGCTTTGATCCGTCAAAGTGCATGACCCAATATTTTGGCTCTGGTACATGAGTGTCTTCTAGCAGTTCTGTCCAATCTGTAATAAAATCCGCCAATGCTTGTGATTTGATAGCGTCGCGTCTCTTGTAGGTGATTTCAAAGGCGGCAAGTTCAATGCCCCACTTTGCCACTCTTCCTGTAGCATCGCTATTGTTGATGATGTCGGACAGTGGAGCTTTGCTCACTACTATGATAGGGTGCTCCTGGAAATAATGCCTTAGCTTTTGTGAAGCAAGGAAAACTCCATAAGCTATCTTCTGGTAGTGCGGGTAACACTGCTTGGATTCCACCAAGACCTTGCTTACATAGTAAACTAGTCACTGTACTCCATACTCGTGCGTTGGTTCCTTGCGCTCCACCACGATGACAATGTTGATGACCCGGTTGGTTGCCGCCATGTAAACTAACATAGTCTCCCTTGATACCGGTGCTGCGAGTATTGGTGCGGAGGAGAGTATTCTCTTCAACTCCTGAAGCAATGCATATGCTTCGTCCATCCATATGAATTTGTCCACCATCTTTAGTAACTTGTAGAGCAGCATGGCCTTCTCTCCAAGTCGGCTGATGAACCGGCTTACTGCTGTTATGCAGCCTGTGAGCCATTGTATGTCCTTCAAGCATGTTGGGCATTTAATGTCAAGGATGGTCTTGATTTTCTCCGGGTTGACCTCAATTCCGTGGTGCGAAATGATGAAGCCCAACAATTTGCCGGATGGTACCCCGAAGAAGCACTTCTTGGGGTTGAGCATCATGTTGTACTTACGAAGATTGTCGAAGGTTTCCTGCAAGTCGGCGATGAGATTATTTGATTTCTTTAACATCACGATGATATCGTCCAGATAAGCGTGTACGTTGCAAACTATCTAGTCATGTAGGCAGTGCTGCATCGTCCACTGGTAAGTAACACTAGCGTTTTTCAGCCCAAAGGGCATTGTAATGTAGCAGTATGTGCCATATGGTGTGGTGAACAAAGTGGCCAGTTGGTCCGACATTCGCATCCAGATTTGGTGGTAACCTGAGTAAGCATCGAGAAAACACAGAAGTTCCGAGCCAGCCGTCGAGTCAATGACTTGGTCAATGCGAGGCAAAGCAAACAGATCCTTTAGACACACTTTGTTCAAGCCGGTGTAATCAACGCACATTCTTAATTCTTTGGTTCCCTTTTTGGGGACAAGTATAGGATTTCCACCCATCAAGTGTGAATAACTTCTCGGATAAAGCCAGCCTTAAGTAACCTAGCTATTTCTTTGCCTATAGACCATCGTCTTTAATCACCAAAGTGTCATAGAGGTTGTTTCACCGGTTTAGCATTACGATCAATATTCAAGTTGTGCTCGGCAAGTTCCCTAGGTACACCTTTCATGTCGGCAGGTTGCCAGGCAAAGATGTTCCTATTCTCAGGGAGGAACTCGATGAGCGCTCTTTCCTATTTGGGATCCAGGTCCGTGCCAATGGCAGTGGTCTTGGAGGAATCTCCTTCAACAAGCACCACCTTCTTAGTCTTGATAGTGGCCTTGAATGCGGGTTCAGCAACAATGATTTGCTTCTTTGAAGCTGGCATCTCCGAGGCATCGACCTAGCTCTATATCTCCTTGAGCTCCTCACCGTAGAGGACCGCTTCGGCGAAGGCGGCTTTTCTGAGCTCGCACTCCCGTGCCTCGGTGAAGCTTTCGTCAACAGTGATGATGTCATTTGGTTCAGGTATCTTGAGCTTGTTGTAGACAAAGCATGGCCTTGCGAGGAAGGAGTGGAATGTGTCACGTCCGAAGATGATGTGGTACATGCTCTTGAAGGGCACCACTTCAAAGGTCATGCGTTCTTGGCGGTAATTGTTGACATCGCCAAAAGCGACCGGAAGGGTGATGCAGCCTAGGGAATTTGCTTGTTAGCCAGGGATAACGCCATGGAACATGGTGTTGCTTTTCCTTAGCTAGGTCTCCAGTGTATCCAGGTACATGATTTTGATGCTACTTCCACTATCCACGAGGCACTTGGTGAACTCTGTGCCGTCAATCAATGGGTTGATGACCATGGCATATTGGTTCTCTTTTGGGATCATATATGGATGATCCTTCCTATCCCAAGTGATTGGAATCTCTGACCACCTGACATACTAGGGAATCGGAGGGAGTGTGTCCATCAGTATCCATAGAGAGGTTTTCTAGGCCCGAATGGTGGGAGTACCAATGAAAGTGTGGTAGACTGGGGCCTTCTTTTCGAAGGTTTTTTGCCCTTTCCATCACCCTTGTCGACGTACTTGGGTTCCATGTCTTCATCCATGTCACTTGAATCCTTAGACTCCTCTTCCTTCTTATTCCCTTTGTCGTTTCCGCGGGGTCTGTTCTTCCGACTTCGCTTGTATCCGGACACAGGGTCTTCCTTGAGGTCATTGACAAACTTGCATTGGCGGTTAGTGTGGGTGGCCTTTCTGTTTGCATCGAGGTGGACAAAACACGGCATACCGTGGTACTCTTCATACGTTTCAGGAACGTGGGGCGCTGAGGGTGTAGAATCACTCCTCTGTTGACCATGGATAGCCCCCCGGCCACGACCACGTTGTCCGCCTCTGCCAGTGAACATTGTGGCGACCATGTTGGCTACTTGTTTCTCTTCAGGCGGAGTCTTCTGCTTATTGTTATTGTTTTTCTGTCCTAGGTAGGAGTTGCTATTGCCGGCAACGATCCACACGCGTCGTCATCAGCAACGACGAATTAACTAGCCATGGCGATCATTGGCGTTGAGGTTGAGCTCATTGTTGTCTTTCTTGTGCTTCAACGTATGCTGGAGCAAGGTCCCCTTGTCCAGACCATCAATGAAGGCGGCCATAGCGGTTTGTTCATGCACCCTGCGCATGAATTTTTCATATCCAGCCAGTGGGAAAGGTAAGAACGAGAGGATTCATCCTTTTCTTGTACGCACCGATGTAGGTCTCCGACAGTGCAAGGACGTTTGTACGTACCCTCGAAGTTCTTGGTGAACACTTCATGCATGTCCAACCAATTGCAGATTGATTTCTCTAGTAAGTCATCAATCCATTGTCGGGAGGTGCCGATAAGCATAAGTGGGAGGTACTTAACATCGACATTAGGGTTTCCCACAGCGATGCAAATCGTTGTAGTCCTGCAACCATGTAACTGTCCTAGCAGTGCCATCATAAGGCTTGATGGTCTTGTCAATCCGGAGGCCCATGAGATAAGTTGTGGCCCATATTACCTGTCCAAAACAACGTGGCCCAAGATATGGGAGCTCCCGTGCTTCTTGTATCTTGTCCATACGTGAGCACGTGTCGTACGGCTCCGATTGCTTCCCTTTTCCGTCGTGGGGAGGGGAGTTGTGGTGCGATCTTTTGGATCTGCTATTTCCTCCGCCATGATGGCTCCTAGGTGGCGACGATGGCGGTGGCGGTGGTGGGTTAGCCTTCTTGTTGCTACCCCCATGTGACTCCTCACGCCTGTCGCGATTGCTTGTCGGGCGTGGTGCTTCCTTGTAGGATTTGCTCCTATGTCCTTCATTGCCGC
This sequence comes from Avena eriantha, assembly GCA_910589775.1. Classification (NCBI taxonomy): domain Eukaryota; kingdom Viridiplantae; phylum Streptophyta; class Magnoliopsida; order Poales; family Poaceae; genus Avena; species Avena eriantha. The sequence continues at coordinate 34,665,619 of OU342746.1, read as the reverse complement.
TACGCTCTCCGGCATGCCGGGGCTGCTCGCCCTGGTCGCATATAACGATACCGACCTGGGGACGCCTAGGAGGTGGCATGCTTGTGCGGTGGTGCGGCCGTGGTTCCTTGTGACACCGGGATGGCGGGGGGTGGCGGCGATCGACGAGGGTGAGACTTTTCTCCGTGGTCAGAGGATATGGGTATGGCATCAGCCCTGTTACGTGCATCCCTCCATCTTCGCTCTGTGGAGCCTATGTGGGATCCTTAGCCGCGGGGAGATCTTGGCCTTCAGCGGCTGTTTAGGGTTGACTGGCAAAGCTCCGGATTGGACTCAAGACTTTACGAGGTGGCTTTCTCCTGTTTCTTGCAAGACTTTGCTACGAGGTCATAAACCTGAGCCACCGCCGCTAGCGACCTGTCCTATTCAAGGAGGGTCTTGGCAACGGCAACATTGAGGGCAGGAGTTGGCATTACTTGCCTCCCCTCTGAATCAATGTATGGGGTGGATTTTGCCGGTTTGGATCCCTCATATCCCAACTTGCACCAAACTCTAGGGTCTTTGATGACATGAAATGGTGCTTTATTTGCCTTTTGCTTCAGTAGCAACTGCTTATACTCAGCCTCCATAGATCTTGCCACCTTGATAGATTGTTGTGCCCTGCCATGTCTTTGTCCTGCTGAGCGCCCTGCTCTGCAATGCACTTGGCCTCCGCTAGGATTTCTGCACGCTTCTCATCAAACTCTATAACGCTCCGAATATGGGCAATGGTAATGGGCTCAATGAGGAGTGCACCATATATCGCCTTGTCGGCAGGGGTAACCAATGGGTTGCCAGCCGTAGATGTTGACGGTGGCGGTGGCGGAAAATTTGTTTGCTTGGCAGTACTAGGGCATGTGGTAAGTTCCTGCGCCTGCAGTGGGCGAATAGCCAGAGGAGGCATGGCCTTGGCTAGAGTCGGAGGCTTGGCGGCCTTCTTTGCCGCTGCCGCTCTAGTAACCATAGGTGTGGGTGGAGCTCGCTCAGGTTCCGGTTCATGTCCATCTTCTTCCATCACGCTCCCGACGGCGACTAGCACCTGGTAGGACGTGTTGGCTTTCTCGATGCTCTCCTTCTCCTTGATCTCCTGCTCAATCTCCCTCATAATAGCGTCGTATTCCTCCGAGTTAGTGTCCGAGCCACCGCCATCCATGTTGATGTCGGCATATAGCGCGTCAAGGACGAAGTCGGAGTTGGCTTCGGTATTGTTGACGGTGGATGTGGAGGTTGATGGAGGCGGGCCATTATTGTTGCTTCCTCCGGCTTCGGGCCTAGGCATAGCCTGAGTGTTCTCCTCGGTGTCCGTGTATTCATTGACGATTGCGACCATCTCTCCAAGGGTGAGAGGTCCTGCGGGCTGCCGTCTTCGGAGGGTATGCCGGAGGAGCGTTCCAGGCATGTTCCCTTCCACGAAGTGGTAGACAAGTTCGTCAGCGCGGTCACCCTCCAGGGTTTCCCCTACCCTCATCCATCTGGCAAGGTATTCACGGGGAGGTTCTTGCTCCCTCTGAATGCAACTGGCTAGATTGAAGATGGTGACGATGCCGACAAAGTGTGACCTTCGCATCTCTAACGCTTAGGGAAGCCAAACGGATTTGCAGGGTCCTTCCACTGCTATATCCTGCATAGGGGCGGTTTGGGTGGGTCTTGAATTTTCCTAATTTGAGCCACCATACTATAGAGAGAGGTACGACCCATATTCTTCCGCGAACGTATCCTGCCCGTTGGCAGTCTGTGCGGGCCTTGACGAGTTTCCGACTTCCTAAAGCTAGGACCCGAGTCGGTTTCGCTGATGAAGATGTGGATGTCTCCGACTGGGACGACGGAGCAGCGGGTAGGGTTCATCTTTGCTGGGACCCAGAATTCATCAGGAGGGACGATCGGGACGTCATCGGAGAAGACAACGCGCCCGATGGCCACCGTGTCACTGATTCCTGCGAACAGCTTGGATCTCGCCCGGTGTAGAGCTCGAAGCGCCTCTTGTCCCACGGGGGGCGCCAACTGTCGTGGTATTGCCGATGAGTATGCCATAGAGGGGTCCTCACAGGTAACACAACTTACCTAGGTTCAAGTCCCACAACAGTGACGGAACTCTACTCCTTCTCTAAATCACTATAATGGCAATACGCCGAGTTACAGAGATCGGTTCGTTGTGCGAGGTGTTGTACATTGTATGTTGAGTGTTGCCCTAAAGGCTCCCATAGGTCCGGTTTATAAAGGCACCAGAACCTAGGCTTACAGGGAAAGGACCTTGCTGGACAAGGTAAAGAGTCCTACACTAATACTAACTAGTCTTCGTGTCTTGTACTCCAAGGCTCCGAGTATGTCGGTGACTCCTGCGTCGCCTTCCTTTATCCGGCATGGGCCTCCCTTCTGGATCTGTCTAACTGGGCCACCCAGTAGGCCATAGGCCATGCTACCAACTATGGGCCACCCGGGTTAGCTGGATTAGAGACGTGCTATGGTGATACCAATTTAACATATCCCCAATAGGCCACATGATGAGTCAATCTTGTCTTAGACCATCGACGTAGGGATTCCAAACGCAAGATCTCATGTATGTCTGCATGCACGTGGGGCCCCTCTCCCTGAATCAGGCAACATTCTGAAAACTGCTCCGTGATCAGCTCCCGATCCAGAGTGGAGGCCGGCACGACCGCAGTCTGGGTGAAGAACATTCCTAGGACCCGCGACGGTGTGACCCGCCGCCCCTATAGAGGGCCACACTAGGTGCCCATCCTTGGCGTTCGCGCCATCCGTAGCCCCGTCGGAGACGATGACGAGCACCCATGATTCTCTAGACCTCACGATGAAGATGATAGAGATAGTGACCTTGTCTGAGTCAAGGCAGCATCAGCCGACGGCGGCGAGGATATTGGAGCCCGAGGCCTCGACGAGTGACTCGGCGCCCTCCTCTCCTAGAACCTAGATTCCGGCGTCAGGAACCTCGTGCTCGCCTAGAAAGCCTACAAGTAGCTATGTCGCTCCTTCCGATGAACGGCCGTCGTCCAAAATCCCTCCTTCGTGATGGCCTCCTCGGCCACCCGAACAACGACGTGATCCCTAGCCTCGCCATCAGACAGATCGAGGGGATCCGGTGGGCGGGGATAGAGAAGGCGCTAGGGTGAGCCTGCGCCGCCATGAAGCCTTCTTCTCCGGAAGATCTCAGAGAGCCAGGGAAGGGGTTACAATTAGGGATACACACAACCATTAAGCATTAGTACCATGATTTTAAATCTAGATAAAATACCAAGCATGGTCCGCAGGTTAAATTGCATGAGTACTAGGAGAGCCTGGTCCTCAAGTATAAATAGGAACCTAACTTGGCATCCCTAGGGATTTGAATTCTGGTGTCGGGTTTGTACATCCACTCCCCAACCAGTTGAGCTAGGCTCACATCTCTACAGATTCTTTTTTAGGTGGGACATGTGTGACACCATGGGTTCGGATTCAAATAAGCTACTTCGCTAATATGTTCATAAATCTCCGTGTCATTTAAACATTCTACGGTTAATCTATTAAGCACCTGTGTCCCACCGTAGCACTCTATACGATGGTTAATGTCTGTAACGGCCAAAGAGCCAACGATGCATGCAGGCATGAATCTTTTTTATGATCTAAAAATTTAAAATAAATTAGCTCTTAAACCATTAATCTGATTGATGATTCGTCTTCACCGTTGGGTTCGTCTCAACAAGTATTTCAAAACAAGATCCCATATTGATATGTTTTGATGATATTTTTTTCCGTTGTCAGTTGCTAGATCACTATATTATAGCTACCATAATATTTATAGTTAACAGTTACCAGCCAAGTAATACATAGTCACTAGATAATTTTTATATGTTAATAATAATAACAATGATTTATATGTACAGAAAGTAGGTACTCGATCCATTCTAAACAGGAAAAATACTGTATTTACCATCATACCAGGAGGCGCCAATTCGCTCATAGGTGCAAATACATCAATTGTGAGAAAACATATTTTGAAATGTAAAAAGGTTAAAAAAATTCTACATATACATTAGAACATTTTATGTTGGTTCACAAGTTTTTAAGATGACAGAATATTTTATGTGTCGTGTATAAAAAGGACAAAATGTGTGACACATAAAATATTCTTTCATCTCGAAAACTTGTGAACCAACATATAATGTTCGAATGTATATGCGAATTTTATTATTGAATTTTTTGACATTTGGAAATATGTTTTCTCACAATGGGTATAATTTCACATGCGATTCGAAGTGAATATCCGATCATATAAGGCTTATATTGTTGAAAACAAAGTTTATAAATCTCAGATAACCCTTTGATTTTAACCTGGTAACCAGCTTGACTTTGCCTGGTAACCAAGTGTCAGTAATCTGATAATTAGGGTGGAAAAAGTTATCAAAATATATGAACATGGTATTTAGTTTGAAGATCTCTACGCAAAAAAGCTAACCCTGAAAACGAAACTGAATTTCGAATTAGGGTTAAAGGATAAAACATTTTGAAATTGGGAAGTCAAAAAGAATCCTACGTGGCAGCTATGACATAGTTGTGTTGCCATATTTAATGCATAGATAATCTTTTTTAGAATGACAGGGGCACACCCCTAGTCCCATTTTCATTGAAATGAAACCCGACAGACGGTTCAGAGTTCATACAAAAGCTCCCAGGTTCAACCAAAGGTAAAAAACTAACAACACAAAAGGAGGATTACAGGAACCGAGAGGGGGACAACATCGCTCTCTAACTGATGGTTAGCCCTCAATCACTTCAGGGGAGGTTGCCATAGGCCCTAAGACTGTAGTAGGTGTAAGCCAGGTCCCAGATCCAATGAGTTTCTTAGATCTCGGGGATTTGTCAGGGCTTCCAAGATCTCCTGCTTCATCTTGTCGCCTTAGCTATTCGTTAGTTGCAAGGGAGCTTGAAGGAGCAGGGAGATGTGATGACAGAAGACGTCTGCTCTCTCCACCATGTGATCTTTGAAGATCAGCTTCCACCTCTTGAGAGAGCACATGATGAGCCTCCAAACCTGCTTAGTACCAATCCAAGGTTAACCATTAAAGATCAAATCATTTCAAATTTTCCATAAGCTCCAAAGAACAGTAGCACAAACTGAAATTAACAAGGAGTGTTTCTTGTTGGAGACCCATAATCTAGCAACATATTCATAAGAATCACCAACCTGAAGCCCAAAGAAGGCAGAAACCTGATGCCAGAATTGCCTAGCTACAATGCAATCAAAGAAAATATGATGCACAGTTTCTAATTCAGAATAGAAGACACAATCCTTAGGTTTATGCAAATTTCTCTTCTTCTGGTTATCCCTGGTCATCAATTTATTTTGTGTAAGAAGCCATAGGAAAATATGAAGCCTTGGTGGTACAACCAATTGCCACACAACTGGGGTGAAAATGGGAGTGACTCCACAAAAATTTATGGTTTTGTAGAAGGTAGAGGTATAGTAAACTCCCTTAGAGGAATATTGCCAAATCAAAGCATCACAATTGTTGCTAAATGTAATGCTAGATGCAATCTCCACTATTTCATACCAACTTGTTTGTAGGGAGGAATTAAAATTTCTTCTAAAAGTGAGCATCAGTTGGGAACCATCCCAAACCTGATTGACAGTAGTCCCCTGTTCATTACAGAGGACATAAACATCAAATAATTGGACAACTAGGGGAGAGGTACCAAACCAGGTGTCTTCCCAAAATCTAGTTGTCTCACCATTACCAATTTTCCATCTATAACCAAACTTAACAGAATTAATAACCCACTTAACCCCTTTCCAAAAGGGAGAGGAGCCAAAGATGTCACTACAGAAGATGTTGTTTTTTTATTGTACTTGTTATCTACCATTATTTTCCAGATTTTCTCTTCATCTTGGGTGTACCTTTTTAGCCAAGCACCTGGCAGGCAAAGGTTGACATTAGCAAGGTCAGGGATGCCTAGGCCAGCATCCTCCTTCCTTTTGTAAATCAACTTCCAACTAGCAAGGTGGATTTTCCTATTTCCTTCAATCATTCCACAAACAATTGGCCATTTGAGAATTTATCAAATCTAAGGCCCATTTTGGTAATTTAAAGAAGGAGAGGAGGTAGATGGGGATGCTCGCTAGACAAGTCTTAATGAGGATAACCCTGGCTGCATATGAGAGGAGTTTTCCTCTCCAACCAGTAATTCTTTTCAGAATCTTGTTAATGAGGGGCTGCAGATGAGCCCTCCTAAGTTTGTCATAATGTAAAGGAATACCTAAATACTTGATGGGAAACTTCCCAATAGAACAACCCAAGACTTGAGTGAAAGTATCAATATCAGCTTGGTCAAGGCCAAGGGGAATGAGTTCACTTTTTTAGTAATTTATCCTCATGCCTGAGACTTGTTCAAAGCAAGTAAGGACACACTTGAGGTTAACTGCAGATTCTACAAAGTTATCTACAAAAAGAATGCTATCATCTGCATATTGCAAGAAAATGACACCCCTAGGGCAAATATTAGAGCAAAGCCCTCTAATAAGCCCAACATTTGCATCTTTAGAAAGCATCCTAGATAAACTATCTACAACCTGATCAAAAAGTAAAGGTGAAAGGAGGTCTCCCTGTCTAAGCCCTCTAACAATGGTGAAAAATTACCAATCACATTGTTCAATTTGACTCCTAGAGAGCCACCAAGAACAATGGATTTAATTAAAGCAATCCATTTAGCACCAAAACCTCTTTTAACAAGAATGTCCAAGAGAAAGTTGGGGTCAACCCTATCAAAAGCTTTTTCATAATCAAGCTTCAAAACTACACCTTCTTGATTGTGTTTAATTACTGAATACAGAGTTTCATGAGCTGTCACTACACTTTCAAGAATGTATCTACCTTTAATGAAGGCAGATTGGTTAATGGAAGTGATATAATTCATGATTACAGCCAATCTATTAGTGAGTACTTTAGTAAAAAAATTAAAACTACAGTTAAGCAAACTAATTGGCCTGGATTTCTTCATAGAAGAAGCATCATGTTCTTTAGGAATTAGGGTTAATATGGCAAAATTGAGCCTAAAGATATCAAGCTTGCCTGCAAATAAATCATCAAACATTTGCATAAGATCAGTTTTAACCAAATCACAAAATTTCTAGTAAAAAAGAAAAGGGAAGCCATCTGGGTCAGGGGCACCATCAGAGTAGGACTCAAAGTTAGCTTTCTTAACTTACTCCACAGAGAAAGGTGCTTCTAGCCCAACATTTTGTTCATCATAAACTTTTCCCTCTTCAGAGTAGAAGTCAGATCTAATGGAGTAACTAGATGGTTCATTTTTCCTAAAGACATCTTTATAAAAGATAGTAGCTATATCTATCATTTTGGAGGTTTCAGTAACAACTCCATCAGGGCCATCCAATGAGTGGATAGTCATTCTCCTTCTCCTTTGATTGACAACAGTATACAAATAAGAGGTGTTCCTATCACCTTCTTTGATGTCTCTATTTCTAGATCTTTGCCTAATTTTAATTTCCTCTTTGAGCCAGATAGTGTGCATTTCTGCATATATCTCTTTAAGTCTAGCTTGTTCGGGCTCAGAGAGTTCATCAGTTTCATCTTTAATATCCAAAGCATCATATTCATCCATAAGGTTTTTTTTTGAGTTTCCTAAGCTCAGATTCAATATGAATACTCCACCCTTTAGTTTCACTCCTAAGTCTCCTAATCTTTTGTTGGCAGATATCTATAGAACTCCTACCTACAGTAGGTTTGTTCCAAGATTTCTCCACAACAGCAGCAAAGTCATCCCTCATAAGCCACCACTTCTCAAACTTATAACGAGATGAACTACTAAGTAGTCATTTGGTGACAACCTTCTCTCTCTCAGGCCCCTCTCTCCCTTCCGCTTACTTCATCCCCTTGAGAGTCCACCGCCGTTGTCCGGGCCCTTCCTTCGTCCTCTCCGCCGGAATAGCCGGCTAGAGAGGGCCTGGATGTGGCGCCGGTGTAGTTAGGTTTAGGTCGTTCGGTTATTTGCCAGAGTTGGGCTTCATGCCTAGTAGTTTGAGGCGGGCAGCAGATCTTGGCAGCAAGATCTATTGTGATGTAGGGTTGCTCTTTCTTGCCTTGATGCTCCTCCGGTCGAAGCCCTTGGTGGTAGAGAGACCAACGTCTCTTTCAATAAAGCTATTTCTGGTGGAGATCTAGTAAAGCAAGCAATGGTGCCTCCCCTGGCCAGCCATGGTGGCGAGGGTGGGAGTCACTCTGTCGAGTGTGGTGGCGTTCTGGAGCTTCTCCTGGCTGGCCATGGTGGCGAGGGGGAGTGGGCTTTCGATGAACCGCACTCTCCTTTGACTTGGATCTCCTTTTGGCCTCCTGTAGATCTGGCTCGGCAGGCCTGCTCTTCGGCTCTTCTTATACACCATGGTGGTGGTGCAGGAGAGAAGGGGACGGTGCTGGGCTGGCTGGAGGCATCTTAGACTGGCATCAGCGATGGCGTTTTATCTTCTGCTACTGCAACGATCTTCTCTGCTCCTAGAGCAACGGTGCTCCTTCGAATCCTCTCCAGCGAGCTCTCAGGGTGGCTAGGGTGGTACTCCGGCTTCAATTTGCTTCGCCGGAAATTTCCGAAGCCCCCTTTTTCAACCTCCGGTGGGAGGCCCTCTCATCCTTGCCTGTTGTTGGCAAGCGCGCGGCCGGTGATGGTGGCATATGCATCACCGGCGAGGTCGGATCTTGCATTGGGGCTCAATTGCGTTTCAACTGTATCTTTCTAGGTCCTTTTTGCAATTTGGAAGGACATGGTTGTATTTTTCTTTTTTCCGTTAGATCCTTTCTGCAGTATTGTAACACTTGTGCCGTTTTAATGCCACTTCTGGGACCCTCGGGTCCCTTTCCTTGTTAAAAAAAAATAACGAGATGAACTAGGGACAGAAGCAAGACCAGCATCCCAAATGATAGGGGTGTGGTCACTAACAATCCTATGCAGAGCTTGAATATTGGCGAGGGAAAAAATAGAGTCAAATTCAAAATTATAAAAGAATCTATTAATGGTGGACATAATCAAGTTATCTTGATTATTACCCCAAGTTCAGGATTGCAAAAGAATCTATCAATGGACATAATGCATAGATAATCTGGGGGGCAGGTGCCCCCAAACATCCAAACTAGGGAATGGGACGTCGTCGAAAGGCCGGAGAAACAACTCCCAGATGCTTCACTTAATCCTGCGCCGTTTCCTCTCCTCCTCCGCCACCACTCCCGCCGCCAGCGCAGATTTCGTCCGCGAGCTCGCAACCCTCCTCGCCGCCGGCCGCTTCCACGCCTCTGTCGGCCTGGCGAAATCACTCCTCCTCTCCTCCCAGCCACCAGCTGCCTCCGTCCCCGACCTCTACCACGCCCTCGCCTCCAACGCTACGGCCTCCCAGGGCGACCCGCAGCACCCCTCCTTCCTCTGTGACGCGGCCTCCGCGCTCGTCGTCGCGTCCGCGCGGCTCCACCTCCCCGACGGAGCTCTCCGGCTGCTGTCCCTCCTCGCCGACGCCCGCGCCCCGCTGCCGTCCCTCTCCTCCTGCAACCTCCTCCTCGAGTCTCTCCTCTCACTCGGCCGCCACGCCGACGTGCGCAGCGCTTTCGACCTCCTAGCTGCCGCTGGAGCGCGCCCGGACACTTTCGCATGGAACAAGGTCGTCCAGGCGTGCGTTGTGGTGGGTGACCTCGACGACGCTGTCCGGATGCTTCGTCGGATGGGCTGTGAAGGCGAAGACACCCCTGCTCCAAACGCGTTCTCATACAATGTGGTCATCTCTGGACTGTGGAGGGCAGGGAGAGCTAGTGACGCCGTCAAGGTGTTTGATGAAATGGCAGAGAGGTCTGTGCTGCCGAACCATATCACGTACAATACGATGATTGATGGGCACATCAGGAGAGGGGATTTGGAGGCTGGTTTCAGGCTACGGGATCAGATGCTGTGCCAGGGACTGAAGCCGAATGTTATCACTTACAATGTGCTCTTGTCAGGGCTGTGCCGTGCTGGCAGGATAAGCGATACCGCCTCTGTGTTGGATGAAATGGTATCACGGAAAATGGTGCCAGATGGTTTCACATATAGCATTTTGTTCGATGGTCATTCTAGAGTTGGAAATTCGCAGGCCATGCTTTCCTTATTTGAAGACTCTGTGAAGAAGGGTGTGAAGGTTGGGGCTTACACATGTAGTATATTGCTGAATGGTCTTTGCAAGGATGGAAAGATTTCAAAGGCAGAAGAAGTATTGCAGACGTTGGTAAATGCAGGACTACCCCCAACAAGGGTTATCTATAACACTCTAATCAATGGGTATTGTCAGATTGGAGAGCTTGAAGGGGCATTTTCGATCTTTCAGCAGATGAAATCACGCCTCATTAGGCCAGACCACATCACGTATAACGCACTAATAAATGGTTTGGGTAAGGCTGAAAGGATCACTGAAGCACGTGATTTGTTCATAGAGATGGAGAAGAATGGAGTGTCTCCTACTGTGGAAACTTTCAATACGCTGATTGATGCATATGGAAGGGATGGGCAACTTGAGAAATGTTTCATTATACTTTCTGATATGCAGGAGAAGGGGATAAAGCCAAGTGTTGTTTCCTATGGTTCAATTGTCAATGCTTTTTGCAAGAATGGAAAAATCCCGGAAGCAGTAGCTATTTTGGATGATATGTTCCATAAAGATGTTTTACCAAGTGCACAGGTGTACAACACTATCATAGACGCATATATAGAATGTGATTCCACTGAACTGGCTTTTATTCTTGCCGAGAAGATGAAGACCAGTGGGGTACCTCCAAGTATAGTCACATACAATTTGTTGATAAAAGGCCTTTGCAAGCAGTCTCGGATATCTGAAGCAGAAGAACTAATTTACAGCTTAGGAAATCACGGGTTAACTCCTGATGTTGTCAGCTATAATACTCTAATATCAGCATGCTGCTACAGGAGCAACACTGATAGAGCTTTGGAGCTTCAGAAAGAAATGTGCAATTGTGGTATCAAACCCTCACTGAGAACATATCATATGCTTTTTAGTGCATTAGGTGGTGCAAGCAGAGTACAAGAGATGGAAAATCTGTATAAAGAAATGTTGGACAAGGATGTTGTTCCTTGCACTGGCATATATGATATCATGGTTGAGGCATATGCGAAATGTGGGGATGAATCTAAGGTAGAAGCTCTGAGGAAGGATATGTCAATTAAAGGAATAGCAATTGAATATGACACATCCGTAACTAACTGTGAGTTGTACACAAATGTAGTGAGTCCAGTTTGAAAATGTTGACATTGTTGCTCTCAGTAGCCAAATTACCTTTGTTGCTCTCAGTAACCAAATTACTGGAAGTATTTCTTTTGCTTTCCTAGTGAACCTTCCTGTAAATAGCCATTAATAACATATACAATACTAACTGTGAGCTGGATAAGAGTATAGCAAGTCATCTTAAAAAGCTGTCACTATTGCTCTGAATTAATGGTAAAGAGGATTGATTTTCCTCACCTATTGAACCATCCGTGAAAAGAGTTACCAAAGACCATCTTCTATCTTAAAGTACAGGAACATAACTGCTACTAGTTAAATTATCCCAGCAGCATGAAAGTGTATGAAAATGAGTTGCATAATTACACTGAGCACTGAGCAGACAGAAACGGTACAAAAGTGAAAGAGATAGTTATAAGTTAAATCCTAGAAAAATAGTTCCTTCTTTATGGTTTTTATCTGTTTTATTTAGTTTGGCTTTTCTAATAGTCACCTCAAACATGTAGAGATGGTGCGTTACATAGTTCGGATGTTGTTGCATACATGGAGGGTTGTCCGGACAGTTGGTTTTGCAGTTATATTATAATTCTGTGCATGACGTATGCTCCTGTGTCAAATTTTAGATTTACTTTGTAATTGTCAAGCATTAGTTTATAATTCTGTGCATGAAGGTAATGTATTGTGGTTAGATGAATTTTAGTTTTCCTTTTTAACTAAAGCATTAAATGCAGGTTTGATTATTGAAAGGCACGATTGCATCTTTTCAATGATTTTGACTGTCTTTGGTTGCTTTTCTATCTATGTGCTGAACTAAGAAGCTATATTTAGTGGTGATGCTTTACAGTCTTCCCTGCTCATTTTCATAGGCAGCAACATTGTTGCTAAAAGTTCCTGTGGGCATAAACTACTAAGATTGTCATTGTCCATGTCCTTCTAGTTTCTGTGGAGAATTTTGCCTTATATTATGCTTTGTTTGTACTGATTCAGTACCAACTGAAATATTGGGGTACTGACGTATTTGTGAGCACCATATTTTTTGGATGCTTATATATTTCCATTGAAATTGATTTTCATCTCATATGATGAAGTGTACAAACATTAGATAGATTGTTAACTAGTTGATATGGTGTTCACTACATGCATTATATGGTTGTGAGTGTGCTGTGAAATCAAAGTATCAGACCGAGTGCAACAAGAATAGACAGTTGAGCTGTATTCCCTAAAAGTCAGACAATTGGATTTTACTTGGTGATAGAAGTACTCAACTACTGTACAAGGTGGTAGAACCTTTTGTATTTTCTTGAATTGCCTCCTTTTTGTTATGCTGACGTTCCTGTTTCATGAAATTTTCATATATATTGCACAACCCGATCAGAGAATGATTGGGCTTGTTATTTTTGGTGATACATTGCCTATATTATGAATAATTAAACTACGCCCTCCGACCCATATTAGTTGACTTGAATTTGTCTAGATTCGGATGTATTTCGACATGTTTTAGTACTAGATAGATCCAAATCTAGAAAAATCCAAGTCAACTAATATGGGTCGGAGGGACTACATTTTGGTTTGGTATGGTTTATGGTGCGATTTGATGCTTCTTGCTCTTCATTTTTATTTGGATCCTGGCAGTGTAGCCTGAAAAGTTGGAGTAACCACATCGGGACATATTGTTAGTATTATGTCTCTTTTAGATATATTTTGTTATTGATTCTACATTTTGTTAGACTATAGTATACCCTCTTCTTTTTTGCTTGCCTTTTTGGGCATTTACATGGTGTCTATTCTTCAATAATATGTACATTTCGTTGTTGCCTTGTTTAATTTTATCTTAGCAACAGCTGTAAAAATTAGAAAATAATTATCCTTTGTATCAAGTCTACTAATATAATTTTCACTTGACATATTTGAGTATTTTTATGCATGGTGCTATTGAAAGTTGAGTCGGCAACTCTATGCACTGAAAACCAAGTGATGGAGAATCAAATACATGCAAGGCGTCATAATTATGCACCACTATTTCTATGAAATAACCCAGTCTTTATTTTTTATCACTTTTGTGCCCTTTATTCAAATTACAGGAGAATGCGATCTAATCAGGAAAAGGACTTCCGTTCTTTCCACAAGAGAAGTTTAGATGATGCAGTGCACCTTAAAGTAAGATCAGTTCTATTTCTCATTCACTTCTGAGTCCTGCATATGCTGAAGATTTGCTGTTACAACTTTAGTTGTACAGGAAGTGTGTAGATGTACAATCCCACCATCGGGGTTCATGTTCTCATAGAGACAGATTTAGGTTCATATTATATTGTTGGGTTTTACTCGTAGAGACTTTAAGGAGCAAAGATATGCCAGTAAAAGATTCATTGGCCCTCTAGGTTTTGCACCTTGTTGCCTCCCTGACATGTGACATGGAGTTGGACAAAAATTTCTGGAATATCTTCGCCCCTTAATGTTTGTCAATTGTTATTTAGTGCCTAGAAATGATATTATTAATTTTATAATGCGTAGAAACAACAACCAAATTTCTGTTAGAAAAGCTTCTATCATTCTGCGAGGCCGACTTATCTATTTGCAAATTATTGGTTATTTGGTAGCCACATACTAGTTCAAGTTGTGACTACAACTTGATGTGGACCTGAAAAAAATAGCTTGTAAAAATTGGAACATTAGTATTTCGTGGTGTCTGTTCAAGTCTTTAGTAACTAAATATTAGATTGAAAAGGCACATGTATTTGAGGTATGCATTTCAGCTATGTTTCATGGTTTTAGCAATTTCAGGTTCCGTATCAGGTTAATTCTGCAACACCATGTACCTATCTTACCTCACGTGTTCCACCATTTTCAACCTGCTGTCGAGAATGAATGTGCTGGCGAAATTCTTTGCTGATGATATGACTCACATCAGCAAATCAAGAAAGTTGTTAGGGAAGGAAAGGGGGCGGGCAGAAATGACAAGAAACGTGCAAGATCTACCACTATTCGTCTAGGAGAAACTAAACTGATGTTCTAGCGGGTCGTTTGGCCATAGATAGGTCTGCTGTAGTCAAATAGCAGCCCCATCTGGTCATCTTCTGAATGTAGAGCCTTTATCGCACGGTTTTTAACATCACGCCGTCGTTGTTCTGTCATAGGCAGACGGGGCTGTACAATCTGTTTGATTTTTTTCCCCATACAACCCCATAGCATAGGGGTTGGGTTCCACTATAATCAGATAACGGAACAACCAACACTAGACCATTCAGGTTTATGCTCCTGGAGCCAAAAGCAAAAAAACAACTACTACCTACTACCAAAGTAGATCAGTACAACCAACACAACAAAAAGACACGAGGGAGGTTGGGTGGCGGGGGAGACGCAAGATCACCGCACAAGGCTAGTGTTTTTAAGAGCAACATAACTGGGAACTAGGGGGAACAACACCCATCCCCACAAAAGATATATGAACAACGTAAGACTCATCGGTAGGAGATCTTGGCCGCTTGCGACTAGTAGATGGTAACCCTAGGAGAGGCACATGAGTTGTGTCCATAGCTTCAGCATCTGCAGAGCATTCCTTTGAATATCAGCACCATCCCTCAACAACTCCCTCTCCTTAGCATCGTGGAGACCTGTTCAATATTTCATGAAAACACAAGCATACATTACCAAATCATTTTGTGATCAAAACATGCTCTGTTCCTGAGCTTCCAGATTGCCCAACATATGGCTGCTACAGCAGTAATCTGTATGTTACGGCTAACAGATAAACAACATGGGATCCACCAGAAATATTGAGAAAAGGACCCAGGCCTAGTCTCAGCACCCACAGATCTTGCAACCACACCACACACATATTTAGCAGCCATACAGGAGAGAAAAAGGTGACCAACAGATTCTTCCTGGTCACAGAATCTGCAAATCGTGTCACCAGTCCATCTCCTCTTTTTCATATTATCTTTAGATGGAACTGCATTATGCCAAATGAGCCATAACCAAAATTTGATTTTCAAAGGAATTTTGGCTTTCCATAAGTGTCTGAAGCTCCTATCCACTCCTCCATTCGACAAATGGTTGTACATTGATTTGACTGTGAAAATCCCTGTTTTTGTCCACAGCCATCTAGGTCTATCAATTTCATCATACAAAGTAACCCAACAAGAATCAGCTGCAACTTTCTATACTGTTCCTGATTATCAACATTTAACCATCTCCTAAATGAACATTGCCAACTTCTCCCAGCCATTGTAGCAACTGTTATATTTTGATATTGACAGATATCAAAAAAGTTTAGGGAATTTATTTTTTAGAGGCATATCCAAACACCAGGCATCCCCCAGAAATCTGTCCTCAGACCATTTCCAACAACCATCTTTCTTCCAGACATATAAATGTTATTGATTTTCAGCAGATTAGACCAACAAGCAGAATCACTTTGTTTGTGTTTCACTGGAAAAATCCCTCACTGCCCAGATACTTCTTCCTTACAAACACTTGCCATGGTCCATCTTCAACTTCCAGCCTCCACCACCATTTATAGAGCAGGCTGACATTGAAAATTCTGATGTTTTTAATACCAGGCCACCTTTTTTCTTGGTTCTTGGGTCTGCATATATATTTCCACTTGACTAGTTGGTATTTTTTTGTTCCTGCCCTCCCATACCAGAAGAATACTCTAGTAGGTTGCTCTACCTCTTCCATATTGGTTTTATGTAAGAGGAACATAGACATAGGATATACAGCCACACTTGACACACATGAAGTGATCTTGATATATCTACCCCCATAGAGAGAGCACCCCCATCCAACCATCCATCTTTTTCCCCAGCTTTTCACCGATGAACCTCATCTCAGTAACAGAACATTTTCTACTACACACAGGAAGATCTAGATATTTGATAGAGGGGAGATAAAGAACAGTGAATAGCGTGGTGCACCAACGATATAGTATGCAACTCCCTTTCTTCATGGATATTTTCATACCTCGTTTATACTCCCTCAAGTGACTGCACATGTCTAGATACATACAAATCTAGACAAATCCAACTTAGTGCTCCCTCCGTTTCAAAATATAAGATGTTTTAGTTTTGTGAAAGGAGTGTATCTAGACCCATTTTAGTGTGTAGGTTCCTCCGTTTCATGAAGTGAACATACACACTAAAATGGGTCTAGATACACTCCTTTCACAATACTAAAACATCTTATATTTTGAAACGGAGGGAGTACTTATTTCCGGATGGCGGGAGTACTCTCTCTGTTTAGAAATATAAGATGGTTTAACTTTGTGAATGAAGTGTATCTTGACGTCTTTTAGTGTATAAGTTCATAGAGGTTCAGAGTGAATCTACACACTAAAAGGCGTTCACAAATCTTTACCTCCTAAATTGCAGACGTATATTTTGGTAGATAAAAGTCGCACTTTTGCTGAAACTAAAATTCCACACAATTATTGCACTAACCGGAAATCGATCCCCACCTGTGCTTATTTGTTTATTGGTTGGCCCTAAAGATATATTGAGCGGTAATTGTTTAGGTCCAAAATACACTAAGGCCTTGTTTACCTCCACGGTATTTCCACCCTCTACGGGTTTGGGGATGGGAGGGGATTGGTTGAATCCTTCCATTTCACCCAATCCCCATTTTCCCCCATATTTTCCAACCCACCCTGGTTACTTTGATCTCCAGCGATGGGAGGGGATTGTGATGTATTGAACTTCATAATAAGAACTGAAAGTTAACCTCTACATGGATATAGTCACTCAGATAAAAATGCAATCTTTGCACTAAATAAATTTGAATGGAGCTTAAACATCTACTTCCAGAGAGATTACATATATCCTACGAGAAATACATAGAGTTATGCATTTAAAACATTACTACAAGAAGGTCATGGTCACATTTGAAACTTCAAAATCTTGATCAAACACTTAAAGACCGCATTGCCTCGACATCGAGACAAGAACAACCCTCAAACTTCCTTGCCTTTCCCTTGAGTTCATCTTTGAAACAATCATCCTGAAAAGGAATGTGAAACTGAAACCATCATCTAATATATAACATAGGCCACCCCATGTAATTATAACCTTCCGCCTAGCAACAACAGAAGTACATTTTTACATGTAACTTCCCAAAACTTTAATCCAAGGTTATTAAGATCCAAATCATCAAAATTAGGGTTAACAAAAACTTTTCCAATTAAAATTATTAAAGCATTCATATGTGTGTGCATCTAACTTAGGAGTTGTTTGAATTGCCATGATTAAGTGATACATTGCTTGTAAAATGATTTTTAGGTGAAATAAACATCATCTAAATCATTCCCAAACAAATCCCAAAGAAAAACAAATCAAAATGAACAAAAGAATCAAATAGTCATTTGTGCCAAATTAACTACCATGCCTACTTTGGCTATTCCTAGTACTCAAAACCTAATAGAAACAAATGTGGATATTTGCACCCCTTGCTACTACACATAATGAGTTACCAAGGCCCACTTTGTGATCTGCCAAAAACATTCAAACACTAAATTTAATTGGCAATTGAAAATTGAATCTATTTCATATGGGAAGATCCCACTATTTCAAAAACCAATCAAATGAACTCAAAATTCAAAACCCAAGCACCCACAGAGTCTCAAGCTTAGTACTAGCACACCCACCAAAAATCTTTTCAAAATTCAAAAATAAGTTTCTTGCGGCCATTTTTACAAACACATGGCAGGCAGGGTTTAAACTCTAAAACTAGCTCACTATTTTGAATAGGGTTTTGCCCCCATTTGATCTCCATTTAATCCCTTTGTCCCCCTTTGATCCAACCAGAGCCTTTGCACCCCATCCCCTACCCCCTAGTGGCATTGCCATGCCATGCCGAGCACTAACTCGCCGGCCAAACCTTGCCCCGCTGCAGCAGACCACCCCTCTCCCTCTCACCCTATCTAGTAGCTAGCTCACACCTCACCGCCACCCTCTGTCCCCTCCCCTAGCCGGGCCAAGCCGTGGACCACCGAGGAACCGCCGCGCCCAGTGCGTCTGCACCATGCCGAGCACGCGCCAGAGCGACGCGCCTGACACGCGTGTACATGCCGCCCCTCGACCGCAACCCGCGTCCACCGCTCCGCCACGACCCCAGGAACACGCCAGACATGCTCATTCGCCGCCCAACGCACCACATCCACCGCTCGCCGTGAAGACCACCGCCTCTGCCATTTAGAGCGCGTGCACCGCCCGATCGCATACCATCGCCCCTAGGCCCGCATTTATCCCGTAGAGCACCGCCAGGAGACCAGCCACCGTCCCCTACCTCGAGCCACACCGCTAGCACGCTGTGCAGCCCTCGCCGGAGCCGCCCGCCCATCACTCTCGGTCGCGTCGTCGTCCTATAAATAGAGGCCACCCCCAGCCCCATTCGGCACACCACTCACCTCCCCTCACCTCACTGATTGATGCCCTCTTCTCCCTGGAGCCACTCGAGCTCGCAGTCGCCAGAATTGCACCGGAGTTGGCCGCCTCTGGAGGAGAAGGGCCCCGCTGATTCCGACCACCCCCGGAGCTGCCTCGACCGTCCCTGAGCTTGCCGTCGTCTACCAGTCCGTTTGCCCGCCTCGCTGTCGTCGCTGGAGCCCTGGTACGCCCCCTAAGCACCCCCACCAAGCCGCTAGGGTTAGAGTTCGCCGGCGACAGGTCCGTCGTCGACGACGAGCCCCACCCGTTGATCCCCGTTCTAATCTAACGACCCACATCGCCCCGTACCGCTTCGCGTGTTATGAGCCGCTGACCGATGGACCCCCCTGTCAGTTGTGCCCCGCGCCGCGTAGTGTCACTAGGCCGACCCGTTAGAGTTCCCGCGCGACCCATTTAGTTTGAATTAGGATTTTTCCTTTTAGTTTAAACCTAGTTCTATCCCCTAGTTTGAAATTCAATTTAGAGAGATTTACAAATCCAAATGTAGTGATTCCAATTTTGCTAGAAAGCTACTGAAAAGATCTACCCAAGCCCGTTGGATTTAATTCAATTAGAGTTAGAGATCTCTCCAAGTAAAAAATAACAAAACAGAAGCTTTTGCACTATAGCACCCCGGGAAAACCACTACTAGAAAATCGCTTGTTGTTTTTATTTTGTGTGTCATCATGATAGAGTGTCCATGTCATCATGCCACATTGCATTTGAGCATCATATTAAAATTTTTGTATTGATGTGGGATTCAATTGCATTTGTTCCTATTGAATTTTTTCTTGTTGTTGTTGCTATAACCTAAACCTTCTCTCCTTATTTTACCTACATCTATTTTTGTTTTCTACAAGTGGGTTCCTTTTGTTAGGGACCATTATTTTCAAAATGTTTTGTCTTTCTATTTCTTAAAACCCTAACTCATATTCTTGATCTTGTAGAATTTCCCAAATTGTTATGGGGCGACGCTCTTGTCTTCTTCTATTTCCCCTTGACCTTATTTATGGCTTTGACTTCTCTATTCAAAAGCTTCCACAAAATATTCAAAAGAGTTTGAGTTAAACATTTGTTTGAATTTGTAACAAACAAAGAAAAAGCAAACAAACAAATAGAAATGAAAACAGAAATAATAAGAGAGAGATATACCAATAGCAGCAACCAACAGACCAGCAGCTGAAGCCTACCATCGGCCCATCTCCCTCATGGCCTGGCACCCTTCGATGGAGCTGGAAGAGCTCCCCGTTATTGTTCTTCTCTTCTCCATCCGCTCCCCTCTCTGCAGCCTCACGGCAGCGAGCAGGCTGCCGTCAGCTCTGTTGACGTGTCAGCGCTGCGCCTCTCCTTATCCCCAAGCCGACGCAGCCCCTAGGAACCCTAGACCCCCTCCACACCTCGCGCCGCAGCCCCGTCCTTCATCTGCCTTCCTGCACATCCCCGGATGCCAGCGCCTCGGACACGCCATGGCACCATCTCCGACTTGCCGTGTACCTGCAAGGAGGAGAAGGCCACGTCGCCCCGCACCGGTCGTTGCTGTGCACTAGGAGGAGACGCCACGCTCGCCATCACGGATGCCTCGCCGTGCCGCCTTCCTCGTCGCATCTCCGGCCGGGAACCACCGTCTCCGACTCCCTCCCGGTGAGGAGCCGCTAGCCCGAGTTCCCCTGGCCTTGATAGCTCTGCCGCGCTTCGTCATCGCCGCCGCTCGCCGCACGCACGAACAACACAGCAGCAACCGCATCCAAAACCACCTCTATTTCTCCTTGTTTTCTGGCAAACTCCGTACATCTCCGCAGCCAACCATCACAAGCACGTGTAGAGGGATATCCCAACAACAAATGGAGTCAAACGGTGGCCAAAATCATCGCCTACATCCCTCAAAATCATCTGCGGAACCTCGATGTCTCTCACTGTCAACTGTAGCCCAGTTCGTCAGATAACGCACGTATTTTAGCCCTCTGATCCCAGCAAGTTTCCTATCAATTCAGTAGACGTTCGGATCATATCTTTGCTCTAACCTCGTCTTCGATGTTCCAGCTTTGTACAGCTTCAAACGGTTTTTAAAACGGGCCAGCAGATCCCTTCCAATCATCTGGCAAACATCGTTTCAGGTAGCTACCATAAACACAGCTCGTTTCAGTCGAGCGCACATCCGCGCCACGCACACACGCTTCTGCCAGGATGTTTGCACCTATATGAACACGATGCACTGCACGATCAAACATTCAAATGAGCTGGCTAGTTTTGCTTGATCTTTGATTCAGCAGTGTGCCTGCTAGCTTTGGCTAGCTAAGTTCTCTACGTGGTTAGTTAAAATGTGTTTCATCAATGTCATGCTGCTCGTCTCCACACTGTGTACACTTACGTTCAAGTTCAATCAGCTAGATCGTTTCACATCAAATCTTTTGATTCTCCTGCTTGCATGTGTGCTTAGCTATGCAAGACACCACACGCATTCGACCAAAAGTTTCAGAATTGAGTCCGATGTCTGAACCTCTAAAGGAAACTCTGTTGCAGACCAAATCCAGGCCTGACCTGTTTTAAAATAAATCCTTGCCATATGTCTAGTCCTAGATCGGGTGACCCCTTTTCTCGAAACCCTATTCTATAAATGATATATACTTGTTGCGTTAAATCATGCATCTCGCATACATATCATTGTTGTTTTGGGGTATTTAAGTGATTCACCTAA
This sequence comes from Avena eriantha, assembly GCA_910589775.1. Classification (NCBI taxonomy): domain Eukaryota; kingdom Viridiplantae; phylum Streptophyta; class Magnoliopsida; order Poales; family Poaceae; genus Avena; species Avena eriantha. Next base: position 34,644,234 of record OU342746.1, on the reverse strand, counting down.
ATTAAATATGGAGACTAAATGCGGGCTATTCTAGTCTTATATTGACTCCAATTAAATTTGTTTAGCAAATCGATGTCATGTTTTGCCTTGTTAGTGCAACATTTAAATTGCGGGGTATCTAAATAACTTGAACCATTAATTAATTGTTGGGACCCCGGTTTCGCTTAATATTGCCTAGTTGCATCGCATCTTCACCATGTCATGCATCATATCATGCATCATGGCCGATCTTCTGCCGTAGTATTAAATAGTGTATCCAGTGTTTCTTTTAGTGCTTTGCTTTTCGCGGATTAGGCCGTTAAGTTGATGCGAGCGTCGACAAGTTTTTCGGATAATGTACCTTCGGCAATGATCGCCAGGCGAGCATTCTCCCCCTTTCTATCTATTTTACATTTATAGTCTTTATTTCCTTCTGTTGATCTATTGCTATCTGTGTCGTGATGCTTTAGTGTTCCATACCAGATATATCCCTTGCAGCCTTTATATTGCCTTGGACATCTCCTATTACCTATTGTTTGGTAGATAGATGGTCTTGCGAGTCGTAGTCGCTTGCTCAGGTGCGATCCCGTGTCGTCAAGTACCACACAGTTGTTGGAATGTTGTCATATGCTTTACGGTGGAGAGGATCATGACTTTAAATACAACTATTAAATTGCTGGGATAACTAATGAAAGAGGCACCGGTGGACAATATATGCTATTTGGTTTTTCATGTCCACTTGTGTCCCGTAGGCCCCGAGTACTTGATACATGTTCCTTGATTATTCGCACTATCCACATCCGGGAGACCCTATGGATCCCCTTTAGCCAGAGCTTGATTCATTTCTTATTTCTTAGGGCCACAAAGTAGTTTGGGGCTTTATTACTATAATGTATTTATGCCATGCTTTACTGCTTTATTTACGATTGTGCGTGGAGAACCTATACTGTTTTGGAACGTGGAATGTTTTCGCGGTATCGACAAGCCAGTCACACTTTCAGGTTCCCAGTCGTTTACAGCCATTGTCACAAACCCTGGGTCCGTCTCGGAGCCGGCCAACTTTGTAACGGGTAGCTTAGTGTGGTGGCCCCTGAAATATTTCATGAATCCTGTGATTGCTTTGTCGTGAAAGCCTCGTTGGATTTTGATTTCGTTTTTCTGAGGTTGATCGTGTGTGTGTTGCTATTTGTGCACCCCTGCAGGGTAAATCTTTCTGAAAGCTGTGTCCGCGGTTATGGACGACTTGGAGCACAGTATCTCGATCATAAACAAGCATGACTAAAGTAGTGCTATAAATTTGACTTAATATGTGACTAGTAATCAGCTTCACTACAATGGAATGGATAATAAAAGTGCCAACAACTGGTGGAACTGGGGTGTATCGTGTCATGTTATACCTGCCTAGTAACTATCGCAACTCCAATGGAATGAAATAAAAGTGCCAACAACTACTGGGTTTGGGATGTCACATGCTAATTATATCTGACTAGTAAGTACTGCAACTACAACTGAATGGTTAACTAAAACTGCCCACTACTTATGCTATCAGGATGACTCATGCTATCTATATCTGACTAGTAAATGCTACAACTATAATGGAATAAATAAAACTGCCAACTGTGTGAGTTCCTCGTTTTGACTCACTCGTTTGGTCTCGAGGGGGAATACCAGGATGGGTATGATTGGTGTTAGTATCAGGTTGGTCCCGAATAGGTCTCTCTTATCCCTCTCTAATAGCCGACAGGTGCATCGAGTCTCTATAGGTTGTTTAGTGCATGCTTTGCCGCTCCTTCAGTCCACCATACCTATATAGGCGAGAGCCGCTGAATTCTAGCCTCACCGTGTACTGGCCTCAGTACTGACTGCTCCCTTTTTCCTTTGCCCTTTGTCGGCACCCCTTTTGTTTAAACAGGTATGAGTTCGACGCCGTTAGCAGGGTTACCCTTCCGGCTTGGCCTGGGCAGGGTTATGGATGCCATTGGTTATTCTTCAGGGCTCTTAACTCAATTTGCTTCTTATCCGTACTCGGATGTTGTATCGATTTCAAGGTGATTTGGATCTTTGTACTGTATATCTGTATTCTTGACTCAGTGAGTCGTTGCTGTATATATATCTGTTCTGTGGGTTCCATCGTGGACTATTGTGTAATGCTATTACTTTGTTTTCCGCCCGCACGAAAGTGCCTGGTGGGCGTCCTTGAATCGTTTCTATGCGGGTTTGGCGGGAAGCGCTAAAACTTGCATAGGGCCGATTCAAGGGGTGTTACAAAGTGGTATCAGAGCTTAGCAGTTGCGATACCCCACTGGTCCAGCCTATAGGATAACCTAGCTAATGGCCGATGTAGAGTGTCAAAACTATTTTTGCAAAATTGGTTGGGTAGATCTGATTAGGTCTGTTTTTACTCCTTACCCCTATGCTATTCTCCTCTTACCTTTGCGTGTTTTGAATCCACTCTCTTATCTTTTCTTCGAGTCCAGGATTTCTCTTGGTTGGGGTTCCGTCGTACCTTCAGGGTTCCTCTTTCTCGCTTTTATAACGGTGGTGCTACAATCATCAATCTGCATCTTGTGTGTTGTAACCTTCATCCAATCTTTTGGGTCCTTGTACTCTTTATCTGTATCTGCACCTTGACGGATATCCTTATCATTGAAAAACATACGAGAAGGATGAGCACTGGTGAAGTTGGAGTATACCTTGAGCATGTGTTATTCATGCCAATGGAACCATCGCGGAACCTAATCATGGTGTCCTTTCACACGTTTTCTTTTGTATCTTCTGGTGGTATCCAACGCGACAACAACATCTGTGTCAGATACGATGAAGAGCCTACATCACTCATTTGTTTTCAGGACACTGCTTTTGAAGATCTTCAGTCTAAAATTCTGAGAGTTGGTTGCATAATTCTTCTATTCATGTGCAGAGTAATGCTTCGGGTGCGCGATGGACTGATCACTATCCGACTACTCTTATCATTCGCTCTATACATTGAATCGGTGGATCAATGCGATTATATTCCTTCCATGGAAGTTAGAGGTGGCCTTTTCTTTTGAGACCTCTACCTTTGTCCTTTGTTTTCCTGGAGTATTCTCTCAGCGAACGTGAACAACGACCCCTTGTTGGTGGTGTCGTCGATTCTAAGATGGGGCGAGAATCTTTATTAATGGTGTCGCGAGGATCTACGCGAAGCATGAAGAATATGATCGTCGATCTTCTTCCCGTACCATGAGGCGGATCTCGAGGGCGAGATCCATTGTTAGTGGTGTCGAATTGTAGCACCCCGGGAAAACCACTACTAGAAAATCGCTTGTTGTTTTTATTTTGTGTGTCGTCATGATAGCGTGCTCATGTCATCATGCCACATTGCATTTGAGCATCATATTAAAATTGTTGTATTGATGTGGGATTGCATTGCATTTGTTCCTATTGAATTTTGTCTTGTTATTGTTGCTATCACCTAAACCTTCTCTCCTTATTTTACCTACATCTATTTTTGTTTTCTACAAGTGGGTTCCTTTTGTTAGGGACCATTATTTTCAAAATGTTTTGTCTTTCTATTTCTTAAAACCCTAACTCATATTCTTGATCTTGTAGAATTTCCCAAATTGTTATGGGGCGACGCTCTTATCTTCTTCTATTTGCCCCTTGACCTTATTTATGGCTTTGACTTCTCTATTCAAAAGCTTCCACAAAATATTCAAAAGAGTTTGAGTTAAACATTAGTTTGAATTTGTAACAAACAAAGAAAAAGAAAACAAACAAATAGAAATGAAAACAGAAATAATAAGAGAGAGATATACCTACAGCAGCAACCAACAGACCAGCAGCTGAAGCCTACCATCAGCCCATCTCCCTCATGGCCTGGCACCCTTCGATGGAGCTCGGAGAGCTCCTCGTTACTGTTCTTCTCTTCTCCGTCCGCTCCCTCTCTCTACAGCCTCACGGCAGCGAGCAGGCTGCCGTCAGCTCTGTTGACGTGTCATCGCTGCGCCCCTCCTTATCCCCAAGCCGACGCAGCCCCTAGGAACCCTAGACCCCCTCCACACCTCGTGCTGCAGCCCCGTCCTTCATCTGCCTTCCTGCACATCCCCGGATGCCAGCGCCTCAGACACGCCATGTCACCATCTCCGGCCTGCCGTGTACCTGCAAGGAGGAGAAGGCCACGTCGCCCCGCACCGGTCGTTGCTGTGCACTAGGAGCAGACGCCACGCTCGCCATCACGGACGCCTTGCCGTGCCGCCTTCCTCGTCGCATCTCCAGCCGGGAACCACCGTCTCTGACTCCCTCCCGGTGAGCAGCCGCTAGCCCGAGTTCCCCTGGCCTTGATAGCTCTGCCGTGCTTCACCATCGCTGCTGCTCCCCGCACGCACGAACAACACAACAACAACCGCATCCAAAACCACCTTTGTTTCACCTTGTTTTCCGGCAAACTCCGTACACCTCCGCAGCCAACCATCACAAGCACACATAGAGGGATATCCCAACAACAAATGGAGTCAAATGGTGGACAAAATCATCGCCTACATCCCTCAAAATCATCTGCGGAACCTCGCTGTCTCTCACTGTCAACTGCAGCCCAGTTTGTCAGATAAGGCACGTATTTTAGCCCTCTGATCCCAGCAAGTTTCCTATCAATTCAGTAGACGTTCGGATCACATCTTTTCTCTAACCTCGTCTTCCATGTTCTAGCTTTGTACAGCTTCAAACGGTTTTCAAAATGGGCTAGCAGATCCCTTCCAATCATCTGGCAAACATCGTTTCAGGTAGCTACCATAAACATAGCTCGTTTCAGTCGAGCCCACATCCGCGCCACGCACACACGCTTCTGCCAGGAAGTTTGCACCTATATGAACACGATGCACTGCACGATCAAACATTCAAATGAGCTGGCTAGTTTTGCTTGATCTTTGATTCAGAAGTGTGCCTGCTAGCTTTGGCTAGCTAAGTTCTCTGTGTGGTCAGTTAAAATGTGTTTCATCCATGTCATGCTGCTCGTCTCCACACTGTGCACACTTACGTTCAAGTTCAATCAGCTAGATCGTTTCACATCAAATCTTTTGATTCTCCTGCTTGCATGTGTGCTTAGCTATGCAAGACACCACGCGCATTCGACCAAAAGTTTCAGAATTGAGTCTGATGTCTGAACCTCTAAAGGAAACTCTGTCGCAGACCAAATCCAGGCCTGACCTGTTTTAAAATAAATCCTTGCCATATGTCTAGTCCTAGATCGGGTGACCCCTTTTCTCGAAACCCTATTCTATAAATGATATATACTTGTTGCGTTAAATCATGCATCTCGCATACATATCATTGTTGTTTTGGGGTATTTAGGTGATTCACCTAAATTAAATATGGAGACTAAATGCGGGCTATTCTAGTCTTATATTGACTCCAATTAAATTTGTTTAGCGAATCGATGTCATGTTTTGCCTTGTTAGTGCAACATTTAAATTGCGGGGTATCTAAATAACTTGAACCATTAATTAATTGTTGGGACCCCGGTTTCGCTTAATATTGCCTAGTTGCATCGCATCTTCACCATGTCATGCATCATATCATGCATCATGGCCGATCTTCTGCCGTAGTATTAAATAGTGTATCCGGTGTTTCTTTTAGTGCTTTGCTTCTTCGCGGATTAGGCCGTTAAGTTGATGCGAGCGTCGACAAGTTCTTCGGATAATGTACCTTCGGCAATGATCACCAGGCGAGCATTCTCCCCCTTTCTACCTATTTTACATTTATAGTCTTTATTTCCTTCTGTTGATCTATTGCTATCTGTGTCGTGATGCTTTAGTGTTCCATACCAGATATATCCCTTGCAGCCTTTATATTTCCTTGGACATCTCCTATTACCTATTGTTTGGTAGATAGATGGTCTTGCGAGTCGTAGTCGCTTGCTCAGGTGCGATCCCGTGTCGTCAAGTACCACACAGTTGTTGGAATGTTGTCATATGCTTTACGGTGGAGAGGATCATGACTTTAAATACAACTATTAAATTGCTGGGATAACTAATGAAAGAGGCACCGGTGGACAATATATGCTATTTGGTTTTTCATGTCCACTTGTGTCCCGTAGGCCCCGAGTACTTGATACCTGTTCCTTGATTATTCGCACTATCCACATCCGGGAGACCCTATGGATCCCCTTTAGCCAGAGCTTGATTCATTTCTTATTTCTTAGGGCCACAAAGTAGTTTGGGGCTTTATTACTATCCTGTATTTATGCCATGCTTTACTGCTTTATTTACGATTGTGCGTGGAGAACTTGTACTGTTTTGGAACGTGGAATGTTTTCGTGGTATCGACAAGCCCAGTCACACTTTCGGGTTCCCAGTCGTTTACAACCATTGTCACAAACCCTAGGTCCGTCTCGGAGCCGGCCAACTTTGTAACGGGTAGCTTAGTGGGGTGGCCCCTGAAATATTTCATGAATCCTGTGATTGCTTTGTCGTGAAAGCCTCGTTGGGTTTTGATTTGGTTTTTTCGAGGTTGATCGTGTATGTGTTACTATTTGTGCACCCCTGCAGGGTAAATCTTTCTGAAAGCCGTGTCCGCGGTTATGGAGGACTTGGAGCACAGTATCTCGATCATAGACAAGCATAACTAAAGTAGTGCTATAAATTTGACTTAATATGTGACTAGTAATCAGCTTCACTACAATGGAATGGATAATAAAAGTGCCAACAACTGGTGGAACTGGGATGTATCGTGTCATGTTATACCTGCCTAGTAACTATCGCAACTTCAATAGAATGAAATAAAAGTGCCAACAACTACTGGGTTTGGGATGTCACATGCTAATTATATCTGACTAGTAAGTACTGCAACTACAACTGAATGGTTAACTAAAACTGCCCACTACTTATGCTATCAGGATGAATCATGCTATCTATATCTGACTAGTAAATGCTACAACTATAATGGAATAAATAAAACTGCCAACTGTGTGAGTTCCTCGGTTTGACTCTCTCGTTTGGTCTCGAGGGGGAATACTAGGATGGGTATGATTGAGTTAGTATTAGGTTGGTCCCGAATAGGTCTCTCTTATCCCTCTCTAATAGCCGATAGGTGCATCGAGTCTCTATAGGTTGTTTAGTGCATGCTTTGCCGCTGCTTCAGTCCACCATACCTATGTAGGCGAGAGCCGCTGAATTCTAGCCTCGCCGTGTACTGGCCTTAGTACTGACCGCTCCCCTTTTTCCTTTGCCCTTTGTCGACACCCCTTTTGTTTAAACAGGTATGAGTTCGACGCCGTTAGTAGGGTTACCCTTCCGGCTTGGCCTGGCAGGGTTATGGACGCCATTGGTTATTCTTCAGGGCTCTTAACTCAATTTGCTTCTTATCCATACTCGGATGTTGTATCGATTTCAAGGTGATTTGGATCTTTGTACTGTATATTTGTATTCTTGACTCAGTGAGTCGTTGCTGTATATATATCTGTTCTGTGGGTTCCATCGTGGACTATTGTGTAATGATATTACTTCGTTTTCCACCCGCACGAAAGTGCCTGGTGGGCATCCTTGAATCGTTTCTATGCGGGTTTGGCGGGAAGCGCTAAAACTTGCATAGGGCCGATTCGAGGGTGTTACATGCACCTTGCAACATTTTTATAAAATCAACCATGATAGCTTTTGAGTTGATTCCAACTCTCAAAAATCACATTTCACCATATCTATCTGAATATGTAATAATATTAAGGTTTACATGCAGTGACTTTGGACTAGTACCAAAGTAATGCTATATAGGCATTTCTAGTCACTTTAAATCATTAAATATTAAACTTAAACCAAAGTAATTGTGATCCAACCCTTAAATCACATTCCCACATGTTAGAATATGTGGTGATGACATGTGTCCGCATGATCCCAAATTTTAAGTAGTGAATATTAAATCTTAGTTAAATTTTCAATGAGTTGAAATTACTTTTCTAAAATAAAAAGGGTGAAACTATTTAATGAAACTTGTGATGCTTGTGATGATAATAGATCATCAAATGTGTGTCTTAGAGTGCTAATTAGACTAGTTAAGTATTGTTTGGTCATTGTGTACTCCGTATGTAGTTATAGACGATAGTACCGACCAAGCTTTCGAGGAGGAGGAGTTCTACCAAGAAGAAGAAGAAGAAGAAAACTTCAACCACCGCACCAACCAAGGCAAGCTAGCATTATGTAAGTTAACCCTTGCAAGTTGTACTTGCAAGCCACCATTAGCCATGCAAGCTAACCCTTTCAATCTAGATAACCCAAGCAAAGATGCTTTAGGCATGCTTTGATTATACCACTTGACTAGTATTTACCCCAAGTCTTATTTTCAAGCTTTACTTCCTTTACTTTACCCAAAGTTCTTACTTGTTTTGAAGGTAGCATAAAGAGTATAAAACTTGACTTATTTAGATAAACTTTAGATGTCATTCTATGGCATGAGATTGATCCCATCATTTCCACCTTAGTGAACACTCTTAACCTAGTAGTTTAGAGTAGATAAAAACTTCAGTCACTTTAGATGGGAATACTTGGTGAAAATGAATTATGAAAACCTTGGAATGATGAGTCATTCTATTGAGATGTTTTGACATGTGTTGAGAAGCACAAATGGTTTATGATGATGAAAATGTTGAGGCTTGAGCCTTAACCCTTTTATAAAACTGATGGTTGGATTCGGATGCGATACCATTCCAAATTTACCGTACAACCACATTACCTGAATTGGGTAAGGCTTAGCCGGAAATTTATATGCATTAGTATTAGTTCCCTCGCGGGAGAGGTCTAAGCTGAGGCTACCTCTCAATATTGTCCGCCTATGCAGTGCCCAAGATGACAGATGGGCATGGTTGGGAGGCCATGCTCATAGGAGAGGTGCTTATACTAGGGTGTGTAAAGGAAAGGTTATGTTTGATTATCTGCATACTAAGTATGATGATTCAGGGTTATCCCTGACAGATGTATCGAATCTTGTGGTGAAAGTGTACCACCTCTGCAGAGTGTCAAACTATTCGAATAGCCAAGTCCGCGGTTATGGACAGTTGGAATGGCCATACTGTTTCGTTGTCAGATGTTTTCCAAATGACTTATGAAATGAATGATGAATCTTGACTTGACCACAACAGGGTTGTGTTGATGACACTAGCTTCCCAACTTAAGTGATTCTAGAACTTTATTTTATCTTTATTTGCTTCAGAACTCAGCTTAGGTTTCAAACTTAACTTTATAGTTAAACTTAGAGTTAGCACTTTAACTTAGAACTAGACTACTTGTTAGTGGCAGTTTGCGAGTACTTAAAGAGTACTCATGGCTTTTGTCCCTGGCTATTCTCATGGCCAGACTATGAAAGAGACTACCAAGATGATGGCCAACAGGACGGCTATGATAACTAGGACTATCTGCCTTCGTCAGCATTGCCTGTGCCCCTGAAGATGGACCCCACCGCTACGCTTATGTTTTATTTCCGCTGCTTGTTGTATTAAGACTAGATCATGAGATCCTTATTTGTGTAAGACCTTATGTATGGTTTGTAATGGATGATGTACTGTGATATCCAATCTGTTATGTCTCGGAAAAATGGTAATCCTGGGATTGCGATGAATGACATAATAGGCACCTGGGGATTACAAATCTAGGTGTTGACAAGTTGGTATCAGAGCCATCCTGACCATAGGAGACCCTAGTTAGAATGGACGTCCAAACAAAAACTTAGTTTCAAAAACCAAAGTGAGTATTTATGAAAAATTATTTCCTCTCTTATCCTTAGGAATTCATTCTTTCTCTCAAAAATTCATGTCCTCAAAATTCTTACACTACTACTTAAAATTTGACACACTTGATCACTTCACTAATTTCCTCATCCTTAATTCTAGTAGATGGAGTCTCAGTTCAGCAAGCTCTACCAGTTGGGAAACGGAAGTCAACTGATCTTCGAGAGGGATCTAGATTCCCTGTCGAAGTTACTAGGACGCCCACATCCGGAGTTTCTTGGAGCTCAATTTCCAGGACCCCCAGGAGGAGATTTATAGTGGCTAGTCACCGCTGATCTTAGAGGAAGCATCGAAGCACCAACATCCGGGAGAATCTAGTTCCTTGTGAGAGAGAACAACTGGCTAGATGGATTAGCCAGGGCAATGCATGAAGCTCTCGCATGTCTATGTGCCCTCAGCGTCAACCAAATCCAAGGAACCCGTTTTTCTCACTATGCAAGACGTGACTTCATGGGAATGCCGATGGAGATGCCAAGTCACCCAGAGTTGAGGCGTCAAGTGTAGAATCTTGACTTCTTGCTGCACGATAGACAGCAGGAACTGGACAATGCTAGAGAGTTAGCCAACCAGAACCATGCCATTGCCGACCAGAAGGCCCAGACTTTCGCACTACTCGTCCAGGATTGCCAGTCTCTTTGCCGCCAGCGTGCAAAGAAGGATCGCACCATAGCCCGTCTTCGCAAGAAGGTGGCCGACCTCGAGAAGACCGTCAAGGAGCAGGAAGCTCAGCTTGCAGCAAAGGAAGAAGAAGAGGAGGGTGAAGACATCTAGGGAGACATGGATTCTTACCTCAGCAACGATGATGACTTTCTGGAGGAGGATGCTGTGGACTTCTACACTGACGATGAGGACTCAGACTTCATCGACAATGAGTAGATGCACTAGAGCACTGTCGTAGCATGAGATGTATCGGTCCCACTGTATCATAGCTTACAGAATGGTTCTTCAAACCATCTGTTTTCCTTTGATTGTTGTGGTGTGTGTTTGTATTGTGTGTTGCTTGCATGAATGAAAGGAAGTTAGTTGCAAAAACCTGAATCAAACTCAAAGTTTTAGTTTGAAACCAAAACCATGAACCTTAGAATTTCCCTCTTACCCCTGTATCTACCTCAATCTTCAGATGACTCGTGGAAACCAAGGAGGGAGCAGCTCATCGCAAGACCCAATGCGGCAGATCTTGCAGAATCTCACCGCGGACAGAGAAGCAAGCAGGGTAGAACGCCAAGCTAATCTAGCAACACTGCAACAGATCACCCAGATGGCTCTCAACAACCAAGGGCATGGAAACCAGGATCACCATGGATCCAAACTCAAAAACTTTCAGAATACCAATCCCCCAATCTTTAACCAAGCTGAAAACCCACTAGATGCTGATGACTGGTTACAGACAATGGAAAACAACTTAGAAGTTGCAGGAGTTGATAACAATGAGAAAGTTGTCTTCGCCACCAACTACCTGGCGGGAGATGCAAGAGCTTGGTGGACTAGTATCCGTAACATGAACCATGGTCAAGTGATGACATGGGAAGCCTTCAAAATAAAATTCAGCCGCACCCACGTGCCACATGATCTAGTCACCATAATGAGAGATGAGTTTCACAACTTGAAGCAAGGCAGAATGACTGTGGTGGAATACTGTGACAGATTCCTGTCACTTGCCAGATATGCACCTGATGTGATCAACACGGAGGCCAAGAAGAAGGAGAGATTCTTGAATGGACTACATGATGAGATGTAGACTGTCCTCGTCAACATCCGCTTCGAGGATCTCAAAGAGTTAGTCGACTCTGCCATTTAGATGGAAGGGAAGATTAACCAGGCAAATGACAACCGCAAACGTCGTATGATGCAGCAATCTGGATCCAGCAGTCACCAGAAGTACCGTCCCAACCCCTCACCAGGATATGCACCAAGGAACAATCGACCCCCAATATCTCGCCCAAGCTACCCCAACCGTAGCGGAGGCAATGTGAAGTCCAGAGGAAACAATCACAACTCCGGCAATGCCAACAATTTCAACCGTGCACCTCCCAAGAACAACAACAACACTGCACCCAGAACTGGCAGCAATGCTGTGCCTGTAGAAGCAAAGGACAAGTCCCAGATCACTTGTTTCGAGTTTGGAGTGAAGGGTCACTATTCTAATGAGTGTCCCAAGAAGACTGCAGCCACTGCCAGTGTGAATGCCCCAGCTTAACAGCAACGTCGTGTTCAACCAGGAAGAAGATTTGCCCCAGGGAACCCTCACAACCGCAACGGCCGTCTCTTCCACATGAACACCGAAGAAGCCTAGGAAGCACCAGATGTAGTGCTAGGTATGTTTTTTGTCAACTCAGTGTTAGCAAGAGTATTGTTTGATTTGGGAGCATCGCATTCATTTGTCACCGAAGAATTTGCATGCACTAGTAAGATTCACCCAACCAACCTGAAGCATGTCATGATAGTTCAAATCCCCGGTTCAACAACCAAAGCTAGAAAAATTTGCAAAGCTGTGACTATCAGAATACGTGGGATAGATTTTTATGCCAACCTAATTGTACTTGGAACCAAAGGATTGGAAGTAGTACTAGGTATGGACTAGATGTCAAGGCATAAAGGAATGATAGACTGTGCTAAGAAAGCCATCACCATGACCAGTAGCTCTGGAGTAACAGTAGAGCGTATATCCGAAACCTTACCTCATCAATTCAAGTGCAACAAGAGCCTAGCCCTACCCACCATAGACCAAGTAAGAGTAGTCTGTGAATACCCCGATGTATTCCTAGATGAATTGCTACGGTATGCCCCTAGATAGGGATATTGATTTCATTATAGAACTAATCCCCGGAACCGGACCCATAGCCCAGAGACCCTACAACATGAACCCCTCAGAGTTAGTGGAACTGAAGAAGCAGTTGGATGCTATGTTAGCAAAAGGCTTGATTCAACCAAGCGCATCGCCATGGAGATCACCAGTGTTATTCGTCGACAAGAAAGATGGAGGCAACCGTTTGTGCACAGATTACAGAAAGTTGAATGACGTCACCATCAAGAACAAGTACCCCTTGCCAAAGATAGAGGATCTATTTGATCAGTTGACTGGAGCCCAGGTATTCTCAAAGATTGATCTTAGTACTGGTTATCACCAACTTAAGATTCGTCCAACGGATATTCCGAAGACCGCCTTTACTACTCGCTATTGTTTATACGAGTATATGGTCATGTCTTTTGGATTAACCAATGCCCCTGCTTATTTCATGAATCTCATGAATAAGATCTTTATGAATTTCCTAGATAAGTTTGTAGTTGTATTTATCGACGACATCCTTATCTACTCCAAGTCGGAAGAAGAGCATGAGCAACATTTGAGAATCATCCTAGAAACCCTGAGAGAACATCAGTTATATGCCAAGTTCAGCAAGTGTGAGTTTTGGCTGAAAGAAGTAGGATTCCTAGGACATATTGTGTCTGCCGGAGGAGTCTCTGTTGATCCCGCCAAGATCAAAGATGTCGAAGAATGGGAAGCCCCAACCACTCAAACCCAAGTCCGTGCCTTTCTCGGATTAGCGGGATACTACCGCAAGTTCATAGAAGGATTCTCGAGCATCGCCAGACCCATGACCCAATTGTTGAAGAAGGACAAGAAGTTTGAATGGACTAACAAATGTGAAGCCAGTTTCTAGGAGCTAAAGAAGAGATTGATATCAGCCCCATTATTGATCATGACAGACATCAAGAAGTCGTTTGATGTGTATTGTGATGCATCCAAGATTGGTCTAGGATGTGTATTGATGCAAGAAGGCAAAGTCATCGCGTATCTGTCTCGAAAACTAAAGCAGCATGAGCAGAACTATCTGACCCATGATCTTGAATTAGCAGCCGTAGTTTTGGCATTGAAGACATGGCGTCATTATCTGATGGGTAATCGCTGTGAGATTTACTCAGATCACAAGAGCTTGAAGTATATTTTCACTTAGAAGGAGCTGAATATGAGGAAAAGGAGATGGATAGAGTTAATCAAGGATTATGACCTTGACATTCACTATCACCCCGGTAAAGCCAATGTGGTAGCGGATGCTCTTAGCAGATTGCCGTGTAGGCTAAACACTATGATCAAAGAGAAGAAGCCAAGTTTGTATGAGGAGTTGGAGCAGTTCAGAACTGAGCTGGTTAGCAAAGGATTCTTAGCTAGCATTGAACTTCAACCCACTTTGATTAGCCAAATCAAGGAAGCCTAGAAGGGGAATGAAAGTATCGACGGAATCAAACGTCGTATTGGTACAGGAAAGGTACCTGGATTCACTGAAGACGAAGAAAGAGTTTTGTGGTACAAAGGACATATATGTGTGCCAGCAGATTCGGAGCTGAAGCAAGTTATCATGACGGAAGCTCATGATACTCTTTATTCTATCCACCCCGGAGGAACGAAGATGTATCAAGATTTGAAAGAGCAATTTTGGTGGCACAAGATGAAGAGAGAAATCGGAAGCTACATCGCCAAGTGTGACATCTATCAAAGAGTGAAAGCAGAGCATCAGAGACCCACAGAACTGTTACAACCATTGCAGATTCCGGAATGGAAATGGGATTCTGTTGGAATGGACTTTATCACCGGTTTACCTACTTCCAGTAGGGGAAATGACTCAATCTTGGTTATAGTTGATAGACAATCCAAGGTAGCTCACTTCATACCTGTCAACACAACCTACCAGAGTGCGAAGCTAGAAGAGCTGTATATTGCTAGGATTGTTAGTCTGCATGGAACCCCCAAGACCATAGTATCAGACCAAGGAACCCAGTTTACCACGAGATGTTGGCAGAAAGTTTAGGAGGATTAGGAACCAAGTTGAACTTCAGCGCCGCTTATCACCCGCAAACTGATGGACAGACTGAGAGAGTCAACCAGATCCTAGAAGATATGTTAAGAGCTTGTGTGTTAGAGTACAGATCAAAATGGGAAGACTGCCTGCCTTTCACAGAATTCTCATATAACAACAGTTATCAAGCTAGTTTGCAGATGGCACCATTTGAATTCCTATACGGAAGGAAGTGCCGTAGCCCTTTGAATTGGTCGCAAGTAGGAGAGAGTCAAATCTTTGGACCCGACATTCTCCGAGAAGCCGAAGAGAAGGTTCACAAAGTCCGTGAGCACCTCAAGACCGCCCAATCCAGACAGAAAAGTTATGTTGACAAGAGAAGGAGAGACCTGACTTTCAATGTCGAAGATTTTGTATATCTCAATGTTTCGCCATTGAAAGGAACCCAACACTTTAGTCTAAAAGGAAAGTTAGCCCCCAGATATATCAGAACCTTCAAGATTCTAACCCGTCAAGGAGAAGTATCGTATCAACTGGAACTACCTGAAGATATGTCAACCATCCACAATGTGTTCCATATCTTGTTACTTCGCAAATGCTTGGAAGTGCTACAGAAGACTGAAGTTTTCAAGAACATCGATCACAAAGCTGTGGAGATCAACAATGACCTGACCTATCGTGAAGTGCCCATCCGTATCTTAGAGGAAGCCTACAGAACCACCAGGACCAGGAGTATCAAGTTTCTCAAGATTCAGTGGAGCAACCATACCGAGGAGGAAGCCACTTGGGAGCGAGAAGATTACATTAGAACAAAGTTCCCAGATCTCTTTTGTTCCTAGTTTTCTTTGTAAATCTCGGGACGAGATTTTGTTTAAGGGGGGAAGGTTTGTAACATCCCAAAACTTTAATCCAAGGTTATTAAGACCCAAATCATCAAAATTAGGGTTAACAAAAACTTTTCCAATTAAAATTATTAAAGCATTCATATGTGTGTGCATCTAACTTAGGAGTTGTTGGAATTGCCATGATTAAGTGATCCATTGCTTCTAAAATGATTTTTAGGTGAAATAAACATCATCTAAATCATTCCCAAACAAATCCCAAAGAAAAACAAATCAAAATGAACAAAAGAATCAAATGGTCATTTGTGCCAAATTAACTACCATGCCTACTTTGGCAATTCCTAGTACTCAAAACCTAACAGAAACAAATGTGGATCTTTGCACCCCTTGCTACTACACATAATGAGGTACCAAGGCCCACTTTGTGATCTGCCAAAAACATTCAAACACTAAATTTAATTGGCAATTGAAAATTGAATCTATTTCATATGGGAAGATCCCACTATTTCAAAAACCAATCAAATGAACTCAAAATTCAAAACCCAAGCACCCACAGAGTCTCAAGCTTAGTACTAGCACACCCACCAAAAATCTTTTCAAAATTCAAAAATAAGTTTCTTGCGGCCATTTTTACAAACACATGGCAGGCAGGGTTTAAACTTTAAAACTAGCTCACTGTTTTGAACAGGGTTTTGCCCCCATTTGATCTCCATTTAATCCCTTTGTCCCCCTTTGATCCAACCAGAGCCTTTGCACCCCATCCCCTATCCCCTAGTGGCATTGCCATGCCATTCCGAGCACCAACTCACCGGCCAAACCTTGCCCCGCTGCAGCAGACCACCCCTATCCCTCTCACCATGTCTAGTAGCTAGCTCACACCTCACCGCCACCCTTTGTCCCCTCGCCGAGCCGGGCCAAGTCGTGGACCACCGAGGAACCGCCGCACCTAGTGTGTCTGCACCATGCCGAGCATGCACCAGAGCATCGCGCCCGACACGCGTTTACACGCCGCCCCTCGACCGCAACCCGCGTCCACCGCTCCGCCATGACCCCAGGAACACGCCAGACATGCTCATTCGCCGCCCAACGCACCACAACCACCGCTCGCCGTGAAGACCGCCGCCTCTGCCGTTCAGAGCACGCGCACTGCCCAATCACATACCACTGCCCCTAGGCCCGCATTTATCCCGTAGAGCACCGCCAGGAGACCAGCCACCGTCCCCTACCTCGAGCCACGCCGCTGCCCTCGTCGAAGCCGCCCGCCCATCACTCTCGGTCGCGTCATCGTCCTATAAATAGAGGCCACCCCCAGCCCCATTCGGCACACCACTCACCTCCCCTCACCTCACTGATCGATTCCCACTTCTCCCGGAGCTACTCGAGCTCGCAGTCGCCGGAATTGCACCGGAGCTGGCCGCCTCTGGAGGAGAAGGGCCCTGCTGATTCCGACCACCCACAGAGTTGCCTCGACCGTCCCTGAGCTCGCCGTCGTCTACCAGTCCGTTTGCCCGCCTCGCCGTCGTCGCTGGAGCCCTAGTATGCTCCCTAAGCACCCCCACCGAGCCGCTAGGGTTAGAGTTCGCCGGCGACAGGTCCGTCATCGACAACGAGCCCTAGCCATTGATCCCCGTTCTAATCTAACGTCCCCAATCACCCCATACCGCTTCGCGCATTATGAGCCGCTGGCCGGTGGACCCCCCCTGTCAGTTGTGCCTCGTGTCGCGTAGTGTCACTGGGCCCGCCCTTTAGGGTTCCCGCGTGACCCATTTAGTTTGAATTAGGATTTTTCCTTTTAGTTTAAACCTAGTTCTGTCCTCTAGTTTGAAATTCAATTCAGAGAGATTTACAAATCCAAATGGAGTGATTCCAATTTTGTTAGAAAGCTACTGAAAGGATATACCCAAGCCCCTTGGATTTAATTCAATTAGAGTTAGAGATCTCTCCTAGTAAAAATAACAAAAAGAAGCTTTTGCACCTTGCAACATTTTTATAAAATCAACCATGATAGCTTTTGAGTTGATTCCAACTCTCAAAAATCACATTTCGCCATATCTATCTGAATATGTAATAATATTAAGGTTTACATGCAGTGACTTTGGACTAGTACTAAAATAATGCTATATATGCATTTCTAGTCACTTTAAATCATTAAATATTAAACTTAAACCAAAGTAATTGTGATCCAACCCTTAAATCACATTCCCACATGTTAGAATATGTGGTGATGACATGTGTCCACATGATCCCATATTTTAAGTGGTGAATATTAAATCTTAGTTAAATTTTCAATGAGTAGAAATTACTTTTCTAAAATAAAAGGGTGAAACTATTTAATAAAACTTGTGATGCTTGTGATGATAATAGATCATCAAATGTGTGTCTTAGAGTGCTAATTAGACTAGTTAAGTATTGTTTGGTGATTGTGTACTCCATATGTATTTATAGACGATAGTACCGACCAAGATTTCGAGGAGGAGGAGTTCTACCAAGAAGAAGAAGAAAACTTCAACCACTGCACCAACCAAGGCAAGCTAGCACTATCCAAGTTAACCCTTGCAAGTTGTACTTGCAAGCCACCATTAGCCATGCAAGCTAACCCTTGCAATCTAGATAACCCAAGCAAAGATGCTTTAGGCATGCTTTGATTATACCACTTGACTAGTATTTACCCCAAGTCTTATTTTCAAGCTTTACTTCCTTTACTTTACCCAAAGTTCTTACTTGTTTTGAAGGTAGCATAAAGAGTATAAAACTTGACTTATTTAGATAAACTTTAGATGTCATTCTATGGCATGAGATTGATCCCATCATTTCCACCTTAGTGAACACTCTTAACCTAGTAGTTTAGAGTAGATAAAAACTTGAGTCACTTTAGATGGGAATACTTGGTGAAAATGAATTATGAAAACCTTGGAATGATGAGTCATTCTATTGAGATGTTTTGACATGTGTTGAGAAGCACAAATGGTTTATGATGATGAAAATGTTGAGGCTTGAGCCTTAACCCTTTTATAAAACTGATGGTTGGATTCGGATGCGATACCATTCCAAATTTACCGTACAACCACATTACCTGAATTGGGTAAGGCTTAGACGGAAATTTATATGCATTAGTATTAGTTCCCTCGCGGGAGAGGTCTGAGCTGAGGCTACCTCTCAATATTGTTCGCCTATGTAGTGCCCAAGATGACAGATGGTCATGGTTGGGAGGCCATGCTCATAGGAGAGGTGCTTATAGTAGGGTGTGTAAAGGAAAGGTTATGTTTGATTATCTACATACTAAGTATGATGATTCAGGGTTATCCCTGACAGATGTATCGAATCTTGTGGTGAAAGTGTACCACCTCTGCAGAGTGTCAAACTATTCGAATAGCCGCGTCCACGGTTATGGACAGTTGGAATGGCCATACTGTTTCGTTGTCAGATGTTTTCAAAATGACTTATGAAATGAATGATGAATCTTGACTTGACCACAACAGGGTTGTGTTGATGACACTAGCTTCCCAACTTAAGTGATTCTAGAACTTTATTTTATCTTTCTTTGCTTTAGAACTCAGCTTAGGTTTCAAATTTAACTTTATAGTTAAACTTAGAGTTAGCACTTTAACTTAGAACTATACTACTTGTTAGTGGTAGTTTGCGAGTAATTAAAGAGTACTCATGGTTTTTGTCCCTGGCTATTCTCATGGCCAGACTATGAAGGAGACTACCAAGATGATGGCCAGCAGGACGACTATGATAACTAGGACTGTCTGCCTTCGTCAGCATTGACTGTGCCCCTGAAGATGGACCCCACCGCTACGCTTATGTTTTATTTCCGCTGCTTGTTGTATTAAGACTGGATCATGATATCCTTATTTGTGTAAGACCTTATGTATGGTTTGTAATGGATGATGTACTGTGATATCCAATCTGTTATGTCTCGCAAAAATGGTAATCCTAGGATTGCGATGAATGACATAACAGGCATCTGGGGATTAAAAATCCAGGTGTTGACATTACACGTCTAGCAAGAAAAGTATAGAGAATAATGTTTGAACAAGAAAGAAAGCCAAGTGTAGGAATAATGTGTGTATCCATCTATTGTTGACTGAATCAAGATGTGTCAAGAAGTCAGCTTGACACTAATCCACTACAATGATTTGAGTATAATTTCTAGTATAATCTAGATACTGTTGAGAACAACATGTACTCTTGCATCACCTAACAACAAGAAGGGCAGTCAAGCAGTAACCATCAGGGTGAATCCATTTATGATCCTAGTGGCCACTGTCAAGATGGCATCCTACCCAAACAGGAATGAACACAGATCGAGCAAATGGAGAAACATCATCACATCAGCAGAAAGTAAACATATATTTTGAGAAGGAAAATAAGTGTTACCTCATGGTAAATCTTACAGTTGATCCCGGAGCCACATGATAGCAGACTCCTCATCTTCAGTGGCCCAAGTAAAAAATGTCTCTTGGTTTTCGGTAAATTTGAAAACTTTGGAAGCCTTCACTCTCTCCTCCTGTGAGAGATCGTTCATTTTTTGCAAAGCCGAGATACACTTGGTGATAGTGAAAACATTTGACTTGGCCTTTTCATCCTCAGCCTTCTTTTCTTTAATTTTTACATATATGTCAACAACTTCTACCATGTCATCCCTCTTGTTAGGCTTCTTTAACTCATTCAATGGCCTTTACTTGGTTTCGCATCTGGTGGAATGTCGCAACATGTAGAATATGGAATCGCTTCTTATGGATTCTTAGGACCCTTTCTACATGATTTCGCATCAGAGCATGCCGATGATTGAATAACTCCTTATAATTCTGTGGGCGATGGTGACCATGGCCAAATTATTTTAGATGATAGGGTACACCACGGTATGGAGAAAGGAAGGATTCTGTGTTTGCATATCCGCCATCAACAAGGTAAAATTTCCCTTTAGGTACTATAAAACCGGTGTTCATGGCAGACCGTAGGACTTGAGCATCCGTGGCAGATCCCTCCCAACCATCAGAGATGTAAGTGACATTCAGGTCAAAATCACATGCAATCATCACATTGTGGCTAAGGGTTTCCCTACCTATTGCGAAAAGGAGCGGCAAGGTGGGGTGATAAACTAATAGGAACATGTGACCCGTCAATGGCCCCTATACAATTCTGCAAAGAAATAGATGAATAGCAATGGAAGATGAGATTCAATTTTTGACATATTAATGGTCGAGCGGTAAGGAAGAGCTTCAAGGTGTAAAAAGAAGAACCTTGAAATATGGGTAGAATCGATCATCGTTCGCAATTTTTGGATGTGGTTGGTCAATGATGGGAGGCTTCAGATATCGCCTACTTAGCATAGGGATGATAAAGAATTCTTTTATGCACTTATGGAAGGTGCGGTTGCTATGCTGGAACTCCAATTGCAAATCTTGAAATGAGGCATTGTGTGACAGCATGTAGAGAAAAATAGCAAGCTTTTCCTCAAATGTAATCCTTTTGTCATTTAACAACCTTTCTCTTCTAGGGTAGGATGTTAAATGTGTGCTTCCATCCTATAGGCTACCCGTCAGTTCTTCATATGTCCCTCAAGAATTCCTTCGACACGTGCCTTGCTGTATAAGACAGAGCTATGCCACTGCCTTCTCTCCATTTGTCCTCTACTACCTATTTGGTGAAAGTCCAATATTGGTAATAGTAAAAACATAAACTCCTCGTCATCTTCCTCTCCCCTCTTCCTAATAGGATCAACCCTTTTCTGGATTCATTTAGCACTAAAAGAATAGAAATTAAGAAAAAAATAAGATTTCAAGGCTAGCAAATATGAATTCATAACAAGTAGAAGTAGTAAATATAATGCATACCGAAGTTTGGTGTGCTCAAAGGATCCCACGAGGGTGGTGGTTCGTCCATTCCTACTATAGTCCAAGGGGTAGGTATCTATCAAAAAACAACGATGACCAGATTAGACATAAGTATGACATGAACATAGTAGACAAGTTTACTATATGAATAGATCAAGGACATATACTAGAGAGTACTACATGAATAAAGCAAAGGTGTTGGGGATATGCTATATGGGTATCCTCATAGCATGTCACCAATCTGCCTAACCCGGGTGGCCCATAGTTGGTAGCAAGGCCTATGGCCTGCTGGGCGGCCCAGTTAGACGGATCCTGAAGGGTGGCCCATGCCGGATAAAGGAAGGCTACGCAGGAGTCACCGACATACTCGGAGCCTTGGAGTACAAGACACGAAAGACTAGTTCGTATTAGTCTAGGACTCTTTACCTTGTCCGGCAAGGACCTTTCCCTGTAAACCCTAAGTCTTGGCACCTTTATAAGCCGGCCAGTGTTAGCCTTTAGGGCACAACCTCTTAGATTGCTGCGTACAACGTGCAACACCTCGCAGAACGAACCTATTTCTGTAACTCGGTGTATTGCCATTATAGTGATTTATAGCAGGAGTAGAGTTTCACCACCGTTGTGGGACTTGAACCTGGGTAAGTTGTGTTACCTCGTACTCGCCAACTCTCCGCCTTACCCCACGTCTCTAAACACGCACTGTGAGGACCCCTCCATGGCGTACTCGTTGGCAATACCACGACAGTTGGCGCCCACCGTGGGGCAAGAGGCGCTTCGAGCTCTACATCGAGCGAGGTCCAATCTCTTCACAGGAATCGGCGATACCGTAGCCATCAGTCACGTTCTCTTCTCCGGCAACATCCCGATCGTCCCTCCAGATGAGTTCTGGGTGCCGGCAAAGACGAACCCCACGCGTTGCTCCATCATCCCCTTTGGAGACGTCCACATCTTCATCGGCGAAACTGGCTCGGGTCATAGCTCCCAGGAAGTCGAAAACTCGTCAAGCCCCGCACGGGCCGCCTATGAGCAGGACACGTTCGCGGAAGGATCTGGGCCATACCTCTCCTTGGAGTATGGTGGCTCGGATCAGGAAATTTCAAGGCCCACCCAAACCCTCCCTGTGCAGGATATAAAGGTGGAAGGACCCCGCAAATCCGCTTGGCTTCCCCAAGCGTTAGAGATGCGTAGGTCACACTTTGTCGTTGTCATCACCAACTTCGATCTAGCCAGATGCGTTCAAAGGGATGGAGAACCTCCTCGCGAATACCTTGCTAGATGGATGAGGGTGAGGGAAACCCTAGAGGGCGACCGCGCTGACGATCTCGTATACCACTTCGTGGAAGGGCTCATGCCTGGAACACTCCTCCGGCATACCCTCCGAAGGCGGCAGGCCACAGGCCCTCTCACCCTTGGTGAGATGGTTGCCATCATCAACGAATACGCAGATGCCAATGAAGAGGCCATCCCGACAATCGCCATCATAGCCGGAGGAGGAAACAACAACAACGGCCCGCCTCCATCACCTTCCACATCCGCCATCGCCAACACCAACTCCATCCTTGACGCACTTTACGCCGACATCAGTATAGATGCCGGTGGCTCAGATGCTAACTCAGAGGAATACGATGCTGTTATGAGCGAAATCGAGCAGGAGATCGAGAAGGAGGAGCGCGCCGAGAAGACCAACACTTCCCATCAGGTGCGAGTCGCCATTGGGAGCATGATGGAAGAAGATGGACAGGAAATAGAACGTGAGAGAGCTCCGCCCACGCCAGCGGTCACCATAGCAGTAAGAGCTAAGAAAGGCGCCAAGCCTCCGGCTCCTGCCAAGGCTATGCCTCCTCTGGTTATCCGCCAGCTACCGGCGTAGGAACTCACCACAACCCCTAGTATGGCCCGACAATCAAATCAATCACCAATGCCACCATCAACGTCTGCAGCTAGCAACCCACTAGCCACTCTCGCCGACAAAGCAATCTACGGTGCACTTCTCGTTGAGCCAATCACCGTCGACCATATCCGGAGCGTTGCGGAGCTTAATGAGAAGCGTGCGGGAATCTTGGCAGAGGCCAAGTGCATCGCGGAGCAGGGCGCTAAGCTGGATGAAGACATGGCTAAGGCACATCAATCCATCAAGGAGGCAAGAGATATGGAGGCCGAATACAAGAAATTGTTGTTAAAGCAAAAGACAAAGAAGGTACCAGCTCATGTCGTCGAAGATCCCGGCGTTCGGTGAAGGTTGGGATATAACGGCTCTAAGCCGACAAAAGCCACCCCTTACATTGATTCAGAGGGGAGGCAGGTCATGCCAACTCCCGCCCTCAACATTGCCGTTGCCAAGACCCTCCTGGAGCAGGATAGGTCGCCAGAAGCAGTTGCTCAGGTGTACGACCTTGTCGTTAAGGCATGCAAGCAACATGAAAAGGCTACCTCGCAGAGGCTTGAGTCCAACCCGGAGCTTTGCCAGTCAACCTTGAACAGCCGCAGAAGGGAAAAATCTCCCCGTGACGAGGGATCCCACACAGGCTCCACAGAGCGAAGATGGAGAGAGGCACACGCCAGGACTGATGCCATCCCCATATGCTCCGACCACGGAGAAAAGGCTCGTCCCCACCGGTCGCCACCTCCACCACCATCTCGGCGTCACGAGGAACCAGAGCTGCGCCACCGCACAAGCATGCCACCTCCAAGGCGGCCCCAACCCGGGATCGTTATACGCAATCAGGGTGAGTAGCCTCGGCATGCCGGAGAGTGCAGCGGCAATGAAGGACACATGAGCTGGTCCCACAAGGAACCGCCGTGTCCGACAAGTAACCGTGATAGGCATGAAGAGTCGCAGGACGGGCACATCAAGAGAGCTAACCCACCGCCTCCACCGCCACCATCGCCACCTAGCAGCCATCATGGGAGAAGACACAGTGGATCTCATAGACCACGATACAATTCCCCTCCCCATGACGGAAAAGGGAAGCAGCCAGAGCCATACGATGCACGTACACGGCTAGACAAGACCCAAGAAGCTTGGGAGCTCCCATACCTTTGGCCACGTTGCTTTGGACCAGTCATATGGGCCACAACATACCCCAAGGGCCTCTGGATAGACAAGACCATCAAGCCATACAACGACACTTCCAGGCCAGCAACGTGGTTGTAGGACTACAGTGAAGCGATCCACATCGCAGGGGAAACCCCAATGTCACCGTCAAGTACCTCCCACTCATGTTGACCGGCACCGCCCGACAATGGATCGACGAATTACTGGAGAAATCAATATGCAATTGGTTGGACATGCATGAAGCGTTCCCAAAGAATTTCAAGGGTATGTACAAACGTCCCTGCACTATCGGAGACCTACAATGGTGTGTGCAAGAAAAGGATGAAACCTCTCGTGCCTAACTTTCTCGCTGGCTGGATATGAAAAATTCCTACATAGGGGTACACGAACAGACCGCCATGGCCACCTTCATTGATGGTCTGGAGAAGGGAACTTTGCTCCGGCATATGTTGAAGCGCAAGCAAGACAACAATGAGCTCAACCTCAATGCAATGATCGCCATGGCTAGCGAATTCGCCACCACGGACAACAACACGCGTGGATCATTGTCGGCAATCACAATCCCGACCTAGGCCAGGAAGAACAACAATAACAAGCAGAAGAGTCCGCCCGAAGAAAAGCAAGTAGCCGACATGGTCGCCGCAACGTTCACTAGCAGAGGCAATGGAAGACAGCGTGGACGTGGTGGAAGGGCTAGCAGTAGCCAACAGAGGAGTGACACTACACCCTCAGTGGCCCGCGTTCCCCAAACGTACGAAGAGTTCCGTGATATGCCATGTTTCATCCACCTTGATGCAAACAGCAAAGCCACCCACACCAACCGCCAATGCAAGTTTGTGAACAATCTCAAGGAGGACCCTGAGTCCGGCTACAAGCGAAGTCGGAAGAACAAACCCCGTTGAATGGGCAAAGGGAAGAAGAAGGAGGAAGAGCCCAAGGAATCAAGTGATATGGACTAAGACATGGACCCAAAACCTTCTTACAAGGGAGAGGATAACCGGAAAAATCCCTTCGAAAAGAAGGCTCCTTGTTACTACACCTTCCTTGGCACCCCAACCATCCGGGCCTAGAAAATCTCCCTGAGGATACTGATGGCTACCCTCCCTCCGGTTCCCTAGTACGTTAGGTGGTCGGAAGTTCCAATTACTTGGGATAGGAAGGATCACCCAGAACTTATCCCAACAGAGAACCAATATGCCATGGTCATCAACCCTCTGATTGACGGCACGGAGTTCACCAAGTGCCTCGTGGATAGTGGAAGCAACATCAACATCATGTACCTGGATACACTGCACAAGATGAACTTGACGGAGACCCAGCTAAGGAAGAGCAACACCGTGTTCCATGGTGTTGTCCTTGGCTGACAAGCAAATTCCCTAGGCTACATCACCCTTCCGGTCGCTTTTGGCAATGTCAATAATTACCGCCAAGAACGCATGACCTTTGAAGTGGTGCCTTTCAAGATCATGTACCACGTCATCTTTGGACACAACATCTTCCACTCCTTCCTCGCAAGGCCATGCTTTGTCTACAACAAGCTCAAGATCCCCGGACCAAATGGCGTCATCACCATTGACGGAAGCTTCACCAAGGCATGGGAGTGCGAGCTTAGTGAAGCCGCCTTCGCCGAAGCAGTCCTCTATGGTGAAGAGTTCAAGGAGATCCAGAACTAGGTCGATGCCTCAGAGATGCCAGCTTCGAAGAAGCAGATTACTGCTGCTAACCCACTTTCAAGGCCGCCATCAAGACCAAGCAGGTGGAGCTTGTCGAAGGTTATTCCTCCAAGACCACCGCCATTGGCACGAACCTAGATCCCAAATAGTAAAGCGCGCTCGTCGAGTTCCTCCGTGAGAAATGGGACATCTTTACCTGGCAACCCGCCAACATGAAAGGTGTACCTAGGGAACTTGCCGAGCAAAACTTGAATATTGATCCTAATGCCAAACCCGTGAAGCAACATCTATGATGCTTTGGTGATGAAAGACGAAGGGCTATAGGCAAATAAATAGCTAGGTTACTTAAGGCTAGCTCTATCCGAGAAGTTATTCACACCCGATGGATGGCAAATCATGTACTTGTCCCCAAAAAGGGAACCAATGAATTAAGAATGTGCGTTGATTACACCGGCTTGAACAAAGCGTTTTCGAAGGATCCGTTTGCTTTGCCTTGCATTGACCAAGTCATTGACTCGACGGCTGGCTCGGAACTTCTGTGTTTTCTCGATGCCTATTCAGGATACCACTAGATCCGGATGCGAAAGTCGGACCAATTGGCCACTTCGTTCACCACACCCTATGGCATGTATTGCTACGTCACGATGCCCTTTGGGTTAAAAACACGGGTGCTACGTACCAGCGGACAATGCAACGTTGCCTGCATGACCAAATAGGTCGCAACGTACACGCTTACATGGACGACATCGCGGTAATGTCAAATAAATCAAATGATCTTATCTTTGACTAGAAGGAAACCTTCGACAATCTCCAGAAATACAAGATGATGCTAAACCCAAAGAAGTGCGTCTTCGGGGTACCATCCGGCAAACTATTGGGCTTCATCATTTCGCATCGTGGAATCAAGGTGAACCCAGGGAAAATCAAGGCCATCCTCGATATCAAACGCCCGACATGCCTGAAGGACATACAAAGGCTCACAGGCTGTGTCGCAGCAGTAAGCCGGTTCATCAGCCAACTTGGTGAGAAGGCTATGCTGTTCTACAAGTTGCTCAAGAAGGCGGGCAAATTCACATGGACAGATGAAGCTGATGCAACACTTTAGGAGTTGAAGAGAATACTCTCCTCCCCACCAATACTTGCAGCACCGGTACCAAGGGCGCCTATGTTAGTTTACAAGGCGGCAACCAACCGAGTAATCAGCATCGTCATCGTGGTGGAGTGCAAGGAACCAACGCACAAATACGGAGTTCAGCGGCCCGTTTACTATGTAAGTGAGGTCTTGACGGAATCCAAGCAGCGTTACCCGCACTACCAGAAGATAGGTTATGGAGTTTTCCTTGCTTCGCGTAAGTTAAGGCATTACTTCCAGGAGCACCCTATCACAGTAGTGAGCAAAGCTCCACTGTCCGACATCATCAACAACAGCGACGCTACAGGGAGAGTGGCAAAGTGGGGAACTGAACTTGCCGCCTTCTACATCACCTACAAGCGACGTGATGCTATCAAATCACAAGCATTGGCGGATTTACTTGCAGATTGGACAGAACTACAAGAAGACACTCTTGTGCCAGAGCCAGAATATTGGGTCATGCACTTTGATGGATCGAAGTTACTCAATGGTTCGCAGGCTGGTGTATTCTTACAATCACCAACAGGAGAGAAGTTGCAATACGTCTTGCAGATCTACTTCAACGCTACCAATAACATGGTGGAGTATGAGGCCCTCATTCACGGACTTCGTGTAGCCAAATATATTGGCATCAAGCGCATAGTTTGTTGTGGAGATTCTGACTTGGTTGCCTAGCAAGTAGCTGGTACCTGGAACACATGGAACCCTATGATGGCAGCATATCGAGACGAATTAGACAAAATATCCAAGTGCTTTGACGGCTACGAAGTCAAGTACGTCAAAAGGGAGGAGAATGAGGCGGCAGATCTGTTCTCAAAGCTTGGATCAGCTCACCGACCAATTCCGCTAGGCGTTTTCCTGGAACATTTACGAACTCCATCCGTGAAGGGAGCGGACCCCTACAACCCGGATAGAGTGGATTCATTTGTTAACATAGTAACAATGACCTCTCTGGCTTGGATGAAGCCGTTCATGGATTATCTACAAGAAAAAACTTTGCCCGCCGACGAAGTCGAAAGCTAGCAAATAGTACACAGAGCAAAAGGCTATGTCATCATTGATGACCAGCTATATAAAATAAGTACCATAGTAGTTTTCCTTCGATGCGTCTCCTAGCAGCAAGGTATTGAAATCCTTAGAGAAATACATCTCGGAGATTGCGGGCATCACGCCGCACCCCGATCGTTGGTGTCTAAGGCCTTCCGACAAGGTTTCTACTAGATAACTGCCAAGGCGGACGCCGACAAGTTGGTACAAACATGCCTTGGGTGTCAGTTCTATGCAAAACAACCAAGTGTTCTAGCTGAACAATACCAATAACTTGGCCATTTGCAGTCTGGGGACTGGACATGGTGGGGCCTTTGCAGACAGCACCCTGTGGATTTACACACTTGCTAGTAGAAGTGGATGTTCACAAAATGGATTGAAGCTAAACCCATTAGAAAGCTTGATGGGGCAACAAACCTAAATTTGTCCGGGATCTAGTGGTGAGATTTGGTCTCCCGCATAGCATCATCACCGACAATGGCAGAAATTTATCTCTCGGAGAAGTTGAGGAATACTGTCATGAGAAAAGGCATCCGCCTTGACCTAGCATCTGTGGCACATCCACAGTAAAATGGGCAAGTTGAAAGGGCCAATGGACTAATTCTACACGGAATCAAGCCACGCTTAGAGGCACCGCTACATAGAGCAGCTGGAGCCTAGGCGGAGGAACTACCATCTGTCTTGTGGAATTTGCGAACAACACCCAATAGATACACCAGCTTAACTCCTTTCTTCATGGTTTATGGAGCAGAAGCAGTACTCCCATCCGACATCCTCCACGATGCACCAAGAGTTTCCGCCTACAAGGAAGATGACGCTGAAGAATCCAAGTGACTATCTGTGGACCTCCTTGAAGAAGAGCATGTACTAGCATGACAAAGATCTGCCATCTACCAGCAGAAGCTGCGTGGCTACCATAGTCGCCATGTAAAGCATCGCTCATTTAAAGAGGGAGATCTGGTGCTTCGACTCGAGTAGGAGAAATCACACAAACTATCCCCGCCTTGGGAAGGACCGCTCGTCATAAGCAAATCATTGCTCCATGGTTCCTATTACCTCGTCGATATTCGCGAGTTGAAAGATAGGCCAAAAAATTGAAAGCGCAAGCAACGTGACTCCGATGATGATTACCCGGAGATAGATCGGCCATGGAACATAGCACAGCTACGTCCCTTTTACACTTAGCACATTTATATTATGTAATAAGTTTCTTATATGATCAATGAAATAAAGCATTTGGTTCACTCATTTTCTCTAAGTCTTTTACCTCCTTTAGTTGTTCATTTTTGGATCATATAAACCCTTTATATGCAAGGTTTCATTTTCCCTTATGAAAATTCCGCCTACGGGTGTTAGCTTAAGTTTTCTGGTCTACACGTTTTCTGAAGTTTTTATGTGGATTCCGGAGTAGTGACTTTTCGGCACTCAAAGCTGGCAATTTTTTTCTTGGGTTCTTGACGGTGCTATTAAGCATCATCGCCTGAGAGCATAGTTCTGTGTTGCGAGTCATCCGTTTCATGAAAGGTCAAGCATACGAACCAGAATAATGGATAAGCCAACACTTGCTTAAAAAAATATATACACATGCTGGAAAAAGATAAGTTGCAGGAAGCTTGAGTACATGTTTTTCCGCCTTAGCCAAACATAAGTTTTTTCCACATACACATTGCAGCGATACATTTAATACAAACATTGTTTTTCATGGCTCTGCTGCAGGGGGCTTTGTGGTGGCATCATCAGGAGAGCCAAGTCGGGAGAGATCGTCAAACTCTAAAGGAGAGGGGCTAGACTCAAACGAGTCCATGTCTTCGTCGAGGATCTCGGCAGGCACGAAGACATCCGCCTTGACCATCTTGGCAACTCTGGTGTCGAAGCCGGCAAGGGAGTTCCAAATAGCATCGCTATCAATCTCTTTCCCTTCCTCATCTAGCTTGGGCATGTCGGAGGTTACCAAGTCGATGGCAGCATTGTCGTAGTGTGCCTTGACCAAGGACAGGGTCATCCTAGCACCAGCCCGGACACAAGAGGCTTTCTAGTCCTTGATTTTCTCGGGGGCTCGGCGTAGGATTTCCGTGAACTTGGCTGCTGAGTCTAGCGCCTTGATATTGATGCCCAGAGGTTGAGCTATCTCCTTCGCTTGGGCAATGGCGGTGCTGACAAAGTTGCCGACAAGAATCATGTGTTCCTTGGGATCCAGAGCACCCTCACCCAAGTTGGCTAAGCCAATGGGAGCTGTGGTTTGCACAAAACACAAGGACCATGAATATAAACAAATCAAATGGTTGTTCAACTTACAGAAAAATGACCAATACGGAGAAAGGTTACCGAAGATGCTCGTTTCCGCTTGATTGCATGTCTCCGCCAAGACATCGCGCTCCTTCTGGATGGTCTTGAACATCTCAAGATTCCTAGCATCTTCTCTTTGGAAGCTTGGTTCTGATCTTTGAGTTGTGCAATTTCGTCCTTCAGGCGCTGCATCTCGGCGTCAACAGACTCTTGCATCACCTTCATCGCCGCCTCATGGCCCTTGACGGCATCAGCCAGGTCCTTCTTCAGAATTTTGTTCTGATCATCGAGCTCCTGGATATGCTTGGATTGCTCGACGATGCTCTTGGCCTTGGCAATGGCTTCTGTAAGGCAGAAATCAGAAAATGCTATCGGAAGACGGAAGAAATAATTCAATGAGAAAAGCAAGGAGCTGTTGTAGGAAATAGACTCTAGCTATTATTGATTTGTTCCTTCAGGAATTTGGTTTTACCCTGTTCAAGGTCCAATTCCTTCCGTAGAGCAGCAAACCTCTCATTGGCGGCTATCATCCGTTTATTCTCATTCTACACAAGATGTTAACATGCTTAGTTTTTCTAGAGAATCTAGTCGGAACTATCTAAGTTTCAACTAAATGCTCGGGAGCTACAATATATGATTTTAAACAAGCTAGTTTCTCTAGAGCATCTAGTCAGAACTGTACAGTTTCAACTAAAGGCTCGGGGGCTACACGGACAAAGTTCTACACTTAGTTCTTTGGAGCACTTAGGCCAATAACTATTGGATTATCCTCCAAAGAGCTCGAGGGCTACAGTGGGATATACTACACAAAGCAAAATAAGTGAAGTTCAAAAGACTTACGATGGCAATGATCCTAAGGTTGTTGGCCAGATGAGCATAGGAATCATGGAAGGTCCGGGCATTCTTATAGATTGCATCGGCCTGCTTGATGAGGTCATCCAGGCTCAACGTCGGAGGAGTCGCAACCAATGGATAGGTTGAAGCCGAAGGCATGGATGAGGCCCTAGCCGTCTCTTGCGCCTTCAAGACAGAAGATGGTTCGGAGGCTCCCGCCTCGATTGTTGCTTCCATGTCCACCTATTCCACCACTTTCTTCCCTTTCTCGGTGGCATCCTTAGCCGGAGCTTCAGCCACTTTAGAGGAAGTGCTCTCCTACGTCGCCTGGCTGCTAGGAGCAACATCAGCCTTGACAGAGCCTGGGATATCAAGGATTGGATTGATATCTGTCTCCATGACGGAGATCTCAGGGATGACGGGGGTTGACGGCCCAGCGGGGCCAACAGAAGGCCTGGCGGCAGGAGTAGGGGGAGCAGTAGCGTGAGCGGGCTTGGCAGCCACGTCCCTGGTCAGCATGTCACGAATGTTTTTTGAACCTCTAGCATCTCTGGACGATCACTTCAAACTAACACCGGCTTTCCTCCTGAAACGTACAAAGTATAAGTACAAGAGTTGAAAAAAGGTGTAAGCTGAAAAATACAAGCCGGAGAGTGAAAGTACTTACTCCACGACAGGAGCCTTGGTGAGGAGAATGTCGGTGGACTTCTTCTTATTCTCCGCCTCTAAGGCGGCAGTGGAATGGTTGAGACTCCACTCTACGATTTCTTCTTCTTGGCCTCGGCAGCAGTGTTAGAGGTGGATCTCTTCCGCTTTCGCACTGCCGGAGCTGGTTGATCCTTTTGGACGTCGTTGTCGGACACCACCTGGATATCCTTCAGCTTTGGATCATAGACCTGGGAGGCCATTTGATCCACCGCCAAGGTTGCCAGCTAGGATACAGAGGAATATTAGATGGACAACTTCAAGTCAGAAAAATCTTAGAGCATGTAACGAGTAACAAAGGAAACAGAAGCTACCTCTGGGCATGTACCGCAATCGAACATATCATAGGTGATCTTAAAGACCCGCTTCTTGTCCTTCACCTTGACGATGTCCTTAAGCCAGAGCTTGATGGAGTCAGTAGAGAAGTTACCCTGTGAAATTCGCATGGGATTCCTCCTGTCTTGAGTGTACTTGCACATCAGCTCGGCGCGGTGCTATGGAGGCTAGATCCTCCTAACATACCAACACATGGCTAGATCCAAGCCCGTCAGACCTCCATCTACGAGTCATTTGATCCGCCTTACGGCGCGATTGGCTTCGTCATCGGAGGGAAGGGAGGCTGGGGTCCGCCATGCAGGCACTTCGGTGGTAGCTCCATCGACAAAGTCGGGATAAGTCTCAAGGCGGTCAGGCAGAGGGATATCTGGCCCGTAGAAGTATGTGCGCTGCTAGTTCTTGCAAGACTCATGCCCAACGATGTCGGGGAAGCACCGACTAGGTCGGATCTTGAAGCTTATGGTTCCGCAGATCCGCAGTTCCTCCTTTGATTCTACGGACTCTCTCTTGACGGTAAAGAAATATATGCACATATCTAGTCTAGGTTTTATGCCTAGGAATCCTTCGCACAGAGGTACAAAGTTGCTAAGGACTAGAATGCTGTTGGGAGAGAGTTTGTGGGGAAGTACCCAGAAGTGCCGAAGGACATCCAAGAAGAAGTCGAAGACTAGCAGGCTTACGCCACATACCAGCTGAGATTTGAGGTACACCTTCTCTCCGGGTTGGGGAGAAGGGACCACCTCGCCGGCCGGCACCGCCCACCAGACTAACTCCTCCGCCGCGGGGAGATACCTCTTGGTGACCAGCTCCTGCAGACCTTCGGCGGAGAGATCAGAGCCTCTCCACACCCTCTTGTGGGAGTCGTTTTCTTCTTCAGCGGCTTCAGGCGCTACTCGTTCTTGGTCATCGCCGGTGGATTCTGTCACGGCGGAGACATGAACGACCACCCCCTCCAGTAGGACGGTCACTCCATGGGATGGCTCCAGTGTAGCCTCGGGAATTGCCGCCGTGGAAGGAGAAGAGCTGATGGAAGCCATTACGACGAGGAGAAGGTGGAGGAAGAAGGGCTCTAGCTAGGGTTTTCGCAGAAAAGCTCGAACGGTCGCGTGGCAGGAGGAAGACGAAGCTGGAAAGCGAATGCGGGTAAAAGAGAAATAAATTGACCGCAGTGGAAATATATAAGGCTCGTGTCAAGATTCGTGCAAATAGATCTGATGGATGGAACGTTGCCGACGTGGAAGTGAACATGCGCGGTAATTTCGCCACGTCCTCCATCTTTTGCCGCTCCGTCGTTTCGGATTTTGCGCGCGTGAAAATAGCTGATGATTAATTCTCTGTTTCTGTGAGTTTCAAGGTAACATAGGCTGCAACCTACGTCATCCTCCTGATAGTGGCAGTGAAGGGTCACATCCAAAGATTCCATCGAAGATGGGGACTATCCGACTCTGAAAATGAAGACTCAAGGAATCTCTGACTACATTGAGAAGTCGGAGAGGATTGCATGGTTCTTTGGGTGACCTTTGAGATATTGCTTAACGAATTGCCGACATCACTTAGACGGGACATTCAGAGATCAATGAGCAAGACGTCGCAAGATTTCAAAGTCCTCCCGGGTCTACTGTTGGGGATATGCTATAAATCCTCATAGCATGTCATCAATCCGCCTAACCCGGGTGGCCCATAGTTGGTAGCAAGGCCTATGGCCTGCTGGGTGACATAGTTAAACGGATCCTGAAGGGAGGCCCATGCCGGATAAAGGAGGCTACGCAGGAGTCATCGACATACTTGGAGCCTTAGAGTACAAGACACGAAGACTAGTTCGTATTAGTGTAGGACTCTTTACCTTGTCCGGCAAGGACCTTCCCTATAAACCCTAGGTCTTGGCGCCTTTATAAGCCGGCCTGAGGGGGCCTTTAGGGCACAACCTCTTAGATTGCTGCGGACAACACGCAACACCTCGTACGGCGAACCTATCTCTGTAACTCGGCGTATTGCTATTATAGTGATTTATAGTAGGAGTAGAGTTCCGCTATCGTCGTGGGACTTGAACTTGGGTAAGCTGTGTTATTACCTCGTACCCGCCAACTCTCCGTCTTACCCCACGTCTCTAAACACGCACTGTGAGGACCCCTCCATGGCATACTCGTCGGCAATACCACGACAAAAAGGCAAATATATGTACTACATGAATAAGTTGTGTAAATATAAAGACAATGAAGTGACTTTCTGGTGTTCAAATCTAAGGCTGTCGAGAACGGGCATTATTTATCCAAGAAATAGGAAAACATTTTCTATAAAAAATTGTATCATTTAACCCAAGAATGATTGATTAGAGTCATGTGATTAAATTTATAACAGGTATGAGTGACTAGAGTCGATTGGAGCAAAACAGATACAAGGAAAAGTGGTACAGAAGTTCCATCCGAAGTTCCTTAAAGAAAAAACGTTGATACAATGATGTCAAGAATGTACATAGTCGGATAGTCCTAACACAAATAAAACAGTACTATAAAACTCTAATTGTTTGACCTTGCTGTCTATTTTTTATTAAAATAATATAGTACATCCCAACACCCACTAGTGGAAACGAGGCCTTTGGTTGAGCCTGGAAATGGGCTTTAACACCGGTTCTTCTACGAACCAGTGTTAAAGGGGGGGCCTGTACTAGCGTGCCCCGTGCAGCAAAAAGGAGCCCCCCTTTAACACCGGTTCAAGCCATGAACCGGTGTTAAAGGCCCCTGCACCAGTGGCCCGCGTAGCCCCCCCTTTAACACCGGTTCGTGGCTTGAACCGGTGTTAAAGGGGGGGGGGGGCTATATAAGACACCGCAGCCCACACCCCACTCTTCCATTTTTTCACTATCTCATTTTGGAGCCTAGCAAGAGGATGTGAAGTGTGCTAGTTTATGTTTTTTTCGTATGCACAAGAGGTGTTCGGTGAAATGCCCGAGAGCTCAAAATAAGTTTTCTCGTTGCTCTTTCCTTCTCGGTCGAGGTCGGCAACTATCCTTTCATGTGTCATTGATGTAGTATATATATAAATGGTCATCTCCCTATTATTTTTTGATATATACTATATATTAATCCAGATGAACCGACAATGGATGTACGGTGACCTCCGCACTCCCGAGTACATTACGGGCCTCCAAAATTTGTGGCTAATGCAAACCGTGGTCACAATGGTTTTATGTGATGTCCGTGTGTTCACTGTCAGAACAAGAAAGACTACTCAAATACCAGAACCATTCATGCCCACCTGCTTCGATCCGGTTTCATGGCCGGCTATAATTGTTGGACCAAGCACGGAGAAAAAGGGGTTGTGATGGAAGACAACGAAGAAGAAGAGGATGATGACAACTATCATAATATGTATCCTGAATATGATGATACTGCAACGGGGGTAGATAATGAAGATCAAGAGGCAGTAGATGGGCCCGCTGATGACGATCTTGGTCGGGCCATTACTGATGCAAAGGAAGAATGTGAAACTAAAAAGGAGAAGGAGAAGCTGGAGCAGATGTTAAAGGATCACAAAACATTGTTGTACCCAACTTGCGAAGATGGCCACAAAAAGCTAGGTACCACACTGGATTTGCTGCAATGGAAGGCAGAGAACGGTGTGACTGACAGCGCATTTTCAAAGTTGTTGGTAAAATTGAAGAATCTTCTTCCAAGAAATAATGAGTTGCCCGACAGTACATACCAAGTAAAGAAGGTTGTCTGCCCTCTAGGATTAGACGTGCAGAAGATACATGCCTGCATTAATGACTGCATCCTCTACCGCGGTGAGAAGTACGAGAATTTGGATGCATGCCCGGTATGCACTGCACTGCGGTATAAGATCAGACGAGACGATCCTAGCGATGTTGAGGGCGAGGCCCCTAGGAAGAAGGTTCCTGCCAAGGTTATGTGGTATGCTCCTATAATACCACGGTTAAAACGTCTCTTCAGAAATAAAGAGCATGCCAAGTTGTTGCGATGGCACATGGAAGGCCGTAAGAAAGACGCGATGTTGAGACACCCCGCTGATGGGTCACAGTGGAGAAAAGTCGAGCGAGAGTACCTGGACTTCGCACGTGAGGCAAGGAACTTAAGGTTTGGTCTAAGTACAGATGGCATGAATCCTTTTGGTGAGCAGAGCTGCAGTCACAGCACCTGGCCTGTGACTCTATGTATCTATAACCTTCCTCCTTGGTTGTGTATGAAGAGGAAGTTTATTATGATGCCAGTGCTCATCCAAGGCCCGAGGCAACCCGGCAACGACATTGATGTGTACCTAAGGCCATTAGTTGAAGAACTTTTAGAGCTGTGGGCCAAACCAGGTGTACGTATGTGGGATGAGCACAAAGGGGAGCCATTTGACCTACGAGCATTGCTTTTCGTAACCATCAATGATTGGCCTGCTCTTAGTAACATTTCAGGGCAGACAAACAAGGGATACAATGCATGCACACACTATTTAGATGAGACTGAAAGTGTATATTTGGATAAATGTAAGAAGGTTGTGTACCTAGGGTATCGTCGATTTCTTCCGAACCTGCATCCAGTAAGAAAGAAAGGAAAGCATTTCAAACGTCTGGCAGAACCCCGGAGGAAGCCTGTCCTCCGTACCGGTGAGGAGGTATTTGGTATGGTCAAGGACCTAGAAGTAATCTTTGGAAAAGGTCCTGGCAGTCTATCTGTTTTGAATGACGATGCCGGACACGCGCCCATGTGGAAGAAGCAATCTATATTTTGGGACCTACCCTATTGGAAAGTCTTAGAGGTCCGCTCTTGAATCGACGTGATGCATGTGACGAAGAATGTTTGCGTGAACCTGCTAGGCTTCCTAGGAGTGTATGGGAAGACAAAAGATACACCGGAAGCACGGCAGGACCAGCAACGTCTGAAAGACCCTGAAGAGCCTATGCATCCTGAGAACGAGAAGGGTAAACGATGCCACTTAACTCCTGCCAGCTACGCTCTTACCAAAGCAGAGAAGGAAATCTTTTTTGAATGCCTGAGTAGTATCAAGGTCCCGTCTGGCTTCTCGTCGAATATAAAGGGAATAATAAATATGGCAGATAAAAAATTCCAAAACCTGAAGTCTCATGACTGCCACGTGATTATGACACAATTGCTTCCGATTGCATTGAGGGGGCTTCTACCTGAAAATGTTCGAGTACCCATTGTGAAGCTATGTGCATTCCTCAATGCAATATCTCAGAAGGTAATCGATCCAGAAAGCCTACCAGGGTTATAGACAGATGTGGCCCAATGTCTTGTCAGCTTTGAGTTGGTGTTCCCACCATCCTTCTTCAATATTATGACGCATCTCCTGGTTCACCTAGTAGAAGAGATTGCCATTCTCGGTCCTGTATTTCTACACAATATGTTCCCCTTTGAGAGGTACATGGCAGTCTTAAAGAAATATGTTCATAACCGTGCTAGGCCAGAAGGAAGCATATCCAAGGGCTATGTAACAGAGGAGGTCATTGAGTTCTGTGTTGATTTTATTCCTGACCTTAAGGCGATTGGTGTTCCAGAATCACGACATGAGGGGAGACTGCGTGGAAAAGGCACCCTAGGATGTAAAGCAATGATATGTAGGGACGGGCATTCTCTCAATCAAGCACACTACACAGTTTTACAAAGATCTATCTTGGTTGCCCTGTATATCAATGAACACAAGAATTTAATACGCCTCAAACACCCGGGGCAGTCTGATGAATGGATTATAAGTGAACACATGGCGAGTTTTGGCGGCTGGCTGCAAAGACTTCTCACGAATAACACCACTGTTGGGGATCAGCTGTACTTGTTGGCCAGGACACCATCTTCGACTGTATGTACTTTCCAAGGGTACGAGATAAATGGGAATACATTTTACACGATAGGCCAAGATAAAAAGAGCACCAACCAAAATAGTGGTGTCCGCTTTGATGCAGCAGAAGACAATGGGCAAAAGACCACGTATTATGGGTTCATAGAGGAGATATGGGAACTTGACTATGGACCTAATTTTAAGGTCCCCTTGTTTCGATGCAAATGGGTCAAGCTAACAGGAGGGGGGGGGGGGGTTGAGGTAGACAAGAAGTACGGAATGACAACGGTGGATCTCAACAATCTTATGAAGGTAGACAAGAACTTAGACGAACCATTCGTCTTAGCCAATGATGTGGCTCAGGTTTTCTATGTGAAGGAAATGTCTACCAAACCGAAAAAAAGAAAAAAAAGAAAGATACATCACACGATGAGCCAAAGCGTCACATAGTTCTTTCAGGGAAAAGAAACATCGTGGGAGTGGAGGACAAGACAGACATGTCAGAAGATTATAACAAGTTTGATGAAATTCCGCCCTTCAGAGTGAAGACTGACCCAACCATCCTGTTAAACGGCGTTGATACTCCATGGTTACGGCCGACGCGATCATAAGATTGACTATATGTATTAATTGAGCCATTTTTGGCACACATATGTATCTCAACATGGAAATCAATGTCATATTTCTTCTGTTAACAGTATATGTATTAAATGAGCCATTTTTCTTCCTTCTATTTCTTCCCTCCATTTTTCTTCCCGCCATTTTTTCCCGCCATTTTTCTTCCCACCATTTTTTCCCGCCATTTTTCCCGCCATTTTTCTTCTCGCCATTTTTCTTCCCGCCATTTTTTCCCGCCAGTTCTTCCCGCCAGTTCTTCCCTCCAGTTCTTCCCGCCAGTTCTTCACTATATATATATGTAGGGTTGGCCTCCATTGTCATTGCACATCTCTAGACTCATATCTGCAACCTCATCACTCTTTCCCATGGCTTCCACCGTAGCACTAACCCCCAGGGAGGCGGAGGCGCTTTGCGCCTCGAACTACCCCTGCCCGCCGGGCTACTGTGTCCCCGTCGGCTGGATGCTGAGCGCCGGAGGCGTGCCGGTTCCTCCTATCCCTCTAGGCGTGGCGCGCCGGATGGCCATCACGAACCACTACTACTTCGAGCTCACGCCGGAGCAGCGGAGGAATCCCAGATGGAATCCCGACTATTTCCCTACTTGGGAAGCCTTCTTCGTGGATCAGCGTGAGAGGGCGCTCTCCAGGCACGAGGAGGATGGCCCACCTCCTCCGAACTTCAACGAGGCCGGCCGTCGGCTATGGTGGCGCGGTCGGACTCTCTAGAGCATCATGGCCTATGACACTGCCGCCGACTCTAACCCCCGTCTACGCTATCCTCAAGTCCAGCCCACGCGTACTCAGCCTTCAAGGTTCAATTACGGCGACCCCGACGATGACAGCGATGACGGCGGCGGCGAGTACGACGACTACAGTGGCGAGTATTACAGGTGTAGGCAGGAGCATGACTGAATCACTCCAACATTCCGAAACAAGTTCGGCCGATTGTTACTTAATCTGGCCATGTATCTTAATTTTCAGTTCTTTTATGTATCTTAATTTTCAGTCGTGCTTTATGTAACTTACTATTAGTTGCATTCTGTATTTTAGTTCCAGTTCTATCTCCTTCACAAAATGATACGATGCTCAGATTCAAGTGTATACAAAAGATGCGGCATTTAAATATCCAATCAATTCAAAAATGTTAATACAAAAATAAAATATGATTTGCTCTAATAAAATAGGGTTATATTCCTTTTTAGATGCTTAATATTTCTTATGTTCAAAGTTTTAGGATTTGACAATTTATTTTTGTTTGAATTGAATAATCAAAATTTATATGTAAGTGTTTTAATCATTTTGGAAATTTTCATCTAAAGTAAATATAAAATGTTTTTACATGAATGGATAGATATTATTTTTCTGAAAATTATGATATATTATTCATATTTTTCTGAGTTGAAATGAATAAGATATGAATTTTCTAAATTCATATCCTATTTTTTGAATTATAAATGCCCCCACCCCTTTAAATAAATGCATGAAATAAATGCCCCCCTTTAACACCGGTTCCAGCCACGAACCGGTGTTAAAGGGGGGGGTGTTTATTTCGTTGTGCGCGCGCACACCCCCCCTTTAATACCGGTTCGTGGCTGGAACCGGTGTTAAAGGGGGGGGGGTGCGGACGCGAAACAAATTCCCCCCTTTAACACCGGTTCCAGCCACGAACCGGTGTTAAAGGGGGGGGGGTTATAACGCCCTTCCCCTTCCTTCTTCCCCCCTGCCAGATCGAAACCGTTGTCTCCTCCGGCCTCTCTGCCTCCGACGACCATCTCCTCCACGTCGACGACCATCTCCGACCATCTCCGTCGCGCGCTACATGCTCAAGGTGAGCTTCGGTTCGAAGGGACCACCTTCTCGTCCTCCTCCCGCTCTGTACTGAGCTCGCGTCGCGCGCCTGCCCTTCGCCGCCATAGACCACCGTCGTCGCTGCTGCTCCGGCGACCAAAAAGCCAGTTGCGCCGCTAGTATCTGGTCCGCCTGGACACGCTCGCCCGAACGCAGCCCCGCGCGCGCCCTCTGTCACTGTCACCGGTGATAACCGACAGTGGCCACTGCGATGACGTCACCGCGGCGGTGGCCGGCGTGGCCCGTGGGCCCGTTGACCGCTGACCACCACGGTGGCATCCGAGGTGGCCTCGGGCCCGTCCGTCTGTTGCAGTGGCTAGACCCAGCCCCAGTGAGAAACAACCTGTCCCCTCTGGTGACGTCAGTCCTACGTCATGCTGACACAATAAAAGGTTTTTAAATGGTTTAATAATTTCAGAAATTGGTTTAAATCTTATAAATTCAATAACTAATTATTTATAAGTTACAAAAATATGTATAATATATCAAAATGTCCATAAAATTGAGATCTATTTGTTTAAGCTATAATCATGCATTGTTAAGCAACTTAAATGACAATTTTAATTAGAGAACTAAATCAGCCCCTCATAGGTGTTCCGGGGTTCCCCTGTTCTAGGGTTTGTACCCTTCGGACCCTGTTTAAAATGATCAAGCATGCCCTAGGGTTTCATTTAAGATCTATTTAACTTGTCATATCATCATACTTGCTTGATCATTGCATCGATGCCATGTGTTGATTGTTGTTCTCCCTTTCTTTCCGATGTTTGCTTCTTCCCGGTAGAATATGATACCGACTCCGAGATCGAAGACCGAGATCAACATCATTGAAGCTTGAAGAACAATACTTGATCAACTATAATCAAGTCAAGCACAAGGCTTCCGAAGATCTATATCTGGGTATCAACAAACAAGGCAAGCATAGCCTCACACATAAAATAATCCTATGATTTTGAAAGTATTTCATTCTTGCCATGATGCATACGATTCTACTATGGTATTTGATCGATAGATAGAGTATCCTATCCGTTGCATTATTCCCTATGAGCTTATATTACCCGATCCACTGCTCCTAGCATAACTAAGTTTGGCTTGTGTGCATTGCTCCCCGCGCACGCGAGCCTTCGCCATCGCAGTCGACGCCCCCCGCCGCGCCAGCACCGTCCGCCACCGCGCACGCCCGCGTCGGCCGCCACCCCCGTCGCCACCGCTCGGATCCGCCGCGCGCCAACACCGAAGCCTCCGCTGGTATTTAGTGTATTTAGTTTAGGGTTATTTAGTGTATTCTATAGTTAGTATTAGTTTAGGGTCGTTACCCTCGCTGCCGCCAGCTGCCGCTTTCTGGAGCATCCTCCGGTCAGCCACTGTAGCTAGCCCCTCTCATATGCATCCGGGATTTCTCCGAATTAGGGTTTGGACCCCTCGGAACTCGTTTAAAATGATCAAGCATCCTTAGGGTTTTAATTTCATTTGTGTATTTATTTGTGTATTTTTGTATGAATAATATGTATATTTGTGTATGAATCCAAGTCCACTTGAATGTTTACTCTCTTACTCTAGATAATATTATTGTTTTAGAAACTATGGATCCACTTAGTAGAAACCTTGAAGAAGAAGAAATAATGGAGAACATTATCGATGAGGACACCTCACAACATCTGAACTTGGAGAGACATGATGACAGCTCAAGTAGTCATGGAGAAGATGAAGACTCCGGTGAACGCAATTTAGTGATTACAAAGTCCGGCGAGGTATATGCATTGATTAAGCCTCTGCTGACTTCCACCAACAATCTTCTTCTACATGTATTAATTAACGCTTCTTTCTTCTTTTAGCCCTCTGGATCGACCAGACAGCAACCATCTTCTTCTATGAAAAAGAGCAAGCGAGGCGCGAGCCATCGGTTGAAAGATCGTGCAAAGTTCACGATCGAAGCAGTCCGTGTTGATGGCAGGCCGATGGAGCCCAAGAAGGCCGCAGACAAATTTGTACGTCAGGCTGGAGTTCTTGTTAGGGACCAAATCCCAATCATAATTGAATATTGGAATAAGCCAAAGCAGGGCGACGGTACCTTTGTCGATGAAAGATCTAAAGAAACGCTTTGGAATTCGCTGTTGGTAAATTTCACCCTTCCACTAGAGGAGGATGAAAACAAACCGGTTATAAAGGAAAAGGTCAAAGAGTGGACTCTAAAGAAGATGGCTGAAGCTTTCCGCAACTGGAAGACAAAATTGAACAAATTTGTCAAAGCTCGTGAGACTCCAGATTTCAAAGACGCATATTATGCGAAGATAAGACCTCACTGGCGCGAATTTGTGGCATACAAGAAAGGTGCTATAGCTACAAAGAGGTCAGAAACCAATACGCTAAATGCCCAGAAGAAGGAATATCACCAGAGGACAGGGTCAGGTGGCTACATATCTCAGAGGCCTAAGTGGGAGGAAGCTGAGAAGGCCCTGCGCGATAGAGGGATCACACCCCAGACACATGGGTGGGACCTACGTGCAAATACTTGGTTCTACGGAATCGGGGCAAGGTTGGACCCAGAAACAGGATTGTGTATCTTCCCAACCATCCTTGCCAAACCCGTCACTGAACTCATCACGGCATACGAGGAAACAGCCGCCATGACCTTCCATCCCGACAGAGAGAATGACCACCTC
Source organism: Avena eriantha (assembly GCA_910589775.1). Classification (NCBI taxonomy): domain Eukaryota; kingdom Viridiplantae; phylum Streptophyta; class Magnoliopsida; order Poales; family Poaceae; genus Avena; species Avena eriantha. The sequence continues at coordinate 34,601,031 of OU342746.1, read as the reverse complement.
ACACGCGCCATCGGTAAAAAAGAACACCCTGGACATGCACGAGGCACAGGGGGTATGACGTGGAAGGATGGGTTTGCCGAGTGGAGCAACTCTTACAGATGGCGCGGCAGAAAAGAAAAAGAGCGTACAGAGCGGATGACACAGATAGAACATGCACTTGTGGCGCTGCATGCGCAAGTGAATGCACAACAGAGCCATCAAGCTACCGGCCCATCTCGGCGGCACGAAGAGCCTGCATTGGAATCTGCCGGCGGCCGAGACTCTGCGCGGAAAAGCAGCGTGGCTTCCACGGAGAACGTGCAGCCCACGCTTGAAATGGCGGGTCCTCGATACCCCGTGGATGAGATCACGGAGAGCGAACACGCTGAGCTACATGTGAGATTAATGGGCTTATCCATTAAGGTGGCTGTCGGCTATGCCTTACCTCCTATAGCTGGTGGAACTTACCACTGCCGACCGATTCCAGATGGCTATGCTATTGTCGGGGTGGATGAGGTTGTGAAGGAATATGAGGAAGCACAGCTTGACCATGCTACAGGTGAAGGGGAAACTCAACTCAAATTTGCAGTGAAAACAACCATTCTTTGGAAGAAGGAACACATCGTGCTTCCAAATTGGAGGCCACTAGCACCCCCGCCGTCTCCGTAGCGTCAGCAGTCTGAGCCGCTTCAGCCATCGCCTGCGTGGCAGCCATCTCCGGCGCTTCAGCCATCTCCTGCGCGGCAGCCATCTCCGGCGCGCCAGCCATCTCCGGCGCGCCAGCCATCTCCTGCCCGTCAGCCATCTCCGGCGCTTCAGCCATCTCCTTAGCGTAAGCGGAAGAGCACTGCCACGAAGAGCATCACTAGCACTGCCACAAAGAAATCCATAGGAAACCGTATGCCAAAGAGTTCAAAAAACTACGTCTCACAGCCTTCCGCCAAGCCATTGCCGGTTTTACCGTGGAATCGCAGCGATGAGGAGACCAATAGGATCTCGGAAGAAGAGGTCAAGAAATTCTTTGCACCTAGACGGGCCGAGCCAAAGGAGAAAATAGATCCGGCGGTGGTGGAGAAGTTTTACAAAAATCTTTTGAAACCTGAAACCCCACTTGTGCCGGACTACGAGCGCCAGATTTTGAAGGCGGATGCAAGGCGCCGTAGGGACACTGAAAGTAGCAGTCGTGCGGCACCCCAGAAAACAGTTCCCATGCTCGGAGAGCAGGAAAACCAATCATGCGCCCCGCTCCAAGTGTTCGACACATGGGACGCTCCTCCCGTAAATGATTACGAGTCAGAGCTACAAAGAAAGGCCAATGAGATGGGGATGACTTACATTGCATACTTGAACATCATGGGAGACAACTTTCCCAAATGCGATGCCAACCCCATACAGCCATGGAAGTATGGGAAGAATCTCGTCAAGAAAGAGGAGCTCAAGAATCTACCAACAAAGATGCGAAGATTGCACAAGTGGTACCTTGATTTCTGCAAGACGAGAAAGGAAGAATGAATCACGGCGCATATAAGAGATGAGATTTTCTTGTGCGGAGACGACGAGATCGACTTTAACATTGAAGACTTGCATTTTCTATTCAATCAGAAGGAACTCGACAAAGCTGCCATCAGCCTTTATTGTGTGTAAGTACTATTTCTGTATTTTCTATCTCATCTCATTCACTTCATTAATTGCATGTATATATATATGCTCACCATATATGTATATACTATTATGTAGGAAAAAGGTTATGGAATGCATGAAAGGAGGACCTTTTGACATTGGGTTCGTTGACCCAAATAGAGTTCATGAAGAAGTGGTAAGAACCAAACCCGGGCAAACAGAAGATTTATTGCTAAGGTCTTTACTGAGACAACAAACCAAAAGGGAAATACTATTGGCTTACAACTTCTCGTGAGTACTGTTACCCTCTCTTGTACACATTCTGTTTCGGCTTACTCGATGTTAAGTGTAACTGATGATGAGTTATGCGTGTGTAGGTTCCACTTTATTCTGCTAGTCATTCAACCTGACTCAGGAAAAGTCCTTGTCATGGACTCGTTACGAAAAGAAACAGAGCTATGGGCAGACTTTAGAGAGATGCTCCAGAGGTAATTTCAATCATATTATCGCACTAGATCGGCAACTTTCGTGACAACAAGTAATTAATTACTCCTTTATCCACTTTCTTTGCCGGACAGCGTTTGGAAAAGGTTCACGGGCAGGGCCGTGGGTGAATGGTCAGAAGAACTAAAATTTGTAGACCAAAATGTAAGTAATACTAGCTAGCTAGGTCTGCGTATCTCTTTGATTCTGCTTCCAATTCCATTATATCATGCTTTATTGATTATTATTTTGATTGAACTCTCTATTCTCATAAAGTGCGCGCATCAGGGACACGGCAATAACTTATGTGGGTACAATGTTTGCGAGTTCATTCGCAACACGATATGTGCGACGGGCCAAGCCGCACTAGAACAACTTAGAGTAAGTAAACAAAGTACACAACATTATTTTATTACCATCAATTGTGTTGAGTTTTATTCTTATATATATATTGACCCCATTCTTCATATATATTCAGATCGAACGGATGCGGGACCAACTCCTACCATTTGACCGCATACGAGCCATTCAAGAGGAATTGGCGGGGTTCATACTTGATGAGGTCGTCACGCCTGGCGGAGAACTCTTTAGATATCCACCAAAATGAACGTTGTATATATGCTTGAACGTGTTTGTCTTGTACTTGATGCTTCAACGTTTACGGAGAATACCACACAATGACGATGTTGTGTATAATACTAGTTGCTTAATTATTCATGTACTCGTATGTACCGATGACGATGTATGTGTATACCGCTCCCGATCGATTTCCCCTCCCCCCTCCCCGTCCCCGCCGCGCCGCAGAAATACGCCCAGAACGGGGCAGGGGCAGAACTCTGCCGCGGCAGAGATTTAGACCGTTTTCCTGCCGCGGCAGAGATTTATCTCTTTTTCCTGCCGCGGCACAGAACCTTTAACACCGGTTCGTGTTACGAACCGGTGTTAAAGGGGAGGGGGCCTGAGCCCTGTGGCAGCCCCATGTGCGCCACCCTTTAACACCGGTTCGTATAAGAACCGGTGTTAAAGGGGGGGCCCCTCTAACACCGAACCCTCAACAACGGTTCTACAACCGCTGTTAGAGGGCCCCCCAAACCGGTGTTAGAGGGGGGGTGTGCACTAGTGACCTTTTAGGACCGTATATACAATATTCTAACTAGCACACTGACAAAAGTCATATAGTCCAATGAGCATAGATCAGAATCACTCAAATGGGCACTAACAGAGCAAACCGGTTTTGTTCCAAATAGCTCGAAGAGCAGGTTAGCCCTACTCCGGAACATACTAACCTACAGAAGGAAAGGATGCACTGAATTACTTGAGCGGAAGAACGAATCGCTGCACCATTGGTCCGCCACAAGCTCAAAACGGGACAAAGAGGAAGGCGTGAGCGCAAAGAAGCAAGTGTGCTTCTGGTGAATGGCGGTGTGATATACCGCTGATCTCAGCATCCGATGCATTCCATTGTTGTTCTCGCTGGTTCAAGGAAGGCAGCACAGGCTAGACAGTGCCAAGATATGAGTACTACTACTTGGTTTACTTCTAAGCAAGATCTGTACTGATAGTACTACACTACTAGTAGCTTTCAGATGTAGTGAGCCATGTGCACACTGATCTGGGCAGAGTACAATGTTAACTAAGACAAAATTTGGAGTTAATTTCTAACGTGATAATGAATCTTCAGATCGGAGTAGAACCTGTGCTGCATTCCTAGAAAAACAGACGCTACTCAGACTGATCTTCAGATCAGTTCAGAGTAGGAACTTTTCAAGAAAGGTGTCTAAGAGCATCTCCACTCGGGATCCCCATACGGGCTCCGGTGCGGCCATTTTTTGGGCCGTAGGGGGGGGGAGGAGGGGAGGGGGGCGGCGTCCAGTCGTGCACCCTAAACCGGTCATTTTTTTTATTTTCTGAATTATTTCAACACAAGCAATCAATTAAATTGAAACACAAATTCAACACAATTATTCAACTAGTTCAACATAGTACACAAATAAATTATATTTAACACACCACACAAATTAAACAAGTTTGAATCATAATGACCAACAAATTAGAGAGCTGCTTTTATGTTTCACAAATGCTCGATCAAATCATTTTGCAGCTGTTGATAAGTGTTGGAGTCTCGAAGTTCTTGACGCTTGCCCAGGAAAGAGGCAAAGGCGGTAGGCACCTGATGATCAACATCTGCAAGAGGACCCTGACGATAGTATGGTTGAGTGTCGAACACTGGGTTCTCCCACTCGCTCTCTATGATCATGTTGTGCAAGATGATACAAGAAGTCATGACCTCCCACATATGATCCTTGGACCATGTAAGCACAAGGTACCGAACAATGGCAAATCGAGCTTGCAGCACACCAAATGCCCGCTCGACATCTTTCCTGCAAGCCTCCTGGCACTGAGAAAACAAATATTTCTTCCCTCCAGGCACTGTATTTGAAATGGTCTTGACAAATGTTGACCACTTTGGATAGATGCCATCAGCCAGATAGTAGCCCTTGTCATATTGGTGGACATTGATCTCATAAGCCATAGGAGGAGATTTGCCTGAAACAAACTTGGCAAACATATCCGAGCACTAGAGCACGTTGATGTCATTGTGAGATCCTGCCATCCCGAAGAAAGCATGCCAAATCCAGAGATCCTTATCAGCCACTGCCTCAAGAACCACACTACATGCTCCTTTGTGGCCCTTGTACATGCCCTGGTTTGCAAACAGACAGTTCTTCCATGCCCAGTGCATACAGTCGATGCTTCCAAGCATCCCAGGGAACCCTCTGTCTGCATTCTGTGCCAGCAGACGAGCAGAGTCGCCTTCATTGGGTGTGCGCAGATATGTGTCGCCAAACACCGCCACAATTGCCCTGCAAAACCTATACATGCAATCCATGGCCGTGGACTCGGCCATGCGCATGTAGTCGCCTATGTGTCTCCAGGCATTCCATATGCTAGCATCCAAAGGGCAACTGTGCATTTCTGGATAGTGGAGAAGCCAAGCGTACCGACGGCGTCCCTGTTCAGCTTGAAGAAGTCATCAAACTCCCTCAGCTTCTCGATGATCTTTCGGAAGAGCTTCCTGCTCATCCTGAAACGGCGGCGGAATGTGACATCGCCGTGCATTGGATCATCGGCGAAGTAGTCTGCATACAACATGGAGTACCCTTCCATCCTCTGCCTCGGCTTGCTCTTGCGGCGTCCAGGCGCCGAGCCGCTGCGGACCAGCTTGTCCTCCTCGATGATCATGGACATGAGGGCGAGGGGGATAGACAGGTGCTCATCGTCCCCATCCGCCACTGCTTTCATCGCAGGGACCTCCTCATCCATCAGAGCGGCCATGACCTCCTCGTTGTCCGAGTCCATCGCCTTGGCAAATGATCGAACACCTTGTGTGTGGGGAGGAAGTCGGGTGGGAGCCGAGGTTCGCCGGCCGGTGGTTGGACGCAAGGCAATGGAGGAAGAGGCGGTGTGGGTTTTTTGGGCGATGGGGAGTGCTACCGGAGGCGGGTTCCCGATGGCGGGGTAGGGGTGGTCGTGGCGGCCGCCAGGGGGTCGGGCGGGTGGGGGGGTTCGAATGGGTATAGGACAAGTTTTCTGGTCGTTTGACACCAACAAGGCTGGCCCGCACCATTTTATCGACACGCTGGCGCCCCCGCTCGCCTCCCTGTACATTGGGTTTCGCCTGGGACCACCGGCTAAATAATTGGGCCACGCTGACGGAAATTCTGAAACGAGGGATGCGACTGGGCACGTTTTTTGGCGCCGGCGGCCCTCATAGGCCTTTGGTGGGGCTTTGAGGGCCCCGAGTGGAGATGCTCTAATCATGCAAGGGGTTCTCACTACCTGGACGCCGTTGCCGATCATGCGGTCAATGGCGTTGTTGCCAGACCGGAGTACCGGCTAATGGAGGACGGGAGGAGGCCGCGTCCGCTCTAAAGAACCGGACCGGAGGGTGGAGGTGGACACCGACGGCAACCAATAAACCCTAGGAGGGAGAGAGGGGAAGAGGCATGGGGGGGTACTCATTGGAGAGAACGGAATGAGGGAGTTGGAGAAGGTGCCCATCAGCAGTGTTGCCAGATCAACGTCTGCGTCGTCGCCTCCGGCCGCTGTGTTTCCTCTTTTCCTCTGGTTGCCTCGCTTCCTTTACTCAATGATACATGAGGTAGGTCTCGCGTGTGAGAATACATGAGCTAGTTCAAGACTCGGGGTGGAAGTTTCGGGATGGGCTGGGATATAAATTAGAAATACCAGAGAGGTAAACAGGTTGTCTGATTTTTTTTGGGATCGTGGGATGGACCAGGAAATTCCCCACCAAACCCTACAAAACCCCTAGAAGTAAACGATGCCTCAAGGTGTAAAAATAAGAACCTTGAAATATGGGTAGAATCGATCATTGTTCACACTTTTTGGATGTGGTTGGTCAATGATAGGAGGCTTCAGAAATAGCCTACATAGGATAGGGATGATGTTGACGAACTCTATTATGCACTTGTGGAAGGTGCGGTTGCTATGCTAGAACTCCAATTGTAAATCTTGAAATGGGGCATTGTGTGACAGCATGTAGAGAAAAATAGCAAGATTTTTCTCATACTTAATCCTTTTGTAATTTGACAACCTTTCTCTTCTAAGGTAGGATGCTAAGGATCTGAAAATGTGTGCTTGCATCGTATATACTACCCAGCAGTTCTTCACATGTCCCTCAAGAATTCCTTCGCCACGTGCCTTGACGTATAAGACGGAGCTATGCTGCTAACTTCTCTCAATTTGTCCTCTACTACCCATTTCATGAAAGTGCAATATTGGTAATAGTAAAAACATAAACTCCTCGTCATCTTGTTCTCTCCTCTTCCTAATATGATCTACCCTTTGTGGATTCATTTAGCACTAAAAGAATATCAATTCATGCAAACAATAAGAATTAAAGGCTAGCAAATATGATTTCATAACAAGTAGAAGTAGTAAATATAATGCATATCGAAGTTTGGTTTCCTCACAGGATCCTACGAGGGTGGTGGTTCATCCACTCCTACTATATTCCAAGGGGAAGGTATCTATAAAAAAAAGATGACCAGATCAGACATAAGTATGACTTGAACAGAGCAGACAAGTTTACTATATGAACAGATCAGGGACATATACTACTGTCAGAGTCCTGGAACCCGGGGTACCCTGATCCTGCGGATGATGGGCCCACCTAAGAGGCCACCTCCCTTTCCTGTGGCGACGAGACATGTAGAAGGCCTCACAAGGGGAGGACAAGGATGGTGCTCATAGAGGGTGTTCCCGCGCCCCCGACTCTGCCTCGCAGGGTCTGACTCTCCCAGGTCTCCGAGGAGGTCTCGAGAGGGTTAGGGCAGTGGTGCACCTACAACCCTACCATGGTACGAAAGAAGACAAGAGTCCGCAGAGAAGACCGGGCCTAGACGGGTCACCTTGGTAAAGGAAGTCAGGACCATTCCCCGACGGGTGTATGGGCGCCAATGTAACACCCTCGAATCGTCCCTAGGCAAGTTTTAGCGATTCCCGCCAAACCCACATAGAAACGATTCAAATATGTTCCCAAAACAGCTTTCACCACCCGCTATGGCCTGTATGAGTACACGGTCATGTATTTCGGTCTCACCAATGCACCTACCACCTTCTCGAGGCTTATGAACTCGGTTTTCATGGAGTATCTTGATAAGTTCGTTGTGGTCTACCTGGATGACATTCTAGTCTATTCTAAGTCGAAGGAAGAACATGAAGAACACCTTCGGTGTGTCCTAAACAAGTTTCGTGAGAACCGCCTGTATGCAAAGTTCTCCAAGTGTGAGTTTTGGCTGCCTCAAGTCACCTACCTTGGTCACGTCATTTCTGCCAAGGGCATCGCCGTCAACCCAGAAACTAGTAAGACAATTATGGACTGGCTTCCACCCATTAATGTCAAAGAAGTCCGAAGTTTCCTTGGCTTGGCCAGTTACTGTCGGCGATTCGTTCAAAATTTCTCAAAGATTGTGAAGCCTCTTATCGATCTCCTCAAGAAAGGCAAGAAATACCTTTGGACTCCTGCATGTCAAGCAAGCTTTGAAACACTCAAAGAGAAGCTCACTTCCACACCAGTCTTAGTTCCTCCAGATACATCAAAGCCTTTCCAGATTTTCTGTGATGCTTCATTGCAAGGATTGGGTGCGGTCCTTATGCAAGAAAAACAAGTTGTTGCTTATGCCTCTCGACAGTTGAAGACGCACGAGATCAACTATCCTACACATGACCTCGAACTCGCAGCAGTTGTCTTTGCTTTGAAAGTATGGAGGCATTACTTGCTTGGCAACCGCTGTGAGATCTTTTCTGATCACAAGAGTCTGAAGTATATCTTCACACAGCCTGATCTCAACTTTCGTCAGAGGAGGTGGATTGAAACAATCAATGATTTCGATTTGACCATCAACTACACCCTGGGTAAAGCCAATGTCATGGCAGATGCTCTCAGCCGAAAAGCTTATGTCAACAACCTCATGGTGGAAGAACAACAGCCTCTCTTGTGCGAGGAATTTCGCAAGCTCAACCTTGAAATTGTGGATCAAGGTTATCTTCTGAACCTTCTAGCAACACCTCTCTTGGAAGAAAAGGTCCGTTCCATTCAGCTTGGCGATCCTTACACTAAAAAGATCATCTCCAACATTCAACTTCCGAAGTATGAGTCTTTTCACGTAGATGACCAAGGCACTCTTTTCTTTGAACACCGGATGTTTGTTCCGAACTACCCGGGTTTAAGAGAGCAAGTTCTCAAGGAGGCGCATGATTCTGTTCTTTCTATCCACCCTGGCAGCACTAAGATGTACATGGACTTGAAAACACAATATTGGTGGCCTGGTTTGAAACGATATTGTGCCAAGTATGTCTCGGAATGTGATGTTTGTCGTAGAGTTAAAGCTGTCCATCAGAAACCTTCCGGTCTTCTACAGCCATTGAAGCCTCCGGAGTGGAAATGGGAGAAAGTAGAGATGGACTTCATCACTGGTTTTCCAAGGTCGCAGAAGGGCAACAATGCAATCTTTGTTGTCATTGACAGGCTTTCCAAAGTAGCTCACTTCTTTCCAGTAAAGGAAACAATTTCTGCAATTCAGTTGGCTGAGCTCTATATCAACAGAATTGTTTCTCTATATGGAGTTCCTCTTGAGATCAGTTCAGACCGTGGAAGCATCTTCACTTCCAAGTTCTGGGGAAGTTTCCAAAATGCTTTGGGGACAAAACTAAACTTCAGCACAGCTTACCACCCTCAGTCGCAAGGACAAGTTGAAAGGATCAATCAGATTCTAGAAGATATGCTCCGTGCTTGCGTTATCTCTTTCGGCATGAAGGATCAATCAGATTCTAGAAGAATTCTCTTACAACAACAGCTTCCAGAAAAGTCTAAAGATGGCACCATTTGAGGCTCTCTATGGTCGCAAGTGCAGAACTCCGATTGGTTGGTCGGGCGCAGGGGAAAGATTATTGTTTGGCCCCGACATTGTAACTCAAGCGGAGGAGAAAGTTCACATCAGTCTTGAAAACCAGAAGATTGCTCAAAGTCGTCAGAAGAGCAATTATGACAGGAAGCACACAGACATGGAGTATGTCCCGGGTGATCTCGTTTACCTTCGTGTCACTCCCATGAGAGGCACGCACCGCTTTGGTATCAAAGGAAAGCTGGCTCCTAGATACATCGGTCCTTTCAGAATTCGTGGAAGAAGAGGAGAAGTTGCTTATGCTCTTGAGCTCCCTGAACAACTCAAAGTCCATGATGTTTTTCACATCTCTCAACTCAAGAAGTGCTTCAAGGATCCCGGCAGGACCGTGGACCATGAACTCATCAATCTCCAAGAAGACCTTTCTTATCAAGAACACCCCATAAAAATTCTTGAAGTCGCAGAAAGAAGGACTCGCGACAAGTCCATCAAGTTCTGCAAGGTGCAGTGGTCGTACCATTCCGTTGATGAAGCCACCTGGGAACGTGAAGATGAGCTCCGTGCCAAGTATCCTACCCTCTTTGAGTCTTCTTCTTCCTAGAATCTCGGGGCGAGATTCCTGTTTAGTGGGGGAGAGTTGTAGCACCCCAATTGTCTAACAATTGTAATGCTACTTGTCCTAGTAAGATAATGGCTACTTTATATATATTATTATGACATCATAATTATATCATGCTCATGTCATCATGACACCTTGCATTTGAGCATCATATAAAACCCTTTTTATTTTGGCTCTTCTCTCACATGCATTATTAATTGTATTTGCCTCTTGATATTGTATTTGGTTATTGATATATTGTCTAAATGCCCAAGTTGAGTTGGGGGCATATCTTTTATTTCAATTCCACCACCTTTCTCTTCCATCACTTTATAATTCCACCATCCTACTAGACCATGAGCTTGTTTGTCTATCTTTTGGATTTCTCTAGCTCATGTGCAATAGGGTGGGTCTAGTCCATTAAATTCCTTTGCTTGGTTTAATCTCCACTTCTTGGATAAGCATAGAGTAATGCCATAAGATTCATATTGTTTTCACAAATAATCAATGGCATTATTATTTTTGCATGTGCCATGCACTAGTCCTCACTACCTTCCTCTCTTTTGGTTTTCTTTGGTTTTGTTGGTTCCATCTTTGTGGGAAAACATCTCCTACCACTCCACCATTCTCATATCCTCTCCCACATTCTTTTCTTTTAATTCATGTTCTACATGCATGATCATATGAGCTTTTCTTTTCCACCTAATTCCTTTCTTCCTCTTGCTTCCTTGTTTCACTTCCACACTAGCTCATGCAAGATAAAGCCTTTTGGTCCTTCTTAGTTTGGCCTCATAAACCAAATTAATACCTAATTACCTAATTAAAACTAACCTAATTCTTTCCTCTCTCTCTTTTTCTCCTAAACCCTAAGCGTGCTCTCTCTCTCTCTCTCTCTAGCAGGACCTCCTTGCTCTCCCTCTCTCTCTAACCTGCTGAGCACCACCTGGCCACTCTTCCCCTGGCCCACACCCAGCCACCCCAAACCCTAACCCTAGCCGAGGACACCATCTACCCTAGCCGATCTACTCCCTCTCCTCTCTTTCTTTCCCTACTGACCGAGCTAGCCCCACCTGCCCTCTCTCGCCCTCAGCCCCACTGGCAGCCTCCCCTGCCATGCCTACCTGCCCCAGCCAGCTAGCCCATGTGCTCGAAAAGGAGGAGGAGAGAAAAGGTGGCACGAGGCCACCTTATCTCTGCCGTGCCCCAGCTGCTCTCCTCCCTCTCTCCCTTCTTTTTCCTTCCTCCCCACGCCTCTCTGGCCTCCCCAGATCTGGCCGAGACCTCCCTCCTCTCCTCCTTCTTCCTCCCCGACGACAACCACCTGCTGCCGTTCGCCGCCAGCACCACTTCGCCCTCGACGATCTAGCCGGTGTGTGCGACGTGGGGGTGTCCTGGAAGACCGAGGACCGTCCCCTGCCCCGACTCGTACACGCCGACATGGACGAGAAGCTCCCCAGCGCCGCCAGTACCTCGCCGCTCCCCAAAACCCTAGTTCGTCGGAGCGCCAGCAACCTCGACGCCTCGCCGCTCCTCGCGCCGATCCGAACCTACCGCCGAGCCCGCGGTGAGCATCCCCTCCTCCCTGACATGGTCCGCCTCGCCGTACTGCCCTAACGTCGCTGTGCGTTTCGTCGAACATCCACCGCGCGCAAAAGCTCGCCGGCATCTGCTGCTTTCCCGCGCCGCAGCAACCTTATCTAGCCCGCACCCACCTCCCTCTCAACTCCCCTCACCTACCGCACCGGTTAGCACCCTCAGCGCGCACGCCCGCGTTCCGAGATCGAATCCCCGCTCCGCGCCGCGCACGCACCTGCCGCCAGACGCGAGAGGAAGAAAAACAGTACCGGGGTCGTGGTCGATTTGCAAAAAGCCCCCCACCTTTTTGATTCCCGCAACCCGCGCTCCTGGTGTCCCCACCTGTCCGTCGCCCTAACCCTCTTGAAGTTAGGCCCTCCGTTTTTCTCCGGCGTAACCCGCGGTCCAGCTGATGCCCCACCAGTCAGCCTCTGGGTGCATCCCCACTGGCACGTGGGCCTCCAGCCGCTGGCCCCGCCTGTCAGCCTCAGTGGGCTAGCCAGAGCCCACGTGGCAAAAGTGTTTTCGCGCGCGTGGCCCCGGTCAGCGCAGGCCCACCCGTCAGTGGCTGGGTCTGAGTCCGCCCGGGTATAAAAAGTTTTTCCCCTGAGTCAGTTTTAAACAAATCTTTTCAAACAAATACAAATCCAAATAATACATGTAATATATGTTTTGGAATCAGAAAAATGTGAGGAATTCAAATATGACCTTCAAAATATATTTTGAACACTTTAAATTTCGAGATGATTAAAATTACAAGAAAATGCCCTTTTCCTTATTTAATTAATAACTTTTGTCTTATAACTCCAAATTTGTTAAATAATATGTCTAAATCGATCAGCGCGACGAGCCCGTTCTATTTATGCAATCCTTGTTCTGAATTGAAGCATGCATCATGTTGTCATTTAAAATCTGAACTGTTTATGACAATAAAACTTGGTCAAATAAATAATAAATTGCCTTATTTCTTGTATCTACACCTCACCTTTGTCATGCTACTTTAATGCCATGCAAATGGTGCATCATTCATCATGGCATGCTTGTTTGCTGGTCGCATTTTAATTCATATTGCTTGTGCACTTCATTTATGTTGGCCCTTGTTTGTTTGGTTCTTCTGCGAATAGACGCCTAGCAGGAAAATTACCAGGAATCACAGGAGTACTACCCAGATCCATCTCTCGCTTCAACTGAGCTGCCAGGCAAGCACTACCACATGCTTGCATACATACAGTACCTATTGCCTCTATCTTATTCTTGCATCATTGAGTCGCGACTGCATTAAATTGAATCCCAAGTACTGCATAGCCTTTATTTTTAAACCACACCAAGCTTGTTCCGGTCCCATGAGCCATTACTACAGGAGTTGTTTGAGCCATGCGAGTCGTAGAAAAGCATGAGTAGGGTATGTGAGTGTCTGAGGAATAACGAGGTACCTAAACAACATAACCTGAGTAGTAATGGGATAACTAATGAAAGAGGCACCGGTGAGCAATATCTGCTATTTGGTTTTTCATGCTCACTTGTGTCCCGTAGGACCCCGAGTACTTGATTCCTGTTCCTTGACTATTCGCACTATCCACATCCGGGAGGCCTTATGGACCCCCCTGAGCCAGAGCTTGATTCATTCTTATTTCTTGGGGCCACAATTAGTTTGGGGCTTTATTACTATTTTGTACTTATGCCATGTTACTGCTTTATTTAAGATTGTGCGAGGAGCACCTGTACTGTTTTGGATCGTGACACGTTTTCGCTGTATCGACAAGCCCAGTCACATTTTCGGGTTCCCAGTCGTTTACCGCCGTCTACACAAACCTTGGGTCCGTCTCGGAGCCAGCCAACTTCGTTGCGGGTAGCTTAATGGGGTGGCCCCCTGAAATGTTTCGGAATCCTGTGATTGCTTTGTCGTGAATGCCTCGTTGGGTTTTGATTTGGTTTTTCCGAGGTTGATCGAGTGTGTGTTGCTATTCGTGCAGCCCTGTAGGGTAAATCTTTCTGAAAGCCGTGTTCGCGGTTATGGACGACTTGGAGCACAGTTTCTCGATCATAGACAAGTATAACTAAAGTACCGCTTTTAAATTGACTAAGTACTTGACTAGTAAATAGTGCAATACTCATGGAATGGTTAATAAAACTGCCAACGGATGATGGGGGTTGTTTGTCCGCTTCGTCATTGGTAAGCGAGGAGGAGGATGGATCTGTTAATTATAGTGTTATAACTGTTGTTCTTAATTCACGGACTTCCGTCTATCATTGGTTAGGCGGGAGGTTAGCGAGTCTCTATAGAATTGTTAGGTATTATCTTTTGCTGCAATTGCGTCACCCCAGGTTGTGTCCCCTTTAGTGGCATAAAGACTTGCTGAGTACCCCTAGGGTCTCACACGATAAATTGTTTGATTCAGATGAACAGGTGTACCCGCAAGATGGATACTGGGTGGAAGAGACAGATGATGTTGGCAACGATCATTCGGTGTAGAGATTCCGGGAACGGGGATCCGTGTGATCTGTGGGCGGGATGTGTTTATTTATGGGGCATCTTATGGCAATTTGCTTCTTATCCGTACTCGGATCTTGTCTTCCGCTTCCGCCTGATACTTTGATGTGTGATGTATGAGGAGCTATCCTAAATTATTATATCTATCTAGGACATTTGGATCTTGCCGTATGGCGTTGCAATATTTCTATTTCTTTTAGATGGAATGGCTCTGAGGACTGTTGTATCTGGCTTGCATACATACTCACTTGTGTATGTAGTTGATCCCTTCGCCTGCCGATTACGCCGCTCGTTCTTGTCCCGTTGTTTGAAAGTGGTTAGGACGGCCGAAAGGTCTACCGTGAGTGGACCTGGGCCCCGCCGTACTATTTTAACCACCTTCGTTCATCCAGGCATTAACTAAGAGCGTAATTCACCGAGGTAGTTACAATTGGTATCAGAGCCATCCCGCCCTTCAGGGTCTCAGCCAAAATGGTCGTTGTCTGTCTAGCAAATATTTTGGTAGTTATGTATACTAGGCAAAAACAAACGTGAGAGTAGGACTGCTTCCATTTTTCTTCTTACCCACCCACCCACCCTTTTCTGGTAAGGAAGTGTAACGTTTTCAATCCTTTTCTAAAATTCAAACTAGGATTCACGTGTTCTGGGTTCCGTAGTACCATAGGTTGTGTTTTTTTTTTGTGTGTGTGTGTGAATTCCTTGTCTATCTGTTGCATCCAAATGTTATCATTATCTGCCTTTGGTTATCAACTGTTGGTACATTCCATACCGACAGGCCTTTGTAAACCGACGCGATCTATTCTGATTCGTTGTACACTGATGCGATCTATCTTACTCTTTGTTATCCGATGTTATCTTGTTGGGGTGTTCTTTTTCGTAGTTAACAATCTTTAGGTTCCTCTTAAGAAGAAGTTGTTGGGGTATGTGTTTTACTGATTCATGTGCGGAGTAATGATTTAAGTGCGGGATGGAGTCGCGACCATACCACTACTTTTGTCATTTGCTTTTGTATATTGAACTAGTAGAGTTACTAATCTTGATTCGTTAAGTGGTTTTGCGCATATAGTGGTATTTTAATGCCGAAATTTGCGGAAATTTTTTCTTTGTTAGTTGTGTACCACACTCCTTGTTCAGTCGTGTGTGTTATGCTTAATATCTTCTAGTTGCCCTGAACTTTGTTGATATTTTAATATCATCTCAGTGAATTGCATTCTTTAATCTTGATTAATTCCATTTTGGTACTATTTTGGATTATTATCATTCTCCATTATAGTACTGACTTGTGTTTTATATCACTCACAGGATGGCACCACCACGCCGTTCTGAGGAGGATATACCACCTGAACTCGGGGCCGCTTTGGCAAGTATTGCAAATGCTTTGGGCACTATGCAGCAGAACCAGCAGCGCTTCGAGGAAAGTGTGAGGAGGAATGAGTTTGTTCCGCTACCTCCACCTCCCAAGCGAGGAGACATCAAGAGTTTTCTCAAGTTCAACCCACGTCAATTCGAAGTGTTTGATCAGCCACTTGATGCAGATGATTGGCTTCATGAAGTGTCAAGGTTGCTGATGACTGTAGATGTTCCCGAGCAAGAATGGGTCAAGTGTGCTACTCACCTTCTGAAGGGAGATGCAGCTCTCTGGTGGGAAAATTACCTCAAGGCAGATCTTTCTGGTTTTCAGCCTACTTGGGAGCGGTTCACTACTGCTTTCAAAGAGCAATATCTGTCAGAAATTGTCATGGAAAGGATGAAGGAAGTGTTTCTCAACCTCAAGCAGGGCACTGACAATGTCAACACCTACATCAGAAACTTCATGAACCTGTCTCGTTATGGTGGCGATGAGATCTCTGATGACAAGAAGAAGCAAAAGAGGTTTCGGCAAGGCCTCAATGCTTCCATCAAATATGCAATCACTCATGCAAGGCCAGCATCTTTCCTGGAACTTCAGCACACAGCTCTGTAGGAAGAAGCAAGTAGGCAAGTGTTTGAGGAGTCAAAGAAACACAGCCGTGATACAGCAAGCTCTTCTGCTATGACAGCTCCTTCTAAGCGGCGTGTCTGGGTTCCTAACACCCCACCGTCGCTCCCTGCTCCACCAAGACCTTCAAGCTACGCACCAAGGCCACCAAACTCCTTCACTGCGGCTCCCAGGGGCTACAACCACAACTACCCTGGAGCGCCTGGCGGAGTCCCTGGCTACGTTGCTCCACGTCCACATGGTGCTTGCTATACTTGTGGAAACACTGGGCATCAGCACTGGAATTGTCCAATGAACAATAAAGCTCTTCCACCACCACCTCCAAGACCTACGGCAAGTGCTCCTATGATTCGTGCACCTCCACCTCGGGCTCTCAACATCAACACTAAGCCGAGATCTACGGTTGCTCGTGCCAACTGTGTCAACGCCACTCAAGCTGAGCATGCACCCGGAGTTGTCATGGGTATGCTTCCTGTTAACTCAGTTCCTGCACGAGTTTTGTTTGATTCTGGTGCTTCGCATTCTTTTGTTTCTCACAAGTTTGCTCATGAGCAAGATCTGGCTATGGTTCCTTTATTGCACCGTCTTGTGGTACAATCTCCTGGGTCAAACATGAGGGCTGCTCATATCAGCCATGGCAATCAAATTGAGATTGGTGGTTCTTCGTTTCCGGCTTCCTTAATTATTCTGGGCAATTCTGATATTGATGTTATCTTGGGCATGGATTGGTTGACAGCAAATGCAGTTTCGATTGATTGTGCTGAACGTTCGGTTTCTCTGAAAATTCCTGAAGGCCATATAGTCTATTCTCCAAGTCTAACTCCTGCAATTCAGCTTTATTCTTTGGCGGCTCTGAATGATGATGCTATGGAAGGTATTCAGAGTGTTCCTGTAGTTTGTGAGTTTCCAGATGTCTTTCCTGAAGAGTTACCAGGTATGCCTCCGGATCGTGAGGTTGAGTTTGTCATTGAACTTGAACCTGGTACCGCTCCTATCTCCAAGCGGCCTTATAAAATGGGTCCTGCTGAGTTGGCTGAACTTAAGCGTCAGTTGGATGAACAAGAGAAGTTGGGTTTCATTCAGCACAGTACTTCTTCTTGGGGTAGTCTAACCATCTTTGTGAAGAAGCGAGACAAGACTGATAGACTTTGTGTTGACTATCGGGCACTCAATGCTAAAACCATCAAGAATAAATATCCCCTTCCGCGGATTAATGATCTCTTTGATCAGCTAGCTGGAGCTGTGGTATTCTCTGAGAAGTGGTTATCATCAAATCAAGATTCGCAAGGAAGATGTTCCCAAAACAGCTTTCACCACCCGCTATGGCCTGTATGAGTACACGGTCATGTCTTTCGGTCTCACCAATGCACCTGCCACCTTCTCGAGGCTTATGAACTCGGTTTTCATGGAGTATCTTGATAAGTTCGTTGTGGTCTACCTGGATGACATTCTAGTCTATTCTAAGTCGAAGGAAGAACATGAAGAACACCTTCGGTGTGTCCTAAACAAGTTTCGTGAGAACCGCCTTTATGCAAAGTTCTCCAAGTGTGAGTTTTGGCTGCCTCAAGTCACCTACCTTGGTCACGTCATTTCTGCCAAGGGCATCGCCGTCAACCCAGAAACTAGTAAGACAATTATGGACTGGCTTCCACCCATTAATGTCAAAGAAGTCCGAAGTTTCCTTGGCTTGGCCAGTTACTGTCGGCGATTCGTTCAAAATTTCTCAAAGATTGCGAAGCCTCTTATCGATCTCCTCAAGAAAGGCAAGAAATACCTTTGGACTCCTGCATGTCAAGCAAGCTTTGAAACACTCAAAGAGAAGCTCACTTCCACACCAGTCTTAGTTCCTCCAGATACATCAAAGCCTTTCCAGATTTTTTGTGATGCTTCATTGCAAGGATTGGGTGCGGTCCTTATGCAAGAAAAACAAGTTGTTGCTTATGCCTCTCGACAGTTGAAGACGCATGAGATCAACTATCCTACACATGACCTCGAACTCGCAGCAGTTGTCTTTGCTTTGAAAGTATGGAGGCATTACTTGCTTGGCAACCGTTGTGAGATCTTTTCTGATCACAAGAGTCTGAAGTATATGTTCACACAGCCTGATCTCAACCTTTGTCAGAGGAGGTGGATTGAAACAATCAATGATTTCGATTTGACCATCAACTACACCCCGGGTAAAGCCAATGTCATGGCAGATGCTCTTAGCCGAAAATCTTATATCAACAACCTCATGGTGGAAGAACAAAAGCCTCTCTTGTGCGAGGAATTTCGCAAGCTCAACCTTGAAATTGTGGATCAAGGTTATCTTCTGAACCTTCTAGCAACACCTCTCTTGGAAGAAAAGGTCCGTTCCATTCAGCTTGGGGATCCTTACACTAAAAAGATCATCTCCAACATTCAACTTCCGAAGTATGAGTCTTTTCACGTAGATGACCAAGGCACTCTTTTCTTTGAACACCGGATGTTTGTTCCGAACTACCCGGGTTTAAGAGAGCAAGTTCTCAAGGAGGCGCATGATTCTGTTCTTTCTATCCACCCTGGCAGCACTAAGATGTACATGGACTTCAAAACACAATATTGGTGGCCTGGTTTGAAACGATATTGTGCCAAGTATGTCTCAGAATGTGATGTTTGTCGTAGAGTTAAAGCTGTCCATCAGAAACCTTCCGGTCTTCTACAGCCATTGAAGCCTCCGGAGTGGAAATGGGAGAAAGTAGAGATGGACTTCATCACTGGTTTTCCAAGGTCGTAGAAGGGCAACAATGCAATCTTTGTTGTCATTGACAGGCTTTCCAAAGTAGCTCACTTCTTTCCAGTAAAGGAAACAATTTCTGCAATTCAGTTGGCTGAGCTCTATATCAACAGAATTGTTTCTCTGTATGGAGTTCCTCTTGAGATCAGTTCAGACCGTGGAAGCATCTTCACTTCCAAGTTCTGGGGAAGTTTCCAAAATGCTTTGGGGACAAAACTAAACTTCAGCACAGCTTACCACCCTCAGTCGCAAGGACAAGTTGAAAGGATCAATCAGATTCTAGAAGATATGCTCCGTGCTTGCGTTATCTCTTTCGGCATGAAGGATCAATCAGATTCTAGAAGAATTCTCTTACAACAACAGCTTCCAGAAAAGTCTAAAGATGGCACCATTTGAGGCTCTCTATGGTCGCAAGTGCAGAACTCCGATTGGTTGGTCGGGCGCAGGGGAAAGATTATTGTTTGGCCCCGACATTGTAACTCAAGCGGAGGAGAAAGTTCACATCATTCTTGAAAACCTGAAGATTGCTCAAAGTCGTCAGAAGAGCAATTATGACAGGAAGCACACAGACATGGAGTATGTCCCGGGTGATCTCGTTTACCTTCGTGTCACTCCCATGAGAGGCACGCACCGCTTTGGTATCAAAGGAAAGCTGGCTCCTAGATACATCGGTCCTTTCAGAATTCGTGGAAGAAGAGGAGAAGTTGCTTATGTTCTTGAGCTCCCTGAACAACTCAAAGTCCATGATGTTTTTCACATCTCTCAACTCAAGAAGTGCTTCAAGGATCCTGGCAGGACCGTGGACCATGAACTCATCAATCTCCAAGAAGACCTTTCTTATCAAGAACACCCCACAAAAATTCTTGAAGTCGCAGAAAGAAGGACTCGCGACAAGTCCATCAAGTTCTGCAAGGTGCAGTGGTCGCACCATTCCGTTGATGAATCCACCTGGGAATGTGAAGATGAGCTCCGTGCCAAGTATCCTACCCTCTTTGAGTCTTCTTCTTCCTAGAATCTCGGGGCGAGATTCCTGTTTAGTGGGGGAGAGTTGTAGCACCCCAATTGTCTAACAATTGTAATGCTACTTGTCCTAGTAAGATAATGGCTACTTTATATATATTATTATGACATCATAATTATATCATGCTCATGTCATCATGACACCTTGCATTTGATCATCATATAAAACCCTTTTTATTTTGGCTCTTCTCTCACATGCATTATTAATTGTATTTGCCTCTTGATATTGTATATGGTTATTGATATATTGTCTAAATTCCCAAGTTGAGTTGGGGGCCTATCTTTTATTTTAATTCCACCACCTTTCTCTTCCATCACTTTATAATTCCACCATCCTACTAGACCATGAGCTTGTTTGTCTATCTTTTGGATTTCTCTAGCTCATGTGCAATAGGGTGGGTCTAGTCCATTAAATTCCTTTGCTTGGTTTAATATCCACTTCTTGGATAAGCATAGATTAATGCCATAAGATTCATATTGTTTTCACAAATAATCAATGGAATTATTATTTTTGCATGTGCCATGCACTAGTCCTCACTACCTTCCTCTCTTTTGGTTTTCTTTGGTTTTGTTGGTTCCATCTTTGTGGGAAAACATCTCCTACCACTCCACCATTCTCATATCCTCTCCCACATTCTTTTCTTTTAATTCATGTTCTACATGCATGATCATATGAGCTTTTCTTTTCCACCTAATTCCTTTCTTCCTCTTGCTTCCTTGTTTCACTTCCACACTAGCTCATGCAAGATCAAGCCTTTTGGTCCTTCTTAGTTTGGCCTCATAAACCAAATTAATACCTAATTACCTAATTAAAACTAACCTAATTATTTCCTCTATGTCTCTTTTTCTCCTAAACCCTAAGCTTGCTCTCTCTCTCTCTCTCTCTCTCTAGCATGACCTCCTTGCTCTCCCTCTCTCTCTAACCTGCTGAGCACCACCTGGCCACTCTTCCCCTGGCCCACACCCAGCCACCCCAAACCCTAACCCTAGCCGAGGACACCATCTACCCTAGCCGATCTACTCCCTCTCCTCTCTTTCTTTCCCTACTGACCGAGCTAGCCCCACCTGCCCTCTCTCGCCCTCAGCCCCACTGGCAGCCTCCCCTGCCATGCCTACCTGCCCCAGCCAGCTAGCCCATGTGCTCGAAAAGGAGGAGGAGAGAAAAGGTGGCACGAGGCCACCTTATCTCTGCCGTGCCCCAGCTGCTCTCCTCCCTCTCTCCCTTCTTTTTCCTTCCTCCCCACGCCTCTCTGGCCTCCCCAGATCTGGCCGAGACCTCCCTCCTCTCCTCCTTCTTCCTCCCCGACGACAACCACCTGCCGCCGTTCGCCGCCAGCACCACTTCGCCCTCGACGATCTAGCTGGCGTGTGCGACGTGGGGGTGTCCTGGAAGACCGAGGACCGTCCCCTGCCCCGACTCGTACGCGCCGACGTGGATGAGAAGCTCCCCAGCACCGCCAGTACCTCGCCGCTCTCCGAAACCCTAGTTCGTCGGAGCGCCAGCAACCTCGACGCCTCGCCGCTCCTCGCGCCGATCCGAGCCTACCGCCGAGCCCGCGGTGAGCATCCCCTCCTCCCTGACATGGTCCGCCTCGCCGTACTGCCCTAACGTCGCCGTGCGTTTCATCGAACACCCACCGCGCGCCAGAGCTCGCCGGCATCTGCAGCTTTCCCGCGCCGCAGCAACCTTATCTAGCCCGCGCCCACCTCCCTCTCAACTCCCCTCACCTACCGCACCGGTTAGCACCCTCAGCGCGCATGCCCGCGTTCCGGGATCGAATCCCCGCTCCGCGCCGCGCACGCACCTGCCGCCAGACGCGAGAGGAAGAAAAGCAATACCGGGGTCGTGGTCGATTTGCAAAAAGCCCCCCACCTTTTTGATTCCCGCAACCCGCGCTCCTGGTGTCCCCACCTGTCCGTCGCCCTAACCCTCTTGCAGTTAGGCCCTCCGTTTTTCTCCGGTGTAACCCGCGGTCCAGCTGATGCCCCAGCAGTCAGCCTCTGGGTGCATCCCCACTGGCACGTGGGCCTCCCGCCGCTGGCCCCGCCTGTCTGCCTCAGTGGGCTAGCCAGAGCCCGCGTGGTAAAAGTGTTTTCGCGCGCGTGGCCCCGGTCAGCGCAGGCCCACCCGTCAGTGGCTGGGTCTGAGTCCGCCCGGGTATAAAAAGTTTTTCCCCTGAGTCAGTTTTAAACAAATCTTTTCAAATTGATTTAAATTCAAATTCTTTTCAGATTCAAATAATTTTTAAAATACAAATCCAAATAATACATGTAATATATGTTTTGGAATCAGAAAAATGTGAGGAATTCAAATATTACCTTCAAAATATACTTTGAACACTTTAAATTTCGAGATGATTAAAATTACAAGAAAATGCCCTTTTACTTATTTAATTAATAACTTTTGTCTTATAACTCCAAATTTGTTAAATAATATGTCTAAATCGATCAGCGCAACGAGCCCGTTCTATTTATGCAATCCTTGTTCTGAATTGAAGCATGCATCATGTTGTCATTTAAAATCTGAACTGTTTATGACAATAAAACTTGGTCAAATAAATAATAAATTGCCTTATTTCTTGTATCTACACCTCACCTTTGTCATGCTACTTTAATGCCATGCAAATGGTGCACCATTCATCATGGCATGCTTGTTTGCTTGTCGCATTTTAATTCATATTGCTTGTGCACTTCATTTATGTTGGCCCTTGTTTGTTTGGTTCTTCTTCGAATAGACGCCCAGCAGGAAAATTACCAGGAATCACAGGAGTACTACCCAGATCCATCTCTCGCTTCAACTGAGCTGCCAGGCAAGCACTACCACATGCTTGCATACATACAGTACCTATTGCCTCTATCTTATTCTTGCATCATTGAGTCACGATTGCATTAAATTGAATCCCAAGTACTGCATAGCCTTTATTTTTAAACCACACCAAGCTTGTTCGGTCCCATGAGCCATTACTACAGGAGTTGTTTGAGCCATGCGAGTTGTAGAAAAGCATGAGTAGGTTATGTGAGTGTCTGAGGAATAACGAGGTACCTGAACAACATAACCTGAGTAGTAATGGGATAACTAATGAAAGTGGCACCGGTGAGCAATATCTGCTATTTGGTTTTTCATGTTCACTTGTGTCCCGTAGGACCCGAGTACTTGATTCCTGTTCCTTGACTATTCGCACTATCCACATCCGTCAGGCCTTATGGACCCCCCCTGAGCCAGAGCTTGATTCATTCTTATTTCTTGGGGCCACAATTAGTTTGGGGCTTTATTACTATTTTGTACTTATGCCATGTTACTGCTTTATTTAAGATTGTGCGAGGAGCACCTGTACTGTTTTGGATCGTGACACGTTTTCGCTGTATCGACAAGCCCAGTCACATTTTCGGGTTCCCAGTCGTTTACCGCCGTCCACACAAACCTTGGGTCCGTCTCGGAGCCGGCCAACTTCGTTGCGGGTAGCTTAATGGGGTGGCCCCCTGAAATGTTTCGGAATCCTGTGATTGCTTTGTCGTGAATGCCTCGTTGGGTTTTGATTTGGTTTTTCCGAGGTTGATCGAGTGTGTGTTGCTATTCGTGCATCCCTGCAGGGTAAATCTTTCTGAAAGCCGTGTCCGCGGTTATGGACAACTTGGAGCACAGTTTCTCGATCATAGACAAGTATAACTAAAGTACCGCTTTTAAATTGACTAAGTACTTGACTAGTAAATAGTGAAATACTCATGGAATGGTTAATAAAACTGCCAATGGATGATGGGGGTTGTTCGTCCGCTTCCTCGTTGGTAAGCGAGGAGGAGGATGGATCTGTTAATTATACTGTTATAACTATTGTTCTTAATTCACGGACTTCCGTCTATCATTGGTTAGGCGGGAGGTTAGCGAGTCTCTATAGAATTGTTAGGTATTATCTTTTGCTGCAATTGCGTCACCCCAGGTTGTGTCCCCTTTAGTGGCATAAAGACTTGCTGAGTACCCCTAGGGTCTCACACGATAAATTGTTTGATTCAGATGAACAGGTGTACCCGCAAGATGGATACTGGGTGGAAGAGACAGATGATGTTGGCAACGATCATTTGGTGTAGAGATTCCAGGAACAGGGATCCGTGTGATCTGTGGGCGGGATGTGTTTATTTATGGGGCATCTTATGCCAATTTGCTTCTTATCCGTACTCGGATCTAGTTTTCCGCTTCCGCCTGATACTTTGATGTGTGATGTATGAGGAGCTATCCTAAATTATTATATCTATCTAGGACATTTGGATCTTGCCGTATGGCGTTGCAATATTTCTATTTCTTTTAGATGGAATGGCTCTGAGGACTGTTGTATGTGGCTTGCATACATACTCACTTGTGTATGTAGTTGATCCCTTCGCCTGCCGATTACGCCGCTCGTTCTTGTCCCGTTGTTTGAAAGTGGTTAGGACGGCCGAAAGGTCTACCGTGAATGGCCCTGGGCCCCGCCGTACTATTTTAACCACTTTCGTTCATCCAGGCATTAACTAAGAGAGTAATTCACCAAGGTAGTTACAGCTAGAAATAGCTACATTGATGGATTCATCAATGGTAGCTAAGAGATGGAAGTTATATATGTAAAAGAATGAAGATTGAGAATTATTGAAGTGGCATGACCATGTCATCATATGATGATGGATATGGTGGAGCCAGGTGACTAGTTCATTTAGGCATAGGACATCTTAGTGAATCAGGTAAGAACTCATATGGAGTATACTTAGGATACGAATTCCTTAACTATGACCCAAGCTTAGTGAAGTGTGTGGGTAGGAATTCTTGAGAAACCTTTAACCAAGGTCTTATCAAGCCATGTCTACCTCTTTGTCCAAAACCCTAGGAATAAGATGGTAGTAAAACCAATTCCTATTTTTAGGCAGCCAAAGAATGGTATCTCTTAGTCAAATGAAGTTTCTAAGAGCTAATTATAATGCTAGTTGAGAGTGTATTGATGAGAGCCTTGTCCACCTAATTATTTTAAACCCTAATAGAAACCTTGACCCATGAATCAACAAGATTGCTTTAGGAAGTAATTCTAATATCTCACTCTAGGTTGAGGTATCAACCCTACTCCTGGATTTAGAAGTAGTATCTTTAAACCTTGATCTTTATCCACATTCATAATAAGATATGAGTCTATGAAACCTTCCAAAAACTCATTGCAATTATTTGGAAATGAACATTTTAATTTCCTCATTAAGGATTGATATCCATGCATAATGACTTAACCAAGATTGTTTTATGGTAGTTCTAAACCCCACAAACTAAGAAGAGTTGGAGTGGGTGAAACCACCATATATAGAGAACCATGAAATTCAATTCACCACTTTATGAACCACAAGGTTTATTACCTTATAATATATATCATTCCTTTATGAGGCTAAGTATGAATTGAGTTCTCTACATATCATTCAACATTTTAAATATTTGCCATAACCATTATCATGGTGAAAATAAGAACATTTCCATAAGAGTTGCTTTAGAAGAAGCAAATCCCTAAAAGCCTAATTCATATTCACTTTACTAAATAAAAGAACCCTTCTATAGTTATGGATATTTTTCTTATACACAAAAATAAAAGAGGAGAAGAGGGTTATACTTGCTTTATACAATAATATTCTTGATTTAAAAATTCTCTGGATATTTAAATCCTTGAGGAAATTCATATTTAAAAAGGTTTTATAAAAAAACAGCAAACAAAAAATAGAATTGGAAAAAGAAAATGAGTCAGCTAGACTGCAGCCCACGACTCGTTTTTTCATGCTTAACCACCGCCCGCGTGCGCAGCCGCCGTTGCCCGCTCACTCCGCATCGACCCAACACTAGCCCAGGCCCAGGTTCCGGTTTGCCGACGTGTTCTCCGTGCGTCACAAGCAGCTCTATGGACCTGGCGCCGTTGCCCGATGCCGATCATGGTTGTCAGCAGAAATTGGACCACCGCGATGCTCGGCGACGCCTTGGACCGTGTTGATAAGATCAGGCACGCTCTCCTCTATCTATCCATACCAGTCTTATCCTCTCCCTCGTTCTCAAGAGCAAACCCCTTTTCCTCACCGAAACCCTAACCTCTGGCCACCACAAATCACCATTGTCTCCAACCTCCTAGAGCTCCGTCATGGTGCCTAGGAGCTTCCCCTCGTCATCCTAGATCATATGGTAGAAGGAATCGAGCCCTCTCGCTTGCTACGCCACTGACCACATCTGTCTACCACTCGCTGTCGACCATGGCGACGCCGTCCTAGCTCGCCTCTCCTCGCCGTCGCCTCTACAAGTTTCCTGGTGAGCCCCCGATTCCACTAGTCCTCTCCGATTCATCACTCGCTCGTCATAGTGACCTACCCACGTGAGCCCGACCGCGCCACTACAGTTGGTCGTCGCAGGAGCTACTCCGGTGACCATTTACTGGTGGTGCAACCATGGTCCGACTCGCCTCGTGCTCCTCTGTCCAACGCGCCCACTCCCGTTTGCTCGCACGTAGCCGATCGACGGATTGATCATTGACCTAGGAGGATCATTCCTAGGTGATGTCAGCATGACATCATGCTGATGTCATAATATCGTTTTAATTTATTGTTTTAAAGTTTCTGGATATGACGTGGCATCGCTCCCACTCGTCAATGGTTGTAGGCTAGGTGTGAGTGCAGTGTAAAAAGAATTAGCATGGTGCTAATGTTAGCACTGACACATAGAAACATTTAGTTATTTATTTTTAATTCCAAAAATTAAATAAAATGATATAATCTCATTAATTCAATATCTTTTATTTTGTACTTCAGAAAAATATATATTATATATCAAAATATTCAGAAAAATAAATTCTATAATATAAACCTATTATCATATTTTATTTTGCAACTTAAATAAAATAACAATTATAATTAGTAAATAAATTATTAAGGATAAATTTTAAATAAATATATTATATATTTTAAAATTCCCAAAAATAGGTATAGTACATGAAAAGTCTTAGAAAAATAAAATAACAACTTATTAATTGTTTTATACATTTTTTGTATCACTTAACTAATATTTATTATTTATTAAGTGTTTATGAAGTGATAAAACTTATAAAATTAATATCTTATTAATTAAAAATCTTAAAAATACTTATAATACCAAAATGATCACAAAAATAAAAATACACATTAAAATATCCTCTTACAGATTTGAAGTCAAATAAAGGTAAAAGTTTAATAAATCTTGATTAAAACTATTTTCTAATATCTTAATGGAATAAAAATACAAAAATCTTTACTATACCTTTAACATTAATTGTTCAAATTGTAAAAGTGAATAACAAGTTCCATTAATGTTTAAGTAGAACTAAATATATCTAACTATTTTAAGCTGTACCTACAAAAGTACCATTTAAAATTAAGTAAATCTTATTCTCCGAAAATATTTTATCAATTATAAAATCATCAAGATTTGAGTACTAATTCTTTTACAAGTTTGGGAATCCACTTTAAAAGCTAATTTTTTTAAGTATTTAGCATGATGCCATTCTCATGTTTATAGAAATAAGTATTATTTTGATAATAAGTAAGTGATTCTATTCACTTATAAAACCAAGAGAACATCACTTCCATAAAGGCATAATACCTTGTTTCACGTTCATGAAGTGTTATAAATTGAACAACATGTAGTGTCCTCTCATATTAAAGTTAGATAAATCTCCACTTGATAGTAAAATAGCTATTAAAAAATACTACTTCTTTCTACTGTAATACTTGTAATTAATAAGAAAACCTTAAAGTGTTAGCTTTAAGATTTAAATGCTTTTACTTGGTAAAGTAATCTTTTCCTCAAAAGTTATTCTTTCGAGAAATATTAAAAGTATTCCTTAAGTATTTCTATGATGACTCTAATGAATTAATAACCCTTTTAAGAAATCCATGTGTGCTATTCCACACTTGAGTGCTTTAGTATTGAATGCTACTTGTTGTATTTACATATTGTTTCACACACTCTCACAAGCCTTAATAAGAAGCACAAGTGTGAAGCTAATATAAAAGTGAAACACATTCTAAAGAAACCATTCCCAATTTCCGAACTCTAGGTCAGATATGATTAATCTGAGGATTCACGTTTATCAAACTGCATTACATTACTTATGAATAATTGCATCTTGTTTTTTTAAACATTCGTCCTTACCGGACCAATGATGCTGTTTACAGAATTTTAATCTTCTATTGTCTTGAAGACCGTGATTGCATAATCGTGCAATCACAAAAGGCAAGTTCATACTTGCTCATGTCCTTTGATTATTTTCTATCAAATGCTTGTAACTCAAATGTTGTCATCACCTGCTTTTCAAAAGGGTTAGAAAACACTTTTTCATAATTATATGATTATGGATTATTTACCAAACGATAATAATCTATTGATACAATTCCAGTGGTAAATGAACATAATATCTAAGAGTTAACAACCAATGTCGCCAGTGATTCTAGCACCGTATATTACGCGTTAACCATGAGATTTGGAATGGGACGGAGTAGTCAGTTGTATCTTCTTCCTTTCGCATGGACGGATGACCTTATCGTGAGGCTGTAGCCTCCTTGCGGGGACTCAGCAGATGGGTGGGACTCCTAGTTCCTCGTGATATCGGTGTCTAGACTTTCCGTGAGGGGATATCGAAGGTATATCTACCTATACGGGGGTTGCTAGGGACATGATCTTCTCACTGGAGTCTCCAAGGGGTTGCCAGGGTTATATCTGCCTATATGGGGGTTAACGAAGGTATATCTACTTGGGGAGGTCGTGTCTTCATGAGGGGTCATGAAGAGGGCAGTGATTGGCTTGGATCTTAGGTTGGGCCTCAAACCATGGAAGTTTGAACAGGGACATACTCCCGGCTGTGCAACAAAGCTTAAGGTCTCTCATGGGAAAAGTGACGCACCTCTGCAGAGCGTAAGAACTATGACATGTTACTCCCTGTTACGGGAAGGAGCTACAAACGTGGCAGGAAAGGAACCCCACGAAGGTTCTGGTCAACCTGTGAAGGCTGTCGGACATAATTTTCAGAATAAAAGCAACCTTTGAAGAAATGTTTACAAAAACCTGCATTGCCTATGACCTTTGGTTTGTGGCTGTAGAGATAGTGCATCATACACTCCTTTTTAGTGAACTTACTGAGTACGCTCGTACTCAACCGTAACTTCTTAACCCTTGCTAGGTTTTAAGCCATTGAAGACAACATCAACATCAATTCCTGCTCAAGAAACCATCATCGATAGCTCAAGTTCTTCAATAAAGTCAATGAAGTCAACATATACACCAACCGAAGTGAAGACTAATTTCTTGATTATATAGGAGTAGATTCTCTAGCCATAAACTTACTTATGTAGAGCTTTGCATTAGCAGCAATTGCAAGCCAATTAGTTTATATGCTAGTATTATTAGCCAGATAGTTCTGAGTTATTACTTCTGGTTCTTCTTTGTAAGAAGTTTCTTTCTCTCTCTTTAACCTAGAGTGTTCTCTGGATCTTTTGTAAAGAGTCAAGTTGTAATCTATAGTCATGTCTTGGACCTACTGTGTTTCTGTTGTACCACTCTGAGGGATGTAATACTAATGAACGGTGATTCATTGGTGTTATGTCAACGACAATAGTGTACTACATCATGCAGTGGTATGCTGGGTCACCGCAGCTGGTATAAGAGCATATGGTTTGACCTTAGGACTAAAACCCTTTTAGGAAGATCTGTAGGTTGGATAGTGACTATAGGAGCCATCTTATCTAAACCAAGACTTGTGATGGTATCCAATTGAGGATAAGCATTATCACACTTAAGTTGGATGTTTTTATCATCTTTCTTAAGGATTAGTTATATGTATTCTCTAGAGAAATGTCATTTAAGTGAAGCTGTAAATAGGTATAACACCCCTAAGATATCTTAAGTAAGTTTAAATATCAAAGTAGATTACGGCTAAGTTTAGGATATAACGTGGAGTAGTATTAGTGATGGAGTCTATATTTAGAATCCCTATAAATTAGAAGAATCTTACCACTAGTTGATACCACCATACCACATAAGGTAGACCATTAGTGTATGTATAGATATAATGGGAAGTAAATCATGTGAGATTCACTTGAGAATTCTACGTGATGAAGTAGAATTTGGTTGGGAACCAATAACCGTAAGTTAATAATAAGAATTATCATGATGGGATTAGTTCTCAAATCCTAAGGACCAGGTAAAGCATAACATGATCATGGTGAGATTAACTCTGATACCATGATAAGTTTGTAATGAGGACAAGTACTCAGTAACAAATCTTGTAATAATAGTAAGTAAAGAACAGTTAGGTCTATGATAGAAGTCATAGGTGTCATAACATTACAATAATTCTTGAATTAAGGTAGTAACTACAATTTTGTTAGTAGTTTTGAGAGATCATGTGAGGATAATTTATGATATACTAGAAAGTTGATAATATTTATTAGTCCTGGAAGAAAGGTCATAGGTTAGACAAAACCAAAGTGAGACCACTTTGCTTCAAATTATCGTGTTGCAATTGAGCAATTTGGGTAAATATTGAGACAAGGAGTAGTTTGACCTATAAGTGCGAAGTATCATGAAGTAAGCCTATACTAGGAGGTGTCATATACTACACAGCTAATCCTGCATTTTCGAGATATTCTACTATATTACGGGCTTAGAATGATGTGAGTTATATGTACCACATTTGGATTTCTTGTTTTTTCTTGGATCTTCTTGATTGACTAGATTTGTGCATGAAGTTTGACTTGATGTGCAAATGCATGTTGCATCATCAAGTTATTACTTGAAGTTATAAACCTACATAGATAAGGAAATTCGTTTAAGGGAGTGACGAGTTCCAAGGATCAGGAGGAAGACTTGCAGGAAGAAGGAAGCCAAATGTAAGGTGTATCAACACTATTTTGAAGGGTGGTTCAATCCCAACTTATTATTAGTTGGCAACAAGAAGGAATATTAGTGCAGAAAAGGTGTGGAGCAACATGAAGGAATTAACTTAAGTTCACTCAAGATAGGTGATGTGATGGCTCGTGAATGATGAGCTCGTTGGGGAACTCCAAGAGGAAGGTATGATGAGCACAAAAGTAAGTTTCCCTCAGTTATGAAACCAAGGTTATCGAACCAGTAGGAGCAAGGAAACACCCCAAAGGTGTTGCTAGCTGAGCCTTGGCAGGGCGCACTACCGGTGCTAGTAGCAACGTGGAGACCTGCACACCACAACCACAGAACTTTGTCCCCAACTTGCGATGAGGTTGTCAATCTCACCGTTTTTTCTAAAAACAAAGGATTAAATGTATCGAATGGCAGAAAGTAAACACAAAGCAGTAAACAGTTTGTAGATTGTATGTAAAAGAAAGGACCGGGGTCCATAGTTCACTAGAGGTGGCTCTCCTTAAGATAGATAACATGTTGGGTGAACAAATTACAGCGGGGCAATTGACAAACATCGAGAAAGCAATACGTGCATATACTAATCATCTTGACTCCTTTGAGACTTGATTGGGAATTACAACATTATACATATACCGCCATCCAATTGCATCTATGACTACTAATCCACCTTCAGGTTATCATCCAAACCCCCTCTAGTATTAAGTTGCAAGCAACATATTATTGCTTTATGAATTGCATGTAATGTAAACAATACGATTGTTCTATGAACAAAGGATTGTTGTTTTCTCCCTAGTAGCAACATCACATCTAGTACCTTAGAGATTTCTGTCACTTCCCCAGATTACCAGAGGCATGAACCCACTATCGAGCATAAATTCTAACTCTTGGAGTTGCTAGCATCTACTTGGCCAAGATAGCTACTAACAACGAAAAGCATGCAAGATCACAAATAACAAAGACATGATAGAATCAATAATCAATCTAAAATAGCATCTCAATATCCATCGGATCTCCGCAAACACAACATGCAGAATTACAAATAGATGATCTTGATCATGAACGGAGCTCACAAGATCTAAACATGAAAGCACAAAGGAGGAGAACCAGCCATCTAGCTACTACATGGACCCGTAGTCTAGAGATGAACTACTCACGCATCACACCGGAGGCTTGCATGGTGATGAAGAAGGCCTCTAGGGTGAATTCCCCTCTCTAGCAGGGTGCCGGGAAGAGCTTCATATCCCTCCCGATCTAGGGATGGAGATGACGGCGGCTACAAACTCTTTCGTGGATTTTTGATCGGGTACTTAGGGTTTTGGTATCAAAGGCAATATATAGGGGGGTGCTGGGGTCGGCCAAACCACCTGGCCGAGGGGGTGCTGGGGTCGGCCAGACCACCCCTGGCGTGGGCCAGGCCTAGCCGTACGGCTAGGTGGTGTGGCCAGGCCCCAGCCCCTCTCCGTTTCGTATTGTGGCTCCAGATGTCTTCCGGTAAAATAGCGACTTTGGCTTTTGTCCCGTCCAATTCCGAGAATATTCATTTTCAGACTTTCCTCGAACCAAAAACAGCAGAAAACAGGCAGCTGGTACTGTGGCTCTTATTAATAGGTTAGTCCAAGAAATCACATGAAAAGTACTCCAAAGTTTGGACAAAACACAATAATGTAGATAAAACCAAGCATGTAACATCAAAAATTATAGATACATTTGCAATGTATCAACATCCCCAAGCTTAACTCCTGCTCGTCCTTGAGTAGGTAAGTGATAAAAAGAAAGAATAATTTTTGAGGTGACATGAACCATCATAAACTTGATCAAAGTATTTGTAAAACATTCAAAGCTGGGATCATAGTACTTCAATCATAACATGAAAGACAAAGTTCTAGCAATAAGACAAAGTAACTATGATGCAACATGAAAAGGCACAAACAACAGATTCATGAATAACAATTCTTTGCAAGACGTTTGTTTGTTTCACATAAATAAAACATAACATAATAGTATTCAGCTTGTCCCTCACAGAGTAGCAAATATAAATGCATATGACACCTTCAAAGTTCATAAGAGTGACTAGATACAAATAGTTTAAAACAAGCAATATCAAGGTATGCATCAATCAACAAGTCTTGGGACAATGCACATAGAACTAAGAATGGCCACTATGCTCTCAAAGTAAGTGCATAAAGGTAGAAGGTGGAGACTCAATGTAATGGTGGAAGAAAGGCCCTCATAGAAGGAAGTAGGGATTCAAGTCTCATAAAGAGCTTCCAAAAATTATGGTACTTGTTAGCTTTCAGCTCTCATTGCCCCTATCATAAGCATCTTGAAGGTGATTAAGGTTAAAGTGACACAACTAAGAGGATATGCTTGACAAGTTATAAACCGAAATCTCATGCCCCTTACTTATGAAGACCGAACCTCATGCTACTCAACTTTAGTCACAAGTAAGCTCTTGTCATTGTAAGTACATGTGTATCATAAAGAACTGCCAATGGGGTACCCCTTGCACATGATACAGGAGCTATCCCATAATCAAAATGACAAGGCAAGCAGACAATGAGCATCTCAACGTTCTTTTTATTTTCTATTTGCATAGGTTTTTATTGAGGATGCTTCATAGAGTGATCATTATGGTGATGCTGCAAGTTTCCACCATGATTAGGCATGGCTTAGGATAGCGGCCCAGGCGTTTCTCTAACACACATACAAACTCCATGATCTTACAAGTTCCACTTTTATTTCACACCGCCGGGATCCATAAGCAAAAGAACATGATATCAACGGGGTACAAAGTAGAAGTGCAATGTTGAAAGCGTTCCCCATGATACATGGTTCTGCTAACTTCAACTTATAAAGCGCAAGCATATACGCAACAAAGAAGGACCCAATGGTTCAAGTTTATTAAATGCAGAAAGTAAAGTGTGTCATCAAGTTCGTGAGAGCTTTAATCACTAGTTTTCTCATAACAAATTTAATTTGGAAGGTAAACAAAAGCATGAATATACTTGGAATAGCATATGCTAGTAGCCAAGTATGGTGGACTCTTTGGAATAACTTGGTTTAGGGAGTTGGATGCATGAGTGGAACTCATACTTGGTTGTGGAGGCTAGCAAAAGACTAGGAGCGACAAACTAAGAGATCAATAAT
This sequence comes from Avena eriantha, assembly GCA_910589775.1. Taxonomy (NCBI): domain Eukaryota; kingdom Viridiplantae; phylum Streptophyta; class Magnoliopsida; order Poales; family Poaceae; genus Avena; species Avena eriantha. Next base: position 34,567,052 of record OU342746.1, on the reverse strand, counting down.
GGCCATAATCATGCAGAGCGACAAAACATCATTGATCAAAGCATAAAGTGATACTACAAGTTGAAAACTAAAAGATCATAAAGGCTATGGTGACTTGAGATAGTCATAACATGGTGTGAGCATGCGCCAAGTCAACCCAAATAAAGCATCAAAGGAGAATACCACTATACTATGCTTTAATATGCTAAAACAACGCATGATTCATCCAAGGAACATTAAGCAATCTCAATTGTTTATAACAAGTCATGCTACAGAAAATAATACTAAGCATAAAGCCAAAACAATATCAAGCATGGGCCACAGTAAAAAACGAGCTCTTTTTACCACTTAAGCATGAGCTTTCCTACTCTTTTCCAAACCAAACCAAACTATTTGAAAACCAATGCATGAAAGAGGGGGTCCAACCAATTTATTCATAAAACTAAGCAAACAAAGTAAACAAAAAACCAAAAATAAAACGAAAAAGAAGATGCTCCAAGAACAACACAACTGTTCATGAAACAATAAAAATGAAGCGTTTGGAAGAAACCTGGGATTTTTATTGATGAAGAAGGGGATGCCTTGGGCATCCCCAAGCTTTGACGCTTGTACTTCTTAGAAATTTCTTGGGGTGACACGCATGGCATCCCCAAGATCGAGCTTTACTCCATCTTTCATCTCATTACTCATTCCTTCCATACACCTAAATTTTTTCCTTCATACAAAACTTCACACAATCTTTATTAGCAACATTAGTGCACTCAAGATAATAAGTCTTTAGGTTCAGTTCCAACACCAATAAACTTCCATTAGAACACTAGCTACTGTATCACTTCCCTCAAAAATCTCAATTCCCCAAAATAACTCAAAAAGGAACCAACAAGAAGCAAATGCAGAAAATGGCAGAAATCTGTCAAAACAGACCAGCAGGTAAAGACGATTTTTTCGAAAACCTTCTGTTTCTCAAATTGAAACGTGTTGAACTAACGAAAGTTAGATAACGACCTGGGGCAGAAGCACAAAAATTCACGCCCCAAAAGGACGTTCAAAGATTTTACAAGAATATTTACGGTCAAGCACAGAAATTTGTTTCAGGACAGCAACTTTCCCAATCATTACTTCTCTCTCATTAGAGGTTACTGTTGGCACAAAAAGAAAATAAAAAGGATAAGGAGTGGTTATTACAGAAGTAATAACTTCCAAGACTCATCTAAAACTTTTAGGTTATCTCCCAATAAGTATTTTTCTTTAACGCCTTTAAGTTAGGCATAAGAAGCAAGAAAAAGAATCAAGTGTTCTCAAATGAAGAAGCATTAAGATTAATACTAGAAATATCTTCAACAAGGCAAGGTATCTCATCCAAATAAGTTCTAGAGGATCCTCTCTCAATGCTCTTAGGTTCACTATTTTCATCAAAAGGGTTTTCAGGAACAATCCAATCAATATTCTTTTCTATGGCTTCATGTATTGCTACCAGTTTAAAAGGTATTGGTACCTTAGTTTCCTCCCCATTAGGTTCAGTTTTGTTCATTTTCTCTCATGTACCAACAACATCTACGCATGAGCCTAGCATATTGAAACGTTCAAAGACTTTCCTAGCTTCCTTGGCAACATAATAGAATTCCTTAAACAAAGTTTCTAGAATAAAATCCCTCTTGTTAGGGTCCTCAATTTCATTAAGCTTAAGAAACATTACTTGCATTAAGGGATTAAGGTTAACAAACCTAGCCTCCAACATGTGAACTAAAGAAGCTGCAGCAATTTCATAATTTGGAGAAAGATCTGCAAGGGATCTATCCTCAATATCCTCATGCTTACTAATATGATTAAAGAATTCTTCAATCTTATCTTTCCCAATTATAGAGCCACTACCTATTGAAAGGTCTTTCAGGGTAAACTTAGGGATCAACATGGTGAGCTAAGAAAAAGGTGACAACTATAGAGGACTTAATTTTTTTCGTTTTTAATAAACAAAGCAAACTTGTAAAACTATTTTTTGTGTGTTTTTGATAAAGAAACAAGCAAACAAAGCAAAAGTAAAATAATAAAAACAAAAATAACAAAGTAAAGAGATTGGTTATGAGGGACTCCCCTTGTGAAGATGTCCTTGGCTCCCCGGCAACGGCGCTAGAAAAATACTTGCTGGCGCGTGGTTGACGTGGGAGCTTCTTCTTCTTCAGTCCCCGGCAAAGGCGCCAGAAAAATACTTTGATGGCTCATGAATGATGAGCTCATTGGGGAACCCCAATAGGAAGGTATGATGAGCACAGAAGTAAGTTTCCCTCAGTTATGAAACCAAGGTTATTGAACCAGTAGGAGCAAGGAAACACCCCAAAGGTGTTGCTAGTTGAGCCTTAGCAGGGCGCACTACCGGTGCTAGTAGCAACGTGGAGACCTGCACAACACAACTACAGAACTTTGTCCCTAACTTGCGATGAGGTTGTCAATCTCACCGGTTTTGCTGAAAACAAAGGATTAAACTTATCGAATGGAAGGAAGTAATAGTTTGCAGAAAGTAAACACAAAGCAGTAAACAATTTGTAGATTGTATGTAAAAGAAAGGACTGGGGTCCAAAGTTCACTAGAGGTGGCTCTCCTTAAGATAGATAACATGCTGGGTGAACAAATTACAGCGGGGCAATTGACAAACATCGAGAAAGCAATACATGCATATACTAATCATCTTGACTCCTTTGAGACTTGATTGGGCATTACAACATTATACATAGACCGCCATCCAATTGCATCTATGACTAATAATCCACCTTCAGGTTATCATCCGAACCCCCTCCAGTATTAAGTTGCAAGCAACAAATTATTGCTTTATGAATTGTGTGTAATGTAAACAATACGATTGTTCTATGAACAAAGGATTGTTGTTTTCTCCCTAGTCGCAACAACACATTGATACATTGCAAATGTATCTATAATTTTTGATGTTCCATGCTTGGTTTTATCCACTTTCTTGTGTTTTGTTCCAACTTTGGAGTACTTTTCATATGATTTCTTGGACTAACCTATTAACAAGAGCCACAGTGCCAGTTGCATGTTTTCTGCTATTTTTGGTTCCAGGAAAGTCAGAAAATGAATATTCTCGGAATTGGACGGGACAAAAGCCAAAGTGCCTATTTTTCCAGAAGACTCACGGAGCCAGAATACGAGAAGGAGGAGGGCCAGGGGCTGGCCAAACCACCCCCAGGCGCGGGCTGGGCCTGGCCGCGCCAGGGCATGGTGTGGTGGCCCCAGGCACCCCCTCGGTCTCCCTCTTCGCCTATAAGAAGCCTTCTGGCCTAAAAACTCTGGGGGGTTCGACGTTTTTCCACGAAAAGTTCCGCTACGCCGCCGCCAGCGAAGGGGAGATTCGGGGGACAGAAAGTCTCTGTTCCGGCACCCTGCCGGGACGGGGAAGTGCCCCCGGAGCCATCTCCATCGACCTCCACCATCATCTTCATTGACCATCCATGTTTCCCCATCTATGAGTGAGTAATCCCCCGTTGTAGGCTATGGGGATGGTAGGGATTGGATGAGATCGTTCATGTAATGGCATCAGATTGTTAGGGCATAGTGCCTAGTATCTCTTATTAGTGCTTTATGACTTTGTTGCAACCTTGTTGTGCTTAATGCTTCTCACTAGGGCCCGAGTGCCATGATTTCAGATCTGAACTTATTATTGATTCATTATGATAGTATTGTTTCTGGTCTTATCTACAAGTTGTGTACATACGTCGTTGTCCGGAACCTATGGTCCCGAAGTGACAAAAATCGGGGTAGCCGGAAGGGAAAGGCTTTGATGTGAGGATCACATGTTTTCACGGAGTGTTAATGCTTTGCTCCGGTGCTCTATTAAAAGGAGCACCTTAATTGCCAGTAGTTCCCTAGAGGCCCCGCTGCAAACGGGTTGGCAGGACAAAAGATGTTGTGCAAGTTCTCATTGCGAGCACGTATGACTATATATGGAACGCATGCCTAGGATTGTCTAGTACTTGGGTGCTTTATCTTATTTATCTGCAATTGCCCTCTGTTCTGATTGGTATGTGAATTGTCTTGTCCATGCAACGCCCGTCCATCCATCCCTATGCCTACCGCACTCGAATCTCACTGTTTACTGCTTTTGTTACTACTGTCTTTGTTTTACTACTGCTGTTAGTTTGCTATTCCTACTATAAAACTGTTGCTACTGATAAACTGTTGTGAGCAAGATTGTTTCCAGGTGCAGCTGAATTGACAACTCAGTTGTTAAGACTGATAAGTATTCTTTGGCTCCCCTTGTGTCGAATCAATAAATTGGGTTTCACTTCCCTCGAAAATACTACGATACACCCCCTATACTTGTGGGTCATCAAGACTATTTTCTGGCGCTGTTGCCAGGGAGCATAGATTTATTTATCAAGTTCACTTGGAATCACTATTGTTCAAGCTAAGTTTATTTTCTCCTTGTTTGCTTGTTTGTTTATCAAAAATACAAAAAAAATTGGTTCCTACTCTAGTTGTTATTTTCATTGGTCTGTTATTGTCTTGCTTTTATCATGCTTGATGTCAATGGTTGGTTTGTTTGAAACTGAATCTTATTGGCAAGGTGGGTTCATGGAAGATCAAAAAGATTATTACAAGGAACACCACTTGTCATAAAAAGGGAAACACTTATGGGGACAAATTGATATATTGTATACCATTGCTAGAAACGTGTGCTCTGCTTATAATGTTACTTATTGCCTTGATAAATCTTGTTGCTGCAGGAGGTACAAACACCTCCCTTTTCAATGTGAGTATAATGATAATGTTACCATATCTTCCTATGTTAAGGGAAATTATGACCTTTATGATGTGGAACAAATTGAGGAATTTATTGCTTGGAAGGGTGCTTTTGAACTTGCTAGTTTGCTTGAAAATATTGATGTTTCACCTTACAAATATGAGGTTTATGGTATACTTAAATTTTTCTTTGATAATTACAAGGATGAAAATTGCTATATTATTGAATATTTTAATAGATGCTTTCCACAAATGGAAGAGACTAATGCCTTGCAGGATCTTATGGAAGAAGAAATTGATGAACTTAAAATCTCATTAGATGAAAAAGAGGAGGAGATTGATGAACAAAAGGGGGAAGAATGGATTAGCTACCCATGCCTACCTTCTAATGAGAGTAACTCTTTATCTCTTACATTATTTGATTGTCCCCCTTACTTTTTAAAGGAGAATGATTGTTATGTTCCTAAGGTTTCTCTTGATAATGTTTATGATGAAGCTCTAGTGCTTGTAGATCATGAAAAGCATACTTTATGTGATAGTTATATTGTTGAGTTTATTCATGAGGCTACTGAAAATTATTATGAGAGAGGAAAATATGGTGGTAGAAGTTTTCATGGTATTGAAACACCTCTCTATGTGCTAAAAGTTTTGAAGTCACTCTTGTTTTATCTTCCTATGCCTGTCACTTTGTTCTTTGCGAATTTATTTGCATACATGATTCCTATGCATAGGAGTGGGTTAGACTTAAATGTGTTTTGAATTTGCTTCTTGATGCTCTCTTTTACTTCAACTAATATTTCTTATGAGAGCATCCTCTCGAACTATTATGCCTGAAGATGATAATATGTCTATTATTCTTGGGAGACCTTTTCTTAAATACTGCAGGAACTGTTATTAATTGTAATCAAGGAAAGGTGACCTTCAATGTTAATGACAAGGAACCTACTGTCTATTTCCCCAAGAAGATTTATAGGACTTGTGGTTTTGAATTTCAATTGAACATGTTGAGGGCATTCAAGTTGGAGAAATATATTGTCCCATACCAAGAGAAAAATTTGAAACTATCATGATTGGGACCATTGCTATCAAGGTTGAGGTAACATAATCATTAGTGGAGTACAAAATTTTGTATCATATGAAATTGTTTTGGTAACAAGAACTGATCAACCTTGTTAACAAAATGATTTCATTCAACAAAACAATGTTTTCACCATGATTATCTTCGCTTACTTCTATTCTATCCACTTTAGTTTTTGCTCATGCCTAACTTAAAGGCGTTAAAGAAAAGTACTTACTGGGAGATAACCCAAAAGTTTTAGATAAGTCTTGGAAGTTATTACCTCTGTAATAACCTCTCCTTATCCTTTTTATTTGCTTTTTGTGCCAAGAGTAACCTCTAATGAGAGAGAAGTAATGATTGGGAAAGTTGCTGTCCTGAAACAGATTTCTGTTCTTCACCGTAAAAATTCGTGTAAAATCTCTGTATGTCTTTTTGAGGCGTAAATTTTTGTGCTTATGCCCCAGGTTGTTATCTAACTTTCGTTAGTTCAACACGTTTTTATTTGAGCAACATAAGGTCTTCGAAAAAATTCGTCTTTAGCTGCTGGTCTGTTTTGATAGATTTCTGCCATTTTCTGCATTTGCTTCTTGTTGGTTCCTTTTTGAGTTCTTTTGGGGAATTGAGCTTTTTGAGGGAAGTGCTACAGTAGCTAGTGTTCTAATGGGAGTTTATTTGGTGTTATAACTGAACCTTAAGACTTATTTATCTTGAGTGCACTAATGTTGCTAATAAAGATTGTGTGAAGTTTTGTATGAAGGAAAAATTTCAGGTGTATGGAAGGAATGAGTAATGAGATGAAGGATGGACTAAAGCTCAAGCTTGGGGATGCCACGCGTGTCACCCCAAGAAATATCCAAGAAGTACATGCGTCAAAGCTTGGGGATGCCCAATGCATCCCCCTCTTCATCAATAAAAATCCCAGGTTTCTTCCAAACACTACATTTTTATTGTTTCATGCACAGTTGTGTTGTTCTTGGAGCGTCTTCTTTTTTGTTTTGGTTTTTTGTTTTCTTTGTTTTCTTAGTTTTCTGAATAAATTGGTTGGACCTCCTCTTTCATACATTGGTGTTCAAATAGTTTGGTTTGGTTTAGAAAAGTGTAGGAAAGCTCATGCTTAAGTGGTAAAGAGAGCTTGTTTTTGACTGTGGCCTATGCTTTGTCATGCCATGCTTGATATTTTTTTGGCCTTATGCTTAGTATTCTTTTCTGTAGCATGAGTTGTTATAAACAATTGAGATTGCTTAATGTGCCTTGGATGAATCATGCATTGTTTTAGCATATTAAAGCATAGTATAGTGGTATTCTCCTTTGATGCTTTATTTGGGTTGACTTGGCGCATGCTCACACCATGTTATGACTATCCCAAGTCACCATAAGCCTTTATGATCCTTTAGTTTTCAACTTGTAGTATCACTTTATGCTTTGATCAGTGATGTTTTGTCGCTCTGCATGATTATGGCCATTATTGCTCTCTCGTTTGTTGCTCCCTTACTATTGCTAGCCTTCACTTGCACTGAGTGTTTTACTCAAGTTTCCAACTCCCTAAACCAAATATTTCCAAAGTGTCCACCATACCTACCTATTAGCATCATTTGCTATTCCCGTGCATATTCAATATGCCTTGTTTTCTTCCTAATAAAATGTATGCTTGTTATGAGAAAGTTAGTTAGTAAAGCTCTCACGAACTTGATGGCACACTTTATTTTCTTGCACTTATTAAACCTGAACCATTGCGTCCTTCTTTGTTACGTATATGCTTGCGCTTTATGAGTTGAAGTTAGCAGAACCATGTATCGTGGGGACCGCTTTCAACACTCCATTGGTACTTTGTACCTACTTGATATCATGTTCTTTTGCTTATGGATCCTGGCCGTGTCAAATAAAAGTGGAACTTGTAAGATCATGGAGTTCGTATGTATGTTAGAGAAACGCCTGGGCCGCTAGCCTAAGCCATGCCTAATCATGGTGGAAACTTGCAGCATAACCATAATGAGCATTCTATGAAGCATCCTCAATAAAAATCTATGCACATACTAAATAAAAAGATCGCTCAGATGCTCATTGTCTGCTTGCCTTGTCATTTTGATTATGGGATAGCTCCTATATCATGTGCAAGGGGTACCCCATTGGCGGTTCTCTATGATATGTATATACTTACAATGACAAGAGCTTACCCGTGACTGAAGTTGAGTAGCATGAGGATCGTTCTTCATAAGTAAGGGGCATGAGACTTCGATTTATAACTTGTCAAGCATATCCTCTTAGTTGTGTCAATTTCACCTTAACCACATTAAATATGCTTATGATAGGGGCAATGAGAGCTCAAAGCAAATGAGTACCATACTTTCAGCATTTGGAAGCCTTTCAAACTTTTCAAAACCTGTTCATTTCCTTGTTGAGTCTCCACACATTCTATGAGCACTTTCTTGAGAGCATAGTGGCCATTCTTAGTTCTATGTGCATTGTCCCAAGACTTGTTGATTAATGCATACCTTGATATTGCTTGTTCTAAACTATATGTATCTAGTCACTCTTGTAAACTTTGAAGGTGTCCTATGCATTTATGTTTGCTACTCTATGAGGGACAAGCTGAATGCCACTATGCTATGTTTTCTTTATGTGAAACAAACAAACGTCTTGCAAAGCATTGTTATTCATAAATCTTTTGTTTGTGCCTTTTCATGTTGCATCATAGTTTCTTGGTCTTATTGCCAGAACCTTGTCTTTCATGTTATGATTGAAGTACTATGATCCCAGCTTTGAATGTTTTACAAATACTTTGATCAAGTCTTTGATGGTGCATGTCACCTCAAAAATTATTCTTTCTTTTTATCACTTACCTACTCGAGGACGAGCAGGAGTTAAGCTTGGGAATGTTGATACATTACAAATGTATCTATAATTTTTGATGTTCCATGCTTGGTTTTATCCACTTTCTTGTGTTTTGTTCCAACTTTGGAGTACTTTTCATATGATTTCGTGGACTAACCTATTAACAAGAGCCATAGTGCTAGTTGCCTGTTTTCTGCTATTTTTGGTTCCAGGAAAGTCATAAAATGAATATTCTCGGAATTGGACGGGACAAAAGCCAAAGTGCCTATTTTTCCAGAAGACTCACGGAGCCAGAATACGAGACGGAGGAGGGCCAGGGGCTGGCCAAACCACCCCTAGGCGCAGGCTGGGCCTGGCCGCGCTAGGGCATGGTGTGGTGGCCCCAGACACCCCCTCGGTCTCCCTCTTCGCCTATAAGAAGCCTTCTGACTTAAAAACTCTAGGGGGTTCGACGTTTTTCCACGAAAAGTTCCGCTGCGCCACCGCCACCGAAGGAGAGATTCGGGGGATAGAAAGTCTCTGTTCCGGCACCCTGCCGGGACGGGGAAGTGCCCTCGGAGCCATCTCCATCGACCTCCACCATCATCTTCATCGACCATCCATGTTTCCCCCATCTATGAGTGAGTAATCCCCTGCTGTAGGCTATGGGGATGGTAGGGATTGGATGAGATCGTTCATGTAATGGCATCAGATTGTTAGGGCATAGTGCTTAGTATCTCTTATTAGTGCTTTATGACTTTGTTGCAACCTTGTTGTGCTTAATGCTTGTCACTAGGGCCCGAGTGCCATGATTTTAGATCTGAACTTATTATTGATTCATTATGATAGTATTGTTTCTAGTCTTATCTACAAGTTGTGTACACACGTCGTCGTCCGGAACCTATGGTCCCGAAGTGACAAAAATCGGGGTAGCTGGAAGGGAAAGGCTTTGATGTGAGGATCACATGTGCTCACGGAGTGTTAATGCTTTGCTCCGGTGCTGTATTAAAAGGAGCACCTTAATTGCCAGTAGTTCCCTAGAGGCCCTGCTGCAAACGGGCTAGCAGGACAAAAGATGTTGTGCAAGTTCTCATTGCGAGCACGTATGACTATATATGGAACGCATGCCTAGGATTGTCTAGTACTTGGGTGCTTTATCTTATTTATCTGCAATTGCCCTCTGTTCTGATTGCTATGTGAATTGTCTTGTCCATGCAACGCCCATCCATCCATCCCTATGCCTACCGCACTCGAATCCCACTATTTACTGCTTTTGTTACTACTGTCTTTTTTTTACTACTGCTGTTACTTTGCTATTCCTACTACAAAACGGTTGCTACTGATAAACTGCTGTGAGCAAGATTGTTTCCAGGTGCAGCTGAATTGACAACTCAGTTGTTAAGGCTTATAAATATTCTTTGGCTCCCCTTGAGTCGAATCAATAAATTGGGTTTCACTTCCCTCAAAAATAGTGCGATACACCCCCTATACTTGTGGGTCATCACACATCTAGTACCTTAGAGATTCCTGTCACTTCCCCAGATTACCAGAGGTATGAACCCACTATCGAGCATAAATACTAACTCTTGGAGTTGCTAGCATCTACTTGGCCAAGATAGCTACTATAAACTGAAAGCATGCAAGATCAAAAATAACAAAGACATGATAGAATCAATAATCAATCTAAAATAGCATCTCAATATCCATCGGATCCCCGTAAACACAACATGCAGAATTACAAATAGATGATCTTGATCATGAACGAAGCTCACAAGATCTAAACATGAAAGCACAAAGGAGGAGAACCAGCCATCTAGCTACTACATGTACCCGTAGTCTAGAGATGAACTACTCATGCATCACACCGGAGGCTTGCATGGTGATGAAGAAGGCCTCCAGGGTGAATTCCCCTCTCCGGCAGGGTGTCAGGAAGAGCTTCAGATCCCTCCCGATCTAGGGATGGAGATGACAGCGGCTACAGACTCTTTCGTGGATTTTTGATTGGGTACTTAGGGTTTTGGTATCGAAAGCAATATATAGGCGGAAGGAGAGGCCGAGGGGGTGCTGGGGTTAGCCTGACCACCCCCTGGCACGGGCCAGGCCTGGCCGCGCGACTAGGTGGTGTGGCTGGGCCCCAGACCCTCTCCGTCTCGTATTTTGGCTCCAGATGTCTTCCGGTAAAATAGCGACTTTGGCTTTTGTCCCGTCCAATTCTGAGAATATTCATTTTTTGACTTTCCTAGAACCAAAAACAGTAGAAAACAGGCAGCTGGCACTGTGGCTCTTGTTAATAGGTTAGTCCAAGAAATGATATGAAAAGTACTCCAAAGTGTGGACAAAACACAAGAAAGTACATAAAACCAAGCATGGAACATCAAAAATTATAGATACATTTGCAATGTATCATGATGTTGCTAAGAAGCTAATGAAGTAGTGTACCAAGATCATGGAAGTATCATGAATCAGTGCAAAGAAGAAGTCTTGGAACAAGGGTGGTATTCAAGCTCTGACAACTCAAAGAGAATGCCAGTAAGAAGTCAAAAACCCGTAGGGTAATTCATACACATAGGAGTATCCGAAGCTGGTACCCTAGCACTTTAATTAATTAGGTCATCTTTGTATAATTTAAAGAGTATAAAACTTGGCCTAAGTTAAGAGAGATATACATAAGTATAAAATTGAAGTGAACGGATTTCAAGACGTTCTACGAAGTTGGGTTCAATAGTGAGGAATAATGTCTAAGAAGATAAAAGTAAGACAAGTAATGTTGGAAGATTCGTTTCGGAGATCCACAACTACGTGGATATACCGTAGATTCTTTTGTGAGACCGTATAGATGTAGAGAATAAGCTAGACAGAGACTAAAAACCTAACTATCGAGTTAATGTGTATTATACATATAGTTTAGAGACCATTAGGAAACCCCAAGGGGCAGAGTAAGCAATACCATGGATGTGATGTTAACTATCTTTCCAACTAAAGGTTGGAGAAGAAGTACCGAGTCATGATGATATTAAGCCTTATTATCATAAGGTTATAAGAAGTCATCTGTATATAAAGAGTTCTCTCAAGAGTATGCCCGGATGAAAGATCAAAGGAGATTAAACCTAGTGGACTAGTTCTTAAAGAAACAACTCATAAGTGGTCCTTAAAGGGGGAATAAACTACTTCAATATAGGCCAGTATAGAGTAATAGGAAAGACTAATCGAAATGGATTAAATGTGTCCAAAACCAATCCTATGTAGGATTGTGAAAACATAACCCAAGGGATTGTAGCAGAAGGAGTTATACTACATATAGGAAACGATAGTTGGAAGTTGCCAAGTATAAAGATAATTCAAGGAAAAAGATCTGGAGATAGGATACTGCAATTATCCCCATTTGTGATCACAATGGAGTTAGGAAAGGTTGTGATCAATACAACTCAACACTTTATTCTGAAACGTAAGAGAGTACGAACTTCAGGGATGAAGTTTATTTTAAGTGGGAGAGTCTGTAACATCACAGCATTAGAGCTTAGAAATAAGCTGAGCTCAGGTGTGTTCATTGCATTCATGCATAGAAAATCTGGATAATTTTTGCGCTTTTAAATAAAACTTGTCAAAGTGATTGAATCTTCTCTTAACTTGGTGGAACTGAAGAAGATCATCAAGTTGACTGCGATAATTTTCAATATGACCTTTGCTAAAATCTTATCTTTGGGTACTATAATTTGATCTATGGGTAGATCAAATGGAATCAAGCTAAACCCACGACATATTATTTAATGAATAATAAAGGATCTTCTAGAGATCATGACATGGTATTCCATACAACACCTTAAGGTTGAACACTAAATCTTCTAAAAGATTATATCAAGGTACCATCCACAACCAAACCTAAAAAGCTAGTCAAGTATATAACCCAAGTAAAAGAAACTCAATAACTAAATCTTGAAACACTTATTTGCCATAGTTATTCCTACCAAGGGAATCATGGTAGTTCTTAAACATTAATTCTTATCACAAATAGAGTAGAAGAAGACGTCAAGCCAATAACATTCATCTCATATCTTTGATGTCATCTTAACATATGGCATTCCTAAATAGATAAGTCCTAGTGTCAATTGATCATCAATATTGAGTGATCAATCCTTGGCCTAGAACTTAGTGACCTATTATATTAACCTTCCAAAGACCTTAAGTAAATTAATAAGAAGAAGGAACTAGTTAGGGTAAAGTGTGCCATCATATTTGGAATGAGATCCTTAGTGGTGATCAAACCATTTGGTGTTGGAGGAGTTAACTCACTCATGAGTTAACTAGAAGAAGTATTTAAACCCAAGAGTTTAGATAGTAATTATGGAGCCATGATAAAGCTAGAAGTATTAGAGTATCCAGTGATAATCTTGTTAAGCCAAGTAGAAATGAATATGGAGTAAGCTTCCTTAACAAGATAATCCTATAGAGAGACTAGTACAAGCCTACTACTTAGTTGATGATAGATTTTGATTAAACAATTAGAAGACTAAGCTTTGTATGATCAAAGGCTGGTGGTAATTATTCCAAAGTTATTTGAGAATAGATGACTAGAGGATGAATGAGTTTTGTGAGTACACCAAATTAGGCAAAGCCTTAGTAAGATGCGTCTTCTAGCTTGACCATGAGAAGTCAAGCTAGAGTATGATGAAGCATATAATATGAGTTGTATGGAGTAGCTGGAGGCATAGTAGTTTAACCAAGATAATATAAGAACAAACTTGTATTATGGAGATTAGTACCCTACCCATTCCAGGGGGTGAATATCACACGTGATATATAGAGAGAACTATAATATTACAAGCCTTGGAAGTAGTTGCAAGGTGAATATAAAAGGAGTTAATAGATGGAGCTATAAATATCTACATTGATGGATTCATCAAGGGTAGCTAAGAGATGGAAGTTATATATGTAAAAGAATGAAGAATGAGAATTATTGAAGTGGCATGACCATGTCATCACTAGATGATGGATATGGTGGAGCCAGGTGACTAGTTCATTTAGGAAAATGACATCTCAGTGAATCAGGTAAGAATTCATATACAGTATACTTAGGAAAGGAGTTCCTTAACTATGACCCAAGCTTAGTGAAGTGTGTGGGTAGGAATTCTTAAGAAACCTTTAACCAAGGTCTTATCAAGCCATGTCTACCTCTTTGTCCAAAACCCTAGGATTAAGATGGTAGTAAAACCAATTCCTAGGCAGCCAAAGATTAGTATCTCTAAGTCAAATGAAGTTTCTAAGAGCTAATTAGAATGCCAGTTGAGAGTGTATTGATGAGAGCCTTGTCCACCTCATTATTTTAAACCCTAATAGAAACCTTGACCCATGAATCAACAAGATTACTCCAGGAAGTAATTCTAATATCTCACTCTAGGTTGAGGTATCAACCCTACTCCTGGATTTAGAAGTAGTATCTTTAAACCTTGATCTTTATCCACATTCATAATAAGATATGAGTCTATTAAACCTTCCAAAACTCATGGCAATTATTTGGAAATGAACATTTTAATTTCCTCATTAAGGATTGATATCCATGCATAATGACTTAACCAAGATTGTTTTATGGTAGTTCTGAACCCCACAAACTAAGTACAGTTGGAATGGGTGAAACTACCATATATAGAGAACCATGCAATTCAATTCACCACTTTATGAACAACAAGGCTTATTACCTTATAATAAGTATATATATCATTCCTCTATGAGGCTAAGTATGAATAGAGTTCTTCTCAACACCCGGATTTTTAATCCTAGATGCCTGTTATGTCATTCATCACAATCCTAGGATTACCATTTTTGCGAGACATAACAGATTGGATATCACAGTATATCATCCATTACAAACCATACATAAGGTCTTACACAAATAAGGATCTCATGATCCAGTCTTAATACAACAAGCAGCGGAATAAAAGATAAGCATAGCGGTGGGGTCCATCTTCAGGGGCACAGGCAATGCTGACGAAGGCAGATAGTCCTAGTTATCATAGCCGTCCTGCTGGCCATCATCTTGGTAGTCTCCTTCATAGTCTAGCCATGAGAATAGCCAGGGACAAAAGCCATGAGTACTCTTTAAGTACTCGCAAACTACCACTAATAAGTAGTATAGTTCTAAAGTAAAGTGCTAACTCTAAGTTTAACTATCAATTAAAGTTTGAAACCTAAGCTGAGTTCAGAAGCAAAGAAAGATAAAATAAAGTTCTAGAATCACTTAAGTTGGGAAGCTAGTTTAATAAACACAACCCTGTTGTGGTCAAGTCAAGATTCATCATTCATTTCATAAGTTATTTTGAAAACATCTGACAACGAAACAGTAAGGCCAATCCAACTGTCCATAACCGTGGACGTGGCTAGTCGAATAGTTTGACACTCTACAGAGGTGGTACACTTTCACCACAAGATTCGATACATCTGTCAGGGATAACCCTGAATCATCATACTTAGTATACAGATAATCAAACATAACCTTTCCTTTACACACCCTAGTATAAGCACCTCTCCTATGAGCATGGCCTCCCAACCATGACCATCTGTCATCTTGGGCACTGCATAGGTGGACAACATCGAGAGGTAGCCTCAGCTGAAACCTCTCCCGCGAGGGAACTAATACTAATGCATATAAATTTTCGGCTAAGCCTTACCCAATTCAGGTAGTGTAGTTGTACGGTAAATTTGGAATGGTATCGCATCTGAATCCAACCATATGTTTTGCAAAAGGGTTAAGGTTCATGCCTCAACATTTTCATCATCATAAACCATTGTTTCTCAACACATGTCAAAACATCTCAATAGAATGACTCATCATTCCAAGGTTTTCACAATTCATTTTCACCAAGTGTTCCCATCTAAAGTGACTCAAGTTTTTATCTACTCTAAACTAGTAAGTTAAGAGTGTTCACTAAGGTGGAAAGAGGGGGTCAATCTCATGCCATAGAATGACATCTAAAGTTATCTATATAGGTCAAGTTTTACACTCTTTATGCTACCTTCAAAACAAGTAAACGACTTTGGGTAAAGTAAAGGAAGTAAAACTTGAAAATAATACTTGGGGTAAGTAATAGTCAACGTGGTATAACCAAAGCATGCCTAAAGCATCTTTGCTCAATCATCTAGCTTCATTCTAGCTTGCTAAGCATTATACTTGCAAGTGTTAACTTGCATTGTTAATGGTGGCTTGCCTTGTGCAGTGCAGTGGTTGAAGTTTTCTTCCTCCTCTTGATAGAACTACTCCTCCTCGAAAGCTTGGTCGGTACTATCGTCTATAAATACATACGGAGTACACAATCACCAAACAATACTTAACTAGTCTAATTAGCACTCTAAGGCACACATTTGATGATCTATTATCATCACAAGCATCACAAGTTTTATTAACTAGTTTCATTCTTTTTATTTAAGAAAAGTAATTTCTACTCATTGAAAAATAACTAATATTTAATATTCACCACTTAAAATATGGGATCATGTGGAGACATGTCCTCACCACATATTCTAACATGTGGGAATGTGATTTAAGGGTTGGATCACAATTACTTTGGTTTAAGTTCATTATTTAATGATTTAAAGTGACTAGAAATGCCTATATAGCATTATTTTGGTACTAGTCCAAAGTCACTGCATGTAAACCCTAATATTATTACATATTCAGATAGGTATGGTGAAATGTGATTTTTGAGAGTTGGAATCAACTCAAAAGCTATCATGGTTGATTTTTGAAAAATGTTTGAATGTGCAAATGCTTTTGTCTTGTTATTTTTGCTAGGAGATATCTCTAACTCTAAATGAATTAAATCCAACGGGCTTGGATAGATATTTTCAGTAGCTTTCCAACACAATTTGAATCACTCCATTTGGATTTGTAAATCTCTCTGAAATGATTTTCAAACTAGGGGACATAACTAAGTTCAAAACTAAATAGAAAAAGCTAAATTTGAAATAAATGGGTCGTGCGGAAAAGAAAATGGGCCGGCCCAGTGGCGTTCCGTGGCAAAGAGGACAGCTGACAGGGGGGGTCCACCGGTCAGCGGCTCTTTACATGCGAAGCGGTACGAGGCGATGTGGGCCGTTAGATTAGAACTAGGATCTACGGCTGGGGCTCGTCGTCGACGAAGGACAGGTCGCCGGCCAGGTCTAACCCTAGCGGCTCAGTGGGGGTGCTCAGGGGGCATACCAGGGCTCCAACGACGATGGCGAGGCGGGCAAACGAACTGGTGGACGACGGCGAACTCAGGGGTGGTCGCGGCAGCTCCTGGGGTGTCGAAATCGACGGCGCCTTCTCCTCCTCTGCAGCAGACTCCTCCAGCAAAATTCTGGCGAACCAAGGCTCGAGTGGCTCCGGCGAGAGGTGGGGAAGGACCAGTGAGGAGAGGGGAGTGGAATGGTGTGAGTGGTTTGTGCTGGGGTGGCCTCTATTTATAGCTCGACGAGGAGACCAAAAGTGATGGGCGGGCGACTCCGGCGAGGGCTGCACAGCGTGCTAGCGGCGTGGCTTGAGGTAGGGGACGGTGGCCTGCCTCCTGGCGGTGCTCTATGGCTTAAATGCGTGGCTAGGGCGGTGGAAAATGGTCGGGCGGTGCTCATGCTCTGAGCGGCAGAGGCGGCGTTCGACACGGCGTGCGGTGGCTGCGGGTCAAATGCCAGCGAACGAGCATGTCCGGGCGGTTCCTGGGGTCGTGGCGAAGCGGAGAGCGCGGGCTGCGGTCGAGGCGCGGCGTGTGCATGCTTGTCGGCTGCGAGCTATCCATGCTCGACCGGCGAGCATGGTGCTCAGGTGACGCGACACTGCTGCTAGGGACTAGGGGATGGGGTGATTATGGCTTGGTTAGATCAAATGGAGACAGAGGGAGTAATTTGAGGTCAAATGGGTGCCAAAACCCTGTAGAAACAGTGAGCTAAAACTAGAGTGTGAATCCTGCCTACCAATTGTTTATGAAAATGGCCAAAAGCAATTTAGTTTTGAATTTTGAAAAGATTTTTGGTGTGTGTGTTAGTCATAAGCTTGATCATCTGTGGTTGCTTGGGTTTTGAAAATGAATCTCATTTGAGTGGTTTTTGAATAAGTGGGATCTTCCCATATGAACTACATTCAATTTTCAATTGCCATTTAAAATTAGTGTTTGAAAGTATTTGGCAGATCACAAAGTGGGCCTTGATACATCATTACATGTACTAGTAAGGGTGCAAAGATCCATATTTATTTCTGTTAATAATTGAGTCCTAGGAATAGCCAAAGTAGGCATGTTGATTAAAATGGCACAAATGACCATTTCTTTCTTTTATTGATTTTGATTTGTTTTTCTTTAGGATTTGTTTGGGAATGATCTAGATGATGTTTATTTCAGCTAAGAATCATTTTACAAGCAATGGATCACTTAATCATGGCAATTCAAAACAACTCCTATTTTAATGCACACACATATGAATGCTTTAATAATTTTAAAGGAAAAGTTTTTGTTAACCCTAATTTTGATGATTTGGATCTTAATAACCTTGGATTAAAGTTTTGGGATGTTACAGTTCTCTACATATCATTCAACATTTTAAATCTTTTGCATAACCATTACCATGGTGAAAATAAGAACATTTCCATAAGATTTGCTTTAGAAGGAGCAAATCCCTAAAAGCCTAATTAATATTTACTTTACTAAATAACCCTTCCTATAGTTATGGATATTTTTATTATACACAATAAGAAAAGAGGAGAAGAGGGTTATACTTGCTTTATACAATAATATTCTTGATTTAATTTTTTTTTGGATATTTAAATCCTTGAGGAAATTCATATCTAAAAAGGATTTATAAAAAAACAACAAACAAAAAATAGAATTGGAAAAAGAAAAGGAGTCAGCTAGACTGCAGCCCATGGCCCGTTTCTTTCGCGCTTAACCGCAACCCGTGTGCACCAGCCGCTGTTTCTCACTCACTTCGCAATGTCCCAACACTGGCCCATGCCTAGGTACCGGTTCGCCGTCGTCTTCTCCGTGCGTCACAAGTAGCTCTCTAGAGCTGGCGCCGTCGCCCAATGCCGATCATGGTCGTCAGCAGAAATTGGACCACCGCGATGCTTGCCGATGCCCCGGACTGTGTTCATAAGATCAGCTGTGCTCTCCTCTATCTATCCATAACAGTCTTATCCTCTCTCTCACTCTCTAGAGCAAACCCCTCTTCCTCACCGAAACCCTAACCTCCGGCCACCAGAAATCACCATTTTCACCAACCTCCCCAAGCTCTGTCGTGCTGCCTAGAAGCTTCCTCTCGTCATCCTAGATCATCTAGTATAAGGAATTGAGCCCTCTCGCTCGCTACCGACGCCACCGACCACATCTATCCGCCGCTCACCGTCTACCATGGCGACGCCGTCCGAGCTCACCTCTCCTCGTTGTCGCCTTTACAAGCTTCCTGGTGAGCCCTTGATTCCACTGGTCCTCTCCGATTCGTCACTCGGTCGTCATAGTGACCTAGCCACGTGAGCCCAATCGTGCCGCCGCGGTTGGTCGTCGCCGGAGCAACTCCGGTGACCATTTACTAGTTGTGCGACCTTGGTCCGACTCGCCTCACGCTCCTCTGTCTAACGCGCCCACTCCCATTTGCTCGCACGCAGCCGATCGATGGATTGATCATCGACCTAGGAGGAGCATTCCCAGGTGATGTCAGCATGACATCATGCTGCTGACATAATATCGTTTTAATTTATTGTTTTAAAATTTCTAGATATGACGTGGCATGGGTCCCACTCGTCAATGGTTGTAGGCTAGGTGTGAGTGCAGTGTAAAAGGAATTAGCGTGGTGTTGACGTTAGCACTGACGCATAAAAACATTTAGTTATTTATTTTTAATTCCAGAAATTAAATAAAATTACTTAATCTCATTAATTCAATATCTTTTATTTTATACTTCAGAAAAATATATATTATATATCAAAATGTTCAAAAAAATAAATTCTATAATCTAAACCTATTATCATATTTTATTTTCCAACTTAAATAAAATAATAGTTATAATTAGTAAATGACTTATTAAGGATAAATTTTAAATAAATATATTTTATTATTTTAAAATTCCCAAAATAGGTATAATACATCAAAACTCTTAGAAAAACAAAATAACAACTTATAAATTGTTTTATACATTTTTTGTATCACTTAACAAATATTTATTATTTATTAAGTGTTTATAAAGTGGTAAAACTAATTAAATTCATATCGTATTAACTAAAAATCATAAAAATACTTATAATATACTAAAGTGATCACAAAAATAAAACTTACACATTAAAAATATCCTCTTACACATTTGAAGTCAAATAAAGGTAAAGGTTTAATAAGTCTTGATTAAACCTATTTTCTAATATCTTAATGGAATAAAAACACAAAAATATTTACTATACCTTTAACATTAATTATTCAAAGTGTAAAAGTGAATAACAAGTTCCATTAATGTTTAAGTAGAATTAAAATAGATCTAACTATTTTAAGTTGTACCTACTAAAACTACCATTTAAAATTAAGTAAATCTTATTCTCTAAAAATATTTTATCAATTATAAAATCATCAAGGTTTGAGTACCAATTCTTTTACAAGTTTGGGAATCCACTTTAAAAGCTAAATAGAGTTTTTAAGTATTTAGCATGATGCTATTCTCAAGTTTATAGAAATAAGTATTAATTCGATAATAAGTAAGTGATTCTATTCACTTATAAAACCAAGAGAACATAACTTCCATAAAGGCATAATACCTTTGTTTCACTTTCATGAAGTGTTATAAATTGAACAACATGTAGTGTCCTCTCATATTGAAGTTAGATAAATCTCCACTTGATAGTAGAATAGCTATTCAAAAATACTACCTGTTTCTACTTTAATACTTGTAATTAATAATAAAACCTTAAAGTGTTAGCTTTAAGATTTAAACGCTTTTACTTGGTAAAGTAATCTTTTCAACAAAAGATATTCTTTCGAGAAATATTAAATGTAATCCTTAAGTATTTCTATGAAGACTAATGAATTAATAACCCTTTTAAGAAATCCCTGTGTGCCATTCCACACTTGAGTTCTCTAGTATTGCATGCTACTTGTTATATTTAAATATTGCTTCACAAACTCTCACAAGCCTTAATAAGAAGCACAAGTGTTAAGATAATATAAAAGTGAAACACACTCTAGGTCACATACGATTAATCCGGGGATTCACGTTTATCAAATTGCATTACATTACTTATGCATAATTGCATCTTGTTTCTTTAAACATTCGTCCTTACTAGACCAATGATGTTGTTTATAGAATTTGGAACTTCTATTGTCTTGAAGACCGTGATTGCATAATCTTGCAATCATAAAAGGCAAGTTCACACTTTCTCATGTCCTTTGATTATTTTCTATCAAATGTTTGTAACTCAAATGTTGTCAGCACCTGCTTTTCAAAACGGTTAGAAAACACTTTTTTCATAATAATATGATTATGGATTATTTACCAAATGGTAATAATCTATTGATATAGTTCCAATGGTAAAGGAACATAATATCTAGGACTTAACAACCAATGTCGCCTGTGATTCTAGCGCCGTATATTATGTGTTAACCATGAGATTGGGAATGGAATGAAGAAGTCAGCTGTATCTTTTCCTTTCGCATGGACGAATGACCTTATTTTGAGGCTATAGCTTCCTTGTGGGGACTCAGTAGATGGGCGGGACTCCTAGTTCCCCGCAATATTGGTGTCTAGACATTCCGTGAGGGGCTGTCGGAGGTATATCTGCCTATATGGGGGTTTCCAGGGACATGATCTGCTAACTGGAGTCTCGAAGGGGTTGCTAGGGTTATATATGCCTATATAGGGGTTAACGGAGGTATATCTGCTTGGGGAGGTCGTGTCTTCATGCGGGGTCGCGGAGAGGGCAGTGATTGGCTTAGATCTTAGGTTGGGCCTCAAACCATGGAAGGTTGAATGGGGTTATACTCCTGGCCGTGCAACAAAGCTTAAGGTCTCTCACGAGAAAAGTGACGCACCTCTGCAGAGTGTAAGAACTATGACATGTTACTCCCTATTCTGGGAAGGAGCTAGGAACGCACCAGGAAAGGAACCCCACGAAGGTTCTGGTCAACCTGTGAAGGCTGTCGGACATAGTTTTCTGAATAAAAGCAACCTTTGAAGAAATGTTTACGAAAACCTGCATTGCCTACGACCTTTGGTCTGTAGTTGTAGAGATAATGCATCATACACTCCTTTTTTAGTGAACTTGCTGAGTACGCTCGTACTCAACTGTACCTTCTTAACCCTTGCTAGGTTTTAAGCCCTTGAAGACGCTGTCAACATCAATTCCTGCTCAAGAAACCATCATCGACAACTCAAGTTCTTCAATAAAGCCAATGAAGCCAACATATACACCAACTTATGCTCAAGCAACCATCATCGACAGCGCAAGTTCTTCAATAAAGTCAATGAAGTCAACATATACATCAGTTGAAGTGAAGACAAAGCTTCTGATTTGATAGGAGTAGATTCTCTAGCCATAAACCTACTTCTGTATAGCTTTGCATTGGCAGCAATTGCAAGCCAATTAGTTTAGATGCTACTTATTAGCCACATAGTTCTGAGTTATTACTTCTGGTTCTTCTTTGTAAGAAGTTTCTTTCTCTCTCTTTACCCTAGAGTGTTCTCTAGATCTTTTGTAAAGAGTCGAGTTGTAATCTTTAGTCATATCTTGGACCTGCTATGTTTCTGTTGTACCACTCTGAGGGGTGTAATACTAATGAACGGTATTTCTTCGGTATTCTTCGGTTGACATCATGCCAACTTAAGGGCACCACCATCTTTGGTCACGGGCAAGTCATCCATCCCCGGCTACTCCTCGCGGAATCAAAACTGATACAACACAGCCATAGAAGCACAAGGGCTCATTTTGACAGATAGATTTGAAGGTTTGCTCCAATAGCAACGAGAACCACACAGGCTTGGCCAGGAACTAAAGTGGGCACTGCAAGTCAACACGACAGGCGTGGGGCTGGACAGAGGGTCCAAAACAACATAACCTTGCCTCATCCTGCAGTGTGCATGCCAAAGGAACTTGGGGACGCCGACGAGGTAGGACACGCACAAATCATGGAGCAGCGGCGAGGTGAATCCACCGGAAGGGATTTTCCTAGAAGGGAGACGGGGGTGATGCGGCTCGAGGACGAGCTTGGCACAGAGCAGTCGGAGGCCACGGGCGGCACCGGTGGCTGCTCTGCGAGGGGGACGTAGAGGAGGTCGAGGGCGGGGAGGCGAGAAATGTTGGGATCGTGCATGGCTTTGCAGGACACAGGCCTGATGCAGGATGCGGGGTCCGCAGAGAGGGAGGCGAAGCTCCTGACGGCGCTGGGGCTTCGGGACGGGCGTGCTGGTGTGAGCTTGAGCAGCAGACGTAGGAGGGTTGCGGGCGGCGCCGTAGGGCTTGGAGAAGGCGGGGTTCCACGGAGCGGGTCGGTGGCAATGGGGGCTCGCTGGAAGCGGCTCCTATCGGGTCGAGGATGCGGAGCAGAGCATCAGGTGGCGTCCTATACGGGCGATGGGCAGAAGCACGCATGCGGGGTGAGGTAGGCTGGCGGAGGGCTTGCTACGGGTAGAGGAGAGATGGGGCGGCACCGATCGGTGGAGGTCGATGAGGTGGCGGCGGCCTTCTGGTGACGAGACAGCGAGGGAGAGCGACGTGGAGAGGGACGCGTGGTTGGCAGCGATAGGATCGAGGCAGACTGGTGGTAGGTGGGGAACGGAACGATCGGGGGTGGGTTTCTTGTGTGTGAGTGGGGTAGGTGGCGTGTAGCTGCAGGTGGGGCCAAGCGCGGGTGCGTCACGTGTTGCGGCCGCAGGGCTGTGTGCGAGTGCTTGCGTGGCTGCTACGCCGTGTACGTGCTGGGTCGCATCGATGTGGTGTACCGCGGGTTGGTCGGTGGCTGTGAGCCAGGGAGTAGCTAGGGTGTGGCGGCGGGAGGGGTTTGGTGGGGCTAGGGTTAGGGTTTGATCTAGGGTAGATCTAGGTTTAGGGTTTTATCTCGGGTAGTAGGCTGCTGCTGGCTGGCCCTTTGGGTCTGGCCGGTGGCGGCCTCCCTAGGTAAAATAGTTTTATTTATTTTTTTCGTTTTAAAATACTTTTGTAATTAGTTGTTAGAAAAATAAAAGATCCGAACAAGGTTGGAGTTTGATTTGAAATTAAAAGAGGGGGATATCTGGAAAACAAAATAGGTTTTTGCAAAATAGTTTTAGATAAACATATGCATGATGATGATGCTCAAATGCAATGTGGCATGATGACATGATCATGCTATCATGATGATGCACAAACATAAAACACAGCGATTTTCTAGTAGTGATTTTACCGGGGTGCTACAATGGATCTCGCCCTTGAGATCCAACTATTGGTACGGGGAAGAAGGCTAGGCCTAAAGAATAACCAATGGGGTCCATAACCCTGCCCAGGCCAAGTCGGAAGGATAACCCTGCTAACGATGTCGATCTCAAACATGCTAAAAAAAAGGGGTGCCGACAAAGCACGAAGGAAAAAGTGAGCGGTCAGTACTCATTCCAGTACACGACGAGTCTAGTATTCTGTTGGTCTCGCCTACATAGGTATGGTGGACTGAAGCGGTAGCAAAGCATGCACTAAACAACGAGACTTGATACAACTATCGGCTATTAGAGAGGGATAAGAAAGACCTATTCGAGACCAACCTGATACTAACTCCAATCGTACCCATCCTGGTGTTTCCCCCTCGAGACCAAACGAGGAAGTCATGCCGAGGAAACTCACACAGTTGGCAGTTTTATGAATTCCATTGTAGTTGCAGCACTTACTAGTCCGATATAGATAGCATGATTCATCCTGATATCATAAGTAGTGGGCAATTTTATTTAACCATTTTGTTGTAGTTGCAATATTTACTAGTCAGATACGTTTAGCATGAGACATCCCAAAACTAGCAGTTGTTGGCCCTTTTATTTACTCATCTGTTGTAGTGAAACTGATTACTAGACATGTTAAAGTCAAATTTATAGCACTACTTTAGTTATGGTTTTCTATGATCGAGATACTAGGCTCCAAGTCATCCATAACTGTGGACACGGCTTTCAGAAAGATTTACCCTGCAGGGGGTGCACAAATAGCAACACACACACGATCAACCTCGGGAAGAACCAAATAAAAAGCAACGAGGCCTCACGACAAAGAATTCACATGATTCATAAATTATTTCCGGGGGCCAGCCACTAAGCTACACGTAGGGAAGTTGGCCGGCTCCGAGAAGGACCCACGGTTTGCGTCAATGGCTGTAAATGACTGGGAACTCGAAAATGTGACTGGGCTTGTCGATACCGCTAAAATAGTCCGCATTCCAAAATAGTATAGGTGTTCCACGCACAATCGTAAATAAAGCAGTAAAGCATGGCACAAGTACATGATAGTAATAAGGCCCCAAACTACTTTGTGGTCCCAAGAAATAAAGTGTGAATCAAGCTCAGGAAAAGGGGGATCCATAGGGTCTCCCATATGTGGATAGTGCGAATAGTCAAGGAACATGTATCAAGTACTCAGGGCCTATGGGACACAAGTGTGTGTGGAAGAATCAAATAACATCTATTGCCCACCGGTGCCTCTGCATTAGTTATATTTATTCCCAGTATTTTTAATTATCCAGTTGAAATTAAAGTCATGATCATCTCCACCATTAAGCATATGCCAACCTTCCATCAACGGTGGAACGACAACGATGCGAAGTAGCACCTGAGCAAGAAACTACGACTCGCAAGGCCGACTATCTATCAAACAATATGCAATAGGATGTGTCCAAGGCAATATAGAGGATGCAAGGAATATAAGTGGTGCATGGAAACTAAAGCATCGCAATAAGGATAGCAATAGATCAACAGGAGGAAATGAAGACTATAATCGCAAAATAGGTAGAAAGGGGGAGGATGCTCACCTGGGAAACATTGCTGGAGATTCGTTATCCGAAGGACTTGTCGATACTCGCGTCCACTCAACGGCCTAATCCGCGAAGAACCAAAGCACTAAAAGAAACACCGAATGCACTATTTAATACTACGACAGAAGATTGTGCATGATGCATGTATGATGTATGACATGGCATAGTGCGATGCAATTAGGAAATATTAAGCGGAACCAGGGTCCCGACAATTAATTAGAAGGTTCAAGTTATTTAGGTATCCTGCAATTTAAATGTTGGCTTAACAAAGCAAAACATCGCATTGGTTTGTTACAAAAATTTAAATGAAGTCAATATAAGACTAGAATAGTCCGCATACAGTCTCAATATTTAATTATTAGATGAATCGGCAAAATGCCCCCAAATCCACATGGTATGAATGCAATCATGTACAATTTAAATGCAACAAGATAGATATGTCATATTATAAAAATAGGGGTCGAATAAGGTCACACATTGAGATGTCGACGATCTTGGGGTTCGCCGAGGGGGTCCGACGGGATCGGTCTTCGGGGTCAGACTTCAGGATCGGTCTTCACCTCCGGGAACGGGGTCTTCGGAGTCTCGACTATCAGATCCGGGAAGAACTTGGCATTCCAAGAGGTGTGGGGTCCGTCTTCAAGATGGGAGGCAAACTTGAAACAGCACTAGGTACTCATGCTCGTGTCTAAGCATCAAAGATCTTGATGAAAACCAAAGAGGGCAACCTTTGTGGGAATCTGGTATTCTTCGGTTGACATCACACCAACTTAAGGGCACCACCATCTTTGGTCACGGGCACCTCATCCATCCTCGGCTACTCTTCGCGGAATCAAAACTGATACAACATAGCCATAGAAGCAGAAGGGCTCATGACGATAGATAGATTTGAAGCATTGCTCCAACAGCAACGAGAACCACACAGGCTTGGCTAGGAATTAAAGTGGGCGCTGCAAGGCAACACCACAGGCATGGGGCTGGCACGGAGGGGCCAAAACAACATAACCTCGCCTCATCCTGCGGTGCGCACGCCAAAGGAACTTGGGGACGCCGACGAGGTAGGACACATACGAATATGGAGCAGCAGCAAGGTGAATCCACCGGAAGGTCTTGTCCAACAAGCGAGACGGGGGTGATGCGGCTCGAGGACGAGCTTGGCATAGAGCGGCTGGAGGCGCACGAGGTTGGAGGCCATGGGCGGCGCCGGTGGAGGCTCTATGAGGGGGACGCAGAGGAGGTCGAGGGCAGGGAGGCGAGCGACGTCAGGCTCACGCAAGGCCTTGCGGGACATGGGCCTGATGTAGGGGGCGGGGTCCGCAGCGAGGGAGGCGAGGCTCCTGGCGGCGCTGGGGCTTGGGGATGGGCGCGGTGGCGTGAGCTTGAGCAGCGGCTAGAGAGGATACGTGGAGTAGCGGTGGACATAGGAGGGCCGCGGGTGGTGCCATAAGGCTTGGAGAAGGCAGGGTCCCACGGAGCGGGTCAGTGGCGATGGGGGCTCGCCGGCAATGGCTCCTGTCGGGTCGAGGATGCGGAGCGGAGCATCTGGCGGCGTCCTATGCGGGCGACGGGTGGAAGCACGTGCGGGGGTGAGGTAGGCCAGCGCAGGGCTTGCGGCGGGTAGAGGAGAGATGGTGCGGCACCGAGTGCTGGAGGTCGACGAGGTGGCGGCGGGCTTCTAGAAGCAGGGGATCAAGGGAGAGCGACAGGAAGAGGGGAGTGGGGCTGGCAGTGATAGGATCGAGGCTAAGAGGTGGTAGGTGGGGAACAGAACGATCGGGGGTGGGTTTCCCGTGCGTGAGTAGGGTAGGTGGCGTGTAGCGGCAGGTGGGGCCAAGTGCGGGCGCGTCGCGTGTTGCGGCCGTGGGGCTGCGCGTGAGTGCTTGGGTGGCTGCTACGACGTGTACGCGGTGGGTCGCGTCGGTGTGGTGTACCACGGGTGGGTCGGTGGCTATGACCAAGGGAGTAGCTAGGGTGTGGCGGCTGGAGTGGTTTGGTGGGGCTAGGGTTAGGGTTTGATCTTGGGTAGATATAGGTTTAGGTTTTTATATTGGGTAGTAGGCTGCTGCTGGCTAGCCCTTTGGGTCTAGCCGGTGGCGTCCTCCCTAGGTAAAATAGTTTTATTTATTTGTTTTGGTTTTAAAAGACTTTTGTAATTAGTTGTTAGACAAATAAAAGATCCGAACAAGGTCGAGGTTTGATTTGAAATTAAAAGAGGGGGATATCTGGAAAACAAAATAGGTTTTTGCAAAATAGGTTTAGATAAACATATGCATGATGATGATGCTCAAATGCAATGTGGCATGATGACATGAGCATGCTATCATGATGATGCACAAGGGTAAAACACAGCGATTTTCTAGTAGTGATTTAAACGGGGTGCTACAACCAAGGACGTCAGTGGAGACGGGATAGCTATCCCTTGCCACTTTGTTCCTAATGGGACAAGGGCGACGTTGGGGAGCGGAGGATGATGTCAGGTGGACCGGCTTTATGAAGGACCGGTAGGTGACCAAGACAGGCAGGACCGATTCCACCAAAAGTAGTCCTGTAGACTAGGTCCTCGAGGGGTGGCAGTGTGGAGACCCTTCCCGCCTACCGTTCGTGGGGGAAGAGGACTAGCCGCCTTATAAAAGGAGGGCTTATTCTACCTTGGAAGGGGTCGAGTTCTAGAACTTGTAACCCTATACAATGGTTCTCCATTGTACCCTCATGAAGCACATCGAGCAATACCACCACGCATGAGTAGGGGCTTTACCTCCTCACGAGGGTCCCAAACCTGGGTAAAAACTCCCATGTCAACCTCTTTGTTGTGTGCGTGTGCCGCCATCCTCGCCATTGTTGAGTAGCTTAGAACGCATGATTCATGCCCCTCTCAAAATCAGGGCTTGTTGGACACATCTCCGAGATCTGGCACACCCGGTAGGGGCTGAGGCACGCTTCAATGACCTACGCCAACGCCATCGGCATGACAACCCCCACCGACTCAAGGCCAAGACGGCAACGTGCCAGGCGGGCGATGCCATGGTCCGGGCGAGGATGGACCCTGCCCCTCTGTGCCGAGATGCACCACCTGCTACATGGGTGAGGACCGAACTGGGTTCACCCTTTCCTCCGCCGTGGGAGGCAGGGTTCCCCTACAGGGACGCGGCGACCCACCATGTTGTGCCCCCGCACGGCTGGTCCAGGCGATCCGCACCAGAGAAGACCGAGCTCGTGGCGCGGGCACAACCCCTTTGCCTGCCAACTAGACTAGACCAAGAAAGGTGGACCTCGTACCTTGCCAGGCTCCTTGGTGTTGTGCCCTTGCTTTCCCATGGATGAGGGCTCACTCTAGGGACAAGGCTTTTGGAGTCTAGGGTCACTGTGTGACCTGGCGCCCGGTGGGTGGCCATTGAGACACCCCCGCTAGGCCGGGAAAGAGCACCCTGCCTTTGCAAGATCCCAGCGGGTTACCTCGCTGACATCTAGGCAGGAGGAACAGACGGCTATGCCAGGACAGGCTACATCCCTGGATCCAGGAGTACATGCTCGGGGTTCGAGGGTTCAGCCTCCTGTAAGGGCCCACCAGACTTTGGTCTCCCCCTCGATCGTCGCTCGCCGCCCTGCCCAAAGACTCGGAGGAGTATGCCTCTGCCTGCTGCGACTCCCCGTGGCGCCCTTTCACGTGCCCCTGGCTGCCGGCTCGGCAACTGCTCACCTACAGCGAGGGTGACGGATGAGCCCGAGCAGCGACTCCCATCAACTCCCAGGGCAGAGCTACGGGAACCCGTCGGAAAGGAGTCGAGCGAACACCCCCCGTGGGAAGTATTTGAAGGAGGAGGACAGGGAGCGACCTTACTTTGTTTTCCATCGCACCGGGGGGCATGACACTAGCCAGTGTTTCAAGCTCAAGGAGATCCGAATGGAACACGAAGGCCCAAAGAAGCGCAATCTCGGCAGCGGGCAAGGCGGTCGGCTAGGTGCCCGCTCAGACGAGGACCAAAAATAAAGCACTAGGCCGGGTCGCTCAAACGCTGAGTGGGGACCAGAGTGGGCACTTTGCCGCGATGGACATGGGGGCTCCAGAGGGCTACAACGCCCACCCTCGATATGCTACCGCCTTCCTACCAGATGCTAGCGGGGGCGGGGACCCGAGGGCTCCAGAGGGCCACAGCGCCACCCTCGGGATGCCCCCGTCTTCTAGCCAGATGCTGTCGAGGACAGGGAACCAGGGGCTCAAGAGGTCTGTGGCACCCACCCTCTATATGCCCCATCCTTCCAGCCAGATGCTGTCGACGGCAGGGACCCGGGCTCTAGAGGGCCACAACGCCCACCTTCGGTATTCCCCCGTCTTCCAGCCAGATGCTGTCGAGGATGGGGACCCGGGGGCTCAAGAGGTCTACGACGCTCACCCTCAGTATGCCCCCATTTTCTAGCCGGAGGGTGTCGAGAGCGAGGCCTAGGCAATTCCTCCACCACGCCAATTAGGACACCTCAGTCAAGATAGCGCCCCTCACCAGGGTCTTCCATTGCCCATACTTGGGGAATAGAGGACCTCGCCCCCAGGCAGCCCTCTCTCCCAAGTAAAGGTCTCTGCAAGTCCTATCACTGAACTTGACCAGCATCGGTAGTGGTAACGAGCCCCCTCTTCTCTCCTCTGCTATGTGAAAACTCAAAAATAGTTGCTGTTTCTCTAAGGTTTTTTGCCGTTGTTTTCATTGCTTCTTCGTTTCTTTTTGTGGTGTTTTTCCTCGCGTGAGGGCTAGTCACGGTGCATGCCATCGGGCTACCCCTGGTTGATACTGAGACGTAAAGTGTCAAGCTCTGACTCACGGATTAGCTCCAGCAGCGAGTCACCTCACCACGGTTCCCGGTTCTCGATAACCCGCACACGACCCGTGCAAGGAAAGCATTCACCGTGCGGAACCTATGGCTCCTCTCCGAGGAACTATGCAGGGAAAGTTCGCGTCCTACATCTGCCTCTTCGAGGGGCTTACGGGATAGAACCGAACGTACATAGCCTACAAGACACCCCCATAGAGAGAGCGTCCCTACATGTCAGGTACAAGCCTCACGGACCTCTCATGGAGAGGGAAGTGGGGCGGCCCACGAGGAACCCCATCTCAAGTGACTCAAGTGCTGTCAGACCCTAAGACCACCCCCGCGGGGGGTCGACGGGCCAATTCAAGGTCACCTCCCCGAGGGGCGAAGGAGCAAGGATGCATGAATAAGACCTGGCCCAATGAGATGATATCCCGCCCACAATGTTGCTTCATCCCACGAATAGGAGGTCCTAAGTTCAAGCCTACAGGGAGGGAGTGGCCCTCCCCTTGCGAGCAGATGGAACCTGCTCCGACGGGGAACGCGTTCCCCATGCCAACAATGACCATTGTTCCCCGTGCCGAGGTGCCCCGAAGCATGGCCCCTAGGTGAAGGAAGGCTCTCTCACACGCCGCTGCAATCATCGTTTGGCCCCCGCTGAGCTGGTCTCGATTCAGCATCAGTTGAAGGTCCACCGTCGGAATGCCCGCCAAAAGCTGGTTCATTTCCCCACAGATGCGCGAGACCAGTCTCCTAGGCACTCAAGTGCGGCCGAGGCC
This sequence comes from Avena eriantha, assembly GCA_910589775.1. NCBI lineage: Eukaryota > Viridiplantae > Streptophyta > Magnoliopsida > Poales > Poaceae > Avena > Avena eriantha. Next base: position 34,535,898 of record OU342746.1, on the reverse strand, counting down.
CGTGCCTGGGAATCAGCACGGGCGACAGAAGACACTTGTGCCTCTCGGCGCATAAAATCCATGCGAGGTGCCGGCAGGGAGCCCTAGCGGCGCGTGCCTTGCCCTGCGGTCACCTCCTCAGGAGGCCAGTGGGCCAAACACTGCCTTACGATCCCTTCCTTGAGAGGCTGGCAGAGCGGATCATGGGGATGCTTCCCTGGATGGGCGCTGTTGATCAGCGACAAGCCCTAAAACATTGGGCCTACGAAGCGGTTTAGGTGGCCGGGCCTCAAAGTTCGATGACTTCACACACCCCATGCATTCGAGGTCGTGTCGGCACCCAGTCGCGGCACGACCTCCCTCATCGAAAGGGATATGGCATGGCCGGCACAGCCACTCTGTCTCGGTGACTGCCCCTGCAGCCCCCATGTGAGGGCCTCGCAATCCTTGTACTTCCCTATGTTTCGCAGTAGAAGAGATCTAAGGTGACGACCAGGGGTAGGACCACGGCGCAGGTGGACCACACTGTCGTCCTGCAGGAGATCGTGGCCTCCTGAGGGAACTCATGGCCATGGTGACCCTGCCTTCAAGAGCCTGATGGGCATATGTGGGACGATGACCACCACCCCGTGAGGCCTACAAGGGACCCGGGAGAACTTCCTCCCTAACCGTCAGGACCAGAGCAATTGCCTCGAGACCTACGACAGTCGTAGCGAGCAGATCGTAGGAGAGTTCCTCGGAGCATGTTCCTGGCCCACGACAAAGCCGCCCGACCTGGGAGCCGACCATGTACGACACATGCTCCTTGGGTAGTACAGCACGAGTGGATGACACGTGCTCCCCCCTAGGCTATCTCGTTGGGATCGCAGCAGAGAAAACAATTTTTTTCCTATGATGTGAACATCTAAGCACCAAGATCTGTCTACCTAGATACAATCAATGGCTGGATATACATCCATAGAGAGCATACCCTTGAAGAGTGACAAAGAATTGTTAACAAAACTGATTTTGTTGTTGATGTAGTCGTACACTTGCCGATCTCAAGATTGTGATGAAGTCCAGCGGATCCAGCAGGTCCAACACCATCAAGTCCAGTACTGCAAAGCAGCGGTTCATCCGTGATTGCACACAAGCCGGTCCATCGAACAAGCTCCGCCTCCTTGCTCTAGCGATGCAACGGAAGAAACAACTCCTTCCAAACGAAAAGCCACCGGGAACATGTGTCTCGCTAATCCGAGACCATGGGGAAAAAATATAGAGGGAGAGAGAGATCCTACACAAGGAGGTGTGAGTGAGAAGTGAGGAGAGGGGGCCTTTTATAGGAGGAGGGGCACCCCCTCCCATGGCCGGCGGCCATGGAGGAGCCCCTCCACCTCCTCTCATTCATGTGGTGGTAACTCCCATCCACATAAATATGTTCCTTCACATTCTCCACTTAAAACTCCACTTAATGCATCAATACATTTCCAAATTTAATACACTCTCATTTAATAAAACTCTTTTATTTATTTTATTCATAATTTTGTTAATTACATTAATTAACAAACATTCACATAAAACCACCTGCAACATTTCAATATCACATGCAGAACCAGTTTCTGCAATTTCACCCGAAATAATTACGGTTTCCATCGAAATAATTCCAGCGCTTTGTAACATCCCAAAACTTCAATCCAAGTTTATAAAAGATCAAATCAACCAAAAATGGGGTTAACAAAAACTTTTCCAAATTTAATATGAAAGCATTCATATATGTGTGCATTTAAAATAGGAGTTGTTTGAATTGCCATGATTGAGTGATCCAATGCTTGTAAAATGTTTCTTGGGTGATTTAAACATCATCTACATCATTCCCAAACCTTGCCTAAAAAAATCAATTCAAAAAGAATTAAAAAGGAGGAATGGTCATTTTGGCAAATTTAACCCTCATGCCTACTTTGGCTATTCCTAGTACTCAAAACTTAACAGAAACAATTCTTGATCTTTGCACCCCTTGCCAGTACACATAATGAGGTACCAAGGCCCACCTTTTGATATGCTAAAAACATTCTATTAACTATTTTAAATGACAGTTTAAAATTGAATCTAATGCATATGCATAGATAACCCCCATTTCAAAAACCATCTCTTTGAGCTCCACTTTCCAAACCCTTGCAACCAGAGACTACCTATCACTAGTGGAGATCACTCAAAAATTTTGAAACCAAAATTCAAAACTTTTTCTCTTTCGGCCATTTCATCAAACAGCTGGTGTGCACAAATCTGGCCAAATTTAAAACACTGTTTTGAGCAGTGATCTTGGTCACCATTTGTGCCTAACCTTGTCCCCTTGTTCCCTCAGTACCAGCCCTACCCTTTCCTAGCACAGCCACACCCTGTGCAAACGACCAAATGGTCATGGCCATTAAGGCCGAGCACAATGAGCACCCCCACCGGCGACATCGCGCCACAGCAGCCGCCAACCCCTCTCGCCATGTCTAGCACATCGCCAGTGGTCCACCTCCACCGCCCAACCAGCCCCAGGCCAGAGACGGAGGGCAGAGCGGCCAGGAACCGCCGTGCCCGGAGCTGGTCGAGCATGCCGACGCCTCCCCCAGAGCACGCCCTGTCCCCGCTCATCCAGACCGCCCCTTGGCACCAGCCCGCACCCACGGCTCCACCGCGACCTGGAGAACACCCTAGACACCCCCGCTGGCCGCCCAACGCCTCACAGCCACCGCTCGCCATGGCCACCGCTGCCTCTGCCGCGCAGAGCGCCACCTCGCCCAGACCGCGTGCCACCTCCCCTACGGCTGCATTCAATGCCTAGAGCACTGCTAGGGGACAGCACGTCGATCGCCACCCTCAGCCATGCCTCTACCCCGCCGTAGCCATGTCGCCACCGTCGATTGCCCATCCCGCTCGGTCTCACCGTCGGGCCTATAAAAGGAGCCCTCCCCAGCCTCTCTACTCCACACCATTCCACTCCCCTCACCTCTCTGAACCTCCCCCACCTCTAGCCGGAGAAAGGCGAGCTTTGCCTCGCCGGAATTGGAGTCGGAGCAGCCGCGGCAGGAGGAGAAGGGCGCCGTTGATTGCGACCACCCCAAGCTCCGCCGCGACCACGCGTCGCCTCGCCGTCGTCTTCCACATCGTTTGCCCGCCTCACCGACCCCGCTGGAGCCCTGGTACGCCCCCAGTAGACGCCCACCGTGCCGCTAGGGTTCAAGCTCGCCGGCGACCTATTCGTCGTCGACGACGACCCTTAGCCGTAGATCTCGCTTCTAATCCTACGGCCCACATCACGCGTACCGTTTCGCGTGTTAAGTGCCGCTGACAAGCGGGACCTCTCTGTCAGCTGAGCCCCGCACCGCGGAGCGCCACTAGGCCGGCCCATTTCTTTTCCCGTGCTAGCCCAACCATTCAAATCTGGATTTTTCTTTTTAGTTAAATCTAGTTTCTGTCCAGTATTTAAAAATTTAATTCTGTGAGTTTTACAAATCCAAATTGCATGAAACAAATTTTTCCTGAAAGGTTTTAAGATGATCTATCTAAGCCCGTTGTGTTTAATTCATTTAGAGTTATAGATCTCTCCTAATAAAAATAAGAAGACAAAAGCTTTTGCAACTTGCAACATTTTTATAAAATCAACCAAGTTAGCTTTTGAGTTGATTTCAACTCTCAAAAATCACATTTTACCATATCCATCAAAATATGTAATAATATTAAGGTTTACATGTAGTGACTATGGACTAGTAACAAAACAATGCTATATAGGCATTTCTAGTCACTTTAAATCATTTACTAATGAACTTGAACCAAAGTAATGTTGATCCAACCTTTAAATTTCATTCCCACATGTTAGAATATGTGGTGAGGACATGTGTCCACATGATCCCATATTTTGGTGGTGAATATTAAATTTTAGTTAATATTTCAATGAGTAGAAATTACTTTTCTAAAATAAAAAGGATGAAGCTTTTGAAATTTAAAGTTGTGATGTTTGTGATGATAATAGATCATCAAATGTGTGTCTTAGAATACTATTTAGCCTAGTTAAGTATTGTTTGGTGATTGTGCACTACATATGTATTTATAGACGATAGTACCGACCAAGCTCTCGAAGAGGAGGAGTTCTACCAAGAAGAAGAAGAAGAAGAAGAAAACTTCAACCACTGCACCAACCAAGGAAAGCTAGCACTATCCAAGATTAACCCTTGCAAATCAGTACTTGCAAGTGTAGTACTTAACAAACTAGAATTAAACTAGATGGTTTAGCAAAGATGCCCTAAGCATGCTTTGATCACACTCCCTTTTGACTATTAATACCCCAAGTCTTAGTTACAAGTTTTACCCTTCTTAGGTTATACAAAGTCCTTTACTGGTTTTGAAGGTAGCATAAAAAGTATAAAACTTGACCTATTTAGAACCCTTTAGATGTCATTCTATGTCATGAGATTGAACCCATCTGTTCCACCTCAGTGAACACTCTTAACTTAGTAGTTTAGAGTAGATCAAAAACTTGAGTCACTTTAGATGGGAACACTTGGTGAAAATGAATTGTGAAAACCTTGGAATGATGAGTCATTCTATTGAGATGTTTTGACATGTGTTGAGAAACACAAATGGTTGACGATGAGGAAAACGTTGAGGCATGAGTCTTAACCCTTTTATAAAAATGATGGTTGGATTCGGGTGCGATACCATTCCAAATTTACCGTACAACCACATTACCTGAATTGGGTAAGGCTTAGCTGGAAATTTATATGCATTAGTATTAGTTCCCTCACGGGAGAGGTTTGAGCTGAGGCTACCTCTCAATGTTGTCCACCTATGCAGTGCCCAAGATGACTGATGGTCATGGTTGGGAGGCCATGCTCATAGGAGAGGTGCCTATACTAGGGTGTGTAAAGGGAAGGTTATGTTTGATTATCTGCATACTAAGTATGATGATTCAGGGTTATCCCTGATAGATGTATCGAATCTTGTGGTGAAAGTGTACCAACTCTGCAGAGTCTCAAACTATTCGAATAGCCGCATCAGCAGTGATGGACAGTTGGAATGGCCATACTGTTTCGTTGTCAGATGTTTTCTAACTACTTTGAAATGAATGATGAATCGTGACTTGACCACAACAGGGTGGTGTTTATGACAATAGTTTCCCAACTTAAGTGATTCTAGAACTTTACTTTATCTTTCTTTGCTTCAGAACTCAGCCTAGGGTTCAAACTTATCTTTATAGTTAAACTTAGATCTAGTACTTTAACTTAGAATTCTACTACTTGTTAGTGGTAGTTTGCGAGTACTTAAAGAGGACTCATGGCTTTTGTCCCTGACTATTATCATGGCCAGACTATGAAGGAGATTATCAAGATGATGGTTAGCAGGACGGCTATGATAACTAGGACTATCTTCCTTCGTCAGCATTGCCTGTGCCCCTAAAGATGGAACCCATCGCTATGCTCTCTTTTATTTCCGCTGCTTGTTGTATTAAGACTGGATCATGAGATCCTTATTTGTGTAAGACCTTATGTATGGTTTGTAATGGATGATGTACTGTGATATCCAATCCGTTATGTCTCGCAAAAATGGTAATCCTGGGATTGCGAGGTATGGCATAACGGGCATCTAGGATTAAAAATCTGGGTGTTGACAAGTTGGTATCAGAGCCATCCTGACCATAGGAGACCCTAGTTAAAATGGACGTCAAACACAAACTTAGTTTCAAAACCAAAGGGAGTATTTATGAAAAACTATCTCCTCTCTTACCCTTGGGAATTCTTCAATTCATGTTCCTCAAAACTCTTATACTACTACTTAAAATTTGACACACTTGATCACTTCTCTAAATTCCTCATCCTTAATTCTTGTAGATGGAGACTCAGTTGAGCAAGTTTTACCAGTTGGGAAACGGAGGTCAGCTGATCTTCGAGAGAGATCTGGATTCACTGTCAGAGTTACTAGGACGTCCACATCCGGAGTTTCTTGGAGCTCAACTTCCAGGACCCCCAGGAGGAGACCTATAGTGGCTAGTCACAGCAGATCTTAGAGGAAGCATTGAAGCACCAACTTCTGGAAGAATTCAGTTCTCCGTGAGAGAGAACAACTGGCTAGACGGATTAGCCAGGGCAATGCATGAAGCTCTCGCACGTCTATGTGCCCTCAGCGTCAACAAGACCCAAGGAACCTGTTTTGCTCACTATGCAAGACATGACTTCATGGGACTGCCAATGGAAATGCCGGGCCACCCCGAGTTGAGGCGTCAAGTGGAGAACCTTGACATCTTGCTTCACGACAGACAGCAGGAACTAGACAATGCCAGAGAGTTAGCCAACCAGAACCGTGCCATTTCCAACTAGAAGGCCCAGACTTTCGCACTGCTTGTCCAAGACCGTTAGTCTCTTAGCCGCCAGCGTGCCAATAAGGATCGCACCATCGCCCGTCTTCCCAAGAAGGTGGCCGACCTCGAGAAGACCGTCAAGGAGCAGGAAGCTCAGCTTGCAGCAAAAGAAGAAGATGAGGGTGAAGACATCCAGGGAGACATGGATTCTTACCTCAGCAATGATGATGACTTTCTGGAGGAGGATGCCATGGACTTCTACACTGATGATGAGGACTCCGACTTCATCGACGATGAGTAGATGCACTAGAGCACTATCGTAGTCTGAGATGTATCATCTCGTTGTATCGTAGCTTGTAGAATGGTTCTTCAAACCATCTGTTTTCCCTTTGATTGTTGTGGTGTGTGTTGTATCGTGTGCTTGCTTGCATGAATGAAAATGAAGTTAGTTGAAAAACCTGAGTTTAACTCAAAGTTTTATCTTTGAAAACCCCAAACCCATGAACCTTAGAATTTCCCTCTTACCCCTATATCTATCTCAATCCTCAGATGACTCGTGGAAACCAAGGAGGGAGCAGCTCTCGCAGGACCCAATGCTGCAGATCTTGCAGAATCTCATCGCAGACCGTGAAGCAAGCAGGGTAGAGCGCCAAGCCAACATAGCAACACTTCAACAGATCGCCCAGATAGCTCTCAACAACCAAGGACATGGAAATCAGGACCACCATGGATCCAAACTCAAAAAATTTCAGAACACTAATCCCCCAATCTTCAACCAATCTGAGAACCCACTAGATGCTGATGACTGGTTGCAGACGATGGAAAACAACCTCGAAGTTGCAGGAGTTGATGAAAATGAGAAAGTTCTCTTCGCCACCCACTATCTGGCGGGAGATGCCAGAGCTTGGTGGAATAGCATCCGCAATATGAACCATGGTCAAGTGATGACATGGGAAGCATTCAAAGTCAAGTTGAGCCACACCCACGTACCGTAGGGTCTAGTCAACCGGATGAGAGATGAGTTCCGCGAATTGAAGCAAGGAAGAATGACTATGGTGGAGTACCATGACAAATTCCTATCACTTGCCAGATATGCACCTGATGAGATCAACACGGAGGCCAAGAAGAAGGAGAGATTCTTGAACGGACTACATGATGAGATGCAGACTGTCCTAGTCAACATCCGTTTCTCGGATCTCAAAGAGCTAGTCGACTCTGCCATCCAGATGGAAGGGAAGATTAACCAGCCAAACGACAATCACAAGCGTCGTATGATGCAGCAGTCTGGATCCAACAGTCACTAGAAGTACCGTCCCAACCCTTCACCATGATATGCACCAAGGAACAACTGACCCCCAAATTCTCGCCCAAGCTACCCCAACCGTAGCGGAAGCAATGTGAAGTCCGGAGGAAACAATCACAACTCCGTTAATGCCAACAATTTCAACCGTGCACCTCCCAAGAATAACAACAACAACATCAACACTGCACCCAGAACTGGCACCAATGTTGTGCCTGTCGCAGTCAAGGACAAGTCCCAGATCACTTGCTTTGAGTGTGGGGTGAAGGGTCACTACTCCAATGAGTGTCCCAAGAAGACTGCAGCTAATGCCAATGTGAATGCCCTAGCTCAGCAGCAGCGCCGTGTTCAGCCAGGAACGAGATTTGCCCCAGGAACCCTCACAACCGCAAGGGCCTTCTCTTCCACATGAATGCAGAAGAAGCCCAGGAAGCACCAGACATAGTGCTGGGTATATTTTCTGTCAACTCAGTTTTAGCAAGAGTATTGTTTGATTCGGGAGCATTGCATTCATTTGACACCGAAGAATTTGCATGCACTAGTAAGATTCGTCCAACCAACCTGAAGCATGTCATGATAGTTCAAATCCCCGGTTCAACAACAAAAGCTAGAAAAATTTGCAAAGCTGTACCTATCAGAATACATGGGATGGATTTTTATGCCAACCTAATTGTACTTGGAACCAAAGGATTGGAAGTAGTACTAGGTATGGACTAGATGTCAAGGCATAAAGGATTGATAGACTGTGCTAAGAAAGCCATCACCATGACCAGTAGTTTTGGAGTCACAGTAGAGCATATCTCTGAAACCTTACCCCAACAATTCAAGTGCAACCAGAGTGTAGCCTTGCCCACCATTGACCAAGTCAGAGTAGTCTGTGAATACCCCGATGTATTCCCAGATGAATTGCCAGGTATGCCCCCGGACAGGGATATTGAGTTCATTATCGAACTAATCCCTGGAACCGGACCTATAGCCCAGAGACCCTATAGCATGAACCCATCAGAGTTAGTGGAGCTGAAGAAGCAGTTGGATCCTATGCTAGCCAAAGGTTTAATTCAACCAAGTGCATCGCCATGGAGATCACCAGTGTTATTCGTCGACAAGAAGGATGGAGGCAACCGTCTGTGCACAGATTACTGAAAGTTGAATGATGTTACCATCAAGAACAAGTACCCTTTGCCAAAGATAGAGGATCTATTTGATCAGTTGACTGGAGCTCAGGTATTCTCAAAGATTGATCTTAGGATTGGTTATCACCAACTTAAGATTCGTGCAACGGATATTCCGAAGACCGCCTTTACTACTCGCTATGTTTTATACGAGTATACGGTTATGTCTTTTGGATTAACCAATGCCCCTGCTTATTTCATGAATATCATGAATAAGATCTTTAAGAATTTCCTAGATAAGTTTGTAGTTGTGTTTATCGACGACATCCTTATCTACTCCAAGTTAGAAGAAGAGCATGAGCAACATCTGAGAATCATCCTAGAAACCCTGAGGGAGCATCAGCTATATGCCAAGTTCAGCAAGTGTGAGTTTTGGCTGAAAGAAGTAGGATTCCTAGGACATATTGTGTCTGCCGGAGGAGTCTCTGTTGATCCCACCAAGATCAAAGATGGCGAGGAATGGAAAGCCCCAACCACTCAAACCCAAGTCCGTTCTTTTCTCGGATTAGCAGTATATTACCGCAAGTTCGTAGAAGGATTCTCGAGCATAGCCCGACCAATGAACCAATTGTTGAAGAAGGACAAGAAGTTTGAATGGACAGACAAATGTGAAGCCAGTTTCCAGGAGCTGAAGAAGAGATTGATATCAGCCCCAATTTTGGTCATGCCGGACATCAAGAAGCCCTTTGATGTGTATTGTGACGCATCCAAGATTGGTCTAGGATGTGTATTGATGCAAGAAGGCAAAGTCATCGCGTATCTATCTCGACAACTAAAGCAGCATGAGCAGAACTACCCGACCCATGATCCCGGGCTAGCAGCTGTAGTTCTAGCACTGAAGACCTGGCGTCATTATTTGATGGGTAATCACTGTGAGATTTACTCGGATCATAAGAGCTTGAAGTATATCTTCACTCAGAAGGAGCTGAATATGAGGCAGAGAAGATGGATAGAGTTAATCAAGGATTATGACCTTGACATTCACTATCACGCTGGCAAAGCCAATGTGGTAGCGGATGCTCTTAGCTGATTGCCGTGCAGGCTTAACACCATGATCAAGGAGAAGCAACCCAGTTTGTATGAGTTGGAGCAGTTCAGGACTGAATTAGTTAGCCAAGGATTCTTAGCAAGCATTGAACTTCAACCCACTTTGATTAGCCAAATCAAGGAAGCCCAGAAGGGGAATGAAAGCATCAACGGAATCAAACGTCGTATTGGTACAACAAAGGTACCTGGATTTACCAAAGACGAAGAAGGAGTACTGTGGTACAAGGGACGTATCTGTGTGCCAGTAGAGTCAGAGCTGAAGGAAGTTATCCTGAAGGAAGCTCATGCTACTCTTTATTCTATCCACCCCGGAGGAACAAAGATGTATCAGGATTTGAAGGAGCAATTTTGGTGGCACAAGATGAAGAGAGAGATCGGAAGCTACATCGCCAAATGTGACATCTGTCAAAGAGTCAAGGCAGAGCATCAGAGACCTGCAGGACTGTTGCAACCATTGCAGATTCCGGAATGGAAATGGGATTCCGTCGGAATGGACTTTATCACTGGTTTACCTACTTCTAGCAGGGGAAATGACTCAATCTGGGTCATAGTTGATAGACTGTCCAAGGTAGCCCATTTTATACCTATCAAGACCACTTACCATAGTGCAAAGTTAGCAGAGCTATATATTGCTAGGATTGTTAGTCTGCATGGAACCCCCAAGACCATCGTATCAGATCGAGGACCCCAGTTTACCTCAAGATTTTGGCAGAAAGTGCAGGAAGGTTTAGGAACCAAGTTGAACTTCAGTACCACGTATCACCCGCAAACAGATGGGCAGACTAAGAGAGTCAACCAAATCCTAGAAGATATGCTTAGAGCTTGTGTGTTGGAATATGGATCAAAATGGGAAGACTGCCTGCCTTTCACAGAATTCTCATATAACAATAGTTATCAAGCTAGTTTGCAGATGGCACCATTTGAATTCCTATACAGAAGAAAGTGTCGTACCCCTTTGAATTGGTCACAAGTAGGAGAGAGTCAGATCTTCGGACCCGACATTCTCCGAGAAGTAGAAGAGAAAGTTCACAAAGTCCATGAGCACCTCAAGACCGCCCAATCTAGACAGAAGAGCTATGCTAACAAAAGAAGGAGAGACCTGACTTTCAATGTCGGAGATTTTGTATATCTCAAGGTTTCACCATTGAAGGGAACTCCACGCTTTAGTCTGAAGGGAAAGTTAGCCCCCAGATATATCGGGCCTTTCAAGATTCTGAACCGTCAAGGAGAAGTATCGTATCAACTGGAACTGCCTGAAGAGATGTCAGCCATCCACAATGTGTCCCATATCTCGTTACTTCGCAAATGTCTGGAAGTGCCAGAGAAGACTGAAGTTTTCAAGAACATCGATCACAGAGCTGTGGAAATCAACAATGACCTGACCTATCGGGAAGTGCCCATACGTATCTTGGAAGAATCCTACAAAACCACCAGGACCAGGAGTATCAAGTTTCTCAGGATTCAGTGGAGCAACCATACCGAAGAGGAAGCTACTTGGGAGCGCGAAGATTACATTAGGACACAGTTCCCAGATCTCTTTAGTTCCTAGTTTTCTTTGTAAATCTCGGGACGAGATTTTGTTTAAGGGGGGAAGGTTTGTAACATCCCAAAACTTCAATCCAAGTTTATCAAAGATCAAATCAACCAAAAATGGGGTTAACAAAAACTTTTCCAAATTTAATATGAAAGCATTCATATATGTGTGCATTTAAAATAGGAGTTGTTTGAATTGCCATGATTGAGTGATCCAATGCTTTTAAAATGTTTCTTGGGTGATTTAAACATCATCTACATCATTCCCAAACCTTGCCTCAGAAAATCAATTCAAAAAGAATTAAAAAGGAGGAATGGTCATTTTGGCAAATTTAACCCTCATGCCTAATTTGGCTATTCCTAGTACTCAAAACTTAACAGAAACAATTCTTGATCTTTGCACCCCTTGCTAGTACACATAATGAGGTACCAAGGCCCACCTTTTGATATGCTAAAAACATTCTGTTAACTATTTTAAATGACAGTTTAAAATTGAATCTAATGCATATGCATAGATAACCCCCATTTCAAAAACCATCTCTTTGAGCTCCACTTTCCAAACCCTTGCAACCAGAGACTACCTATCACTAGTGGAGATCACTCAAAAATTTTGAAACCAAAATTCAAAACTTTTTCTCTTTCGGCCATTTCATCAAACAGCTTGTGTGCACAAATCTGGCCAAATTTAAAACACTGTTTTGAGCAGTGATCTTGGTCACCATTTGTGCCTAACCTTGTCCCCTTGTTCCCTCAGTACCAGCCCTACCCTTTGCTAGCCCAGCCACACCCTATGCACAGGACCAAATGGTCATGGCCATTAAGGTCGAGCACCATGAGCACCCCCACCGGCGACATCGCGCCACAACAGCCACCAACCCCTCTCGCCATGTCTAGCACATCGCCAGTGCTCCACCTCCACCGCCCAACCAGCCCCAGGACAGAGACAGAGGGCAGAGCGGCCAAGAACCGCTGCGCCCGGAGCTGGTCGAGCATGCCGACGCCGCCCCCAGAGCATGCCCTGTCCCCGCTCGCCCAGACCGCCCCTTGGCACCAGCCCGCGCCCACCGCTCCGCCTCGACCTAGAGAACACCCCAGACACGCCCGCTGGCCGCCCAACGCCTCATAACCACCGCTCATTGTGGCCACCGCCGCCTCTGCCGCGTAGAGCGCCACCTCGCCCAGACCGCGTGCCACCTCGCCTACGGCTGCATTCAATGCCTAGAGCACCACCTGGGGACATCACGTCGATCGCCACCCTCAGCCATGCCTCTACCCCGCCGTAGCCATGTCGCCACCGTCGGGTGCCCATCCCGCTCGGTCTCACCGTCGGGCCTATAAAAGGAGCCCTCCCCAGCCTCTCCACTCCACACCATTCCACTCCCCTCACCTCTCTGAACCTCCCCACCTCTAGCCGGAGCAAGGCGAGCTCTGCCTCGCCGGAATTGGAGCCGGAGCAGCCGCGACAGGAGGAGAAGGGCGCAATTGATTGCGAATACCCAAGCTCTGCAGCGACCACACCTCGCCTCGCTGTCGTCTACCATGTTGTTTGCCCGCCTCGCCGACCCTGCTGGAGCCCTAGTATGCCCCCAGTAGACCCCCACCGAGCCGCTAGGGTTCGAGCTCGCCGACGACCTGTTCATCGTCGACGACGACCCTCAGCCGTAGATCTCGCTTCTAATCCTACGGCCCACAGCGTGCGTACCGTTTTGTGTGTTAAGTGCCACTGGGCCGGCCCATTTCTTTTCCCGCGCTAGCCCACCCATTCAAATCTGGATTTTTCTTTTTAGTTAAATCTAGTTTCTGTCCCGTATTTCAAAATTTAATTCTGTGAGTTTTACAAATCCAAATTGCATGAAACAAATTTTTCCTGAAAGGTATTAAGATGATCTATCTAAGACCGTTGGGTTTAATTCATTTTGAGTTATAGATCTCTCCTAATAAAAATAAGAAGACATAATCTTTTGCAACTTGCAACATTTTTATAAAATCAACCAAGTTAGCTTTTGAGTTGATTCCAACTCTCAAAAATCACACTTTACCATATCCATCAAAATATGTAATAATATTAAGATTTACATGCAGTGACTATGGACTAGTACCAAAACAATGCTATATAGGCATTTGTAGTCACTTTAAATCATTTACTAATGAACTTGAACAAAAGTAATGTTGATCCAACCTTTAAATTTCATTCCCACATGTTAGAATATGTGGTGAGGACATGTGTCCACATGATCCCATATTTTGGTGGTGAATATTAAATTTTAGTTAATATTTCAATAAGTAGAAATTACTTTTCTAAAATAAAAAGGATGAAGCTTTTGAAATTTAAAGTTGTGATGTTTGTGATGATAATAGATCATCAAATGTGTGTTTTCGAATACTATTTAGCCTAGTTAAGTATTGTTTGGTGATTGTGCACTACATATGTATTTATAGACGATAGTACCGACCAAGCTCTCGAAGAGGAGGAGTTCTACCAAGAAGAAGAAGAAGAAGAAGAAAACTTCAACCACTGCACCAACCAAGGCAAGCTAGCATTATCCAAGATTAACCCTTGCAAATTAGTACTTGCAAGTGTAGTACTTAACAAACTAGAATTAAAATAGATGGTTTAGCAAAGATGCCCTAAGCATGCTTTGATCACACTCCCTTTTGACTATTAATACCCCAAGTCTTAATTACAAGTTTTACCCTTCTTAGGTTATACAAAGTCCTTTACTGGTTTTGAAGGTAGCATAAAAAGTATAAAACTTGACCTATTTACAACCCTTTAGATGTCATTCTATGGCATGAGATTGAACCCATCTGTTCCACCTCAGTGAACACTCTTAACTTAGTAGTTTAGAGTAGATCAAAAACTTGAGTCACTTTAGATGGGAACACTTGGTGAAAATGAATTGTGAAAACCTTGGAATGATGAGTCATTCTATTGAGATGTTTTGACATGTGTTGAGAAACACAAATGGTTGATGATGAGGAAAATGTTGAGGCATGAGTCTTAACCCTTTTATAAAAATGATGGTTGGATTCGGGTGCGATACCATTCCAAATTTACCGTACAACCACATTACCTGAATTGGGTAAGGCTTAGCTGGAAATTTATATGCATTAGTATTAGTTCCCTCACGGGAGAGGTTTGATCTGAGGCTACCTCTCAATGTTGTCCACCTATGCAGTGCCCAAGATGACCGATGGTCATGGTTGGGAGGCCATGCTCATAGGAGAGGTGCCTATACTAGGGTGTGTAAAGGGAAGGTTATGTTTGATTATCTGCATACTAAGTATGATGATTCAGGGTTATCCCTGATAGATGTATCGAATCTTGTGGTGAAAGTGTACCAACTCTGCAGAGTGTCAAACTATTTGAATAGCCGCGTCCGCGGTGATGGACAGTTGGAATGGCCATACTGTTTTGTTGTCAGATGTTTTCTTAATACTTTGAAATAAATGATGAATCGTGACTTAACCACAACAAGGTGGTGTTTATGACAATAGTTTCCCAACTTAAGTGATTGTAGAACTTTACTTTATCTTTCTTTGCTTCAGAACTCAGCTTAGGTTTCAAACTTACCTTTATAGTTAAACTTAGATCTAGTACTTTAACTTAGAATTCTACTACTTGTTAGTGGTAGTTTGCGAGTACTTAAAGAGTACTCATGGCTTTTGTCCCTGGGTATTATCATGGCCAGACTATGAAGGAGATTAACAAGATGATGGTCAGCAGGACGGCTATGATAACTAGGACTATCTGCCTTCGTCAGCATTGCCTGTGCCCCTGAAGATGGAACCCACCGCTACGCTATCTTTTATTTCCGCTGCTTGTTGTATTAAGACTGGATCATGAGATCCTTATTTGTGTAAGACCTTATGTATGGTTTGTAATGGATGATGTACTGTTATATCCAATCCGTTATGTCTCGCAAAAATGGTAATCCTGGGATTGCGAGGTATGGCATAACGGGCATCTGGGATTAAAAATCCGGGTGTTGACACGCTTTGTAATTCTTTTCTCTAAAACATATTTGCTCCAAATGGTGTCGGTACCCCTTAAGTGTGTCACCCTACGGTTCGCGAATAATGTAGACATGATCAAGCCCCTTCTGTGATCAATAATCAGTAGCGGGACATGGAGATCCATACTGACTCCCACACATTCAACGATGACTTCTATGACCATGAGAACCTTTTTACGCATGTAATTCAATCCCTTTGTCTCACGATATATTACATGTCCGAGATTCGATCATCGGTATCGACATACCTAGTTTGATCTCGTTACCGGCATGCACTCTTTTCTTGTTCCCGTGATATAACATTCTAGTGATCTCATCACATGCTTGCAAGCTAATTTGCTGACTTAAGGTTGGAGAAGACCCCAAGGGTGAGAGTAAACGATAAACCCTGAAGTGTTGTTGCCTAACTTTCTGACTAAAGGTTGGAGAAGAAGTACTAAACGATGATAAGATTAAGCCTTATTCTCATAAGGTTATAAGAAGCCATCATTATAAAGTATTCCCGAGAGTGTGTCCGGATGAATGATGAAAGGAGATAAACCAGGCTAACTTTAGCGGACTAGTTCTTAAAGAAACAACTCATAAGTTGTCCTTAAAGGGGGGATAAAGTACTGCAATATAGGCCAGTGTAGTGTAACAGGAAAACCTGATTGGAATGGACTAAATGTGTCCAAAACCAAGCCTAAGTAGGATTGTGAAGACATAACCCAAGAGATTGTAGTAGAAGGAGTTATACTACATATAGGAAACGACAGTTGGAAGTTGCCAAGTATGAAGAGAATTCAAGGAAAAAGATCTGGATAAGGGATATTTCAATTATCCTCATTGGTGATCGTAATGGAATTAAGAAATGCCATGATCAATACAAGTCAACTCCTCATTCCGAAACATAAGAAAGTACGAACTTCGGGAATGAAGTTTATTTTAAGGGGAAGAATCTGTAACATCCTAGCATTAGAGCTTAGAAATAAGCTGAGATAAGGTGTGTGCATTGCATTCATGCATAGAAAATCTGGATAATTCTCGCACTTTCAAATAAAACTTGTCAAAGTGATTAAAGCTTCTCTTAACTTGGTGCAACTGAAGTAGATCATCAAGTTGATTGCGATAAGTTTCAATACGACCTTTGCTAAAACCTTATCTTTGGGTAATATAATTTGATCTAAGGTTAGATAAAATGTAATAAAACTAAGTCACAACACACTACTTGTAACAACCTCGGACCCTACGCTCTAAGTTCAAGCCTGGATGAACCAAAAGTGGTTAAGGGTTTTACAGCAGGGGCCCAGGGCCAGCCACGTGTAGGCCCGTCGACCACCCTAACCACTTCCAAGAACATCGGGACAAGAGCGAGCAGCATAGGAAACAGGCGAAGAGATCAAATACATACACAAGTGAGTATGTATGCAAGCTACCTTACAACAGTTCTCAGAGCATACCATCTAAAAGAAATAGAAATATTGCAATGCCATACGGCAAGATCCAGATATCCTAGATAGATATAATAGTGTAGGATAGCTCCTCATACATCAATCAACAGAGTATCAAGCGGAAGCGGGAAACAAGATCCGAGTACGGATAAGAAGCAAATCGGCATAAGATGCCACATAAATAAGCACACCCCGCCCACAGATCTCACGGATCCCTATCCCCGGAATCTCTACACCGAGTGATCATTGCCAACATCATCTGTTTCCTCCACCTAGTATCCATCTTGCGAACATACCTTTTCATCTGAATCAAACAATTTATCGTGTGAGACCCTAGGGGTACTCAGCAAGTCTTTATGCTCTAAAGGGGACATAAACCTGGGGTGACGCAATTGCAGCAAAAGATAATAACTAACAAGTCTATAGATACTCGCTAACCATCCGCCTAACCAAAGATAGGCGGATGTCCGTTAATTGGAAACAACAGTTATAACAGTATAAAGTAACAGATCCATCCTCCTTCTCGCTTACCAACGAGAAAGCGGACGAACAACCCATCCGTTGGCAGTTTTATTAATCATTCCATGAATATTGCACTGATTACTAGTCAGATATTTAGTCAAATTAAAGACAGTACTTTAGTTATACTTGTCTATGATCAAGAAACTGTGCTCCAAGTCGTCCATAACCGCGGACATGGCTTTCAGAAAGATTTACCCTGCAGGGGTGCACAAATAGCAACGCACACACGATCAACCTCAGAAAAACCAAATCAAAACCCAACGAGGCCTTCACGACAAAGGAATCACAGGATCCATAAAATATTTCAGGGGGCCGCCCCACTAAGCTACCCGCAACGAAGTTGGCCGGCTCCGGAACGGACCCGAGGTTTGTGATGATGGCGGTAAAGGACTGGTAACCCGAAAGTGTGACTGGGCTTGCGATACCGCGGAAACGTGGCACGATCCAAAATAGTACAGGTGCTCCACGCACAATCTTAAATAAAGCAGTAAAGCATGGCGTAGGTACATGATAGTAATAAAGCCCCAAACTACTTTGTGGCCCCAAGAAATAAAGTGCAAATCAAGCTCATGCAAAGGTGGATTCATAGAGTCTCCCGTATGTGGATAGTGCGAATAGTCAAGGAACAGGCATCAAGTACTCGGGGTCCTACGGGACACAAGTGAGCATGAAAAACCAAAAACAGATATTGCCCATTGGTGACGAGTGGAGCACGCTGAGCTGGCGAAACTGTGCGCAACAGAGACTTTTCCTACCGCAGCTGCAGCGAGTCCCTGAGACTGACTGTGGGCCGAGCGCTCGAGCGGACCCACGTGCCAGTGGCCGAGCGGGCTGGCGCCAAGCGGCACAGCCAAGGACCACGGGTTACGAACCAGAAAAGTGGAGTGCCTTTTCGTAAAAGCGCCACAAACGATGACAGGGGTCCTAGGTGGAGTGCGGGTCGATGGAACAAAACAGCAGGGGGGTAACTGGAAAACAGCCCCGCGTACTGTTTTTCTTCTCGCCGGTTTACTAATGAAACTGACGCCGGAAGAAAACAGGCGCGGCGGGGGCTCGAACTGGTGACGCAGCGCGCGCGCGGCGGCGGCTACCTGCTGCGGCTAGCTGGGTTAGATGCTAGGAACCGGCGGCGCGACCAGAAGAGCCTACAGCAGGGCAACAACGGGAAGGCGAACGCGAGCACGGTGCACCGAGGCTGCTCGATAGGTGGATCTACACGTCCAGGAAGAGATAGACAGGGGGGAGGTGTCTGGGAGGCGCAGAGGCTCACCTCGGTTGTGTTGGTGGTAGCGGAACGGGGCGGGGAGCAACCGATCGTTGGAGAAGCTGACGACCCGCGGTTAGGGTTTCTCCTCGGCCTCGACGATCTGCAGCAGCTCCGACATAGCTCCTCCTCGTCTCCGGGTACAGGGATGGTCCTGATGCTCGGCTCGGTCTTCCTCGACAACCCAGCGCCACGCCCGCCTCCTAGATATGGTGGTAGCGGTGGATGCCGACGATGGTTGGTCGGAGATGGAAGAGGGATCAGGCAGAGGGGGAGGAAGAGCTGGGCCGAGCCCTGGTATCTGGGGCGATGCCAGGTACGAGAGTAGGGGGTAGATAAGGCCTGGGAGGGGAGATGTCGTGGGGAGGTCGGGGGTGGAAAAAGGTGGCAGGCACCTTTTTCTCCTCCCTCTCTCTCTCGGTAGGTGGACCAGGGGAGGGTCGAGGCTGGCTGGGGCTGCGGCTCAGGGGTGGCACGGTGCAGGGGCTCGGTGGGGTATCCTTGGCAGCGAGGGAAAGAGAGGAAAAGGGGAGGGGAAGGGTAGATTGGCTCAGCTAGGGTTTAGGTTAGGGGTGTGGCTCGGCCTAGAGTTAGCTAGGTTGGGGTGGTGGCCGAACCAGATGGTGGTGACCACAGTTTGGTAGAGAGGATGGGGTGGTGAGGTGAGTGTAGCTAGGGTTTTAGCTAGGTAAGAGGGTTAGGTATTAGCTAAGAGGAGATTTGTGAAAAGCAAAAGAAAAACAAAGGTTCAAAAAGTTTAATTTCAAACAAGATATTTGGATTAGCTTCCAAATAAGATAACAAAGCAAAGAAGGAAACACAACTCCAAAGTAGAAGGAGGTGTGTAGAAAGATTGCACTAGAGGATTATTTGAAAAGATGCCAAAGTATATGAATTTAATTCATACAAGCTTCTTCTCACATATACCAAAGAAGAACAAATAAAAGGGGATAGGAGTGGCTTTGCATGGGCCATGCATGTGGTATATATATGTCACCACTAGTAGTGAAAACACTAGAACTCCCGATGGTCATGTTTAACCATGCATGCATTCAAGATACTTGAACAAACCCATACAAAGGAGAAGTTTGCTTGACCAATATGAATTAATTCGCATATGCACATGGATGAAGTCATATGACCAATATAGTGTGTATTTTCCTACTAGATTATTTATGGCCAAAAGACCTCCTCATACATGGGCATATATTGATAGGTCCATATGGAAGCTAGAGCAAGTGAAACTAACCACATGCATGCAAAGGTGGCCATGTGGCTCTCCATATATCAATAATGTGAAAACAACATGATGCATATATGGGAGCATGTGGAATTGTAAGTGGATCCATCCCAACCCACATGAGCTAGAGGTAAAACCAAGTAAATTGCAAGGCTCACATATAGTTGGATGGTGGAATAATAGGGTGGTGACAAGAAAGGTGGTGGGGTTTATAAAAGATATGCCCCAATTCAACTTGGGCATCAAGCATTTATCAAGAACCAAATACAATGTATCAAGAGGCAAATACAATTAATGGTGCATATGAGATAAGAACCAAATGAAAAGGGTTTTATATGATGCTCAAATGCAATGTGGCGTGATGACATGAGCATGATATAATTATGATGCAACAATTATATGTAGGAAGTAGCATTTTATTATTAGACCATGTAGCATTACAAATGTTAGACATATGGGATGCTACAACTCTCCCCCACTAAACAGGAATCTCGCCCCGAGATTCTAGGAAGAAGAAGAAGACATGAAGAGGGTGGGGTACTTGGCGCGGAACTCATCCTCACGTTCCCAAGTGGCTTCATCAACGGAATGGTGCGACCACTGCACCTTGCAGAACTTGATAGACTTATTGCGAGTCTTTCTTTCTGCGACTTCTAGGATTTTTGTGGGGTGTTCTTGATAAGACAGATCTTCTTGGAGATTGATGAGCTCATGGTCCACGGTCCTGCCGGGATCCTTGAAGCACTTCTTGAGTTGAGAGATATGGAAAACATCATGGACCTTGAGTTTTTCAGGGAGCTCAAGAGCATAAGCAACTTCTCCTCTTCTTCCATGAACTCTGAAAGGACCGTGTATCTAGGAGCCAGCTTTGCTTTGATACCAAACCGGTGCGTGCCTCACATGGGAGTGACACGAAGGTAAACGAGATCACCAGGGACATACTCCATGTCCGTGTGCTTTCTGTCATAGTTGCTCTTCTGGCGACTTTGAGCAACCTTCAGGTTTTCAAGAATGATGTGAACCTTCTCCTCTGCTTGAGTTACAATGTCGGGGCCAAAGAATGTTCTGTCACCTGCGCCCGACCAACCAATCGGAGTTCTACATTTGCGGCCATAGAGAACCTCAAATGGTACCATCTTTAGACTCTTCTGGAAGCTATTGTTGTAAGAGAACTCAGCATAAGGAAGGCATTCTTCCCACTTCATGCCGAAAGAGATGACACAAGCATGGAGCATATCTTCCAGAATCTGATTGATCCTTTCCACTTGCCCTTGTGACTGAGGGTGGTAAGCTATGCTGAAGTTCAACTTTGTTCCCAAAGCATTTTGGAAACTTCCCAAGAACTTGGAAGTGAAGATGCTTCCACGGTCTGAGATGATCTCAAGAGGAACCCCATACAGCGAGACAATTCTGTTGATATAGAGCTCAGCCAACTGAATTGCAGAAATTGTTTCCTTGACGAGAAATAAGTGAGCCACTTTAGAGAGCCTATCAATTACAACAAAGATCGCATTGTTGCCTTTTTGCGACCTTGGAAAACCAGTTATGAAGTCCATCTCCACTTTCTCCCATTTCCATTCTGGCGGCTTCAATGGTTGAAGAGGGCCAGAAGGTTTTTGATGAACAGCTTTCACTCTGCGGCAGACATCACACTCCGAGACATACTTGGCACAATATCGTTTCAATCCAGGCCAACAATATTGTGTTTTCAGGTCCATGTACATCTTAGTGCTGCCAGGGTGGATAGAAAGAACATAATCATGAGCTTTTTTAAGAACTTTCTCTCTCAAACCCGGATACTTCGGAACGAACATCCGCTGCTTAAAGAATAGAGTGCCTTGGTCGTCAAGGTGGAAAGGTTCATACTTCGGAAGCTGAATCTTGGATATGATGTTTTTAGTGTAAGGATCACCAAGTTGAATGGAGCGAACTTTTCCTTCCAAGAGAGGGGTTGCCAGAAGATTCAGAAGATACCCTTGATGCACAATCTCAAGGTTGAGTTGGCGGAATTCCTCGCACAAGAGAGGTTGTTGTTCTTCCACCATGAGGTTATTGACATAAGCTTTTCGGCCGAGAGCATCGGCCATGACATTAGCTTTGCCAGGAGTGTAGTTGATGGTGAGATCGAAGTCATTGCTGGTTTCAATCCATCTCCTTTGGCGAAGGTGGAGGTTCGGCTGAGTGAAGATATACTTCAGGCTTTTGTGGTCAGAAAAGATCGCACAATGGTTCCCAAGCAAGTAGTGCCTCCATACTTTTAAGGCGAAGACAACCGCTGCAAGTTCTAGATCATGTTTTGGATAGTTGAGCTCATGTGTTTTCAACTAACGGGAAGCATAAGCAACGACTTGCTTTTTTTGCATGAGGCCCGTACCCAATCCTTGCAAGGAGGCGTCACAGAATATCTGGAAAGGCTTTGATGTATCTAGAGGAATCAAGACTGGTGTGGAAGTGAGCTTCGCTTTGAGTGTTTCAAAGCTAGCTTGACATGCAGGAGACCAAAGGTATTTCTTGCCTTTCTTGAGGAGATCGGTAAGAGGCTTCTCAATCTTCGAGAAGTTCTGAACGAAGCGACGGCAATAACTAGCCAAACCAAGGAAACTCCGGACTTCTTTGACATTTTTGGGTGGAAGCCACTCAACAATTGTCCGAACAGTTTCTGGGTTGACGGCAATGCCCTTAGCAGAGATGACGTGACCAAGATAGGTGACTTCGGGAAGCCAAAATTCACACTTGGAGAACTTTGCATACAAGCGGTTCTCACGAAGCTTGTTTAGGACACACCAAAGGTTTTCTTCATGTTCTTCCTTTGACTTAGAATAGACTAGAATGTCATACAGATAGACCACGACGAACTTATCAAGATACTCCATGAAAACCGAGTTCATAAGCCTCAAGAAGGTGGCAGGTGCATTGGTCAGACCGAAGGACATGACCGTGTACTCGTACAAGCCATAGCGGGTGGTGAAAACTGTTTTGGGAACATCTTCCTTCCGAATCTTGATTTGATGATATCCACTTCTCAAGTCAAGCTTAGAGAATACTACAGCTCCAGCTAGCTGATCAAAGAGATCATTAATCCGCGGAAGGGGATATTTATTCTTGATGGTTTTTCCATTGAGAGCCCGATAGTCAACACAAAGTCTATCAGTGCGGTCTCGCTTCTTCACAAAGATGGTTGGGCTACCCCAAGAAGAAGTGTTGTGCTGAATGAAACCCAACTTCTCTTGTTCATCAAGCTGATGTTTGAGTTCAGCCAACTCAGCAGGACCCATTTTATAAGGCCGCTTGGAGATAGGAGCGGTTCCAGGTTCAACTCAATCACAAACTCGAACTCTCGGTCAGGAGGCATACGTGGTAACTCTTCAGGAAAAACATCTGGGAACTCATGGACCACCGGAACACTCTGAATAGCATCCATAGCATCATCATTCAGAGCAGACAACGAGAAGAGCTGAATTGCAGGAGTCAGACTTGGAGAATAGACTATATGGCCTTCGGGAATTTTCAGAGAGACCGAGCATTCAGCACAATCAATCACAGCTGCATTTGCTGTTAACCAATCCATGCCCAAGATAACATCAATGTCAGAATTGCCCAGAATAATTAAGGAAGCCGGGAACAAAGAGCCACCAATCTTAATTTGATTGCCGTGGCTGATTTTAGAAGCCCTCATGTTTGATCCAGGAGATTGCACCATGAGGCGAGTTGGTAAAGCATCCGAAGGTAACCCATTATTCTCCGCAAACTTGTATGAAACAAATGAATGTGATGCACCAGAATCAAATAAAACTCGTGCAGGAACTGAGTTAACAGGAAGCATACCCATCACAACTCCAGGTGGATGCTCGGCTTGAGCGACGTTGACACAGTTGGCATGAGCAACAGTGGACCCGGGCTTGGTGTTGATGTTGAGAGCCCGAGGTGGAGGTGCACGAACCATAGAAGGACTTGCTGCAGGTCTTGGAGGTGGAGGAGGAAGAGCTTTGTTGTTCATGGGACAACTCCAATGTTGATGCCCAGTGTTCCCACAAGTGTAACAAGCACTAGGTGGACGTGGAGCAGCGTAGCCAGGTACTCTACCAGGCGCTCCAGGGTAGTTGTCGTTGTAGCCCCTAGAAGCAGCGTTGAAGGAGTTTGGTGGCCTTGCCGTGTAGCTTGAAGGTCTTGGTGGAGCCGGGAGCGGCGGTGCGGTATTAGGAACCCACACGCGGCGCTTAGAAGGAGCTGTCATAGTTAAAGAGCTTGCTGCGTCACGACTATGTTTCTTGGACTCCTCGAACACTTGCCTACTGGCTTCTTCCTGTAGAGCTGTATGTTGGAGTTCTAGAAAGGACCCTGGCCTTGCATGAGTGATTGTATATTTGATAGATGCATTGAGCCCTTGCCTGAACCTCTTTTTTTTCTTGTCATTAGAGATTTCATCGCCACCATACCGATAAAGATTCATGAATTTTCTGATATAGGTGTTGACATTGTCATTGCCCTACTTGAGGTTGAGAAAGACCTCCTTCATTCTCTCCATGACAATTTCTGACAGGTATTTCTCTTTGAAAGCCCCAGCGAACTGCTCCCAAGTAGGCTGAAAACCAGAGTTTGTTTGCCTTCAGGTAAATCTCCCACCATAGCGCTGCGTCTCCTTTCAGAAGGTGAGTGGTGCATTTTACCCATTCTAGTTCAGGAACATCAGCAGTCATCAGCAACCTTGACATCTCATGAAGCCAATCATCAGCATCCAGTGGCTAATCAGACACCTCAAAGTGGCGCGGGTTAAACTTCAGAATGTCCTTGATGTCTCCTTGCTTGGGAGGTGGAGGTAGCGGGGCAAACTCATTCCTCCTGACACTTTCTTCAAAGCGTTGCTGGTTCTACTGCATTGCTCCCAAGGCATTAGAAATACTTGCCAACGCAGCCCCTAGTTCAGGTGGTATGTCCTCCTCAGTGCAGCGTGGTGGTGCCATCCTGGGATTGATATAAAACTCAAGTCAGTACCATAATGGAGAATAATAATAATCCACAATAGTACCAAAATGGAATTAACCAAGATTAAGGATACAAATTGCTAGGATGATATTAAAATATCAACAAAGTTCAAAGCACCTAGAATATAGTAAGCATATCGCACACGACTGAACAAGGAGTGTTGTATACAAAGCTATCAAAGAAAAAAATTCCGCAAATTTCGGCATTAAAATACCACTATACGCGCAAAACCACTTAACGAATCAAGATTAGTAACTCTACCAATTCAATATACGAGAGCGAATGATAAAAGTAGTGGTATGGTCGCGACTCCATCCCGCACTGAAAGCATTACTCCACACATGAATAAGTAAACCCATATCCCGACTCTCTTCTTTCTTAAGATGAACCTAAAGATTAGCAACTACGGAAAACAAACACCCCTAACAAGATAGCGTCAGATAACAAAGAGTAAGACATATCACGTCGGTTTAGAAAAGCCTGTCGGTATGGAATGTACCAACAGTTGATAACCAAAAGGCAGATAACAACAACAAGTTGGATGCAACAGATAGACAAAGAATTACCCACACACACAGACACGGACTCACACAACCTATGGTACTACGGAACCCAGAACATGTGAATCCTAGTTTGAATTTTAGAAGAGGATTGAAAACGTTACACTTGCTTACCAGAATAGGGTGGGTGGGTGGGTAAGAAGAAAAATGGAAGCAGTCCTACTCTCGTGTTTTGTTTTTCCCTAGTATACATAACTACCAAAATATTTGCTAGACTGACAACGACCATTTTGGCTGAGACCCTGAAGGGCAGGCTGGCTCTGATACCAATTGTAACAACCTCGGACCCTACGCTCTAAGTTCAAGCCTGGATGAACCAAAAGTGGTTAAGGGTTTTACAGCGGGGGCCCAGGGTCATCCACGTGTAGGCCCGTCGACCGCCCTAACCACTTCCAAGAACATCGGGACAAGAGGGAGCGGCGTAGGCAACATGCGAAGAGATCAAATACATACACAAGTGAGTATGTATGCAAGCTACCTTACAACAGTTCTCCGAGCCATACCATCTAGAAGAAATAGAAATATTGCAACGCCATACGGCAAGATCCAAAAATCCTAGATAGGTATAATAGTGTAGGATAGCTCCTCATACATCAATCAACACAGTATCAAGCGGAAGCGGGAAACAAGATCCGAGTACGGATAAGAAGCAAATCGGCATAAGATGCCACATAAATAAGCACACCCCACCCACAGATCTCACGGATCCCCATCCCCGGAATCTCTACACCGAGTGATCGTTGCCAACATCATCTGTTTCCTCCACCCAGTATCCATCTTGCGAACATACCTTTTCATCTGAATCAAACAATTTATCGTGTGAGACCCTAGGGGTACTCAGCAAGTCTTTATGCCTCTAAAGGGGACATAAACCTGGGGTGACGCAATTGCAACAAAAGATAATAACGAACAAGTCTATAGATACTCGCTAACCATCCGCCTAACCAAAGATAGGCGGATGTCCGTTAATTGGAAACAACAGTTATAACAGTATAAAGTAACAGATCCATCCTCCTTCTCGCTTACCAACGAGAAAACGGACGGACAACACATCCGTTGGCTGTTTTATTAATCATTCCATGAATATTGCACTAATTACTAGTCAGATATTTAGTCAAATAAAGACAGTACTTTAGTTATACTTGTCTATGATCGAGAAACTATGCTCCAAGTCGTCCATAACCGCGGACACGGCTTTCAGAAAGATTTACCCTGCAGGGGTGCACAAATAGCAACACACATGATCAACCTCGGAAAAACCAAATCAAAACCCAACGAGGCCTTCACGACAAAGCAATCATAGGATCCATAAAATATTTCAGGGGGCCACCCCACTAAGCTACCCGCAATGAAGTTGGCCGGCTCCGGAACGGACCCAGGGTTTGTGACGACGGCGGTAAACGACTGGGAACCCGAAAGTGTGACTGGGCTTGTCGATACCGCGAAAACGTGGCACGATCCAAAATAGTACAGGTGCTCCACGCACAATCTTAAATAAAGAAGTAAAGCATGGCATAGGTACAGGATAGTAATAAAGCCCCAAACTACTTTGTGGCCCCAAGAAATAAAGTGCAGATCAAGCTCATGCAAAGGGGGATTCATAGAGTCTCCCGTATGTGGATAGTGCGAATAGTCAAGGAATAGGTATCAAGTACTCGGGGTCCTACGGGACACAAGTGAGCATGAAAAACCAAAAAACAGATATTGCCCACCGGTGCCTCTTTCATTAGTTATCCCATTACTACTCAGGTTAAGTTGTTTAGGTATCTCGTTATCCATCAGACACTCACATACCCTACACATGCTGTTCTACGACTCGCTTGGCTCAAACAACTCCTGTAGTAATGGTTCATAGGATGGAGGAACAAGCTTCGGTGGGGTTTAAGAGTAAAGGCCATGCAATACTTGGGATTCAGTTTAATGCAATCGCGACTCCATGATGTAAGAATAAGATAGAAGCAATAGGTACTATATGTATGCAAGCATGTGGTAGTGCTTTCCTGGTAGCTCAGTTGACGCGAAAGATGGATCTGTGTAGTACTCCTGGGATTCCTGTAAATTCCCCTGCTCGGCGTCTATCCGAGAAGAACCAAACAAACAAGGCCAACATAAATATAATGCGCAAACATATAAATAAAATGCGACAAGCAAACAAGCACGCCATGATGAATGATGTACAAATTACATGGCATAACATAGCATGGCATGGGTGAGGTGTGGGGTACAAGAATAAAGCATTTTATTAAGTTTTTAGTCATGTTTTGCTCCCATATAACTTGCTGTCCACTTAATATTTATATGATGCAAGCTTCAATTCATAACATGGAATGTGTTGTTAGAATGGGCTCGTCGTGCTGATCGATTTAGACATATTATTTGTCAAATTTGGAGTTATGAAATTAAAGTTATTAATTAATTGAGAAAAGGCATTTTTATTGCAATTTAAACAATTTCGAAAATTTAAATTAGTCAAACATTATTTTGGATGGCATATTTGAATTCCTCACATTTTTCTGATTCAGAAACATATATTATTTGTATTATTTGGGTTTGCCAATTAAAAGTTATTTAAAACTGGATTTAAAAACATATTAAACATTTCTGAAAATCATTTTTATTAAATAGAAAAGGATGCAGACTTTTTGTACTGAGAGAGATCTAGCCACAGCCGCTGACGAGTGGGGCACACTGAGCTGGCGAAACTTTGCGCAGTAGAGACTTTTCTCGCCGCAGCTGCAGCGAATCCCTGAGACTGACTGTGGGCCGAGCGCTCGAGCGGACCCATGGGCCAGTGGCCGAGCGGGCTGGCGCCACGCGGCACAGCCGAGGACCGCGGGTTGCAAACCGGAAAAGGGGAGTGCCTTTTTATAAAAGCGCCATAGACGATGACATGTGGGCCTGGGTGGAGTGCTGGTTCATGGAACAAAACGGCAGGGGGTAACTGGAAAACAGCCCTGCGTACTGTTTTTCTTCTCGCCGGTTTACTGACGAAACTGACGCCGGAAGAAAACAGGCGCGGCGGGGGCTCGAACTAGTGACGCAGCACGCGCGCTGCGGTTGCTACCGCTACGGCTAGCTGGGTTAGATGCTAGGAACCAGCGGCGCAAACAGAAGAGGCTACAATGGGGCAACAGTGGGAAGGCGAACACGAGCGCGGTGCACCCAGGCTGCTCGACGGGTGGATCTACACGTCTAGGAAGAGATAGACAGGGGGGAGGTGTCTGGGAGGCGCAGAGGCTCACCGTGATTGTGTTGGTGGTAGCGGAACGGGGCGAGGAGCAGCCGATCGTTGGAGAAGCTGGTGACCCGCTGTTAGGGTTTCTCCTCGGCCTCGACGATCTGCAACAGCTCCGGCACGTCTCCTCCTCGTCTCGAGGTATAGGGATGGTCCTGATGCTCGGCTCGGTCTCCCTCGACAACCCAGCGCCACGCCCGCCTCCTAGATATGGTGGTAGCGGTGGATGCCGATGATGGTTGGTCGGAGATGGAAGAGGGATCAGGCACAAGGGAAGGAAGAGCTGGGCCGAGCCCTGGGATCTGGGGAGATGCTAGGTACGAGAGGAGGGGGCGTAGATAAGGCCTGGGAGGGGAGATGTCGTGGGGAGGTCGAGGTGGAAAAAGGTGGCAGGCACCTGTTTCTCCTCCCTCTCTCTCTCGGTAGGTGGACCAGGGGAGGGTGGAGGCTGGCTGGGGCTGCGGCTCAGGGGTGGCACGGTGCAGGGGCTCGGTGGGGTATCCTTGGCAGCGAGGGAAAGAGAGGAAAAGGGGAGGGGAAGGGTAGATTGGCTCGGCTAGGGTTTAGGTTAGGGGTGTGGCTCGGCCTAGAGTTAGCTAGGTTGGAGTGGTGGCCGAACCAGATGGTGGTGACCACGGTTTGGTAGAGAGGATGGGGTGGTGAGGTGAGTGTAGCTAGGGTTTTAGCTAGGCAAGAGGGTTAGGTAGTAGCTAAGAGGAGATTTGTGAAAAGAAAAAGAAAAATAAAGGTTCAAAAAGTTTTGTTTCAAACAAGATATTTGGATTAGCTTCCAAATAAGATAACAAAGCAAAGAAGGAAATACAACTCCAAAGTAGAAGGAGGTGTGTAGAAAGATTGCACTAGAGGATTATTTGAAAAGATAACAAAATATATGAATTTAATTCATACAAGCTTCTTCTCACATATACCAAAGAAGAACAAATAAAAGGGGATAGGAGTGGCTTTGCATGGGCCATGCATGTGGTATATACTTGAATTCCCAATGGTCATGTTTAACCATGCATGCATTCAAGATACTTGAACAAACCCATACAAAGGAGAAGTTTGCTTGACCAATATGAATTAATTCGCATATGCACATGGATGAAGTCATATGACCAATATAGTGTGTATTTTCCTACTACATTATTTATGGCCAAAATACCTCCTCATACATGGGCATATATTGATAGGTCCATATGGAAGCTAGAGCAAGTGAAACTAACCACATGCATGCAAAGGTGGCCATGTGGCTCTCCATATATCAATAATGTGAAAACAACATGATGCATATATGGGAGCATGTGGAATTGTAAGTGGATCCATCCCAACCCACATGAGCTAGAGGTAAAACCAAGTAAATTGCAAGGCTCACATATAGTTGGATGGTGGAATAATAGGGTGGTGACAAGAAAGGTGGTGGGGTTTATAAAAGATATGCCCCAATTCAACTTGGGCATCAAGCATTTATCAAGAACCAAATACAATGTATCAAGAGGCAAATACAATTAATGGTGCATATGAGATAAGAACCAAATGAAAAGGGTTTTATATGATGCTCAAATGCAATGTGGCGTGATGACATGAGCATGATATAATTATGATGCAACAATTATATGTAGGAAGTAGCATTTTATTATTAGACCATGTAGCATTACAGATGTTAGACAGATGGGATGCTACACTACTCAATAAGGAGCACTAGATCTTCTAGAGATCATGACAGGATATTCCATACAACAACTCAAGGATGAATACTTAATCTTATAAAGATTATATCAAGGTATTATCTATAATAGACCCTGAATATCAAGTTAAGTATATAACTTAAGCAAAGTAACTTAATAACTAAACTTGAAACATTTATTTGCCAAACTTATTACTACCATGGGTATCATGTTAGTTCTTAAATATTAACTCTTATCACAAATAGAGTAGACAAGGAAGTCAAGCCAAGACCATTCATCTCATATATTTGGTTGCCACATTAAGAGATGACATTCCTATTAAACCAATTCTTGACCTAGAACTTATTGACCTATTATAAACCTTCCAAAGACCTTAAGTAAAATTAATAAGGAGAAGGAACTAGATATGGTAGAGGGTGCCATCATCAATGGAATGCGATCCTTGGGGGTGATCAAACCATTGGATGTAGTAGTTAATGTAACACCCTCGAATCAGCCCTATGCAGGTTTTAGCCCTTTCCGCCAAACCCGCATAGAAACGATTCAAGGACGCCCACCAGGCACTTTCGCGCGGGTGGAAAACGAAGTAATACCATTACACAACAGTCCTCGATGGGACCCACATAACAGATATATATACCACAGCGACTTAGCGAGTCAAGAATATACAGATATACAATACAAAGATCCAAGTCACTTTAAACCGATAGAGCGTCCGACTACGGACAAGATGCAAATGGGGCTAAGAGCCCTGAAGAATAACCAATGGCGTACATAACCCTGCCCAGGCCAAGCCGGAAGGGTAACCCTGCTAACGACGTCGATCTCAAACCTGCTAAAACAAAAGGGGGTGCCGACAAAGGGCAAAGGGAAAAGAGGAGCGTCAGTACTGAGGCCAGTACATAGCAAGGCTAGAATTCGGCAGCTCTCGCCTACATAGGTATGGTAGACTGAAGCGGCAGCGCAGCAACACTAAACAACCTATAGAGACTTGGTATCACTCGCGGCTATTAGAGAGGGGTAAAAAAGACCTATTCGGATCCTACCTGATACTAACACCAAACACACCCATCCTGGTAATTTCCCCTTGAGACCAAACGAGGAGGTCAGACCAAGGAACTCACACGGTTGGCAGTTTTACTCATTCCATTATAGTTGCAGCATTTACTAGTCCGATATATAGCATGAGTCATCCTGATAGCATAAGTAGTGGGCAGTTTTAGTTCCCATTCCGTTGTAGTTGGACATTTACTAGTCAGATATAATTACAGCGAGGTCATGGATGGAGACCGGAAGAGGTGTCGAGGACGGCAGTGAGGTCGGGGCGGCTCTGCTCGCGAGGAAGAAGGCGAGTGCGCG
This sequence comes from Avena eriantha, assembly GCA_910589775.1. Classification (NCBI taxonomy): domain Eukaryota; kingdom Viridiplantae; phylum Streptophyta; class Magnoliopsida; order Poales; family Poaceae; genus Avena; species Avena eriantha. The sequence goes on along the minus strand of OU342746.1, from coordinate 34,504,251 downwards.
GCGGCCCGGAATTCCGGTGAGAGGACGTCGGTGGCGGTCGATGGCCTTCGGGGGCGAGCGGTCCGGCGAGGACGGACGCCTGCAGAAACAGAGGAGGCGAGGCGGGCGCCCGCGGCGGGGACGGACGAGGCCGGCGGCGAGAGACAGAGGCCGGCGCGAGGATGGCCACGGAAGGGAAGGCGCGGGAAAGGTGAGCGTCGGGGAATCGGATCTGGGCGGCGGCCGGAGCCGAGCACGGGGAGGGGAGGTTCGTGCGGCGACGTCCAAGGGGATGAAGCGGGGACCTCTCCCAGGCGGTGGTTGCGGGGCGAGGAGAGGAACAGGGGTAGGTGGGAAGAGATGAGGGAGAGGAACGCGTGGTGGGGCCGGGGTGCGGTCGACCGCGTGATCGCATCAGTGGGAGGGGTTCGAGGAGGTTGACCGGGTTTGCTAGGGAAGGTGGGCCTGGCCAGGGGGAGCGGGGGGTGAGGCGTGTGGGGAAGTGTGCCCAGATGAGGTGGCGATGGAGACAAGGTGGGGGAGCGTGGCCCAGGGTGGAGCCAGGTGGGTTGGGGGTCGCACAGGTGGGCACTGGGCGGGATAGGCGCGTCTACCGGGGTAGGTGGCTGGTGGGAGTGGGCGGGAAAAGGAAGAGGTAGGGCCAGGCGGGGGAGAGAGAGAGGGGGAAGAGAGAGAGGGAGAGAGAGAGAGTGGCGGCGAGGCAGGAGTTGGTAGGATTAGGTGGGGCGTTTTAGATAGGGTTTGGGGGTGGCCGACCGGGCTTTTGGGCTTGGCGGGCTGCCCCCTAAAAATAATATAAATTTTTTATTATTTAAAATGGGGCTTTTGCAAACCGTATTTAGACAAACTAAAATATTCTGGAGAACCGGGTTTTAATTTGAATAAAGACGGGAAATATTGGAAAACAAAACTAGGCGTTTCGAAAATAGTTTAGACAAAAACCATGCATGCTGATGACGATGCTCAAATGCAATTCTGCATGATGACATGAGCATGCGGTCATGATGATGCAATGCACAAAAACACAGCGATTTTCTAGTAATGATTTTAGCGGGGCGCAACAGTTAACTCACTTATGAGTTGAGTAGAAGAGGTATCTAAACCTAAAAGTTTAGATATTAATTATGAAGTTATGACAAAGCTAGTAGTAGTAGAGAATCCAGTGATAATCTTGTTAAGCCAAGTAGGTATAAACCTAAAGTAAGTTTCCATAACAAGATAAGCCTTATAGAGAGACTAGTACAAGTCTACTACTTGTTGAATATAGATCTTGATCAGACAATTAGAAGCCTAAGCTTTGTTTGATCAAAGGATGATGGTCATTATTCTCAAGTCATTTGAGAATAGATGACTAGTTGATAAAGAAGAGTTATGAGTATACCAAATTAGGAAAAACCTTAGTACGATGAATCATCTAGCTTGATCATTGTAACACCCCAAAAATATTAATCAAGATTATCAAGTCAAATCACCCAAGTATAGGGTTAACAAAAACTCTTATTATTAAAATTAATATGAGTGTATGTGTGAATTGCATTAGTGTATGAATGAGTGCAAATGCCATGTTTGATTGCTACAAAGGATAAGGAATGGATTAAAGATGAATACTACATCATCTAGGACAATTACGAACCAAATCAAAAGAAAAGAAAATTCAAATATGAATCATATGATCAAATGGTAATTTTGACCAAAATTAACCACTAGACCACTTTGACTGTTTCTAGTCCAAGATTTATAATAGAAACATTTCCAATTCTTTTCACCCATTGCTAGACTAAGTAAAAGTGAATATAAGCCCACTTTACAAACTCTTAGAAACTATTTTCAAATGTATTTAAAGGACAATTCAAAATTGAATCAAGTGTATGTACTAAGATCACCATTTTGCAAAAACCACTCAAATCAATTCACCTTGACTTTTCCAAGCAACCATGGACTACCAAGCATAAGATAAAACACTCACCAAATTTCATTCAAAAATTTCAAACTTGAGTTCATGCGGCCATTTGGTCGAGCACCTGGCAGACACAAAAAACCCTGGCCTAACTTATACTGTTTTGAGCGGTGATCACTCACCCATTTGTCCCCTCTGCACTGCCCCTGGTCTCCCCAACACCCAGCAGCGCAGGACAGGCATCGCCCCTTTACCGTCGCACTAGTGCAGCGCCGGCCGAAGCTCGTCGCGCTGGCCGACCAAGAACCAACAACCACAGCCAGTGCAGCCCTCATCCATGATGTCCAGGAGACAGGCCACCGTCCACTTCCACCCCCTGTCCAACCCTCGACCACAAGCACGCCATGGACCACCCATGATCATCACGCCCAATTCTCTGTCGGCCATGCCGAGAGCACGGCAGAGCGCCGCAGCCGACCAACACGCACACGCCGCCCATTGGCATCGTCGTGCGTGCCCGCACTTGCCGTGACCCTATCTATCCCCCAGACATGCCCGTTTACTGCCGCGTGGACCGCAGCCACTGTGCAGCAAACGCCGCCGCTCCCGTCCAGAGCATCGATCTTTCCCAACCAATCTCGACCGCCCCTTTCCGTGCCATTAAGCGTGTGATGACTGCCCTAAAGCACCGCGTCGAACCCTACCCTCATCCATGCCAATAACTCGCTTTACCGCTGTCGGCGGAGGAGCCAGACCATGCCGCAATGTCCCCATCGCCGGTGTATAAATAGAGGCCACCCCCGCCTCAATTCTCCACACCATTCCCCTCCCCACTCCTCACGGAACCTCCCACACCTCTCCTCAGAGCAAGGCGAGCACCACATCGCCGGAATTAAGCCGGAGTCCACCGCTGCAGAGGAAGAAGGGAGCCATCCCAGGAGCTACTGTGACCACGCCTCGAACCGCCGTCGACGACAACCCCATTCGCCGCCATCTCCGGCCCTAGCTGGAGCCCTGGTGAGCCTCACACGACCCTCACCACCGCGTTAGGTTTAGTTTCTTGCTGGAGCTATTCGACATAGAAGATGAACCTCAGCCATTAGATCATGTTCTAATCGTAGCGCTGAGATTGAAAAATACTGTATCGGGTTAGATGAGCCACTGACTAGTGGGACCCCCCTGTCAGTAGCCCACAGCGCCAGCGCAGTGCAGTTGGGTCGGCCTAGTTAGTTTCCCGCGCATAGCCTGTTGATTCAAATAGTTCTTTTTCATTTTAGCTGAAACCAGACTGTGTCAGTAGATTCAAAAATCAATTCAAACATATTCACTAAACCAAATTGCATGATTCAATTTTTGTTAGAAAGGTATTCACATTATCTATCCAAGCCCGTTGGATTCAAACCATTTGAAATTATAAATCACCTATACCAAAAATAACAAGACCGAGGCTTTTCCACTTCAAACATTTTTCAAAAATCAACCATAAATGCTTTTGAGTTGATTCCAACTCTCAAAGATCACATTTGACAAGATCTATCTGAATATGTAAGAATATATAGGTTTACATGCAGTGATCTTGGACTAGTACTAAAATAATGCTATCTAGGCATTTCTAGTCACTTTCATTTTATTAAATCGTAATTTTAAACTTTATAAAATGTGAACACCACTTTAAACCACATTCCCAAGTATTAGAATATGTGGTGATGACATGTCTGAACATGATACCATATTTTAATTGGGGAATATTAAATCTTAAGAATTTTCAATGAGTAGAAAATACTTTTCCAAAATAAGATAAACAAGACTAGGCCTTTATTTCATGTGATGATTGTGATGATGCTAGATCATATAGTGTGAACCTTAGTTTGCTAAATAGAAATAGTTAAGTACTGTTTGGTGATTGTGTACCCCGTATTCATTCATAGACGCTAGTAGCGACCCGATATACGAGGAGGAGGAGTACTATGAAGAAGAGGAAGAAGAAAACTTCAACCACTGCTCTAGTCAAGGCAAGCTAACACTTGCAAGTTTCATAAGTATGCAAGCTAGAACTATGCAAGTTAACACTTGCCAGCTCCATAACCTATGCAAGATGCATTATGCATGCTTTGGTTATGCAACCTTGATTATACCAATCCCAAGTTTTTCTTGCGAGCTTTGTTCTTTTACTTTACCAAGGTTCTTTACCTTTGATTAGTGACTTGTGAGTATTGGAAAAATAGGATAGATACCATAAATAGTATAAAACTAGGCCTAGGTAGTTATACTTAGAGGTCATCAAAAGGTATAAAACAAGATTTGGATAGTTACACTTGATTAGCACCCCTCATTAGTGAATACCCTCAACTTTAGTGGCTAGTTCTAAGCATAAAAGTTGATCACTTTAGATGGGAATACTTGGTGACAATGCTTATGAAAACCTTGGAATGATGGTTCATTCTATTGAAATATTTTGACATGTGTTGTGAACACAAAATGATTTGATGATGAAAATGTTGAGGCATGATCCTTGCCCCTTCATAAAAACTGATGGTTGGGTTCGGAGGCGATACCATTCCAATTTTACCGTACAACCATAATACCCGAATTGGGTAGGGCTTAGCTGGAAGTTTATATGCTTTAGTATGGGTTCCCTTGCGGTAGAGGTTGAGCTGAGGCTACCTCGTGATGAATGTCCACCTATGTAGTGCCCAGGATGGCAGATGGCCATGGCTGGGAGGCCAAGCTCATAGGGGAGGTGCCTATACTAGAGTGTGTCATTGAAAGATATGATTGATTATCCACATACTAAGGATGATGATAGATGTATTGAATTTTGTGGTGAAAGTGTACCACCTATGGAGAGTGTCAAACTATTCAAATAGCCGCGTCCGTGGTCATGGACAGTTGGAGTGGCCATACTGTTTCGTTGTCAGATGTTTTCAAAAATGACTTGTGAACTGAACTATGAGTTTGACTTCACCACAACAGGATTGTGGACATGAAAACTAGATTCCCACTTAGGTGATGTAGACCATTAAATTAGTTTTCTTTACTTCTAAACTCAGTATGAAATAAACCTGGCTTTTTGCAAATAAACCTAGAGCTTAAGATTCCTACTAGAACTACCTTACTTGTTAGTGATAGTTTGTAAGTACTTAAAGATAACTCATGGCTTTGTCCCTGGCTATTCTCGTGGCCGAACTATGAGTAGGACTACCAGGAATATGGACAATAGGAGGTCTATGACAACTTGGATCATCTCCCATCGTCAGCATTGCCCGTGACCCTGAAGATGGAGCCCCTACTACATTTACTTTCCGCTGTTTGATTTGTTTTAAGACTGGATCATGAGATCCTTTATTTGTAAGACCTTTGTTATGGTTTGTAATGCATGATGTATTGTGGTACCAATTCTGTTATGTCTTGCAAAAATGGTAATCCTGGGATTGCGAGGTATGGCATAACAGGCATCTGGGATTAAAAACCCGGGTGTTGACAAGTTGGTATCAGAGCCATCCTGACCATAGGAGACCTAGTTAGAATGGACGCTTGAACCCAAAACTTAGTTTCAAAACAAAACAAGTGAGTATTTATGAAAACCTATTCCCTCTTTTATCCTTGAGATTCTTTCAAAAAAATTCAAGTTCCTCAAAAAGTCTTTCAAACCTACATAAATATTTGACACACTTGATCACCTCACTAACTTTCTTACCCTAAATTCTTATAGATGGAGGTCCAATATTGCAAGTTCTACCATCTGGGCAACGGAGGCCACCTGATCTTTGAGAGGGATCTCGATGCACTCGCAGAGTATCTTGTGCCCCCACACCCGGAGTTCTTCGGGGCCCAACTCGACGATCATGTAGGAGGAGATCTACAATGGCTAATAGTTGCAGATATTAGAGGCAAGATGGAAGCCCCGACTTCAAAGAAAATCCAATTCAGCTTGAGGGAGAACAACTGACTAGACGGATTAGCCAGGGCTATGCATGAAGCTCTTGCCCTCCTGTGTGGTCAAAACATCAACCAGATCCAGGTAACTCGCTTTGCTCACTACGCAAGGCGTGATTCTATGGGAATGCCATTGGAGATGTGGGGACACCCAGAGCTGAAGAACCAGGTGGATAATCTTGACTTCATGTTGTATGATAGATAGAAGGAGTTGGACAATGCTCGTGCCTACGCCAACCACAACCATGCCATTGTAGTCAAGAAGGACCAGACTCTCGCCATCCTTGCAAAGGAGCGCCAATCACTTTGTCGTCAGTGTGACAAGAAGGATCGCATCATCGATCGTCTTCGCAAGAAGGTGGCCACTCTCGAGAATACCATCCGTGAACAAGAGATCCATCTTGAGGCGAAGGAGGAGGAAGGTGAAGATATCCGTGGAGATCTCTACTCTTATCTCAGTGATGATGATGACTACTTGGAGGACGATGCCATGGAGTTCCACACTGATGATGATGATTCTGCCTTCATTGATGATGATTAGATGCACTTGAGAACTACCGTAGAAGTGAGTTGTATCTGGTCCCACTATATCGTAGTTTCATAGAATGGTTCTTAAAACCATCTGTTTTCTATTTGTGTTGTTGTGTGTGTTTGTATTGTGTGCTTTGAGTGAATGAATGAGAGGAAGTTGTTAGTTTGCAAAACCTGAGTCAAACTCAAAGTTTAAAACTTTTGAAACAAAACCATGAACCTTAGAGATTTCCCTCTTATCTCATTATCTACCTCAATCTTCAGATGACTCGCAGAAATCCCGGAGGAAGCAGTTCATCCCAGGACCCAATGCTGCAGATTCTGCAAATGCTAGTTTATGACCGTGAAGCTAGTAGAGCCGAACACCAAGCCAACTTAGCCACTTTGCAACAGATAGCTCAGATGGCCCACAATAATCAAGGCCATGGAAACCAAGATCATCATGGATCCGATCTCAAGAACTTTCAGAATACCAACCCACCTATACTTAGTAAGTCTAAGGATCCCTTAGATGCTTATGACTGGCTGAAAACCATGGAGAACAACTTGGAGGTCGCAGGAGTTGAAGCCAATGAGAAAGTACTATTTGCCACCCATTATCTGGCAGGTGATGCAAGAGACTGGTGGAATAGCACTCGTACCATGAACGAAGGTCAGATGATGACTTGGGAAGCATTCAAGATCAAGTTCAGCCGGACCCATGTGCCCCAAGGTTTGGTCACTAGGATGAGGGATGAGGTTAGGGAATTGAAGCAAGGGAGAATGACTATGGTGGAATACCGTAACAAATTCTTATCCTTAGCTAGGTATGCCCCTGATGAGATTAGCACCAAAGCAAAGAAGAAGGAAAGGTTCCTGAATGGATTACAGGATGAGATGCAAACTGTGTTAGTCAACATCCATTTTGCAGATTTAGAAGAACTCATGGACTCTGCTATCCAGATGGAAGGGAAGATAAACCAAGCCAATAAGAACCGCAAGCGTCGCATGATGCAACAGCCTGGATCCCACCATACACAGAAGTATCGCCCCAACCCGTCTGCAGGATATGCCCCAAGAAACAACAGACCCCCTATGTCCCATCCAAACTATCCCAATCGTAGCGGAGGAAACTTGAAGTCTGGAGGAAACCACAACAATAACCCTGGCAACTCCAATAACTTCAATCGTGCACCGCCCAAGTCCAACAACAACAACAATATTGCCCCAAGGACTGGAAGCAATGTTGTGCCTGCTATAGGAAAAGACAAGTCCCAGATTACTTGCTTTGAATGCGGAGTCAATGGTCACTACTCCAATGAGTGCCCCAAGAAGCTTGCAGCAACCACCAATGTGAAGGCACCCGCTCAGCAACAATGTCGTGTTCAGCCTGGAAGGAGATTTTCCCCAGGGAACTCGCTCAACCGCAACGGCCGTCTGTTCCACATGAATGCTGAAGAAGCTCAGGAAGCACCAGATGTCGTGTTGGTTATGTTTTTTGTTAACTCAGTACTTGCAAGAGTGTTGTTTGATTCTTGAGCATCACACTCATTTGTTACAGAAGAATTTGCATGCACTAGTAAGATTCAACCAACAAAACTGAAGCATGTTATGATAGTTCAAATACCTGGTTCAACCACCAAAGCTAGAAAAATTTGCAAGGCTGTACCTATCAGAATCCATGGAATAGATTTTTATGCTAATCTAATAGTACTTGGAACCAAAGGTTTGGAAGTAGTACTAGGAATGGATTGGATGTCGAAACATAAAGGATTAATAGACTGTGCCAATAAAGCCATAACCATGACCAGTAGAACTAGAGTATCAGTAGAGCATGTATCTAAGACGCTGCCCCGTCAATTGAAATGCAACAAGAGTCTAGCCCAACCAACCCTAGACCATGTCAGAGTAGTCTGTGAATACCCAGACGTGTTCCTAGATGAATTGCCCGGTATGCCCCTAGATCGGGATATCGATTTCATCATTGAACTAGTTCCTGGAACTGGACCCATAGATTAGAGACCTTATAGTATGAACCCATCTGAATTTGTGGAGATGAAGAAACAACTTGATGTTATGCTAGAGAAAGGTCTATGTCAACCAAGCTCGTCACCATGGAGATCACTTCGTTCTCAGGCGTACCCACTACCAAAGATAGAAGATCTGTTTGACGAGTTGACTGGTGCCAGAATGTTTTCTAAGATTGATCTTAGAACTGGTTATCATCAACTCAAGATTTGTGTAATGGATATCCCAAAGACCGTCTTTACCACCAGATATGGATTGTATGAGTACACTGTCATGTCTTTTGGATTAACCAGTGCCCCCGCTTATTTCATGAATCTCATGAATAAGATTTTTATGAACTTCCTGGATAAGTTTGTCGCTATTTTTATCGATGATATTCTGATCTATTCCAAGTCAGAAGAAGACCATGAGCTACACCTGAGAACCATCCTTGACACCCTTAGAGAACATCAGTTGTATGCCAAGTTTAGCAAATGTGAGTTCTGGTTGAAGGAAGTAGAATTCCTAGGACATATTGTGTCGGCAGGAGGAGTCGCTGTCGATCCCGCCAAGATCAAAGATGTTGAAGAATGGAAAGCCCCAACCACTGAAACCCAAGTCCGTGCTTCTCGGATTAGAGGGATACTATAGCAACTTCGTTGACGGATTTTCGAGCATCGCAAGACCGATGACCCAATTGTTGAAGAAGGATCAGAAATTTAAATGGACGGAGAAATATGAAGCAAGTTTTCAAGAACTCAAGAAGAGATTGATTTTAGCCCCAATTATGATTATGCCGGATATCAAGAAGCCTTTTGATGTGTATTGTGATGCATCCAAAGTTGGTCTCGTATGTGTGTTGATGCAAGAAGGCAAGGTCATATCATATATGTCTAGACAATTGAAGCAACACAAGCAAAACTACCCCACCCATGACCTTGAACTAGCAGCTATAGTTTTAGCCTTGAAGACCTGGCGTCATTACCTTATGGGTAACCGCTGTGAGATTTATTCGGATCACAAGAGTTTGAAGTATATCTTCACCGAGAAGGAACTGAATATGAGGCAAAGGAGATGGATAGAGTTAATCAAGGATTATTACCTTGACATTCACTATCACCCCAGGAAAGCCAATGTGGTAGCAGATGCTCTTAGTAGATTACCGTGTAGATTAAACACCATGTTTAAAGAAGCCTAGCCAAGTTTGCATGAAGAGTTGGAGAAGTTTAGAACGGAGCTAGTTAGCAAAGGATTTTTAGCCAGTATTGAACTTCAACCCACTTTGATCAGTCAGATTAAGGAGCCTAGAAAGGAAATGCAAGTATCAACGGAATCAAGCGTCATATCGGTACAGGGACGGTACCCGGATTCATCGAAGATGAAGAAGGAGTTTTGTGGTACAAAGGACGTATCTGCGTGCAAGCAGATTCCGAGTTGAAACAGGTCATCATGCAGGAAGCTCATGATATTCTTTATTCTATCCATCCCGGAGGAACTAAGATGTATCAAGATTTGAAGGAGCAATTTTGGTGGCACAAGATGAAGAGAGAAATCCGAAGCTACATCGCTAAGTGTGATATTTGTCAGAGGGTCAAAGCGAAAGATTAGCGACCCGCAGGACTTTTGCAACCATTGCAGATTCCGGGATGGAAATGGGATTCTGTCGGAATGGATTTCTTCACCGGGTTGCCCACATCTAGTAGGGGAAATGACTCTATTTGGGTCATAGTTGATAGACTGTCCAAGGTAGCCCATTTTATACTTGTCAAGACCACCTACCAGAGTTCGAAGCTAGCAGAGTTGTGTATTGCTAGAATCGTCAGTTTGCATGGAACCCCTAAGACCATAGTGTCAGATCGAGGAACCCAGTTTACCTCAAGATTTTGGCATAAAGTCCAAGAAGGATTAGGAACCAAGATGAACTTCAGCACGGCTTATCACCCGTAGACCAATGGACAAACTGAAAGAGTTAACAAAGTCTTAGAAGATATGTTGAGAGCTTGTGTTCTAGAGTATGGATCAAAATGGGAAGATTGTCTAGCTTTCGCAGAATTCTCATACAACAATAGTTATCAAGCAAGTTTGCAAATGGCCCCCTTTGAATTTCTGTATGGAAGAAAGTGTCGAACCCCCTTGAATTGGTCGCAAGTAGGAGAGAGTCAGATCTTCAGACCTGACATCCTACAGGAAGCCGATGAGAAGTTTCACAAAGTCTGTGAGCACTTCAAGACCGCCCAATCCAGACAAAAAGAGTTATGCTGACAAAATACGTCGAGACATGACCCTCAATGTCGGAGATTTTGTATATATCAAAGTATCACCCTTGAAAGGAATACAACGTTTTTGTTTGAAAGGGAAGTTAGACCCCAGATATATTGGACCCCTCAAGATTTTGAATCACTGAGGAGAAGTATCATATCAACTGGAACTGCCAGAGGAGATGTCATCCACACATGATGTGTTCCATATCTCGTTACTTCACAAATGCCTAAAGTTCCGGACAAGACCAAAGTGTTCAAGAACATCGATCACCGAGCCATAGATATCAACAATGATCTAACCTATCATGAAGTACCCATTCGTATTTTGGAAGAAGCCTTCAGAACCACCAGGACCAGGAGTATCAAGTTTCTCAAGATCTAGTGGAGCAATCATACTGAAGAAGAAGCTATTTGGGAGCAAGAAGATTATATTAGGATTGAGTTTCCAAATCTCTTTAGTTCCTAGTTTTTCTTAAATATCAGGACGAGATTGTGTTTATGGAGGGAAGGTTTGTAACACCCCAAAAGTATTAATCAAGATTATCAAGTCAAATCACCCAAGTTTAGGGTTAACAAAAACATTTATTATTAAAACTAATATGAGTGTATGTGTGAATTGCATTAGTGTATGAATGAGTGCGAATGCCATGTTTGATTGCTACAAATGATAAGTTATGGTTTAAAGATGAATACTACATCATCTAGGCCAATTACAAACCAAATCAAAAGAAAAGCAAATTCAAATATGAATCATATGATCAAATGGTCACTTTGACCAAAATTAACCACTAGACCACTTTGAGTATTTCGAGTGCAAGATTTATAATAGAAACATTTCCAATTATTTTCACCCCTTTCTAGACCAAGTAAAATCGAATCCAACCCCATTTTACAAACTCACAGAAACTATTCTCAAATCTATTTAAATGACAATTCAAAATTGAATCAAGTGTATGTACTAAGATCACAATTTTGCAAAAACCACTCAAATCAATTCACCTTGACTTTTCCAAGCAACCATGGACTACCAAGCATAAGATCAGAACACTCACCAAATTTCATTCAAAAATTTCAAACTTGAGTTCATGCGGCCATTTGGTCGAGCACCTGGTAGACACAGAAAACCCTGGCCTAACTTATACTGTTTTGAGCAGTGATCACTCACCCATTTGTCACCTCTGCACTCCCCCTGGTCTCCCCCAACACCCAGTAGCGCAGGACACAGATCCCCCCTTTGCCGTTGCGCCAGTGCAGCGGCGCCCGAAGCTCGCTACGCCGGCCGACCAAGAACTAACTGCTACAGCCGGCGCCGCCCTCGTCCATGATGTCCAGGAGACAGACCACTGTCCACCGTCACCCCCTGTCCAACCCTCGACCACAGGCAAGCCATGGACCACCCGTGATCATTGCGCCCAATTCTCTGCTGGCCATGCTGAGAGCGTGCCAGAGCGCCGTAGCCCACCAGCACGCACACGCTGCCCCTTGCCATCGCCACGAATGCCTACACTCGTCGTGACCCTAGCTAACCCCCAGACATGCCCATTTGCCGCCGTGTGGACCGTAGCCACTGTGCGCCGTCTCAAACGCCACCACTCCCGCGCAGAGCACTGATCGTTCCCGACCAATCTCGACCGCCCCTTGCTGCGCCAATAAGGGTTTGATGATCGCCCTAAAGCACCGCGTCGAACCAAACCCTCAGCCATGCCAATAGCTCGCTGTACCGCCGTCTTCGGAGGAGCCAAACCATGTCGCAATGTCCCCATCGCTGGTGTATAAATAGAGGCCACCCCCGCCTCAATTCTCCACAACATTCCACTCCCTACTCCTCACAGAACATCCCACACCTCTCCACGGAGCAAGGCGAGCACCACATCACCAGAATTTAGCCCTAGTCCGCCGTTGCAGAGGAAGAAGGAAGCCGTTGATTGGAGCCATCCTAGGAGCTGCTGTGACTGCGCCTCGAACTGCGTTCGACGACAACCCCATTTTCCCCCATCGCCGACCCTAGTTGGAGCCCTGGTGAGCCTCACACAACCCCCACCACCACGTTAGGTTTAGTTTCTCGCCGAAGCTGTTCGACATAGAAGATGAACCTTAGCCGTTAGATCATGTTCTAATCGTAGCTCTGAGATTGAACGATACCGTTTCAGGTTAGATGAGCCACTGACTAGTCGAACACCCTGTCAGCAGCCCACTGCGCCAGCGTAGTGCAGTTGGGACGGCCTAGTTAGTTTCCCGCGCAGAGCCCGTCGATTCAAATAGTTCTTTTTCATTTTAGCTAAAACCAGATTCTGTCAGTAGATTCAAAAATCAATTCAAAGATATTCACTGAACCAAATTGCATGATTCCAATTTTGTTAGAAAGGTATTGAAATTATCTATCCAAGCCCATTGGATTCAAACCATTTGAAATTGTAGATCACCTATACCAAAAATAACAAGACAAAGGCTTATGCCACTTCAAACATTTTTCAAAAATCAACCATAAATGCTTTTGAGTTGATTCCAACTCTCAAAAATCTCATTTGACAAGATCTATCTGAATATGTAAAAATATTTAGGTTTCCATGAAGTGATCTTGGTATAGTACTGAAAGAATGCTATATAGGCATTTCTAGTCACTTTAATTTTATTAAATCATAATTTTAAACTTTATAAAATGTGACCACCACTTTAAATCACATTCCCAAGTATTAGAATATGTGGTGATGACATGTGTCAACATGATCCCATATTTTAATTGGAGAATATTAAATCTTAAGAATTTTCAATGAGTAGAAATTAGTTTTCCAAAATAAGATAAATAAGACTAGGCCTTTATTTCATGTGATGATTGTGATGATGCTAGATCATCTAGTGTGAACCTTAGTTTGCTAAATAGAAATAGTTAAGTATTGTTTGGTGATTGTCTACCCCGTATTCATTTATAGACGCTAGTAGCGACCCGAGATACGAGGAGGAGGAGTACTATGAAGAAGAAGAAAACTTCAACCACTGCACTAGTCAAGGCAAGCTAACACTTGCAAGTTTCATAAGTATGCAAGCTAGAACTATGCAAGTTAACACTTGCCAGCTCCATAACCTATGCAAGATGCATTAGGCATGCTTTGGTTATGCAACCTTGATTATACCAATCCCAAGTTTTTCTTGCGAGCTTTGTTCTTTTACTTTACCAAGGTTCTTTACCTTTGATTAGTGACTTGTGAGGATTGGAAAAATAGGATAGATACCATAAAGAGTATAAAACTAGGCCTAGGTAGTTATACTTAGAGGTCATCAAAAGGTATAAAACTAGATTTGGATAGTTACACTTGATTACCACCCCTCATTAGTCAATACCCTCAACTTTAGTGGCTAGTGATAAGCATAAAAGTTGATAACTTTAGATGGGAATACTTGGTGAAAATGCTTATGAAAACCATGGAATGATGGTTCATTCTATTGAAATGTTTTGACATGTGTTGTGAACACAAAATGATTTTATGATAAAAATGTTGAGGCATGAGCCTTGCCCCTTCATAAAAACTGATGGTTGGGTTCGGAGGCGATACCATTGGGTAGGGCTTAGCTAGAAGTTTATATGCTTTAGTATGGGTTCCGTTGCGCAAGAGGTTGAGCCGAGGCTACCTCGTGATGAATGTCCACCTATGTAGTGCCTGGGATGGTAGATGGCCATGGCTGGGAGGCCAAGCTCATATGGGAGGTGCCTATACTACAGTGTGTAATTGAAAGGTTATGATTGATTATCCGCATACTAAGTATGATGATTCAGGGTTATCCCTGACGGATGTATCAAATTTTGTGGTGAAAGTGTACCACATCTGTAGAGTGTCAAACTATTCGAATAGCCGTGTCCGCGGTCATGGGCAGTTGGAGTGGCCATACTGTTCCGTTGTCAGATGTTTTCAGAAATGACTTGTGAACTGAACTATGACTTTGACTTGGCCACAACAGGATTGTGGACATGAAAACTAGATTCCCACTTAGGTGATGTAGAACATTAAATTAGTTTTGTTTACTTCTAAACTTAGTATGAAATAAACCTGGATTTTTGCAAATAAACCTAGAGCTTAAGATTCCTACTAGAACTAACTTACTTGTTAGTGATAGTTTGCTAGTACTTAAAGAGTACTCATGGCTTTGTCCCTGGCTATTCCTGTGGCCAGACTATGAGAAGGACTACCAGGAAGATGGACAACAGGAGGTCTATGACAACTAGGATCATCTCCCTCATCAGCATTGCCTGTGACCCTAAAGATGGAGCCCCTACTACGTTTACTTTCCGCTTCTTGATTTGTTTTAAGACTAGATCATGAGATCCTTTATTTGTAAGACCTTTATTATGGTTTGTAATGGATGATGTACTATGGTACCAATTCTGTTATATCTCGCAAAAATGGTAATCCTGGGATTGCGAGGTATGGCATAACAGGCATCTGGGATTAAAAACCTGGGTGTTGACAATCATGAGAGGTCAAGCTTGAGTATGATGAGGTATATAACATAAGTTGTGTTGAGCAGTTGAATGCATAGTAGTTTAACGAAACTAATACAAGAACAAACTTGTATTATGGGAATAGTATCCTGCTTCTTCCAGAGGATTGGTAGCACTTGCTAAATAGTGAGGAGTGTAATCTTGCAAGCCCTGGATGCTGATGCAAGGTGAATATAAAGTAGTTAATGGATAGAGTTAGTAATAGTTACATTTATGGATTCATCAACGGTAGTTTAGAAATGGAAGTTATATATATATACTAGGAGAAGAATGAAGAAGGAATAATGTTGAAGTGACATGACCATGCCATCATATGATGATTGATATGGCGGAGTCAGATAATTACCTTATTCAGAAGGATGTGATCTTTGTGAATAAGATAAGAGAGATATATGGAATATATTTAGGAAAGGAATTCCTTAACTAAAGATAAGCTTAGTGAGGTATTAAGGTAGGAGTACCTGAGAAACCTTCAACCAACAGTATATCAAGCCATGACAGACCCATGTCTCCTTCATTATTCAAAACCCTAGAATCAAATGTATAGTGGAACCATTTCCTATTCCTAGGTAACCATTGAACAATACCTCTTGGACAATTAAAGCTTCCAAGAGATAATTAGAGAACCATATGAGTGTTTATAGATGGAAGCCTTGTCCACCTTATTGTCTTAAACCCTAATAAAGACCTAGTCTCATATACCATCAAGATCACTTTAGTAAAGTAATCTCAATAGCTCACTCTAAGTTGAGTTATTATCCATGGTCACAAAACATGATGGCAATATGTCTTAGCCTTAATATTCATCCATATCTATAATTGAATATGAGTTATTAAATCCTCTCAAAACCCATATACCTACATTTGAATAAACACGAGCATTTCTCCATCAATGATTGTTATTGATTCGTAATAACCTAACCAAGATTGTTCTATGGTATTCTAAACACTACAAACCAAGTAGAATTGGATTTGGTGAAATCACCAAATAGGGAGAACCATGGAATTCAAATCACCATCTTACAAACCCAGGGTTTAATACCTTGAAATATATTTGTATAATTCCTTTACGAGGCTAAGTATGAATAGAGTCATATATATATCATTCACCATTTTAAATCCTTACCATTACAATTATTAAGTGAAAACAGAATCCTTTTTATAAAATCATTATAAGGAATAAATCTCTAAAACCCTAATTCCCATTAATATTTCCTAATGAAAATATCCTTTATATAATCATGAATAGTGAAAAAATACTAAAAGGGAATGCCAAACCGACTAGTATATTGACCAATGCAGCACCTTGTTGATTCACTAAGTTATGAATATTTGATTCATGGAGGAAATTTAAATTTGAAAAGGATTTACAAAAAATAGCAAACAAAAAATAGAATTGGAAAAAAAGAAGAAGTTAGCTAGCCGCTCTAGCTCACGACCCATCTTCCTACCTATCGCTCGTGAGCAGAAGCAACAACGTTTCGTCACTAACATGTGGGACCAGAGGAGGATCGCGGGTTGAGAAGTAAATCAATATAGGGGGTTTTCTGCAAATGTTTACGTCGTCCTCTTCCCGTGCGTCACAAGCAGCTCGCTGGAGCACCTCGTCATCGCCCGATGTCGTCATCGACGTCATCCGTGCACCGTGATACTCGCCACTGACGCCTGGAGGGGATAAGAAGGCATCTGTGACACCCTGTTCGTCCTCATCCTCAATTCCTCTCTGCACTGCGAGGGGCCGAGACCCTAGCTCACCAGAACTCACTGTCCTCGCCGTCTTCGACCACCCTAGGTCCAACGAAGGGCACCCTCGTGCTCGCATTACTCTTCTCGTTCTCCCTAGCTAGGCCACGGAAGGCCGAGAGCCCTATTCGAGCAAATTGAAACATCACCTTCGCCGCCCATCACCACCGATTCCGAGATCGCCTCCCCTCGCTGACACCACCGCGAGTTTCTTGGTGAGTCACTAATTCCCTCGGTATCTCCCACGTCGTTTCTTGTGCCCTATATTGCCATGCCGCCATGAACCTCCAACCGCCGCCGTAGTTGCTCGCCGTGGAGCTACTCCCGGTGACCAAAAGTGGGCGGCACCGCCACTATTATGCTCAGCATGCTCGTCCGTGTCCAACGCAACCATCCCTTCGATCCCGTGCATCCCCAATCGACGGATCGAACCCCGATATGGAGAATCTACCTCGGACGATTTCAGCATGACACCATGATTGTATCACCTGAGCCTGGTCAACAAATTTTGACTTGGTCAGTGCCTAGGTGGCTGCTAACGTGGTCCTGACCCCACCAGTCAGTGACCTCGGGGTAGGTTTACGCTTGGTACAAAATGTTTTACTCAAATAGTTGTGTCATGCTGATGTCACCTTGACGCATTAAATCCTTTAAAAATTAGTTTATTAATTCCAAAAATTGATTAAATCTTATAAATTGAATACCTTCTATTTTATAATTAGGAAAAATACAAATTATATATCAAAATGTTCAGAAAAATAAATTCTATAATCTAAACCTATTAACATATTTTATTTTCGAACTTAAATAAGATAATAATTATTATTAATAAAAACCCCTATTTAGGATTAATCTTGTAAAATGTATATTTTATTATTTAAAATTCAAAAAATAAGTATAATATTTCAAAATTCTTAGAAAAACAATATCTACATTTATAAACTTATTTCATATATTTTTGTAACACTTAACTAAATATTATTATTTATTTAGTATTTATAAAGTGATAAAACTTATAAAAAGCATATCTTATTAATTAAAAATCATAAAACGCATATAATGTACTAAAATGATCATAAAAATAAAATCTATACTTTAAAAATATCATCTTTCATAATTGAAGTAAAATAAAATGTAAAGGCCTACTAAATCTTATTTAAACCCTTTTCTTTTATATTAATTCATTAAAAATATATAAAGCTTTACTATTGCCTTTATCATTATTTATTTAAAATATAAAAATTTAATAACAAGTTCCATGATATTTAAGTGAAGTCAAGATAGGTCTAACCATTTAAGTTGTACTTCTTAAAACTACCATTTAAAAGTTAAGTAAATCTTACCCTCCAAAAATAATTTATTAATTATAAAATCATCAAGATTTGAGTACCAATTCTTTTACAAGTTTTGGTGTCCACTTAAAAAAATTTAAAAAGTTTTTAAGTATTTAACATGATGCTATTCCCATGTTTAAATAAATAAGTATTAATTCTATAATAAGTAAATGAGTTCATTCACTTATAAAATCAAGAGAACACCACTTCCATAAAGGCATAATACTTTTGTTTCACTTTCATGAAGTGTTATAATATGAACAACATGTATTGTACTCTCATATTAAAGTTACATAAATCTCCACTTGATAGTAGCATAGGTATTCAAAAATACTACTTGTTCCTACTTTAATACTTGTAATTAATAAGAAAACCTTAAAGTGTTAGCTTTAATATTTAAATGCTTTTACTTGGTAAAGTAATCTTTTCCTAAAAATTTATTCATTCAAGAAGTATTAAAAGTAATCCTTAAGTATTTCTATGAAGACTGTAATGACTTAATAACCCTTTGAAAAAATCCCTGTGTGCCATTCCATACTTGAGTGCTTTAGTATTGCATGCTACTTGTTGTATTTACATATTGTTTGACACACTCTCACCAGCCTTGATAAGAAGCACAAGTGTGAAGCTCATATAAAAGTGAAACACATTCTAAAGAAACCATTACCAATTTCTGAACTCTAGGTCAGATAAGATTAATCCGGGGATTCGCATTTATCAAATTGCAGTACATTACTTATGCATCGTTGCATCTTGCTTCTTTAAACATTAGTCCTTATCGGACCAATGATGTTGTTTACAGAATTTGGATATTCTATTATCTCAAAGACCGCGAGTGCATAATATTAGAATCACAAAAGGGAAGTTCACACTTGCTCATGTCCTTTGATTATTTTCTATCAAATGCTTGTAACTCAAATGTTGTCATCACCTGCATTTCAAAAAGGTCAGAAAACACTATTTCCATAATAATACGATTATGGATTATTTACCAAATGGTAATAATCTATTGATATAGTTCTAGTGCTAAAGGAACATAATATCTAGGACTTAACGACCAATGTCGCCAATGATTCTAGTGTCGTATATTACGTGTTAACCATGAGATTTGGAATGGGACGGAGAAGTTATCTAGATCTTCTTGCTTTCGCATGGATGGATGACCTTACCGTGAGGTTGTGGATTTCTCGTGGAGAATCCAGCACATGGGTCAGACCCCTTAGTTCCCCGCGATACTAGTGTCTAGACTATCTATGAGGGGTTGCCGGAGGTATAGTTGGTCCTTTACGGGGCTTGCCAAGGGCACAACCGGCTCATAGATTCTTCGGGTGCCTACCAGAGTTATAGCTAGTCCTATATGGGGCTTAACAGAGGTGGGGCATGTCCTGGAGGGTCGTGTCTTCATGCGGGGTCACGGAGAGGGGCAGTGAATGGCTTGGATCTTAGACTGGGCCCCATACCAAGGAAGTGTGGACAAGCTCATGACTTGGATATGCAACAAGGCTAAGGTCTCTCATGGCTAAAGCAACACACCTCTGCAGTGTGTAGAACTGTGACATGTTACTCCCTAGTTCGGGAAGGAGCTACGAACGTGGCAGGAAATGAACTCCATGAAAGTTCTGGTCAACCTGTGAAGGCTATCTGACATAGTTCTCAGAAAAAAAGCAACCTTTGAAGAAATGTTTACGAAAACCTGCATTGCCTACGACCTTTGGTCTGTGGCTATAGAGATAGTGCATCATACACTCCTTTTTAGTGAACTTGATGAGTACGCTCGTACTCAACCATACCTTCTTAACCCTTCTCAGTTCTAAGACGATGAAGATGACGTCAACACCAACTTATGCTCAAGCAACCATCATCGACAGCTCAAGTTCTTCAATAAAGTTAGTGAAGTCAACATATACATCAAGCGAAGTGAAGATGAAGCTTCTGATTAGATAGGAGTACATACTCTAGCCATAAAACCTACTTCTATAGAGCATTGCACTAGTAGCAATTGGAAACCAATTAGTTTAGATGCTAGTCTTAGTAACTAGATAGTTATGCGTTGTTATTGTGGTTCTTCTTTGTAAGAAGTTATTTACTCCTCTTTAACCTAGAGTGTTCTCTGGATCTTTTGTAAAGAGTCGAGTTGTAATCTATAGTCATGTCTTGGACCTATTGTGTTTCTGTTGTACCACTCTGAGGGATGTAATACTAGTGAACGGTGTTTCATTGGTGTTATGTTGACGACTATAGTGTACTACATCATGCAGTGGTATGCTGGGTCATCGCATAGAATTACTAGGTAAGATTTTATAGCAATATAAACACAGTGACTTTGATCGTAATGATATACTTCAGATGAATGTTCATTACATCATTTCACAAATGTTGTGACCTCATTATTAACAACATCCAATGTCCATGATCAGGAAACCATGATCATCATGTTAATCAACAAGCTAGTTTATATGAGAGGCAATACTAGGAACTTCGTATTTTGTTTATTAAACACACATGTATTAATGTTTCCAACTAATACAATTATAGCATGCAAAATAAAATTTTATCATATACATGGAATAAGATAATAACAACTTTATTATTGCCTCTCGGGCATATTCCCTTCAGTCTCCCACTTGCACTAGAGTCAATAATCTAGTTTGTAAACTTGTGCAATCAACACCTACGGCTTTCTGGTGTTCTATACACGCGTTTTCTAGTGGTAAACATAATCTCCGGATTGGACACTTTCAGATCCGTGTGTATTTGCACGTCTTTGCGTCTCTACGCATCAATCATTCTCTAATGAGATGACATTGTATAAATTTGGTCCTTTGGTGAGACCTTTAGTTTGTTTGGGTTAAAATATGTTGATATTATTGTAAAACAATATATCTTCATAGTATTAGCCCACTTTGAACCACACCTAGTTTGATAACAAACTACTTAACACAAATGCCCCCATTTGCTATTACTATAGCAGTCATACACTTTGCCTTCTGTTGTAGTATCCGTCACAATGTTTTAACCTTGGAAATCATCCAAATCCATCATGGAACTTCCTTTCCATTACATTGTGCCACCCATAGTTTAAATTGAGATAAACTTAACTTGTATTTTGTGACAAACCTAGTACCGATGTAACACTTTACAACGAACTATTTTGTAACCTTTTACAACATATTCTTAGTTCTTCCGAAGATCGTAAGAATATCCTTACGATTGTCCAATGATCATGTTATGAATCATTTGGTATATGCAAATAATATTTAGAGCATAGGACATATCTGGATATGTACATATCATGGTATATCTTATTGATCAAAATATTCAAGTGATTTCACTCACCAAGTGTCAAAATACTTGAATCTTGATTCAACCTTCTCCATGTGGCAAGAACCTTTCTTGTTGTTTCCATATTGAACTCATTCACTATCTCATCTATGTACATTTTGGCATAACCATATTGGCGCCTCAATCTATCTATATAGACATTGCTGCCTACTATTCCGGTTTTGCCCAGTTCTTTCATCGAAATCTAATTTTAATGAAATTCTTAGCTCGTGTCAAGAAAAGATACATCATTTCCAATCAACACCATGTCTTCTACATAATGTATTATAAATATGTCTCAGCACTCCCACTTAATTTCTTGAAAATGCAAGCATCTTCATCATCTCCGATGAAATTAAACTCTTTTAACATTTTCATCATGGTGAAGATTCCAACTCCGATATGCTTGCTTCAACCGCTGAAGTTTGCATGCCCTTTTAGCATCCTTTGATCTAACAAAACCCTTCGAACCATGTCATATACACATCCTAGGTAACCATTATATTAGAAGAATCTTGTTTTGTTTGTTCAACTACCATATATCAAAAATGACATATGTAGTGGTTGCTACAATAATCCATCCAGAATAGATATCGCTACAAATCTTGTCACAGTCAACTCCTTGAACATTTTCGTAAACTCTTTACCGACATGTTGACTATTTCATAGATGTGAAACATCCATGTCCATCCCTTTTATAGATCCATATATGAATGATAGGCTTCATGCCTTTCCGGAGGGTCTTTCAAGTTCAAAACTTGATTTCTCGTGTATGGAAATTATCACAGATTTTATGACTTCTAGTCATTTCATGGAGTCAGGGCCCATCATCACTTCTTTGCATGTGGTCGGTTCATCATTGTCAAAACAATAATGACTTGTTTATCAAATCTAACTATTTGATTCTTAACGAACCCATACGGTTCAAATAGGAACTCTAATCTCCGAGATTACAACATGTGCAGTCACGAGAGCCATGAGCATTGTGGCCGCCTCCAGGACACTTCCCGGCGCTGAGCTACTTAGCGCATGTTGCTTAGGTTCATCAACCTAAGCAAACTTCTATTGTCCTCCCACTTAACTTTTGCAAAAAATTCCTACTCAAGAAACTTGACGTTCAAAGTGAAAAACTATTTTGTCTTAAGTGTTATGGAGGAATACCCAATTGTTTCTTTGGGATAAACTACAAAGACGTGCTTATCCGACTTTTGGTTGTAAATTTTTTACTTATGCCAAGCATACAAAAATTTAAGAAAAGACAACCCGGGTTTTATCCCATACCATAACTCATATTGTGTCATATCAACGGATCACGATGGTGCTCTTTTCAGTGTAGAAGGGGTAGTATCTAAAGCTTTATTCTTTAAAACAAATGGCATTTTTATAAATGACACCTTTGATCTTACCATGTTAAACAAGGTTCAATTTCATCTCTCGAATATGCCATACACCTATGGTTTATCGGGAAACACAAATCCATGGAATGATTCCTCAAATATTAGGTGTTTTACTAAACTTGTAAATCAAATATCTCCCTTTATATCCAATCATAAACTGTTTTATTTTCTCGTTACAATGATTCTCTACTTCACCTTGAAATACTTTGAACATTTTTCAAATGTTTCATACTTCTCCCTTATTAAGTAAATATACATATATATCCACTCAAATTTCCGGATAAAGTATATGAAGTTGATAGATCCACCGCACACGGCTACATATAATGGACTAAGTACATCAACATGTACAATATGCAATAAGTTAGTCATCCGTTCCTGTTTGGCCTATGGACGGAGTTTCAATTATATCAAGGAAAGTTTCAACAGCATCAATTGATCAAAATCAAAGACTCCAAAAATCCATCAACATGGAGTTTCTTCATGTTTTGTTTCCAATATAATTTACATGGCGATGTTACTTCACAGGTGATCTTTTAATCATTTGTCTTGCGACATTTTAGCATTAGTTTTATGGACGTGATTTCTCCAACTATACTTGTCAAAGTTCATCCATCCTTTATGGAATACGTCAATTATTTGAACAACCATTGTTCTCGTAATACCGGAACTAAATAAAAATTATTAAAACAAATCTTGAAGGCTAGGTTTGATGACAATGAGAAACACAATAACACTTTATTTGTTTTCGATGAACATCGTCACTTATTCTCTTGCTAGTTACTTAGGCCATTGCAGTTCATGAATTGTGTTGTTCTGTATGACACTTCACACCAACCAATTAGGTATCTAATACCGGTATTCAATACCTAACAACCACATTGTTTAACAAGCAAAGAATACAACCATAACATCTATATCTTCTATTTACCTAGGTTGGACACTTCTAGTCTTTTCCTTTTCTGCCAAATATTTTAGAGATTCTCTTTCAGCATTTCCTTTTTCTTTAAAAGAATCTATCAACATCAATAGTGGCGTCATACACATGACACATAGTCCAAAGCGTGTATAGTCAAATACTAATACCTTTGGACTTGCACTTCAAAGTGGATCACCATCATCAAATGTTTGGCGTTCTTTCAAAAAATCCATCCTTTAGTAATCTTTTAGTGTAGTAAAATTTTTACCTACATCTTCTATTCATCCAAATCATGACAACTTTCATGATCAACCTACTATATCCTAAGGAAGAATCATGAGTATAATGTTAGTTCCCGAAACCTTTGGGAGATTCGGATGCCTAGCATCTCCATCCTTCACAAATTCTCATACAATATGAGAACATGTATTTTGCTAAATTATACTATATCATATTGCAACCAAAAACATTATTTCAGATATCACAATATCTTCCACACATGATGGTTTCTGAAACAATTCTTTCAGCTCCTAGATAATCTCAATATTAAAACAATCTTTTTGAATATGAAGAATCATGGAGGCATGCATGATATTTAGATACTAACACTAGAATTGTTACCCCTGATTCAATACTATTTATTGAATTTCACAGAGTAAGTTAGGTTTTGCTAAAATTTTGCAATAGTACTCTAACTTTAGATTGACACTCATAACAATACGATACCAGTTCATAAAGTAAATATCCAGAATTCTATAGTTCTATTATCTCAATTACAACTAAGTACAAGGTAGTAAATAGATGTCAATGACTACAACAAAATATGCAAATTCACTTGGATTATGTTTATGATAAAAATGAGTTCAACTTTAATCATATTACTATATGAACTTCCAATCAAAAACAACATCCCTCGTGTCTTTTTGGTGAGTACATAAACCAAATCCACTACACCAAGTCCGATCATCATGTGAGTCGTTGTAGCTTCAAAGGAGAGCATCTATATGGGCATCATATCAACTATATGACTCATGCTTAACCTTTCGGTCCGTGTTCCGAGGCCATGTCTGTACATGCTAGGCTCGCCAAGTAAGAACCTTAGTACTCGCGTGTGTAAAACTGTCTTACACCTGTTGTATGAAAGCGCAGAGTGGAGTACACCTGATCATCATGTGATGTCTTGAAACACGATCCATAGAACGGTGCATACTTAAGGAAGAACACATTTTTTATCTTGGTATTTAAATGAGGGATCATCTTATAATGCTACTAAAACGCCAAACAAGCAATATAAGATGCAAACATCAAATGTGTAAAGTGAAATGATATGGTTCTTGCACTTGATCACTATCATGTGCATCGTGGTATGATCTTTATCATTCCTTTGTGTGTAAGGCCAAGGTCTATGGAACTTACACATTAGGTGTGTTGTAAGAGTGTCAACTATACATCAACTTACAACATTACTATATCATGACACTAGCCCAACAATGATCTAAACTAGACGCTTCTAATTTATCAATTGCAAATTTTACATGGCTTAGGGCTTTCGAAGATAGAACCATTCTTACCTACGAACATGGAACCACAACGATGATAACAAAATTATTAGAAACTCATTGTAAATTAGATATTGACTATAGTAGGAGAGACATATACCCGCTAGCCACTTTTGCAAAACTAGTTGCATGTCAAGCGTGGAACATGTCTCATGTGCGAGGACATGTAAAGTTAGTCCGAGCTGCTTCATCACACTATGCGACCAATATCCAAAGTACATATAATATGCAATAACATGATCATCATCGCCCACATACTCATATGTGTACTAACCATGCAAAGCATGTACACATAGATCAGGATCTGATTGTAGGGGTTCGCAGCATAGAAAACAAAAAAATTCCTACGATATGAACATCTAAGCACCAAGATCTACCTACCTAGATACAATAAATGGATGGCTATACATCCATAGCGAACATACCCTTGAAGAGAGACAACGCATTGTTAATGAAACTGATTTCGTGGTTGATGTAGTCGTACACTTGCCGATCTCAAGATCGTGATGAAGTCCAGCGGATCCAGCAGATCCAACACCATCTAGTCTAGCACCGCAAAGCAGTGGTGCATCCATGATCACACACATGTTAGGTCCACCAAACAACCTCCGCCTCCTTGCTCCAGCGATGCAGCAGAAGCAGCAAATCCTTCCAGACGAAAAGCCACTGGAAACATGTGTCTCACTAATCTGAGACCATGGGGAATAAATCTAGAGGGGGAGAGAGGTCCTTCAAGAGGAGGTGTGAGTGAGAAGTGAGGAGAGGGGGGCATTTTATAGGAGGAGGGAGCACCCCCTCCCATGGCCGGCGGCCATGGAGGACCCCTCCGCCTCCTCTCATTCATGTGGTGGTAACTCCCCTCCACATAAATATGATCCTTCACATTCTCCACTTAAAACTCCACTTAATGCATTAATTTTCTCCAAATTTAATACACTCTCATTTAATAAAACTCTTTTTTTATTTTATTCAGAATTTTTTTAATTACTTTAATTAACAAACATTCACATAAAACCCCCTGCAACATTTCAATATCACGTGCAAAACCAATTTCTGTAATTTCACCTGAAACAATTCCGGTTTCTATCGAAATAATTCTATTGCTTTCTAATTCTTTTCTCTAGAAAATATTCGCTCCAAATGGTGTCGGTATCCCTTAAGTGTGTCACCCTATGGTTCGCGAATAATGTAGACATGATCAACACCCTTCTCCGATCAATAATCAGTAGCAGGACCTAGAGATCCATACTGACTCCCACATATTCAATGATGACTTCTGTGATCATGAGAACCTTTTTACACATGTAATTCAATCCCTTTGTCTCGCGATATATTACATGTTCGATATTCGACCATCGGTATCTCCATACCTAGTTTGATCTCGTTACCGACATGCACTCTTTTCTCTTTCCCGTGATATAACATTCTAGTGATCTCATCACTTGCTTGCAAGCTAACAAATGTGATATCACCGAGAGGGCCCAGAGTATATTCATCCATCACCGGGATGGACAAATCCCACTCTTGATCCATGAGCCTCAACATAACACCTTTAGAGTATTTGAACCCACCTTTATAATCACTCTTTTATGGTTTGACGTTTGATGTTATCAAGGTACTCTTCTAGTATTAGCGACTGACATGATATCATGGTCTAAGCACTAGAATTACTTGGTAAGATGTTATAGCAATATAAACACAATGACTTTGATCGTAGTGCTATACTTAGGATGAATGTTCATCACATCATTTCACAAATGCCGTGACCTCATTATTAACAACATCCAATGTCCATGATTTGGAAACCATGATCACCATGTTAATCAACGAGCTAGTTTATATGAGAGGCATTACTAGGAATTTCGTATTTTTTTATTAAACACACATGTATTAACGTGTCCAATTAATACAATTATAGCATGCAAAATAAACTTCTATCATCAGCATGGAATAAGATAAGAACAACTTTATTATTGCCTCTCGGGCATATTCCCTTCATGTCGTTAGGCGCAGATCCATACCAGGTCGATGCCCAGGCAGGGCACATAGAAAGGAAAGCAATAGACATATGGATCGGCTCAAGGTTATTTGATACAAGAGCCCCTCCAAAGCTGCAAAAGACCCACGGTCCTATCAGCACCATGATGATACTTCCTATAGCTCCGCTTATGCATTCCAGGGGTGGTGGGGGCAGTCAAAAAGACCCGTCATCGGGTCATACACCGACATGACGAAGTCCCTATTGTAGGTATATCGAAGCCGGAGGACCGATCCACACCTGATCTCGTGGTCACAGATGAAACTCTCGTAATCGGAGGTAAGGTACACTTTACCCGGCGCACAGGACTCGGCGGTGACGCTCCAGCTCCCGCCACCACTAGAATGCTTTAGACGCACGCGCTCTGGGATGTAACCTCGGGAGGCAAGAAAGAAGCTCGTGGGAAGTATCACCCTGGTAGACCCATCATAGCCCTGGAGGATGAGGACGAAGTCGTCAACCCAGAGGGGACCAGAACCGCCCTAAGACATATCCATGGCCAATGTGAGGGGTAGCGGGGGAAGCATCGTCGGCCCCAAGACTCTACTGGGCTCGCCGAGGTGCTCCCCGCATCGCCCCAGGCCGTTGCCACAGGGACAACCACGACTGTGTCTAGCGGACACCTCCCCTCTAGCCACAGGACCGCCCCCGAGGGGGGAGCGGCGACCGAGGGTTCACCACGGCCACCATGCCTGTCGTGACCACTCCCGCGTGGCCGCCCCCAGCCGCGCTCGCCGAAGAAATACCCTCTACATCCGCCGTCGACGCTTTTCCTTTTGCGCCCACCAGAAGTCACTCGGGAGCCATGGGAGAAATGGGGTTTTCTCAGTGCTCTAAAGTAGAGAGGGAGGATTTGGGAGTCAGGAAGGACTGTGTTAAAGAGGGGGCGCTGCGTTCGGACCCTAATTTAACAAGACGGGGGACGACACCATTATGTCAGATGTGTAGCACGGCCCGCAGGCACCGCAACAAACCATCGCCTCATGGGAAGCGCTTCCCAAGGCAAGCGAATCTCTCTCCCACAACGGTCCCAAGGGCATGATGATCCGAATGCATGGCAGAGATGGATCCAAGGGTCGTGCGCCGTGTAACCACCCCCAGGGTAGGGACCACCGACCAATTAGGGCCCTTTCCCTTTCGCGCCCACGAAAGAGCACGTGCATGGGAAGCGCGCGGGGCCTAATGTTAGAGTCCTGGTACCCGGGGTACTCTGATCCTACGGACGACGGGCCCACCTCCCTTTCCTATGGCGACGAGACAAGTAGAAGGCCTCGTAAGGGGAGGACGGGGCTGGCACTCATAATGGGTGTTCTCGCGCCCACAAATCTGCCTTACGGGGTCCGACTCTCCCAGGTCTTCGAGGAGGTCTTGAGAGGGTCAGGGCAGGGGGTGCACCTGCAACCCTGCCATGGTACAAAATAAGAAGACAAGAGTCCGTAGAGAAGACCGGGACCCGGACGGGTCACCTTGGTAAAGGAAGGCGGGAGCATTCCCCGATGGGTGTATGGGCGCCAAGGATTTTAGCAGAGACGGGACAACTGTCCTTGCCACTTTGGTGCTAAGGGGACAAGGGAGAGGTCAGGGAGTGGAGGATGACGCCATGTGGACCAACTTTATGAAGGACCAACAAGCGACCAAGGCAGGCAGGACCGAGTCCACCAAAAGTAGTCCCGTAGACCGGGTGCTTGAGGGGCGGCAGTGTGGAGACCCTTCCCGCCTACCGTTCGAGGGGAAGAGGCCTGACCACCCTATAAAAGGAGGCCTTCTTCTACCTTTGAAGGGGTTGAGTCCTAGAACTTGTAACCCTAGACATTGGTTCTCCATTGTACCCTTGCGAAGCACAGCGGGCAATACAACCAAGCATGAGTAGGGGCTTTACCTCCCCACAAGGATCCCGAACCTGGGTAAACAACTCCCATAACAACCTCTCTATCGTGTGCATGTGCCACATCCTCACCGTTGTTGGGCAGCTCAGAACGCATGATTCAGCCCCCTCTCAAACTCAGGGCTCATTGGACCCCTGTTCCTTTGCAGGACACATCTCCGACAACTACAGAGTACAGACTACTACATGAATAAAGCAAAGGCAAATACATGTACTACATGAATAAGTTTTGTAAATATAAAGAGAATGAAATGACTTTATAGTGGTCAAATCTAAGGCTTTCTAAGAACGGGCATTATTTGTCTGAGAAATAGGAGAACATTTTCTATAAAAGAGTACATCATTTATCCTAAAATGATTGATTAGAGTCAAATGATTAAATTTAGAACAAGTATCAGTGACTAGAGTCAATTGGAGAAAAATAGATACAAGGAAAAGTGGTAAAGTTCCATCCGAAGTTCCTTAAAGAAAAAAGGTTGACACAATGATGTCAAGAATGTACATAGTCGGATAGTCCTAACACAAATAAAATACTAGTACTATAAAACTTTGATTGTTTGACCTTGCTGTCTATTTTGTATTAAAATAATATAGTATATCCCAACACCTTTGAGGACCCTATATACAATGTTCTAACTAGCACACTGACTGTAGTCATATAGTCCAATGAGCACAGATCAGAATCACTCAAATGGTCACTAATAGAGCATAGCGGTTTTGTGCCAGATAGCTCGTAGGGCAGGTTAGCTCTACTCCGGAACATACTAACCTACAGAAGGAAAGGATGTACTGAATTCCTTGAGCGAAAGGACGAACCACTGCACCATTGCTTCGCCACAAGCTCAAAACGGGACAAAAAGGAAGACACGAGTGCAAAGAAGCAAGTGCGTTGCTGGTGAATGGCGGTGTGATGTACCGCTGATCTCAGCATCCAATGCATCCCGCTGTCGTTCTCGCTCATTCCAGGAATGCAGCACAAGATAGACAATGCCAAGATACAAGTACTACTACTTGGTTTACTCCTAAGCAAGATCTGTACTGATAGTACTATACCACTAGTAACTTTCAGATGGAGTGAGTCATGTGCACACTGATATGGGTAGATTACAATGTTAACTAAGCTAAACTTTGGAGTTGATTTGTGATAAGAAATCTTCAGATCAGAGTAGAACCTGTGTTGCTTTCCTGAAAAAATAGACGCTACTCAGACTGATCTTCAGAGAAAATTAAAGCAGAACCTTTTTAAAAAAGATGCCTAATCATGCAAGGGGTGCTCACTATTTGGACGCTGCTGCCGATCATGCAATTAACAGCGTTGTTGCCAGACTAGAGTACCGGCGAAAGGAGGACGGGAGGAGGTCGCCGCCGCTCCAAAGAACCGGACCAGAGGGCGGAGGTGGACACCAACGACTGCCGAGAAACCATAGGACGGGGGGAGTGGGGAAGAGGCATGGTGGGTACTCACTTGAGAGAAGGGCTTGAGGAAGCGGGAGGAGGTTCCTATCGGGAGCGTCGCCATGTTGAAGTATGATCCAAATTCTATTAAGGAGGCTAACTTCTGACGAAGCGGAGCAAGGCCTATCACCGGGAGGCTTAGATCGTTGATGACCTAGGTTACCACCACTATATATACCTCTTGTAAGCCGCCGGCTGGGTTGTGTTACATCTGTGAAATCCCCGACGTTGTGTAAACACTCTCCGTAATAGTGAAGTTTCGCTGGCCAGTGTCCGTGGTTTTTCCCTTCTCTTTGTCGGAGAGGGTTTTCCACGTTAAATCTGTGTCCCTCTTGCTGTGATTTCGTTTTTTCTCTTCGTTATTTGATTGTTGCAAAGCTAACAAGTGGTATTAGAGCCCCAGGTTCTAATCTAGGATTTGCGACATGTCGTCATTGAAGTTCGATCTACCGCAGCTGGACTACTCCACAAGATTCTTCTTGTGGCAGGTGAAGATGCAGGCGATTCTCGCCCAAACTTCAGATCTGGATGAAGCGCTGGAAGGATTCGGGAAAGATGATGCTAAGAGCTGGCCTGACGAAGAGAAGCGGAAGGACCGTAAGGCTTTGTCTAGGATTCAACTTCATCTGTCCAATAATATTTTACAGGAAGTTTTGGTAGAGAAATCTGCTGCTGCTATTTGGACGAAACTGGAATCGATCTGCATGCCAAAGGATCTAACTAGTAAGATGCATGTGAAGATGAAGTTGTTCTCACATAGATTGCAGGAAGGTGGATCGGTAATGAATCACTTATCTCTTTTCAAAGAGATTATTTCTGATTTGCAATCTATGGAAGTAAAATATGATGATGAGGATCTAGCTCTTTTACTATTATGGTCGGTGCCTAGTTCTTATACACACTTTCGTGATACAATGTTGTTGAACCGTGATAAAATAACCCTTGACGAAGTACAAGATGCCCTCAAACAGAGGGAAAAGATAAAAACTATGGTGCAGGCAGATGGGGCGTCTTCCAAGGCTGAAGCTCTGCAGGTTCGTGGCAGGACCGAGCAGAGATTTAACAACCATGACAACCGAGATAAGAGCAAATACGGTAGAAGTCGTTCGAAGTCCAAGAGAAAGGAAAAGTTCTACAGGTATTGTAAGAAATCTAATCATGTTATTGATGATTGTTGGAAGCTGCAGAATAAGGAGAAAAGGAACGGAACTTACAACCCGAAAGATAAGGATCAAGGTATTGGTAAGGCTGCTATTGTTTTTGGTGATAGTTCTGACAGAGAATGTTTAGCCATTTTTGCTGCTTGTGCTTCTCGTGATGATGAATGGATATTTGATACTACATGTTCATTTAATATTTGGTGTAACAAAAATTTGTTCAGTTCATATGAGTCTGTGCAGACTAGAGATTTTGTACGTGACCCGTGCCATATTGTCAGAGTTGAATCTGTTAAGATTAGGACACATGATGGCGTGACACGTACGTTGACTGAGGTAAAGCACATACCAAGCATGACCAGAAATTTGATCTCCCTGAGTACCATGGACGTTGATGGATACAAGTACGTCGGGTAGGCGTACTTGGATAGGCATACTTGTATCCATCAACGTCCATGGTACTGAGGGAGATCAAATTTCTGGTCATGCTTGGTATGTGCTTTACCTCAGTCAACGTACGCGTCACGCCATCATGTGTCCTGATCTTAACAGATTCAGGCGTAGGTTGTTAAAGGTATCAAAAGGTTCTCTCATTCACATGATAGGTGATATGAATTCTGCTAAGTTATATGTTCGTAGAGGTAGCACTTTGCCTGGTATTGCTGCTGCTGTTACTTCTAATTATTCTGATGATTGTGGTAAAACAAATTTGTGACATATGCGTCTTGGGCATATGAGCGAACATGGCATGTCAGAATTTCTTAAGAGAGAGCTGATTGATGGTTGCAACTTGGGTAAGTTTAAGTTCTATGAGCACTGTGTTTTTGGTAAGCATAAAAGAGTTAAATTCAATGCTTCCGTTCATACCACCAAAGGTATATTAGATTATGTGCATGCTGATGTATGGGGACCTTCCCGTAAGACTTCTATAGGTGGTGCTAATTACATGCTTACTATTATTGATGACTACTCAAGAAAAGTGTGGCCATATTTTCTGAAACATAAATCTGATGTTTTTGATGCTTTTAAGAAATGAAAAGTTATGGTAGAAAAGCAAACTAAAAAGAAGGTAAAAGTACTACGTACTAACAATGGTATGGAATTTTGTTCTAATGAGTTTGAGGAGTTTTGCAGTAATGATGGTATGATCAGGGACCAGACCATCCCTTACACTCCTCAGCATAATGGCATGGTTGAGCGCACGAACAGAACCGTCATCTCGAGGGCTTGCTGTATGTTGTCCAATGCAGGTATGCATAGACGTTTTTGGGCAAAAGCAGCCAACACAGCATCCTACCTCATCAACAGGTCACCATCTATTCCACTTGAGAAGAAAACTCCCATTGAGGTATGGTCAGGTTCGCCTGCTGATTATTCACAGTTGAGAGTTTTTGGTTGCACTGCTTATGTTCATGTTGATAATGGAAAGTTAGAGCCTAGAGATGTCAAGTGCATATTCCTTGGTTATGGTTCAGGAGTTAAGGCATATAAACTATGGAATCCTGGAAATAAAAGGATTTTGTTGAGTAGGAACATTGTTTTCAATGAATCCGTTATGTATCATGACAACTTGCCATCAGATCCCTCTCTTGTTGCTATTGGAGAGGAGGTAGTTAGTGTGTAGGTGGAGCACCTGCAAAAAACTGTTCATAATAATGCTATCGTTGATGATGCTCATGAGGAAAATATTGATGATGATGTTGTTCAGCACTCACCTACTGTTTTGCAGCAGCCACGGGAATATATTGATGTTGCTAGACCAAGGCGTAACATAGTTCCACCTCGCCGTTTAATTGAAGAGTGTAATCTTGCTCATTATGCTTTGAGTTGTGTTGAACAGGTGGAGCATGATACTGAACCTACTACATACAATGAAGTTGTTGCATCCGTTGACCGCGAGAAGTGGATTTCTGCTATGCAAGAAGAGATGTAATCACTTGATAAGAATGGCACATGGGAAGTTGTGCGCTTGCATAAACAGAAGAAGGCCGTCCACTGTAAGTGGATATACAAGAGAAAGGAAGGTTTGTCTCCTAGTTAGCCTCCAAGGTTTAAGGCAAGGTTAGTAGCAAAAGGTTTCAGCCAGATTCCAGGTATTGACTATAATGATGTTTTCTCTCCGGTTGTCAAGCATAGCTCTATTCGTACTTTCTTTGGTATTGTTGCTATGCATGATGTTGAGGTTGAGCAGCTAGATGTAAAGACTGCTTTTCTACATGGTGAACTGCAGGAGGAGATTTATATGGACCAACCTGAAGGGTTCATAGTTCCTGGAAAAGAGGATTTTGTGTGCAAATTGAAGAAATCGCTT
Organism: Avena eriantha; assembly: GCA_910589775.1. Classification (NCBI taxonomy): domain Eukaryota; kingdom Viridiplantae; phylum Streptophyta; class Magnoliopsida; order Poales; family Poaceae; genus Avena; species Avena eriantha. The sequence continues at coordinate 34,470,026 of OU342746.1, read as the reverse complement.
TATGGTTTGAAGCAATCTCCAAGACAGTGGTACAAAAGGTTTGATTCATTTATGATCTCACAAGGTTTTAAGAGGTCTCAGTTTGATAGTTGTGTTTACATAAAGTTTGTTAATGGATCATCTATTTACTTGTAGTTATATGTTGATGATATGTTAATTGCTGCCAAGAGCATGAAAGAAATCACGACTTTGAAGGCACACCTAAGTAGTGAATTTGAGATGAAAGATCTTGGTGTTGCTAAGAAAATCCTAGGTATGGAAATTAAACGGGACAGAAAATCTAGGTTGTTGTTTCTTAGTCAGCAAAGTTACGTTCAAAAAATTCTTCAACGTTTTAATATGCATGATGCAAAGTCTGTTAGTACTCCTTTTGCTCCTCACTTTAAATTGTTAGCATTGCAATGTCCTAGATCTGATGAAGATATTGATTACATGTCTTGAGTTCCTTATTCTAGTGTTGTTGGTTCCTTGATGTATGCCATGGTTTGTTCTCGCCCTGATTTATCTTATGCTATGAGTTTGGTGAGTCGTTACATAGATAATCCTGGTAAAGAACATTAGAAAGTTGTTCAGTGGATTTTCAGGTACCTCTGTGGCACATCCAATGCTTGCTTGAAGTTTGGCAAGACTGGTGAGGGACTCGTAGGCTATGTGGATTCAGATTTTGCTGCCGACTTGGATAAGAGGAGGTCCCTCACAGGTTATGTGTTCACGCTAGGTGGATGTGCCGTGAGTTGGAAGGCAATGCTGCAACCAGTTGTTGCTTTATCTACAACCGAAGCAGAATATATGGCTGTTGCTGAAGCTTGCAAATAGTCTATTTGGTTGCAAGATTTGTATGCTGAGCTTTGTCAGGATGATTATTGCATTAACCTGTTCTGTGATAGTCAAAGTGCTATTTACCTTACTAAGGATCATATATTCCATGAGAGAACAAAGCACATTGATATCAAGTACCATTATGTTCATGATGTTGTTGCACAAGGTACACTGAAGGTATGCAAGATAAGCACTTATGATAATCTTGCTAATATGATGACAAAGCATGTTCCTGTTGCTAAGTTTGAGCTATGCTCAAGCTTAGTTGGTATAACTGCTTAGCCCAAGTGGCTGTTGGCGCCAAAAGTGTTTTCTTTGTTTGTCAGGGAGATGATTGTTGTTGATGCTACTAGAAGGAATTTGTCTCAAGGTGGAGTTTGTTGAAGTATGATCCAAATTCTATTAAAGAGGCTAACTTTTGATGGAGCGGAGCGAGGCCCGTCGCCGGGAGGCTTAGGCCGAAGTGGATATATATACCTCTTGTAAGCCGCCCGCTGGGATGTGTTGCATCTGTTAAATCCCCGGCGTTGTGTAAACACTCTCCGTAATAGTGAAGTTTCGCTGGCTGGCGTCCGTGGTTTTTCTCTTCTCTTTGTTGGAGAGGGTTTTCCACGTTAAATCTGTGTCCCCCTTGCTGCAATTTTGTTTTCGTTCTTCATTATTTGATTGTCGCAAAGCTAACACGCCAGATCGACATCTACGCCGTCATTTCGGCCGCTTTGTTTCCCCTTTTCCACTGTTCGCCTCTCTTCCTTTCCTCGATAATACACGAGGTTGGTTGCGCCTATGAGAATACAGGAGCTAGTTTAGGACTCAGGGTGGAAGTTTCGGGACAGGCCATGATAGAAATCATAAATACCAGAGAGGTAAATAGGCTGTCTGGAATTTTTCGGGATCGAGGGATCGGCCGAGAAATTCCCCTCCGAACCATGCAAAAACCCTAGAAGTAAAAGAGGCATCAAGGCTTAAGCCGGTTATCTGTGGCTCTGCTTGTGGGCCTCCTCTGGTCTGTGGCGTTGCTTGTGGGCTAGGGAAGGCCTTTTCGTGTGTGTTCTGCTGGTGTGGGCATCTGGCGGGCATCGTACCCTACTTCTCCACTCTCCTCTCGCGCCGTCTCCTTCCCGGAGGCGGCGCTCCTTCTCATCCCTTCCCCAACTATTGGAGTATGTTACGGCAAGATATATTTGGTAGTTTAAGTTTGTAATCCAATTCTATCTCTAGTAGTGTTCTTGCCTCCCAAGTCTTCTAGTACTATATAAACAGCCTAAGGGCTCACGATGTAATCACCTCTTGCAATATTAATACAATCTATGCTTCCGCAATCATGCTTTCGCAATCAGAGCGTGTCGCTCCTCGGCCTAGGTTTTAGCCACCGCTTCCGCCGCACCGCCCCCGGCGAGGTCGATCTCCATGATCTCCGCCGGGGCATCGCATCTCGTAGCTAGTTTTTCTTCCAATTCCCTAGATTGGTTTAGTAGTTCTAGCAAATTTCTTTTTCCTATTAGATCTATTTTTCATTTAGCCACCAAAACCATCGTCCACAGCCGCATGTCGTCATCACGCGCCTCTACTTCAACCTCGACATCAATTCAACTCCGGCAAATCATTGTCAATGATCGTGGCAAGGAGGCTCCGCGCGGGACGCCTTCACGCACTGTGCCGGATGCTCCGTCCTCACGCCATCTCCACGTCGGGCAGTCTTTGCCAACATCTACTGGGACGCATATCCCTGAGTACGCGCCTCATCGTCAACAAAGGGCTGCACCTTCACCACCCGTGGTCATCATCGCCGACAATCATCTACACCAACAACATCGCCACATCATCGCCGCTACCACCGATCGTGGTCATCGTTAACGCCAACAAGTTCTTCTCCACGAGCGATACGGTGCTCATAGAAGCAGAAAATACGGGTCTAATCCCCGAAATGTACTACCGCTACAACAAATCTCCATCAACAACTACCTCTTCGTCTTAGCCCACCACGACCTCGCCGCCAAAGTCACAGTCTAATTTTTATTTTTTACTAAATCAATTTTCTTCTTGCAACTACTTCATCTCCGGTGACAAATCGGCGAACAACTTCTATGCGCTGACCATTCACGGAGAATTTCTCTGCTGCTCCCTCAGGCTCAGGCTCTGGCTCACATGGCTCGTTATAATCCCTTCCTTCGTACGTCCGGTATTGGAAACACCGGCGCGTGCCTTCGTACCGGGCGCCCTCCCGAGTTTAGCAAGCTCGGCAAGGCGTGTCGCCTACCTTGACTATTCCGAATCTAACTATGTCTACTCCAAGTAAGTCTACTTCAACTACTATGGCAGATTCTCTAGGCTCCACGACGACATCGACCACAACACAACAACATCACCAACTTCATCAACAACGACGACATCACCAACGACCATGACTACAACGCCCCACACCGGGCTACATCGACATCGGCAACAAGGGCTACCACCTCACCTTCAGCTTATTCTCCAGTCAGACCGTCCGCGTCACTACTGATCCGAATGCGGGGAGGGGAGGGGGGAGGGGAGGGGTATTGGAGTACGTTACGACTAGATATATTTGGTAGTTTAAGTTTGTAATCCAATTCTATCTCTAGTAGTCTTCTTGCCTCTCAAGTCTTCTAGTACTATATAAACAACATAAGGGCTCACGATGTAATCATCTCTTGTAATATCAGTACAATCTATACTTCCGCAATCTTTCAGATAGACAGTCGCGAACTGTCGGGATAGATTATATACTTCGTATTAAGAAGTGGTACTAAGACAAAAAGTACACGGGGCATTCCTTCTACACATAGCCAAGTAAGTTGTCCAAACAGGTACGTACTCTGAAGCTGGCAACCCACATCCGAGTCGTGCTCTTTATTTTAACTTTTGTAAAGTACTTTTTAAATGTAGACATTATCCAGATATAATATAAACTATAAAACATAGTTTTAATATTTTAGATATCAAAACTTGGTTAAAAATCATAAAAGAAAAATTACAAAATAAGAACAAGTCGCATAATAATTTCAACTAGATATAATATAAACTATAAAAAATTGTTTTAATTTTTAGATGTCAAAATATTATTAAAATTCATAAAAGGAAAATTATAAAATAAGAACAAGTCGCTTAGTAAATTCATCCATTCATCTATAGTACAAAATTTGCATGCCCAGGCACATGGCACGTAATGATTCAGAGTACACTAGCGTTTCACAATCTTATTAAATAAAAACTATAAAAGAAAAATTACAAATAAAAACAAGTCGATTAATAATTTCATCCATCCATATATAATAAAAAATAAGAACATGTCAATTAATAATAAACATGTGACAGATCGAGAGGGAACATAACTTTTTTGGTCTCCACAATATTGGTTGGATATGTGTTTCCCTCAGGAAGATGATTCTTAAGCTAGCAATCAACGTTCGAGTCGTGCCCTTTTTTTAATTTTCATAAAGTACCTTTAAAATGTAAACATTATCTAGATATAGTATAAACTATAAAACATAGTTTTAATATTTCAGATATCAAAATATTGTTAAAAACCATAAAAGGAAAATTACAAAATAAGAACAAGTCATATAATAATTTCATCCAGATATAATATAAACTATAAAACAGAGTTTTAATATTTTAGATGTCAAAATATTATTAAAACCCATAAAAGGAAAATTACGAAATAAGAACAAGTCGCTTAATAATTTCATCCATCCATATATAGTACAAAATTTGCATGTCCACGCACATGGCACGTAGTGATTCGGAGTACACTTGCGTTTCATAATCTTTTTAAATAAAAACCATAAAAATTTTAAAATAAGAACATGTCGATTAATCATTTCATCCATCCATCCATCCATATATAATACAAAATAATAACAAGTCGATCAATAATTAACATGTGATAGATCGAGAGGGAACATAATTTTCTTGGTCTCCTCAATACTGGCTGGATACGTGTTCCCTCAGGAAGATGATTGTGCTAGAAATCTCTCGTCGAAGCTTACGTTAGTCCATTTGTGTTTTGTATTCATCTCTAGAGCACTGAGCATTACATTGAAGCAGGTATCCCCGTGCCTACATCCTTCGTACAATGGAGTAATCGAGTCTATCTCTAGTTGCGCCAGCTTGGCTTTCTCTCTAGCGGTAGCTGTAGTGTTGCTCGTCTCCTTGAGAAGTAGTGCTTGAACATGAGGGTCTCACACCCAGCCTAACTCAGACGTTTCTCTGGCATCTTGGACTTCACGATCATGTCCAGTATCATCTGCTCCAACATCTTGATCTTCATGATCATGTCCGGCATCATCTACTCCGGCATCTTGATATTCATGATCATGCACGACATCATCTGCTCCAGCATCCAGAATGGTGAAAAATGAAAGAAATGAGGTGGGAAGGAAGAGCTCCACGACCAGATCTACTTTTTAAGGGAGGAGCAAGAGGAGGGCGGATGGGTTGGTAGGTGGCTTGATGCATGTGCTTACAAGTGCTTCTAGGTTAGTAGTGGCACGTCACATAGTGGTGCCTCACTAGTATTTATAAACTGCCACCTACCACGAGCCGAGTGCCCCCACTTATAAGTGGTGCACCTTATACTAGTGCCATACTAGTGAGGCAACCTTACGTGGTGCGCCACTTACAACGTACGGGAGCTCAATACAGGTCGCACATCATATATAAGTGGTGCACTAAATTACAAATGGGCCACTAGTATTCAAATACTAGTGAGGCACCCTTAAGGGGTGCGTCACTAGCATATAGAAGTGGCGCATTGTTTTATCTGTAGTCCACTAGTAGTGTGTTTACCTATAAGCATTTTCCTAGTAGTGTTACCCTGGTATGGGACGGAGCCTGGCTTGATGTTTGTTCACTCTGGTATGGGATGCTTCACAACTACTTATAAAGGATCATCTCCCTCTAATTTCGGGCTTCCCTTACAAAAAGGGTCATGTGGGTACAATGACCTAGGGGAGGTAGGACCGCCCATGTGAGCGGCTAGACGATACTATGAGCCTCTCATTGAAAGTGTAGGTCCCAAGATTGGAATGCACTCCGGTTGGCTTTTGAACTATACAAGGTGTCCCGACATTCAGGGGGAACAACTCATAGGATAAGGCATGTGCTAGAGCGGCATTCATAGAGTCTTGATCGATTACTTAACCCACGGTCCGTAGGTGAGCAGGACAGAGTACCCGGATGGTGCGGGTAAAGTGTACAACCTATGTAGAGTGTAAATCTATTCGAATAGTCATGTCCACGGTCATGTACAGTTGGGAAGGTTGTTGTAGAGCAGTGCTAGTTTTGTTTTCAAAAAGGATTTCGGAAAAGAAAGAGTTTTCTTAAAAAGGGTGGTCCAGAGTTACCACGGAGGAAGTGAGGTGACCTTGAAATGATCACGGAAGAAGGAAAGGTCAATCATTGAATGACTGGGATTTGATTGAGTGACCCAATCCTAGTGGTTTCCAATAAAATTCAAAAGTCTTTCAAAAGTTCAACAAAAGTTTTCCACAAAGATATGTAGATGCTATATCTACAAGAGAAACTGTTTTACAAAAGAACCTCTCATGGAGCCCTCCTACTACCACAACCGTATTGTATATCCTTTTATTGTTATTATATTAAGGTGGTTTGCGAGTACATTCAAAGTACTCACTGGCATTATCCCAGGCTCTTTTGGTTAGATATCGAGAAGTAAGGTGAAGAAGAAGGTGACATTGACGGCTATGCGAGATAGGCCGTTCTCCCAGTCAGCTGCTTGTAGGTTAAGGAATGTCTCGGGTTCTATGCTTGATGAAGTTCCGCTGATGTTGATTGATGTAGCTATAATGGAAAATAAGGTATGACATGTATCCGCTTAAGTAACAGATGTTTACTTTGATACTTCACGATTATGTGCCACGACAGACTGGTCATAGAATCGCTGTGTATGCATAACCGGGATACTCAGAGGATTAATCCGGGGGCCCCACAAGAGCGATGGTGACTCCGGTAGTGTCGGCCCTTTAATATCATCGATGGGCCAGACAACACTTCATATTTTCCAAGGAAGACCACGCAGCTCACAACCCTGTGGACTACGCATTGTCCTGTCGTGACGAGATCGCATGAGCGCTCCCGTGACTCATCAAGAGAGAATCAAAGGCCCTTCCAACAGGGAGCTGCCTCCTCGTGGAGCCTTCCTCTTGGAGGGATATTTGACGACGGGCCACTTACTCGCCCTCTGTTCCCTGAGGAACCATTGCAAGGTGAGGCTGCCTTGCAAGGCTATCGTTGTTCTGGCAGAGGGCCTAATGACAAGTGTTCAGTGTACCCTAGTTTCCAATGATCCGATAGTGGATACCGTTACTTCATAAACTTTATTGATGCTTTTATAAGATATGGGTATATTTCCTTAATGAAACAGAAGAATGAAACATTTGAAAAGTTCAAGGAATTTTAGAGTGAGGTAGAGAATCATCAAAACAAGATGATTAAGTTTCTACGGTCTGATCATGGAGGAAAATATTTGAGTTTCGAGTTTACAGTACATCTTAAGAAGTGTGGGATTGTCTCACAACTCACACCACCTAGAACTGCCTTTGAGAATTTGTTAAGGGCATTCTGGTCATTATTTCATCATGATTCCAACTCTCAGAACTGCCTTTGAAAATTTGTTAAGGGCATTCTGGTCATTTTTTCATCGTGATTCCAACTCTCAGTCTATCAATACACCACAACCTACCTAATCATCCAAGGAAATAATTTTTGGAACTCCAAAACTTTTCTGGTGAATTATTTCCTCAAACTAGAGTTTTATTCACTAGAAATTTCATAAGAAATTAAAGAAAAGTGATAAAATAGTGAAACCACTTTTTTTGGTTTCATTTTATCAACACCTACCTCTGGGTATCATTGTTATACAATGGTATCATACCGAATATGTCCTTGGTACAAAACCCCTCTCTTAGGTAATTTCTAGACTATAAATCCTAAGGGATATTCATCCCTGCCTCCAAGACCATTTCTAAGAAGAAATGCCTATCTTATCAAATGCCTATCTTATCAAAACCTACTGAAGTGATTAACGTGTGGTACGTTATTTTAAGTTTGGTTTTGATGTTGGAATGCCTTGTATTGATTGTGGCTTGGTTTGTTTGCATGTGCTGTCTGGACAACGATAATTGCGATGAAATCGGAGAGCAGAAGAAGTGGTAATTATTATTGGGTTATTATGGTATTCTAAGAAGAAGTCCCGGGACATATTGCCATATTTCTGATCTTCAGGCAAGCCACCATTCCCAAATTCCGATACTTGTCCTAATCTTTTTATTACCTGTTTTGTATCTCCTTTATAAATTGCATTATTTATCTGCATGTCTTGTTTTATAAATACTGCGCTAATGACTTGGCTCCTCCAAGTTATGACTTGGTCTCCCTCGTGGCACCCATCCTGATGTAAACCCACCAATTACCCCTTTGATCGAGGTTATGATGATTAGCATCCTACCCCGTTGAGGAACCACAGATTTTTGTGGAATAAATTGTTTTAGGATTTACCCTACTACAAATGTTTCAAAACTGTTGTGTAAAAACCTTGGGAAGAGGCATCGTTCCAAGCGGATGTTTTAATGAAAGAAGTGGTGATGTTGAGAAATGAGAAAATGGACAAGAGAAAGAGAAGGGATGTTCTACGCCTTTACCGAAACATTTTTTATTCGTGCAACCACATTACCCCAGGTGCTGGGGCTTAGCTCGTAGTTTGTCTTCTTTAGCCGAGGCAGCTGTACAATGCTTATGGGGAGAAATCCCTTGAATTCCGGGAAGGCGCTAATAGTTCTACGGATCTGAAGCCTGTAGCTTGCTTTGGCAAGAGTGAGCCTGTCTTGGCAGGAGTGCCAGTGAAAAATTGGGTCTCCCGCGGACAGTATGACTTAGGTAGTACGGAAGGAAGTGGAGTCACCAAGTTAAGGTATATGCCAAGCTGCGGTTTGGGTATACACGTGTCGGAAGGCAGGACTATGGCCGGGGGCCACATACTCGATGCGGGGGAGAACAAACCCAAAAGGAAAAGCAACCTTTGCTAGGGTCGACAAGAGAAAGGTTAGGTTTGATTATCCGAACCCCCATCTACCGTGTGTGGTGGGCCGTGGTTTTATCCCGGCGGATGTATTGATTCTTGTGGGGAAAGTGCGCAAACTCTGCAGAGTATAACCTATTCGAATAGCCGTGTCCATGGTCAAGGACAGTTGGAAAGGTGATGGCTAGGAGTACCCAAATGGTGGTGTTTGGAAAAATGGATGAAAGTATGGAGGTTCCGAGGGAACCTGAGTTAAAGTTTTGTTTTGACTAGAGGTGGTCAAAGAGGTTTAAAAAGGGGTTCTCTCCAAAACCATTTTCAAAAAGGTTTTCAACAAGGATATGGAGATATCCCGGATCATAAAATGGAGACATGTGTTCAAAACTCTTCTTCAACAGAGATATAGAGATGCCATAACTACAAGAAATAGTCTAGGCTTTGCAAAAACAACCCTAGATAGAGCTATCTCGCCACAGCCAGAATTGCATTTCCTTATTTAACTTATCTTGGTGGTTTGCGAGTACATTCAAAAGTACTCATGGCATTGTCCCTAGCTATTAACTTGGTTAGATATCAAGAAGAGGATGAAGTTGACGGCTAAGTGAGCTAGGACGTTCTCCCAGTCAGTTGCCTGTAGGTTAAGGCATGGCTCAGGCTCTATGCTTAATGAAGTTCCGATGATGTTGATCGATGTAGCCATAATGGCAAATAAGGTATGCCATGTATTCGTTATGTATTGGATGATTACTTTGATACTTGTCGGTGATGTGCCATGACTAATTTATCATGGGATCATGGTTGTATGCATAACAGGGATTCTTGGAGGATTAATCCGGGGGCCCCACACATATAAAGATAATTTAATCAATATTTTGTAAGTTCATCGTTTGATTTACAAAAGTAAAAATAATCCGATTAGTCAAGTTGAAAAACAAACCTTGAACATAGGAAAATTAGAAGTGCTATTAAAATAGAGTGAGGACAAGTCGAGGTATAATCTTCAATTCATAAAGATGCTTCATATACAATTGGAATTTAATAAGTTAGATCGTTAAACTTTGGATTCATACATGAAGTGGAATGTATGTCTAGCTTCTTTGCACAGCACTTAAACAAAAGTGTGAGCATATATATAAAAAAGGGGGAGAGAAAATAAAAAGAGCGAATGTGTAAAGAGCAAATAGTCATACACCACTATATTGTGGTATGACAAAGAAGAATTTTGAGATTTTGAATCCCAAGTGAATATGTTAATCCTAAAACACTTGGGACTACCTTGTTGACTCATTCCGTCGAACCGAATACTTTTACATCATGTTGAGATTCATCTTTTGTGAACTATTGATCACTAAGGTGTGGAAGCCTTCTAATATTATTCGGATGGTTCGAGTAAGGTACTATTCATGAACTTACTCCTATGTATCATATATGATAAACACATGCTGCAACTGCCTCATTTATTTTATCAACTCAGCTTCATGAATATGAGGATCACATCCATTAAGCTAAACTTGCTTGAGACGAGCAAGAGTCTAAGCTTGGGGAAGTTGATGAGTGCATATTTGCATTATGTTTTATATTATTATTTTGCATTGTAGATGTAGTATCTCGGTATTTTACGGTGCTCGTGCTCATGTTTTATGCCTATTTTCACCAGGATCAGGACAGATGATGGATACAATGGACATAATTCTTGGAGCAGTTGTATTGGAGAGAAAAAGGAGTAAAAACAACGTAAATCGCTTACTTGGGAAATATCAATAATACAAGAAGAAAACCCAAAGCGATCAAGGCTTACAGAAGGTTCAATGACAAACTATACGACCGGAATACTTTTTCTGGCCGTATAGTTCCGATCGTATAGTTGGCGCCCCCACCGCCTCCTCAAATAGTTTCACCCCGTGCAATTGGATCGGAGAGACGACATACAGAACACCTAGAAATGACCAAAAACCTCACCTTCGGAAGGAATCTGGAGGGGGAACTTGCCCAAGGGAACAATCTCCACCCTACGGAGATCCAGGAGGCCAAGGCATCGATCTTCATCTTCATCAACCGCTGCACCACCATAATATCCATCCATCCCATCTTCACGAATCTAGATCTTATTGTAATTTCCGTAGGCGTTGTGGATTTATACAAGAACTATTCATTTGAAATTGATCCCATTACCATTGCCATGATGTTGATTGCCTCCATGCCTGAGTAGATCTTTGGTTCTTGGGAAGATGGAGAAACCCTAGCATATGATTGAGATAAGATAGGGATTATTATGTTATACATCATTATGTGTATGAGTTAATTGTCTTCATCTTGATGTTGGGAGTTGTGCACCTCCTTAATATTTGCCTCTTATGGGGTCTCGATGAAGGGGATTACTTGTTGGTAGATGGAGGGATGATATCACTTACTGTGACTATAAAGCTGGTGTCTCTTTACATACTAACTTAGGAATCAAGGAAAACTCATAAAGCCATGTCCATGCCATGGGAGAAATCCCTTAATAGCGAAATAATACAATTGATGTTGTTTATCTATCAGTTGTGGTTATGAAGGATGATGTGAGCAGTGGTTGCTGCCTATTTGTCCATATATGGAGCTCCTCCCACAAACATACATATCATGAGAATATTCGTTATAATAATCTTGATTGCTTAGTCTAAATTGCTAGTGGTGTATCCACCACTCCCTAAGAACGCTTTTTCCCTATAGCAGTTCTAAGTTCTTTCACACACGCGATTATCACTTTCTGCATTAAGTTTTACTTTACTTACTTGCTTCGTTCAACCAAAAACACAAAAACAACTCTACTTTTCTTGCATCTTAAATTTATTCCTTAAGTACTTCGTTTTGTTTTAGTTAAAAGCATTTTAGTCTTTCGCCTACTGCTCCTTGTGGGATCGATATCTTTATTTCGAAACTAACTACAAACGATCTATGCACTTGCAGTCATCAAGCTATTTTCTGGGTTCGATACTTTTACTTGAAAACTAGCTACAATTGATCTGTGCACTTGCAATCATCAATAGCCTCATTATTATTAGCACTATTAGCGGTTCCGTTAGTAACCGCATCAGCAAAGGAGTGTTTGGTAGGTCCGATTTGTCAGGGAATTTAAGTCGTCCAAAAGCAGTTTTCACCAGCACGTTCTTGAAGGCCCTTGATGGTTTTATCTTTGGAGACTGAGCCTGTCAATTTAAGACAGGCTTATGAGATTTTTCTTGTACGATATTTGTTGCCACTCTTGATCCAGCTCAGCATAGTATTTCTTTTCTTAAAAATCCAATTTGGGCCACCTTGGCCCCAAAGATGTATGATGAATTGAAAAAATTGACTTGTGAATTTGCCAATATTGTATATTTCAAATGCCATAGCCCTTGAAGCCACAGAGAACTTGAAAGTTCAATCTTTTAAGAGTTCAATACGAAAGAGGGAGGCTCGACCACCAAATCAAGCATGCAAGGTTAAGCTTACTATGTGAACATTTAACTTTAAGAAAGATCTTCCAAAAGATACCACCCGAATAAATTCCCTTTTTCCGAATCCAGGATGAAAATTAACCTTGTGAACAAACTTATTCCTAATATCCATTTCAAACTTGATACCCATTGTAAAAACCAATGAGGGGCCGCTCGTTGATATTTGATTTGGATAGGAGCAAAATATGGTTTAAAAATATTCTCAACTTGATCTCTAGAAGGAGTTGGAGCAAAAGGAGTTGAATTAACTTGAATAGGAACAATCTGGACACCAATAAGAACCTTATGAACTGGCATGACTATAGCACAACCAGGCCCAATTGTCACATCCTTTAGTAAAAACCTTGCATTAAGAAATACCTCATTATTGTCTAGAAGAACCATTCTTATAGCTTGGGGACGAACAATAAGAAACACCTCTTTCTTAGGTGGAGAATCAACACCAATAGGACCACAATAAACTTTCCATCTTGAAAGATTAACCTCACGTCCAAATAAGGATATAGGCGATCTAGCAGAAGATTGAGCCATTCACCATTTCCTCATTGATCATGGCCAAGTGTAACAGGAAATGCTCAACCGATCCAATTTGGATCATTTCTCCATTGTGGATATCTCTACCCTCCAAAGAGAATCCCTTTGCATTATTCAAAACCATCCAATTCTTGCTAGACTGGAAAACCAGAGAACCCTCAAGAAACTTACCATCTTCCTTGGAACCATTGTAGGTAACCTTCCATCTGCTAGCTAGAAGATTCATGAAAAGACTATACCAAAGGATTAACAGAGAGGTGGTGCATAGAGGAGATTTTTTATTAGAATAGAGGAAGCAATTGGAGGCCAGAGAGTGATATCGCCAGCGGAAAGGGGCTAGAACATGTGGGCTAAGGTGGGAGAGGGTGCTCCATCATCACCGCCTTTACTTGATCTATGATATGTTCTATTTATCTGAATTGTTTACGTATGATTTTAATTCATTTATCATTTATTATTCCATTTACATATTCTTTTATAATTCAAATATATAATTTGAATAATCACAATTAAAATGATTTCCCCAAGAATAAAGAATTCAATAAGGGTCATGTCAAAATCCATCGCACATGACCTAATGTTTCCATTAGCACAAGAGAGATCTCGATCCCCAACATAGTTTTGGTTTTGCGTGAAATTCCCCAGGATTTTCTTATGCGTGAATGCCATGCACACACCTATGTCCTTACTATTTCGAGGTGCTAGTGCTGGGATATTACAGTCCCTCACCCTTAAACTCAACTTCATCACCGAAGTTCGTACTCTCTTACGTTTCGGAAGGTAGGGCTAACTTCTTGAGATCATAGTAGTTCTCTAAATACATGTTGAAGATAATTGGTGTATCTTCATTAAAAGTTTTTCGTGAATCCTATTCTGACATGGCAATGGTCAACGGTCAATCCCATTTGATACAGTGATTACTTTGAATTCCACACTCCTGCTTGAGTAGGTCCTTTTAAGTGCCTTTGGATTAGGACATCTATTCAAGAAGTGTCTCGTTTTTCGGAAGTCTTACTAGAGTAAGAGCTTGGTTTAGATTTCGACCAATGATAACCATGGCTCTAATACTAACCTATTTATGGTGTACTTAGTCCTTATGGCTTACTTACTAAGAATGTTTTGGACTCATTTAGTCCAAACCACTCATGGTTTCCTATTCCTTTATTTAGGTCAGTTTTGGGCACTCTATATCCAATCTCAAGAATAATTTGATTCTTAGCTACTACTATTTTGGTATTCCAAGGTTAACCTACGTTACCTCCTTCGAGTGTTTACCTTACTAGGATTTCCATCGTTTTCTTAATAACTTCACCATTAGTTCTCCAACTTCCTTGGTAAGAGGAAAATCTCCCTCTTACTCTCTTGAGGTATAAATCTCAATTTCCATGATGTCATATTCCTAAGAATTCTATTTGGAGATAACTACGATTATCCTCATGAAAATAAGGTATATTTGGATCATAATTTACGATTTCTTCAAATCTTGATACTTGTTCATTGTTCACTCTCCCCTTGGGGTTTTCTAACACTCAATTAATCCTGAATATACCACCATATGGTTTCCATAGTGAGGGTATAATTTTGTATACACCTTACACTGCCAACTCTATATGATGTCATGGAGGAAATCAACGGTGTATCCACACATTTGTGGATATTCGTGGTGAACTTTACAAACCACTACTTACATGAAAACTTTGTTTATCTCTTGTAAAAGGTAACTATCTTACCTAAGAGATCTTAAACAACCGACACAAAGGTTATTCCAATACTATTTGCCTTACTTTCAACTCTCAAGATCTTTACACTTTAGCAAACCCAACTTCACGAAGTGTCATGGAAGACAGTTGCTCAATTTAATACTTCCTTCGATCTTAATTAACCTAGTCCAAGCTTTATGCTCTTTAGGTCATACACCGATGACTTGGTCAATTCTACCAATAGGGTATCAGCTGTGGATCATCCTAGTGTGGATTGACTATGGATTATCCTATAGGTTCTTATCTTACTCCTGGTATTCTCTCTGGGGTTTTAGATCATGAATACCCATTATTGTCTTAGTATTTCTTCTTGCACCCTGACATAGGCATAACCCTTCGGGTTCCCATTATTGGTATATATAGTGTGACCCAATGGAAGGCTCACCCGAAGATATGACAAGATCCATGAAGCCCATGTCGATTCAACAAATATGAAGCCTACAAGGACACAAACTCCTGGTGGAACAATACAAGGAAGTCCAAGACTAGACTAGATAGAAACTCTCACTTGTAAACCAACTCGTATTTGTAGCATCCTGGTAAAACCACTACTAGAAAATCGCTTGTTGTTTTTATTTTTGTGCATCATCATGACCGCATGGTCATGTCATCATGCCACATTGCATTTGAGCATTGTCATGTCATCATGTATGGTTTGCCTAAAACTAATTTTTGAAAAGCCTATATTTGTTTTTTAAATCTCAACCTCTCTATTTCAAAGGTAAAACCCCAGGCCGTTCGGATATTTTTTTTTGTCTAAACATTATTTACGAAAGATTTAAAATAAAATTGCAATCTGATAAAACTATTTTAGCTAGGGGAGGCAGCCGGCCAGGCAAAAAGGTCTAGCCAGCCGGCCTACAACCCCAGGCCCATCTATCTAGCAAACCCTAATCCCCAACTTACCCCACCAAACCAACCGCCGCCACACCCTACACCAAACCGGAACCGCACGCACTCCACACGCGCGGAGCAGTGCAGCGACATAATGCATAACACGCAAGCCAGCACGCAGCCCCGGTCCCACCCCATCACGTGCGCCCACCCTGTCCGCCCCGCACGCTCACAATCCTAGCCCTGCACGCAACCCCCACTACATCCCGACACGCACCAGCGGCCACCTCTCACCTCACGAGCGCGCGACCCGGCTACCGCAAGAGCCCCGCCTCACAAGCCACGGCTCCACCCCGTCTTCCTCACCACGCTCCCCATGCGCCTCGACCCTTTACCGCTTCCTCACCAACCCTGGGGAGCGCCGCTGCCGCTGCAAGCGTAGCGCATCGCCCCGCCTCTGGCCCCGTAGCGCCGCCCGGAGGCCGCGGCCAAGCACAAGCCGCCTCCCCGTGCAGGAACCCCTCCGCGGCCTCCTAGTGATCTCCACCAGCAGCCGCCCGTCGAGCCTGCCCTCTCCTTATTGCTCTGTAGCGTGCGCCTCCTACAAGACGAGCCGCCTCCTGCCTCTCTACACGCCACCGCCTTCGTATCGCGTTCCTTCCCGAACCAAGCAGAGCTGCCGCCGCTCGTGCCCTACGTCGCCATGGCCTCTAGCAGGTGCGCCGTCGACACTAGCGACTCCCCCCAGCGCAGCCGCGTGTCCGTGACCCTCTTCGCGCCTCCCCGTGTCGAGCTCGTCAGACCCGCCTGATACGTCCATTTTGCATCACTATTCTATGTCTTAATTCACTATTATTCATTGATATATTTCGTATTGAGAGGTGATACTTATGTTATTTCATCTATTTTTGCATGGTTGATGACTTTTGGAGCATGGACCACTGTAGTCAGGATTCTGATGGAAAAGGTGATGTTTGGAGGCAAAATTCGCAAAGATCAGAAAATCCGGGAAAATATACCGAAAGTCCTATTTTTCTAGAAGACTAAAGATGCCAGAAAACAGAGTGGAGATGGGCCATAGGGGGCCCACACCACCCCCTGGCGCGGGCAGCCCTAGGTCGCGCTAGCAGGTGGTGTTGTCGCCCTGGCCCACCTCTGGATCTCCCTTTGGCATATATTATCCTCTCGAAACCCTAAGACTTGGGGAGCGACCACAAAAAGATTCCGCCGCCTCTGCAGGGTGGAAAACACCGAGAGAGAGAGAGAGAGAGAGATCTCTCCGGCAGACAGATTTCTGCCGGGGGAATTCCTTCGCGGAGAGGGGAGATCATCGCCATCAACACCACCATCAAGCTAGACTTCATCGGGATCATCATCATCATCACCACCATCATCACCATCATCACCCTCATCACCATCTCCATATTGCTGCAACCATTGAGTTGAATCTTGCATTAGTTCATAGGGGAAACTTTCCCGTTGTTGATTACTCTTTGTAGTTGATGCTATTGAGTGAACCATTGAATTATTGTTTACGTTCAGATTGTTATACATCATTATTCCATCTCTGATCATGATCCATATGATGTCTTGTGAGTAGTTCGTTTTGTTCTTGAGAACATGGGAGAAGTCATGTTGTTAGTAGTGGAGTTGTGTTGAGAAAGATTCAATAGTTTGATATTTAAGTTGTGGTGTACTTCTTCTAGTGGTGTCATGTGAACGTCGACTACATGACACTTCACCAATATGGGCCTAGGGGAATGCATTGTGTATTTGGCTACTAATCGTAGGGGTTGCCGGAGTGGCAGAAACCTGAACCCCCGTTAGGAAACCATTGCACAAGGGACGTAAGGGTCTTAGAGTTTAAAGCTGTGGTTAGGTTACTACCTTAATTACTTTCTTGTACTTACGGATGTTTGAAAGGGGTATAATCACAAGTATGTATTAGTCCTGAATGGGTCGGTACATTAGCACAGGTTTACCCACACAACACTTAGCAAGCTAAAGAAGATTAATCAACTATATGAAGCAAAAGCACTTGACAGTCTTCCCATGTGACCTCGAGAACGTTTGGTCATCTTAAGTAATACAACCGTCTTGTCCTTTGCTGCATAAATTATTGGGCCACTTGCTGCATTTAGTCCTACTGTCTTTTATTTACTCGTACTTTGTTTACTTGCTTTATCAAAAACCCCTAAAAATCTGTTTGCTAAGTATTTCCAGAGAATTCCTGATCCATACCACTAGCCAGCACCTTCTGCTCCTCGTTGGGTTCGATACTCTTACTTATCAAAAATACTGCGATACACCCCCTATACTTGTGGGTCATCACCGCCTCGCCAAGCCTCCATCTCCGCGAGCCCGCTGCCGTAGCGCATCTCTCTGCCGCCCCTGCAGCCTTGTTGCGCTACCCGAGCACGATCTCACCTCGCCGTCGTCTCGCGCCTACCTCGTCGCGAGCTCGTGCTCCACCAGGCCCCGCCCTCGAGTCTCCACCAAGCTCAAGCATTGCCGCCTCCCCGAGCACGCCCACAAGATGTATGATGATATGCCTGTGTGTTGGTGTTGTCTGGGCGATGACCCTGTGAAGTTGATGCGGTGCCACCCAATGAACATAGAGCATCGCAAAGATCTTCACACCGGAACGACAAGCGCTTCATCCCGGAAAAACCGAGACCCCTTGCGCGAAGACCCCAAGTCCCCCTTCACAGATCCGATGGCCAAGATCCCGAAGTTTAACCCGAAGACCCTCGACAAGATCTCCTACACGGAACCCCAAAGACCCGATCCCGGAGTTCGGACCCAGATCCCCTTGACCCCCAAGACCTACCCGTGGATCTGAACCCCAATGTGTGACCCTTATCTGTTCTCCTATTTTTATAATATATGCCATTGTTACCTGTTGCATATTAACTGATCATAACGCATATTTATTCATTTGTTTGGGGGCACTTTGTCGATTCACCTAATAATTTAATATGGAGATCATATGCGGGAAAATCTAGTCTTATATTGGCTCCATTTAAATCTGTGTAGTGAAACGATGCCATGTTTGCCTTGTTAAGACAACATTTGAATTGCGGGGTACTTAAACAACATGAACTCTCTAATTAATTGTTCCGCTTAATATTGTCTAGTTATACCGCATCTTTGCCATGTCATTCATCATACATGGATCATGCCCGATGTTCTGTCGTAGTATTAAATAGTGCACCAGGTGTTCATTTTAGTGCTTTGCTTCTTCGCGGATTGGGCCGATGAGTTGATGCGAGTATCGACATGTTCTTCAGATAAAGTATCCTCTGCTATGTTTCCCAGGCGAGCATTCTCCCCCTTTCTACCTATTTTGCATTTATAGTCTTTACTTCCTCATGTTGATCTATTGCTATCCGTGTTGCGATGCTTTAGTTTTCGAGCACCAGTTATATTCCTTGCGGCCTCTATATTGCCTTGGACACATCCTATTGCCTGTTGTTTGATTGACAGTCGGCCTTGCTCAGGTGCTGCTTCGCGTCGTTGTCGTTCCGTCGTTATTGGAAGGTTGACACATGCTTAATGGTGGAGATGATCATGGCTTTAATTACAACTTGATATTAAAATGTTGGGAATAGATATAACTAATGCAGAGGCACCGGTGGGAAATAGCTAATATTTGGTTCTTCCACGCTCACTTGTGTCCCGTAGGCCCCGAGTACTTGATAACTCTTCCTTGACTATCCGCACTATCCACATACAGGAGACTCTATGAATCCCCCTTAGCCAGATCTTGATTCATATCTTATTTCTTGGGGCCACAAACTAGTTTGGGGCTTTATTACTATCTTGTACTTGTGTCATGCTTTACTTCTTATTTACAATTGCGCGTGGAGAGCCTGTACTGTTTTTGAATGCGGAGTGTTTTTGCGGTATCGACAAGCCCAGTCACACTTTCGGGTTCCCAGCCGTTTACAGCAATTGACGCAAACCCTGGGTCCGTCTCGGAGCCAGCCAACTTTGTTGCGGATAGCTTAGTGGGGTGGCCCCCTAAAATAATTTATGAATCCTATGATTGCTTTTTCGTGAAATCCTCGTTGGGTTTTAATTAGGTTTTTCCGAGGTTGATCGTGTGTGTATTGCTATTTGTGCACCCCTGCAGGGTAAATCTTTCTGAAAGTCGTGTCCGTGGTTATGGACGACTTGGAGCATAGTATCTCGATCATAGACAACTATAACTAAAGAATTGCTATAAATTTGACATTGACTTGTCTACTAATCAGTTTCACTACAAAAAATGAGTAAATAAAAGTGCCAACCACTGCTAGATTTGGGATATCTATGGCTAATTGTATCGGAGTAGTAAGTATTGCGACTACAATGGAATGGTTAACTAAAACTTCCCAGTGCTTATGATATCGGGATGACTCATGATATCTATATCTGACTAGTAAGTGCTGCAACTATAATGGAATGAATAAAACTGCCAAATTTGTGAGTTCTTCGGTTTGACTTCCTCGTTTGCTCTCGAGGGGGAATACCAGGATGGATATGATTGGTGTTAGTATTAGGTTGGTCCCAAATAGGTCTTTCTTATCCCTTTCTAATAGCCGACAGTGGTTTCGAGTCTCTATAGGTTGTTTAGTGCATGCTTCACTGTCGCTTGATACATTGCAAATGTATCTATAATTTTTGATGTTCCATGCTTAGTTTTATCCACTTTCTTATGTTTTGTCCACACTTTGGAGTAATTTTCATATGATTTCTTGGACTAACCTATTAACAAGAACCATAGTGCCAGCTGCCTGTTTTTTGCTGTTTTTGGTTCCAGGAAAGTCAGAAAATGAATATTCTTGGAATTGGACAAGACAAAAGCCAAAGTGCCTATTTTTCCGGAAGTCATCATATGCCAGAATACGAGACAGAGAGGAGCTAGGGGGCCACCACACCACCTGGCCGCGCGGGCCAGGCCTGGCCGTGCCAGGGGGTGGTGTGGCCAGCCCAGGCACCCCCTCGGCCTCTCCTTCCGCCTATAAGATGCCCTCGGGACGAAAACCCTAAGTCCCCGATCAAAAATCCACGAAAGATTATGTAGCAGGCATCATCTCCATCCCTAGATCGGGAGGGATCTAAAGCTCTTCCCGGCACCCTGCTGGAGAGGGGAATTCACCCTAGAGGCCTTCTTCATCCCCATGCAAGCCTCTGGTGTGATGAGTGAGTAGTTCATCCTTGGACTACGGATCCATGTAGTAGCTAGATGGCTGGTTCTCCTCCTTTGTGTTTTCATGTCTAGATCTTGTGAGCTCCGTTCATGATCAAGATCATCTATTTGTACTTCTGCATGTTGTGTTTGCGGGGATCTGATGGATATTGAGATGCTATTTCAGATTGATTATTGATTCTATCATGTTATTGTTATTTGTGATCTTGCATGCTTTCCGTTGTTAGTAGCTATCGTGGCCAAGTAGATGCTAGCAACTCCAAGAGTTAGTATTTATGCTCGATAGTGGGTTCATGCCTCTGGTAATCTGGGGAAGTGACATAAATCTCTAAGGTACTAGATGTGCTGTTGCTACTAGGGAGAAAACAACAATCCTTTGTTCATAGAACAATCGTATTGTTTACTTTACACGCAGTTCGTAAAGAAATAATCGGTTGCTTGCAACTTAATACTAGAGGGGGTTCGGATGATAACCTGAAGGTGGATTATTAGTCATAGATGCAGTTGGATGGCGGTCTATGTATAATGTTGTAATGCCCAATCGAATCTCAAAGGAGTCAAGATGATTAGTATATGCATCTATTGCTTTCTCGATGTTTGTCAATTGCCCCGCTGTAATTTGTTCACCCAACATGTTATCTATCTTAAGGAGAGCCACCTCTAGTGAAGTATGGATCCTGGTCCTTGTCTTTTACATTCAATCTACAAACTATTTACTGCTTTGTGTTTACTTTCTGCAAACTTTTACTTCTTTCTATTCGATACGTTTAATCATTTGTTTTCCGCAAATCACGGTGAGATTGACAACCTCATCGCAAGTTGGGGACAAAGTTTTGTGGTTGTGTTGTGTAGGTCTCCACGTTGCTACTAGCACCGGTAGTGCGCCCTGCCAAGGCTCAGCTAGCAACACCTTTGGGGTGTTTCCTTGCTCCTACTGGTTCAATTAAACCTTGGTTTCATAACTAAGGGAAACTTGCTGCTGTGCTCATCATACCTTCCTCTTGGGGTTCCCAATGAGCTCTACATCAACATTGCACCAGCATTTTTCTGGCGCCGACACTGAGCCATCAAGCATTTTTCTGGCGCCTTTGCCGGGGAGTCAAGGATATATTCACAAGGGGAGTCCCTCATAACCAATCTCTTTACTTTGTTATTTTTGTTTTTCTTAGTTTCTTTTGCTTTGTTTGCTTGTTTTGTTATCAAAAACACACAAAAAATAGTTTTAATAGTTTGCTTTCTTATTCAAAAACACAAAAAAGGACTACTCTTGAAAACACTAAGTTGTGTGACTTCACTAGAACCAACAACAATGATTTTATGAGCACACCTATTGCTCCACCTGTGCCTGAAGATACTTTCTTTGAGATAAAACCTGCTTTATTCAATCTTGTTATGAGAGAACAATTTTCTGGGATTGGTAATGAAGATGCTACTTCCCATCTAAATAACTTTGTTGAACTTTGTGAGATGCAAAAGCATAGGGATGTAGATGGTGATATTATTAAGCTGAAATTGTTTCCTTTCTCTTTGAGAGAAAAAGCTAAAGAATGGTTGAATTGCTTAACTTGGAATAGTATTTATTCTTGGAATAATGCAAAGATGCTTTCATTGGAAAATACTATCCTCCTGCTAAGATTATGTCTATGAGAAGTGAAATAATGAAGTTTAAACAACTTGATAATGAACATGTTGCTCAAGCTTGGGAAAGAATGAAATCTTTGGTAAACAATTGTCCCACTCATGGACTGACTTCTTGGATGAACATCCAAACTTTTTATGCAGGATTGAACTATTCTTCAAGGAACCTATTGGACTCTGCTGCTAGAGGTACTTTTATGACCATTACTTTGGGTGCTGCAACGAAACTTCTGGACAATATGATGGTTAATTATTCTGAATGGCATACTGATAGAGCTCCACAAGGTGGGAAGGTAAATTCAGTTGAGGAAACTTCCTCCTTAAGTGATAAGATTGATATTAGTATGTCTATGCTTGTGAATGGGAAAGCCCATATTGATCCAAATAATGTTCCTTTAGCTTCTTTGGTTGCTCAAGAAGAGCAAGTTGATGTGAACTTCATAAGAAATAATAATTTTGGCAACAATGCTTTTGGTAACAACAATTATAGGCCCTACCCTCCTAATAATACTTACGGTTATAGTGGTAAACCTGGATTACCTAGTGAAGGAAGAATTTTAGAAGTTGAAATAGCCACTAAAAACTTCATGCAAATCCAATATGAGGAAAATAAACTATTTACTAAAACTATGGAGGAACAATCTACCATCTTGAAGAACATTATCCATCAACTTGAGAGTCTAAATAGTGAAATTCCTAGTTTACAATTTAAACTCTCTAATGCTGAAAGAAATATATCATCTTTGTCTGAAGGTCAATCCTCTTTGATCAATAAAATGGCTGATAAACCTGAAACTAATGATAATCCCTTTGCAGCTACTAATGCTATACAAGTAAGAATTGATGAAAATGTTAGACTATTAGCTGAATTACATCCTAAGTGGGAAAGAGAAGATGAAATTGCTAGAAACATTAGTGTTTCTGCTATTACCACCACTAGTGTTGACGCTAGTAATATTTCTACTACTTTAAATGATAATTATGATTTTGATCTTGATGGTTGCAATATCTCTGAAGTTATTAAGTTCCTACAAAAGCTTGCTAAAAGTCATAATGCTAGTGCTATGAACATGGCCTTTACAAAACACATTACTGAGGCTCTCATAAAGATTAAAAAAGAAAAGATGAAACATAAAGCTTCTATTCCTATCAAACAAGAAGATGATTGGGAACCCATCATTAATATGAAAGTGAATGACTTTGATTTCAAAGCTTCATGTGATCTTGATAGTAGTGTTTCTATTATTCCTAGAAGGATTTATGATATGCTTGATTTGCCTCCACTTGAAGATTGTTATTTGAATGTCCCACTTGATGATAATGCTAAAAAGAAACTCATGGGGAGTCTTAATGATGTTCTTATTATGGTTAACAATGCCTATGTCCCCGTTGATTTCTATGTTTTGGATGTTGAATGCAATGCTTCTTGTCCTATTACTTTGGGAAGACCTTTTCTTAGAACTGTTGCTGCCATCATTGATATGAAAGAAGGCACCATTAAATATCAACTCCCACTCAAGAAAGGTATAGAACACTTCCCTAAGAAGATAAAGAAGATTTCTTTTGCTTCTCCTATGAAAACAAAATTTGGTCTTAATTCTTCTTCATTTGAGAACACTTGATTCTTTCATGCTTCTTATGCCTAACTTAAAGGCGTTAAAGAAAAGTATTTATTGGGAGATAACCCAAAAGTTTTAGATGAGTCTTGGAAGTTATTACCTCTGTAATAACCTCTCCTTATCCTTTTTATTTGCTTTTTGTTCCAATAGCAACCTCTAAGGATAGAGAAGTAATGATTGGGAAAGTTGCTGTCTCGAAACAGATTTCTAAGCTTCACCATAAAAATTCGTGTAAAATCTACGAACGTATTTTTGTGGCGTGAATTTTTGTGCCTCTGCCATAGGTTGTCATCTAACTTTAGTTAGTTCAACACTTTTTGATGTGAGCGACAGAAGGTTTTCGAAAAAATTCGTCGTTACCTGCTGGTCTGTTTTGACAGATTTCTGCCATTTTCTGCATTTGCTTCTTGTTGGCTCCTTTTTGAGTTCTTTTGGGGAATTGAGCTTTTTGAGGGAAGTGCTACAGTAGCTAGTGTTCTAATGGAAGTTTTTTTTTGGTGTTATAACTGAACCTTAAGACTTATTTATCTTGAGTGCACTAATGTTGCTAATAAAGATTGTGTGAAGTTTTGTATGAAGGAAAAATTTCAGGTATATGGAAGGAAGGAGTAATGAGATGAAGGATGGACTAAAGCTCAAGCTTGGGGATGCCACGCATGTCACCCCAAGAAATATCCAAGAAGTACAACCGTCAAAGCTTGGGGATGCCCAAGGCATCCCCTTCTTCATCACTAAAAATCCCAGGTTTCTTCCAAACGCTTCATTTTATTGTTTCATGCACAGTTGTGTGGTTCTTGGAGCGTCTTCTTTTTCGTTTTCGTTTTGGTTTTTTGTTTTCTTGGTTTTCTTAGTTTGCTGAATAAATTGGTTGGACCCCCTCTTTCATACATTGGTTTGCAAATAGTTTGGTTTGGATTGGATAGAGTAGGAAAGTTCATGCTTATGTGGTAAAAAGAGCTCGTTTTTTACTGTGACCTATGCTTTGTCATGCCATGCTTGATATTGTTTTTTATTTATGCTTAGTATTCTTTTCTGTAGAATGACTTGTTATAAACAATTGAGATTGCTTAATGTGCCTTGGATGAATCATGCGTTGTTTTAGCATATTAAAGCATAGTATAGTGGTATTCTCCTTTGATGGTTTATTTGGGTTGACTTGGCGCATGCTCACACCATGTTATGACTATCTAAAGTCACCATAGCCTTTATGATCCTTTAGTTTTCAACTTGTAGTATCACTTGATGCTTTGATCAATGATGTTTTGTCGCTCTACATGATTATGGCCATTATTGCTCTCTTAGTTTGTCGCTCCCAGTCTTCTCCTAGCCTCCACAACCAAGTATGAGTTCCACTCATGCATCCAACTCCCTAAACCAAGTTATTACAAAGATTCCACCATACCTACCTACTAGCTTATGTTATTCCAAGTATATTCATGCTTTTGTTTACCTTCCAAATTAAACTTGTTATGAGAAAACTAGTGATTAAAGCTCTCACGAACTTGATGGCACACTTTACTTTTCTTGACCTTAATAAACTTGAACCATTGTGTCGTCTATGTTGTATATGCTTGCACTTATTTGTTGGGAATTAGCAGAACCATGCTTTCATGGGGAACGCTTTCAACATTGCACTTGGTACTTGTACCTATTTGATATCATGCTCTTTTGTATATGGATGTCGTCGGTGTGAAATGAAATGGGAGCTTGTAAGTCCATGGAGTTATGTATATGTGTTAGAGAAACGCCTGGGCCGCTGGTCTAATCCATGCTGACATGGTGGAAACCTATAGCGTAACCATAATGAGCTGTCTATGAAGCATTCTTCTTATAAAAAAAGAGTCCTATATTGAGAAAATAAGAGAAAAGAGAAAATAAGAGAGATTATGAAAAGAGGAAAGAGAGAAAAAAGCACCATATTCCCATGGTAAATAAGAAGATTGCTGAGATCCTCGTTGTCTGCTTGCCTTGTCATTTTGATATGGGGATTCTTCCGTATCATCGGGCAAGGGGTACCCCGTTGGCGGTTCTCTATGATACACATGTACTTACAATGACAAGAACTTATCGGTGACTAAACTTTAGTAGCATGAGGAGCAGCCCTCGTATACAAGGGACATGATATTTCTAACTTATACTTCGTCAAGCATGTACACCATAGTTTGTTCAGTTTAACCTTAATCACTTCAAGATGCTTATGATAGGGGCAATGAGAGCTTAAAGCTATAAGTACCAGAATATTTGGAAGCTCTTTATGAGACTTGAATCCCTACTTCCTTCTATGAAGGCCTTTCTTCCACCATTATATTGAGTCTCCACCATCTAACTTTGTGCACCTACTTTGAGAGCATGGTGGCCATTCATAGTTCTATGTGCATTGTCCCAAGACAAGTTGATTGATGCATAACTTGATATTGCTTGTTTTAAACTATTTGTATCTAGTCACTCTTATGAACTTTGAAGGTGTCCTATGCATTTATATTTGCTACTCTATGAGAGACAAGATGAATACTATTATGCTATGTTTTCTTTATGTGAAACAAACAAACGCCTTGCAAAGCATTTTTATTCATGAATATTTTGTTTGTGCCTTTTCATGTTGCATCATAGTTTCTTTGTCTTATTGCTAGAACTTTGTCTTTCATGTTATGATTGAAGTACTATGATCCCAGCTTTGAATGTTTTACAAATACTTTGATCAAGTCTTTGATGGTGCATGTCACCTCAAAACTTATTCTTTCTTTTTATCACTTACCTACTCGAGGACGAGTAGGAGTTAAGATTGGGGATGTTGATACATTGCAAATATATCAATAATTTTAGATGTTCCATGCTTGGTTTTATCCACTTTCTTATGTTTTCTCCACACTTTGGAGTACTTTTCATATGATTTCTTGGACTAACCTATTAACAAGAGCCACAGTGCCAGCTGCCTGTTTTCTACTATTTTTGGTTCCAGGAAAGTCAGAAAATGAATATTCTCAGAATTGGATGGGACAAAAGCCAAAGTGCCTATTTTTCCGAAAGTTATCAAATGCTAGAATACGAGACGGAGAGGAGCCAGGGGGCCACCACACCACCTGGTTGCACGGGCCAGGCCTGGCCGTGCCAGGGGGTGGTGTGGCTAGCCCAGGAACCCCCTCGGCCTCTCCTTCAGCCTATAAGATGCCCTCGGGACGAAAACCCTAAGTCCCTGATCAAAAATCCACGAAAGAGTCTGTAGCCGCCGTCATCTCCATCCCTAGATCGGGAGGGATCTGAAGCTCTTCCCGGCACCCTGCCGGAGAGGGGAATTCACCCTGGAGGCCTTCTTCATCACCATGCAAGCCTCAGGTGTGATGCGTGAGTAGTTCATCCTTGGACTACGGATCCATGTAGTAGCTAGATGGCTGGTTCTCCTCCTTTGTGCTTTCATGTCTAGATCTTGTGAGCTCCGTTCATGATCAAGATCATCTATTTGTAATTCTGCATGTTGTTTTTGTGGAGATCCTATGGATATTGAGATGCTATTTCAGATTGATTATTGATTCTATCATGTCTTTGTTATTTGTGATCTTGCATGCTTTCCGTTGTTAGTAGCTATCTTGGCCAAGTAGATGCTAGCAACTCCAAGAGTTAGTATTTATGCTCGATAGTGGGTTCATGCCCTGGTAATCTGGGGAAGTGACAGAAATCTCTAAGGTAATAGATGTGTTGTTGCTACTAGGGAGAAAACAACAATCCTTTGTTCATAGAACAATCGTATTGTTTACTTTACACGCAATCCGTAAAGCAATAATCTGTTGCTTGCAACTTAATACTGGACGGGGTTCGGATGATAACCTGAAGGTTGATTATTAGTCATAGATGCAGTTGGATGGAGGTCTATGTATAATGTTGTAATGCCCAATCGAATCTCAAAGGAGTCAAGATGATTAGTATATGCATGTATTGCTTTCTCGATATTTGTCAATTGCCCCGCTGTAATTTGTTCACTCAGCATGTTATCTGTCTTAAGGAGAGCCACCTCTAGTGAACTATGGATCTCGGTCCTTTTTCTTTACATACAATTTACAATCTGTTTACTGCTTTTGTTTACTTTCTACAAACTTTTACTTCCTTCCATTCAATACGTTTAATCCTTTGTTTTCCGCAAAACACGGTGAGATTGACAACCTCATCGCAAGTTGTGGAAAAAGTTCTGTGGTTGTGTTGTGCATGTCTCCATGTTGGTACTAGCACCGGTAGTGCGCCCTGCCAAGGCTCAACTAGCAACACCTTTGGGGTGTTTCCTTGCTCCTACTAGTTTGATTAATCCTTGGTTTCATAATTGAGGGAAACTTGCTGCTGCCCTCATCATACCTTTCTCTTGGGGTTCCCAACGAGCTCTATATCAACATCGCACCAGCATTTTTCTGGCGCCGACACTGAGCCATCACCGCTTTAGTCCACCATACCTATGTAGGCGAGAGCCGCCGAATTCTAGACTCACCGTGTACTGGCCTCAGTACTAACCGCTCCCTTTTTCCTTTGCCCTTTGTCGGCACCCCTTTTGTTTAAATAGGTATGAGTTCGATGTTGTTAGCAGGGTTACCCTTTCGGCTTGGCCTGTGCAGGGTAGGACGCCATTGGTTATTCTCCAAGACTCTTAGTCCAATTTGCTTCTTATCCATACTCGAATGTTGTATCATTTTCAAGGTGATTTGGATGTTTGTATTGTATCTCTGTATTCTTGACTCATGGAGCCGTTGTTGTATATATATGCTCCGTGGGTTCCATCGTCGACTATTGTGTAATGGTATCACTTTGTTTTTTCACCCGCACGCAAGTGCCTAGTGGGCATCTTTGAATTGTTTCTATGCGGGTTTGGCGGGAATTGCTAAAAATTGCGTAGGGCCAATTCGAGGGTGTTACAAAGTGGTATCAGAGCTCAGCAGTTGTGATACTCCACTGGTCCAGCCTGTAGGATAACCTAGCCAACGGACGATGTAGAGTGTCAAAACTATTTTACAAAAATCGGTTGGATAGATCTGATTAGTTCTACTTTTACTCCTTACCTCTGTGCTATTTGCCTCTGGCCTTCGCGTGTTTTGAATCTGTTCTCTTACCTTTCTCCGAGTCGAGGATTCTCGTGGTTGGGTTTTCCGTCGTACCTTCAGGGTTTCGCTTCCTCCCTTTTATAACGGTGGAGCTATAATCGTCAAATCTGCATCTATTGTCGTACCCTTTATCCAATCTTTTTGGTCATTGAATTCTTTATCTGTATATGCACCTTGACTGATACCTGTATCGTTGAGAAACATATGAGAAGGATGAGCCTTGGTGAAGTTGGAGTATACCTTGAGCATGTGTTGTTTATGCCAATAGAACCATTGCGGAACCTAATCATTGTGTCTTTTCATACGATTTCTTTTGAATCTTTCGGTGGTCCCTAATGCGAGGACATCATCTACGTCAGATCCGATGAAGAGCCCGCATCACTCCTTTGTTCTCTGGACATCGCTTGTTGAGGTCTTCAGTCTAAAATCCGAGAGTTGGTTGCACGATTCTTTTGTTCATGTACAGAGTAATGCTTCGAGTGCGAGATGGAGTAGCTACCATACCACTACTCTTATCATTCGCTATTGTACATTCAAACGGTGGACCAATGCAATTCAACTCGTTCTACGGAAGTTAGAGGTGGCCTTATCTTTTGAGACCTCTACTTTCGCATGTGTTTCTCCGGAGTGTTCTCTCAACGAACGTGAGCAACGGTCTCTTCTTGGTGGTGTCGCCAATTTTAAGATGGAGAAAGAACCCTTGTTAGTGGTGCCGTGGGGATCTATATGAAGCGAGAAGAATCCGACCATCAGCCTTCTGCCCCGTACCATGAGGCGGATCTCGAGGGCGAGATCCATTGTTAGTGGTGTCGAATTGTTGCACCCCGGTAAAACCACTACTAGAAAATCGCTTGTTGTTTTTATTTTTGCGCATCATCA
The DNA here is from genome assembly GCA_910589775.1 of Avena eriantha. Classification (NCBI taxonomy): domain Eukaryota; kingdom Viridiplantae; phylum Streptophyta; class Magnoliopsida; order Poales; family Poaceae; genus Avena; species Avena eriantha. The sequence goes on along the minus strand of OU342746.1, from coordinate 34,440,130 downwards.
TGACCGCATGCTCATGTCATCATGCCACATTGCATTTGAGCATCGTCATGTCATCATGTATGGTTTGCCTGAAACTAATTTTCGAAAACCCTATATTTGTTTTCTAAATCTCCCCTCTCTATTTCAAAGGTAAAACCCCGGTCTTCCGGATATTTTGTTTTGCCTAAACATTATTTACGAAAGACTTTTAAAATAAAATTGTAATCTGATAAAACTATTTTAGCTAGGGGAGGCAGCCGGCTAGGCCAAAAGGCCCAGCCAACCGGCCTACAACCCCATCTATCTAGCAAACCCTAATCCCCAGCTTACCCCACGAAACCAATCGCCACTGCACCCTACACATAACCGGAACCGCATGCACTCCACATGTGTGGAGCAGTGCAGCGACACAACGCGTAGCATGCAAGCAAGCACGCAGCCCCGGCCCCACCCCATCGCGTGCGCCCACCATGTCCGCCCCGCAAGCTCGTGATCCCAGACCTACACGCAACCCCCGCTCCATCCCGACCCACTCCCTTGACACGCACCAGCGGCTGCCTCGCACCTCACGCGCGCGCAACCCTGCTACCGCAACCGCCCCACCTCGCAAGCCCCGGCCCACCCCGTCTTCCTCGCCCCACTTCCCATGGACCTTGACCCTGTACCGCTTCCTCACCAACCCCGGGGAGCGACGCCGCCACTACAAGCGCAGCGCATCGCCCCGCCTCTGGCCCCATAGCGCCGCCCGGAGGCCACGGCCGAGCCCGAGCCACCTCCTGTGCAGGAACCCCTCTGTGGCCGCCCGTCGATCTCCACTAGCAGCCGCCCGTCGAGCCCGCCCTCTCCTTATTCCTCTGCAGCGTGCGCCTCCTGCAAGCCGAGCTGCCTCCTGCCTCTCTACACGCCGCCGCCTCCGTATCTTGTTCCTTCCCGAACCGAGCAGAGCCTCCGCCACTCGTGCCCTACGTCGCCATCGCCTCTAGCAGGTGCGCCGCCGCCACTAGGGACTCCCCGGCGCAGCCGTGCGTCCGTGCCCCTCTTCGCGCCTCCCCGGGTCGAGCTCGTCAGCGCCACCTCGCCAAGCCTACATCTCCGCGAGCACGCTGCCGTGGCGCGTCTCTTTGCCGCCCCTGCAACCTTGTTGCGCTGCCCAAGCACGAGCTCACCTCGCCGTTGTCTCGCGCCTACCTCGCCACAAGCTCGTGATCCACCAAGCCCCGCCCCCGAGTCTCCACCAAGCTCAAGCGTTACCGCCTCCCCACGCCCACAAGATGTATGACGGTATGCCTGTGTGTTGGTGCTGTGTGGGTGATGACCCCGTGAAGTTGATGTGGTGTCACCTGAAGAATAGGGAGCCTCGCGAAGATCTTCACCCTGGAACGACAAGCGCTTCATCTTGGAAAAACCGAGACCCCTTACGCAAAGACCCCAAGTCCCCCTTCACAGATCCGATGGCCGAGATCCCGAAGTTTAACCCGAAGACACTCGACAAGATCTCCTACACGGAACCCCGAAGACCCGATCCCGGAGTTCCGACCCAGATCCCCTTGACCCCCAAGACCTATCCGTGGATCTGAACCCCAATGTGTGACCCTTATCCGATCTCCTATATTTATAATATATGACATTGTTACCTATTGCATATTAATTGATCATAATGCATATTTATTCATTTGTTTGTGGGCACTTTGTCGATTCACCTAATAATTTAATATGGAGATCATATGCGGACAATCTCGTCTTTTACTGGCCCTATTTAAATCTGTGTAGTGAATCGATGCCATGTTTGCCTTATTAAGACAACATTTAAATTGCGGGTACTTAAACAATATGAACCATCTAATTAATTGTTGGGACCCTGGTTCTGTTTAATATTGTCTAGTTATACCGCATCTTTGCCAAGTCATGCATCATACATGCGTCATGCCCGATCTTCTGCCGCAGTATTAAATAGTGCACCTGATGTTTCTCTTACTGCTTTGCTTCTTTGCAGATTAGGCCGATGAGTTGGTGCGAGTATCGACAAGTTCTTCGGATAATGTACCCTCGGATATGTTTCCCAGCCGAGCATTCTCCCCCTTTGTACCTATTTTGCATTTATAGTCTTTACTTCCTCCTGTTGATCTATTGCTATCCGTGTTGCGATGCTTTAGTTTTCGAGCACCAATTATATTTCTTGTAGCCTCTATATTGTCTTGGACACATCCTATTGCTTGTTGTTTGATTGACAGCCGACCTTGTGAGCCGTAGTTGCTTGCTCAGGTGTTTCTTCGCGTCGTTGTCGTTCCACCGTTATTGGAAGGTTGACACATGCTTAGTGGTGGAGGTGATCATGGATTTAATTACAACTTGATATTAAAATATTGGGAATAGATATAACTAATGTAGAGGCACCGGTAGACAATAGCTAATACTTGCTTTTTCTTCCATGCTCACTTGTATCCAGTAGGCCCCGAGTACTTGATACCTGTTCCTTGACTATTCGCACTATCCACATACGGGAGACTCTATGAATCCCCCTTAGCCAGAGCTTGATTCATTTCTTATTTCTTGGAGCCACAAACTAGTTTGGATCTTTATTACTATCATGTACTTATACCATGTTTTAATGCTTTATTCACGATTGCGGGTGGAGCGCCTGTACTGTTTTGGAATGCAGAGTGTTTTTGCTTCATCGACAAGCCCAGTCACACTTTCGGGTTCTCAGTCGTTTACAGCCATTGACGCAAACCCTGGATCCGTCTCGGAACCGGCCAACTTCGTTGCGGGTAGCTTAGTGGGTTGGCCCCCTGAAATAATTTATGAATCCTATGATTGCTTTGTCGTGAAAGCCTCGTTGGGTTTTAATTTGGTTTTTCCGAGGTTGATCGTGTGTGTTGCTATTTGTGCACCCCTACAGGGTAAATCTTTCTAAAAGCCATGTCCACGGTTATGGACGACTTGGAGCATATTATCTCGATCATAGACAACTATAACTAAAGTAGTGCTATAAATTTGACTTTGACTTGTCTTGTAATCAGTTTCACTACAACGGAATGAGTAAATAAAAGTGCCAACCACGACTAGATTTGGGATATCTATGGCTAATTGTATCTGACTAGTAAGTATTGCAACTATAATAGAATGGTTAACTAAAACTGCCCACTGCTTATGATATCAGGATGAATAAAACTATAATGGAAATAATAAAACTACCAAGTGTGTGAGTTCCTTGGTTTGACTTCCTCGTTTGGTCTCAAGGGGGGAATACCATGATGGGTATAATTGGTGTTAGTATCAGGTTGGTCCTGAATAGGTATTTCTTATCCCTCTCTAATAGCCGATAGTGGTTTCGAGTCTCTATAGGTTGTTTAGTGCATGCTTTGCTGCCGCTTCAGTTCCCCATACCTATGTAGGCGAGAGCCGCCGAATTCTAGACTCACCGTGTACTGGCCTCAGTACTGACCACTCCCTTTTACTTTCCCCTTTGTCGGCACCCCTTTTGTTTAAACAGGTATGAGTTCGACATCGTTAGCAGGGTTACCGTTCCGGCTTGGCCTGGGCAAGGTTATAGACGCCATTGGTTATTCTCTAGGACTCTTAGTCCAATTTGCTTCTTATCCGTACTCCGATGTTGTATCATTTTCAAGGTGTTTTGGATCTTTGTATTGTATCTCTGTATTCTTGACTCATGGAGTCGTCGTTGTATATATATGTTCTGTGGGTTCCATCATGGACTATTGTGTAATGGTATTACTTTGTTTTTCCACCCACACGCAAGTGCCTGGTGGGCATCTTTTTATCGTTTCTATGCGGGTTTGGCGGGAATCGCTAAAACTTGCATAGGCCTGATTCGAGGGTGTTACAGTATTGCTACCCGAGACCTAGCCTCCCCATATATAAAGGCTAGGAGGGGCCAACGAGGAGGACAACCAATCTTACAATACGCACACCTCTCTCCCTCTCGACGAGATCGTATCTAGACGACTCAACGAGTTTGTACTCTACAATGATAATACGAGCAGACAAGCAGGAAGTAGGGTTTCCTCTACGAGGGCCTAAACTTGGGTAAATCACCTTCCTTGTTTGTCTGTTAAGCTGACGAAATCCCCAGCGCTCTCTCTTTCCATGAAACACAAGTCCATAACCATGGGCTTTGCCGAGATCACGCCTCATCACACCCTTTCATGATACTTCCATGAACCTAGCATTATTGATGTATTAACTGATGGGGCTCGTTGCATGGAAAACAAAAAATTCCTACGGTTGCAACCACATATATCATATCTAGGAGATACATGTAACAGTTTCAGATGGACTCACCCTCGAAGACCGTAACATGGGATAACGTTCTCACAAACAAACGTGGTTGTTGTAGAGTGTACACGACCATCCTCAAGGAAGCGATGACAACGCCACATGTGCAACGCCTCCATAACTGATCATACATACAGTATGCTGACAACTTCCGTCCCTCGCTCTAGTGCGGAAGCGAAAGTAGTGGATCATCGGGAACTCCGCCAACACTGCGACATGGTGGTGATGGCAGTGAAGAAGATCTTGAGAAGGGCTTCTCCTAAGCTCCTCGCTCGTGGCAATGGACAAGGCTAGAAGGGGAGGAAGATGCCAACCAAAGGGCATATGATAGGAGGGGATGAGTGAGTGAGATGAGAGGAGGAGGAGGGGGGCTTTTATAGGTGAGGGCGTAACCCAAGGGGGCATGCCTCACAACCATGGTGTCATTTCAACGGATCCAGATGAAGCTCTTTTTGGTGTAAAAGCGAAGCTTAATCTTCAAAATATAATGCCAACTTTATAAATAACACCGTTTATCCTACCATGTCAAAAAAGGTTTGATTACATATCTCGAATACTCCATACTACTATGGTTTATCGGGAAACATAAATCCATGGAACGATTCCTTGAATCTTAGGTATTTTTACTAAAATTGTAACTCAAATATTTTCCTTTATGATCCAATCTAAATTCTTTATTTTCTCGTTACAATGATTTTCCACTTCATCTTCAAATCATTTGAACATTTTCAAATGTTCATACTTCTTCCTAATTAAGTAAATATACATATATTGACTCAAATCTTTGGGTAAATTATATGGAGTTTGAATGATCCACCACATACGGCTACACATAATGGACTATGAACACAATTTAAATCATTTCTAGGATATTCTCACAAGCGTCAATTGATTCAAAAATAAAAAAGACTCCAAAATTCCATCAACATGGAGTTTCTTCATGATTTCTTTCCAATATGATTTAAACTACAATGTTACTCATAAGTGATCTTCTAATCATTCGTCTTCCGACACATTACCATCAGTGTTTATGAACGTGATTTATCCTACCAGATTTGTAAGAGTTCATCGATGTTCTTTGGAATACAGTAAGTATTTGAACAACCATCATTCTCATAATACCAGAACAAAATAACAATTATTAAAATACAAATCTTGAAGGGAAGCTTTGACATCAATGAGAAACACAGTAACATTTTTTTTCGATGAACATCAACACACATTCTTTTGCTAGTTACTTAGGCCATTTGCAGTTCATGAATTGTGTTGCTCTGTGTGACATTTCACGCCAACCAATTAAGTATCCAATACCCAAGAACCACATTGTTTAACAAGCAAAGAATACGCCCATAACGGTATCTCATTTATATACCTAAGCTGGATATTTCTAGTCTTTTCTTTTATGTGAAATAGTTCCAAGATTCTCTTTCAACATTTTCTTTTCCTTTTTAAAAGAATCTATCAACATCAATGGTGGTGCCATAAATATGACACATATTTCAAAGCGTGTATAGTCGAATACTGATAACTTTGGACTTGCACTTTGAAGTGGATCACCATCATCAAATGTTTGGCGTTCTTTCAAATTTTATTCCTTTTAGTAATCAATTTAATGTAGTAAACACTTTACCTACATCTTCTATCCATCCTTATCATTATAAGTTTCATGATCAAGCTACTGTAGCTCATAAGGACGAATCGTGAATATAATATTAATTTGCAAAACCTTTTGGGTGGTTAGGACGCCTAGCGTCTCCAACCTTTGCAAATTCTCATACAATACAAAATATCCATTTTTTTAGATTATACTCTATCATATTGCAACCAACATTATTTCAGATATCACAATATCTTGTACAGATGATGGTTTCTAAAACAATTTTTAGCCCATAGATATCATTGATATTAAAACAATTTTTCAATATCAAGAATCATGGAGGTAAGCATGATACTTAGATACTAACGCGGGAATTTGTTACTCTTGATTCAATACTACTTATTAAACATAACAGAGTAAGAGAGATCTTGCTGAAAGTTTGCAATAGTACTTTAAACTTTAAATTGACACTCGTAAAACAATACGATACCAGTTTATAAAGTAAAAATCCAAAATTCTGTAGTTCTATTATGTCAATTATAGCTAAAAACAAGGTAGTAAGCGAATGCTAGTGACTACAACAAACTATGCAAATTCACTTTGATTCAGTTTATGATAAATTGAGTTCAAATTAATCCAAATTACCAAATGAAATCCCACTCAAAAACAACATCCCTCGAGTCATTTTTGGTGATTACACGAACCAAATTCACTACACCACATCTGATCATCACGTGAGGTGGTGCAGCTCCAATGGCGAGCATCATATGGACATCATATCATGCATATGAATCATGCTTTACCTTTCAGTTTATGTTTCGAGGCCATGTCTATATATGCTAGTCTCTACAAGTAAGAACCTTAGTACTCGGCTGTGTAAAATTGTCTTACACCTATTCTATGCGAACATAGATTCTATCACACCCGATCATCACGTGGTCTTCGAAATGACGAACTTTCTTAATTGTGCATAAAAAGGAAGAACATATTGTTACCTTGATATTAGTGAGAGGGACCATCTTGTAATGCTATAGCCAAGTCCTAAGCTAGACATAAGCAAAATAACATGCAAACAAACATCATATGCATAAAGTGATATGATATGGTTCTTGCACTTGATCATTATCTTGTACATCATGGTATGATATCTATCATTCCATTTGTGTAGCGCCAAGGTCTATGATGCTCCCACTTTGTTATAATTCCCGAGGGTATCTCACCATACTATAATTATAACATTTACCATATCATGACACATGCCCAGCAAAAATAAAACAAGACGCTTCTAATTTATCTTTTTCATATTTTACGTGGCTTTGGGCTTTCGAAGATAGAATCGATCTCACCTATAAACATGGAACCACAACGATGATAATCAAATTATTAGCAACCCGTTGTAAATCAGATATCAACTATAGTGGGAGAGAGAGACACCTGCTAGCCACTTACGCAAAACTAGTTGTATGTCAAGCGTGGAACAAGTCTCATGTGCGAGGACATGTAAAGTTTGTCTGGGCCGCTTCATCCCACTATGCCGCTAATATCCAAAATACATGAAGGATGTGATAATATGATCATCAGCGCCCACATATTCATATGTTTTCTAACCTTACAAAGCAACTAAGCATAGACATAGCTCTGAGACCACTGATGGGGTTCGTTGCATGGAAACCTACAATTGCAACCACCAAGATCATATCTAGGAGATACATGTAACTGTTTTAGATGGACTCACCCTCGAAGACCGTAACATGGGATAACGTTCCTGCAAACAAACATGGCTGTTGTAGAGTGTACACAACCGTCCTCAAGGACGCGATGACAATGCACACATGTAGCACCTCCGTAATCGGTCACACATACGGTGTGCCGACGACCTACGTCCCTCACTCTAGCGCGGCAACGGAAGTAGTGGATCCTCGAAAACTCCGCCAACACTAAGACATGGTGGTGATGGTGGTGGATAAAATCTTGAGCAGGGCTTTGTCTAATCTCCTCGCTCGTGGCATTGGACAAGGCTAGAAGGGGAGGAACATGCCAACCAAAGGGCATATGAGAGGAGGGGATGAGTTAGTGAGATGAGAGGAGGAGGAGGGGCCTTTTATAGGTGAGGGGGCATACCAAGGGGGCATGGAGCACAGCCATGGTGGTGTCCCTACCTCTCCCCGAATTATGTGGGTGGACACTCCACTCACACCCATTTAGCTCCACTCATCTCTCATTCAATTTCCACGCAAAATCAAGAGTCATGCAATTAAAACTCCCTTTTAATTCACATGATTTAATGCCACTCATCCAATGAAAACTTCATTTAGTAATTACTTCATTTAATGAACACACTGATAATCCAATCCCCAATAATATTCCGATATACCGAAACTATTCCGGCAGATTTATCAGGACAATTCCTGCGTTGTCCAGTATTTTCTCCGGTGTTCCCTATCCACTCAAATGCATCGACTACCCTTAAGAGTGTCTCCCTATAGGCTTACGAACTGAGTGGACATGATCCGGACATTCTCCGATCAATTATCATTAGCGAGACCTGGAGATCCATAATGAATCCCACCAGCTCAAGCGATAAACTAGTGATCATGTGAACCTTTATTCGTAGTAACCTATTCCTTTTGTCTCACGATATTTTAGTTGTCCGGGATCTAATCATTTGGTATCATCCATACCTAGTTCGATCATGTTACTGACAAGTACTCTTTTCTTGTTCCCGTGATATAACAGTCTTAGTGATCATTATCACTTGCTTGCAAGATATGTTAATGTGATATCACCGAGAGGGCCCTGAGTATATCTCTCCGTCATCAGGATGAAAAAATCTCACTCTTGATCTAGAGCCTCAACTAACACTTTCCAAGTACTTGATGACATGTTTATAATCACCTTGTTACAGTTTGATGTTTGATGTAATCAAGGTACTGTTCTGGAGTTAGTGATTAACGTGATCTCATGATCTAAGGATTAGAGTTACTTTGAATGACGTTATAATAGTGCAAGCATAATGGCATGATCGTGTTACTATACTTTGGTAGTATGTTTAGCACATCATTCAATCAATATTGTGACCTTGTTATTAACAACATCCAATGTCATGATCACAAAACCTTGATTATCTGTTAATCAACAAGCTAGTGTAAAGAGATGAATCACTAGGAACCCTTTATTTGATTATTAAACTCACATGTATTAATGTTTTAGGTTAACACAATTATAGCATGAGAAATAAAAATTTATCATAAACATGGAATATAATATAATAACCATTTTATTATTGCCGCTCGAGCATATTCCTTTCATTAACTCCATAGTAATAACACCTACTTCGGGCAAACCTAGGTTCATTTATTCATGTTGCTCTAGTGTAACACCCTCGAATCGGCCCTATATAAGTTTCAGCGATTCTCGCCAAACCCGCATAGAAACGATTCAAAGATGCCCACCAGGAACTTGCGTGCGGGTAGAAAACAAAGTAATATCATTACACAATAGTCCATGATAGAACCCACAGAACATATATATACAACAGCGACTCACACGAGTCAAGAATACATATATACAATACAAAGATCCAAATTACCTTGAAAACAATACAACATCTGAGTACGGATAAAATGCAAATTGGGCTAAGAGCCCTGAAGGATAACCAATGCCGTCCATAACCCTGCCCAGGCCAAGCCGGATGGGTGACCCTGCTAACGATGTCGATCTCAAACCTGCTAAAACAAAAGGGGGCCGACAAAGGGAAAAGGAAAAAGAGAGCGGTCAGTACTGAGGCCAGTGCATGGTGAGTCTAGAATTCGGAGGCTCTCGCCTGCATAGGTATGGTGTACTAAAACGGCAGCAAAGCAGGCACTAAATAACCTATAGAGACTCAATACAACTGTCGGCTATCAGAGAGAGGTAAGAAAGACCTATTCAGAACCAACCTGAGACTAACACCAAACATACCCATCCAGGCATTTCCCCCCTCGAGACCAAACAAGGAAGTCACACTGAGGAACTCACACAGTTGGCAGTTTTATTCATTCCATTATAGTTGCAGCACTTACTAGTCAGATATAAATAGCATGAGTCATCCTGATATCATAAGCAGTGGGAAGTTTTAGTTAACCATGTCGTTGTAGTTGCAATACTTACTAGACAGATACAAATAGCATAGGACATCCCAAACCAACAGTTGTTGGCAATTTAGAGCACTACTTTAGTTATAGTTGTCTATGATCGAGATACTGTACTCCAAGTCGTCCTTAACCGCGGACACGGCTTTTAGAAAGATTTACCCTGCTAGGGTGCACAAATAGCAACACACGCATGATCAACCTTGGAAAAACCAAATAAAAACCCAAAGAGGCTTTCACGACAAAGCAATCATAGGATTCATAAAATATTTCAGGGGGCCACCCCACTAAGCTACCCGCAACAAAGTTGGCCGGCTCCGAGACAGACCCAAGGTTTGTGACAATGGCTGTAAACGACTAGGAACCCGAAAGTGTGACTGGGCTTGTCGATACCGCGAAAACATTCCATGTTCCAAAATAGTACATGTGCTCCATGCACAATCATAAATAAAGCAGTAAAGCATGGCATAAGTACATGATAGTAATAAAGTCCCAAACTAGTTTGTGGCCCCAAGAAATAAAGTGTAAATCAAGCTCAGGCAAAGGAGGATCCATAGGGTCTCCCGTATGTGGATAGTGCGAATAGTCAAGGAACATGTATCAAGTACTCAGGGCCTACGGGACACAAGTGAGCGGTTAAAAACCAAATATTAGCTATTGCTAACCGGTGCCTCTGCATTAGTTATATCTATTTCCAGCATTTTAATTATCAAGTTGTAATTAAGGCCATGATCATCTCCACCATTAAGCATCTCCGACATTAAGCATGTGCCAACCTTCCAACAATAGTGGAACGACAACGACGCGAAGCAGCACCCGAGCAAGCAACTATGACTCCCAAGGCCGATTGTCTATCAAACAACAGGCAATAGGATGTGTCAAAGGCAATATAGAGGCTGCAGGGAATATAAATGGTCCACGGAAACTAAAGCATCGCAACAAGGATAACTATAGATCAATAGGAGGAAGTAAATACTATAAACGAAAAATAGGTAGAAAGGGGGAGAATGCTCGCCTAGGAAACATAGCCGAAGATACATTATCCGAAGAACTTGTCGATGCTCGCATCACCTCATCGTCCTAATCCGCGAAGAGGCAAAGCACTAAAAGAAACACCAGATGCACTATTTAATACTACGGCAAAAGATCCGGCATGATATATGTATGGTGCATGACATGGCAAAGATACGGTGCAACTAGTCAATGTTAAGCGGAACCGGGGTCCCAACAATTAAATATAAGGTTCAAGTTATTTAGATACCCCACAATTTAAATGTTGTCTTAGCAAGGTAAAACATGGCATCGGTTCGCTACACAAATTTAAATGGAGACAATATAAGACTAGAAAATCCCGCATATAGTCTCCATATTTAATTATGAGTGAATCGGCATAATGCCCCCAAACCCCACAATACGTATGCGACATTAACAATTAATATGAAAAAATTATGTACTATTTCTTATAAAATATTGGTCTCGAGAAAGGGGTCACACATCGGTTATTGGCGATCTTGGCATCCTATGGTTTAGGTTTGGTCTTCGGATTTGATGGGATCGGTCTTCAAATCGGGCTCTAGTTCTGTGTGGGCGATCTTGGTGTCCAGGATTCTTCGGGCCTTGGAAATTGGATCCATGTGGGAGGTCGCGGTGTTGCATGTAGAAGATGCGGCATCGGATCGGTCTTGTCGACGCGAAGATCTTGGTGATAAAAGGGGATCAATGCACTCGGTACGGGGTCGATCTTATATCTCTGGTGGCTGTGAAAATGTTGTTGAGATGTTGTCGAGGCAACTAGTATCATCACGATAAACTTCACTATCAAACAGCAGCATCGCCACTTCACTTCTTCACCATGTCATCCATACCTGGAATCATCGAGTTCAACACGGAGGATCATGGGCTCTGCGGCCACAGACGCGCATTACAGGACCTGCGCGGGGCGAGGAAGCAGCGGGCAGGAGGGAGCCTTCACGATTGCTGAAGCACACGCACGACAGGAGTGCGAGCAAGGTAGAGGCGGGGGCAACCGTGGTCCAGGGAGGTGCCGGTGATTGCCTTGGTGCATGCAGGAGGCGGCATAGCGACGGCGCTGCAGAGGGGATGGATGCGCTTGCGACGAGGCAGCTCAAATCCTCTGAGCGGACTCAGCCAGGCTTGAGGAAGGGTGGCAGCCGGTGGCTCGCAGACAGGAAGCAGGGAGGCAGAGTAGCAGGCGAGGTCGAAGACGGCGACGTCCTGGCATCCAGCGGCAGCGCATGGCTCACAGAGAGGCAGCTCGCGTGACGAGGGCGGCCATGGGTGGAAGCTGGGCATCGCGGTGGCCGAGTGCGGCGGCTGGCCAGAGGAGAGGCGAGCCACAACGAGGAGACGGGACATGCGAGGTAGGGTAGGAGAGGGGCGCCACGGATAGCGTCGCTGGCAGCGTCAGGGTGCCCTCGGCTCGAGCGGATCAACGGGGATTGGCCCCTGGCGGCGCTAGGGAAGCAAGGACACGAGAGAGGAGGAGGGTATCGTGAGGGGTTGGTGGGATCGATCCTGTGGGGAGAGGACCACATGGTGGGTTGATGTCTACGTACTTCTATTCTTGTAGACAATTGTTGGGCCTCCATGTGCAGAGGTCTGTAGAACAGCAGCAAGATTCCCTTAAGTGGATTACCCATGGTTTATCGAACTCAGGGAGGAAGTGGTCAAAGATATCCCTCTCAAGAAACCCTGCAATCAAGATATAAGAAGTCTCTTGTGTCCCCAACACACCCAATACACTTGTCACGTGTATAGGTGCACTAGTTCGGCGAAGAGATGGTGAAATACAAGTGGTATGGATAATTATAAGTGGTAACGGTGCTATAAAATAGCTTTGATGGCGCGTGGTTGACAGGTAGGAAGAGACTAAAGGCAATCTGAAATAAAGATGGAAGCAAGCAAACATGTAACAGATCTAGTTGCAAATGGTGTCTCAATGCTTAGAAACAAGGCCTAGGGATCATACTTTCACTAGTGAACACTCTCATATAAATATCTTCTCTTTATGATACTACTCTGAACTACTCTCCGGTTGGACACTCTAATCCATGGTAGGGCTATAATAGCACTCCTCAAAGTTCGCTTTCCCCATCTAGATAACCCCACACTGTAACCTTGAACACTAGATGGTTCCAACAAACACCACAATTTCATAGAGACATCCAACTCCAAATATAACTCATAACAAGTATTTGTAATCTCTAGCCTAATTGCCACCATGGTGTGCACACTATCACTTTCACACACATGGGGAGAGTGAGAGATATATTAAAGCACTTGAGTAGAAAGGTAGATCTACTTGATTACAAAGCTCATGATCACAATATGATCATGCATAGAGAGAGAGATGAACACATAACTACCTGTAGAACCCTTAGCCTCGAGGAAGAACTACTCCCTCATCATCATGGGAATCAGCAACAGCGATGGAGATGGTGGTGGAGATTGATGGAGATGGCTCGGGGGGCAATTCCCCGTCCCCGCAGGGTGCCAAAACCGAGACTTTCTGTCCCCCGAATCTCCCCTTCGGTGGCGGCGGCGCTGCGGAACTTTTTGTCGCTGGAGGCTGGATTCTTTAGGGTTTCTGCATCGGAGGCTTCTTATAGGTGAAAGGGCGATGTCAGAGGGTGGACCAGGGGCCCACACCACCTGGTGGGGCGGCCACGGGGAACCGCGCCACCACATGGTGTGGCCAGCCCCTGGCCCCTCTCCATCTCGTCTTTTGGCTCCGTGAGTCTTCCGGTAAAATATCGACTTTGGCTTTTGTCCGGTCCAATTCCGAGAATCTTCATTTTCTGGCTTTTGTAGAACCAAAAATAGAAGAAAACAGGAAACTGGCACTGTGGTATCTTGTAAATGGGTTAGTTCCAGAAAATGTGTAAAAGTACTCCAAAGTGTGGACAAGACATAAGAAAGTAGATATAAAACAAGCATGGAACATCAGAAATTATAGATATGTTTGCGACGTATCAACATCCCCAAGCTTAAATCCTACTCGTCCTCGAGTAAGTAAGTGATAAAAAGAAAGAATAATTTTTGAGGTGACATGCATCATCACAATCTTGATCAAGGTATTTGTAAAATTTTGATAGCTGGGATCATAGTACTCTAACATAGACATGAAATATATAGTTCTAACAATAAGCAATAGCAACTATGTTGTAACATGAAGAGGTACAAACAAAAGATTCATGAATAACAATGCTTTGAAAGACGTTTGTTTGTATCACATATAGAAAACATAATGAGAATGGTATTCAGCTTGTCCGTCATAGTGTAGAAAAACATAAATGCATAGGACACCTTCAAAGTTCATAAGGGTGACTAGATACAAATAGTTTAAGAACAAGCAATATCAAAGTTATGAATCAATCAACAAGTTTTGGGACAATGCACATTAAACTAAGAATGACCACTATGCTCTCTTAATAGGTGCATAAAGATAGAAGATGGAGACTCAACATAAAAGTAAAATAAAGGCCTTCATAGAAGGAAGCAGGGATTCAAGTCTCATAAAGAGCTTCCAAAAATTATGGTACTTATTAGCTTTCACCTCTCATTGCCCCTATGATGAGGATCTTGAAGTGATTAAGGTTAAAGTGAACAAACTATGGAGTATATGCTTGACAAAGTATAAGTTAGCAATCTCATGTCCCTTGAATATGAGGGCCGCTCCTCATGCTACTCAAGATTAGTTACCAGTAAGTTCTTGTCATAGTAAGTACATGTGTATCATAGAGAACCGCCAATGGGGTACCCCTTGCCCGATGATACGGACGAAACCCCATATCAAAATGACAAGGCAAGCAGACAATAAGCATCTCAGCATCTTCTTATTTACCATGGGAAAAAGGTGCTTTTTTATCCCTTTCCTCTTTTCTCATCTTTTCCCCCTTTTCTCAATCTCTATCTCTTTTTTTATAAGAAGAATGCTGCATAGATTGCTCATTATGGTTACGCTGCAGGTTTCCACCATGATTAGGAATGGAGTAGACCAGCCGCCCATGTGTTTCTCTAACACACATACATAACTCCATGGACTTACAAGCTCCCCTTTCATTTCACACCGACGGCATCCATAAACAAAAGAGCATGATATCAACTGGGTATAATGTACACGTGCAATGTTGAAAGCGTTCCCTATGACAACATGGTTCTTCTAATTCCCAACGTATAAGTGTAAGCATATACAACATAGATGACACAATGGTTCAAATTTATTAGGGGCAAGAAAAGTAAAGTGTGCCATCAAGTTCGTGAGAGCTTTAATGACTAATTTTCACATAACAAGTTTAATTCTGAAGGTAGATAAAACTTGAATATACTTGGAATAGCAAATGCTAATAGGTAGGTACGATGGACTCTTTGGAATAACTTGGTTCTATTTGGAGTTGGATGTATGAGTGGAACTCATACTTGGTTATGGAGGCTAGCAAAAGACTGGGAGCAACCAACTAAGAGAGCAATAATGGCCATAATCATACAAAGCGACAAAACATCATTGATTAAAGCATAAAGTGATATTACAAGTTAAAAACTAAAGGATCATAAAGGCTATGGTGACTTGGGATAGTCATAACGTGGTGTGGGCATGCGCCAAGTTAACCGAAATAAAGCATCAAAGGTGAATACCACGATACTATGCTTTAATATGCTAAAACAACGCATGATTCTTTCAAGGCACATTAAGCAATCTCAATTGTTTATAACATGTCATGCTACAACAAAAATCACTAAGCATAAAGCCAAAATAATATCAAGCATGACATGACAAAGCATAGGCCACAGTCAAAAACAAGCTCCTCTTACCACTTAAGTATGAACTTTTCCTACTCTTTTCCAATCCAAACCAAACTTATTTGAAAACTAATGTATGAATGAGGGGGTACATCCAATTTATTCAAGCAAACTAAGAGAAAACGAAGCGAACATAAAACAAAAACAAAAACAAAAACGAAGACGCTCCCAGAACAACACAACTTTGCATGAAACAATAAAAATGAAGTGTTTGGAAGAAACCTGAGATTTTTATTGATGAAGAAGGGGATGCCTTGGGCATCCCCAAGCTTTGATTCTTGTACTTCTTGGATATTTCTTGGGGTGACATGTGTGGCATCCCCAAGCTTGAGCTTTTGTTCATTCTTCATTTTATTACATCATTTTTCCATACACCTGAAAATTTTCTTCATACAAAACTTCACACAATCTTTATTAGCAACATGAGTGTACTCAAGATAATAAGTCTTTGGGTTCAGTTCCAATACAAATAAAACTTCCGTCAAAACACAATCCACTGTAGCAATTCCCTCAAAAAGCTCAATTCCCCAAAAAGAACCCAAAAAGGAATCAACAAGAAGCAAATGCAAATAAGGGCAGAAATCTGTCAAAACAGACCAGCAGGTAAAAACCAATTTTTTCGAAGAACTTTTGTTGCTCAAATCTGAAAGTGTTGAGATAACGAAAGTTGGATAACAACATGGGCCAGAAGCACAAAACATTACAGCTCAAACCAACATACAGAGATTTTTCACGAATTTTTACAGCGAAGCAAAAAAATCTATTTCGGGACAGCAGCTTTCCCAAGCATTACTTCTCTCTCATTAGAGGTTACTCTTGGCACAAAAACCACACAAAAATGATAAGGAGAGGTTATTACTGAAGCAATAACTTCCAAGACTCAACTAAAACTTTTGGGTTATCTCCCAATAAGTACTTTTATTTAACGCCTTTAAGTTAGGCATGATAGATTTAGAAGATGATCACATAGGAAATATGAATTGAAGTAAAAGAGAGCATCAAGAAGCAAATTCAAAACACATTTAAGTCTAACCCACTTCCTATGCATAGGAATCTTGTAAAGAAACAAGTCATGAAAGCACAAAGCAACAAGCATAGGTAAGCAAAACAAGTGCAACTTCAAGACTTTCAACATAAAGAGGGGAAACCTAATATTATTGAGATGCATAAAACCATGTTTCCCTCTCTCATAATAACTTTCAGTAGCATCATGAATAAAATTAACAATATAAAAATCACATAAGACACTCTTATCATGAGCGACATGCATAAAAGAATTAATACTCCCCACATAAACATAGTCATTCTTATTAATTATAGTGGGAGCAATTTCTACAGAATAGCTATCATTATTATTCTCATCACCATAATTATCAAATATAGGAGGCATATTGTAATTATAATTAATTTTCTCCTCAATAGTAGGTGTACAGGAAATATCATATTCATCATATATTGGAGGCATAGTATCATCAAAGTAAATTTTCTCCTCCGTGCTTGGGGGACTAAAACTATCATGCTCATCAAAACCAGCTTCTCCAAGCATAGAATTTTCCATAGCATTAGCAATAACATTGCTATTAGCATGAAAATAAAGTTCCATAAGTTTTTTAATTTTCTCTTCAAACACTTCATCTCCTAACTCAAGATAAATACTATAAAGCTCTCTAATTTTTTATTGTTTTCCATTAAGCCTAACTAGTGAAAATAAAAACAAGAAACAAAAAGATATAATTGCAGAATATAAAGGAAATAACTTTGAGCACTCACACCGAAGGATGTGAGTACCTTTTACCTTACCTCCCCGGCAACGGCGCCAGAAAATAGCTTGATGTCTATGCACTTCTATTCTTATTGACAGTTGTTGGGCCTCCAAGTGTAGAGGTTTGTGGAACAACAACAAATTTCCCTTAAGTGGATTACCCAAGGTTTATCGAACTCAGGGAGGAAGTGGTCAAAGGTATCCCTGTCAAGCAACCTTGCAATCAAGATACAAGAAGTCTCTTGTGTCCCCAACACACCCAATACACTTGTCAGGTGTATAGGTGCACTAGTTCGGTGAAGAGATAGTGAAATACAAGTGTATGGATAATTATAAGTGGTAACGGTGCTAGAAAATAGCTTTGATGGCGCGTGGTTGATGGGTAGGAAGAGACTAAAGGCAATCTGAAATAAAGATGGAAGCAAGCAAACATGTAACAGATCTAGTTGCAAACGGTGTCTCAATGCTTAGAAACAAGGCCTAGGGATCGTACTTTCAGTAGTGAACACTCTCATATAAATATATTCTCTTTATGATACTACTCTGAACTACTCTCCGGTTGGACACTCTAATCCATGGTAGGGATATAACAACACTCCTCAAAGTTCGCTTTCCCCATCTAGTGTCAACACCCGGATTTTTAATCCCAGATGCTTGTTATGCCAGACATAACAGATTGGATATCATAGTACATCATCCATTACAAACAATAATAAGGTTTACACGAATAAAGGATCTCATGATCCAGTCTTAATACAACAAACAACGGAATAAATAATAAGCGTAGCGGTGGGGTCCATCTTCTGTGTCACAGGCAATGCTGACGATTGGAGATAGCCCTAGTTATCATAGCCATCCTGATGTGCTTCATCTTGGTAGTCCTCTTCATAGTCTAGCCATGAGAATAGCCAATGACAAAAGCCATGAGTAATCTTTAAGTACTTGCAAACTATCACTAACAAATAAGTAGTTCTAGTGGGAATGCTAACTCTAAGTTTATTCAGGAAGTTAAGCCATGAGGTGGTGTACTTTCACCACAAGATTCGGTACATCCGTTAGGGATAACCCTGAATCATCATCCCTTTCCTTTACACACTCTAGTATAAGCACCTCTCCTATGCGATTGGCCTCCCAGCCATGGCCATTTGCCATCCTGGGCACTGCATAGGTGGACAACATTGAGAGGTAGCCTCACCTCAAACCTCTCCCGTGAGGGAACTCATACTAATGAATATAAACTTCCGGCTAAGCCTTACCCAATTCAGGTATTGTGGTTGTACGGTAAATTTGGAACGGTATCGCATCCGAACCCAACCATCAGTTTTTATAAAAGGGCTAAGGCTCATGCCTCAACATTTTCATCATCATAAATCATTTGTGTTTCTCAACACATGTCAAAACATCTCAATAGAATGACTCATCATTCTAAGGTTTTCACAATCATTTTCACCAAGTATTCCCATCTAAAGTGATCAAGTTTTGGTTTAGCTCTAAACTACTAAGTTCAGAGTGTTCACTAAGGCAGGATACTAATCTTCAATATCATGCCATAGAATGACATCTAAGTCTAACTAGATAGGCCAAGTTTTATACTTTTTATGCTATCTATAAACAAAATAAAGAACTTTGGTAAAGTAAAAGAAAGTAAAGCTTGTAAATAACACTTGGGCTAGTATAAGTCCAAAAAGGGTATAACTAAATCATGCCTAAAACATTTGCTTAAGTCATGGGGGGGCAAGTGTTCACTTTCTTAGTTCTAGATTGCATAGTTAGGAAACTTGCAAGTGTTAGCTTGCCTTGGGTAGTGTAGTGGTTGAAATTCTCTTCCACCTCCTCTTGGTAGAACTCATCCTCCTCGAAAGCTTGGTCGGTACTACCGTCTATAAATACATACGGGAGACACAATCACCAAACAATACTTAACTAGTTTACTTAGTACTCTTAGGAACACATTTGATGATCTAGCATCATCACAAACATCACAAAGTTTAATGAACTAGTTTCATTTATTTTATTTTGAGAAAAGCAATTTCTACTCATTAAAAATAACTTAGATTTAATATTCTCCAATTAAAATATGGGACCATGTGGACACATGTCATCACCACATATTCCAATATATGGGAATATGATTTAAATGTTGGATCACCTTTTAATAAGCTTAAGTTTAATATTTAATGATTTAAAGTGACTAGAAATGCCTATATAGCATTATTTTGTTACTAGTCCGAAGTCACTTCATGCAAACCTTAATATTATTATATATTCAGATAGGTATGGTTAAATGTGATTTTTGAGAGTTGGAATCAACTCAAAAGCTATTATGGTTGATTTTAGAAAAATGTTTGAATGTGGAAAAGCTTCTATTTTGTTATTTTTACTAGTGGCGATCTATAATTCTAAATCATTTAAATCCAACGGGCTTGGATAGATATTTAAAGCACCTTTCCAACAAAATTGGAATCACTAAATTTGAATTTGTAGAACTTTCTGAATTGATTTTCAAACTAAGGGATAGAAGTAAGTTTCATCTAAAATAGAAAAATCTAAATTTGAATCTGCGGGCTTAGGCGGGAACACTTACGGCCCAGCCCATATTCACTCGCGGCGATGAGGACTGCTAACAGGGCGTCCCGCCTGTCAGTGGCTCATTAAATGTGAAGCGGTACGATGCATTGTGGACCGTAGGATTAGAACTAAGATCTATAGCTCATGTTCATCGTCGACGACGAACACGTCATCGGCGAGACGGAAACCTAGCGACGCGGTGGGGGTGCAGTGGGGGCATACCAGGGCTCCAACAAGCTTGGCGATGGGGGTGTTTTAATGTGGAGACGACGGCGGACTCAGGCGAGGTCGCGGCAGCTTCGGGGGTGGACGAAATCGACGGGGGTGTCTCCTCCTCTGCTGCAACTATCTCCGGCGAAATTCCAGTGGCTGGCTACTCGAACGGCTCCGGGAGAGGTGGGGAAGGACTAGTGGTGAGAGGTGAGTGTCAGAGTGTGAAGAATTCGTGTTGGGGAGGCTCCCTTATATAGGCTCGGCGAGGCGGCAAAGAGGTGTGGGCAGAGCTCGTCGGTGACGACGGCACAGGGGGCTATCAGCATGGGCGAGGTAGGCGGACGGTAGGCAGTTCCCTGGCGGTTAGGTAGGGCTTAATGGCGGTGCTAGCGGCGGTGGATTGCGGTCAGGAGCGTCTCCTGCTCTGAGAGACAGAGGCGGTGCTCGACGTGGTTCCCGGTGACTGTTGGTCGAGCGACGGGGTACGGGCGTGTCTGGCGGGGTGAGGTGGTCAAGGCGAAGCGGCGCGCGTGGTTTGTGATCGAGGCATGGCGTGTGGCGCTCTAGCGGGGATGGCGCTCTGGCGTGCGCTGGCGCAGCGCAGAGAGGTTAGTGCGGGGCTTGTCTTCGGCGGTCCAGGGTGTGGCAGTGGTCATGGGGTGGACCGTGGACGGCGGTGAGGTAACGCCTTGCTTCCTGGAGCGGCGGAGAGGGGCTGGTGGTCTCCTGTGGCTTGGGCACGATCGGCCGGCGATCATGGCATCGGGGTGGCGTTCCACTTCTGCTAGGGGCTAGGGGATGGGCTGGTAATGACCTGGTTGGGTCTGGGGAGACCAAGAGGGTTAATGTGGCTCAAATGGCTCGACAATTTTTGATCAAAAACAGTAATAGTTAGGCCAATTTGATTCTGCACACAAGGTGTTTGAAAAAATGGCCGAAAGAATTCCACTTTTGAATTTTGAAAAGAAATTTGGTGGAGTTGTTTGTCACATGCTTAAGCATCTCTGGTTTCTTGGGATTTTCAAATGGAGTTCACTTAGATGGTTTTTGAAAGTGTGATCTAGATACATACACTTGAGTAAATTTTCAAATGTCATTTAAAATTAGATTTTGAATGTTTTTGAAAGATCACAAAGTGGGCCTTGGTAGATCTCTACTTGTACTAGCAAGGGGTGCAAAGATCCACAATTGTTTTTGTTTGAAATTGAGTTCTAGGAACACCCAAACTAAGCTAGTTGATTAAAATGGCCAAAGTCACCATTTCCATTTATTATTTCTATTTGATTTCTTTTTGTTTGGTTTTTTCTTGGAAAAGATCTAGATGATGTGGCATTCATCTTAGAGTCATTTTACAACCATTAGAACAAACCATCATGGCATTTCGAAACAACTCCTATTTAATGCAACACACATATGCATGCTTGATTATTTAAATGGGAAAAAGTTTTGTTAACCCTAAATTGGGTGATTGGCATCTTGATAACTTGGATTAAAGTTTTGGGATGTTACAAACCTTCCGCCCTTAAACAAAATCTCGTCCCGAGATTTAAGAAAGAAAACTAGGAACTAAAGAGACCTGGGAACTCAGTCCTAATGTAATCTTCTCGTTCCCAAGTGGCTTCTTCTTCGGTATGGTTGCTCCATTGGATTTTGAGAAACTTGATACTCCGGGTCCTAGTGGTTCTGTAAGCTTCCTCCAAGATATAGATGTGCACTTCACGATACGTTAGATCCTCGTTGATATCAACGGCTCGATGATCGATGTTCTTGAAAACTTCGGTCTTCTCTGGTACTTCTAGGCATTTGCGAAGTAATGAGATATGGAACACTTTGTGGATGGCTGACATCTCCTCAGGTAGTTCCAGTTGATAATATACTTCTCCTCGATGATTTAGAATCTTGAAGGGTCCGATATATCTGGGGGCTAACTTTCCTTTCAGACTAAAACATTGCGTTCCCTTCAATGGAGAAACCTTGAGATACACAAAATCTCCGACATTGAAAGTCAGGTCTCTCCTTCTCTTGTTAGCAAAACTCTTATGTCTGGATTGGGCGGTCTTGAGATGCTCACGGACTTTGTGAACCTTCTCTTCGGCTTCTCGTAGGATGCCGGGTCCAAAAATCTGACTCTCTCCTACTTGCGTATAGGAACTCAAATGGGTACGACACTTTCTTCCGTATAGGAACTCAAATGGGGCCATTTGCAAACTGGCTTGATAACTGTTGTTGTATGAGAATTCTGCGAAAGGTAGACAGTCTTCCCATTTTGATCCATACTCGAGCACACAAGCTCTCAACATATCCTCTAGGATTTGGTTGACTCTTTAAGTCTGTCCATAAGTTTGCAGGTGATAAGTTGTGCTGAAATTTAACTTGGTTCCCAATACTTCTTGGACTTTCTGCCAAAATCTCGAGGTAAATTGGGTTCCTCGATCCGATACTATGGCTTTGGGGTTTCCATGCAAACTAACGATTCTAGCAATATACAACTCTGCTAGCTTCAAACTCTAGTATGTTGTCTTGACGGGTATAAAATGGACTACCTTGGACAGTCTATCTACTATGACCCAGATTGAGTCATTTCCCCTACTAGAAGTAGGAAAACCAGTGATAAAGTCCATTCCGACAGAATCCCATTTCCATTCCAGAATCTGCAATGGTTGCAACAGTCCTGTGCGTCTCTGATGTTCCGCTTTGACTCTCTGACATATATCACAATTGGCTATATAGCTTCCGATTTCTCTCTTCATCTTGTGCCACCAAAATTGCTCCCTCAAATCTTGATAAATCTGGATAGAATAAAGAGTATCATGAGCTTCTTGCATGATAACTTGCTTCAGCTCCGAATCTGCTGGCACACAGATACATCCTTTGCACCACAAAACTCCTTCTTCGTCTTCGGTGAATCTAGGTACCTTTCCTGTACCAATACGACGTTTGATTCCGTCCATACTTTCATTTCCCTTCTAGGCTTCCTTGATTTGATAATCAAAGTGGGTTGAAGTTCAATGCTAGCTAAAAATCCTTTGCTAACTAGCTCAGTTCTAAACTGCTCCAACTCCTCATGCAAGCTTGGTGGCTTCTCCTTGATCATGGTGTTTAACCTACACGGCAATCTGCTAAGAGCATCCGCTACCACATTGGCTTTGCCGGGGTGATAGTGAATGTCCAGGTCATAATCCTTGATTAACTCTATCCATCTCATTTGCCTCATATTCAGCTCCTTATGAGTGAAAATATACTTCAAGCTTTTGTGATCTGAGTAAATCTCACAACGATTACCCATAAGATAATGACGCCATGTCTTCAATGCTAGAACTACAGGTGCTAGTTCTAGATCATGGGTAGGATAGTTTTGCTCATGCTGCTTCAGTTTTCGAGACAGATAGGCGATGACTTTGCCTTCTTGCATCAATACACACCCAAGACCAATCTTGGATCCATCACAATACACATCAAATGGCTTCTTGATATCTGGCATGATCAATATTGGGGATGAAATCAATCTCTTCTTGAGCTCTTGGAAACTTGCTTCACATTTGTCGGTCCATTCAAACTTCTTGTCCTTCTTCAACAATTGGGTCATTGGTCTTGTGATGCTCGAAAATCCTTCCACAAACTTGTGGTAATATCCCGCTAATCCGAGAAATCCATGGACTTGGGTTTTAGTGGTTGGGGCTTCCCATTCTTCGACATCTTTGATCTTTGCGGGATCAACAGCGACTCCTCCTGCCGACACAATATGTCCGAGGAATCCTACTTCCTTCAGCCAAAACTCACATTTGCTGAACTTGGCATACAACCGATGCTCTCTCAAGGTTTCAAGGATGATTCTCAGATGTTTCTCATGGTCTTCTTCCGACTTGGAGTAGATAAGTGTATCATCGATAAACACAACGACGAACTGATCTAGAAAATTCATAAAGATCTTATTCATGAGATTCATGAAATAAGTAGGGGCATGGGTTAATCCAAAATACATGACCGTATACTCGTATAATCCATAACGGGTAGTAAAGCCGGTATTTGGAATATCCGTTGCACGAATCTTAAGTTGGTGATAACCAGTCCTAAGATCAATCTTAGAGAACATGCTGGCACTAGTCAATTGATCAAATAGATCCTCGATCTTGGGTAATGGGTACTTGTTCTTGATGGTGACGTCATTCAACTTCTGGTAATCTGTGGGCAAACGGTTGCCTCCATCCTTCTTGTCGACGAACAGAACTGGTGATCTCCATGGCAATGCACTTAGTTGAATCAAACTTGTTGCTAACATAGCATCCAATTGCTTCTTCAGCTCCACTAACTCTGAGGGGTTCATGCTATAGGGTCTCTGAGCTATGGGTCCGGTTCCGGGGATTAGTTCAATAACGAACTCAATATCCCTATCCGGGGGCATACCTGGCAATTCATCTAGGAATACGTCGGGGTATTCACAGACTACTCTGACTTGGTCTATGGTGGGTAGGGCTAGACTCTTGTTGCGCTTGAATTGACGGGGCAAGGTTTCAGATATATGATCTACTGATACTCTAGAGCTACTGGTCATGGTGATGGCTTTCTTGGCATAGTCAATCAATCCTTTATGCTTTGACATCCAATTCATTCATCGTACTACTTCCAAACCTTTGGTTCCAAGTACTATTACATTGGCATAAAAATCTATCCCATGTATTCTGATAGGCACAACTTTGCTAATTTTTCTAGCTTTTGTAGTTGAACCGGGGATTTGAACTATCATGACATGCTTCAAGTTGGTTGGGTGAATCTTACTAGTGCATGCAAATTCTTCGGTGACAAATGAGTGCGATGCTCCAGAATCAAACAACACTCTTGCTAAAACTGAGTTGACAGAAAACATACCCAACACTACATATGGCACTTCTTGGGCTTCTTCGGCATTCATGTGGAAGAGATGGCCATTGCGGTTGTGAGTGTTCCCTGGGGCGAATCTTCTTCCGGGCTGAACATGACGTTGCTTTTGAGCTGGGGCATTCACATTGGCAGTGGCGGCAATCTTCTTGGGACACTCATTGGAGTAGTGACCCTTTACTCCACGCTCGAAAAAAGTAATCTGAGACTTGTCCTTTGCTGCCATGGGCACAACAGTGCTTCCAGTTTCGAGTGCAGTATTGTTGTTGTTGTTGCTCTTGGGAGGTGCATGGTTGAAATTGCTGGAGTTGCCAGGGTGGTTGTTGTTTCCTCTGGACTTCACATTTCCTCCGCTATGGTTGGGGTAGCTTGGGAAAGACATTGGAGGTAGATTGTTCCGCGGGGCATATCCCGCAGAAGGGTTGGGACAGTAATTCTAGTGACTGTTGGATCTAGGTTGGTGCATCATTCTATGCTTGCGGTTGTCATTGGCTTGGTTGATCTTTCCTTCCATCGAAATGGCAGAGTCGACTAGCTCTTCGAGATCCTCGAAACGGATGTTGACGAGAACAGTCTGCATCTCATCATGCATTCCATTCAGGAATCTCTCCTTCTTATTGGCCTCAGTGTTGATCTAATCAGGTGCATACCTGGCTAGGGACAAGAATCTGTCACGGTAATCCACTACAGTCATTCTGCCCTACTTTAACTCTCTAAACTCATCTCTCATTCTGGTGACTAGACTCTGCGACACGTGGGTGCGGCTGAACTTGATCTTGAAGGCTTCCCATGTCATCACTTGACCATGGTTCATTGTGCGGGTGCTGTTCCACCATCCTCTTGCATCTCCTACCAAATAGTGGGTGGCAAAAAGAACTTTCTCGTTGGCATCCACTCCGGCTACTTCTAAGTTGTTCTCCATTGTTTGCGACCAATCATCAGCATCCAATGGGTCTTTAGACTTGCTAAAGATTGGGTATTGGTATTCTGGAAGTTTTTGAGTTTGGATCCATGATGATCCTGATTTCCATGGTTCTGATTGTTGTGAGCCATCTGGGCGATCTGCTGCAGGGTGGCTATATTTGCTTGGCGCTCTGCCCTACTAGCTTCACGGTCTGCAATGAGAGTCTGCAGAATCTGTAGCATGGGGTCTTGCGATGAGCTGCTCCCTCCTTGGTTTCCATGAGCCATCTGAAGATTGAGATAGACAAAGGGGTAAGAGGGAGAGTTCTAAGGTTCAGGGTTTTGGTTTCAAAGCTAAAACTTTGAGTTTGACTCAGATTTTGCAACTAACTTCTTTTCATTCATTCAAGCAAAGCACACGATACAAACACACACACACACCACAACATCAAGGAAAATAGATGGTTTTCAGAACCATTATGTGAGCTACGATACAATGGGACATATACTTCTCACTCCTACGATAGTCTCTAGTGCCTCTACTCATCATCGATGAAGTCGTAGTCATCGTCGTCAGTGTAGAAGTACATGGCATCATCCTCCAGATAGTCATAATCATTGCTGAGATATGAGTCAATATCCCCTTGGATATCTTCACCTTCCTCTTCTTCTTGTGCTGCAAGCTGAGCTTCTTGCTCCTTAGTGGTCTTCTCGAGGTCGGCCACCTTCTTGCGAAGACAGCCGATGGTGTGATCCTTCTTTGCATGTTGACGATGAAGTGATTGACGATCCTTGAGTAGCAGTGAGAAAGTCTGGGCCTTCTGGGTGGCAATGGCGAGGTTTTTCTTGACGTACTCTCTAGAATGGTCCAATTCCTTCTGTCTGTCGTACAGCAGGAAGTCAAAGTTCTCCACTTGACGCTTTAACTCCGGGTGACTTGGCATCTCTATAGGTATTCCCATAGAATCACGCCTTGTATTGTGAGAAAAATGGGTTCCTTGGATCAAGTTGACATTCTGCGCAGAAAGACGAGCGAGAGCTTCATGCATTGCCTTGGCTAATCCATCTAGCCAGTTGTTCTCTCTCACGGAGAACTGAATCCTCCCAGACGTGGGTGCCTCTATCTTGCCTCGAAGATCAGCAGTTACTAGCCATTGTAAATCTCCTCCTGGGGGTCCATGGAGTTGAGCTCCAAGGAATTCCGGATGCGGACGCTCCAGGTACTCAGATAGTGCATCAAGATCCCTCTCGAAAATCAGTTGGCCTCCGTTGCCCAACTGGTAGAACTTGCTATACTGAGCTTCCATCTATAATTTAGGATGAGAGAGTTAGTGAAGTGATCAAGTGTGTCAAATTTTATGTAGTAATGTAAGAATCTTGAGGAACGTGTATTTTTTTGAGAGAAAGAATCCCAAGGATAAGAGAGGAAATAAGTTTTCAGAAATACTCACTTTGGTTTTGAAACTAAGTTTTTGTTTGGACGTCCATTCTAACTAGGGTCTCCTATGGTCAGGATGACTCTGATACCAACTTGTCAACACCTAGATTTTTAATCCCAGGTGCCTGTTATGCCATACATCGCAATCCCAGGATTACCATTTGTGCGAGACATAACAGATTGGATATCACAATACATCATCCATTACAAACCATAATAAGGTCTTACATGAATAAAGGATCTCATGATCCAGTCTTAATACAACAAGGAGAGGAATAAATAATAAGCGTAGCGGTGGGGTCCATCTTCCGTGTCACAGGCAATGCTGACGATGGGAGATAGTCCTAGTTATCATAGTCGTCCTGCTGTCCTTCATCTTGGTAGTCCTCTTCATAGTCTGGCCATGAGAATAGCTAGGGACAAAAGCCATGAGTACTCTTTAAGTACTTGTATACTATCACTAACAAGTAAAGTAGTTCTAGTAGGAATGCTAACTCTAAGTTTATTCGAAAAGTTAAGTTTGAAACCCAAGCTGCGTTCAGAGAAAAAGAAAGATAAAATAAGTTCTAAAATCACTTAAGTTGGGAAGCTAGTTTCATAGTCACAACCCTGTTGTGGTCAAGTCAAGATTCATCATTCATTTCATAAGTCATTTTGAAAACATCCGACGACGGAACAGTATGGCCACTCCAACTGTCCATGACCGCGGACGCAGCTATTCAAATAGTTTGAGACTCTGCAGAGGTGGTACACTTTCACCACAAGATTCGATACATCTGTCAGGGATAACCCTGAATCATCATACTTAGTATGCAGATAATCAAACATAACCTTTCCTTTACACACTCGAGTATAAGCACCTCTCCTATGAGCTTGGCCTCCCAGCCATTGCCATTTGCCATCCTGGGCACTTCATAGGTGGACAACATTGAGAGGTAGCCTCAGCTCAAACCTCTCCCGCGAGGGAACTCATACTAATGCACATAAACTTCCGGTTAAGCCTTATCCAATTCAGGTATTGTGGTTGTACGGTAAATTTGGTATGGTATCGTATCCGAACCCAACCATCAGTTTTTATAAAAGGGCTAAGGCTCATGCCTCAACATTTTCATCATCATAAATCATTTGTGTTTCTCAACACATGTCAAACCATCTCAATAGAATGACTCATCATTCCAAGGTTTTATAATCATTTTCACCAAGTATTCCCATCTAAAGTGATCAAGTTTTGGTTTAGCTCTAAACTACTAAGTTCAGAGTGTTCACTAAGGCAGGATACTAATCTTCAATCTCATACCATAGAACGACATCTAAGTCTAACTAGATAGGCCAAGTTTTATACGTTTTATGCTATCTATAAAGAAAATAAAGAACTTTGGTAAAGTAAAAGAAAGTAAAGCTTGTAAATAAGACTTGGGCTAGTATAAGTCCAAAAAGGGTATAACTAAAGCATGCCTAAATCATTTGCTTAAGTCAAGGGGGGCATGTGTTAACTTGCTTAGTTCTAGCTTGCATAGTTAGGAAACTTGCAAGTGTTAGCTTGAAATTCTCTTCCTCCTCCTCTTGGTAGAACTCCTCCTCGTCGAAAGCTTGGTCAGTACTACCGTCTATAAATACATACGGGATAAACAATTACCAAACAATACTTAACTAGTATATTTAGTACTCTTAGGCACACATTTGATGATCTAGCATCATAACAAACATCACAAAGTTTAATGAACTAGTTTCATTTATTTTATTTTGAGAAAAGTAATTTCTACTTATTAAAAATAGCTAAGATTTAATATTCTCCAATTAAAATATGGATCATGTGGACACATGTCATCACCACATATTCTACTATATGGAAATGTGATTTAAAGGTTGGATCACCTTTTAATAAGTTTAAGTTTAATATTTAATGACCTAAAGTGACTAGAAATGTCTATATAGCATTATTTTGGTACTAGTCCAAAGTTACTGCATGCAAACCTTAATATTATTAAATATTCAGATAGGTATGGTTAAATGTGATTTTGGAAAGTTGGAATCAACTCAAAAGCTATTATGGTTGATTTTAGAAAAATGTTTGAATGTGGAAAAGCTTTTGTCTTGTTATTTTTACTTGGAGAGATCTATAACTCTAAATGATATAAATACAACGGGCTTGGATAGATATTTAAAGTACCTTTCCAACAAAATTGGAATCACTCAATTTTAATTTGTATAACTCTCTGAATTGATTTTCAAACTAAGGGACAGAACTAAGTTTCAGCTAAAATAGAAAAATCTAAATTTGAATCTGCGGGCTTAGGCGGGAACACTAACGGGCTGACCCAGATTCACTCGACGGCACTGAGGACTGCTGGCAGGGGGGCCCCGCCTGTCAGTGGCTCTTTAAACGCGAAGCGGTACAGGGCATTATGGACCGTAGGATTAGAAGTAAGATCTACGGCTCACGTTCCTCATCGACAACGAACACGTCGCCGATGATACGAAAACCTAGCGACATGGCGGGGGTGCAGTGGGGGCATACCATGGCTCCAGAAAGATTGGTGATGGGGGCGTTTGAACATGGAGACGACGGCGGACTCGAGCGAGGTCGCGACAACTCCGAGGGTGGATGAAATTGACGGGGGCGTCTCCTCCTCTGCTGCGGCTATCTCCGGCGAAATTCCGGCGGCTGGCTGCTCAAACGGCTCTGGCGAGAGGTGGGGAAGGACTATTAGTGAGAGGGGAGTGTGAGAGTGTGAAGAATTTGTGCTGGGGAGGCTCCCTTATATAGGCTCGGGGAGGCAGAAAAGAGGTGTGGGCGGAGCTCGTCGGTGACGGCGGCACAGGGGGCAATTAGCGTGGGCGAGGTAGGTGGACGGTGGGAGGTTCCCTACCGGTCAGCTGGGGATTAATGGCGGTGCTAGGGGCAGTGGATTGCGGTCGGGAGCGTCTCGTGCTCTGAGAGACAGAGGCGATGCTTGGCGTGGTTCTCGGTGACTGTGGGTCGAGCTGCGGGGTTCGGGTATGTCTGGCGGGGTGAGGTGGTCAAGGTGTAGCGGCGCATGCGGGCTATGGTCGAGGCATGGCGTGTGGCGTTCTGGCGGGGATGGCGCTCTGGCGTGTGCTGGCGCGGCGCAGAGAGGTTAGTGTGGGGCTTGTCTTTGGTGGTATGGGGCGTGGCAGTGGTCGTGGGGTGGACCATGGACGGCGGTGAGGTGACGCCTTGCTTCCTGGAGCAGCGGAGAGGG
This sequence comes from Avena eriantha, assembly GCA_910589775.1. NCBI lineage: Eukaryota > Viridiplantae > Streptophyta > Magnoliopsida > Poales > Poaceae > Avena > Avena eriantha. The sequence goes on along the minus strand of OU342746.1, from coordinate 34,409,325 downwards.
GCTGGTGGTCTCCTATGTCTTGGGCACGATCGGCCGGCGATCATGGCGTCGGGGTGGCGTTCCACTGCTGCTAGGGACTAGGGGATGGGCTGGTTATGACCTGGTTGGGTCTGGGGGATACCAAGAGAGTTAATGTGGCTCAAATGGCTCGACAATGTTTGATCAAAAACAGTAATAGTTAGGCCAGTTTGATTCTGCACATAAGGTGTTTGACAAAATGGCCGAAAGAATTCCACTTTTGAATTTTGAAAAGAAATTTGGTGGAGTTGTTTGTCACATGCTTAAGCATCTCTGGTTGCTTGGTATTTTCAAATGGAGTTCATTTACATGGTTTTTGAAAAAGTGTGATCTAGATACATACACTTGACTAAAATTTCAAATGTCATTTAAAATTAGAGTTTAATGTTTTTGAAAGATCACAAAGTGGGCCTTGGTAGATCTCTACTTGTACTAGCAAGGGGTGCAAAGACCCACAATTGTTTCTTTTTGAAATTGAGTTCTAGGAACACCCAAAGTGGGCTAGTTGATTAAAATGGCCAAAGTGACCATTTCCATTTATTATTTCTATTTGATTTCTTTTTCTTTGGTTTTTGCTTGGAAAAGATCTAGATGACGTGGCATTCATCTTAGAGTCATTTTACAACCATTAGAACAAACAATCATGGCATTTCCAAACAACTCCTATTTAATGCAACACACATATGCATGCTTGATTATTTAAATGGGAAAAAGTTTTTGTTAACCCTAAATTGGGTGATTTGGATCTTGATAACTTGGATTAAATTTTTGGGATGTTACATCTAGATAACTCCACACTGTCACCTTGAGCACTAGATGGTTCCAACAAACAACACAATTTCATAGAGACATCCAACTCCAAATATAACTCATAACAAGTATTTGTAATCTCTAGCCTAAGTGCCACCATGGTGTGCACGCTATCACTTTCACACACATGGGGAGAGCCAGAGATCTATTAAAGCACTTCAGTAGCAAGCTAGATCTACTTGATTACAAAGCTCATGATCACAATATGATCATGCATAGAGAGAGAGATGAACACATAGCTACTAGTAGAACCCTTAGCCTCGAGAAAGAACTACTCCCTCATCATCATGGGTATCAGCAATGGCGATGGAGATGGTTGTGGAGATCGATGGAGATGGCTCCGGGGGAAATTCCCCATCCTGGCAGGGTGCCGGAACAGAGACTTTCTGTCCCCTGAATCTCCCCTTCGGTGGAAGTGGTGCTACAGAACTTTTCGTGGCAGAAGGCTGGATTCTTTAGGGGTTCTGCATCGGAGGCTTCTTATAGGCGAAAGGGCGACGTTAGAGGGTGGACCAGGGGCCCACACCACCTGGTGGCGCGGCCAGGGGGACCCACGCCACCACATGGTGTAGCCAGCCCCTGGCCCTCTCCGTCTCGTCTTCCGGTAATATATCGACTTTGGCTTTTGTCTGGTCCAATTCCGAGAATATTCATTTTCTAGCTTTTCTGGAACCAAGAACAGAAGAAAACAGGTAACTGGCACTGTGGCTTCTTGTTAATAGGTTAGTTCTAGAAAATGTGTAAAAGTACTCCAAAGTGTGGACAAAACATAAGAAAGTAGATATAAAACAAGCATTGAACATCAAAAATTATAGATATGTTTGCGACGTATCATGGGTCCGGGGAGAACGACGTGCGGTGCGATCTACGGGTGGGGTCAATCGCGGGAGCGAGGCGGTGTCGGGCGTGGTGTGTGTAGTGCAGTCGAGGATGGGTCGGGGTGTAGCTTGGGTGTGGCGGCCGCTGTTGTCGCTAAGTGTGATAGCTGGGGGTCGTAGGGGTGGGTCAAGGTTTAGGTTTAAGGTTTGATGCAGCCGTCTGGGCCTGGCCGATTTAGGTCTAGGGTTCGCGTTTTGTTTTGCCGGATAGTAGGTGGCCTGGCCTAACGGCTAGTCTGCCTCCCCCAGTAAAAAATAGTTTCTAGCCAAAACAAATTATCCGGGAGGACCGAGTTTTACATTTGAATTAAAGAAGAAGGCAAATAGAAAACAAGGATAGGCTTTAACAAAATAGTTTTAGGAAAACATATATATGATGATGACGATGCTCAAATGCAATATGGCATGATGGCATGAGCATGTTGTCATGATGATGCAATACAGAAAGTAGTAAACAACAAGTGATTTTCTAGTAGTGGTTTTACCGGCGTGCTACAATTCGACACCACTAATAACGTATCTCGCCCTCGAGATCAGCCTCATGGTACGAAGAAGAAGGCCGACGATCTGAATCTTCTCGCTTCATGTATATCCTCATGACACCACTAACAAGGATTCTTTCTTCATGTCGGAATCGGTGATGCCACCAACAGTAGTTCGTTGTCCATGATCGTCGAGAGAACACTCTAGTAACAAATGATGAAGGTAAAGGTATCAACGAATAAAGCCACCTCTACTTCGATGGAAGGAGAGAAAAGATGTAGTCTAATCCACTTCAATGTACGAGCAAATAGATTGAGTAGTCGGCATGGGATCCAATCCATCACGCACCCAAACTATTACTCCGCACATATAGTAGAAAAATCGTGCAACCCATTCTCGGAATTCAGACTAAAGATCTTGACAAGTGATGTTCGGAAAGATTCAGAACAAGCGTAGAAGATGTGGTCGTGTTGGAATCACCAGAAAGCACAAAGAAGGAATAAAGAAAGTACAATAGATGAAGTATTCCTTAGATAGCATGAAGACCGGATATAAAACACCGTTGCAGCAAGAAGGATTAGAAACCCTAAAGGTATGACGAAAAACCCAACCACGAGGAATCCTAGACTTGAAAAAGGTAAGAGAGTAGATTCAAAACACGCAAAGGTAAGAGGAGAACAACATAGATGTAAGGAGTAAAAGCAGACCTAATCAGATCTATCCAACCGATTTTGCAAAAATAGTTTTGACACTCTACATCGCCCATTAGCTAGGTTATCCTACATGCTGGACCAGTGGGGTATCGTAACTGCTGAGTTCTGATACTACTCTATAACACCCTCGAATCGTCCCTATGCAAGATTCAACTATTCTCGCCAAACCCACATAGAAATAATTTAAAGATGCCCACCAGGCACTTGCGTGCGGGTGGAAAATGAAGTAATATCATTACACAATAGTCCACGATAGAACCCATAGAACATATATATACAACAACGACTCACACGAGTCAAGAATACAGATATATAATACAAAGATCCAAATCACCTTGAAAACGATACAACATCCGAGTACGGATAAGATGAAAATTCGGCTAAGAGCCCTGAAGGATAACCAATGGCGTCCATAACCATGTCAGGCCAAGCCGGGAGGGTAACCCTGCTAATGACGTCGATATCAAACCTGTTAAAACAAAAGGGGGCCAACAAAGGGCAAAGGAAAAAGAGAGCGGTCAGTACTGAGGCCAGTACACGGCGAGTCTAGAATTTGGAGGCTCTCGCCTACATAGGTATGGTGGACTAAAGTGGTAGCGAAGCAGGCACTAAATAACCTATAGAGACTCGATACAACTGCCGGCTATTAGAGAGAGGTATGAAAGACCTATTCGGAACCAACCTGAGACTAACAAGAAACATACCCATCCTGGCATATCCCCCCTCGAGACCAAACGAGGAAGTCACACCGAGGAACTCACATACTTGGCAATTTTATTCATTCCATCATAATTGTAGCACTTACTAGTCAGATATAAACAACATGAGTCATCCTGATATGATAAGCATTGGGCAGTTTTAGTTAACCATATTGTTGTAGTTGCAATACTTACTAGTCAGATACAATTAGCATAGGACATCCCAAAACCAGCAGTTGTCGGCACTTTTATTTCCTCATTCTGTTGTCGGCACTACTTTAGTTATAGTTGTCTATGATCGAGATATTGTACTCCAAGTCATCCATAACCGCTGACACGGCTTTTAGAAAGATTTACCCTGCAGGGGTGCACAAATAGTAACACACGCACGATCAACCTCGGAAAAACCAGATAAAAACCCAACGAGGCTTTCACGACAAAGAAATCATAGGATTCATAAAATATTTGAGGGGGCACCCCACTAAGCTACCACAACGAAATTGGCCGGCTCCGAGACAGACCTAGGGTTTGTGACAATGACTATAAATGACTGGGAACCCGAAAATGTGATTGGGCTTGTCGATACCATGAAAACATTCCATGTTCCAAAACAGTATAGGTGCTCCACGCAGAATCGTAAATAAAGCAGTAAATCATGGAATAAGTACATGATAGTAATAAAGCCCCAAACTAGTTTGTGACCCCCAGAAATAAAGTGCGAATCAATCTCAGGCAAAGGATGATCCATAGGATGTCCCGTATGTGGATAGTGCGAATAGTCAAGGAACATGTATCAAGTACTCGGGGCCTACGGGAGGCAAGTGAGAGGTTAAAAACCAAATATTAGGTACTACCCACCGATGCCTCTACATTAGTTATATCTATTTCCAGCATTTTAATTATCAAGTTGTAATTAAGGACATGATCATCTCCACCATTAAGCATCTCCACCATTAAGCATGTGACAACCCTCCAACAATAGTGGAACGACAACGACGTGCAGCAGCACCTGACCAAGCAACCACGACTCACAAGGCCGACTATCTATCAAACAACAGGCAATAGGATGTGTCCAAGGCAATATAGAGGTTGTAGGGAATATAAATGGTGCACGGAAACTAAAGCATTGCAACAATGATAGCAATAGATCAACAGGAGGAAGTAAAGACTATAAACGAAAAATAGGTAGAAAGGAGGATAATGCTCGCCTGGGAAACATAACCAAAGATACATTATCCGAAGAACTTGTCGATACTCACATCAACTCATCGGCCTAATCCACGAAGAAGCAAAGTACTAAAAGAAACATCGGATGCACTATGTAATACTATGGCGAAAGATCCAGCATGATGTTTGTATGGTGCATGACATGGCAAAGATACGGCGCAATTAGTCAATATTAAGCGGAACCGGGGTCCCGACAATTAAATATAAGGTTCAAGTTATTTAGATACCCCACAATTTAAATGTTGTCTTAGCAAGGAAAAACATGGCAATGATTCGCTACACAAATTTAAATGGAGACAATATAAGTCTAGAAAAGCTCGCATATAGTCTCCTTATTTAATTATGAGTGAATCGGCATATTGCCCCCAAACCCCACAATATGTATGCAACATGAACAATTAATATGCAAAAATTATGTACTATATCTTATAAAATATTGGCCTCGGGAAATGGGGTCACACATCGGTTATTGGTGATCTTGGTGTCCTATGGTTCAGGTTCAGTTCACGAGGTTGATGGGATTCGTCTTCGGATCGGGCTCCGGTTCCGTGTGGGCGATCTTGGCATCCGGGATTCGTCGGGCCTCGGACATCGATCCATGTGAGAGGTCGCGACATTCCATGTAGAAGACGCAACATCGAATCGGTCTTGTCGACGTGGAGATCTTGGCAATAAAAGGGGATTGATGCACTCGTTACAGGGTCGTTCTTGTATCTCTGGTGGCGGTGAAAATCTTGTCGAGATGTTGTCGAGGCAACTAGTATCATCACCACAAGGCTGGCGGCTCGCGGACAGGAAGCAGGGCAGTAGAGTAGCAGGCGATGTCAAAGAGGGCGACGTCCTGGCAGCCGGCGGCGGCATGGGGCTCACAGAGAGGTGGCTCGCACGACGAGGGCGACCAGGGGTGGAAGCTGGGCATCGCTGTGGCCGAGTGTGGCGACTGGCTAGAGGAGAGGCGAGCGACAACCAGGAGACGAGATAGGCAAGTTAGGGTAGCAGAGGGGCACCGCGGATGGCATCGCTGGCGGCGGCGAAGTGCTCTCGGCTCAAGGGGATCGATGGGGATTGGCCCCTGGTGGTGCTAGGGAAGGAAGGACACAAGCGAGGAGGAGGATATCGTGTGGGGTTGGTGGGATCGATCTTGTGGGGAGAGGATTGCATGGTGCGGCCGGGGAGAGCGATGTGAGGTGGGATCGATTGGTGGGGTCGATCGCGGGAGCAGGGCAGTGTCAGTCGCGGTGTGTGCAGTGCGGTCGATGCTGGGTTGGGGTGCGATGCGGGGTGTAGCTAGGGTGTGGTGGCGGCTGTTGCCGCTAAGTGTGGTAGCTGGGGGTCGTAGGGGTGGGTCAAGGTTTAGGTTTAGGGTTTGGTCCAGCCGGCTGGGCCCTTGGGCCTGGCCGGTTTAGGTCTAGCGTTCATGTTTGGTTTTGCCGGGTAATAGGTGGCCTCGCCTAACGGCTGGGTTGACTCCCCCAGTAAAAAATAGTTTGTAGACAAAACAAATTATCTGGGAGGACCGGGTCTTACATTTAAAATGAAGAAGACGGCAAATAGAAATCAAGGATAGGCTTTAACAAAATAGGTTGAGGCAAACATATGCATCATGATGACGATGCTCAAATGCAATATGGCATGATGACATGAGCATGTTGTCATGATGATGCAATGCACAAAGTAGTAAACAACAAGTGATTTTCTAGTACTGGTTTTACCGGGGTGCTACATCTAGACATTTTCTACACTAATCTTCCTTCTTATTGTTGGCTAATAATGATTTGGGATTCATCCTTCTACCAGAATAGCATTTATACTCCTTATAGTTTTCTTCATTCTTCATGAAGGTATTCACCTTTTCCTTTGGAACTCGTCACTCGCTTACATGAATCCCTTTACTATCTAGGTCTATAACATGAAGTAATAATTTAATGATGCAACATGCATTTGCACACCAAGTCAAACTTCATGTACAGATCTAGTCAATCAAGAAGATCCAAGAAAAACCAAGAAATCCAAATGTGGCACATATAACACACATTATTCTAAGCCCGTAGTATAGAAGTTGAGTAAAACATCTCTAAAATTTAGGCTTAGTTGTGTAGTATATGACACCTCCTAGTATAGGTTTACATCGTGATACTTATCACTTAGGGGTCAAGTACTCTTTGTATCAATCTTTACCCAAATTGCTCAGTTGCAATTGGGTAGTTTTGAACAAAGTGGTCTCAATTAGTTACACCAACTTATTATTTTCCTTTTGGAATGATTAACTATAACCAACCTTATATTATTCAGTAAACTAACCTCATATGATCTCTCGAAATGGCTAACAAAATTCTATTTTCTACCTTAAACCAAAGATTATCGTAATTTTATGAAACTATGACTTCTATCATAGTCCTACACTATTCTTTGCTTACTTCTACTTCAAGATTATTTATTAAGTACTTGTAAATTATACATTCATCATGCTTTCAGAGCTAATCACACCATGATAATTCTTCTTCTAATCTTACTATTGTTGATTCTTTACAAAATTCTACTCCATCACATATTATTGTCAAGTAAATATGTCATGATTTACTTTCCATCACATCTATACATGCCCTAATGGTCTTCATTATGTTGTCTATGGTTATCAACTAACAATAAGATTCTGCTATCTTACATTGATTCTATGGATAAACTACACCATTTATACTACTCCATATGATATCCTAAAGTTATTCATAATCTACTTCGATATTTTATCTCACTTACAACATATTGATGGTGTTATACCTTCTTAGAAATATCAGTACACTAAGAAAAGATGGATAACTACTCGTAAGAAAGATAACCAAAGCATCCTACTTAGTTGATACAAGATTATCCTCAAGTGGATACCCATCACAAATCATAAGATTATATGGTTAAGATAAGATGGCTTCCTATAGTCACTATCCAACCTACAGATCTCCTAAAAGGTTTTTAATCCTAAGTTCAAAGTATTTGCTCTGATACCAGCTGTAGTGACCTAGCATACCACTACATGATGTAGTACACTATAATCGTTGACATAACACCAATGAAACACCATTCCATTCGTATTATATCCCTCAGATTGGTACAACAGAAACATCACAGGTCCAACACATGACTAGAGATTACAACTCGTATCTTTACAAAAGATCCAGAAAAACTCCTCAAAACAGTGAGGAGAACAATATGCTTGGGATATACTTTCCCGGTATACCCACTATGACTCGCTGACCAGGGTGGCCCACTTCGGGTTAGAGTTATGCTTCACGGGCAGCCTAGTTAGGGAGAGAAGTTGGAACCCATCTGGCTACGGGAAGGCCCAGAAGACTTACCGACTTAGGCCTATAGGATACTTAGTAGTCCAAGATGTACTATGTAACCAACTCTATATCATAGCCAGATAGTACTCTTCTATAATCCTAGGACCGGATGACTATATAAGCCATCCTAGGGATTAGCCTTTAGGGCATCGACAATCAACCTCAAATCACACATGAGAAACCTCTCTTGTAATATGTACTTGTGGCTCTACCGATATTACTGGATTGCTTGCAGGACTAGGATCCGTCCATCACTGGTGGATTCGAACATGGGTAAGCGTGTCTGCTCACCGTCCCGGACCACCGTACATTTCACACCCCACATCTTTCCTCTATCTAAGGACCCCCTCATGGCGTACTTGTATTCAATCTGATGATAGTTGGCACCCACCGTGGGGAAGGTGACCTTCGGATCAGTGTGCCAGGCAGAATCTACGTGAATTGGAATCAACAAAAAAATCACCATTGGTTGGGTCCTCTATGCCAATGATGTCTGTCTCGTCCTTCTCGACGAGACCTTGATTCCGGCTAGGGAGGCCGTGACTAGCTACACAATCATGTTTACCTCGGTTTCGCTGAACCTGCCCAACCCATCCCAACGGTGATGATAGAGGCAGAAGAAACTTTTGGATCTGCTTTGTCCATGGAGGTGGCAAACTTTCGGATCTCAGAAAGTCCCTAATCCCACCAATCCCGCACCGGAAGCAGAGATCATGGAGAATATTGAATTTGTAGATCTCCCGCAGGAGGTCGAATCTCAGGAATATGAAAGCTGCAACAAATGCGGATCCGGCTCTGCCGATGCTCAAGCAGGAAAATCACTTTTGAGGCACACAGTGAGGTGGATGATGTTGCGCGGCAATGCCAGTATGGATGCTGTTCACAAGACCATCAAAAGCTTCAAGGAAGCTAATGAAGAAAGCCTCACCCACCTCAGAGCACATGGATCACATTTCGTCGGCAACGTTGGCTCTAGATCCGGCTCAGTCGATGCTAGCGACAACAACAACATGGTGTTAGACGCAATCGTAACGAATACCGACACACCGACTTCTCCAGGGGAGTCCATGACAACGGCAGATCTCCGAGCTATCAAGCAGAATTATAAGAGGAGTTCACCTCCAAGGCTGTGGAAGAAGGAGAATATTTGGATGTACATCCCTACAACAGTATGGATGAGAGATACGAAAAAACTCTCTTGGTCCGCAAGATGATATGGATCTCGGAGAAAATACCGATGTCTAGATGTCCGAAAATACTGATAGAAGCTTGACTCCAAGATTCAGACCAAAATCTATCTTTGCCATGGGTACCAATAAGGCCAACAAGGCAAAGAAGAAGAAGAAAAACAAGACACTGGCTAAAGATCCTCCAACTGAGGAGGAAGTCGACAAAGAATATGAGGAGGGTTCCGACGGTGTTCAGACCCCCCAGGAACCAAAAAAGTCTTTGGTGGATGGACACGTGGTTACCCTAGTTTCCCATGGAATCATCGGAGAAGCACTTACAACGCTAATCCCAACTGCCTTGGAGCTTACACCGAATGAGTTAGAGGAAAGGTCGTTAGCGATTGAAGCACAATGCCAGATACTCTTGGACGAGGCCACCACATCATCAAGGGGAAGTAGCGCATTGCAGATGCAGGACAATACAACTCCCTGTAGCATCAAAAAACCCAGAATGGCCTTGAACTGGCAAATAAAAATCTAGAAGTTCATAAATCCCTTTTTGAGGGAAACAACACAAACAAAGTTGGGGCACAACTTCGGATTGATAGCAAAGGAAACCAGGTGTATAACATGCCGGTAGAATACACTGCTGTGGCCCGAGAGATCCTAGCAAATAATCCAACTCTAGAGTAGGTCTGGATGAGTGTAGAACTCTTCATTAAGGGCCAATTGTAACAAAAAACCGCCATGTCTTTCAGCAGAAAACTGGTCTCGAAATCCGACCAATGACGCACGGACATGACTCGGCAGCATGACTCAAGGCCCCGTCAGGAACCGGATCGGCGTCACTCTCTGACCCTCGAGATGATACTTACTCAAGAACCGGCTATTCGGGACATCATCATAGAACCGCACGCAATTGGAGAAACGTTGCCCGATCTGCAAAGTGGCATGTCATACAAGAACTGGTTCCACAACCGCCGCCCATGCAGTAGTCAAATCACCGCATGGAAGAAGATTGATACCTTCGATCCGGATTCATAGATGTAGTATAATATCTTTTTCCCTAGAAGACTTAGGTTTAATCGAACCTCGAGAAGCACTGCTAAAAGGTAATAATAAAGGACACGTCTACAAGACTTTTTTGTTTGTTTTACTTTAGTTAACCAGACCAATCTAGTTTACTTTATAATGGGTTTGAATAAATGGATGGAGATAGGCCAAGGTTGAAGATCCACCTGGAGCTGCACATAAAATGGGATAAAAGATAATAATAAGCATAGTCATGTATAATCTTTGAATGGAGATAATCTCTTGTGGGAAACACATCCTAATATTCTAGATCCCCCGTGATGCAGCGGCCATAGCAATAGACTTTTAATCCAACCAAGAGGACATCGAAGCCATGGGTTACAAACGATTATTAAGTGTAAAACACAGATCAAAGCTTTAAGTGGTGATGTTGTTGTTGATCCCGAATGGGGCGCTAAGAGAAGACTGTACTACCCTTTCTGTCAATGAGGTACCTATGAGATCTCCGCTAGCCAAGTATCCCACCTCAATCTTTTATCAATCTCTGGGATCTTAGGTACCTACAAGTCCACAGATTGAGACAAGAGACAAAGAAACAACAGATACAAATCATAATTCCAAACAAAATACAACTCTCCCATGATCTAGATGCACATAATCGCTGCGAGGTTTCTCCCCAACCGGCAGCCCGTGAGGTCTACTCACTCGTAACAAATAGATCGAAGATAGAAAACATCATACAAATACTTTGATTGAAATCCAATATTATTACAATGGTCGCCAAATCACAAGGAGATCTAAAGTACAAAGCAATGGCTATTTCTAGTGGATGGATGGATGGGGGAAGTGATGAACAATGGTGTGGATCTCCTTTGGTGGTGTTGTGATGCAATCTGAGAATGGCTGCTCTCTGGCCGGTGGCTGGAGCCTCGAAATATATAGGCGTGTTCATGAAAGTTGTAGGGTTTGACAAAACGAATCCATCATCACCTGGTACGGGTAGGTGGTATGGGTGGACCGCACCCATACCATTGGTTGTTAAGCTTGCTAATAGCCTGGAACTAGTCCCCAATTACTTGGCCATGTGAACTTCCTCAAAATCCTTCATTATGACTCCTTATTTCGCATTAAAAGTCGTGATTTCCCGCACAACATAAATCAAAGAGAGGATTTGCATATCTCTGCAATTATTATTCATTAGTGGCAAGAGTTGAGAGTTTCTTTGGCAATTGCTTGACCAGAAACGACATTTAAAACAAGTGGAAGATGGAAAAAATCAGAGCCATCAACTTCCCCAAAGCTCAAACATAGATCGTCCTCGAGCAAGAAGAACCAAAAGAACTATAAGGAATTCAGCATTTAAACTTGAAACAATAAGAATAAGAGTTCACTTACAGTTGGTAGTTCCGTATGTGGTCAACACTTCATTCATTTGCGAAGCTTATCGAAGTTAGAGAGATGACAAGAATACCATACAAGCTTTGGTAAGTCAAGATAATCAAATTAAAGTTTAATATAAGTATAAAAAACTAGCAGTGTAGAAATTAATCCAATTCCTCTAATTAAGTCTCAGCTTGCGAAGGAACAATAGGATGTTTAAATATCATAATTGAGTAAGAGAGTTTCATGTCCCTAATAGTATAACAATGAAGTGTCTTATTTACACCCACATAAATAAATCAAGTCTATCAAAAACACTTCTAATCTTTCAAGAAAAACTCGTAAAGTAGTAATGAGACCAAGCCAAGGACTTGTTATGTGGATCCTCATAGATATCTTTTTTCTTTCTTTCATTTTTCGAGGATCGCTGATTGTTTCTTTTGCAAGTTTTTGCAGAACCTTTGAGAGTACCAATACTTTTGCCCATATATTTACATGGATGCCACTCATGTCATCGACTCATAGCCGAAATCCGGGGTTATACCATAGATGGTTCAAAAGCTAGCGGAGTTGTTGGCATCCCAAAGGTGTGCATTAGAGACAGAGAATAAAGTTGTCTCACTTCTTTCTTTCTTTTTAGAGCTAGTACCGTGGTTTGATCCATAAGGTTAGCTTTGGCATGCATCACAATTACCACTAGACTTTATTTCAATCAAACAACTCCTTTCACGAGTGTCGTCAATACTATCAAAATATCTATGGGGTTAAGTATCATCAAGGGTATACTCTCAAGACAATCATTCATCAAACAAGTCATAAATTTTAGACTTTTTCTTATTGTACTTGTTTGGCATTATTATTTCCAAGGCAAGACTTGGTTCACTAAAAGAACTAGAGCAAGAGCTTCAACAACTAATCATCATACCAATAAAAATCCTTACTCTAACCATATTAAATTACTTCCCACTAGCATGGCATCTTAGAAATCAACCAACTAAGATAAACAACTCAAACTTCATAAGTGGGAGACATAGGACATACCTCTCATAAGTGACTTCATGATCCTCTTCCTTATTGGGATGTGTTCCTTCAAAACTCAAACACGATACTCTCGAAATGATATTAAATCAAAGAGGCAATGTGTGAATCCATGTTTACGAAAAAAGGAAAAACAGAAAAATCTTTTTCTATTTTTGAGGATAGGGATTAAAGAATAGAAAAGAAGTTGCGACCAAGCAAGGGTTTAAGAAAAGGAAAAAAACAAAAACAAAAACAAAAATAAACAAAAACTAAAGCAAATTAAAAAGCAAAAGGAAAAAAGCAAAGTGTTGGAACAAGCCAACACTAGTGTTTCAAAACTCCCAAGGAGCTAGAGTACAACCTCGTTATTACACAAATAAATTTTCTAGCCGAAAACATCCCGAAGCTCATGCTGTTGCAAGACCTTTTGTTTCTCATTGTGGTGGCGATGGATAATCTCCCACGTTCCATTGGTTGCTCCAATCATGGAACTGGGTGGCGAGGCTTGCAGTGGCATATTGAAGGTTGATGGAGAGGTTGTTCATGTTTTGAATATTTCCTTCGAGTGCATAGATGTCTTCATAGGTGGTATAGTAGTTTGGTGGGTGCACATCTTGTTCGGGTCCTCGTTGTTCTACTTGTTTATCTTCTCCTCCTCCCACGGTTATTTCTTGTTGGGGTAGATTAGCTTCAACCTAGGTTGATGGGAAATGCGCGTGCAAGAATGGTCACAACTCTTCCTCCACATATGGGTCCTCGAGATTGAAGAGCCTGATACTTAAGGTAAAACACAAAATTTGGCATTAAGTTACAATTAATAAGAGCATCTTTTGCGAGGATCAACATGTCCTCCTCATTAACTCTAGTAAACTCACCACGTGCCGGCATTGTGTTAGCAATCACATAGAATAAATATTGAATAGCAGGATGATCAATTTGATTCCCCTTGAGTGTGTTTCCACGAATTCTCATCAAATTAAAGTATTGTGAAGGTAAGGATCTAAAACAAAGGTAGTTATGCGTACATCAGTGTTGTTGTTGGCAAACCTAAAGCATTGAGCCCATTTGCTGAGTGTGAAAGTATACGCACAGTTCATAAGGAGGAATTTGATTCGGTCAACTCCGGCCCTTTATTCCTCGGAACAACCACAAGGATCCACCGTGTGCGTCAAGGTGCTGAAAAACTCAAGCAGAAATACGTCGCAACATATGGAAAGACAAAATTGTACAAAGCAACATTATTGCAATGTAAATCGAAATCACCATGAATGCCAAGTTGGTTCAGGATATAAGGACATGCCCACTTGGTGGACTTAATTTCTCGAATCTTAAGACGATCGAAACGACTCAGTTGGAACTCCTCGGAGAACTCGATGCCAAGTGACTCGGGGATTAGCGTATCAACGGGTGGCGTGGAGGATTAAATAGCCATCTCACGTGTATGACTCCTCGTGTTCATCTAATAAATAAAAACAAGACAAAGTAAATAAATATTGCTAATAATTTGTTAGTCCAATACAAACATATCATAAGTGATTCTCTACACTAACTACAAAAGAAAATCCTCTAAAAATAATGCTAAGCATACTTAATATCAAGATTGAATCAAGAACAATACCTATGTCTAGATTGACAATGATGAATGATTGAGTGAAGCTTTTCCATAAATAAGTTGGGGATCGGATGAGAATCATACCTTAGATCGAATGAGTGCGAAGAATTGAAGAAAGATTAAGTAAATTTGAAGATCCAATGGAGGTGGTTTGGAGTTTGGAGGAAAAAGAAAGAGAAAAAAGATTTGAGGATTTTTAGGTTACCTCCTCGGGGTGGTTATGGCAGCCGCGTACGTGGTGCACTCACTATGGGCGCACGGTACGGTCGCACACGCCCGTACTGCTGGTCGTTATCACTGAGTTGACTTTGCTTGAAATCTGATATTTGCTCGGAGGTATAGTACAGGCGCACGGTACGGGCACGTCCAGCCGTACCATTGGTCGTTAAAGACTATGTTCCCTTAAGCAAACATCGAAATTTTTATCTCCCTTTGGCTCGATGTGGTATGGGCGCACGGTACGGTCCACTCCAGCCATACCAGTGGTTGTTAAGAACACTGTGAACTATAAAACTAAAGGGATTTTATTAGTAGCTTAGTGCACCGTTGCTCATCTTATCAAAGGACTAGATAACATAAAAAATACTATGTAATAATCCAGCAATACTTCTTAGGCCATGTGTTAGTAAAATATAGTATAGAGGAATACCTTATTTCATATCCTCTCGCCATAGGTCTTCTTGAACATTCTTTATTAAAAACAAAAAAACAAAAAAACTAACACAATACTAATACAGTTGAAAATATAAAGAATTTTATTTCACATGGGTTGCCTCCAACGAAGCGTTTCTAGTTAAGGTCAATTAGCTTGACCTTGATGGAAATCACTTAGGTTTGTGAAGTCGAACACTCACTCCAAAGTAGTTGGCTTCCAAAGTAATTACACCATCATCATCATTAGGCTTGGCCTTCTTCTTCCTAGGGAAGTGGACCACAAAAGGATCTCTAGATGGTGGCCCTATTCTCACATTCCCTTCATGTAAATTAATCAAATCTTTAATAGTTCTTAGGAATGGCCTATCTAGAATTATAGGTGCTATGGTCGCCTGATCTTCTCAGTAGAATGGTGGATAATTAGTGTTTTCTTCTTGAATATGAATCAGCCGTACACCACGCGCCACTGCACACGGACTTGCGGCTCTATAGATATTCGCTCGACACGCACCGGATTGATCGGCGCTGACTACGAAGCGGAGATCGCCAAGCCATCAATTCCCAGCGGAAAAGCAAACTTGAGATTGATCTGCAGATCGAAACACGGCGTCGCCCAATCCCTCTCACTAACCCTCGTATGAGCTATGGATAAGAGGAAAAAGCAAATATTGCAATGTTTCAATCTGAAAATTATAGGTAGTCTAAAATTCTCAACAAATAAATTGGTGTACTGGTTAAGGATTAAATTCACCTGCTCCCATAGTGTTTTCGCTCGATCTCATATGATCGGGCCAGTTGGCATCTCGATGTGAATATCATGTTCTTTCACTTGTGTATCTTTATTAACAACTAGAGAATGTGCCAATATAGTAGGGATACCCTCATCATCCTCCCCTCTTGAAAAGGCGTCGTCCTTGACGATGGAACATCACCTCCAAAGAATGGCGACAAATCGGCAACATTGAATGTGGAACTCACGGCATAGTCATCTCCTGGAAGCTCAATCTTGTATGCATTATCATTAATTTTCTCTAACACCTTGAATGTCCCATCCCATCTTGGCATTAATTGGGATTTGTGGTGTTCGAGAAAATGATCCTTGCGGTAATGCACCCATACAAGATCACCTGGCTCAAATAAGAGCTTCTTACGTCTTTTGTTCGCTCGGTAAGCAAACATTATTCCTTTGCGCTCAATTTCTTTTTTCACCATGATATGCATCTTCTTAACATAATCAGCTCTCTTTGATGCCTCCATATTAGATCGGTGTTGGCATGGAAGTGGTAGCATATCAAGAGGTGTAATGGGCTTGAACCCATACACCACATCAAACGGGCACATTTGTGTAGTAGAGTGGCCGGCTCAGTTGTAAGCAAACTCAACATGTGGCAAAAGGTCCTCCCACTCTTTTATACTCTTCTTGATCATGGTCCTCAACAGCATGGACCACCTCCGTTTGTCCATTGGTGTTGGGATGGCAAGTCGTGCTGAATAACAACTTTGTCCCCAATTTTCCCCATAGTGTATTCTAAAAATAGCTCATGAATTTTATGTCATGATCTGAAACAATTATCCGGGGATAACCATGCAACCTCACAATCTCCCTGAAAAACATGACAGCAACATGCGACACATCGTCGCTCTTGTGGCATGGTATAAAATATGCCATTTTCAAAAATCGGTCCACAACAACAAATATAGAATCTCTCCCTCTCTTAGCCGTAGATAATCCTAATACAAAATCCATACTAACATCCTCCCAAGGAGCATTAGAAATAGGAAATGGAGTATACAAACCGTGTGGATGCAACTTGGATTTTGCCTTATGACAAGTAATACACCGTGCAAATACCTCTCTACATCACGTCTCATCTTAGGCCAGTAGAAATGATCACCTAACATAGCGATTATCTTCTCACGTCCAAAATGTTCCTGTGTGATTCCTGTAATAGTAGCAAACGCACGGACGACTCGAGAACACATAGTTTATTAGCACGAAACAGAAACCCATCATAGATGTGATTTTTTTCCCATCCTTTGCCTTCGATACAATGAGCATAAGATGCTGAAAAATCATGATCAGTAGAATATAAATCATGCAAATTCTCTAATCCAGGAACTTGAACATCTATACAATTCAAATAGACATTTTTCTGAGAAAGAGCATCAGCAACCACATTTTCTTTTCCCTTTTTATATTTTACAATGTAAGGAAACGATTCAATAAATTCTACCCACTTAGCATGACATCGATTCAGTTTAGATTAACATTGCAAATATTTTAAAGCCCCATGATCAGAATGAATAATAAATTCCTTAGGCCATACATAATGTTGCCAAGTCTCTAAAACACGCACTAAAGCATAAAGTTCCTTATCATAAACCGGATAGTTCAGTTGTGCACCTTTTAATTTGTCACTATAGTAGGCAACCGGTCTACCTTCTTGCATCAAAACACCACCTATACCAATTCCACTAGCATCACACTCTATTTCAAATTTCTTAGTGAAATTTGGCAAAACAAGTAATGGTGCTTCTGTTAATCGTTTCTTAAGCATATCAAAAGCATTTTGTTGTGTTGGGCCCCATGTAAATTCCGTACCTTTTTTTGTCAGTTCATTTAGTGGAGAAGCAATAGTACTAAAATTCTTCACAAACCGTCTATAAAACCCTGCAAGACCATGAAAGCTACGAATTTGACTAACATTCCCAAGTGTTGGCCAATTTTTAATAGCTTCAATTTTAGACTCATCTGCTTTCACACCTTGTGTTGAAACAACATAACCCAAAAATATCACCTTATCTGTGCAAAATGTGCATTTTTGAAAATTTCCAAACAACTTTGCATCACGTAAAATAAAAAGTACTTCTCGAATGTGGTCAATATGATCTGATTCATTATGACTATAAATCAAGATATCATCCAAATAAACAACCACAAATTTCCCAATGAAATGTCTTAAAACATGGTTCATCAATCTCACAAAAGTACTAGGGGTATTAGTTAAACTAAAAGGCATGACCAACCACTCATACAAGACAAATTTTTTTTTGAATGTTGTTTTCCACTCATCGCCTTCTTTCATTCGAATTTGATGATAACCACTATGCAAGTCAATTTCAGAGAAAATAACAACACCACTTAATTCGTCGAGCATATCATCTAAGCGAGGTATAGGATGACGATATCAAATGGTGATATTATTAATTCCTCGACAATCTACGCATATGCGCCAAGTACCATCTTTCTTAGGAACTAATATAACAGGAACTACACAAGGGCTTAAGCTTTCACATATGTACTTGTCGTCGGATTGATGACAAGTACGCCATGAGAGGGTCCTCGAGGTTTGCAGAAGAGAGGGGTGTGAGATGTACGATGTTTTGATGACAGTTGGCACCCACCTTGGGGCAAGTGAGCTTTGGATCTGCATTCCGAGCGAACTCTGCAAGAATCGGAATCGGCGAGATAATCGCCATCGACCGCGTCCTCTACGCCAACGACGTCCCTCTAGTGAGGCCATGACTGCCTACACCATCATGTCTTTTGGTGAGATCGATGTTTACATCGGTTTCGCTGAACCTGCACCACCCACCCTAGCAGTGATGATAGAGGCAGAAGAAGCTTCTAGGTCCATTTTGTCCACGGACGTGGTGGAGTTCCGGATCCCAAAAAACCCTAACCACACCTAGCCCGCACCTATCATGGAGATAGTGGAGAAAGCTGAGCCTGAAGCAGATCTTAGTGTGAACGTCAAATCTGGAGTGGATCTCCCTAGGGGGGCTGAATCCCAGATCGATCTTCCCAACGAGGTCGAAATCCAGGAGGAACAAGACAACAACTCTGGTTCTAACTCTGCCAACGCCGGAACGGATCAACCTTTCCTGAGGCACACGTTGATGCGTATGATGCTACATGAAGCCAGCATGGACGAAATTCTCGAGACCATCAGACGTTTGGAGGAAGCCCACGAAGAAAGCTGCAACTACCTCAGGATGCACGCATCACACTTCGTCGGATATGTTGGATCCGAATCTGGCTCTGCCGATGCTAGAGATAACGAAGACTCGATGCTAGAGGCAATCGGAACAAACACGGACTTACCGGCATCTTCGCATGATTCGATGACATCGGTGAATTTCCGAAAGTTCTTCTTGAAATATGAAGAGGAGTACAACTTCAAAGCTGCAGAAGAAGGAGAAGCCATGGACGAAGGATCCGGAGAAAACTCTGCCAAAGCGCAGGATGACATAGATCTCGGAGATAATCCCGACGTCCAGATGCCCGAAAGTACTGATCAGAGCTTGACTCCAAGAAACGGACCCAAAGCCGTCTTTTCTACCGGCACGGACAAGAAGGCAAAGAAGAGGAACAAGAAGAAAACTTAGGCAAAGGACCCCCCGGTTGAGGAGGCAGTTGGCGAAGAATATGAAAAAGACTCGGATGGAGCCTTAATCCCATACGAGCCAAAGGAAACTCCGGTGGATGGACATGTGGTTACCCTTGGTGCCCGTAAACTCATCAGAGATGCGTTAACTACGCCAATCCCTACTGCTGCAGTGCTTACACCTGTAGAATTGGAAGATATGGCCCAAGCCCTAGAAGCGCGTTGTCAAGTACTCCTGGATGAGGCCAACAACCTCATGGATGATAAGAAGTGCATTGCATCTGCGGGGCAGATCAACTCCCTGTAACACCAGAAGATCCAAAACGGCCCCATGCGAGCTAACAAAAATCCGGAAGTCCACAAGACCCTCTTTCAGGGAGATGACGCCGTCAAAGTAGAACCTCGGCTCAATAGTAATGAAGATCTGGTGTATGGAACACCAGTGGAAAACACTACTGCAGCTTGAGATATCCTGGTGAACAATCCAAACCCAGATCAAGTTCGGTTGGGCGTAAAGCTACTTACCAAGGGCCTGGAGCAACAGAAGGCCGCGAAATGCGGGAGCGGAAAACTGGTCTCTAAATCCGACCAATGTTGCACGGATCCGGCTTGGCATGACATAAGGCCCCGACGGGACCCAAAACAGCATCACCATCTCGACCGTCGGTAAGATAACTACTCAAGAACTAGATCTTCAGGGCAACGGCAGAGCCTCACATGACTGGAGCAATGTTGCCCTAGCCCGAGCGGGATGCAGTTGTAGCACTGGTTCCAAGGCAGCCTCCCTGGTGATAGTCAAATAATCGCAGGGAAGATGAAGAAGAACGACGTCGGGAGGAAGACCGACAAAGGATTGCACCTCCTAGACATACAAGCCGTCCAGCTGAACCTCATCACAATGGGGGAAGCGACGAACGAAGGAACGATGCACACCGTGCCGAGTCAAGCCGGTAGGGGGCTCGTCCTAATCAATACCCTCCCTAGAACAGGAATAATGATGCTCCGGATGGTGGCCGGCACTCCGCCAGAAATAATCCACCTGCACCACCATCTCCACCAAGTAGCCTTCATACCAGCTCTCGGGGAGGCCAAGGAGGGAGTCGTGGTGGAGGAGGTGGTGGCTGAAGTAGAAGTCTGGCTCCAAGGAACCACAGCCACAGCGAACAACCAAGACGGTGCTCTTTGTCACCAAGTGGCGCGAGGCACTGGATGAACTCTAACATAGAGGCGCGGCACTACGAGTCCGTCAATATTTATGTGGGTCCAAAATGCTTTGGACCGTGCATTCGACAAACAAACTTCCCGGAAGGATATTCTATCTCAAGACATATCCAACCCTATGACGGTGTGGCCCAGCAAGATACTTGGTTTCAGGATTTTTTCCAGGCTTGCTGCATCGCCAAAGAAGGAAATATCTTGGTCGCGACCCGGTATATCCCACTTATGATCAGGAAGACGGTACGATCCTGGCTTAATGAACTTCCAGAAAACACCATCCACAACTGGTATGACATGCAAAGTGTGTTCTTTCAGAATTTCGAAGGCACATACCGGAGGCCCTGTACGGTAGGAGACCTATAGTGTTGCACCCAAAATGCCAGAGAAACTTGCCGAGATTATCTCGGACGATGGATCAACACTAGGAACTCCTATGAAGGGGTAAATAATCAAACTGCAATTGAAGCTTTCATTGCAGGACTCCCCATTGGTCTACTACGTCACCGTTTGAAGTGCGACAAGGTCACCGATTTGGCATAAATGATAGAGATGGCAAGCAAGTATGCAGATGCCGATGATGATGCAGAGGGACTACTGAACGTCATGGTTGTACCATAGTCGGCAAAACAGCCGAATCAACAAACTCAGAAGCACAAGAACACCTCGGAAGAAAAACCCAACACGGAAACGGTAGTTGTCAACGCCACTTCCGGGTCTGGAGGACGAGGAGGGCGTGAAGGTGGCCGCGGATGCGGTCGTGGGACATCAAGAGTCCAAGGTAGGGGAGACCAGCAACCTGGCAAAACCTACTCTTGGGCCGACATTGCAAACAATCCGTTTGTGCATCACTTAGATGCCAACGGGGGCTCATCCCACACAAATGCAGAGTGTCGTTTCAGTGACGACATCAAGAAAGACGAATCCGCTGGCTACAGGACCAAGCGAAGAAAGGGAAAGAAGAATATCGAAAAAGAAAAAAGAGACCAGGGATGATTCCGACATGGAGGAAGCAGAGCCTCCAAATCCCAAGTAGGATGGAAAGAAGAACTTCCCAACGAAGAAAGACACTTATGTCACTTTCCTTGGGTCTCAACCAGCTAAGGTCAAGAAGGCAGTTTTGCACGAGCTCAACGCAACTGTTCTGGCTGTCCCTCAATTTTTGGACTGGTCGAAAGTGACAATCACCTTTGACCACGCTGATCATCCGCCTAAGTTGCACATGCAAGGAAAGTACGTGTTAGTCGTCAATCCACTTATTGACGGCTATGGTTTCTCCAAGACCCTCATGGACGGCGGCAGCAGCATCAACATCCTCTATGTCGAAATGTTGCGTCGGATGTGGATCTTGGAAACTCAGCTGAATGACAGCTCTATGATCTTTCACGGAGTTGTCTCGGGAAGACAAGCAAATTCCCTGGGAGAAATCACTTTGGATGTTACTTTTGGAACTCCAAGAAACTACCAGATAGAGGCACTTTCTTTCGAAGTGGTCCCATTCAAGAGCGCATATCATGCTATCTTTGGACGACCGACTTGCTAGGCTTTCATTGCTCGTCCGTGTTACATTTATAATATGATGAAAATTCCAGGTTCCAAGGGCATGATCACCATCAGGGGAGACCCGAAGAAAGCACGAGAGCACGAGGAAGGAAATGCCTCCGTTGCTAAAGCCGTACTGCACGCCCAGGAGTACCTGGAGATTAAGAAGACCATCGACCCATCCGAGATGCCCGCGACAAAGAAGGAGGTTACAAAGCCGCCTCCGGAGTTCAAGGCATCAGAAGAGACAAAGAAGACGCCATTCAAAGATGCAGAAAGGTGTAGGTTTAGATAGCTCATAGGGAAGCACGCTGGTCAAGTTCCTCCAAGCAAATCAAGATATCTTTGTATCGCAGCCATTTGACATGACCGGAGTACCTAGGGAACTTGCCGAGCACTCTCTAAATGTAAACCTAAACGCTAAACCCGTCAAATAGTCCTTACGATGTTTCAGTGATTAAAAGCGAAAATCAATAGCTAAGGAACTAGCTCGGCTCGAGTTAGCCGGATTCATAGAAGAGGTCATCCACACTAAGTGGTCGGCCAATCCTGTAATGGTCCCTAAAAAGGATGCCACTAATTTAGAAATGTGTTGATTATACCGCCTGGAATAAGGCTTGTCCCAAAGATCCATTCTCTCTTCCTAGAATTGATCAAGTTATCGACTCTATGGCAGGCTAGGAACTCCTATGTTTTCTCGACGCATATTACGGTTATCACCAAATCTGGATGAAGGAATCAGACAAAGTGAAAACTTCATTTATAACCCCATTCAGAACCTTCTGTTTCATTATGATGCCCTTTGGGCTTAAAAACATAGGATCTACGTACCAGCGCACTATGCATCGTTGCCTCGACGATCAAATCGGACGCAATGTACATGCATATGTGGAAGACATAGCGGTGATGTCCAAAACGAAGGAAAACTTAATTTCCAACTTGGAGGAAACATTCGCCAATCTACGCAAATACAATATAATTCTTAATCCGAAGAAATGTTTCTTTGGAATACCAGCCGAAAAAGGGTTATGTTTCATCGTGTCTCAAAGAGGCATAGAGGTGAACCGAGAAAAAATTAAGGCTATACTCAATATTTCCAGGATGACTCGCCTAAAGGACGTTCAAAGACTAACAAGTTGCATTGCTGCAATCAATCGGTTTGTAAGCTGGCTCAGTAAAAGAGCCGCACCACTCTACAAGCTCCTGAAAAAGACCAAAAAAATCGTTTGGACTGATGAAGCTAGAGCTGTACTACAAGACCTGAAAGCGGTACTCTCGTCCGCTCCTATCCTTGCAGCGCCAGAACCTCGCGAACCGATGTTGCTCTATCTGGCTACAACAAATAGAGTCATCAACGTTGTTATGGTGGCGGAAAGACCAGATGAAAAATAGGAACACCTGGTGCAGCGTCCGACTTACTACCTTAGTTAAGTCCTAACTGAATCAAAGCAGCGGTATCCTCACTATCAAAAGTTTCTTACGATGTGTTCTTCGCATCTAGGAAGCTACGGCATTATTTTCAGGAGCATCAAATTTCTGTGGTGAGCAGAGCTCCCATGATAGACATAATTAACAACAGCGACGCCACATGACGTGTCGCAAAATGGGGAATAGAGCTTTCAGTATTCGACATTGAGTAAAAACCTCGTACAACAATTAAATCCCAAATCCTTGCTAACTTTTTCGCCGATTGGACAGAGATAACGGAAAATATGACCCTCCCAGAATCGGAATACTAGACCTTGAATTTTTACGGGTCTAAGGCGCTCGGGGGCTCGGTGGCTAGCATGGTACTCCAATCGCCCCAAGGAGATAAGATTTTCTATGTGTTGCAGATCCAGTTCACGACAACAAATAACATTGCTAAATATGAAGCAATGCTGCATGGAATCCATTTGCTAAGGATATTGGCATCTGATGGCTCATGTGTGATAGAGATTCGGATCTTGTTGCTCAACAAGTGTCAGATCACTGTAATGCAAATAAACACATGGCAGCATATAGGGATGTCGTGGATGAACTATCTAAATCGTTTGAAGGGTTTGAAGTTCAACACATCCCTCGAACATAAAATGAGGAAGCAGATGCATTTTCTTGAATAGGCTCTCCACGGAAAAAGTTCCCGGATGGCGCATTTTTAGAGCACCTCAAACTTCCCTCTATTACAGGAGTTGATGAGGAGTATCTGACCAATTCTGACTCACCTTTAGTAGCAGTTCTAGCTATCCCAGCTAGACAAAACCCTACATGGATTTCTTAGTAGACGGAAAATTACTCGAAGACGAGGTTCTGAGCCGGCAGATTGTCCGATGAGCAAAAACCTATACAATAATAAATGGTGATATCTATAAGCGGAGTGTATCTAGGGTCTTTCAGCACTTCGTATCTCCAGAAGAAAGAGTGGAAATCTTAAGGGAGATCCACGAAGGCGAATGCGGCCATCATGTTGCAGCCAAATCTTTAGTGGCAAAAGCTTTCAGACACGGATTTTTCTGGCTCACAGCCAAGGAAGATGTCGAACGGCTGGTCAAGAGGTGCAAAGGCTGCCAAAAGTACGCCAAAGAAGATCATGTTCCGACTGATCAGCTGCAAACAATTACGATAACATGGCCCTTTGCGGTCTGGGGGCTTGACATGGCAGGACTGTTTAAACGAGCTCCAAGTGGATTTACTCACCTCTTAGTGATGTGGATAAATTCAGAAAATGGATTAAGGCTAAACCCGTCACAAGTTGTGATGGAGCAACAACCAGAAGATTTGTTGAGGATGTTATAATCCGATACGGTTATCCGCATTGTATTATCATGGACAACGGGAGTAATTTTTCCATGGGAAAACTTGCCAAATCTGCGATGATAAAAAAAGTCCGTCTTGACATTGTGTCAGTCACACATCCACAAGCCAACGGACAAGTCGAAAGAGCAAATGGTGTAATCCTTCAAGGTCTCAAACCATGACTCGAAGCACCGCTTCGTCGTGCTACGGGGGCTTGGGGTGATGAATTACCATCTATTATATGGAGTTTGAGAAAAACTCCGAATAGGTCGACCGGATACACACCTTTCTTCTTGGTCTATTCTGCAGAAGCAGTTCTTCCTAGTGATTTAATTCATACGTATCCGTGAGTTGCTGCATATATTGAAGAGGATTCTGAAATTTTTCGACAAGATGATCTCGATTGAATCGAAGAAGTTCGCGTCGTTGCTAAACAGAGATCAACAGCCTATCAGCAGAAGTTGCGCAAGTATCATATCCAGAGAGTCAGAAACCGGTCTTTCAATAAGGGCGATTTGGTTCTCTGGCTTGTGTGGAAAAGAAAGCACAAACTTTCCCCGAAATGGGAAGGGCCATTTTTAGTTAGCCGAGTATTGCACAATGGTTCTTACTATCTAACTGATATGCGGCCAGCCAAATAAAGACCTGCTACTAAGAAGATAAAAAGAGCTGGAGGTAGTACAGACCCAGAAGAACTAGACATACCGTGAAATTTGCTCAACTACATCCCTTTTATTCTTAAAATTTCTTTCTTTGTAATCATATATGTGTCCATGTTCAATGAGAAATAAAGTGTTGGTTGCCTCAATATTTTCTGAGAAGTTTTATATTACCATCTTATTTCCGAATGATCATGTCATAGTCGAAAATCCCAGAATACTTGAAAGCACTTTATGCTCATGTTTGTTCTGGTTAGATTTCTGATTCTAAAAATGCTACCTTCTGTGACACCCCCAGGATTAAGGCTAGACAAATCCCAGACCTCCGTCTGATCATAAGCCTAACCTAAATCTCAGAAGCGTACAGAGGAAAAATCGGGAATGTTACAGTGACCCTACGACACAAAAATTATTACAGCAAGCTCATAACTGAGAAATAAACCAAAATATTACAATTAGAGGTCACTGACCACAAACGTCAAACAACGAAAGGCAAATTATGCTATTAAGTATAGAAAACTTAACAAATGGCCTAAGAGTCCTAAAGCATAACGATGGTGTCCCAATCCATAGATTCCAGGCTGCCGACCAGGAACCCCAAGCTACTCGTCGATGTCGATGCTGTAACAAACTCTTCTTCTGTGGTAACACTTACTTGCTGCGAAAGTATCAACAAAGCAAGGCTGAGTACAGGGTGTACTCCGCAAGACTTATGGCTGGTGGAGCTATTTTGCATAAAGCTAACTTTGTTTATAAAAGAGGTAGGAGAAGCTCGACAAATAGAACCTTTAAAAAGGGTAAGAGAAAACGATATCTATAACTTGATCATCTCTTGATATCCACCAAAACTTTATCAGCTAAACCTATCAACTAGGATCACCCCCTAAATCCCCGGGGAAGCATCCTTAAGCACACCTCACTTCTCTTGTCAAGTTTTACGATTAGGTTATAGTTCTCTATGATCATCACGTCCGTTCCCAAGTCATCCATAACCGTGGACATGGCTTTTCGAAAAGATTATTACCTTGCAGGGGTGCACAACTTTACCCACACGTACCAACCGATTCTTAGTGCTAGTTAACATTAGCCCTCTTCCTTCGAAGGCCGACAGAGAGTGGTTGACCACGACCTTTACCTTGCTTTCGCCGAGACCATGAGTCACGCCCTAAGGAGATGCCGCCGTAACAGGTTAAGTCCCGATGTCGGTCCCTAGAGATGAGATTTGAGATTACAGAGGCCGTGCCTCTCCCATTCCCTGCCACGCTTATCCACCTATATGAATGTACCTCCTCCACCTCCTTCGAGAACAACCAGAATGCATATGTCGAATGGAACGCCCGAAGTATGTGACTTATGGAATCTACTAGGCAAGTTGGTTGGTCGAGGGGGTTTCCAGGCCCCCATGTGGTTGTACGCTCATCTTGGTTCAAGAGGAAAGAACTCGGATCCTAGTGGTGGCAAGTATGGGACTGCAAAAACCACAACCCGACGTGGCCTCCCATACAAGCCTTAGCATGTTTAACATTCTTCTCTGAACATACCATGTCATCCTATCATACTAGGTTCATTGGCAGCTCTGATTCATCAACCGGATGGACCAGCGGTAGCAGCTAAGCTTGGCTAAGCACAACGGATATAACAACTCTAGAAAAGCTCATAAGCCAAACCTATTTATGCTAGGAGAAGTTGATCGGGGAGTATGGGCTACAAAGGGTAACATGCATCAGATAGGATTATTGTATCTATCGATAAAAGACTTTGGAATCGTATGCACATGGCAAGAATGAAATACTTTAAAATCGTAGGATTATATCATGTGTGGGGTTTTGCTTGCCTTTGCATGTTGATACTCATATATAGAACTTCAGGTTCTTCTACTTGGCATCATTCATCGATAACCTTCAATGGTGTTGATCTCGATCTTCAATCTTGGACTCGATATTGTTGCTCACATCAACTCCGAGGTCTACCGAGAAGAAGCAGAAACACCGGAAAGGAAAGCAACAATCAACACATGGCATCGATGCAATGCTCAAGCAATGATGATGATATGGCAAGTTAAATTGTATTGAAATTACACCCTATGACATGCTTGGCAATTTAAACAGGGTCTAAGGGGTACCAACCCTAATTTCGGAGAAACCCCGGATGCATATGAGCAGGGTTATTTTGTTCTTCTAATTAAACTTGTCATTTAGGTTGCTTAACAATGCATGATTATGAGGCTATTGTGTAGATCTCATATTTCTGAACATTTTGATATATTATACATATTTTCTGATTTATAATGAATTAGTTATGATTTTTCCCAATTTTAATCCATTTTTAAATCGTTATAAAACAATTAAACAGTTTTGAAATTTATTAAATTATTTTCCATCTGGCCCCGCATGTCAGGATTTTATTCATTTTATAAATGATTTAGGAAATTAATAAAACACTGACAACCAGGACCCACCTGTCATATTAATATTCCAAAAAAAAATATAAATCATTTAAAACAAAAGAAATGCCTTTATGGCGTCAGATTGAGCTCAGGGCTGACGCTACAAGCGATGCGGGCCGACAGAAGTAGGCTGGCTCGACGCGACTCGTCGCACTGAGCCAAAAGCTGGCAGCACCGCGACCAAAGAGTCATCGGAGCGCGGCCGACAGCGAGGTTAAGCGGCAACAGGCGGCGGTCCTAGCTCAAACCAGGGCGAGAGGGAGAGAGAGGGAAGGTCCAGGAGGACAGCTGGCTCACCAAGAACACGATGGTGAGGTCAGCGAGGCCGAGGATGGTCGGACGACAAAGAAATAGCGGCGGACGGACTTCGGGCACGCGAGCACCTCGAGCTCGATTCTAGTCAGGCGGGGCCCTCCCGGCTTGCGTGATTCAAGGAAGAGAACGACGGAACCGACGCGGTTCCAACGGTGGCCTCGGCTGGTCGAGGGGAGCTCGAGAACAGCGAGACACCGGTGATGTTTGGGGGCTAGGGTTCGGCCACGAGGAGGAACGAGGGAGGGAGAGGAAGAGGGGATGTGGGGCACGGCTAGGGTTACTCGCGGCGCGCTGGGGATCTTGTAGACGACCAGGGGCAGCGGCGAGGTGCGAATCATGGCGCACGGGCGACGACAGCGCGACGGACACACACGTGCTTCTCCCCGTCGAGGAAGACGACGAGAAAAGGAGGGCCGAAGGGGTACCGGGCCGCTAGCGGGCTAGTTGGGCTGAACAGGGCTGCAACAAAGTTTACCAGGCCGGCTGCTGCTGGCTGCTATCAGCTGCACGGCGCAGGAGACGGAAGCTGGGCGGCGGCCCAGATAGCTAGGGTTGTATATATTTTTCTTCTAAAACCCTTTTTCTTTCCTGTTTTCTATTTTCTCTTTGTATTTTCAATTTCAAAATTATTTTCTGTATTTCAAAAATACTAGAACTTTTGTAAAAGTATTGAAATATTGTAGGGGCCCTATTAGTCCATTTGGGCTCCAATAATTTTGTACATTTCAAATTCAAAACATTTTGAATTGATTTGAGAGAGGGAGGAAACTAGGGTTTTAGGGTTTCCTTCTTTCTCTTAATGCAAGATTTATCAAACAATGATATGCATGACATGCTCATGATTCACAATCAAACCCTAAATACAATTAATAAAACTAGGAGTGTTACAGTTCTATCCCCCTTAATAGAATCTCCTCCCGAGATTCCTAGCTAGGAAGATTGAAGGAACTGGGTTACACTAAACTTCGACGATCTTCTCGAAGAGGTTGATAAATGCCACCAATATTGAATGAATGAAGAGCTTCATGTTCTTCAAGGTAGCTGCACACACTAAAGAGGAGAGGGAAAGACACATAACCACAAAGAGAGTATCTCATGGTCAACTCATGGATAGATGTTACATGAACATCACTGGAGCCAACGAGCATGAAACACGTCAAGGTAAGGAGGAAACAAAAGGAGAAGGTTTCAAGTTGTTAGATAACTGGTCTTCATAAGGATTGAGACCATGGAACTTCGGAAGAGTTTAAGCTTCTGAAAAGGAAAGCATACACCGGAAAGAACACGACCACAGACTTCGAGAGATGAATCTCTACTATGCAACTTAAGTAGAGATTTCATAGGTACAAAGATGTGGAGGACCAACTTGTTGAACTACTTTTGATACCAAAGGATCACTCTTCATTCAACAGAAGGTCAAGACAGAAAGGTTGTTTTAATGGAGAGGACTCATAAGAGTCACAAAGAACATGTAATAAGAGAAACTTCTGGTTATCAAAAACATAGTCGCCCTTTAAACACATTAGAGGAACCGAAGGAAACTCTTTATTCATCTAGGTCTATCAAAATCTTTTCCAAAGATCATGATATCACTTTACACCACTAAAATGAATATATAAGGAGATTCCTGATGACACGAGGAAAAAGAAACTTCGTTCTCAGACTTCAGTTACTTGGCAGAACAAGACACTTGCCAACATAAAAAGGTCTACAGGATTGACTGAGAGACATTTAGCAACACTACTTTAAATGTTCTCCTTGATGTTCGAGAAGTGGACATCAGGTAAAGGTCGGACTTCGGATACAAAGGAAACCATAAGCACAACTTCTACAACAAATCATAGAACATGCCTCATGAAGAGTGGTTGTTATTATGGATCAAAGAATGTGACAAGAGGTCTTTCGACTAATTGTGTCAACCATCACATCAATCTTGCCGTATTTTCAAAGAGACACACATCAAAAACTTTGATGAACACTAACCATCATATCTGCTTGAGATTCAGCTTCAGTTAAGGGAAAGATACTTCAGACTCAGCATGTCCGAATAGAAAGGTTGCAACATTTACCATGGAGGTAAAGTTACTAGATTCTCAAGATGTGGACTACATTGATACGCTCCAAATGAATGAGCTAGGTTGCAAAACCCATGTATTAGCAAGTTATCAAAAGATAATTGCCCCTACATGAATTCATTACAACGAAACACAAACAAATCCATATTGGGAAACACTTAGGAAGTTACCGAAGTTTGTAGGACTTCTTCTCTTCCATGACAAATCATCAGTGGGTTGGCGTGCTTAGAGAATATTCTCGAGATGTGAAGGTATCAACCTAACATATCAAGAATACTTCGCACATGCTTGACTGACTTGAAATGATTCCCGGGGAATCATGGATAACTCTTCTCGAATTCACGGTGACATCTTTCAACAATTACACATGAACCGGAGAAGGTCACTTCTAACATCCAGAACACATACTTCGAGATCAGACGAAGACGGTTCTCAAAAGTTTCCAACATTCATGCCAACTATTCCAAACGAATCTAATCTAGCATGGAGAAGATAAGAATTTCATCTATGGGCTCAATAACAAACTTATCCAAATACTCCACGAATATGGACTCATATGTGGTATGAATAGAACAACAATATTGGTCAGACCAAAGAACATAAAGATGTGCCCAGGTGGAACATCACAAATAGATACACCATCAGGATAGTCCCTAGGACTGTGTTTGATTTGACGATATCCCGTATCAAATCAAATGTGGGGACAATATTAAGCGGAACTAGGGTCCCGACAATTCATTAAGTGGTTCATGTTGTTTAGATACCCCGCATTTTAAAATGTTGTCTTAACATGGAAAAACAAGGCATCGGTGCGCTACACAAATTTAAATGGAGCCAATATAAGACTAGATTTACCCGCATATGGTCTCCATATTTAATTATTAGGTGAATCTTTGGAGCTTCGGCCTCCAGGATCGGGGGTCTCGGATCCATGGAGGAGGTCTTGTCGAGGGTTTGTCTAGTGCCACCAGGTATGATACGGTCTTGACAAATTGAAGATCTTGGTGTCATATGGTACTCGCGAGCGAACAGAGATCTTGTCGGTAGTCCTTGTAGCACCACACTGCAACACACTTCACTTGGTTACCAAGATCACAACATCACCACACCTCCCATCACCATACCAAAACGCATCTCCATTGCAGCGAGATGGCCAAAGAAATAATAGGAAGCCATAGACAAGGAACCCATTGTGAAGGGGCAGCACAACAACATGCAGATCCTGTAGACTATGCGAGGTCATCGAGTTGCAAGATGGAGGCGGACACGCTCGAGGCGGGAGGTCGGAGCTGCATCGGCGTTGAGGAGGGCGCCGGAGGCCAGGTCACATGGCCTTGGCGTTGGGGACGATCTCTGGATGACGACGTCTTGTGCATGGACAGAGGACACGTGGGAACGCCAGGTAGAGAAGCGGCCGGAGACGCGGGGCCGGGTGTGGAGCTTGGCGGTGCTGGGGCTTGGGGATGCGGCTGACGCCGTTGGCCCGACGACCGGAGATGAGGGGATGGGCCCGGGAGCATAGGAGAGGGGCTGCCCTGGCTTCCTGTGCAGGCAACGGTCGAAGGAGCTCTACAGGCCAGGGAGGAGCTCGAGAAGCCGAGGTCGACGAGGGCCCGCGGTCAGCACAGCTCGTGTAGTGCGGTGGTGGCGGTTGACGGGGAAGCTGTCGAGGCGGCGCGAGAGGACGACCAAGGTGAGGCAAGCGGACTCGGCCTTGGCGGCGGTGCCGGGGAGAGGCGGGGGTGAGCGTCCCTGGCGGCGCAGATAGGAGGCATGGGACACACGGCGGTGACGATTCATAGGCAGGGAGAGAGGCCGGCGGGAAGGAAAGCAGACGCGGCAGCGGATGGCAATCATGAGGGTGGTGTGCGACGCGTGATGAAGGTGTGTGGGGATTCGATCGGGGAACCCAGGTTTGGTGACCCCTGTGCGGTGTACGACCGGGTCATGGGGTTTGATGTGTGCCGCGTGAGGGAGTGGGGCCGGCTCCGCAGGGATCGAGTATCGCGGCAGGAGGGTAGGTGAGATGGTCCGGTCCGACCAGGTGTGGGTCGGGTAGGTGTAGGGTGAAGCGGTGGGGTTGGCCTAAGCGATGCGGGTGGTCTACTCGCGCGCGGGTGGGTTGGCTGCGCGCGCTGATGTGTGTGTGATAGAGGCAGGGAGTGGCGGAGGGTTAGATTGGGGTTTGGTGTGGCTAGGGTTAGATGGGATTAGGTTAGGGTTTACACATGGGGTGGTAGGTGACCTGCTAGCTGGGCTTTTGGGCTTGGTCGGCTGGGCTTCCTCCCCCGGACACAAATATTTTATTTGTTTTATTTATAGAAAGACCTTTATAAATAGCTTCTAGACAAATAAAAGATCCAGAAAAGACCGGGATATTTAGAAAACAAAGATAGGCTTTAAAAAAATAATTTTAGACAAACATATGCATGCAGACATGAAGATGCTCAAATGCAATGTGGCATGATGACATGAGCATGCGGTCATGACGATGCAGAAAACAGAAACACCAAGCGATTTTCTACTAGTGGTTTTAGCAGGGTGCTACATTGGCGAACTCTCTAGCATTTTCCAATTCCTTCTGTCTGTCGTACAATAGGAAGTCGAGGTTCTCCACTTGACGCTTCAACTCCGGGTGACTTGGCATCTCCAATGGCATTCCCATAGAATCACGCCTTGCATAGTGGGCAAAGCGGGTTCTTTGGATCAAGTTGACATTCTGTGCGCAAAGGCGACTGAGAGCTTCATGCATTGCCCTGGCTAATCCATCTAGCCAGTTGTTCTCTCTCACAGAGAACTGAATCCTCCTGGACATGGGTGCCTCTATCTTGCCTCCAAGATCAGCAGTTACTAGCCATTGTAAATCTCCTACTAGGGATCCAGGAAGTTGAGCTCCAAGGAATTCCGATGCGGACGCTCCAAGTACTCAGATAGTGCATCAAGATCCCTCTCGAAGATCAGTTGCCCTCCATTGCCCAACTGGTAGAACTTGCTGTCTTGAGCTTCCATCTATAAGAATTTAGGATGAGAAAGTTAGTGAAGTGATCAAGTGTGTCAAATTTTATGTAGTATTGTAAGAATTTGGAGGAACATGTATTTTTTTGAGAGAAAGAATCCCAAGGATAAGAGAGGAAATAAGTTTTCATAAATTCTCACTTTTGTTTTGAAACTAAGTTTTTGTTCGCACGTCTATTCTAACTAGGGTCTCCTATGGTCACGATGGCTCTGATACCAACTTGTCAACATTCCCGGATTTTTATCCCAGATGCCTATTATGCCATACCTCGCAATCCTAGGATTAACCTTTTTGCGAGACATAACATAATTGACATCACAGTCATCATCCATTACAAACCATAATAAGGTTTTACAAAAATAAAGGATCTCATGATCCAGTCTTAATACAACAAACAGTGGAATAAATAATAAGCGTAGTGGTGGGGTCCATCTTTAGGGTCACGGGCAATGTTGACGATGGGAGATAGTCCTAGTTGTCACAGCAATCCTGCTGTCCTTCATCTTGGTACTCCTCGTCATAGTCTGGCCATGGGAATAGCCAGGGACAAAAGCCATGAGTACTCTTTAAGTACTCACAAACTATCACTAACAGGTAAGATACTGAAGGGTTCCGTAGCAGAAAAAAAAATTCTATCTACTCGAACACTAATACCAGGATCTATACTATGTAGACATAAGTAACGGAGAAGTAATACAGTATTCATACCTTTGCAAAGAGAGACACGCCTTACGCAGGAAGGCGCAGATTGATGAAGACGAGCAGCACCCCAAGTGTGGTGCCACCGAAGTTCGTCACACGTCCGGTGTAGGGGATGTCAACCGGGCTCCGATCCAGCCGAGCAGCGGAAGAAGTAGATGCCGGATGACCGATCACACGATGGTAGTGTGAAGGTGGAGAACTCAACCACGAGGTCCTCCCCAATATTACGGGGAAGTCCTCAGCAGATGAGAGAGAGAATGAGAGGAATGGGTGTACTCCAAGGGGAAGGGGAGACCGCTTTATATAGTGGGAGGGGGGGCATACCACCCAGGGGCCAGGCGGGGTGAGACTAATACCCACACCCGCCGGCCACCTTGGGGCTGCCGCCGGCCCTAAGTGGGCCCCACTGGGGCGGCCCACTAGCCCTAGGCCGGCTGGCCCCCACTCCTAGGCGCCTTGCCCACTTGGGCCTCCCTTCGGGTGAGGCCCATTAGCAATATAGTGCCTTCAAAAATAAAATAAAATATATATTTAATATTAATTCTCCAATTAACATTCAAATATACATATTATATTATCTCTTCACTTCGGAACAACTTCCGGACCCCTTTCCGATCGCCATCGGATGTTACCGAAACTATTCCGGTCTCTCTCTTTCTATTTCCCATACGATGCCTCATCTACCCTAAGCGTCCCTACCCTTAAGCGTGACATCCTTCGGTTCAGAAACACTCCGGACATGATAGAGACCACACTCATATCAATGATCAACAGAGGGACCTGGATGGCCATGTGACCCCGTGCGTTTCATGAATACAATCGCTCGAACCGTGAGATAGTCGTTCCCCATTCGCTTTGTCACTCGATACCTAATTCATCCGAGACTTGATCTTTGGTATCTGCATACCTTAGTTCGATCTCGTTACCAATGAACTTGTTTTCTCGTCCTCATGTCATTGCATCCCGTGACCCAGTCACATGCTTGCAAGCTTCATTAATGCAATGTCACCGAGATGGCCACATGTATCTGTCCGTTACACAGACTAGACAAATCCCGGTCTTGATATGTACTCCTCTACGCATCCCTTTAGAAAACCTGAGTGGCACCTTTTGGTCACCCTGTTACGAGATGACTCTAGATAACCAACTAAGCTTCTTCCGGAATGGTGATTTGCATTACCTCACAGTCAAAGGATCGGGTTACGAGGTTCTCTGTGTTTTATCATCAATGGTGAACTTTGTAACTAGATCTCATGAAGATATAATGGTCGGATGTTTGCCTATCATGTTATTCAGCTAATAACATGACCTCATTGTCAGTTGGCATAAATGCACATGGTCTTGAAACATAGACCATTCTCATGACCAATGAACTAGTTCACTAGAGGTAACTAGAGACACGGTTTGTTTACATACCACACGTGTATTAATGTTTCATATTAACACAGTTATAGCACAGTATGAAACATATTATGAAGACACAGGAGATATATCAAATAATACACTTTATTATTTGCCTCTAGGGCTTAACTCCTTCAGTCTCCCACTTGCACTAGACTATATAAAACTAGTTTACAATAGGTAGGAACCTAACACCAATGGAATCTCGGTGTTGTTCATGCTTTTCTAAGTGGAGAGCTTTCGTCAACGGATCTGCTACATTCAGTTCCGTATCTACTTGGCAAATCTTTACCTCTCCTTCGTCAACATTTTGCTAGATGACGTGAAATCTAAGCTTGATATGTTTGGCTGTGGAATGAGTTCTTGACTCCCTTGCATTTGCAATAGCTCCCGTGTTATCACAATAGATCGTCACGTGGTCTTGCGCATTGGGAAAAACTCCCAGTTCGATGACAAAATTCCTTAGCCAAACAGCTTGATTTGCTGCATCAGCCGTAGCAATGTATTCAGATTCCATTGAAGATTGTGCCACCACCGGTTGCTTCTTGCTCTTCCAGCTTACCGCCCCACCATTCACCAAGAAAACAAATCCTGTTTGAGACTTCGAGTCATCATGATCTGAATTCCAGCTCGCATCTACGTAACATGTTATGTTTAGAGCTTCATCATTTTCTCCATAGATCAGGAACATATCCTTTGTTCTCCTTAGATACTTTAGGATATTTTTCACAGCTGTCCAGTGATCCGGTCATGGATTACTCTGATATCGGCTCGTCAAACTAAGAGCCAATGCCACATCAGGTCGGGTACTAAGCATTGCATACATGATAGATCCTATTGCTGAAGCATAGGGGATGTAAGACATCTTTTCTCTATCATTTTCTGTTATAGGACATTGAGTCATACTCAAGTTGCAATTCTTCATCAGAGGTGTAAAATCCCTCTTGGTGTTTTCCATTTTGAACCTCCTCAAAATCTTATCTATGTAAGTACGCTGACTTAATGCTATTAGGTGTCTCGATCTATCTCTATAGATCTTGATTCCTAATATATATGCAGCTTCACCTAGATCCTTCATGGAAAATTGGTTGCTCAAATACGCTTTCACGCTATTCATAAGATCCACATCGTTTCCCATGAGTAATATGTCATCCACATATACTACTAAGAAAACAACCGAGCTCCCACTCACTTTCTTGTAAACACAGAACTCTTGTTGGTTTTGCACAAATCCAAAACTCTTGATCACTTGATCAAAACGTTGGTTCTAGCTCCGAGATGCTTGCTTCAATCCATAAATGGACCGTTGAAGTTTGCATACCTTTCCAGCATCCTTAGGATTGACAAAACCTTCTGGTTGCATCATATACAACTCTTCATCAATGTGACCATTGAGGAATGCGGTCTTGACATCCATCTGCCAAATTTCATAGTCGAAATGTGCAGCAATTGGTATTAAAATCCTGACAGCCTTAAGCATTACTACGGGAGAATAAGTCTCGTCGTAATCAACTCCTTGAATTTGTCAAAAACCCTTTGAGACAAGTCGAGCTTTGTGAATGCTCACATTACCATTCGCATATATCTTTTTCTTAAAGATCCATTTATTCTCCACGGCCTTGCGGCCTTCTAGAAGATCCACCAAGGTCCAAACTTGGTTTTCATGCATGGATCCTATTTCGGATTTCATGGCTTCTAGCCATTTATCGGAGTCAGCACTATCCATAGTTTCTTTGTAGTTTGCAGGTTCTTCCTGATCATCTAAGATGACAGACATTACAAGGCTAATGTACCAATCTGGAGTGGCACGAACCCTTGTACACCTGCGAACCTCAGGAGTCTCGATGTCATTGTTTTGATCAGCATCAACGACTCTTCCTCCATGTTGGAGAGCGGTTTCGGAACAACTTCCGTTGCGCTACTCGGAATACGGAGAGAAGGGTCAACAATTTCATCTAACTCTATTTTCCTTCCACTCACTCCTTTTGCAAGAAACTCCTTTTCGAGAAAGGTGCCAGTTTTTGCGACAAACATTTTGCCTTCGGCTTGGTTGTAGAAGGTATACCCAACGGTTTCCCTTGGGTATCCTACAAAGATACATTTTTCCGATTTGGGTTCAAGTTTGTCAGGCTGTAGTTTCTTAACGTAAGCCTCACAACCCCAAACTTTCAGAAATGACAACAATGGCTTCTTGCCATGCCATATCTCATATGGGGTTGTCTCCACGGATTTGGATGGTGCTCGGTTTAAAATAAAAGCGGC
This sequence comes from Avena eriantha, assembly GCA_910589775.1. Taxonomy (NCBI): domain Eukaryota; kingdom Viridiplantae; phylum Streptophyta; class Magnoliopsida; order Poales; family Poaceae; genus Avena; species Avena eriantha. The sequence goes on along the minus strand of OU342746.1, from coordinate 34,371,497 downwards.
GGTTTCTAACGCGTATCCCCAAAAAGACAGAGACAAATCAGTTAAAGACATCATGGACCATACACTATCCAATAGGGTTACGACGTTCCGACACACCATTACAATGTGGTGTTCCGGCTGGCGTAAGTTGTGGTACAATCCCACAATCCTTCAAGTGCATGTTAAACTCATAACTCAAGTACTCGCCTCCTCGATCCGATTGAGGGTGCTTGATTTTCTTGTTAAGTTGATTCTCTACCTCTTTCTAAAATTCCTTGAACTTTTCAAAGGTTTTAGACTTGTGCTTCATTAAGTAGATATATCCATATCTGCTCAAGTCGTCAGTAAAGGTAACAAAGTAACAATAACCATTGCGGGTTGAGACACTCATTAGTCCACATACATCTGTATGTATGATCCCAAGTAGGTCTACGGCTCTCTCCATTATACCGGAGAATGGTGTCCTGGTCATCTTGCCCATGAGACATGGCTCACATGTATCAAGGGATTCAAAATCCAATGATCCAAGAATCCCTTCTAAATGAAGCTTCTTCATGCGCTTTATGCCAATATGACCAAGACAGCAACGCCATATGTACATGGAATTATTGTTACTGTGCTTACAACGTTTAGCATCAACACTATGGATGTGTATCACAATAAAGATCAAGTAAGAATAAGCCATCACGTACATGTGCATGAACATAGAAAACATCATTCATATAAATTGAACAACCATTTGTTCCTGATTTAAACGAATAACGGTCTTGCAACAAGCAAGACCCACTCAAAATATTCATACTTAGTGCGGGTACATAATAGCATTTATTCAAAACCAACAATAATCCTGATGATAGATGCAGATGCAGGGTGCCGATGGCCATCACTTCGACTTTCGAACCATTGCCGACGTGCATCGTCACCTCGTCCTTCCTCAGGCGCCTCCTACTCTGCAGATCCTGCTGAGAGTTACAAATGTGAGCAACAGATCCGGTATCAAATACCCAGGTGTTACTCCTGGCGCTTGTAAGGAATACATCAATAACATGTATATCATATATACCTTTGTCCGGAATGGCTATCTTGCCAGCTCGCTTGTCTTCAAGGTATTTGGGGCAGTTGCGTTTCCAGTGCCCATCTCCTTTGCAGTAGAAGCACGAAGTGCCAGGCTTAGGGCAAGGCTTGGCAGCCTTTGAGGTGGTGGGAACAAACTTGCCATCCCTCTTAGGCTTCTTACTCTTGCCTTTTCCCTTTTGCCCCGGTTTCTTAAAGTTGGTGGTCTTGTTGACCATCAGCACCGTGTGCTCCTTCTTGATTTCAACCTCAATAGTTTTGAGCATGGCGAACACCTCAGCAAGGGTCTTGGTCATCCCTTGCGTGTTGTAGTTCATCACAAAACCCTTATAGCTAGGGGGCAGCGAATGCAGCATCCTATCTATAGCGAGTTCCTACGGGATTTTGCAATCCAAGGTGTTTAAGCGTTTAACATAGCCAGACATTTTGACCACGTGCTCACTAATACTGCCGTTCTCTTCCATTTTAGCAGAGAAGAAGAGCTCAGAAGCATCATACCTCTCTGCACGAGCCTATGGAGAAAAGACAGCCTTAAGATCCTCAATGATCTCGAAAGCATTCATCTTCTCAAAACGCTTTTGAAGCTCCGGCTCCATGGCATAGAGCATTCCACTCTGGATGAGGGAGAAATTATCTGCCTTGGACTGCCAGACATTCTTTTCTTCCTCAGAGGCGGAATCTGCAGGCTTAGCCGGAAGCTCATCCTCTATGACATAAGTCAACTTGTAGGGGCCTAGGAGGATCCTAAGATTGCGGAACCATGTGGTGAAGTCGGTTCCATCAGTCTTCAGCTTGTCCTTCTTGAGGAAAGTGCTAAGGTTGAAGGTGGGTGTGCGAGACATCTACAAAGGATTTGCAAAGTGTTTAGACTATGTTCATAATAATGAGTTCGAGTTTTAACTAACAGAACTCCCACTTAAACGAACATCCCTCTACTCGTTTAGTGATCACATGATCCCTATCCTCTGCACCTCCCCCGATCGTCATGGCCATCAGTGCAGTATCAAAGGTGGACATTCCCTAATCTCGATCACATCAACCATGTGATTCATGCTCGACCTTTCGGTCTCTTGTATTCTGAGGCCACGCTTCTCTAGCGTGCTAGGCTCGCCAGTCCTAACTTGTGTGTATTTGTAGTGCAACATGGCTTACACCCACTGTATGCGAACGTAGATATGTTTGACACCCAGGCCTGTAACCCTGGATCGCCTCATACCGAAGAACTTTCTTGGTGGTGCACACACACAAGGGGAATACAATAACTGGAATACTATGAGGGATTATATTATTATGCTACCGTCTAGTAAGTATACTAGCACAATAAGTATTACTTCTAAAGTAAAGTGTTATGACATGGTTATAGCTTTATGATCATCATCAATAGCTTCAATGAGAGTTTCACAAACTTGTCATTGCCATGTTATAATACTTGCCCTAGGCAATAATAAAAATAGACGCTTCTATATTAACTATTGCATGTTTTATGCGGATTTAGGGCTTTCGCAGTAGAACCCTTTCCCACCTACGAACGTTGAGCCACAACATGGATTCAATGATTGCCATTCTTCTTCCCTTTTTAGGGCCCTCCAGTGTCAATGCCATATCAACTACTATAGAGAGACAAACACCCCCCCCAAGCCACTTTGATATGTGGACCAATCTCGTGAATCACCACGTGAGGTCGGTTGGGGGCCGCTTCATCAAACAGTGCCGCGATATGAACAATAACACTAAAGAGGGTAGCAACTAGAGAATCAATGCCCACATATTGCTATGTGTTCTATCCGTATGACATGTCTACCCATAGACCCGCTTTCATACCACTGAAGGGTTCCGTAGCAGAAAACAAAAAAAATCTATCTACTCGAACACTAATACCAGGATCTATACTATGTAGACATAAGTAACAGAGAAGAAATACAGTATTCATACCTTTGCAGAGAGAGACACGCCTTACGCAGGAAGGCGTATATTGATGAAGACGAGCAGCACCCCAAGTGTGGTGCCTGCGAAGTTCTTCACACGTCCGGTGTAGGGGACGTCAACCGGGCTCCGATCCAGCCGAGCAGCGGAAGAAGTAGATGCCCGATCGCCAATCACACGACGGTAGTGTGAAGGTGGAGAACTCAACCACGAGGTCCTCCCCAGTATGACGGGGAAGTCGTCAGCCGATGAGAGAGAGAGAATGAGAGGAATGGGTGTGCTCCAAGGGGAAGGGAGACCCCTTTATATAGTGGGAGGGGGGCGTACCACCCAGGGGCCAGGCAGGGTGGGACTAATCCCCACACCCGCCAGCCACCTTGGGGCAGCTGCCGGCCCTAGGTGGGCCCCACTAGGGCGTCCCACTAGCCCTAGGCCGGCTGGCCCCCACTCCCTAGGCGCCTTGCCCACTTGGGTCTCCCTTCGAGTGAGGCCCATTAGCAATATAGTCGCTTCAAAAATATAATAAAATATATATTTAATATTAATCCTCCAATTAACAGTCAAATATACATATTATATTATCTCTTCACTTCGGAACAACTTCCGGACCCCTTTCCGATCTCCATCGGATGTTACCGAAACAATTCTGGTCTCTCTCTCTATTTCCCATACGATGCCTCATCTACCCTAAGCGTCCCTAGCCTTAAGCGTGACATCCTTCGGTTCAAAAACACTCCGGACATGATAGAGGCCATCTCATATCAATGATCAACAGAGGGACCTGTATGGCCCTGTGACCCCCGTGCGTTTCACGAATACAATCCCTCGAACCGTGACATAGCTGTTCCCCATTCCCTTTGTCACTCGATACCTAATTCATCCGAGACTTGATCTTTGGTATCTGCATACCTTAGTTCTATCTCGTTACTGATGAACTAGTTTTCTCGTTCTCATGTCATTGCGTCCCGTGACCCAGTCACATGCTTGCAAGCTTCATTAATGCAATGTCACCGAGATGGACACATGTATCTGTCCGTTACACAGACTAGACAAATCCCGGTCTTAATATGTACTCCTCTACGCATCCCTTTGGAAAACCTGAGTGGCACCTTTTGGTCACCCTGTTACGAGCTGACTCTAGATAACCATATAAGTTTCTTCCGGAATGGTGATTTGCATTACCTCACAGTCAAAGGATCGTGTTACGAGGTTCTCTGTGTTTTATCATCAATGGTGAACTTTGTAACTAGATCTCATGAAGATATAACGGTCGGATGTTTGTCTATCATGTTATTCAGCTAATAACATGACCTCATTGTCAGTTGGCATAAATTCGCATGGTCTTGAAACATACACCATTCTCATTACCAATGAACTAGTTCACTAGAGGTAACTAGAGACATGGTTTGTTTACATACCACACGTGTATTAACGTTTCGTATTAACACAGTTATAGCACGGTATGAAACGTATTATGAACACAGGAGATATATCAAATAATACACTTTATTATTTGCCTCTAAGGCATAACTCCTTCAGATAGTTCTAGTAGGAATGCTAAGTTCTAAGTTTATTTGTAAAGCTAAGTTTGAAACCTAAGCTGAGTTCAAAAACAAAGAAAGATGAAATAAAGTTCAAGAATCACTTAAGTTGGGAAACTTGTTTCATGCTCACTACCATGTTGTGGTCAAGTCAAAATCATCATTCATTTCATAAGTCATTTTGAAAACATCTGACAACGGAACAGTATGGCCACTCCAACTGGCCATGACCGCGGACGCGGCTATTCGAATAGTTTGACAATCTGCAGAGGTGGTACACTTTCACCATAAGATTCGATACATCTGTCAGGGATAACCCTGAATCATCATACTTAGTATGCAGATAATCAAACCTAACCTTTCAATTACACACTCTAGTATAAGCACCTCTCCTATGAGCTTGGCCTCCGAGCCATGACCATATGTCATCCTAGGCACTGCATAGGTGGACAACACTGAGAGGTAGCTTCAGCTCAGACCTCTCCCGTGAGGGAATTCATACTAAGGCATATAAACTTCTGGCTAAGCCTTACCAAGTTCAGGTATTGTGGTTGTACGGTAAATTTGGAATGGTATCGCATCCGAACCCAACAATTTCATCATCATCAACCATTTGTGTTTCTCAATACATGTCAAAACATCTCAATAGAATGACTCGTCATTCCAAGGTTTTCATAATTCATTTTCACCAAGTATTCCCATCCTAAGTGATCAAGTTTTGGATTAGCTCTAAACTACTAAGTTAAGAGTGGTCACTAAGGTGGGGTGCTAATATCAATCTCATGCCATAGATTGACATCTAAGTCTAACTAAATAGGCCTAGTTTTATACTTTTTATGCTATCTATAAACAAGGTACATAACTTTGGTAAAGTAAAGAAAGTAAAGCTTCTAAATAATACTTGGGCTAGTATAAGTTAAAATGTATAACCTAGCATACCTAAAGCATCTTGCTTGAGTTAACTTGCATCTAGGGATGGCTTCCATAAGTATAATACTTGCAAGTATTGGCTTACTAACCATATCTTGCATAGATCTAGCTTGCCTCGGGTAGTGTAGTGCTTGAAATTCTCTTCCTCCTCCTCTTGGTAGAATTCCTCCTCTTCGTAAGCTTGGTCGGCACTACCGTCTATAAATACATATGGAATACACAATCACCAAACAATACTTAACTAGTCTACTTAGCACACTAAGGCACACATTTGATGATCTAGTATCATCACAAACATCACAAGGTTTAATGAACTAGTTTCATTCTTTTTATTTGAGAAAAGTAATTTCTACTCATTGAAATTAACTAAGATTTAATATTCTCCAATTAAAATATGGGATCATGTGGACATATGTCCTCACCACATATTATAATATATGGGAATGTGATTTAAAGGTTGGATCACATTTTAATAAGCTTAAGTTTAATAATTAATGATTTAAAGTGACTAGAAATGCCTATATAGCATTATTTTGGTACTAGTCCAAAGTCACTGCATGCAAACCTTAATATTATTACATATTCTGATAGGTACGGTTAAATATGATTTTTGAGAGTTCGAATCAACTCAAAAGCTCTTATGGTTGATTTTAGAAAAATGTTTGAATGTGGAAAATCTTCTGTCTTGTTATTTTTACTAGGAGTGATCTCAAACTCTAAATAATTTGAATCCAACGGGCTTGGATAGAGATTTTAAATAGCTTCCCAAAAAAATTGGAATCACTCAATTTAGATTTGTAGAACTCTCTGAATTGAATTTCAAACTAAAGGACAAAACTAAGTTTAAGTCTAAAAAGAAAAATCTAAATTTGAATCTACTCGGTTGCGCGGGAACACTAACGGGCCGGCCCAGATGCACTCCGCGGCGCTGAGGACTGCTGACAGGGGGTCCCGCCTGTCAGTGGCTCATTAAACGCGAAGCGGTACGGGGTAGTGTGGAACGTAGGATTAGAACGAGATCAACCGCTCACGGTCATCGTCGACGATGAACTCGTCGCCGGCAAGACCGAAACCTAGCTACGTAGCGGGGGTGCAGTGGGAGCGTACCAGGGCTCCAGCGAGTGTGGAAAGGCGGGCAAACGAACAAGTCGACGAAGGTGGGCTTAGGCGAAGTCGCGGCAGCTCCAGGGGTGGTCGAAATCGATGGGGGCGTCTCCTCCTCTCTTGCGGCTTCCTCTAGTGAAATTCCGGCAACTCGCTGCTTGAGCTGCTCCGGCGAGAGGTGGGGAAGGACTGGTGGTGAGAGGAGAGCTGGGTGGTGTGAAAAAATCATGCTGGGGAGGCTTCCTTTTATAGGCATGGTGAGGCGGCAAAGAAGCATGGGTGGAGCTCGTCGGTGACAACGGCACAGGGGGCTATCAGCGTGGGCAAGGTAGGCAGTTCCCTGGCGGCCATCTAGGGCGTAATGGTGGTTCTAGGGGCGGTGGATAGCGGTTGGACATGTCTCGCACTCTGGGAGACAGAGGCGGTGCTCGATGTGGTTCCCGGCGACTGTGGGTCGCGCGGCGGGGTACGGCCGTGTCTGGTTGGGTGAGGTGGTCAAGCCGGAGCGGCACACGTGGTCTATGGTCGAGGTGCGGTCTGTGGCGTGCTGGCGGTGAAGGTGCTCTGGCGTGCTCTGGCGTGGTGTAGAGAGCTTAGTGCGGGGGCTGGCCTCGGTGGTCCAGTGGCTGGCAGTGGCCATGGGGTGGACCGTGGACGGCGGTGAGGTCACGCCTTGCTCTCTGGAACGGTGGAGAGGGGTTGGTGGTCGCCTGTGGCTTGGGCAAGGTTGGCTGGCGGGCATGTCCTCGGGGTGGCGGTGCACTGCTGCTAGGGACTAGGGGTGGGCTGATTAAGGCTTGGTTAGATCAAAGAGGGACAAAGGGAGTAAATTGACGTCAAATGGGTGGAAAACCTTGTAGAAACAGTGAAGCTAAACTAGGGTGTGATCAGTGCATGCCAAGTGTTCGACCAAATGGCCGCAAGAACTTTTGAATTTTTCAAAGATTTTTGGTGGAGTGGTTGGTCTAATGCTTGAGCATCTGTGGTTGCTTGGGATTTTCAAATGGAGTTCATTTGGAGGGTTTTTGAAAAAGTGTGATCTAGATACATACACTTGGTTCCATTTTCTATTGCCATTTAAATTTAGTGTTTGAAAGTTTTTGGAAGATCACAAAGTGGGCCTTGGCACATTAGTACTTCTACTAGCAAGGGGTGCAAAGATCCACAATTGTCTCTGTTGGAAATTGAGTCCTAGGAACACCCAAAGTGGGCTAGTTGATTAAAATGGCAAAAGTGACCATTTCCATTATTTATTCTTTTTGATTTATTTTTCTTTGGGATTTGCTTGGGGGTGATCTAGATGATGTGTATTTCACCTTCGAGTCATTTCACAACCAATATATCACTCAATGATGGCAATTCAAAACAATTCCTATTTAATGCAACACACATATGCATGCTTAAATATTTAAATGAGAAAAAGTTTTTGTTAACCCTAAATTGGGTGATTTGGATCTTGATAACCTTGGATTAAAGTTTTGGGATGTTACAAACCTTCCCCCTTAAACAAAATCTCGTCCTGAGATTTAAGAAAGAAACTAGGAACTAAAGAGATCTGGGAACTCTGTCCTAATGTAATCTTCCCGCTCCCAAGTGGCTTTTTCTTCAGTATGGTCACTCCATTGAATCTTGAGAAACTTGATATTCTGGGTCCTGGTGGTTCTGTAAGCTTCTTCCAAGATACGGATGGGCACTTCATGATACGTTAGATCCTTGTTGATATCAATGGCTCAATGATCGATGTTCTTGAAAACTTCGGTCTTCTCCGGCACTCCTAGGCATTTGCGAAGTAACGAGATATGGAACACATTGTGGATGGCAGACATCTCCTCGGGTAGTTCTAGTTGATACGATACTTCTCCTCGATGATTCAGAATGTTGAAGGGTCCAATATATCTGCGGGCTAACTTTCCTTTCAGACTAAAACGTTGGGTTCCCTTCAACGGTGACATTTTGAGATACACGAAATCTCTGACATTGAAAGTCAGGTCTCTCCTTCTCTTGTTAGCATAACTCTTCTGCCTGGATTGGGCGGTCTTGAGGTGCTCACGGACTTTGTGAACCTTCTCTTCGGCTTCTCGTAGGATGTCGGGTCCAAAAATCTGACTCTCTCCTACTTGTGACTAGTTCAAAGGGGTACGACACTTTCTTCCGTATAAGAACTCAAATGGGGCCATTTGTAAACTGGCTTGATAACTGTTGTTGTATGAGAATTCAGCAAAAGGCAGACAGTCTTCCCTTTTTGATCCGTACTCTAGTACACAAGCTCTCAACATATCCTCTAAGATCTGGTTGACTCTTTCAGTCTGTCCATCAGTTTGCACGTTATAAGCTGTGCTGAAATTCAACTTCGTTCCCAATCCTTCTTGGACTTTCTGCCAAAATCTCGAGGTAAATTAGGTTCCTCGATCCGATACTATGGTCTTGGGGGTTCCATGCAAACTGACGATTCTAGCAATGTACAACTTTGCTAGCTTCGAACTCTGGTAGGTTTTCTTGCCGGGGATAAAATGAACTACCTTGGATAATCTATGAACTGTGACCCAGATTGAGTCATTTCACCTACTAGAAGTAGGCAAACCGGTGATAAAGTCCATTCCAACGGAATCACATTTCCATTCCAGAATCTGCAATGGTTGCAACAGTCCTGCGGGTCTCTGATGTTCCGCTTTGACTCTCTGACAGATATCACACTTGGCTATGTAGCTTCCGATTTCTCTCTTCATCTTGTGCCACCAAAATTGCTCCTTCAAATCTTGATACATCTTCGTTCCTCCGGGGTGGATAGAATAAAGAGTTTCATGAGCTTCTTGCATGATAACTTGCTTCAGCTCTGAATCTGCTGGCACACAGATACGTCCTTTGTACCACAAAACTCCTTCTTCGTCTTCGGTTAATCCAGGTACCTTTCCTGTACCAATACGATGCTTGATTCTGTTGTACTTCCATTTCCCTTCTGGGCTTCCTTGATTTGGCTAATCAAAGTGGGTTGATGTTTAATGCTAGCTAAGAATCCCTTGCTAACTAGCTCAGTTCTAAACTGCTCCAACTCCTCATACAAACTTAGTTGCTTCTCCTTGATCATGGTGTTTAACCTACATGGTAATCTGCTAAGATCATCCACTACCACATTGGCTTTGCCGGGGTGATAGTGAACGTCAAGGTCATAATTCTTGATTAACTCTATCCATCTCCTTTGCCTCATATTCAGCTCCTTCTAAGTGAAAATATACTTCCAGCTTTTGTGATCTGAGTAAATATCACAGCGGTTACCCATAAGGTAATGACGCCATGTCTTCAACGCTAGAACTATAGCTGCTAGTTCTAGATCATGGGTAGGGTAGTTCTGCTCATGCTGCTTCAGTTGTCGAGACAGATAGGCGATGACTTTGCCTTCTTGCATCAATACACATCCGAGACCAATCTTGGATGCATCACAATACACATCAAACGGCTTCTTGATATCTGGCATGATCAATATTGGGGCTGAAATCAATCTCTTCTTGAGATCTTGGAAACTTGCTTCACATTTGTCAGTCCATTCAAACTTCTTGTCCTTCTTCCACAATTGGTTCATTGGTCTTGCGATACTCGAAAATCCTTCTACGAACTTGCGGTAATATCCCACTAATGGGAGAAATGCGCGGACTTGGGTTTGATTGGTTGGGGCTTGCCATTCTTCTACATCTTTGATCTTGGCCGGATCAACAACGACTCCTCCGGCTGACACAATATGTCCTAGGAATCCTACTTCTTTCAGCCAAAATTCACACTTGTTGAACTTGGCATACAACCGATGCTCTCTCAAGGTTTCAAGGATGATTCTTAGATGTTGCTCATGCTCTTCTTCTGACTTGGAGTACATAAGAATGTCGTCGATAAACACAACGACAAACTTATCCAGAAAATTCATAAAGATCTTATACATGAGATTCATGAAATAAGCGGGGGCATTGGTTAATCCAAAAGACATGACCGTATACTCGTATAATCCATAATAGCTAGTAAAGGCGGTCTTTGGAATATCCGTTGCACGAATCTTAAGTTTGTGATAACCAGTCCTAAGATCAATCTTAGAGAACACGCTGGCACCAGTTATCTGATCAAACAGATCCTCGATCTTTGGTAGTGGGTACTTGTTCTTGATGGTGACATCATTCAACTTCCGGTAATCTGTGCACAAACGGCTGCCTCCATATTTCTTGTCGAAGAACAGAACTGGTGATCTCCATGGCGATGTGCTTGGTTGAATCAAGCTTGTGGCCAACATAGCATCCAATTGCTTCTTCAGCTCCACTAACTCTGAGGGGTTCATGCTATAAGGTCTCTGAGCTATGGGTCCGGTTCCAGGGATTAGTTCAATAATGAACTCAATATCTCGATCAGGGGGCATACCAGGCAATTCATCTAGGAATACATCGGGGTATTCACAGACTACTCTGACTTGGTCAATGGTGGGTAGGGCTAGACTCTTGTTGCACTTGAATTGACGAGGTAAGGTTTCAGATACATGCTCTACTGATACTCCAGAGCTATTGGTCATGGTGATGGCTTTCTTAGCACAGTCTATCAATCCTTTATGCTCTGACATCCAATCCATTCCTAGTACTACTTCCAAACGTTTGGTTCCAAGTACTATTAGATTGGCATAAAAATCTATCCCATGTATTCTGATAGGTACAACTTTGCAAATTTTTCTATCTTTGGTGGTTGAACCGGGAATTTGAACTATCATGACATGCTTCAAGTTGGTTGGGTGAATCTTACTAGTGCATACAAATTCTTTAGTGATAAATGAGTGCGATGCTCCAAAATCAAACAACACTCTTGCTAAAACTGAGTTGACAGAAAACATACCCAGCACGACATCTGGCGCTTCTTGGACTTCTTCGGCGTTCATGTGGAAGAGACAACCGTTGCGGTTGTGAGGGTTCCCTGGGGCGAATCTTCTTTCGGGCTAAACACGACGCTGCTGTTGAGCTGGGGCATTCACATTTGCAGTGGCGGCAATCTTCTTGGGACACTCATTGGAGTAGTGACCCTTAACTCCACACTCAAAACAAGTAATCTGAGACTTGTCTTTGGCTAGAACAGGCACAACATTGCTTCCAGTTCTGGGTGCAGTATTGTTGTTGTTGTTGTTTGAGTTGGGCGGAGCACTGTTGAAATTGTTGGAGTTGCCGGGGTTGTTGTTGTTGTGATTTCCACCGGACTTCACATTTCCTCTACTATGGTTGGGGTAGCTTGGATGGGACATTGGGGGTCGATTGTTCCGCGGGGCATATCCTGCAGAAGGGTTGGGACGATACTTCTAAACATGGTTGGATCCACTCTGGTGCATCATTCTACGCTTGCGGTTGTCATTGGCTTGGTTATTCTTTCCTTCCATCTGGATGGCAGAGTTGACTAGCTCTTCAAGATAATCAAAACGGATGTTGATTAACACCGTGCGCATCTCATCAAGTAGTCCATTGAGGAATCTCTCCTTCTTCTTGGCTTCTATGTTGATCTCATCCGATGCATACCTAGCAAGTGATAGGAATCTGTCACGGTACTCTACTACAGTCATTCTTCCATGCTTTAACTCTCTGAACTCATCTCTCATGCGGGTGACTAATCCCTGCGGCACATGGGTGCGGCTGAACTTGGTCTTGAACTCTTCCCACGTCATCACTTGACCGTGGTTCATAGTACGGGTGCTGTTCCACCATGCTCTTGCATCTCCTGCCAGGTAGTGAGTGGCAAACAGAACTTGCTCATTGGGATCAACTCTGGTGACTTCTAGGTTATTCTCCATGGTCTGTAACCAGTCATCTGCATCTAGTGGGTTCTCTGAATGGCTGAAGATAGGGGGATTGGTATTCTGGAAATGTTTAAGCTTGGATCCTGGATGATCATAATTTCCATGGTTCTGATTGTTGTGAGCCATCTGGGCGATTTGCTGCAGAGTTGCTAGGTTAGCTTGGTGCTCTGCCCTACAGCTTCACGGTCTGCAATGAGAGTCTGCAGAATCTACAGCATTGGGTCTTGCGATGACTTGCTCCCTCCTTGGTTTCCACGAGTCATCTGAAGATTGAGATAGATAAAGGGGTAAGAGGGAAAGTTCTAAGGTTACTGGTTTTCTTTTCAAAGCTAAAACTTTGAGTTTGACTTAGATTTTCCAACTAACTTCTTTTCATTCATTCAAGCAAAGCACACGATACAAACACACACACCACAACATCAAAGGAAAACAGATGGTTTTAAGAACCACTAGTTCAATGCCCATGCGTTGCTATGGGGTGATCCATTTTTTCATCACAATATACAACAATATACAAACCTAATACACAGAGAAACATACATGCCCCCTTGCAAAAAAAAACATACATGTCGATGCATTACAACAGGACAAAAAAAATTACAGACCCAAACCAATAAGACGGGCTTAAGACACCCCCTTCCCCACCCAGTTATATGTCCTCTATTTCAACACTACACCAACCCATGTCGCCGCCCCTTGTCGTTCTTGTTACCATCCTCGATGGTGTCTGTCCCATACACACATGTGCGACATGTTACATAAAGACAACATGTTTGTCTATGAGTTAATTTTACCCTGTTTTATGGGACACCACAGTCAAGAATTAGGTTGTCATCTCACTTTAAATAAATGATGCTATTTTTTGACGCTAGCGACGAATCTATTTTGCATGTTAGCATGAAGCTCCGCAGCACACCACATTTTCGACCCACAGGCCGCCTTCCCGCCAGCCACCTAAGACAACTCCAGATGAAAGAGTATTCTTACAAACCAACAACTAATATAATTGGTCGCCAATTCATATAGGGGAGGTTTAATAATGGTACCTTTTTATTCATAAAACCTGGATGAACCGTACTCTCCAATAAAAATTCAACCCTTTTATTGTAGTTAATGTGTGAAAGACAAACAAATACGTGAAGGTTATCATTTTTCAGAAGCACATATACTATGCCGGTATGCAGCTTCTTGGGCCTTCGAGGCTCTTCCCGTGTGCAAAAACAAATACTTTGCCAACCTACAACCTACAACTCGGTTTGCGAAGAGGAAGGCACCACGCCCGTTGCCATGTCGCTCCAGGCGTTGGCACCATGGACTCCAGCATCGCAGATGCACACGAATGCATTTTACCCCTGTGTGGGCTAAAGAGGTACATATCCTCGAACCTTATCCTACTTAAACAGACCGAGTTCCTCGTGCCCTTGCCTTGCATATGAACATTCCACACGAATTCAGCTTTCAATTCAGTTTGAATCCTTGGTTCTTGCCTGCAATGCACCATCTCTACGTGTCCTAGTCATACGTACCATGTCCATGATGGTGATTTCTCTAGGCATGAAGCTGTAAATCCGGCATAGCTCCGCCTCAGGTTCATGTACTTGTCTTCTCCTTGCTGTACGGCTATTGCGCTACTGGAGATTCGCGGTTTCCACCGGCGCCAGAAACGGAGAGGAGCATGCCGAGCCCTTTGTTGATGCAGCTGTGTCGTCGTGGGTTGCGTGTTGTAGACTGTAGCTGTAGTCCGGGGGAAGGATGCTGAGCTCCAACAATCTCCATGCTTCTTTGTCAATCTGTGAATAGATACAACACTTTCCCGACTGTCAGCCGTTATAAAACACCAATTATCCATTAAATTATACTCGCTCCGTTTTAAAATATAATTTGTTTAGCTTTTAGTGTGTAAGTTCATCTAAACTTGGAGTGAACCTACACACTAAAGAAGGTCTAGATACACTTCATTCGTAAAGCTAAAACATCGTATATTTTGAAATGAAAGGAGTATATACGGAGCGGAGACACTATCGATGGACATAGTTGAGGCTAGGCATGCCTTTGACGCTGACGGAATGCCTTGACACTGACGGAAAGCAGGCGCTCCCTGGGAGACGCATATTCCACGGGAGAGTAGCTGGAGGGAAGGTCATTAGCACCGCAAAGCCCGTCGCCATCCTCCAGCCGAGCTCCCCATCGCTAGTGTGCTGTCGTCCGCCCCTACGAGCTTCCCATCTCCACCGTTGGCTGCATCGATCTCTACCCTCTATCTCACCCTTCGTCGCCTCACGCTCGTCTTCCCCGCCCATACGCAGCGCCACCGCCGCTTCCGCAGAGAACCATCCCTTTTGTGCGGGAGCCGCCACACGCAAAGCTTGTGGACGTCCTCGATAGAAGCCGCGTCCCCACCCCAGTCTCCATTGACCACGAGGCCCCCTCCCCCGCATCGCCAACACTCGATCCTTGACGTGAATCCCTCCCCTGATCCCTTCTCCACGAGCGAGGCCTCTTCTCCGACCCCGCCTCGAGTTCCTGCTCATCTTCTCCGACACCATGGCAGCAACATGGTTGTCCTCCTCAACACCGAGCTCGCCTCCGGCCGCAGTCCTCTAAGTTCGCCCGGCCGTCCTCATGCCACCCCTCGTACCCGGCGTGGCTTTCTTACCAAGAACCTCCGCGTGCTCGTCTCCCTGTTGCGCGAGATTGATGGAGTGGTTGGCGAAGGCCGCGGCAAGGAGAGACGAAGGTGACCTGGCATGATTAGCGAAGCAAAGGCCAATGGTGGCTGCCGTATTTCCGAGCGAACGGCGACGGCCGCGGCTGCACGTCGATTGAGGTAAGAGATGATTGGGTCTTTTTGATTGGGACGGTGTTTTCGACCGCTGTTTCAGGCGAGACACAGATTAACGAAGCGGTAACTTCCGGGTGGCATATATGGGTTATTATTTCCAAACTCCAGGGACAAAATCGTCAAAGAAAAATACCTACCAGACCATCAAGACCATAAGCCTTCTAATAGTACAAATTATGTGAGCTACGATACAATGGGGCTGATACATCTTACTCTTACGGTAGTGCTCTAGTGCATCTACTCATCATCGATGAAGTCGGAGTCATCATCGTCGGTATAGAAGTCCATGGCATTATCCTCCAGATAGTCATCATCATTGCTGAGGTAGGAGTCAATATCCTCTTGGATGTCTTCACCTTCCTCTTCTTCTTCTTTTGCTGCAATCTGAGCTTCTTGCTCCTTGATGGTCTTCTCTAGTTCGGCCACCTTCTTGCAAAGACGGTCGATGGTGCGATCCTTCTTTGCATGTTGACGACGAAGTGATTGACGATCCTTGACAAGCAGTGAGAAAGTCTGGGCCTTCTGGGCAGCAATGGCGAGGTTGTGGTTGGCGAACTCTCTAGCATTGTCCAATTCCTTCTGTCTGTCGTATAGTAGGAAGTCGAGGTTCTCCACTTGACGCTTCAACTCTGGGTGACTTGGCATCTCCAATGGCATTCCCATAGAATCACGCCTTGCATAGTGGGCAAAGAAAGTTCCTTGGATCAAGTTGACATTCTGTGCGCAAAGGCAAGCGAGAGCTTCATGCATTGCCCTGGATAATCCATCTAGCCAATTGTTCTCTCTCACGGAGAATTGAATCCTCCTGGACGTGGGTGCCTCTATCTTGCCTCGAAGATCAACAGTTACTAGCCATTGTAGATCTCCTTCTAGGGATCCAGGAAGTTGAGCTCCAAGGAATTCCGCATGCGGACGCTCCAAGTACTCAGATAGTGTATCAAGATCCCTCTCGAAGATCAGTTGGCCTCCGTTGCCCAACTGGTAGAACTTGCTGTATTGAGCTTTCATCTATAATAATTTAGGATGAAAAAGTTAGTGAAGTGATCAAGTGTGTCAAATTTTATGTAGTAATGTAAGAATTTGAAGGAACATGTATTTTTTTGAAAAAAAGAATCCCAAGGATAAGAGAGGAAATAAGCTTTCATAAATACTCACTTTGGTTTTGAAACTAAGTTTTTGTTCAGACGTCCATTCTAACTAGGGTCTCCTATGGTCAGGATGGCTCTGATACCAACTTGTCAACACGCGGATTTTTAATCTCAGATGCCTGTTATGCCATACCTCGCAATCCCAGGATTACTATTTTTGCGAGACATAACAGAATTGATATCACAGTACATTATCCATTACAAACGATAATAAGGTCTTACACAAATAAAGGATCTCATAATCCAGTCTTAATACAACAAACATCAGGATAAATAATAAGCGTAGCGGTGGGGTCCATCTTCAGGGTCACATGCAATGCTGACGATGTGAGATAGTCCTAGTTGTCATAGCCATCCTGATGTCCTTCATCTTGGTACTCCTCTTCATAGTCTGGCCATGGGAATAGCCAGGGACAAAATCCATGAGTACTCTTTAAGTACTCGCAAACTATCACTAACAGGTAAGATAGTTCTAGTAGAAATGCTAAGTTCTAAGTTTATTTGTAATGCTAAGTTTGAAACCTAAGCTGAGTTCATAAACAAAGAAAGATGAAATAAAGTTCTAGAATACCTTAAGTTGGGAAACTAGTTTCATGCTCACCACCATGTTGTGGTCAAGTCAAAATCATCATTCATTTCATAAGTCATTTTGAAAACATCTAACAACGGAACAGTATGGCCACTCCAACTGTCCATGATCGCGGACGCGGCTATTCGAATAGTTTGACACTCTGCAGAGGTGGTACACTTTCACCACAAGATTCGATACATCTATCAGGGATAACCCTGAATCATCATACTTAGTATGTAGATAATCAAACCTAACCTTTCAATTACACACTCTAGTATAAGCACCTCTCCTATGAGCTTGGGCTCCCATCCATGACCATCTGTCATCCTGGGCACTGCATAGGTGGAAAACATTGTTAGCCTTAGCTCAGACCTCTCCCGTGAGGGAATTCATACTAGGTGATGGGGATATGCCAAAGGGGGTATGCCCAGCAAAACGTTCCGAGTGGGCCGAAAAGGCCTGCGAGTGCGTCTGAAAGACAGCGACTGAACTATGAAGAAAGGAAAGGCCCATCGACTGGCGACTGGAAGCCCAGAAGCGTAGCAGAAGCCTAGTCGGATTAGGTCAAAAGTCTCCAGATCCTTATCTTGTTCGGGGATAACTTGTAAACCCTAGCGAGGTGCCTCATATATAAACCTCCCTAGGGTATCCTAGGACCTTACGTTCCATCATACACCCCCTCAAGCGACTCGCTGCCTAGCCGCCGAGCTCGCCACCCCTATAACTTGCTCTCTCATAATCTAATCTAGCAGGAGTAGGTTTTTACCCTCCGGGGGGCCGAACCTGGATAAACCAATGTGCATCCGCCCCCATCTCGCACCGCAGATGGCCGCCAACTCGTCCTCACGAAACACTCAATCGCTGCCAGTGGCAGCGACTGCCGTGGCCATTTCCACGATAGTGGCGCCCACCGTGGGGCATAGCGGGACTGGCCTGAGTTCTGCAGCGAGACCCTACTCGCCGATTGATCGGACGATCGCCACCGGTCGCATGATCGTGATAGGCGGGATCTTACAGATCCTGCCCCGTAGTTACATCCCGGCGTCACGCCCAGTCACCCACAACGCGGTGATGCCGGTCGGCTCCATCAACCTCTGACATGCATCATTAACCACTGAGATTGTAGAGCAGGTACTAGTATTGTGGATTGATGCATATCAGTTAAAAGACCCGATGTGGCAAAGCCTTGCGTTAAAATAGTACTTGGCGTAGTTATTGTGCTTAAATCATTTTTAGAGTTCTGTATCTTAGGAATGGTATGAAGAATATACAGAGCCCATGAAAGGAAGATCAATGACTCATATAAATTACTTAAGGCTTCACCGGCGCGATCGACCCAGCCGTGACGGTGATTGTTGGCGGATTGCCGCCACACCGCGACCTGCTTTTGGAGGAGCAGGTCCGCTCCATCAGGAGCCTCGTCACCAAGTACGACTCGGCCGCCAGCGATGCGGTCGAGACTAACGTCGCCACCAACGACCACGCCCTAAACAACGACGCCGACTCCGCGACCCATGCATCGGTAGGTGGATCCATCACCACCGCGTCACGGGAGGACTCCATCACACGAGTCTCCAACCCCGAGGATTTCGAGGATCCCTCCATCCTGGGAATCTTCGACTCTGATTCCGGCTCGGAATCCCCCGAGGATTTTCACGCCAGATCCAATCACGTCAACGCGATCTATATGGTGGGTAGTACGGCCGCCTCGCCAGATCTGTTCTCCACGCCGATCCCGCCGCCCGCGACGGCCACGGAGGTGGAGCAAGCCCGCCAGCAGCTCGCGGAGGCGCAACGCAACGAACTAGCCGAGCGCGAGAAATACCGCCTCGAGCAAGAGATGGCGTGGGAGCTGTCACTCTACCACCAGCGCCGCATCAGGACCCGCCTGAACCCCAACGTTCAGGGCCGCATCCTGAATTTCAACGACGAGGGCGACCCCACGCGCGCCGCCGAGCGCGAATACTGCAAGAACGCGCCGCCAGGTGGGAGCAACCCCGTAAGACCACCACCTGGAGCGTCGGCGACTAGGGCTCCTCCACCACCCATGGGCCGCGTGCCCCCACCGGACCAACCGCGGATCATCATCTCGCCTCAAGCCCATGACACCAACGGGCTACCACTATACTCCACCCCGATGGACAATGTCGTCGCGGCTGATCCCGCGATCGCCAACCTCGATGCCCAAGGAGACGGCGCACTACAGATCCAATACGGCAAGGCCCTACTCGACAGGGCCGTCGAGCAACAAGCTGCGGGAGTCGACCCGCGGGGGCGAATGTACTCCCGCTCTTCAGCAAGCAGGGCGGCATCAAGCGGCCACCCCACAGTCGCCCACCCAGAATCAAACGGCCAAGCAGAGCGCGCCAACCAGAGCATCCTCCACGGGCTCAAGCCGCGACTACAGGTGCCCCTCGAGCGTACCCCAGGATGCTGGGTCGACGAGCTCCCCTCTGTGATATGGGGGATTCGCACCTCCGCCAACCGATCAACCGGGTTCACGCCCTTCTTCATGGTGTATGGCGCCGAGGCTGTAATGCCAACCGACCTGGAGCATGACTCACCTCGAGTCGCCAACTACGTCAAGGCGGCCAACGAGATCATCCGCCAAGACAGCATCAATCAACTCGACGAGGCACGTGACCTGGCTCGCTCCTGCACCACCATATACCAGCAAGGACTCCGCCGCTATCATAGCCGCCGAGTGCGAACTCGCACCTTCTAGGAAGGCGACCTGGTCCTACGACTGGTCCAAGACAGAAAGGGCATGCACAAGCTCTCCCCCTCCCATTGGAGGGGCCATTCGCCATAGGCCGAGTCCATGGCAACGACGCCTACTACCTCATCGTCATACGGGGTGATGGCCAATTGGAGGTCGGGAGGCCATGGAATATAAACCTCCTTAGAAAGTTCTATACTTAGAACCTCACACTGTACTCCATCGGAATATATAATGAAATTCATTCGGATCGCACAAATTGTGTCCACTCGCCATTTTCTTGTGCCACTCGCACTCGTACATGCCAGCTATACACTACTTACGGAAGTCAACCTCTGGTCGAGCGACCGGCACGGCCAAGTAGTGCGGCACAAGGGCACCGGAAATATCCGGGCCTTGGGTCGTCCACGAAAAACGCCAACCCGGAGCCGCCATTGGAGTCGCCTCGCACGACTGGCCCGCCGGGCCAAGACATCCGACACACGCTTCTGACAGCGACCTGTCCCTCCCACCCTCGCGCAAAGCGACTCGAACGGTTAAGTACCACGCACGGGGACTCCGCAAAACGGGAACCCCACGTGGCTTGGGAACACACCAAGTAAGAGAGCTTCCTAGGGCTCGCCAAGCGACTGGCTCTCCGGGCCAGGGGAGGAGACACGTTACAAACAACGCACTAACAACCTACAAAAGGATCATGACCAATACGGTCGGGCACCACGCTCGGGGACTCGCTCATAAGTCAGTCCTACTCGCGCTCGGGGACTCGCAACTCAGAAGACGCGAGGGATAAAAACATCACGTAAACAAAACAAACACACAAAAGTATACAATCAAGTTATACCCCATTAAAAGGCGGACGCGCCCGGGGACTCACTCAATCAAAACAATGCATAAGGAAAAACACAACATACATTACTCATCAAAACACGAGTCGATTGACCCCCGTGGCATATATCAAAAATATATCTTACAGCATTCGCCACCTGGCATTCACCACAATTTGGAAAATTACATTGTCTACTCTACATGTCCTAATGACGAAGCAGCACCACGCCCCTTGACACGCACAAAAGGCTACCACGGGTTCGTCGGGTACGTTGTCAGCGACTTCGACAACAACGACCGAAAGGGCTGCTCCGACTTCATGTCACGGTACTTTAGCTCGGGGTCACCAGGCGCCAACACCGTCTCCTGATATGGCAGCAGATCCCCCATCACCAAGACACGATCAGCGCAAGGAGTGGCCTTCGCGGTCAGCTTCAGCACCTCCGACATCTCCACCGTGCCGGTCGCCGACGGATAGCCACTCGTCACATCGTCAAGATCAAAGTCATCGGGGAAATGGGCGAGACCCAAGCTCAACACCGTTGCGGCCCCACGTCTGAACGCCGAGAACGTCATCCACTCCACAACGGCGGGCACTTCCTCCAGATAGCGCCACACCTCCGTCAGCCCCCCAGGGATAACCTTGGTGGGAGACATGCCCTGGAGAGCCGCTTGGACGCACAACGCCGAGGCCGTGGCTGCATTCACCACGGCAGTCATGCACTGCGAGGCATTGTAAGTCTGCACAACCGGGTCGCTTTGGCCTACTACAGCTACAAAGTCAGGCATCAGTGAAACTATGAAATCCCCAAAGCAGGGACTAGACGAAAGGGTCAAGCAAAGACAAAGAGTCACCAAGGATTTTGCGGCAGTTCTCCTTGACGTGCTTCTCCAAGGCAGTCTGCTCGTTGTGCAACCCCACGATGATGGAATCCGTGGCTTTGCGTTCTTCCTCAGCCGCGGCAATGGCAGCCTTCGCTCGCTCCTCCGAAGAAATCGAGGCCGCTCTCGCCTCCTCCAAATCCTTGACCAAAGAGGCTACTCGCTCATTCGCCGCGTCCAGATCGGCGACCGGAACATACCCCTCACGGGCCTTGGAGATCTCAGCCGGAAAAGCATCTGCACGAGAATACATCAGAATTCTATACACGACCAGCTCAAACCAGAAAGAGGAGAAAAAAGACGATGCAGACACTCACCAATAGTTTCCTGAAGCCGCCGGTTCATCTCCTGCGCTTCACGCAAGTCACGCTCCAAGCGCTCTCTCGCAGCCAGCCGATCAGTCGACTCCCTTTGTAATCCCTACCAACAAAGAACTCACCTAAGCATTTGACAAAACAAAACCCAGTTGCCAGCCGCTGAAATTCAACGACTAGGAACTCAGGACTGGAGAAGGAAGAAAAAGAAAACCAATTCCTAGCCGCTGAAATTCAGCGACTAGGAATTCGGGGACTCGAAAGGAGCAAAACCCAATTCCCAGCCGCTGAAATTCAGCGACTAGGAACTCGGGGACTGGAGAAGGAAGAAAAAGAAAACCAATTCCCAGCCGCTGAAATTCAGCGGCTAGGAATTCGGGGACTGGACATACCTGAATAGTAGCGCCGAGCATCTTGTGAAGTTCCCCGGCGTCAGTTGACGGGATCGTGAAGGAGGTGCGCCTGTGGTGGGACCCAATGTCGGCATCCAGGATTTCTGGACTCTGCGGAGACTGCGTGTCCGCCACACCTGGAAACCCCTTCGCCATAAAAAGAGGGAACGTCGCCGATGGCCTGGCGGGGGTGATGGTCGCCGAGACCGGCGCCTCCGGCTCGGACGCAGCCAAGGTTGGCTCCAATCGCGTCGCCGCAATCTCTTTGGCGATTGGCGGGGCAGCTGGCTCCGCGGCGCTTCCCCTGGTCACAGTGTCGCCGACGCCCCCCTTCTGCTTCTTCGCGACCTCGGCGGTCACCACATCTTCAGAGGCCTTCCTCTTCTTGGGTAGGTCACCCTCTCCCATGTCGGCGGCCGGTGGAATCTTAGCCACCGAAGGGCGACCGATCTTTTTAGCCCCCGACCTACACGAGCCCCTTCAATCAACACAACAACAACACAAAAGGAGCAAGGCGAACTGGGACGAGGAAGTGCTACTTACTTAGCGACCGGAAGGATGCGAAGCCCGGTGCTAATTTGGGCGGGCTTGTCCAACTCAGGACCCAGCTTGCAGCTGAGCCCCCTCTCGAAGACATCTGAAGCCCATGAGACCGAGGGCTTCCTTGACAATGAAGCTGCAGTCGTCGGGATCTCCGGCTCCGATGCGGCCGCCTTTGACGACTGTGGCGACTTGGGCGCCATCGCCTCGGAGGCTTCTTGGCTTGGAACCCTCGAGGTTGTCGACGGAATCGCCGCTAGGGGAACCTCTACCACCACCTCCGTGTCCTCGCCCTCCAACCCCTTCGCCGAGACTGTGTCCCTTGGGGCCTTTTGCGAGACTTCGGGAGATCCTTCATTGTCGGAATCACCATCCGACTCGAACACCACCGACGACCTGGCCGGTGACGCAGGCCTTTTCGCTGGCGACTTGGGCCGGCGGGGAGGCTTCGACGGCGTAGCGGTGCGCCGGGACGTTTGCTCCTGGGCGACATCATCGCCTTCTTCGAGCTCGTCCAGGCTGCGGCTCGCTTCGGGTTCTCGTTGTCTCTGCATCCGGGTCTTGCGAGCCACATGTGCTAGGGGAGGGGCCTCTTCTTCCTCCCCGTCGTTGTCGGAAGGATCCCCCTCGGAGTCTTCCTCTAGTTCCTGGGGAACCTCTTCATCAAGCGGAGGGAGCCAACCCTCCAATACCTGAAAAAGCTGAGAACCGCCACGAGTCAAAAAACACCAAGCGAGAAGACTGAAATTGAGATACGGACGCAGCGATTGGAAAGAGAACTTACTGTGGGGGCTTCATTCTTCACAGGAGTGTACGGGGCGACCCCGACCGCCATGCCGGTGAACTCCGCGTCGGTGATCTTCTTCAGGGCGGCCTTGTAGTCCTTGGCCTCCCATGACTCCTTGCTGGTTCGAGATGGGTCATGCTTCCCGCTGTATTCGTACATCCAGTGTGGTGGAGCCGCCAGCGGAACCAGGCGCCGCCCGAGCTAGCAGTTGTAGAGGTTGATCGGAATCAACCCCTGGTCCTTCAGCTTCTAGATCTAATCCATCATTTATGCGACGGCCATCCGTTGATCTTTGGGAAGCTTCTTCGGCGCCAACCGACGGGGCTCGCTCCTCTCGGCAACGAACTTGGGAAGAGACATCTCGCCGGAGGGAGGGGCTTCCTTGACGTAGACCCAGCTCTTCTTCCACTCGCTGGAGGCCTTCTTCGGCAGGAGGGGCTTGCCGAAGTTGGCCTTCGGCTTCAATTGAAAGGTGACCCCGCCTGCGGCCAGCATCAAGCCACTGGACGCCTCGCGCCCGATGCGGCCGTGAAAAAGCTCCAGCCACAGCGGGAAATATGGCATGCAGCCAAGATAGCATTCGTAGAAGGCGACGAAGATCGCCAGCTGCTCGATGCTGTGTGCACCAAGATCTGACGGCTTGATCGCGTAATACGCGCAGAAGTGGCGGAAGAAGAGTGAGGTGGGGAACCCCAAACCCCTCTCAAGATGACTGGTGAAGCAGATGAATTCTCCGGGTCACGGCCTCGGCTCGGTCTCATAGGAGGGGGGAACCCGCCGATTCCCTTTGCGGAGCACCCCGGTGTCCTCGAAGGATCTAAGTTGGGCCGTGGTGCACTTGGATTTCCCCCATGAGCCCTTTGGAGGTGCTATCGAGTAAGATGTGGAATCGCGTGATGCGGGGAGAACAAGTCGGGAGGACGTAGAAAGAAAGCCAACATGAGGAAGGATGAAGAATGCAAAGAAGGATTGCGGAGCTGAAGCCATCACTCCCCTTATATGGGAAACGTCACCCGCCAAAATCGGGATAGACGTTACTCACGGTAATTGCGCCGTAGTTACCGTTCGAAATTCCAACGGATAGTTTGACCGGGTTTGACGGTCTAACTCCTTTGGTCTACCCGCCACCCGCCAGTCTTTCCTCTCGCCGAAGCGAGTACTGGGCGTCGATGATGTTCATTGAAATGATGAGTGGAAACCTGGGGACATCTTCCTCGGTTCTAATAGAGTCCATCACCGACTGGGCTCGCCTACTCTGAACACCAAAAGGACGCCCGCGCCTGCATCAACGATGGCCTCGGGGACTACTGATGGGGATATGCCAAAGGGGGTATGCCCAGCAGAACGTTCCGAGTGGGCCGAAAAGGCCTGCGAGTGCGTCTGAAAGACAGCGACTGAACTATGAAGAAAGGAAAGGCCCATCGACTGGCGACTGGAAGCCCAGAAGCGTAGCAGAAGCCTACTCGGATTAGGTCAAAAGTCTCCGGATCCTTATCTTGTTCGGGGACAGCTTGTAAACCATAGAGGTGCCTCATATATAAACCTCCCTAGGGTATCCTAGGACCTTACGTTCCATCATACACCCCTCAAGCGACTCGCTGCCTAGCCGCCGAGCTCGCCACCCCTGTAACTCGCTCTCTCATAATCTAATCTAGCAGGAATAGGTTTTTACCCTCCGGGGGGGTGAACCTGGATAAACCCATGTGCATCCGCCCCCATCTCGCACCGCAGATGGCCGCCAACTCTTCCTCATGAAACACTCAATCACTGCCAGTGGCAGCGACTGCCGTGGCCAATTCCACGACACTAAGGCATATAAACTTCCGGCTAAGCCTTACCAAGTTCAGGTATTATGGTTGTACGGTAAATTTGGAATGGTATCGCATCCGAACCCAACCATCAGTTTTTATAAAGGGGCTAAGGCTCATGCCTCAACAATTTCATCATCATCAACCATTTGTGTTTCTCAACACAAGTCAAAACATCTCAATAGAATGACTCATCATTCCAACGTTTTCATAAGTCATTTTCACCAAGTATTCCCATCTAAAGTGATCAAGTTTTGGATTAGCTCTAAACTACTAAGTTAAGAGTGTTCACTAAGGTGGGGTCCTAATATCAATATCATGCCATAGAATGACATCTAAGTCTAACTAAATAGGCCAAGTTTTATACTTTTTATGCTATCTATAAACAAGATACAGAACTTTGGTAAAGTAAATAAAGTAAAGCTTGTAAATAAGACTTGGGCTAGTATAAGTTAAAATGTATAACCAAGCATGCCTAAAGCATCTTGCTTGAGTTAACTTGCATCTAGGGATGGCTTGCATAAGTATAATACTTACAAGTATTGGTTTGCTAACAATGGCTTGCATAGATCTAGCTTGCCTTGGGTAGTGTAGTGGTTGAAATTCTCTTCGTCCTCTTCGTAAGCTTGGTCGACACTACCGTCTATAAATACATACGGAATACACAATCACCAAACAATACTTAACTAGTCTACTTAGCACACTAAGGTACACATTTGATGATCTAGTATCATCACAAACATCACAAGGTTTAATGAACTAGTTTCATTCTTTTTATTTGAGAAAAGTAATTTCTACTCATTGAAATTCACTAAGATTTAATATTCTCCAATTAATATATGGGATCATGTGGACACATGTCCTCACCACATATTCTAATATATGTGAATGTGATTTAAAGGTTGGATCACATTTTAATAAGTTTAAGTTTAATAATTAATGATTTAAAGTGACTAGAAATGCCTATATAGCATTATTTTGGTACTAGTCCAAAGTAACTGCATGAAAACCTTAATATTATTACATATTCAGATAGGTATGGTTAAATATGATTTTTAAGAGTTGGAATCAAGTCAAAAGCTATTATGGTTGGTTTTAGAAAAATGTTTGAATGTGGAAAAGCTTCTGCCTTGTTATTTTTACTAGGAGATATATCAAACTCTAAATGATTTAAATCCAACGATCTTGGATAGATATTTTAAATAGATTTCCAACAAAATTGGAATCACTCAATTTGGATTTGTAGAACTCTCAAAAATTGAATTTCAAACTAAGGGACAGAACTAAGTTTAAGTCTAAAAAGAAAAGTCTAAATTTGAATCTACTGGTTTGCGCGGGAGCACTAACGGGCCAGCCCAGTTTCACTCCGTGGTGCAGAGGACTGCTGACACGGGGGTCCCGCCTGTTAGTGGCTCATTAAACACGAAGCGGTACGCGGGCAGTGTGGACCGTAGGATTAGAACGAGATCAACCGCTCACGGTCGTCGTCAACGACGAACACGTTGCCGGCAAGACGGAAACCTAGCTACGCGGCGGGGGTGCAGTGGGGGCATACTAGGGCTCCAGCGAGTGTGGCGAGGCAGGCAAATGAACAAGTCGATGACGGCGGGCTCAGGCGAAGTCGTGGCAGCTCCGGGAGTGGACGAAATCGACGGGGGCGTCTCCTCCTCTATTGCGGCTACCTCCAGTGAAATTCTGGCGACTGGCTGCTCGAGCTGCTCCGGCGAGAGGTGGGGAAGGACTGGTGGTGAGAGGGGAGCTGGGTGGTGTGAAGAAATCATGCTAGGGAGGCTTCCTTTTATCGGCGCGGCGAGGCAGCAGAGAAGCATGGGCGGAGCTCATCGGTGACGACGACATAGGGGGCTATCAGCGTGGGCGAGGTAGGCGGATGGTGGGCGGTTCCCTGGCGGTCAGCTAGGGCGTAATGGTGGTGCTATGGGCGGTGGATAGCGGTCGGGCACGTCTCGCGCTCTGGGAGACAGAGGCGGTGCTCGACGTGGTTCCCGGCGACTGTGGGTCGCGCGGCGGGGTACGGCCGTGTCTGGCGGGGTGACGTGGTCAAGGCGGAGCGGCGCGCTTGGTCTATGGTCGAGGTGCGGTCTGTGACGTGCTGGCGGTGAAGGCGCTCTGGCGTGCTCTCGCGCGGCACAGAGAGCTTAGTGCGGGGGCTAGCCTCGGTGGTCCAGTGGCTGGCAGTGGCCGTGGGGTGGACCGTGGACGGCGGTGAGGTCATGCCTTGCTCCCTAGAGCGGCGGAGAGGGGCTGGTGGTCTCTTGTGGCTTGGGCAAGGTTGGCCGGCGGGCATGTCCTCGGGGTGGCGGTGCACTGCTGCTAGGGACAAGGGGGTGGGTTGATTAAGGCTTGGTTAGATCAAAGAGGGACAGAGGGAGTAAACTGAGGTCAAATGGGTGGCAAAACCCTGTAGAAATAGTGAAGCTAAACTAGGGTGTGATCAGTGCATGCCAAGTGTTTGACCAAATGGCCGCAAGAAGAAAACTTTTGATTTTTTCAAATATTTTTGGTGGAGTGGTTGGTCTAATGCTTGAGCATTTGTGGTTGCTTGGGATTTTCAAATGGAGTTCATTTGGAGGGTTTTTGAAAAAGTGTGATCTAGATACATACACTTGGTTCCATTTTCTATTGCCATTTAAATTTAGTGTTTTAAAGTTTTTAGAAGATCACAAAGTGGGCCTTGGCACATCACTACTTGTACTAGCAAGGGGTGCAAAGATCCACAATTGTCTATGTTGGAAATTGAGTCCTAGGAACACCAAAAGTGGGTTAGTTGATTAAAATGGCAAAAGTTACCATTTCCATTATTTATTCTTTTTTATTTCTTTTTTCTTTGGGATTTGCTTGGGGATGATCTAGATGATGTGTATTTCACCTTAGAGTCATTTCACAACCAATAGATCACTCAATGATGGCAATTCAAAACAATTCCTATTTAATGCAACATACATATGCATGCTTAAATTTTTAAATGAGAAAAGTTTTTGTTAACCCTAATTTGGGTTATTTGGATCTTGATAACCTTGGATTAATGTTTTTGGATGTTACAGATTGCGACAATAAGGTTGGATGCAATAGATGGAAAATAATTACACACACATCCTATGGTACTACGGAAACCCCAAACACGTGAATCCTAATTTGAATTTTTAGAAAAGGATAGACAAACGCTACACTTCCTTACCAGAAAAGGGTGGGTGGGTGGGTAAGAAGAAAAATGGAAGCACTCCTACTCTCACGTTTACTTTTTCCCTAGTATACATAGCTACCAAAATATTTTTTAGACTAACAACGACCATCTTGGCTGATACCCTGAAGGGCGAAATGGCTCTGATAGCAATTATAATACCTCGGACCTTACGCTCTAAGCTCAAGCCTGGATGAACCAAAAGTGGACAGGACGTACTACAGTGGGGCCGCGCAGCCACACATAGTAGGCCAACCTCGTGGAGTAGGGCACGGTACCGTCCAACCATCCCACCCACTTTTAGAACATCGGGACTAGAGCAAGCGGCATAATCGACAAGTAACGCGACCATAACATACACAAATGAGTATGTATGTCAGCGACTTACAATAGACATCAAAGTCACACCATCTAAAATAATAGAAATAGAAAATATTCAATTCCATATGAAAAGGTCCAAATATCCTAGATAGGTATAATAGTTTAGGATATCTCCTCATACATCACACAAGAGAGTGTCAAGCGTAAGCAGAAAACATGATCCGAGCATGGATAAGAAGCAAATTGGCATAAGATGTCCTGAACATAAGAATATTCGACCCATAAATCTCATGGATCTCCATCCCCGGAATCTCTACACCGGACAGTCGTTGCCACCATCATCCGTCTCCTCAACCCAGTAACCTTCCTGAGAGTATACGTGTCCATCTGAACCAAATATTTATCGTGTGAGACCCTAGGGGTACTCAGCAAGTCTTAATGCTTCAAAAGGGAACAACATGGGGGTGACACAACTACTGTGAAAGATAATAGCTAAACAATTCTATAGAGACACGCTACACATCCGACCAACCAGAGATGGACAAACGCTCGTTAATTAATAACAACAGTTATATAAGACACATAAGTAAACATCACTTGCCCTCCTTCTCGCATACCGACGAGAGGGCGGAAGAACATCCCATCCGTTAGCAATTCTATTAACCATTCCATGAGTGTTGCACTATTTACGAGTAATGTCTTAGTAAAATTAAAGGCGGTACTTTAGTTATGCTTGTCTATGATCGAAACTGTGCTCCAAGTCGTCCATAACCTCGGACATGGCTTTCAAAAATATTTACCCTGCAGGGGTGCACAAATAGCAACACACGCACGATCAACCTCGGGAAGAACCAAATAAAACGCAACGAGGCCTCATGACAAAGCATTCACATGATTCATAAATCATTTCAGGGGGCCACCCCAATAAGCTACGCACAACGAAGTTGACCGGCTCCGAGACAGACCCAGGGTTTTGCGAGAATGGTTGTAAATGACTAGGAACCCGAAAGTATGACTGGGCTTGTCGTTACCGCGAAATCATGCCACGATCCTAAACAGTACATGTGCTCCACGCACAATCACAAATAAAGCAGTAAAACATGGCATAAGTACTGGATAGTAATAAATGTCCAAACTAGTTTGTGGCCCCAAGAAATAAAGTGCAAATCAATCTCAGACAAAGGGGATTCATGGTTGCACATGCGGATAGTGTGATAGTCAAGGAACATGAATCAAGTACTTGGGGTCCTACGGGACAAAAGTGAGCTTAAAGCACCAAATAGCAGATAATGCTCACCGATGCCTCTTTCATTAGTTATCCCATTACTACTCCGATTAAGTTGTTTGGGTGCCTCGTTATCCACAGACTCACGCAAACCCTACACATGCAATTGTACAACTCGCATGGCTCAAACAACTTCTGTAGTAATGGTTTATTGGATTGAGGTACAAGTTTCGGTGGGGTTTATAAGTAAAGGCTATGCAATACATGGGATTCAAATTTAATGCAATCGCGACTCTATGATGCAAGATCAAGATAGAAGCATATGTACTATATGTATACAAGCATGGGGAAATGCTTGACTGGCAGTTCAGTTGTGGAAGATCCGGGTAATACTCCTGAGGCTCCTAGTATTCTACTTGCTCAGTGTCTATCTGGATAAAAACCAAACACACAAGGGCCAAAAAAATACATTGCACAATCATATAAATCATATGAAACAAGCAAACACGGTATGCCATGATGGAATGATGCACAATTACATGGTATAACATAGCATGCCATGGGTGAGATGTGGACACAATAATAAAGCACTTTATTAATTTATTTAGCCAACTTTTACTTGCATAAACCTTGTTGTTTTTTTATAATATTGATATGATGCATTTATGATGCGTGGCATGGCAAAGATGCGATGCAACTGACCAATATTAAGTGGAACCAGGGCCCCGACAATTAATTAATAGGTTCATGTTGTTTAGGTACCCTGTAATTTAAATATTGTCTTAACAAGGCAAAATTTGGCATCGGTTCACTACACAAATTTAAATGGGGCCAATATAAGGCTAAATTTGCCTGCATATGGTCTCCATATTTAATTTCGAGATGAATCGACAAAGTACCCCCAAGCAATGAATATGTATGCGAGCATGAACAATTAAATGCAACAAGTTGATAACATATATTATAAAAATAGGGGTATCAAAAAAGGGGATCACACATAGCGGACTCGGTGATCTTGGTCTTGGGGTTCGACGGGGTTTGGGGTTCGGCCTTCGGACTACGAGAGCGGGGCTTCGGATCCGTGAAGGAGAATTGACATGCTAAGGTATCGGTCTTAGGGTTCCAGGAAGGAGAGCTCGGCATTTCGAGGGGTTCGGGCTCCGTCTTCGAGTCCGAGATGGAGAGCTTGTAGTTCCATAGGGAAGATATCCAGGTGTTCAATGTCAAGCTTGTAATCGTCAGCGGCATAGTCTTCGAATAGCCACACAAGGTTCTCATAGCGACATAAGTCGGTGCCGCGTGGCTTCGAGGTCATGTCATTCTTCGTCTGGAAGATCACGGTGATATTAGAGGGAACGATCTGATGTACCCATGTCTTTGGCTGCATAACACTGCAATGGGCACGAACACATCTTAAAATCTTGAACAAAAGAGCAACATATGGAAATCACACGGCTCATCATGGTTACGCTACAGTTGTGAGACGTGACGAGCACTTGTAGATGGAATCCACGGCAGACTTGATGCCACTAATGTGTTATAGCAAGGGTGGTCGGCGGCGCTGCTGGAGGGGACTCGGTCAGTAGCTCAAGAGCAAATTGCACAAACCACCACATATTGGTGTTGTTGTTGTGCAAAACACTAACTTCACCTGTTTTTTGCACGGATCACCAACTATTGGTGTAATACGTTGCATATAAGTCCAAATCCTAGAATAGGTTGATTAACTAAAATCTGATGACAGAGGTCCACAACGTGTCATTATCTAGTGAGCTGTTTACAAACATTTCAAAAAAAAACGAAAACATTCGGTAATTGAAATAATATAAACAACGCTACACTAAATAATCCAGAAAAATTTGAAGAATATTGTTTCAATAGCAGGATTTTTATAAAAAGGATTAAAAACCACTAGATAACACATCACCAGAATCCTTAATGCCAGATGTATGGACTGCAGTTAATCCATTTAATATGAGATTTTGACCTGTGTGCAACCTATTACACCAATAGTTGGTGGTTTTTGCAAAAAATATGAAAAGTTGGTGTTTTGCGCAACATTGACGACAATAAGTGGTGGTCTATGCAATTTCCTCGTAGCAGCACAATACTGTGGAGAGTGCTCGCGTGAGGCGCATCTTGCGGAACATGGAGGCGCGGATGATAGGCTCCCGGTGGCACGGTCCTTGAGCCGATCCTACAGGGTACACGCAGACCTGAGGCGAGTTGATGCGACGGCACCGCGAGATCGAGAGAGGGCGGCGCTCTGCAGATGGCTGACGCAGCAGCGAGGTAGAGGATCACGGCCGGACCTAACATTGAGGAAGGTAGGGCCATAGCCGTGGACGGAGGATGGCGGCGCTCGCAGGGGCGCGGCCGGTGCTACAGGAGGTTGAGGACGACATTGGAGGGTGGGGCAGAGGCGAGACGAGGCCACGGGGCTACGGCCAGAGATAGACCAGCGCTGCTCGAGGAGGCGGGGCACGTGTTGTCACAAGTGGAGCAGTGGGGAGATGAGCAGGGTCGACGGTGCCGGAGACGAGTCAGAGGGAAGCGACGACCGCGGCTTGCAGCAGATGCACCAGCGGCAGTGCTGCCGGAGGGACCAAGGCCGTCAGAGCAGAGGGAGTCCAGGCGGCGACGGGAGGCTATGAAGAGCCGGGGCGGCGGGGCTTCTGCAAGGTCGTTGCGGGTAGAGGGCGAGGCGGCGACGACGCTCTTCTCGAGGCCTCGAGATCGAGGGCGCGGGGTAGGTGGGATCGAGGCGTACGTGTCGAGTGGGTGGGGCCGGCTCATGCGGTAGGTGAGGAGCGAGGCGCTAGGGCGTGCGATGTGAGCAAGGTGGGGTGCGGGTGTTGTCGATCGCGATGGTGGGTCGCTCGCGTGGGGCCAGGGCTAGGGTCTTAGCGGGGCAGGTGCATTTGTGTGTGTTGCGCACAGGGCGTGCGTGTAACGGTGTGCTCTGGGTGTGGCGGTGCAGAGTAGCTGATAGATGGGGTGATTGGGTGTAGCATTAGGGTTAGGTCTAGGGTTTGAGGTAGACAAACTAGGGTTGATTTTTGGGGTAGTAGGCTGCTGTCAGCCGGGCCTTTTGGGCCTAGCCGGTGCGGCCTCCCCTAGTTTAAAATAGTTTTATTATTTATTTAGTTAGTTTAATTTAAAGAATTTTCGTAAATATTATTAGACCAACGGATACATCCGAAACACTAGGATTTTGATTTGAATAAAGAGAGGGGGTATCTAGAAAACAAAGATAGGATTTTGGTAAATAGTTTTAGGCAAATAATACATGCATGCAGACATGAAGATGCTCAAATGCAATATGACATGATGACATGAGCATGCGATCATGATGGTGCAAGAAATGACATGTTGGAAGTAGCAATATATAGACTAGGCAAGTAGAATTACAATTGTTAGACAATTGAGATGCTACAACTGTGTGCCTCATAAGAGATTTTTCTTTGCCTACATCATAGAACTAGATCCAACACTATTTTAGCTTTGGTCTTCCTCAGATTCTACCTCCAGAGGGACATCTTCTTCAGATTCGACACTCTCTTTCTCCATGATCTCTGCCTTAGGGGAGGGTTGGGTTGGATTATGGTTTTCTGAGATCTGGAACCTGCTGCTTTCACGGACAAAGTGGATCTAGAAATTTCTTCCGCCTCTTTCATTACCACTGGAGTGGGTTGTGCAGGATCAATGAAGCCAAAGTAGATGTCGATCTGGCCAATTCCCATATGGTGTAGCTCGTCATGGCCTCCCTATAATCCATATCCCATTAAGGAGGATGAGGGGGACATCACTAGCGTAGAGGAAGCAACCCACAACGATTGTTTCACCGATTCCCACACGTGCAGATTCCGCCCGGAACGTAGATCCAAAAGTCACTTGCCCGACGGTGGGTGCCAATTTTCATCGGATTGAAGACAAGTACACCATGAGGGGGTCCTCGAGGCATGGGAAAAAAGTGGGGTGTGAGACGTACGGTGATCCGGGATGGTGAGCACACAAGCTTACCCAGACTCAGATCCGACTGCGGTTGACGGATCCTACTCCTTCTAGCAATCTAGTATATCGATAAAGCCAGAAGTAACAAAGGATTACAAGGGTTGGTTTCGCCTATGCCAGTTGAGATTGGTTGTTGTTGTTTTAGCACTCAAGGCTGGTTCCTAGGACGGCTTATATAGTCATCTGGCCTAGGGTTTACAGGAGAATCCTATCTGACTATGATACAAATTTGGTACAAAGGTACAACTAAGACTTCAAGTCTATCTACAAGACTAAGTCGGTAAGTCTTTTGGGTCTTCTTGTATCCGGATGGGCTTTCATCTTATCTCCCAGACTGGGTTGCCCGTTGAACATAGCTCTAACCCGGAAGTGGGCCACCCTGGTCAGTGAGTCACTGTGGGCATACCCGGAAAGTATACCCCCAACACTCACATCAATAACTGTCCCATAACTTGTTAGAGCCTATGGCCGGTATGAGTCTTTGGAGATAACTTGTCAGATCTCCATAGAAGTCGTCTAGCATGATTTCAAAATTGAAGTATGAGTCTTTGAAGTATGCATGCCAGTATCCCACCAAAATGTCATATCATATCACCAAATGTATATGCATATCCAAATGTAAATCATGAATTCGTTGCATATTGGGTATAAGAGTAGAGCCGATAGTTGAATCGGGATTCCCAACTAAACCCACGTTTGGTTAGCACAATAGTCTCACAATAGATGTTTAGAATGATGGGTCCTAGGGAGACACAAGAAGTTTGCAAAGGTGCTCTCTTCAGATGCCTTATCATTAGGCATGACCATAAACCACCAACAATTTAATTAACTAGTAGTATCAGAAACCAATTACGAAGAACCACCTATATGAGAGACTGCAATAGACTAAAGAATACGATGTGACTCGCAAGTCCAACCTATGTACTCAAACAACAGGTATTAGGAAGTGTCCAAGGTGATATAACCTTTGTACTCAAATGGTATGGAACTAAAGCATCGACAAATAAGGATAGAAATAGAGATAGGAGAAAACTAGTAAAAGTAAAATAGGTAGTAGGGGGAGAATACTCGCCCGAGAAACAATTTTGGGCAACCAAAGGCTTGTCGCAACTCGCATCACCTGGTCGTCCTATCCATAAAGAAGCAAAGCACTAAAAGAAGTAATGGATGCAATATTTAATATTATAACAAAAGATCTAGCATGATCATGATATGTATGTATGAAATGGCAAGATGTGATGCACAATTAAGCGGAATCAGAATCTCGCATTAATATTGTGGTTCAAGTTATTTAACCCATAAAATGAAATGTTTGATAGCATGGCAACATGTGGCATCGGTGAGCTACAAAATTCAAATGGTAATGATCTTCAGACTCTGGGAACGGGGCTTCGAAATCTGTGAAGGAGATCTTGTCGTATGTATCCTCAGTGGAGTTGAACTTAGGGCTTTGGCTTCGTTTGTGGTGGTGACCTCGAATCATCATCATAACCTTGTCAGAGATCCTAGATCCTAGATTCGTTGTTGATGACGATGTTAGGTCAGGAACTAGTGGTATTCAGAAGATCTTGTCGATGAGACCCATGACCTTGTCCAACTTTTTGTCCCATCTGTGTCGAAGACATGGTATTCGTGGCTTCATGGCGGATAGCCACAACATTGTCTCGTGGATCTAGGTAGAGCGTCTTCCATGTACTTGATCAAGTGGTTATTCATCTTTAAGTACTCGCAAACTACCACTAACAAGTAAGATAGTGCTACGGGGAAAATGCTAACTCTATGTTTATTTGTAAAGTTAAGTTTGAAACATAAGTTGAGTTCAGAAACAAAGGAAGATAAAATAAAGTTCTAGAATCACTTAGGTTGGGAGGCTAGCGTCATAGCCACGACCCTGTTGTGGTCAAGTCAAGATTCATCATTCATTTCATAAGTCATTTTGAAAATATTTGACAACAAAACACTATGGCCACTCCAACTATCCATAAACGCAGACGCGGCTATTCGAATAGTTTGACACTCTGTAGAGGTGGTACACTTTCACCACAAGATTCGATACATCTGTCAGGGGTAACCCTGAATCATCATACTTAGTATGCAGATAATCAAACATAACCTTTCCTTTACACACTCTAGAATAAGCACCTCTCCTATGAGCATGGCCTCCCAACCATGACCATCTGTCATCTTGGGCACTGCATAGGTGGACAACATTGAGAGGTAGCCTCAGCTCAAACCTCTCCCGCGAGGGAACTAATACTAATGCATATAAACTTCCGGCTAAGCCTTACCCAATTTAGGTATTGTGGTTGTACGATAAAATTGGAATGGTATCGCATCCGAATCCAACCATCAGTTTTTGTAAAAGGGCTTAGGCTCATGCCTTAACATTTTCATCCTCATAAACCATTTGTGTTTCTCAACACATGTCAAAACATCTCAATAGAATGACTCATCATTTCAAGGTTTTCATAATTCATTTCCACCAAGTATTCCCATCTAAGGTGACTCAAGTTTTGATTTAGCTCTAAGCTACTAAGTTAAGTGTGTTCACTAAGGTGGGATGCTAATCTCAATCTCATGCTATAGAATGACATCTAAAGTTATCTAGATAGGTCAAGTTTTATACTTTTTATGCTACCTTCAACAAGTAAGGGACTTTGGTAAAGTAAAGAAAGTAAAAGCTTGAAAGTAAACTTGGAGTAGGTACTAGTCAAAGTGGTATAACCAAAGCATGCCTAATGCATCTTGCTTAGGTTATCTAGCTTAATTCTAGCTTGCTAACAATAGCTTGCATTGTTAATGATGGCTTGCTAGTATAATACTTGCAAGTGTTAGCTTGCCTTGGTTGGTGAAGTGGTTGAAGTTTTCTTCCACTTCCTCCAGGTAGAACTCCTCCTCCTCGAAAGCTTGGTCGGTACTATCGTCTATAAATACATACGGAGTACACAATTACCAAACAATACTTAACTAGTCTACTTAGCACTCTAAGGCACACATTTGATGATCTATTATCATCACAAGCATCACAAGGTTTTATTAACTAGCTTCATTCTTTTTATTTAAGAAAAGTAATTTCTACTCATTGAAAATAACTAAGATTTAATATTCTCGAATTAAAATATGAGATCATATGGACACATGTCATCACCACATATTCTAACAAATGGGAAAGTGATTTAAAGGTTGGATCATATTTAATTAGGTTTAAGTTTAATAATTAATGATTTAAAGTGACTAGAAATGCCTATATAGCATTATTTTGGTACTAGTCCAAAGTCACTGCATGTAAACCTTAATATTATTACATATTTAGATAGGTATTGTTAAATGTGATTTTTGAGAGTTAGAATCAACTCAAAAGCTATTATGGTTGATTTTATAAAAATGTTTGATGTGCAAAAGCTTATGTCTTGTGATTTTTACTAGGAGAGATCTCTAACTCTAAATGAATTAAATCTAATGGGCTTGGATAGATCTTTTTAGTAGCTTTCTAACAAAATTTGAATCACTCAATTTGGTGTAGTAGATCTTCTTGAATTGATTTTTAAAATAAGGGATAGAAGTGAGTTCAAACCTAAATAGAAAACCCTAAATTTGAATTCGTGGGCTAGCGCGGGAAAGAAATTGGGCCGGCCCAGTGACGCTCAGCCATGCAGAGGGCGGGTGACAGGTTGGTCCCGCTTCTCAGCGAGACTTAAAACCCGAAACGGTATCTATCAATCTGGGGCACACGATTAGAACAGAGATCGACGGCTCATAGTCGTCGTCGTCAATGACTGACTCGTCGTTGGCGAGACCGAACCCTAAACAGCCAGTGGGGGTCTACCGGGGACGTACTAGGGCTCCAGCTACTGTGGCGAGGCGGGCAAACGAACTGGTGGACGACAGCGAGCTCAGGCGAGGTCGCGGTAGGGGCTGCGGTGGACGGAATCAATGACCGCATCTCCTCCTCTGCAGGGGGCTCCTACGGTGCAATTCCGGCGAACTAAGGCTCAAGTGGCTCCGGCGAGAGGTGGGGAAGGATCTATGGTGAGAGGTCAGTGGAATGGTGTGTGGAATGGGGGCGAAGGAGGGCTCCTTATATAGGCTCGACGAGGGGTCCGAGCGGTATGACGGCGAGCTCGTCGGTGACGTTGATATAGGCTACGAGAGGCATGGGCGGCGTAGGCGGACGGTGGCTTGCCTCCTGGCGGTGCTCTACGGCTTTAATGCGCGGCTAGGGGTGGTGGCGTTTGGTCGGGAGTGTCCCGCGCTCTAGGAGACAGAGGCGGTGCTCGACGCGGCGCACGGTGACTGTGGGTCGCGCGGCGGCGCACAGCCGTGTTTGGCGGGTTGCTGGCGTCGAGGTGGAGCGGCGTGCAAGGTATTGGGTTGAGGGGCGGTCTGTGGCGTGCTCGCGGCTATCAGGCTCTGGCAAGCTCGTAGAGAGAATGGGCGGCGGTGCTGGGGTGTGGTCCAGGGGCTGTGGGTGATCGAGGGGTGGACATGGAGGTGCGGTAGGGTTGGGCGGAGCTAGAGGGCTTGATGTTTTCGCGTGGCACTGTCCCTGGCACTCTGCCCTCTTCTGGCCGGTGGCGACCACAAAGTGGCGGCGCTCCACTGCTGCGGCTTAGGTGTAGTCCGGTGAGGATCTGGTTGGGCTCAGGGGGACAAGAGAGAGTAGAGAGGGTGCAATGGGGGACAATGGCTTAATTAGAAACAGTAATAGTTAGGCCATTTTATTTCTGTCTGCCAGGTGTTCGATCAAATGGCCGCAAGAACAAAACATTTGAATTTTGGGCTGATTTTTGCTGGAGTTGTTGATCACATGCTTGAGCATCTCTGGTTGCTTGGGATTTGAAAATGGAGTTCCTTTGAGTGGTTTTTTGAAAGTGTGATCTTGATACCTACACTAGATTCAATTTTCAAATGCCATTTAATTTATTGTTTGAAAGTTTTTGGGATGAAACAAAGTGAGCCTTGGTACATCACTATATGTACTTGCAAGGGGTGCAAAGATCCATATTTGTTTCTGTTAAGAATTGAGTCCTAGGAATAGCCAAAGTAGGCATGTTGATTAAAATGGCACAAATTACCATTTGGTTATTTTATTCATTTTGATTTGTTTTTCTTTGGGATTTGTTTGGGAATGATCTAGATGATGTTTAATTCACCTAAGAATCATTTTACAATCAATGCATCACTTAATCAAGACAATTCAAAACAACTTCTAATTTAAATGCACACCCATATGAATGCTTTAATAATTTTAAATGGAAAAGTTTTTGTTAACTCTAAATTTGATGATTTGGATCTTAATAACCTTGGATTAAAATTTTGGGATTAATTGACATTTTTGGGGACACATGTCGCCTGGGGGACCCGGGGGATATTGGGGAATCATCCCTGGCGGATGCATAGTACTTCCCATAAAATTAGGGTTGGCTGAGGAGTTGGACGAGATGGGCCAAATGGGGTTATAGGTGCCTAGCCTATTTGTTGGGCTGCCTCCGGTTTAAAAATATATTTTTTCTTTCGTATAACCTTTATGTAAATAATTAGACAAAAAATAGATTTTAAATTTGAAATAAAGGCAGAGTAATGTGAAAAAAGGGTTTTAGAGAAAATATTTTTTGAGACAAAAATATGCATGATTATGTAGTGATGATGCGCAAAATAAAAAGAACATGCAGATATTTTTCCAGGTATTACAACTCGACATCACTAACAAGAGATCTCGTACCGAGATCTAGGGCGAAGACACAGGGAAAGAGAGGTTCGACTATTGGATCTTCTCATGTCGTGTTGATTCTCGTGACACTACTAACAAAACGTTTTTCTCCATCTTGAAGTGATCGACACAACCAACAAGAGGTTCTTGATCATATCCTTTGAGATACATTCAAAAAACAAAAGCGTAATTAATAGTCTCAAGAGATAAGGCCACCCATAACTTTCATGGAAATAGTAAATGTACATATTGACCCAGTTTAATATATAAGAGCGAATAAAAAGAGTAGTCATTATGGGCGATAGTTCAATGTACTCTCAGCATTTAGGTTGAAGATCTTAATAAGAAGCATTCACAAAGCTTAAGAAAGATGATCTAGAGATGTTCAGCTTGTTTTTCGTCGGATTAGAAGAGGATGTTATCATCTTAGGAGTCAGCAAATCATCGATAAGATATGACATACGATCATGTAAATATAGGAGGGATTTAATATATAGGATGAAAATTACATAATAAACAACATTACAAAAGGAAGGAAGCACAACCCTAATGGTATGCCCGAACCCATCCACGAGAAATCCTGAACTTGAAGAAAAGTAAGAGAGAAGATTCAAAACATGCAAGGGTGAGAAGATAATAACATAGAGGTAAGGAGTAAAAGAGGAGTCAGTCAGATCTATCCAAACGATTTTGCAAAATAGTTTTGATACTCTACACTGTTCATTATCTATGTTATCCTATAGGCTGGACTAGTGTGGTATCGTAAAATAAGGATCTGATACCACTTGTAACACCCTCGTATCGGGTATATGCAGATCTTAGTATTTCCACCAAAATCGGCATAGTAGTTATTCAAAGAGGTCCACAAGCACTTGCGTATGGGTGGAAATGAAATAATACCATTACATAATATTTCACGATGAAACCCACAATAAACATATACATACAACAATGACTCCACGATCCAAGAATTTCAAATGATACAATTCACGAAGAAAAGAAAAATAATATCCAAGTGCGGATAAAGAACCAAATGGGACTAACAATCCTGAAGAATAACCAAGTGGCATCCATAGCCCTACCCAGGCCAAGACAGAAGGGTAACCTTGATAACATCGTCAAAAAAATACTTGTCAAAGCGAAAGATTTCCTATAAAGGGCAACAGAAAAAAGAAAGAGAGTAGTTAGTACTGGGGCATATACATGGAGATTCTTAGAATTCAGCGGCTCTCACTTGCATGGGTATGATGGGCTCAGTGGCAGCAAGGCTTGCACTATCTAACTTATAGAGACACACTACAACTTTGGCTAATAGAGCGAGGTAAGAGAGCGTGTAGGCAGCGCCATGAATGGGGAAAAGGAGTGGGGCCAGGTGGCGATGTGGAGGTGGACGAGACTGCTCATTGTGGCTGGACACATGGATAGTGACACCAGCGAGGGAGATTAGAGAGAGAGGGAAGCCGTGATGGGGACGCTTGGCTACGGATGGGGAAGTCCATGGTGGCCGGGTCTCATGAGAAGTAGGCGACCGACACGAGAAAAATAGAGAGGGGATCATGAGGGATGG
This sequence comes from Avena eriantha, assembly GCA_910589775.1. Taxonomy (NCBI): domain Eukaryota; kingdom Viridiplantae; phylum Streptophyta; class Magnoliopsida; order Poales; family Poaceae; genus Avena; species Avena eriantha. Next base: position 34,330,279 of record OU342746.1, on the reverse strand, counting down.
TTGGTGGATTTGGATCGAGAGTGATGGTGTTGGCGCTTTGTACGTGCATAGTGCGTTGAGTCGTGTGCGGTGTGTCCACTGTGTGCGTGTAGGTGTTTGCGTCTTGTGAATGACTAGGTGCATGGTTTCGTGTTGCACAAGGTCGGGCGTGAGTCGAGTGAGTGATGTTTGGTGTATGTTGGCCGGTGGCTGGGTGTGGGTAAAATTAGGGTTGGTTGAGGGCCTAGACAGGATGGACCGGCTGGGGTTGTAGGTGGCCTTCCCTATTGGCTAGGTTGCCTCCCCTAGTTTTAGAATATTTTTTATTTATTTTTATTTTATATAACATTTTTGTAAATAGTTTTTAGATAAACAAATATTTATTTTAAATTTTAAATAAAGGGAGAGTAATGTGAAAACAAAAATAGGATTTTAGAAAAAATATTTTTAGAGGCAAAAAATATGCATGATGATGCTCAAAATAAAAACAACATGCAAATCTAATTGGAGATATTTTCTGGGCATTACAACCACCTCCAAGAGACATTCAGTAAGATCTACGACAAAAAAATGAACATAAGAGCGACTACAAGCTATTCGACAACGTTGAACATGACTTTGACCCTAGAGACCCAACCACATACAAGTTCAAGGCCAAATATATATCTCCTCCTATACATGGTGATGAGAGGTTAGAGTTAAGGACAACTCTTATTAAGCGGGGGAGATGATGCAACCCATCATATGGCGATCACCATGCTACCCATTGAACCAAGTCATGCTACTACAATGAATGCACCTAAGGTGAATTCCTTCCATCCCTTGGCTTATTTGGTCCTCACTTGACTGAGATGCTACTTTAACTAAATGACCATCTGATAACTAGGTTCATAACCATGATCATGATGCCAAGACGAGATGCAAAGGATGCTTGAGGATCAAAGTACCCGAGCAAGGAGCATGGATGAGAAGACAAAAGAAGTTGAGAAAACTAGTGCAAGAACCAGATTGCTAAACCCACCACCGAACAAACCGGCTTAGACCCTGGCCCACCAGTTTGACCTTCGAAACCAAAGAACCCTCTTCTGAATCGATCGCCGCTTTCTAAACACCTACACTCAAGTGTAAACCAATGCCAAGAACATGCACGCTGGTTCTCCTGCCAAACCATCTCGTTCATAACCCGGTGCTGGCAAACTTATCGCCGCATTCCCCTATCTGCACACAGATTCATGTTTGCTGCCCTAGAATATTCCCTCCACCTACCACTTTGCCCCTAGTACTATAAATAGCCCCTTATGGCTAACATATGAGATTTAGGGAGAGTTATGATGATGACGAATTAGAGAGAGCTGTGATCCTTTCCCCTTGTGTAGAACTCCCATGGAGATGGCTAGGGGATCTTCGCATAGCTACTATTTCCACATGCAGATTCTAGTATGCATGTGACAACCTTCACTATAAAGGACCTATTAGTGCCAATCTTCCATAGTGTTCTATTGGTTGCTAATCATCATTTATAGGGTTCTATTCGATTAGTGGAGTGGCTGGTAAGAAATGATTAGTTTCAATTAGAGTGGATGTTGGCTTGTCTTTCGAGTTCTAGAGGTTGATCCGTTGGGGGTATATTACCGGGAATGATTATACGGGTTCGCCTTGCTATTTGTGTCCGCATGTGTCTATGTTCTTCTCCATGTTCTTCATGTCTTTCACCTTCCCCTTGAACCCCCTCGAATCCCATGAATCTATGAACATCGGTCCACTTGGTAAACTCATCAATGTATATCAGGTGGCACCCGTTTTTCACACAACAACGGGCTTTGGGGAGACGTTTATAAGGACTCATTCTCGCTCAAGTGGTTAGTTGGTTATTTGTACTCTCTCTCCTGCATTATTGACTTTGAAGAGCTTACCATTTGTCTCAATTCCTCCCATGATTCTTGCATATTTTTTAGGGATAGAAAGGAGATCTAGATTTAATTTGCGCTAATAAATCTCTCCTATAAGAGAAGGGAATATATTGGATATAGATCTTGGAGTATTTAGTGGCACTACAACATGGACGGAAGGCTCCGGAACGTAATAAAGACTAAGGAACATGCCTAATAATCATGCTCGTGCTAGCCTGGCAAAATAAATCCTCCTAGGATAACTGTGTTAGGGGAAGTGCATAGACGACATTTTTTTGGCTCGACACATCGCCATCCACCGAGTTAGGGCTAGAAAGGAATATACATGATAACGTCACGACCCATTGGGGGGGGGGTCGGCATAGACTCGGTGCAAAAAATTACACGAGATGATGACACAAAATCACTTCATGGTATGATATCTATTAGTGGATGCTCTAGTGCATAGCAATATAATTAATTTGATAATTAACCCAACATGTTATATATAATATAAATCACATATAGAAAATAATATAAAACTCATAATAGATATGAACTCATAGCACACGATAGTAATACAAATAGTTCAGATGCAAATACGTCATCCCAATATAGTTGACATACATCTAAAAAAACTAACCGATTAATTTATAACATATGACTTAGATTTTATGCACTATCACAGCAAAATAGCCCTCCTTTTCTTTAAACATGTAGATACAAACATCTTCTACAAAGCAACACATTCTCCCCAATTTTCTGTGAAGATGATAGTGCCATTATTTCCATGCTTCACACGAACTTAAACGATGGTCTCATTACCACAACGATCTTCGACCGTGTTTCCATCTTCGTGAATGTGAGGAATGAGAAACATGTGGAAAAAATTACATGAAATGTAATCCCCAGACTCACGTTTTTAAATCACAAGCCGCTATAACCCGAATCTATGGAGGACTTACTAATATGGAAGCCAGGAGGCGACCCATAAGCAGGCCGCAATGACAGGACACGGTACCGGCAAACCACCCACCCCAAAAATCATGGTTATAGTTTTGAGTGTGAGAAACATGACCGGATGGCGGCGAGTCTAGCATACACAAGTAAGTATGTACGCCAACGAGATACAAGAATACATCACGATATTCCATCTAAAAGAATAGAAATATTGGAACACCATTACAACAAGAATCAAATTTATATAGATAGTAGTAATACTATTTTATGATTACTCATACATCACTCAACAAATCATCAGGTGGAAGCGGAAAACACAGATCTGAGTATGGATTAAGATTAAAATCGGCATAAGATGCCATGGAATTAAGCACTTTCCCGCCCACACACCTCTGACATCTTCATCCCCGGAATCTCTACACAAGAGGGTCATTGCCTCCATCATCAGACTCAACGACGTAGTAGCATTCATATGGGTATACTTCACAAACTGATCAATATTATGGTGTGAGACCCTAGGAGCACTCAGCAAGTATTTATACAACTAAAGGGATAACCTTGGGTTAACGCAATTGCATTGAAAGATAAACATCTAATTAGTTCTATAGATTCACGCTACAACATCTGCCCAAGCAGATATAGACGGATGCTCGTTAATTGAAACCAATAGTTATATAAATAATATAAGTAAACATAACTCATCCTCCTTCTTTCTTACCGAACGAGAAGGCGAAATACTATCCCATCCGTTGGAAGTTTTATTAACCACTCCATGAGTATTGCACTAATTACTAGTCATGTTTTAGGTAGATCAAACACAATATTTTTTAGTTATAGTTGTCTATGATCGAGAAAATGTGCTCCAAGTAGTCCATAACCGTGGACATGGCTTTTAGAAAGATTTACCCTGCAGAGGTGCACAAATACCAACACACGCATAATCAACCTGGGGAATAACCAAATAAAAATCAAAGAGGCATCACTACAACGCATTCACTAGATTCTAAAATGATTTCGGGGGGCACCCCACTGATCTACCCGCAACAAAGTCGGCCAGGCTCTAAGTCGGACCGAGGGTTTGTGTCGATGGCTATAAATGACTGGGAACCAGAAAGTGTGACTGGCCTTGCAATACCGTGGAAACATAGCACAATCCAAAATAGTACAACTAAACACTCCACATACAATAGTCATAAATAAAGCAGTAAAGCATGTCATAAGTACAAGATAGTAGTAAAGCCCCAAAGTAATAGCGGCCCCAAGAAATAAGATGTGAATCAAGATCAGGCGATGGGATTCATGGTCCCACATGCCAATAGTGCGATAGTCGAGGAACAAGAATCAAGTACTCGGATCCTACGGGACACAAGTAAGCGGGTACAAACCTGATCTGAGATTTTGCCCACCGGTGCCTCTTTCTTTCGTTATCCCATTACTATAAAATTCATTTCTTTGGGTACCTCGTTATCCAATCAGACTCACACACTACACGTGCAATTCTACAACTCGCATGGCTCAAACAATTCCTGTTGTAAATTTTTATAGGATGGAGGGTACAAGCTTCAGTGTGGTTTAAAAGTAAAGGTTGTGTAGTAATTGGGATTGCAATTTAATTTGAATCGTGACACAATGATGAAACAATAAAGATAGAGGCATAGGTGATATATTTAATGCAAGCATGGGGAAATGCTTGCCTATTAGCTCAGCAGTGGAACAACTGGTCTCTGGATAATACTTTGTTGCCTCCTAATAACTTACTTCCTTGGCATCTATCCAAATAAAACCAAAATAAACAAGGGTCATAATAAATAAAGTGTGCAATCATATGCAACAAGCAAACATGCTATGTCATGATGGAATGATTCACAATTGCATGGTATAACATAGGATGGCATGGGGTGAGGTACTAGAACAAGAATAAATAATTTTCATAATTTATTATTCAAGTTTCCCTTGCATAAACATTACTGATTATTTAATATTTATACAATCCATGCTTCAATTGGTTATATGAAATGCATGGTTGGAAAGGACTCGTCGAGCTAATCGATTTGGACATATCATTTGTCGAATTCAGAATTACGATTTCAATCATGAATTCAATAAGAAATAGGCAATTAATAGCATTTCAATAATTTTTAAAAAAATTCCCCGAAATTATTTTGGATAGAATATTAGTAATCCTTGAATCTTTCTGACCTGAAAACAAATATTATATACCCATTTTAGAAATACCATGACAAGGTGTGATTTAACATATATTAAAGCATTTAATAATATTCCAAAAATATTGATTATATTTTGGTATTTAACAAAAATAGTAGATGGCGGATTCATTTTAAGAATAGAATAACAAGAAGTTTTGGAATTTTAAGTTTATTTAAATTCTTTAATGATCTTATTTTAAACATGGTCAAACTTCCATAAGGTTTGAATTTTCAAAACCTGGTCTTAATTTGAATTTGAATTCGATCTGACCAAGGTTTGACCAGCTAGCAGGGTCCAGGCTTACGCACAGTTTTCGAAGAAAACCAGGGGCTGCGGGTTTCTACTTTAGAAAGCCCAGGGGTTTGTCCAAAAAGTGGAAAAGCATATATGGATCTGATGTTTAGATCTGGCAGAAACTAATTAATTTGTGTTGACTTTGAATGACCATGGAGAGAAAATGGCTAGGAGTTTGGAATTGCTGAAATGGACAAAGTTGTAGATGAGGTTGAGGTCTAGCACTTTTGTATTGGATAGGCTTTTAATTTCGGGCTAGAACAATGTGTTCGGGAGCAGATTGGGTGGAAGAAAATAACAATAAAACTATTTAAAAAACTAGTTAATTTTAGCTATTTTCAAATGAAGAAAAAAATAACAATGTGCTCGGTCGCTACGAGATTATGGCTAGAAGGAGTTTCTGGTTGGTTTTACATGAAGGAAAAATATCGTCAAACGTGTTAACGGAAATTGAAGCAAACGTCGCGTGAATTCAGAATTTCTGGAGTGAACATAGTTAGCTCGACAGATATTTGGGGAATGATTGCGAGGAGCACGGGACTCCGCTTGGGGCGAGATCAGGGGCTATGGAAAGAGGATAGTGCCCTCTTTATAGAGGTGTGTAGAAAGGCATCAAATCTAATAGGAGAAAGCCAGAAGATTGACGGGAATAGGAGGATGCTTGATGCGTTAATGTTCCTTGCGCATGTAAGTCTGTCGGCATAAACGTGCGTTGTCGCCTGGCGAGCGGCTGATGGCGGCACGGTGCGCATGACAGAGCGGCACATCAACGGTGGCGAGGAGCAGAGAGACGACCCCAAGGTGATACGTCAACAGAGGGGCCTGCGGCCAGCGGCTATTCCATGGACCATCTCGCGAGGTAGAGGGGAAGGGTGAGGAACTCATGATGGTTCTTAAGGATAAGGCTGGTGAGCTTGAGGTAGGTGGGGGCAATGACAAAAGGAAGGAGCCGGCAATGGCGAGCGTCTGGTGCGCAGGTGACGATGTTCAGGAGCTTCTCGGGGAATGAGTCTGTGTCGACACTGCATGGGCTCCTTGTGAGGCCCTCGGATTAATCCTCCGAGTCCCTGTAATGCATACACCATGATCCCATGATCAGTTAGTTGTGACACATAACCGACAAGTATCAAAGTAAACATCCATTAGTAAAACGGATACATGCCATACCTTATTTTCCATTATGACTACATCAACCATCACCAGCGGAACTTCATCAAGCGTAGTGCCTGAGCCATGCCTTAACCTACAGGCAACTGACTGGGAGATGTCCTAGCTCGCATAGTCATCAACTCCACCATCTTCTTGATATCTGACCAAGTTAATAGCCAGGGACAATGCCAGTGAGTACTTTAAATGTACTCTCAAACCACCTTAAGAGAATAGTAATAACAAGAGGATATGCAATATGGCTGTGGTAGTAGGAGGGCTCCAAGAGAGGTTCTTTTCTCAACTATTTCTCTTGCAGATATAGCATCTACATATCTTTGTTGAAAACCATTGTAAACATTTTGGAAACCATTTTTGAAATGTTTTGAAAAACATTAGGACTGGGTCACCCATTTGTTCCTCCTTCCGGTCATCCCATGACCAACTCCTTTCCTTTCCTTCCGACCATCCCATGGACAACACATTCATCCTTTTCGACAATCCCATGGTCAAAAAATTTCCGAAGCCATTGCTTTTCCGAAATCCTTTTTGAAAACAAAATCAGCACCGCTCTACAATAGTTCGTCCAATCCGTCCATGACCGTGGACACGGCTATTCGAATAGATTTACACTCTGCTGAGGTTGTACACTTTACCCACACCATCTAGGTACCCTAGCCTGATCTACACCGATTGTGGGTCGAGTAACTGATCAAGACTCTCTGGATGCCCACTCCAATATAAGTACCTACCCTATGAGTGTTGTTCCCATCAACACTGGGACACCCTATATAGTTCCCAAGCCAACCAGAGCGCTTTTTGCACTACACAAAGTGTGCACTTTCAATGAGGGGCTCATAGTAACGTGTGGAGGCCCGTAGACTCTTCGTTCCTTCTCCAGGTCGATGTCCCACATGGACCTTTCTAGGAGAAGTCCCAGCCTCTAGGGATTTTTATCCCCTGTAGTCGTTGCGAGGCAGCTTATACCAGAATAAACAAACATCAAATCTAGCCATGTCCCATTTCAGAGTAATGTGGTTGCACGAGTTAAGTTGTTATAGCTAAAGCTGCAAAGAACCAGGTGCGTTTTCGTAAACATTTTACCTCCTCTTTCCTTCAGCATCTTTTGTAAAACGAAAACCTTTTTCTTTCTCAAACTTCTCTTAGTAGGTCAAACCTGACCAAGGTTTTATCATAAAACTCTTTGTAAAACTTTTTCGGGGTCTTCCCATCCCATAGCTTTACTTTGGCTAAAACAGGGTCTCCAAAGGGTTATCGTGTTATGCACCATCTATTCTACTATGGGCTAGTAGGTGTCATCAAGGGGGTTGTACTTAGTAGTACACAAGTGTAATAGTTCAGAGGAGCCAACCACTACCATATATACATCAACATATAGTAAAAAGTGCAATTTTCATAAACAGTAGATAAAACATGCATAAGTAAAACAGTAGGACGAGGCTTATGAGCAAGAAGGTGGCTTGCCTGAGATCAGTAATATGGCATAATTGTCCCTGGAATTCTTCTTAGAATACCATAATAAACCAATAACAACCACTTCTTCGGGTTCCCGATATAATCGCAACTATTGTCCTCGTAGACAGCACATGCAAGCAACAAAGCCTCAAACAACACAATGCAAACAAGTGGACATACATACAACAAGCAATTGAACAATACCAGAGTAAGATTTAGTAGGCTTTGAGAGGATTGAGTTTAGAACCATATCAAAAACCCTAATTGCAATTGTGGGATTTCCTTTATTAATAAAATGGTCAAAACCACTAAATGAAGGGGTTTGGGACCAAGGCCTGGGTATGCATGGTATCAAAGTGCAAAAATGATACCAGCAGGTGGGTGTTGAACAATTAAGGCCCACAAAATTGGTTTCACTAATTTATCAATTTCCTATAATTAGTTATTATTTTTCTAGTGGAATATACTCTAGTTTTAGGAGGTAAATCACCAGAAAATTTCTGGAGCTCTAACTAATATTTCCTTGGATGTGTAAGTAGTATTTGATGTACTGATTCAGTGAGAGTTGGAATCACACCAAAATATTTAACAGAATGCCCTCAGGAAATTCCCAAAGGCAGTTCTACAGACAACTTGTCTTTTTCACCATATTGAAAATACAGGGACTTTTGATATGAAGCAAAGGGAAATGGATAGGTATTGAAAATACCTTCCAGTACCAATTGGAAATACTAATTTTGGAGTTGCATAGCTACTATAGTGATTTATCTAGTGATAAAGTCACATGTAAAAGTGTTTAATTCACTACAAATCTATAGAAGCTCAAAAATTAGTGATCTCTTGGGGTTGGGTAGGTATGGATGCAGCTCCTCCAGGAGAGTTGGAATTGGGTAAATTGGACTCAAGGTTTAGTCTAGGGAATTTTCTAAAGTCAGATTGGTCTTGTCTTTGTTATTTTTCCTACAGTAAAGATAATGCTCCACTTGGCATGAGTCCAAAGCCATGAGATAGGTACAGGTAATAACGACTAGTGGCCGTTGGTTCTACTCAAATTGGAGTTGTAAAACTCCCAGTAGGAATTTTTAAACTAGAATAGGTACATCTGAGTGGTAAATTTATTGTATTTAAAATAGGCAACATTTGAGGAAACCAGGAGTACTGCATGTTTCATAAAACATCTATAACCTTAATAAATTTAGACCTGGTCGATTTGAGTGGGTATCCATTTAAAAAATGATTTAAACCAAAAGCTGACTTTATCTGCTCTAGAGAAAATATTAAAAACATAAGATACATGGGCCAGATCTTCCCCGGCATGGGCCACACAACGCAGATCCGGCCCATCCTAGGCGAGGGTACGCGCGGGAGAGGGTGTTCGAACCCAACAGATGGGGCCCGCCTGCCAGCGGTGCACAACCCCGAAGGGGTATTGGCGAATCTGGGCCACCAGAACAAGTGAGATCCGACATCACAAGGTCGTCGTCCTCCTCAGACTCGACGGCGGCGAGGGAAACCCTAGCGGAGCTCGGGGAGCGGCGGCGTGGATCACTTGAGGCTCGGGAGGTGTCGGGGAGGAAACGGCCAGCCGATGTGGTGGACGACGGCGACCATGGGGATTGGCGGAAGAAGGGGGTTCCACGACTGCATCTGGCTCGCGCGACGACGACCGAGGCGAGCTCGTCAGAACTCGTCGTTGCAGCACGAGGAGATGGTCCTAGGCCAAAATAAGCACACGGTTAGGTAGAGGAGGAAGACGGGATCATGAGAGGGTCACATGCAGTGCAAGAAGGGCAGGAGAGGGAGAGCTACGCTCAGATCTTGAGCAACGACTGAAGTGCCTCTCTCTTTCTTCCTCGAGCAGTATAGGGAAGGGGGGAGGGAGAGAAGGAGCTGGGAGGTCAGTGGGGGTGGTAGGGAGTAACTGAGCCAGAGGAGGGGAGCCGGGGTGGTGGTTTCCCTTATAAAACGAGAGGGGGTGGTGTAGAGTGGACTATGTCCATTTTGGATAGAAGTGAGGGGTGTTTCTCGTTGATAGGGCCTCAGAGGTGGTGGAGTGGTTGTGGTGTGGCCACTAGGGGTCAAGGTGGGGGCAGGGAGGGAGTGGGGTGGTTGCTACACATTTATTTCAAAGATATGGGCATATCTCTTTTTATCTCTCTTTCCAAGCACTAGTGGACATGGGGAACAATGCCCTTCTACAGGGGTGCTCGACCAGAGGAGTGGTGGTGGTGCTGGGTGGAGTGATGGAAGGACTTGGTGATGATTTTATTTTGGTATATGCCACTATATGTCTTAGTTTTATCTTATTGATCAAATTGATTCTTATAAAGGAAGTTCGATAATTTCCATTGGGCAAGGCAGAAGTATGGTACTTGTAGATGGGTATGGTCAGGGTGTACCTCCAGGAATTTTGTGGCGTTTATTGGGTCATTTTAGATCATGTTTATCTCATTTATTCAAAAAGTATAGAAGTCAGTTTTAGAAGATCATTTGATATTTTTACATTGGACAAGGTTGGGTTTTGGTGTGAGATGGTCCTAAATACCATATGACACATTGGATATTTTTCTTGGATTTATTTTGAAGAGAAGGTATTTTTAAGCTATTATTTCTTGTTTCTTCCATTTAAGAAAAGGGGTAAAAGAAATGATAAAGGATCTCAAAAATATTTATTTTTGAGATGTAAAGGTACGGTATGATGTACATGCCTCAAATGTGATTAAATTTGGGGAAGTGCTTTGGCAAAAACCAAACTTTCCTTTGTGGAAGGAGTTATGTGGGTTTTGCCCATTAAATGAATTAAATAGTTTTTGAGCCATAATAATTATGGATAATATCTTATAATTTTATCTCTCCATGGTATATGATGTAGACCATATATAACCACCATGTGATACCTTGGGTTTTGGTGATTTGACGTGATTTGGGTGGAAACAAAGGAAAATATGATCTTAAGCATTGTTAATTTTATTACCTCAAAACAATGTTTGATCTTGCAACTCAGAGCTCCCCTTGGGTCATGGAGTATATGCATGGATATAACAAGTGATTTAGATCACCATGGTACAATAATTTGAGCTTGATCATGCTTGAGCTCACCGAGGATTGATTCCAAATTTGGAATAAAATAAGCCTGCCAAATCAGATTATCAAATAGCCTTCAATACCTTGTGGGTTTTGGAAGCACAAGGATCCAATTGGAACAAGTGAATTAGGGATATATAGACCTTATTGTGTAGATTATAAACATGCAAAGAGTTGGTCCAAAGAACGTATGATGAAGGTGTGAGCTTCTGGCAAAGTAGGCATGTTGACTAGATTTGCAGGAATAGTTATTTTCTTGCCTGCAAAACCATCAAGAACAAGTGGGTTAAAAGGTGACATAGCCAAGGGAAAGAGTGGGCCTTGGTAGTCCTTAGGATGGTTTACAAGTTGGTTCAAATGCATTTCCAAAAATGCACAAGGGTTGGGAAAGGGTGGCGTTCAAAAAGGTGATGTTGGAAATAGTTTTCCAGACTTAGCCAAACTTGGCTGATTTAGGGTTTTTGACTAGAATGTGGGTGGTGATAATGTTGATGGGTTTCAAGGTACCAAAGCATCATCAAGTGGATTATGTTGAAGTGTATATTGAGTAGAAGGGGTCCATGCTTGATATTGGTCTTCATTGACTTGGAAGCTTCTGGAATTAGATCACTTCAGAGCTGATCTGGTTAAGGGTTTTAGATGATTACCTAGCAGCTAGGGATCATATCCATATTGTATTCTTTCTTAGGGTTTGGTGAGTTTAAAGTATATTGATCCAAGTGATGAGCTCCTAGAGTATCTCGAACTACTTCTAAGCAATCAAGTCAAGCAGCAGATCAAGGCAACTCATCTTACAAACAAATTTATTACTACTGGGGTTACCACCCAGCTTGGCTTGAGGTAAGGATGGGTATTTGAAAGGTTGGAGTTTGAATAAGGTGAGAGTCCTTGGTATTTCTACCAAGAGTTGAATTCAAAAACTTTATAAAAAGGTTTTAGAAAAACCTAGAGGTAAGAGTAGTTGAAAACTCTGCGTTGAAAACATAAGGAGATTATATCCTATAGATCTCCAGAATTTTGTCAATAGAAGCTACTAAAATAGTTAGGGTTGCAAAGGCATCTTGGCCCATGTTTTGAAATGCCAGAACATTTGAGAATATATAGAAAGAGCTAGGACAGTTTTGTTAAGTAGTTTTTGTCACCTTATGTTGGGGTAAGGAGTATATCATAAGCTGTACAATCAGAAGCATAAGCACAGACAAGCAATCAAGCAACACTGCATTAATCAACAAGAAAAAGTTTTTGTTCCCCCTGATTTTTGCATTCTGGACAACTAATCAGGGTTGCTGAAATTGGGATGTTACAGACCTTTCCCCCTTAAAAGAATCTTGTCCTGAGATTCGGGAGAGTAGGCTTAGGGGATTTTGTGTTGGAGTTAGTGTCATGTGTTTCTCACGTACTAACTTGGCTGCTTTGTCTTTCAACAGGGTCCCTACAACGGTGAGTGTAAACACCCGGATTTTTAATCCCAGATGCCCGTTATGCCATACCTCGCAATCCCAAGATTACCATTTTTGCGAGACATAACGGATTGGATATCACAGTACATCATCCATTACAAACCATACATAAGGTCTTACACAAATAAGGATCTCATGATCCAGTCTTAATACAACAAGCAGCGGAAATAAAAGATAGCGTAGCGGTGGGTTCCATCTTTAGGGGCACATGTAATGCTGACGAAGGAAGATAGTCCTAGTTATCATAGCCGTCCTGCTGACCATCATCTTGATAATCTCCTTCATAGTCTGGCCATGATAATAGCCAGGGACAAAAGCCATGAGTACTCTTTAAGTACTCGCAAACTACCACTAACAAGTAGTATAATTCTAAGTTAAAGTACTAGATCTAAGTTTAACTATAGAGATAAGTTTGAAACCTAAGCTGAGTTCTGAAGCAAAGAAAGATAAAGTAAATTCTAGAATCACTTAAGTTGGGAAACTATTGTCATAAACACCACCCTGTTGTGGTCAAGTCACGATTCATCATTCATTTCAAAGTATTTAGAAAACATCTGACAATGAAACAGTATGGCGATTCCAACTGTCCATCACCGCGGACACGGGTATTCGAATAGTTTGACACTCTGCAGAGGTGGTACACTTTGACCACAAGATTCGATACATCAGTCAGGGATAACCTTGAATCATCATACTTAGTATGCAGATAATCAAACATAACCTTCCCTTTACACACCCTAGTATAAGCACCTCTCCTATGAGCATGGCCTCCCAACCATGACCATCAGTTATCTTGGGCACTGCATAGGTGGACAACATTGAGAGGTAGCCTCAGCTCAAACCTCTCCCGTGAGGGAACTAATACTAATGCATATAAATTTCCAGCTAAGCCTTACCCAATTCATGTAATGTGGTTGTACGGTAATTTGGAATGGTATCGCATCCGAATCCAACCATCAGTTTTATAAAAAGGTTAAGGCTCATGCCTCAACATTTTCCTCATCATCAACCATTTGTGTTTCTCAACACATGTCAAAACATCTCAATATAATGACTCATCATTCCAAGGTTTTCACAATTCATTTTCACCAAGTGTTCCCATCTAAAGTGACTCAAGTTTTTGATCTACTCTAAACAACTAAGTTAAGAGTGTTCCCTAAGGTGGAACAGATGGGTTCAATCTCATGCCATATAATGACATCTAAAGGGTTCTAAATAGGTCAAGTTTTATACTTTTTATGCTACCTTCAAAACAAGTAAAGAACTTTGTATAACCTAAGAGGGGTAAAACTTGTAACTAAGACTTGGGGTACTAATAATTAAAAGGGAGTGTGATCAAAGCATGCTTAGGGCATCTTTGCTAAACCATCTAGTTTGATTCTAGTTTGTTAAGTACTACACTTGCAAGTACTAATTTGCAAGGGATAATCTTGGATAGTGCCAGCTTGCTAATAGTAGCTTGCCTTGGTTGGTGCAGTGGTTGATGTTTTCTTCTTCTTCTTCTTCTTCTTCTTCTTTGTAGAACTCCTCCTCCTCGAGAGCTTGGTCGGTACTATCGTCTATAAATACATAGGGAGTGCACAATCACCACACAATACTTAACTAGGCTAAAAAGTATTCTAAGACTCACATTTGATGATCTATTATCATCACAACATCACAAGTTTAAATTTCAATAGCTACATCCTTTTTATTTTAGAAAAGTAATTTCTACTCATTGAAATATTAACTACAATTTAATATTCACCACCAAAATATGGGATCATATGGACACATGTCCTCACCACATATTCTAACATGTGGGAATGAAATTTAAAGGTTGGATCAACATTACTTTGGTTCAAGTTCATTAGTAAATGATTTAAAGTGACTAGAAATGCCTATATAGCATTGTTTTGGTACTAGTCAATAGTCACTGCATGTAAACCTTAATATTATTACATATTTGGATAGATATGGTGATTTTTGAGAGTTGGAATGAACTCAAAAGCTAACTTGGTTGATTTTATAAAATGTTGTGAGTTGCAAAAGCTTCTGTCTTCTTATTTTTATTAGGAGAGATTTATAACTCTAAATGAATTAAACCCAACGGGCTTAGATAGATCATCTTAATACCTTTCAGGAAAAAATTGTTTCATGCAATTTGGATTTGTAAAACTCACAGAATTAAATTTTGAAATACTGGACAGAAACTAGATTAACTAAAAAGAAAAATCCAGATTTGAATGGGTGGGCTAGTGCGGGAAAAGAAATGGGCCGACCCAGTGGCGCTCCGCGACGCGGGGCTCAGCTGACACGGGGGTCCCGCTTGTCAGTGGCACTTAACACGTGAAACGGTATGCGCGCTGTGGGCCGTAGGATTAGAAGCGAGATCTACGGCTGAGGGTCGTCGTCAAAGACGAACAGGTCACCGGCGAGCTCGAACCCTAGCGGCTCGGTGGGGGTCTACCGGGGGCGTACCAAGGCTCCAGTGGGGTCGGCGAGGCGGGCAAACGACGTGGAAGACGACGGCAAGGTGAGGCGTGGTCGCGGCGGAGCTTGGGGTGGTCGCAATCAACAGCGCCCTTCTCCTCCTGCCGCGGCTGCTCCGACTCCAATTCCGGCGAGGCAGAGCTCGCCTTGCTCCGGCTAGAGGTGGGGGAGGTTCAGAGAGGTGAGGGGAGTGGAATGGTGTGGAGTGGAGAGGCTGGGGAGGGCTCCTTTTATAGGCCCGACGGTGAGACCGAGCGGGATGGGCAGTCGACGGTGGCGACATGGCTACGACGGGGTAGAGGCATGGCTGAGGGTGGCGATCGATGTGCTGTCCCCTGGCGGTGCTCTAGGCATTGAATGCAGTCGTAGGGATGGTGGCACGCGGTCTGGGCGAGGTGGCGCTCTGCGCGGCAGAGGCGGCGATGGCCACGGTGAGCGGTGGCTGTGAGGCATTGGGCAGCCAGCGGGGGTGTCTAGGGTGTTCTCCAGGTCAAGGCGGAACGGTGGGCGCGGGCTGGTGCCAAGGGGCAGTCTGGGAGAGCAAGGACATGGCATGCTCTAGGGCGGCGTCGGCATGCTCGACCAGCTCCAGGCGCGGCGGTTCCTGGCCGCTCTGCCCTCTGTCTCTGGCCTGGGGCTAGTTGGGCGGTGGAGGTGGATCACTGGCGATGTGCTAGGCATGGCGAGAGGGGTTGGCGGCTCCTGTGGCGCGATGTCGCCGGTGAGGGTGCTCATGGTGCTCGGCCTTAATGGCCATGACCATTTGGTCGTGTGCACAGGGTGTGGCTGGGCTAGCAAATGGTAGGGCTGGTACTGAGGGAACAAGGGGACAAGGTTAGGCACAAATGGTGACCAAGATCACTGCTCAATACAGTGTTTTAAATTTGGCCAGATTAGTGCACACAAGTTGTTTGATGAAATGGCCGAAAGAGAAAAAGTTTTGAATTTTGGTTTCAAATTTTTTGAGTGATCTCCACTAGTGATAGGTACTCTCTAGTTGTAAGGGTTTGGAAAGTGGATCTCAAAGAGATGGTTTTTGAAATGGCGGTGATCTATGCATATGCATTAGATCCAATTTTAAACTGTCATTTAAAATAGTTAACAGAATGTTTTAAGCATATCAAAAGATGGGCCTTGGTACCTCATTATGTTTACTAGCAAGGGGTGCAAAGATCAAGAATTGTTTCTGTTAAGTTTTGAGTACTAGGAATAGCCAAAGTAGGCATGAGAGTTAAATTTGCCAAAATGACCATTCCTCCTTTTTTAATTCTTTTTGAATTGATTTTATTTAGGCAAAGTTTGGGAAAGATGTAGATGATGTTTAAATCACCTAAGAAACATTTTACAAGCATTGGGTCACTCAATCATGGCAATTCAAACAACTCCTATTTTAAATGCACACATATATGCATGCTCTCATATTAAATTTGGAAAAGTTTTTGTTAATCCCATTTTTGGTTGATTTGATCTTTGATAAACTTGGATTGAAGTTTTGGGATGTTACAAACCTTCCCCCCTTAAACAAAATCTCGTCCTGAGATTTACAAAGAAAACTAGGAACTAAAGAGATCTGGGAACTCTGTCCTAATGTAATTTTCACGCTCCCAAGTAACTTCCTCTTCGGTACGGTTGCTCCACTAAATCTTGAGAAACTTGATACCCCTGGTCCTGGTGGTTCTGTAGGCTTCTTCCAAGATACGGATGGGCACTTCCCGATAGGTCAGGTCATTGTTGATTTCCACAGCTCTGTGATCGATGTTCTTGAAAACTTCAGTCTTCTCTGGCACTTCCAGACATTTGCGAAGTAACGAGATATGGAACACATTGTGGATGGCTGACATCTCTTCAGGCAGTTCCAGTTGATATGATACATCTCCTTGACAGTTCAGAATCTTGAAAGGCCCAATATATCTGGGGGCTAACTTTCCCTTCAGACTAAAGCGTTGAGTTCCCTTCAATGGTGAAACCTTGAGATATACAAAATCTCCGACATTGAAAGTCAGGTCTCTCCTTCTTTTGTCAGCATAGCTCTTCTGTCTGGATTGCGCGGTCTTGAGGTGCTCACGGACTTTGTGAACTTTCTCTTCTGCTTCTCAGAGAATGTCGGGTCTGAAGATCCGACTCTCTCCTACTTGCGACCAATTTCAAAGGGGTACGACACTTTCTTCCGTATAGGAATTCAAATGGTGCCATCTGCAAACTAGCTTGATAACTGTTGTTATATGAGAATTCTGCGAAAGGCAGGCAGTCTTCCCATTTTGATCCATATTCCAACACACAAGCTCTAAGCATATCTTCTAGGATTTGGTTGACTCTCTCAGTCTGTACATCTGTTTGCGGGTGATACGCGGTACTGAAGTTCAACTTGGTTCCTAAACCTTCCTGCACTTTTTGCCAAAATCTTGAGGTAAACTGGGTTCCTTGATCTGATACGATGGTCTTGGGGGTTCCATGTAGACTAACAATCCTAGCAATGTATAGCTCTGCTAACTTTGCACTCTGGTAAGTGGTCTTGATAGGTATAAAATGGGTTACCTTGGACAGTCTATCAACTATGACCTAGATTGAGTCATTTCCCCTACTAGAAGTAGGTAAACCGGTGATAAAGTCCATTCCGACGGAATCCCATTTCCATTCCGGAATCTGCAATGGTTGCAACAGTCCTGCAGGTCTCTGATGCTCTGCCTTGAATCTTTGACAGATGTCACATTTGGCGATGTAGCTTCCGATCTCTCTCTTCATCTTGTGCCACCAAAATTGCTACTTCAAATCCTGATACATCTTTCTTCCTCCGGGGTGGATAGAATAAAGAGTATCATGAACTTCCTTCAGCTCCGAATCTGCTGGCACACAGATACGTCCTTTGTACAACAGTACTCCTTCTTCGTCTTTGGTAAATCGAGGTACCTTTCCTGTACCAATATGACGTTTGATTCCGTCGATACTTTCATTCCCCTTCTGGGCTTCCTTGATTTGGCTAATCAGAGTGGGTTGAAGCTCAATGCTTGCTAAGAATCCTTGGCTAACTAATTCAGTCCTGAACTGCTCCAACTCCTCATACAAACTGAGTTGCTTCTCCTTGATCATGGTGTTAAGCCTACACGGCAATCTGCAAAGAGCATCCGCTACCACATTGGCTTTGCCGGGGTGATAGTGAATGTCAAGGTCATAATCCTTGATTAACTCTATCCATCTTCTCTGCCTCATATTCAGCTCCTTCTGAGTGAAGATATACTTCAAGATCTTATGATCTGAGTAAATATCACAGCGATTACCCATCAAATAATGACGCCAGGTCTTCAGTGCTAGAACTACAGCTGCTAGCTCAAGATCATGGGTCGGATAGTTCTGCTCATGCAGCCTTAGTTGTCGAGACAGGTACATGATGACTTTTCCTTCTTGCATCAATACACATCCTAGACCAATCTTGGATGCGTCAAAATACACATCAAAGGGCTTCTTGATGTCCTGCATGACTAAAATTGGGGATGCTATCAATCTCTTCTTCAGCTCCTAGAAACTGGCTTCACATTTGTCTGTCCATTCAAACTTCTTGTCCTTCTTCAATAATTGGGTCATTGGTCGGGCTATGCTCGAGAATCCTTCTACGAACTTGCGGTAATATCCCGCTAATCCGAGAAATGCACGGACTTGGGTTTGAGTGGTTAGGGCTTCCCATTCTTCGACATCTTGGATCTTGGCGGGGTCAACAGAGACTCCTCCGGCAGACACAATATGTCCTAGGAATCCTAATTCTTTCAGCCAAAACTCACACTTGCTGAACTTGGCATATAGCTGATGCTCTCTCAGGGTTTCTAGGATGATTCTCAGATGTTGCTCATGCTCTTCTTCTGACTTGGAGTAGATAAGGATGTCATTGATAAACACAACTACAAACTTATATAGGAAATTCATAAAGATCTTATTCATGAGATTCATGAAATAAGCAGGGGCATTGGTTAGTCCAAAAGACATAAGCGTATACTCGTATAGACCATAGCGAGTAGTAAAGGCGGTCTTCGGAATATCCGTTGCACGAATCTTAAGTTGGTGATAACCAGTCCTAAGAGCAATCTTTGAGAATACCCGAGCTCCGGTCAACTGATCAAATAGATCCTCTATCTTTGGCAAAGGGTACTTGTTCTTGATGGTAACATCATTCACCTTTCGGTAATCTGTGCACAGACGGTTGCCTCCATCCTTCTTGTCGACGAATAACACTGGTGATCTCCATGGCGATGCACTTGGTTGAATTAAACCTTTGGCTAGCATAGCATCCAACTGCTTCTTCAGTTCCACTAACTCTGATGGGTTCATGCTATAGGGTCTCTGGGCTACAGGTCCGTTTCCGGGGATTAGTTCGATAATGAACTCAATATCCCTATCCGGGGGCATACCTGGCAATTCATCTGGGAATACGTCGGGTTATTCACAGACTACTCTGACTTGGTCAATGGTGGGCAAGGCTACACTCTGGTTGCACTTGAATTGATGTGGTAAGGTTTCAAATATATGCTCTACTGTGACTCTAGAACTACTGGTCATGGTGATGGCTTTCTTAGCACAGTCTATCAATCCTTTATGCCTTGACATCCAGTCCATACCTAGTACTACTTCCAATCCTTTGGTTCCAAGTACAATTAGGTTGGCATACAAATCTATCCCATGTATTCTGATAGGTACATCTTTGGAAATTTTTCTAGCTTTTGTTGTTGAACCGGGGATTTGAACTATCATGACATGCTTCAGGTTGGTTGGATGAATCTTACTAGTGCATGCAAATTCTTCGGTGACAAATGAATGCGATGCTCCCGAATCAAACAATACTCTTGCTAAAACTGAGTTGACAGAAAACATACCTAGCACTACGTCTGGCGCTTCCTGGCCTTCTTCTGCATTCATGTGGAAGAGACGGCCGTTGCGGTTGTGAGGGTTCCCTAGGGAAAATCTCCTTCCTGGCTGAACACGGCGCTGCTGCTGAGCTGGGGCATTCACGTTGGCATTGGCTGTAGTCCTCTTGGGACACTCATTGGAGTAGTGACCCTTCACTCCACACTCTAAACAAGTGATCTGAGACTTGTCCTTGACTGCGACAGGCACTGCATTTCTGCCAGTTCGGGGTGTAGTGTTTCTGTTGTTGTTGTTGTTGTTGTGGTTGTGGTTCTTGGGAGGTGCACGGTTGAAATTGTTGGCATTACCGGAGTTGTGATTGTTTCCTCCGGACTTCACATTGCTTCCGCTACGGTTGTGGTAGCTTGGGCGAGAATTTGGGGGTCGGTTGTTCCTTGGTGCATATCCTGGTGAAGGGTTGGGACGGTACTTCTGGTGACTGTTGGATCCAGACTGCTGCATCATACAACGCTTGCGATAGTCGTTTGCCTGGTTAATCTTCCATTCCATCTGGATGGCAGAGTCGACTAGCTCTTCGAGATCCGCGAAACGGATGTTGACTAGGACAGTCTGCATCTCATCATGCAGTCCGTTCAAGAATCTCTCCTTCTTCTTGGCCTCCGTGTTGATCTCATCAGGTGCATACCTGGCAAGTGACAGGAATTTGTCACGGTACTCCACCACAGTCATTCTTCCTTGCTTCAATTCGCGAAACTCATCTCTCATCCGATTGACTAGACCCTGCGGCACGTGGGTGCGGCTGAACTTGACTTTGAATGCTTCCCATGTCATCACTTGACCATGGTTCATATTGCGGATGCTATTCCACCAAGCTCTGGCATCTCCCGCCAGATAGTGGGTGGCGAAGAGAACTTTCTCATTTTCATCAACTCCTGCAACTTCGAGGTTGTTTTCCATGGTCTGCAACCAGTCATCAGCATCTAGTGGGTTCTCAGATTGGTTGAAGGTTGGGGGATTAGTGTTCTGAAATTTTTTGAGTTTGGATCCATGGTGGTCTTGATTTCCATGTCCTTGGTTGTTGAGAACCATCTGGGCGATCTGTTGAAGTGTTGCTAAGTTGGCTTGGTGTTCTGCCCTGCTTGCTTCATGGTCTGCGATGAGATTCTGCAAGATCTGCAGCATTGGGTCCTGCGATGAACTGCTCCCTCCTTGGTTTCCACAAGTCATCTGAGGATTGAGATATATATAGGGGTAAGAGGGAAATTCTAAGGTTCATGGGTTTCGGGTTTTCAAAGCTAAAACTTTGAGTTAAACTATGGTTTTTCAACTAACTTCATTTTCATTCATGCAAGCAAGCACATGATACAACACACACCACAACAATCAAAGGGAAAACAGATGGTTTGGAGAACCATTCTGCAAGCTACGATACAACGAGATGATACATCTCAGGCTACGATAGTGCTCTAGTGCATCTACTCATCGTCGATGAAGTCGGAGTCCTCACCATCAGTGTAGAAGTCCATGGCATCCTCCTCCAGAAAGTCATCATCGTTGCTGAGGTAAGAATCCATGTCTGCCTGTATGTCTTCACCCTCTTCTTCTTCTTCTTTTGCTGCAAGCTGAGCTTCCTGCTCTTTGACGGTCTTCTCGAGGTCAGCCACCTTCTTACGAAGACGGGCGATGGTGCGATCCTTCTTGGCACGCTGGCGGCGAAGAGACTGACGGTCTTGGACAAGAAGTGCGAAAGTCTAGGCCTTCTGGTCGGCAATGGCACGGTTCTGGTTGGCTAACTCTCTGGCATTGTCCAGTTCCTGCTGTCTGTCGTGAAGCAAGAAGTCAAGGTTCTCCACTTGACGCCTCAACTCGGGGTGGCCCGGCATTTCCATTGGCAGTCCCATGAAGTCACGTCTTGCATAGTGAGCAAAACGGGTTCCTTGGGTCTTGTTGACGCTGAGGGCACATAGACGTGCAAGAGCTTCATGCATTGCCCTGGCTAATCCATCTAGCCAGTTTTTCTCTCTCACGGAGAACTGAATTCTTCCAGAAGTTGGTGCTTCAATGCTTCCTCTAAGATCTGCTGTGACTAGCCACTGTAGGTCTCCTCCTAGGGGTCCTGGAAGTTGAGCTCCAAGAAACTCTGGATGTGGGCGTCCCAGTAACTCCGACAGTGAATCCAGATCCCTCTCGAAGATCAGCTGACCTCCGTTTCCCAACTGGTAAAACTTGCTGAACTGAGTCTCCATCTACAAGAATTAAGGATGAGGAAGTTAATGAAGTGATCAAGGGTGTCAAATTTTAAGTAGTAGTATAAGAGTTTTGAGGAACATGACTTTTTTTGAGAAGGAAGAATTCCCAAGGGTAAGAGACGAGATAGTTTTTCATAAATACTCACTTTGGTTTTGAAACTAAGTTTTTGTTTGACGTCCATTCTAACTAGGGTCTCCTATGGTCAGGATAGGTCTGATACCAACTTGTCAACACCCGGATTTTTAATCCCAGATGCCCGTTATGCCATACCTCGCAATCCTAGGATTACCATTTTTGCGAGACATAACGGATTGGATATCACAGTACATCATCCATTACAAACCATACATAAGGGCTTACACAAATAAGGATCATATGATCCAGTCTTAATACAACAAGCAGCGGAAATAAAAGATAGCGTAGCGGTGGGTTCCATCTTCAGGGGCACAGGCAATGCTGACGAAGGCAGATAGTCCTAGTTATCATAGCCGTCCTATTGACCATCATCTTGATAATCTCCTTCATAGTCTGGCCATGATAACAGCCAGGGACAAAAGCCATGAGTACTCACAAACTACCACTAACAAGTATGAGAATTCTAAGTTAAAGTACTAGATCTAAGTTTAACTATAAAGATAAGTTTGAAACCTAAGCTGAGTTCTGAAGCAAAGAAAGATAAAGTAAAGTTCTAGAATCACTTAAGTTGGGAAACTATTGTCATAAACACCACCCTGTTGTGGTCAAGTCACGATTCATCATTCATTTCAAAGTATTTAGAAAACATCTGACAACGAAACAGTATGGCCATTCCAACTGTCCATCACCGCGGACGCAGCTATTCGAATAGTTTGACACTCTGTAGAGCTGGTACACTTTGACCACAAGATTCGATACATCTGTCAGGGATAACCCTGAATCATTATACTTAGTATGCATATAATCAAACATAACCTTCCCTTTACGCACCCTAGTATAAGCACCTCTCCTATGAGCATGGCCTCCCAACGATGACCATCAGTCATCTTGGGCACTACATAGGTGGACAACATTGAGAGGTAGCCTCAGCTCAAACCTCTCCCGTGAGGGAACTAATACTAATGCATATAAATTTCTAGCTAAGCCTTACCCAATTCAGGTAATGTGGTTGTATGGTAAATTTGGAATGGTATCGCATCTGAATCCAACCATCAGTTTTATAAAAAGGTTAAGGCTCATGCCTCAACATTTTCCTCATCATCAACCATTTGTGTTTCTCAACACATGTCAAAACATCTCAATAGAATGACTCATCATTCCAAGGTTTTCACAATTCATTTTCACCAAGTGTTCCCATCTAAAGTGACTCAAGTTTTCGATCTACTCTAAACTACTAAGTTAAGAGTGTTCACTAAGGTGGAACAGACGGGTTCAATCTCATGCCATAGAATGACATCTAAAGGGTTCTAAATAGGTCAAGTTTTATAATTTTTATGCTACCTTCAAAACAAGTAAAGAACTTTGTATAACCTAAGAGGGGTAAAACTTGTAACTAAGACTTGGGGTACTAATAGTTAAAAGGGAGTGTGATCAAAGCATGCTTAGGGCATCTTTGCTAAACCATCTAGTTTGATTCTAGTTTGTTAAGTACTACACTTGCAAGTACTAATTTGCAAGGGTTAATCTTGGATAGTGCCAGCTTGCTAATAGTAGCTTGCCTTGGTTGGTGAAGTGGTTGAAGTTTTCTTCTTCTTCTTCTTCTTCTTCTTGGTAAAACTCCTCCTCCTCGAGAGCTTGGTCGGTACTATCGTCTATAAATACATAGGGAGTGCACAATCGCCACACAATACTTAACTAGGCTAAATAGTACTCTAAGACACACATTTGATGATCTATTATCATCACAACATCACAAGTTCAAATTTCAATAACTTCATCCTTTTTATTTTAGAAAAGTAATTTCTACTCATCAAAATATTAACTACAATTTAATATTTACCACCAAAATATCGGATCATGTGGACACATGTCCTCACCACATATTATAACATGTGGGAATGAAATTTAAAGGTTGGATCAACATTACTTTGGTTCAAGTTCATTAGTAAATGATTTAAAGTGACTAGAAATACCTATATAGCATTGTTTTGGTACTAGTCCATAGTCACTCCATGTAAACCTTAATATGATTACATATTTGGATAGATAGGGTGAAATGTGATTTTTGAGAGTTGGAATCAACTCAAAAGCTAACTTGGTTGATTTTATAAAAATGTTGCAAGTTGCAAACGCTTCTGTCTTCTTATTTTTATTAGGAGAGATCTATAAATCTAAATGAATTAAACCCAACGGGCTTAGATAGATCATCTTAATACCTTTCAGGAAAAATTTGTTTCATGCAATTTGAATTTGTAAAACTCATAGAATTAAATTTTGAAATACTGGACAGAAACTAGATTGAACTAAAAAGGAAATTCTAGATTTGAATGGGTGGGCTAGCGCGGGAAAATAAATGGGCCGGCCTAGTGGCGCTCCGCGGAGCGTGGCTCAGCTGACAGGGGGGGTACCGCTTGTCAGCGGCACTTAACACGCGAAACGGTACGCGCGCTGTGGCCGTAGGATTAGAAGCGAGATATACGGCTGAGGGTCGTCATCGAAGACGAACAAGTCACCGGCGAGCTCGAACCCTAGCGGCTTGGTGGGGGTCTACTGGGGGCGTACCAGGGCTCCAGCGGGGTCGGCGAGGCGGGCAAACGACGTAGAAGATGACGGCGAGGCGAAGCATGGTCGCGGTGGAGCTTGGGGTGGTCTCAATCAACGGCGCCCTTCTCCTCCTACCGTGGCTGCTCTGGCTCCAATTCCGGCGAGGCAGATCTCGCCTTGCTCCGGCTAGAGGTGGGGGAGGTTCATAGAGGTGAGGGGAGTGGAATGGTGTGGAGTGGAGAGGCTGGTGAGGGGTCCTTTTATAGGCCCAACAGTGAGACCGAGCGGGATGGGCAGTCGACGGTGGCGACATGGCTACGGCAGGGTAGAGGCATGGCTGAGGGTGGCGATCGACGTGCTGTCCCTTGGCGGTGCTCTAGGCATTGAATGCAGCCGTAGGGACGGTGGGACGCGGTCTGGGCGAGGTGGCGCTCTGCACGGCAGAGGAGGCGGTGGCCACGATGAGCGGTGGCTATGAGGCGTTGGGTGGCCAGCGGGGGTGTCTGGGGTGTTCTCCAGGTCGAGGCGGAGTGGTGGGCGCGGGCTGGTGCCAAGGGGCGGTCTGGGCGAGCGGGGACAGGGCGTGCTCTGGGGGCGGCGTCGGCATGCTCGACCAGCTCCGGGCACGGCGGTTCCTGGCCGCTCTGCCCTCTGTCTCTGGCATGGGGCTGGTTGGGCGGTGGAGGTGGACCACTGGCGATGTGCTAGACATGGCGAGAGGGGTTGGTGGCTGCTGTGGCACGATGTCACCGGTGGGGGTGCTCATGGTGCTCGGCCTTAATGGCCATGACCATTTGGTCGTGTGCACAGGGTGTGGCTGGGCTAGCAAATGGTAGGGCTGGTACTGAGGGAACAAGGGGACAAGGTTAGGCACAAATGGTGACCAAGATCACTGCTCAAAACTGTGTTTTAAATTTGGCCAGATTTGTGCACACAAGCTGTTTGATGAAATGCCCGAAAGAGAAAAAGTTTTGAATTTTGGTTTCAATTTTTTTGAGTGATCTCCACTAGTGATAGGTAGTCTCTGGTTGCAAGGGTTTGGAAAGTGGAGCTCAAAGAGATGGTTTTTGAAATGGGGGTGATGCATATGCATTAGATTCAATTTTAAACTGTCATTTAAAATAGTTAACAAAATGTTTTTAGCATATCAAAAGGTGGGCCTTGGTACCTCATTATGTGTACTAGCAACGGGTGCAAAGATCAAGAATTGTTTCTGTTAAGTTTTGAGTACTAGGAATAGCCAAAGTAGGCATGAGAGTTAAATTTACCAAAATGACCATTCCTCCTTTTTTAATTCTTTTTTAATTGATTTTCTTTAGGCAAAGTTTGGGAAAGATGTAGATGATGTTTAAATCACCTAAGAAACATTTTACAAGCATTGGATCACTCAATCATGGAAATTCAAAGAACTCCTATTTTAAATGCACACATATATGAATGCTCTCATATTAAATTTGGAAAAGTTTTTGTTAACCCCATTTTTGGTTGATTTGATCTTTGATAAACTTGGATTGAGGTTTTAGGATGTTACAGTGAGGTTGAACTTCAATCATCTGGGATGCACGTGTTGAGCAGGCTTCCATCGGGATTGTGAGGGGTGATCTTCCTTCGGTAAGGATTTACGGCATTTCTCTTAAGGGATTATAGTATCCTAGTTCATGATTAGGGGTCTAACTCTTGAGGTTGCTTCTGACAGATGGTTAGTCTCTTTTTGTGGGAAAAACACAGGTCTTTCCCCCTTAGGGTTAAACTAGGGTGGCTCGGGAATACGTCAGTCCTTCTTTCTTAGAGTCGTCGGATGATGTTAGGCGGACATCGCAATCTTCTACCCGAAGTTGAAACCTTCTGATGACGTCCACAAACTAGGTTCTATGAGGCTTATATACTACTTTTATTCGTACTTAGCCTATCGGAGTAGTTGAATTAGCGAATCATCCAAACTGTTTAGAACTAACGGGGTTAGCGAATCTGCGAGCCCTTAGGATGGTCTTCAGCTGAAGTAGCTGAGGGCTTCATAGAATCTTTAGTTAGTTTCTCCTCTAATGACTCGCGAGTTGTTGTTTGGCAAAAAGGCATTGGATCTGGAGATCTTTTCCGGTAGACAATCTTCGAGATTTGAGTAGGAAGGACGCAGTCTTTCCACCTTAGCACTTCACTAGGGTCCTTCGAGAGTGGTGCAGATCTTCTGTCTTGAAGGGCTGGCGTGATGCTGCAGAAGTATGTATCTCCTTGGGTCTTGGGTTGAGATCTCCGAGAGACGTTCTATTGCGTGAACTAGGTCGGGGTGGTTTCCTAACGAAGTCTTAGTAGTTAACTCTAGGTAGGTTAGTGGTTAAAGACACGTATTGTTAGCCTTCAGTTAGGTTAGAGGCATCCATCTTCAGAGAGGTTATCCTTACTCAAACTATTGACGTTGCTTCCGCTCGATGGCGAAGTAGACTCGTTGTCTTCAGGCAGTCCTGTCTTCAGGAGGTTGGAGTAATCTGGCCTTTTGGGGACGAAATTCCTGTGGATTTGGGTGGGGTCAACTAAAATTGTTAGTCTCTTTGGGGTTGTCGGAAGCTCAAATATATCAAGGGTTAGTGTAGTTAGGTCTTCACTTCTTGAATTGGTAGGTAAGTCTTGTGATTTCTCGTGGATATTGAGGATTCTCCGGTGCTTTACTTATGGCTTCTACGAGATTTCTTTCTATAACAGGCCGATGAATAAGGGAGTGTTGCGCTATCGATGAATCTTGAGAGGTGAGTTGGATGAGGTATGCCATCGTGCCGAGGTGAAGTCTTCGAGTTGCTCTGACTTGACAAGATCGGGCTCGGGTTTCTGGCGATGCCTTTCCTCTCATATATCTCGAGGTTAGTATGGGTTCTGGTTAGCGACGACTAATAGGGATGCCTGAGATACTAGGTGGGGTATCGATCCTCGAAACACGTTTTACGGAGGTCAAAGCAAAACAGAACAAACATACAAGGCAAACAAAGCAAGGGAATCGCAATGTCCTCGGCAAACAACACCCATCAAGCAACACATGATGCACTTAGGCAAGCAAACACGGTCTACCAGGTGGACCAAGGATTTGCTACTCGCGAGGTAGGGGAATCCTATTCTTAGGAATATTGATCCCAGATATCGTCTTTCTTCGAGTCGGAGTCACTATCTTGTAGATGAGGCTTTCGTTGTATCTTGGACACTTCTTGGTAGTGCGACACTTGATTTCTTCTGATTATGAGGATTCTGCTGGTAGGGCGGTCTTGTAGTCTCCTTGTGTTTGCTGATAGTTGCTTGTCTTCATCTCTTTGTCAACGTATTCTCCCAGTTCGAGGTCCAATTTGTTTGAAATCTGTAGGTTTGAAATTTGGATGAGAGTTAGAGGGAACCCATTTATAAATCATTTAACTTAGGGAAAGAGAAGAAGTAGAAGTTTCTGAAGATCATTGAGAAACTAGTTTTCGAAAGCCGGTGTTTCCTAAATAGTGTTCCTGTCTAACGTCCATGCTAACTAAGGTTCTCCTACAGTCAAGATGGCTCTGATACCAAGTCTATGAGGCCCCTGGATTAATCTTCCGAGAACCCCTGGATTAATCAGTTAGTCGTGGCACATAACAGATAAGTATCAAAGTAAACATCCATTACTCAAACGGATACATGTCATACCTTATTTGGCATTATGGCTACATCAACCATCACCAGCGGAACTTCATCAAGCATAGTGCCCGAGCCATGCCTTAACCTACAGGCAACTGAATGGGAGACGTCCTAGCTCGCATAGTCGTCAACTCCACCATCTTCTTGATATCTGACCAAGTTAATAGCCAGGGACAATGCCAGTGAGTACTTTGAATGTACTCGCAAACCACCTTAAGAGAATAGTAATAACAAGAGGATATGCAATATGGTTGTGGTAGTAGGAGGGCTCCGAGAGAGGTTCTTTTCTCAACTATTTCTCTTGTAGATATAGCATCTACATATCTTTGTTGAAAACCTTTGTAAACATTTTGGAAACCATTTTTGAAAAGTTTTGGAAAACATTAGGACTGGGTTACCCATTAGTTCCTCCTTCCGATCATCCCATGACCAACTCCTTTCCTTTCCTTCCGACAATCCCATGGTCAACACATTCATCCTTTTCGACCATCCCATGGTCAAAACGTTTCGAAAGCCATTGCTTTCTGAAATCCTTTTTGAAAAAAAAATCAACACTGCTCTATAGTAGTTTGTCCAACCCGTCCATGACCATGGACACGGCTATTCGAATAGATTTACACTCTGCAGAGGTTGTACACTTTACCCACACCATCCGGGTACCCTACCCTGATCTACACCGATCATGGGTCGAGTAACCAATGAAGACTCTCTGAATACCCACACCAATATAAGTGCCTACCCTATGAGTGTTGTTCCCCTCAACACCGGGATGCCCTATATAGTTCCCAAGCCAACCGGAGCGCTTTTTGCACTGCACAAAGTGTGTGCTTTCAATGAGGGGCTCATAGTAACGCGTGGAGGCCCGTAGACCCTTTGTTCCTTCTTCAGGTCGATGTCCCACATGAAAATAACATTGTTTCTTCCCTTAGATTTAAGAATGAAGTTCAGAAAACCATATTTCTCTCAAACACCATAGTTCCCTGATATTAGCGGAGTAAGATTAGAACTAGGAATTCTCGGATTAGATTTTTCTTGTGTCGGTAACCAATGGATCACGTAATTGAAGTGCGCAGATTTATCTCCACGAGAAAGACTCACATGAGTTTATGGTGGATTCCCGAGGAAGAAATTGAATGTTGAATATCTAGAGTTTATTGTAGAGATGCTTAATGCTTTCATTAACCATGAGGTTATTGCAATAGATTTTTTGATTGATGAAATCAACCATAATTGGATTTACCAACATAATGGATTTAACATAATGAAGTTAGATATATCTTCCATCCATCCCATTTGATGATGTCGAGCTCCGGTAGAATGAAGAATATCACAGGAAGATTTTGTAATTGTTTCCGCCAATATCATTGAAGGTTTTTCTCCATCTTTAAATAGATGACACCACCAAAAAGTGGTTATTGATTAAGTTCTTTGAGAGAACACTCTGGAAAAACAATGACGAAAGTAAAAATCTCAAGAGATAAAGGCCACTTCTAACTTCCGTGGAATGAGTATAATCGCATTAATCCACCAATTCAATGTACAAGAGAGAATGGTAAGATTAGTGGTATGGTAGCTACTCCATCCCACACCCAAAGAATTACTCCGCACATGAATAGGAAAATTCTGCAACTTAACTCTAAAAAATTTAGACCGAAGATCTTGACAAGCTGAATTCATGAAGCTTCACAAGAACACAAGGATGTGATGGAAACACTTCGCCAGATCCAAATTAGACAAAGATGATGATTTTTTCGCCGTGTCAGAAGTCCCAAGCCATTGGAAAAAAATAAGTAAGATTACGGAGAACAGCTGCAAGATTCAACAGATAGAGAAAAAATACAGCACCAACTTGAATAGAAGGATTACAAAAGATGAAAAGTCTTAATGGCATCTGTCGGATTAAGCATAGAGCATAGAGAGAGGATTTGAAAAGGTTTCTTGATGAGTTGGAGACCAGAATAACTTGTTATACTTCTTGAGAATATCTGAGAGAGATTTACCCGTCATGAGGAACTCTTCAACAAAGCAGCAAGAATTACTTGTCATACCGGGGAAAAGCTCCGAAGTTGGTCAAAAATACTTGAAACACTTTCTGAGCTCAATGCTCTTTAAAAGATCAGAATTAAGATCAAGGATTTGTGTTCAAAGAGATGCATTAAAAGAATAGATTATCTGGCCCTTCGAAAGAGAAAAGAGACAGCAACTGGTTCACCTAGTCGATCAGATCACTAGTTGCAAAGATAAAGAGATCTTGGATAAAGAAGCAATTGTAACTCATACATTTAACAAAAGCTATCAGAGATGAAAGGATGTGATTGTCCTATATCACAAAGAACCTTTACTGATGTGGTTCAAATAAGATATGAAGCACAACTGTCGAATAATAATCCACCATAGTGCCTTCAGAAATCTTCGGATTTGCCAAAGATACTTCAATATGATATAGATATGATCGCGATATAACTCCATACACAAGAGATAACCACAATAATTTGGAGAATTATCTTGATAGCATTGACCATATTCCACTCATGATAAGTGTCATATAGCTATAGAGAAAATGAAATTACAATCGCAAGCATCAGATCAACACAAGTTATGTTTTTAGCCCAAAATAATTTGCAGATGATGTAAACTTTAGATTATAAGTCGGTGAAAAGAAGAATGAGTTAGCATGAATATGCTGACCACAAGAAGATAATTAACATGTCACACAAACCTGAAAAGGAGTGTGGAAACACAGATGTATGAAAGAAAAAAATCGCATTTTTCTGCAGTAAAATACCACCTAGATGCACAAAACTAGTTAACATATAGAGATTAGCAACTCCAGATTGTGTGAGAGCATACTAAGAATTAAGAACACCCTTAACAAGATTGTGTCGGTTAACAAGCAGTCAGATAGATCGCGTCAGTTTACACAAAAGCGAGTCGGTATGGAATGCACCAACAGTTGATAAGCAAAGGCAGATTGCGAAGCAAAGTTGGATGCAACAGATTGACAAAGGATTAACACATCCTATGGTACTACAGATAACTCAAACACGTGAATCCTAGTTTGATTTTTAGAATACGATAGAAAAACGTTACACTTTCTTACCAGAATTGGGTGGGCGGGTGGGTGGGTAAGAAAAAAAGAAGCAGTCCTACTCTCCAATTTAGTTTTTCCCTAGTATATAGTTACTATAATATTTTCTGAACGGACAACGACCACCATGGTTGATACCTAGAAGGGTGGAATGGCTCTGATACCACTTGTGACACCCCAGACTCTCCGTGCCCGGGCTGTCACTCCTGGCAGCTTAATAGGATATCTAGACTGCCCCCACAAACTGACACTAGTTTTCTCTACACACTTTGTCCTCACTCGTGCACAACCAGGGCCCACTTCCCGATCGGTCACCCATCCTAAAATTGCTCTAGGCCAAGCATGCTTAACCTCAAAGTTCTCTTCAGATAAGCTTCCAGGAAAGAAGTTGCAACTTGTTGGTATGAGTATCCTATCAATCCTATCAAGCCATGCGCAAGGGTCTCACATACACCCACCCTTAGAACATCGATGCCCTTCTCGATCAACAACAAGCCAGGAACATGTGCCATGCCATGTCCACTCTTGGCACACGTCTGTACATCCACTGCCGGCACATGTGCCATGCCATGTCCACTCTGGGCCACATGCTCCACATGTCCACCACTGACCCGCACACGCCTGTGTAACCGCGAGGATCGGCTCTAATACCAATTGTAATCCCTGTACCTCACGTTTCTAAATCATAAGACGGTATAACCTGAATCTAGGGAGAATGTACTAACGTGGAGGCCACGAGGCCACCCACTAGCAGGCTACAATGGCCTGGTACGGTACCGACCAACCATCCACCCCAAAATTCATGGTTATAGCTTCGAGTGCCAGAAACGTGACCGACTGGTTGCGAGTCTAGCATACACAAGTGAGTATGTATGTAAGCGACATACAAGAGTACATAAGAGCTATTCCATAAAAAAGAAGTAGAAATATTGCAATGTCATTATGGCAACAACAAAATTTATATAGATTATAGTAATAATATTTTAGGATTATATCCTCATACATCCCTCAACAAATCATCAAGCGGAAGCGGAAAAGATAGATCCGAGTACGGATTAGGAGTCAAATTGGCATAAGATGCCATAGAAATAAGCACATCCCCCCCCCCCACATATCTCTGAGATATCCATCCCCACAATCTCTATGCAAGAGGTTGTTCCTCCATCATTAGACTCATCGACGTAGTAGCCTCCATTGGGATATAACTGACAATCTGATCAATATTATGGTGTGAGACCCTAGGTCCACTCAGCAAGTCTTTATGCAACTAAAAGAATAACCTTGGGGTGACGCAATTGCAGCGAAAGATAAACATCTAATCAGTTCTACAAAGACACACTACAACACCCGCCCAACCAGATATAAATGGATGCTCGTTAATTGAAACCAACAATTATATAAACAATATAAGTAAACATAACTCATCCTTTTTCTTGCTTACTGAACAGGAAGGCGGAAGAATATCCCATCCGTTGGCATTTTTATTAACCATTCCATGAGTGTTTCACTAATTGCAGGTCATGCTTTAGGCAAGTTAAACACGCTACTTTAGTTATAGTTGTCTATGATGGAGTAACTATGCTCCAAGTAGTCCATAACTTTGGACACAACTTTCTGAAAGATTTACCTTGTAGGGGTGCACAAATAGCAACAGACGCATGATCAATCCTAGGAATAACCAAATAAAAAGCAATGTGGCATCACGTCAAAGCATTCACAAGAGTCATAAATGATTTCAGGGGGCCACCCCACTAAGCTACCTACAATGAAGTCAGTCGGCCTCCGATACGGACCTAGGGTTTGTGTCGATGGCTATAAATGACTAGGAACCTGAAAGTGTGACTAGGCTTGTCGATACCGGGGAAACGTAGCCCAATCCAAAACAGTACAAGTAAACGTTCCACACGCAATAGTAGCAAATAAAGCAGTAAAGCATGGAATAAGTACATGATAGTAGTAAAGCCCTAAACTAACCATGTCCCCAATAAATAAGATGTGAATCAAGCTCAGGCAAAGGGGATTCATGGTCCCACATGCGTATAGTGCGATAGTCAAGGAACAACAATCAAGTACTCGAGTCCTATGGCACACACATGAGCGGGTAAAAACCAGATCTAAGATATTGCCCACCGGTGTCTCTTTCTATAGTTATCCTATTAGTACAAAATTCAGTTGGTTAGGTACATTGTTATCCAATCAGACTCGCACAAACCCTACGCAACATGCAATTCTATGACTCGTATGGCTCAAACAATTCTTGTAGTAAAGTCTGATAGGATAGAGGGCACACGTTTCAGTGGGGTTTAAAAGTAAAGGTTGTGCAGTACCTGAAATTGAAATTAAATCCGAATCGCGACACAATGATGCAAGAATAAAGATAAAGATATAGGTGCTATATGATATGCAAGCATGGGGAAATGCTTGCATGTTATCTCAACAGTGGAATAGCTGGTCTCTGGATAATACTCTGTTGCCTCCTAATAACTCCTTGCTCGACGTCTATCCGAAATAAAAGCCAAACAAACAATGGCCATAATAAATAAAGTGCGCAAACATATGAATCATATGCAACAAGCAAACATGGTATGCAATGATGGAATGATTCACAATTTCATGGTATAACATAGCTTCGCAAATCATTTTCATAATTTATTTTTCGAGTTTTAGTTGCATAAACAGTACTAATTATTTAATATTTATATGGTGCATACTTTAATTGGTTACATGGAATGCATGGTTGGAAAGGCCTTGTCGAGATACTCGATTTAGACATATCATTTGTCGAATTTGTAATTACGGTTTAAAAGTTATGAATTTATTGAAAAATAGGCAATTAATAGCATTTAAATAATCTCGAAACTTTGTTTGCCCATAAATTATTTTAGAGAGAATATTACTAATCCTTGCATTTTTCTGACCTTAGAAAATATATTATATGCACATTTTGGAAATACCAATGAAAAGTATGATTTATCATATATTAAAGCATTTAATAATCTTTCAAAAATATTGATTATATTTCAGTATTTGACAAAAATAATAGATGGCAGATTCATGTTTAGAATTGAATAACATGCAGTTTTGGTATTTTACGTTTATTCAAATTCTCTATAGATCTTATTTTAAACATGGTAAAAGTTCCGTTAGGTTTGACTTCTAAAAAACCGGTCTTAATTTGAATTTGAATTTGAATTCGATCTGACCAAGATTTGACCAGCTAGCCAGGGTCCAGGATTATGCATGGTTTTTGAAGCAAACCAGGGGCTGTGGGTTGCTGCTTTAGAAAGCCCCAGGGGTTTGTCTAGAAAGTGGCAAAGTAGATCTAGTTTTGAGGTTTAGATCTAGCAGAAACTAGTTAATTTGTGTTGACTTTGAACGATCGCAGAGTGAAAATGATTAGGAGTTTGGAATGCTGAAATGGAAAAAGTGTAGAGGATGTTGAGGTCTAGAACTTTGGTATTGGGGAGATTTCAATTTCGGGGCAGAATGATGTGTTCAGGAGTAGTTTGGGTGGAAGAAAATAATAGTAAATCTGTTAACAGAAACTAGTTAATTTTAGCTGTTTTCAAATGACGATGGCATCAAAACTTGGTATACTTAGACTTCATCGCAATGTATTGTTTTCAAGAGGACGAAGAGATCTTCAAATTTTTTCATCACGGCGCTACCAGATTCCGTCTAGAAGAAGGAGTTTTTAGTTGGTTTTGCATGAAGGAAAAAATATAGTAAAACGTGTTAACAAAAACCAAAGAAAACGTCGCGTGAACTCGGAATTTTTGGTGTGAACATAGTTAGCTTGCCTGATCTTTGTGGAATGATTGCAATAAGCACGTGACCCCATTTGGAGCGAGATCAGGGGCTATGGAAAGAGGATAGTGCCCTCTTTACAAAGGTATGCCATGATTTTGTGATTGGAAGGAGGAATCCAGAAGATTTACGGGAATAGGAGGAAGCGTGATGTGCTGCTACTGCCTGCGCATGCAACTTTGTCTGTGTGCACGTGCATTGTCGCGTGGCGAGCGGTAGATGGCAGCCTGGCGTGTGCGGTAGAGCGACACGGCGATGGCAGCGAGGAACAGAGAGATGGCATCGGGGTGATACGTTGATGGAGGTGAGGTGAAGTTGACAGATAGAGTGACGGCGCTCGGCGGCAAGCAGCAAGAGGGGGTTGCGGCCGACGGCTGTTCCATAGACCATCCTGCAAGGTGGATGTAGCGAGTATGCAAGGGAGGTAGCTGGGAAGGTTGGCAAACTCACCACGGTCCTTAAGGACAAGGTTGGCGAGCTTGAGGTAGGTGGTGATGACGGCGAAAGGAAGGAGCCGGTGATGACGAGCATCCAGTGCACAACTCATGATGTTCAGCAGCTGCTTGGGGATGGAGTCTGTATCGGCGCTGTAGGGGCTCCCTGTCCATGTTCTGGCCTCCAATCAATGGTGGTGTACAGTGCGGTGCTCCTGGTGCCTCGAGGCGGTAGGTGGCGATGGAGATCAAGCGGGAGGCAAGAATCTGGGGCTTGTGGCCATGGTAGCGCTCCGGTTCTTTTGTGTGGTCGGAGAAATAGAAAACAAAAGGTGGAGAGGACGAGGATGGAGCAGAGAGGGAGTGGTTGAGAAGGCTGCGTTGCAGCGAGGCTTTTTGACAAGGGGAGCCCGCAAGGTAGCTGGCAGGAGTCACGCGCTGGGTGTGTCTTAGACTTGGCCTAGAGAAGTGAAAAAGGGCATGGGAAAGCTGGCCCTAATGTTTTGATCGAACCATAAGGTTTAGGAGAGCAGAGTTGTTTAGGTTTAGACACGATCAGAATAGCTAGAGAGGGGCCTCGTAGATAGAGTGTGTGCCGGTTTAGATAAAAGTAGGAAATGTGTGTTTGCATTCACACTTATGGGTGGGGTTTTAGACTAAAGTGTGTGTATGTATAAGAGTAAACAGACGTGTTGGAAATAGGGCAATATTTAGCTAGCTAGATAGGATTAAGTAGCTCTATAGCTAGCTAGGATTGATTAGATGGATAAATAGAGGGTTTTAGGATTTAGCTCTAGTTAGATGTGAGCAAAATATATGAGAGTTAGATAGACAAAACAATTGGCTAAGATACATGTCACATAGGAGGATCAACGTCAAGATGATTTCATGGATGATTCTGTAGGAAGATATGGAAAAAGGTATGAGAATATTTAGCTTAGGTCTACTTTCCTTAGTTTGGTTTAGATTCAAAACTCTTGCTTGCCTTATTCATAATCAAACAAGCTCGCCAAAATCAAACTAGAGGAAAAAGGAGATGGCAGGATCCCATAATATATATTGTGAAAACAATATGAAACTATGTGTGGAAGCATGTAAAATAGAATTGGATCCACCCCAAATTATATGAGCTAGAAATATATACCAAAGAAACATGGATTTGCTCATATTACATATGATGGTGGAATTATAGATGGAGCCAAAAGGGAGATATCAAGAAGGTGGTGGAATTGTAATAGATATGCTCCCAACTCAACTTGGGCATCAAGCATTATATTAAGAAGCAGATACAATATATCAAGAAGCAAAATATTAATAAGACAATGCAATATGAAGAGAAGAACCATATGCAATAGGTTTTGATATGATGATCAAATGCAATATGGCATGGTGGCATGAGCATGATCTTATGATGATGCAATAATGAGAAGCATATGGTAGCATTGATCTTTATTTATTATGTAGCATTCTAATGTTAGTCAATTGAGATTCTACATGAAAAGTACCACATAGGAGAATGAAACAATTATTGGTTATGGTAAGTATGAACATCAATAGTGTGTATGCAGCAGCATGATAGGAATTCAAAGGAAGATACCATAGTTCCTTTGGAGATGTTGTTCTTGTTCATGGTGCAAATGTAGTAAGGGATCGTTGGTTTGTATCTTTCGAGTATCGTCCTTAGGTTTCTCCTTCTTGATCTAGTCATATTAACACTGTTGCCAGACCAACAGCGAAGGTCATACTTGTCTACATACTGGGCATATGATCTTGAAAATAAATTTATAATATTTGACATACGTGGTACATACATACGTATGTACACACACATACATATGTACACACACTCATACACACGGACACACAGACACCCACACACGCACGCACACACACACATTTAAGACCTGATCAAGTACCACCACTTTATCTCGCATGGTAGAGGGCATATGAATACAAGAACTAGGTACCTTGTTAGGGTTGTTCTCCCCAATATGCATTCCTAACCTACAAAGTTTCCTTATACTCTTACCGTAGAAATTCCTAACATACAGATCCCATTCACATCAACAGGATATAATCATCGGCTGACAAATAAACTAATCCATTAGGGCAAATTGCGGATAAGAACTAGGTACCGGGGAGGATAATGTGGTCCAGCGGTCAAGGGTGTTGGAGAGGTCCGCGTAGCCGTGATCGAGGGCTCCATAGAGGTTTGTGTATCCGCGATCAAGGGAGCCGGATAGGTTCGCGTATCCAAGGTAGAGTGTTCTAGAGATGATCACATCACCGAGGTGGCGGTTGTGTACAGAGGTGGAGGGTGAAACTAAGATCTAGAGGTAGGGAATTTCTTTCGGATAAGTTTGAGATCTAAAGTTGGGTAGGCTTGATAACTTTGTACCTTTGAAGAAGTTCATAGAAAGATTAAAAAGTAGGGAATCAATGAATTCTTAAAAGACAAAAGGTAGGGAGTCAATAATTATCAAACAACAAAGGGAAGATAATAAAGTACTCATATAATAACTATATAATACATGTTCAACCTAAATAAAAGCACGCACACTACTAATTCATTATCCCATTAATCTTCCTCAACATACTCAACAGAGGTAATAGATTCTTCATCGTCATCCGATAGTTCCTCCACATCTTATCGAACTAATTGATGCATTCTATTAATAAATTCCATCATCTCAAAGGAGATCTGATGGTTCCTCTTATGCTTGCGGACAAACTGGTTCACATCATCTTGAGATTTGTCGTTGATTTTCTCAATGCGACATGTCTTCCCTTTCTTGCGCAAATCTTCCTTAAGTTTAAGTTGATCCTAGAGATAGCGCAACATGCGCACAAGATATCGAGAGTTCTGCAGTTAGGAATCTATTGACCACATCCTAGGAACCTACGACCGGTGTCATTGCTTTGTTAAGGGTCTCTCATAAATCTGTGGCACGGTCGAGAGATGCACTTGCACACAAGATGTGTATCCATGTTGACTCCATTCCATGGCAGATCATCATCAGTAGCTTCAGGTGGAAATCAATGGGGAAACTACAAGAGGGTGATGAAATGTGAAAACACGAGGTTTCCCCTCAAATGTGGAAACCCATAAGTATCTTGATCAAGAAACTCAAAAATATCCACCTAAATCAGAATTAAAAACTATAAATTCACTCTTAGCTCCATATCAGAGTCGATCTCTATAGCATGTCCCCTATCTCTTATTAGATTTGTTATGCTGCTGGCTGAAGCTTTCGTGCAGTGAGAGGGTGAAGATAAGTTGGGAGTGGGGACATGTTAAAAAGTAGTGACGAGATGTTTATAACCACCAGAACGATGCTTGCCTTCTGTGGTGGGGCTACAGTGACCCAGCACACCACTATATGTTGTAGTGCACAAGTCTTTGACATAATATTCACGAAGTACCGTTTCAGAAATATCACATCCCTCGGAGTGGTACAACAAAAATATTGCGGGTTTGAAAATTTTATGTTCATTATATTCAACCAAAATTATACAAATGTTTTGAAATCCTCATCGGTCCATTGAGGACTTATTCGAATACTGAAATTCAAATTAACTAGATTTGGTAGCAGTGGCATCAGTAGACGGAATACCACTAGAACTAAGGAACTTATTTAAGTAACTCTATGTAGCTTAGCTCATCTATACTATTCTAAGGTATACTCTTATGTTTCCATGTCTTCGGGGTCTACTTCATATCATATAACATAGTCTACTCCTTCAATGCCTCCAGATAGATCTGGTTCTTCAGTCATCACTATGCGTACTGTTTTCTTTTGTCTTGATATTCTCATACTCTAGCAAGGTTTAAGAATATATTTTGAGTACGAGCATACTCAGCATGTTCTATAATTGGGTGTGTGATGTGCTACCATGGATCAAACATTGAGGTTTCCTTTCTCAAGAAGGTTTCATATCAAACGTAGCTTTTAATGTAGAAATCTATGTGCGTCGGTTTTCACGGGTTGTTAGAACTTTCTTAAGTTAGTTTCCACATTGCGTTTGCAAACCATTCCCTGGATAGGGAGTATGATAACCTATTTTATACACTCTCGACAGGTGCGTTACTTTTCCCACAAACGTCCCCAGTGTTATTGTCGTAACACACTTCTTTAGGCGTGTAGCCTGTTACCAAGTTCCTCTAAGTCATGTCGAGCTCTACCTAATTCTGTGTTCCTTACTTTGCACAAAACCCCATAAACGATCGTTTCTCAAATGCTATCTTTTTGGATATACTCAAGTTTTGATCTTGCATCACAAGATGGGGATGTAATGGCCGCCCACCCACTACAATTCCTCTCAGGAAATATAGTCCAACTTAGTCATCTGAAGTTACACCGAATGAAGAAGAACTTCTAAGTTGATCTTGCCATTCCAAGATTTGTGGTCAAAGTGGTTTATATGACGCCTTGGAATAACTAACTACATGTGTTGTTTACTCGCAAGTTCTCTTGGTACAACATAATCTATTCTCACAACTTCTTACATTGTGGTCTCCATTTACCTTCTATAAATACATTTCATTCATAAAACAATATTTTCTTTTGTAGGAACATTTGTGATACTTTTGGAAAAGTATTTACCAAAATATAATGTGTGAAAGACATAATTTTCAAGATTTATCCACTTCTATGTAGGGTTGAACTTCCCTGGTAACTGCGAGATAATGCAGTTCAAAGGTTCCCTTTCCTCGTTCTCACATGAGATGTTTTATCATGGCCTCGCAATATGACTAGTTCGAGGCCCACAAGGTCCCCTCATTAGGGATTTGCCTCTGTTAGCAAAACAGAACATGAGGCATCTCCAAGGGAGGCCATCACGATATGAGCTTTGTGAGGCATTACGAGGAGTCTATCGGAACTTTGTGTCCCGCGAAGGAACTAGGGGTCCAACGAGCCTTGAGTTTGAGAGGGGGATGAATATGCGTTCTAGACTTCTCGGCGATGAGGGCTGCAGTGGAGCACGACAGAGAGTAGACACAATGGTTGTTTTACCCAGGTTTGGAACCCTCTTGAGGAGGTAAAGTCCCTACTCCTTCTTTGTTGTATTTCTTATGATGCTTAGCGGTGGTTTAATGGTGGATCTATCCTAAGGGTTTTGTGCTCGTTGGGATCGATACCCCTCTAAGGTTGGGACGCCACTCCTTTTATAGTTTTGTTGGGCCTCGTCCCCCCAAACTTTGGGCGAGAAGGCTCACCACATTCCCCCCTAAGGAGCATTGGTGTATATACTAACCCCGTATGGACTAGGTCTAGATCTAGTTGGATGTTCGACCCAATGGCTCAATCACCGATGATGCCCCTCTTGCATTGTTGCGTCATCTGCGTCCTCCTTGCACCAAAGTTGTAGTGTCGGGCTCTGCAGGGATCCGGCGTCGTCAGCCTAGCTTTTACGCCAAAGCGGCCAGGCAACATCTTGCTTTACCGAGGAGGGCAGGGCGCAGCGTTGCAACCTGTTGAACTGTCGTCTTGTTGCTGTGAAAGAGTTACGGTCGTGCCCCTAGCAGGGCATCACCATGAAGTCATGTCCTTGTCAAGTGCTGACTCTGGTACTTACGCCCATGTCGAGGCCTCTCATAGCTTATAGAGGGATGTGCCCCTCTTGAGACCCCCAAGTAAAATGTGATGCGGGCCTAGAAACTTGATGGGACACGGTATCTCCTATACCGATGGTTCGACAGTATCCCCCCAGTGCTTGGCTTGCACGCGTTCGCTGGTGGGGGCAAGAAAGTCAAGGGACCAACTGGTGATGGGGCCGCGCCTAATCGTGTCAGCACACGATCACCAAAAGTGTTCATCCATGCCTCCACGTATGGTTGGAAATGGGAGATGTCCATTAGATGCGGGAACCGTCGCCTCCACTGTTTGGCCTCTAAGCTCGCTCCTTCCATAAGAAGTCGAGCCCGTGCCACGACAGTTCACTTCACCTTCTTTCTCTGCCGCTTCCTTCTAGCTCCCCTCCGCCACCATACCTTCACTTCCTGGGGGCCTCATGATAGCACTTAAGAGAGCATGCGACATTCCGGCTGCAGCGGGTCCTTCGCTGCTAAGCTGCTACACGCTGGTAATACTGAAGATCATTAAACATGAGGGCCTGGAGAAGGTTAGGCGGATGGCGGCTTCAGCCACGAATGAGTGGGGAGCCACCCGGGTGTGGTGCGGTGCAGAAGGCTAAGGCGGGTGTCCTGCCACCGCATACCCTGTCTTCACACATTCCATCACCACCAGATTGCTGTCGCCGTTCTCCTCCTTCTTCCTTTCCATTCTATATCATTACTGCATCAAGCTACTCCATCTCAATCCACGGTGCATGACCCTCCTAGGTACTTTTTCCTACCGGTGCAAAGCCTATGTGGGGGTGATGCCTTCGGTGGTGCTATGCTGATACTTCTGTGACCTCCACGTTGTCATGTAGGGGGAGCGCCTCACGGCATCAAGTTCACCGGTGGCCATGGTGAGGCCTTCCTTCCCATATCTATCCATGGGAAGATGACCGAGTTCTACCAAGACTAGCTCTTTGTGGATGCCCTTAGAGTGCTCCCGCAACTTTGCCTCGCTTCCGAGCCGGCGGTGGAAGACCTCGGATGGACTCGGGAGGCCACTGCCTATATGAACCCTGGTCCCCTCGAGTGGCATGTGGAGGGTCAACGGGACCACGGTCTGACTAGCGAAATGGTGGTCCGGGAGTTCCTCTAGCGGAAAATTGCCCCACTTCAAGAGTGCAAGA
This sequence comes from Avena eriantha, assembly GCA_910589775.1. Taxonomy (NCBI): domain Eukaryota; kingdom Viridiplantae; phylum Streptophyta; class Magnoliopsida; order Poales; family Poaceae; genus Avena; species Avena eriantha. The sequence goes on along the minus strand of OU342746.1, from coordinate 34,287,813 downwards.
AGGGCATTTGGGCAATGTATGACGACGGAGATAGGATCAAGATGTTCGGTGGACTTATCCTAGATGACATTGTGGCTATCCTTATGCTATTTTTCCTTGGGGATGGTACTGCGACCGAGATCCCTCGGGAGGCCCTTCCCTTGTACCTGATTGGCGATGTCAATGTCGCGTGCTCTGGACTCCACCTCTTTGATCAGTGGGGCGAGTGTTATCTTGGTCAAGAGGTGAGGGAGGATCTCCACACTCCTAGCCTAGTCTGGAGCTCCATGGGAGAGCTGGATGACGATGGCGTGTCATGGAGTGGGGGCATCAAGGCTTCCTAGCCTACTCATCGAGGAAGAATGCTCGACAACGTGTCTTCCTAGGGATAGGATGTTGAAGACTTCACTGATGGTGGTGAGAGTAGCGAGCTCCATACTGAACCCAGGGTCGGCGAAATGACCGCCAGAGACCTTTCCACGCGTAAGGGTCTCGTACAAGATGGTGAGCGTGCTTTCTTTCCCCTGGTCTGAAGAGGGGAAGTTGGTATTGCACTGGCTCAGTGAGTGGGGCATGATCTTTCCTCTCTAGAGTTACTTCCTTTCCTACCATCTTCAACTCTCAACCCCTTCTATGTCGTGTCTCAGATCTAGGAAGAGGAGGAAGAGAGTGAGGGGCTCCTTGTCTAGAAAGACCGCTAGGGGATCTGGTTCAGCCTTCGCATCATGTCCTTCGCCAAGGATCGAGAGTGGGGGAGCCTTCAGGACGAAGGTTTGGCCATGGTCCTATCAACGCTTGATGCGGTCTGTTTTGAGACCTAGGCGATGCTCCAGCCAATAGTGGGGGACCAGCCCCACTCCCCGGATGACTCTAGACCTCTCACTCCGCCAGCTCCAGCTGAAGAGGAGGGTGAGGGCGTGAGGCCTTGCCAGGGTGACCTTCCTACTATCACCTAGGGTGCAAGAGGAGGGGACACTCATGCACACGAGGATACCGTGGGAGCTTAGCGGGCGACTTCGTCTCTGGAACCTAGTGCTAACGAGGACACTGAAATGATCAACCCCCGAGGCCCTGCGATTGCGGGACCAAGCGTCCCTAATGTAGAGAAGCTCAGTCTCAATTTGCCTGGGAGGACATGCCGACTTCATGCCATTGTGGAGGCCACACATGCTGGTCTTGATCACGTCCTCGCGGAGGTGGCCGCAGAGGAGCATCGGCTGGTGGGGACGTGGCGTCGCCTCCACGAGGGGCAGGAGGCTCTCAACACAACAACCGAGCTATGGGAGAGGCGTCGGGAGGCAAGGACTCCTAGGCTACGAAGATCCTTCTTGGGGCCAAGTGTGAGGCGACGAAGATCTTGGCCTTGGCCCAAGGACTGATCCTAACCACCTAGGTGTGTTCCCTTTCCACTAAAGATCTTGTTCACCAGACCTAGGAGTTCTTGATTTGTGAGCATGCGATTTCCTATTTAGGGAAGGAGAGTGAGGAATTTCGCCAGAGGGTCCAGCAGAGGGAGCTGTGCGTGGGGCAGCGTGAAGAGGAGGTTAGCCTAGAGCGCAACCTCTTGGAGTTAGCTTGTGAGAATATCGATGAGCGTGAGTGCGACCTCAAGAGGATAAGTGCCAAGACCAAGGACTAGATCTGTCGCTGCAACAAAAAGCTCACCAGCAACCAAGAGCAGATGCATGCAGACAATGCTAAAGCTCTTGCCTTAGGTCATAATCCCATCGAGAGGAGTATGTGAAAAAGTACAACACCCAGGACCGACGTTTCCAAGCAAATATAACCTAGATGGCGGCAGCACAGAGGCAGACGGAAGAGCGACTAGCTGAATCCCTTTTCTTGAGAAGTTAAAGAAGGACAACGCACTTCGCGATCAGGCAGCGGTGGAGCGCTAGGTTCTTGAGAGGGAGTGGTGCAAGATGTACTGGGGTCTTGTTATGCATGCTGCCGCTACCATGTGTGACTTTGGAGCGAACAACTTCTACACCGGAGCTCTTGCAGATGCCCGTGAGAGCGGTGCCTATCTGGAGCTTTTCACCTGGATCACCACTGAGCTAGGGGGAAAGTAGCGCTCTACCGGGGCTTCCACGAGGGGGAGTGCCGCAAGCTGCTACGTGTTGCTGCGACCTAGCTCTTCTCCAATCTTCATCAGCTCGATGCCAACTTTCCTAGAGGAAGCTCCTGAGAAAGGTGAGGCACACTAAGACGACTCGCCCAGAGGACATCCTCCAGTTTCAGCAGATTGTGGAACAATGTGTGGAGGTCTTCGTTCACCCATATACTCGCATTAAAGAAGGCGACACCGGTTAGGCCTCTGGTGCTTTAGCTGGTACAACGGGGGACTAGGAGGATGCTGGCGTGGATGACGACCTTGGGAGCAGCCGGTAAAACAATAAGGAGGATGATGAGGAATCCGCCAATGCTAGTGCTTCTGTTTCATAGTCCTGAGCGGCGAAGACCATGGCTTCTGCTAGCGAGGTCACTTTTTGGGTGTTTGTGCATGGCGTGCTCCAGTGGACTCCCATGGGGGAGACTTTTAACTCATGGGATCCACCGCCAGTCTTTTAGTAGGATCGCTTATGATCTCTCTCTACCCATCGAGTTGGGCGATAGAGTCTTGTAAGTTATGGCATGAACTTCTTGTAGATGCTGTCCTCTTGGCCCCTCGAATAGATATACGTAGGTATAGCTTGTAAAGGGGGTCGCTTGAGGAGATAGCCTATGTCATGGATTTTCCTACGTTTTCCTCGTAGAGGGAAACATGGGACTTATGCTTTTTCTATTGACTGCTAGGGGGGAGACATAGTCTTTACACTTTCGAGGCTTCTTGAGGGAAAGAACGCCCTCGTGAGCCATCCCATAGGTCCCTCGTGGACGAACTATAGGGCCCATGCTTATCCTGTTAGCTTCTCGAGGAGATAACCCTAGGTATAACACATCTGGGGCCCTTCGAAGGTGTGATTACCCTCGAGGGCGCCCTATAAGTCCCTTGAGGAGGAGACTATAGGGAAAATGTATCTCTTGTTGGTCCTTTGAGGAGGACATTATAGGTATCAAATGAGTTGGCTGCTAGAGGGGGTGCGCTCTTGAGTCGCCTTATAGTTCCCTCGTGGAGGAAACCTTAAGGCCCGTCCGTAATCACCCTATTAGCTCCTCAGGAAGGTAACCGCAGGTATGGTACATTCTAGCGCTCCTTCTTGGAAGCAAATGTTCTTGAGAAGTTCATGCCACACATGCTCGCTAGTTTCGATATAAATTATATGAGGATTTCAAGCACTAGTAGCCATGGGTGAGGTGACTTATCGCCAGAGCTAGTCCGTGATGGAAATATGCCCTAGAGGAAATAATAAATATGTCATTATTCATATTTATGTTACATAAATAAATTTTATTGTTCTATGATATAATTTTATTAGTTCTGAATAATGAGTATTTTGAGGTAAAACCTAATAAATGTGCGGGATAATAAACACCAAATAAATATATTCCTAGTCATGCCATTGAGACTAGTATGTATGTCAACGATAATTCTGGTTTCCTAACTATGGGCAAAGTGGCAATGTGATTGTAGTGTTGCCAGTGACACATGTGACCGAAGTTGTTGGAGAATAAATGATGATGGATAGACCTAGACATGAGATACCGTGAAATGCATCATCAATATAATTATCGGTTTAATCTCATAAACATTGTATTGCCTTTACTAGAAATCGTTAAACCACGAGACACATATGAACTTGGGTACAATATGGATGTGGCAAGATTCTCCAAAGGTTATTCTTAATAGAGCAATTATAAAGTTTATGCTTGTTCATACCGGATGGTTCTCCAATTACTTACATGGGTTCCTTTTGGGAATTGATACTCCTAATGATGGATAGATACACTCTGGGCCCGCTCATGTACTTTGATGTTCGTCCATTCGTCATCATCTAGCTATACACATTGTAACCCCCTCAAATCAGCCCTATGCAAGTTTTAGCCCTTCCTGCGAAACCTGCATATAAACGATTCAAGGACGCCCACCAGGCACTTTCGTGCGGGTGGAAAACGAACTAATACCATTACACAATAGTCCTCGATGGGACCCACAGAACAGATATATATACAACAGCGACTCAGCGAGTCAAGCATACAGATATACAAATACGTAGATCCAAATCACCTTGAAAACGATACAACGTCCGAGTATGGACAAGATGCAAATTGGGCTAAGAGCCCTGAAGAATAACCAATGGCGTCCATAACCCTTCCTAGGCCAAGACGGAAGGGTAACCTTGCTAAGGATGTCGATCTCAAACCTGCTAAAACAAAAGGGGTGCCGACAAAGGGCAAAGGAAAAAGAGGAGCGTCAGTACTGAGGCCAGTACACGGGGAGGCTAGAATTTGGTGGCTCTCGCCTACATAGGTATGGTGGACAGAAGCGGCAGCGCAACATGCACTAAACAACCTATAGAGACTCGATTAACTGTCGGCTATTAGAGAGAGATAATAAAGACCTATTCGGTTCTATCCTGATACTAACACCAAACATACCCATCCTGGTATTTCCCCATCGAGACCAAACAAGGAAGTCGGACCAAGGAACTCACACAGTTGGCAATTTTACTCATTTCGTTATAGTTGCAGCACTTACTACTCAGATATAGATAGCATGAGTCATCTTGAAGCATAATAGTGGGCAGTTTTAATTAACCATTCCATGGTAGTTGGAACATTTACTAGTCAGATATAATTGTCCTGAGGAATCACAAAACCCAGCAGTTGTTGGCACTTTTATCACATTTCATTGGAGTTGCAATACTTACTAGGCAGGTATAGTATGACACAGATCACCACAGATCCACCAGTTGTTGGCATTTTTATTATCCATTACATTGTAGTGAAGCTGAATTACTAGTCACATATTAATTCAAATTTATAACACCACTTTAGTTATGCTTGTCTATGATCGAGATACTGTGCTCCAAGTCGTCCATAACCACGGACACGGCTTTCAGAAAGATTTACCCTGCTGGGGTGCACAAATAGCAAAACACACACGATCAACCTCAGAAAAACCAACTCAAAACCCAACGAGGCTTTCACGACAAAGCAATCACAGGATTCATAAAACATTTTAGGGGGCCACCCGACTAAGCTACCCGCAACAAAGTTGGCCGGCTCCGAGAAAGACCTAGGGTTTGTGTGGACGGCGGTAAACGACTGGGAACCCGAAAGTGTGATTTGGCTTGTCGACACTACGAAAACGTGTCACGATCCAAAACAGTATAGGCACTCCACGCACAATCGTAAATAAGCAGTAAAGCATGGCATAGGTACAAGATAGTAATAAAGCCCCATACTAGTTTGTGGCCCCAAGAAATAAGAAATGAATCAAGCTCTAGCTAAGGGGATTCATGGTCCCATATGCGGATAGTGCGATAGTCAAGGAACTGGTATCAAGTACTCGGGGCGTACGGGACACAAGTGGGCATGAAAAACCAAATAACATATAATGGCCCACCGGTGCCACATTCATTAGTTATCACAGCAATTTAATAGTTGTAGTTAAAGACATGATCATCTCCACCATAAACATCTGCCAGCATTCCAACAACTGTGGTACTCGACAATCAATATCACACATGAGCAAGAAACTACGACTCGCAAGGCCAGCTATCTACCAAACATCAGGTAATTGGAGGTGTCCAAGGCAATATAGAGGCTGCACAGGATATATCGGGTATGGAGCTAAAGCATCGCCACACGGATAGCAATAGATCAACAGGAGGAAATAAAGATTATAACTGCAAAAATAGGTAGAAGGGGAAGGGATGCTCGCCTGGGAAACACTGTCGAAGATACATTATCCGAAGGACTTGTCGATACTCGCATCCACTCAACGGCCTAATCCGTGAAGAAGCAAAACACTAAAAGAAACACCGGATACACTATTTAATACTACGGCAAAAGATCAGGCATGATGCATGTATGATGCATGACATGGCAAAGATGCGGTGCAATTAGACAATATTAAGCGGAACCGGGGTCCCGACTATTAATTAAAGGGTTCAAGTTATTTATCTACCCTGCAAATTAAATGTTGAATTAACAAGGCGAAACAGGGCATCGGTTCACTACACAAATTTAAATGGAGGCGCTAATAGACGGGAATAGCCCGCGTATGCGCTCCATATTTAATTATGAGGTGAATCGGCATAATGCCCCAAACGCACATGATGAGATGTATGCAAGCATGAACAATTTAATATGCAACAATTTATATGGATGGTACTTTATAAAATAGGGCTAGAAAAGGGGTCACACATTAGGGTTCGGTGAATTTGGTCTCGTGGTCCAATGGGATCGGTCTTCGGGTCCGAGATCGGGCATCTTGTCATCGATGGCGAACTTGAGTTCGTACCGTTGGTCTTCGCAAGATCTTAACGAAAAACGGGAACAGAGAACTTCACGATACTTTGGTACTCTTCAGGTGGTATCACGCCTCTTCACACGGTCGTCGTCCATGCCACACCCCACTGGTAGATCATCCGGACAGTTCTTAGGGCCTCTGTGCCATCATCGGTACATCACACTATCAAAACGTGAGCTCAAGGCACAAGAATAAAACACAAAAGAAGATTAAAGTGCTCCGAGGGAGGACATGCCCTGAGAAGACATCTTCTCAAACACCTGGTGGAACCCAGGGCGTTGACCACAGGGGCGGTGACAGATCGGTGCAGGGCCGGCAGCTGTTGTCGTGCATGCTGGAACAGGGGCGGCTCCTCGAGCGTGGACAGGGCGCAGAAAGGAGCAGCGTTGGCGAGCTCAGGGACGCGCGGGCAATGCGGATGGCGATAGAAGATGAGCTAGGGCCGCGGCTCGACGCGGGGTCGCTGGGACAGAGGCAGGCCGGCGGTGTCGGTGGCTCGCAGGAGATGCGGCCGAGGGCGGCGTCGCGCGGAACAAAGGCCGTGGCGAGGAGGTCACGTGGTTCCGTGTAGACGGTGGCGGCACCATGCGGCCAGAGAGGAGGGCGACGGTGGACGAGGCGGAAGCTGGGGTCAAAGCAGAGGAGGAGACCATCCACGGTGGTCCGGGGAGGCGGCGCCTGGGCCTGCGAAGACGAGGGAGCCAGGGGTTCGGGGAGGAGCTCGGCAGCACGCGGAGGTTGGTGGCCAATAGGGAAGATGACGGTGATGGCGCCTGGGATTGGGGAGAGGAGAAATCGGGGGAGGCGGCGGCTTCCACTACGGGAAGGCGAGAGGAGGTCCCCGACGAGGTGCTACAGACGGTGGCGGCCGGGTCGAGGAAGAGGGCACGCCGGCGGCAGCACCTGGGTCGAAGCAGAGGCGATGGTGCAGGGCGGCCGTGGTGGCGGGCACGCGCGGAAGGAGGATGACCCCTGGAGCGGCGGTGGCGCTGCGGAAGAGGGAGTGCCAGGCGGACGGAGGGGTGGCCGGAGCTTGCGACAAGAGGGGCCGCACGGAAGCAGCCGGAAGGCAGCGACGGTTGTGATCGGGGCGAGGACGAGAGGCGTGTGCAGGGTGGGGATCGTGGGGCCGGTCGGAGGAGAGAGGGTGGTGGGGATCTGTGCGGCTGGGATTGTGTGAGCGAGGTGGGGCCAGGCGAGGTGCGAGAGTCGAGGCTAGGTCGGTCAGGTTGTGTGCTGCGTTGCAGCATGCAGGTGCGTGCGACCGGGCGGGTGGCATGCACGCGGGTGTGGGTTCGGGGCAGGTAGGTGGCTGGGTCGGGTTTAGGGGTAGGTGGGGTGTGGGGATTAGGCTTAGGATTTAGATTAGGTGGGGCAGTAGGTGGTTAGCTAGGCATTTTGGCCCGGCTAGCTGCCTCCCCTAAACTATTTATTTTATTTTATTTGTTTTATTTTTAGAAAGGCTTTTATAAATAGTTTTTAGACAAATAAAAGATCCGGAAAAGATCGGGGTTTGTATTTTGAAATAAATAAGGGGATATTTAGAAAACAAAGATAGGCTTTTAGAAAATAGTCTTAGTCAAATATATGCATGCAAACATGAAGATGCTCAAATGCAATGTGGCATGATGACATGAGCATGCGGTCATTATGATGCGCAACACGAAAACCTAGCGATTTTCTAGTAGTGGTTTTAGCGGGATGCCACAATTCGACACCACTAACAAGGGATCTCGCCCTCGAGATCCGCCTCGTGGTACGGGGAAGAAGGTCTGCAATCTGAATCTTCTCGCTTCGTGTAGATGATCGCGACACCACTAACAAGAGGTCGTTGTCCGTGATCGTCGAGATAACACTCCAGGAAACAAAGGACGAAGGTAAAGGTATCCACAAATAAAGCCACCTCTAACTTCGATAGAAAGAGAGAACCGATGCATTCTCATCCACTTCAATTTACATGAGCTAATAGAGTGAGTAGTCGGCATGGGGGCCAATCCATCACGCACCCAAACTATTACTCCGCACAATAAGTAGAAAAGCGTGCAACCATTCTCGGAATCAGACTGAAGATCTCGACAATCGAGGTTTGGAACAAAGGAGTGATGCAGGCTCTGCATCGGATCTGGCGTAGATGATGTCATCGTGTCGGAAAACACCGGAAGGCAGAAACAAGGAACAAAGAATGTTACCACAGATAAAGGATCACTCAGATAGCATGAAGTCCGGAGGTAGAAATGTAGTTGCCAAAGGAGGAAGCGAAACCCTGAAGGTACGACGGAACCCAACCATGAGAAATCCTAGACTTGAAGACAAGATAAGAGAGTAGATTCAAAACACTCAGAGGTAAGAGGAGAATAGCAGAGGGGTAAGGAGTAAAAGCAGACCTCATCAGATCTATCCAACTGATTTTGCAAAAATAGTTTTGACACTCTACATCGGCCGTTAGCTAGGTTATCCTACAGGCTCGACCAGTGGGGTATCGTAACTGCTGAGCTCTGATACCACTCTGTAACACCCTCGAATCGGCCCTATGCAAGTTTTAACCCTTCCCGCCAAACCCGCATAGAAACGATTCAAGTACGCCCACCAGGCACTTTCGTGCGGGTGGAAAACAAAGTAATACCATTACACAACAGTCCTCGATGGGACCCATAGAACAGATATATATACAACAGCTACTCAGCGAGTCAAGCATACAGATATACAAATACGAAGATCCAAATCACCTTGAAAACGATATAGTGTTCGAGTACGGACAAGATGCAAATTGGGCTAATAACCCTGAAGAATAACCAATGGCGTCCATAACCTGCCCAGGCCAAGCCGGAAGGGTAACCCTGCTAACGACGTCGATCTCAAACCTGCTAAAACAAAAGGGGTGCTAACAAAGGGCAAAGGAAAAAGAGGAGCGTCAGTACTGAGGCCAGTACACGGCGAGGCTAGAATTCGGCGTTTCTCACCTACATAGGTATGGTGGGCTGAAGCGGCAGCGCAGCATGCACTAAACAACCTACAAAGACTCGATTAACTGTCGGCTATTAGAGAGAGATAAGAAAGACCTATTCGGTTCCATCATGATACTAACACCAAACATACCCATCCTGGTATTTCCCCCTCGAGACCAAACGAGGAAGTCAGACCAAGGAACTCACACAGTTGGCCATTTTACTCATTCCATTATAGTTGCAGCACTTACTAATCAGATATAGATAGCATGAGTCATCCTGAAGCATAAGTAGTGGGCCGTTTTAATTAACAATTCCGTGGTAGTAGGAACATTTACTAGTCAGATATAATTGTCCTGAGGGATCCCAAAACCCAGCAGTTGTTGGCACTTTTATCACATTTCATTGGAGTTGCAATACTTACTAGGCAGGTATAGTATGACACAGATCACCACAGATCCACCAGTTGTTGGTATTTTTATTATCCATTCCATTGTAGTGAAGCTGAATTACTAGTCACATATTGCGTCAAATTTATAACACTACTTTAGTTATGCTTGTCTATGATCGAGATATTTTGCTCCAAGTCGTCCATAACCGCGGACACGGCTTTCAGAAAGATTTACCCTGCAGGGGTGCACGAATAGCAAGATACACACGATCAACCTCGGAAAAACCAACTCAAAACCCAACGAGGCTTTCACGACAAAGTAATCACAGGATTCCTAAAACATTTCAGGGGGCCACCCCACTAAGCTACCAGCAACGAAGTTGGCCGGCTCCGAGACGGACCCAAGGTTTGTGTGGACGGCGGTAAACGACTGGGAACCCGAAAGTGTGACTGGGCTTGTCGATACAACGAAAACGTGTCACGATCCAAAACAGTACAGGTGCTCCACGCACAATCGTAAATAAGCAGTAACGCATGGCATAGGTACAGGATAGTAATAAAGCCCCAAACTAGTTTGTGGCCCCAAGAAATAAGAAATGAATCAAGCTCTAGCTAAGGGGATTCATGGTCCCATATGCGGATAGTGCGATAGTCAAGGAATAGGTATCAAGTACTCGGGGCCTACGGGACACAAGTGGGCATGAAAAACATAATAACATATAATTGCCCACCGATGCCACTTTCATTAGTTATCACAGCAATTTAATAGTTGTAATTAAAGATATGATCATCTCCACCATAAACATCTGCCAGCATTCCAACAACTGTGGTACTCGACAACACAAGATCGCACCGGAGCAAGCAACTACGACTCGCAAGGCCAGCTATCTACCAAACATCAGGTAATAGGAGGTGTCCAAGGCAATATAGAGGCTGCACGGGATATATCGGGTATGGAGCAAAAGCATCGCCACAAGGATAGCAATAGATCAACAGGAGGAAATAAAGATTATAACTGCAAAAATAGGTAGATGGGGAAGGGATGCTCGCCTGGGAAACACCGTCGAAGATACATTATCCGAAGGACTTGTCGATACTCACATCCACTCAACGGCCTAATCCTTAAAGAAGCAAAGCACTAAAAGAAACACCGGATACACTATTTAATATTACGGCAAAATATCGGGCATGCTGCATGTATGATGCATGACATGGCAAATATGTGGTGCAATTAGACAATATTAAGCGGAACCGGGGTCCCGACTATAAATTAAAGGGTTCAAGTTATTTATCTACCCCGCAAATTAAATGTTGAATTAACAAGGCGAAACAGGGCATCGGTTCACTACACAAATTTAAATGGAGGCACTAATAGACGGGAATAGCCCGTGTATGCTCTCCATATTTAATTATGAGGTGAATCGACATAATTCCCCAAACCCACATGATGAGATGTATGCAAGCATGAACAATTTAATATGCAACAATTTATATAGATGGTACTTTATAAAATAGGGCTAGAAAAGGGGTCACACATTAGGGTTCGGTGAACTTGGTCTCGGGGTCCAATGGGATCGGTCTTTGGGTCCGAGATCGGGCATCTTGTCATCGATGGCGAACTTGAGTTTGTACCGTTGGTCTTCGCAAGATCTTAACGAAAAACGGGAACAGAGAACTTCGCGATACTTTGGTACTCTTCGGGTGGCATCACACCTCTTCACACGGTCGTCGTCCATGCATCACCCCACTCATAGATCATCCTGACAGTTCTTAGGGCCTCTGTGCCATCATCGGTACATCACACTATCAAAACGTGAGCTCAAGGCACAAGGATAAAACGCAAAAGAGGATTAAAGTGCTTTGAGGGAGGACTTTCCCTGAGCAGACATCTTCTCAAACACCTGGTGGAACCCGGGGCGTTGACCACAGGGGCGGTGACAGATCGGTGCAGGGCCGGCAGCTGCTATCGTGCACGCTGGAACAGGGCCGGCTCCGCGAGCATGGAGAAGGCACATAATGGAGCAGCGTAGGCGAGCTCGGGGACACGCGGGCGATGCGTATGGCGACAGAAGATGAGCTGGGGCCATGTCTCGAGGCGGGGTTGCCGGGACAGAGGCGGACCAGCGGCGTCGGTGGGTCACATGAGATGCGTCCGAGGGCGGCGTTGCGTGAAGCAAAGGTCGCGGCGAGGAGGTCACGCGATCCCGCGCAGATAGTGGCAGCACCATGCGGCCAGAGAGGAGGGCGACGGTGAACGAGGCAGAACCCGGGGTCGAAGCAGAGGAGGAGACCATCCGTGGTGGTCCGGGGAGGCGGCGCCTGGGCTTGTGAAGACGAGGGAGCTAGGGGTTCGGGGAGGATCTCGGCAGCAGGCAGAGGTTGGCGGCCGATAGGGAAGATGACGGTGACGGCGCCTGGGATTGGGGGGAGCAGAAATCGGGGGAGGCGGCGGCTTCCACTTCGGGAAGGCGAGAGGAGGTCCCCAGCGAGGTGCTATAGACAGCAGCGGCCGGGTCGAGGAAGAGGGAACGCCGGCAGCGGCACCTGGGTCGAAGCAGAGGCGATGGTGCAGGGCGGCCGCGGTAGCAGGCACGCGCGGAAGGAGGACGACCCCTGGAGCGGCGGCGGCGCTGCGGAAGAGGGAGGGCCAGGCAGACGGAGGGGTGGCCGGAGCTTGCAGCCGGAAGGCGGCGGCGGTTGCGGGATCGGGGCGAGGACGAGAGGCGTGTGCAGGGTGGGGATCGTGGGGCCGGTCGGAGGAGAGAGGGTTGGTGGGGATCTGTGCGTCTGGGATTGTGTGAGCGAGGTGGGTCCAGGCGGGGTGCGACAGTCGAGGCCAGGTCGGTCAGGTTGTGTGCTGTGTTGCAGCGTGCAGGTGCGTGCGACCGGGCGGGTGGCATGCGCGCGGGTGTGGGTTCAGGGTAGGTAGGTGGCTGCGTCGGGTTTAGGGGTAGGTGGGGTGTGGGGATTAGGGTTAGGATTTAGATTAGGTGGGGTAGTAGGTGGTTAGCTGGGCCTTTTGGCCCGACTAGCTGCCTCCCCTAAACTATTTATTTTATTTTATTTGTTTTATTTTTAGAAAGGCTTTTATAAATAGTTTTTAGACAAATAAAATATGCGGAAAAGATCGCGGTTTGTATTTTGAAATAAATAAGGGGATATTTAGAAAATAAAAATAAGCTTTTAGAAAATAGTTTTAGTCAAATATATGCATGCAAGCATGAAGATGCTCAAATGCAATGTGGCATGATGACATGAGCATGCGGTCATGATGATGCGCAACACGAAAACCTAGCAATTTTCTAGTAGTGGTTTTAGCGGGATGCCACACACATGATCAAGTTGGTGAACATAAGAACGTCGATAGTACAGATGAGTAAAGAGTACATGCCAGGTGACATGGGTATACCTTATAGGTACTCGAGGTTGGCCTATATGGTCCAGCCCAAGAGGAGTCCCAGGTCCAAATGAAGCCTAAAAAGGATTCGGGTGGCCTACAGGAGCACGACTTCTTGAAGAACACGACAAAGATTAGATAGAAACTTGAAGTGAAAATCCTAATCTGTAATCGACTCGGCCTGCTACCCCGAGACCTTGCCTCCCTATATAATGGCTAGGAGGGGGCGGCGAGGAGGACAATCCACAACCTTCACATACACCTCGCCAGATTGCATCTGCACACCCCTTCTAACTTTTGACTTCTCAATAATCAAGAGAAGATAAGAAGGAGTAGGGTTCTCTTCGAGGCCTGAACTGTTGTGTCCGCAACATAGAAAACAAAAAATTTCCTAAGGTGTGAACTACACGCCAAGATCTATCTACTAGGTACAAAGCAACGGGTGGACATACATCCAACGAGAACTTACCCTCGAAGATTACGAGTTTTTTTAACGAGTAGGAACTCGTGGTTGATGCAGTCGTACACTTGCCAATCTCAAGATCATGAGAAAGTTCGAGCGCCGCAACTCAGCAGCGCATCCGCACTCGCACACACTTTCAAGCCACCGGACAACCTCCACCTCCTCGCTCCAGCGATCCAGCGGAAGCAGCAACCCCTTCCAGACAAAATGCCACCGGGAACATGTATCTCGTTAATCCGAGACCATGGGGGAATAATTCTAGAGGGGGAGAGAGATCCTTCATAAGGAGGTGTGAGGATGAAGGAGGGAATGGGTGGCCTTTTATAGGAGGAGGGGGGTGCCCCCTCTCTCCATGGCCGGCGCATTTGGGGGGGGGGGTGACCCCTCACCTCCCCCATTCATGTGGTGGTAACCCCTCCACATTAAAATGCCTCTTCACATTCCCTTTTAAAGTCTCCACTTTAAATGCATTAAATTTCTCCAAATTTAATGCTCTCTCATTTAATAAAACTCTTTTTATTAAATTTATTCATAATTTTGTTAATTACTTTAATTAACAAACATTCACATATAGCCCCTTGCAATATTTCAATATCACATGTAGAACCACTTTGTGCAATTTCACCCGAAACTATTTCCGGTTTCTATTGAAACAATTCCTGTGCTTTGCAATTCTTTCATCTGAAACATATGTGCTCCAAAATGGTGTCCGGTAACTCTTAAGTGTGCCACCCTACGGTTCGCGAATAATGCAGACATGATCGAGACCCTTCTCCGATCAATAATCAGCAGCGGGACCTGGAGATCCATACTGACTCCTACACATTCAACGATGACTTCTGTGATCGTGAGAACCTTTAACGCTTGTAACTAAATCCCTTTGTCTCTCGATATATTATATGTCCAAGATTCGATCATCAGTATCTCCATACCTAGTTTGATCTCATTACCGACATGCACTCTTTTCTCGTTCCCGTGATATAACATTCTAGTGATCACATCACTTGCTTGCAAACTATCTTAATATGATATCATCGAGAGGGCCTAGAGTATATCTATCCGTCATCTGGATTGACAAATTCCACTCTTGATCCATTAGCCTCAACATAACACCTTCGTAGTACTGAACCCATCTTTATAGTCACCCTGTTACGATGTGACGTGTGATGTTATCAAGATACTCTTCCGATGTTAGCAATTAACATGATCTCATGGTCTAAGGATAAAGATTACTTCGTATGATGTTATAGAAATATAAACATAATGACTTGATCGTAATGCTATACTTCGGATGAATGTTCATCACATCATTCCACCAATGGTGTGACCTTGTTATTAACAACATCTAATGTCCATGATCAGGAAACCTTGATCATCTTGTTAATCAACAAGCTAGTCTATAAGAGAGGCATAACTAGGAACCCTTTTTGTTTATTAAACACACATGAATTGATGTTTCCGATTAATACAATTCTAGCATGTAAAATAAACATCTATCATATATAAGGAATATATAATAACAACTTTATTATTGCCTCTCAGGGCATATTTCCTTCAGTCTCCCACTTGCACTGGAGACAATAATCTAGTTAACATAGTGATAAATCTAACACCCATGGAGTTCTGGTGTTAATCATGTTTTGCCCTAGGGAGAACTTTAGTAAACGGATCTGCTACATTTAGTTCCGTGTGTACTTTACAAATCTTTATATCTCCATCCTTGACATGCTCGCAGATGGAGTGAAAACGGCGCTTCATATGCTTGGAATTCTTGTGAGACCTCGGTTCCTTTGCGTTGGCTGTGGCTCCATTATTGTCACAATAGATCACCATTGGGTCCAACGCACTGGGAACCACACCTAGTTCCGTAATGAACTCTTTCATCCAAACCGCCTCCTGCGCCGCTTCTGAAGCAGCAACATATTCTGCCTCCGTCGTTGATCCAGCCACCATAGGTTGTTTGGAACTACTCCAACTAACTGCTGATCCGTTCAAGAGAAATATGTATCCGGATTGAGACTTAGAGTCATCCGGATCGGTGTCAAAGCTAGCATCGACATAACACTTAGCGACTAGCTCTTCTTCACCTCCGTATATAAGAAACATATCCTTAGTTCTTCTCGAGTACTTGACGATGTTCTTTACCGCTATCCAGTGTTCCGAACCTGGATCAGATTGGTACCTACTAGTCAAACTAATAGCATGTGCCACATCCGGTCTTGTAAATAGCATGGCATACATAATAGAGCCTATGGCCGAGGCATAGGGGATCTTATCCATCATCTCTCTTTCTTCCGCCGTAGCCGGACTTTGAGTCTTTCTCAACGTCTTGCCTTGCAACATAGCTAAGAACCCCTTCTTACTTTCGTCCATATTAAACTTCTTTAATATCTTATCAAGGTATGTACTCTGCGATAGCCCAATTAGGCGCCTTGATCTATCTCTATAGATTTTAATGCCTAATATATATGATGCTTCACCAAGGTATTTCATCGAAAATTTGCTGTTTAGATAACTTTTAACACTGTTTAAAAGATCTATATCATTTCCAATCAATAATATGTCATCCACATATAATATCAGAAATGCCACATTGCTCCCACTCACTTTCTTGTAAATACAAGCCTCTCCCTAAGTTTGGACAAATCCAAACTCTTTGATCACCTCATCAAAGCGGAGATTCCAACTCCGGGATGCTTGCTTCGGTCCATAGATGGATCGCTGAAGTTTGCATACCTTATTAGCATCCATAGGATCGACAAAACCCTTAGGTTGTATCATATACAACTCTTCTTTAATGTTACCATTGAGGATCGCAGTTTTGACATCCATCTGCCATATTTCATAATCGAAATATGCAGCAATTGCTAACATAATCCTAACCGACTTAAGCATCGCTACGGGAGAGAATGTCTCATCGTAGTCAACTCCTTGAATTTGTCGAACCCCCTTTGCGACAAGTCGAGCCTTATAGATTGTCACATTACCATCAGCATCAGTTTTTCTTTTGAAAATCCATTTATTCTCAACGGCCTTTCGGTCGTGAGGTAAGTCCACCAAGTTCCAAACTTGGTTCTCGTACATGGATTCCATCTCGGATTTCATGGCTTCTAGCCATTTGTTGGAATCTGGGCTCATCATCGCTTCTTCATATGTCGCAGGGTCATCCATTCCATCAACCATGAAATTCACAACAGGATTGCCGTACAGTTCAGGAGTTGCACGTGTCCTTCTTGACCTGCGAGGTTTGGTAGTGTCCTCTTTCGGAGTTTCATGATCATTATCATTAGCTCTCTCTTCATCAGGTGAAGTCAACTCCGAAACAACTTCCGGTGCTGCGCCACTCGCCATTCCATGAAGAGAAGGTTCAATAACCTCTTCTAGTTCTACCTTCCGACTACTCACACCTTTCGCGAGAAACTCCTTCTCCAGAAAGGATCCATTCTTGGCAACAAAAACCTTGCCCTCGGATTTGTGATAGAAGGTATACCCAATTGTTTCCTTAGGGTATCCTATGAAGACGCATTTTTCTGCTTTGGGTTCAAGTTTATTCGGTTGAAGTTTCTTCACATAAACATCGCATCCCCAAACTTTAAGAAATGACAGCTTAGGTTTGTTTCCAAACCATAATTCATACGGTGTCGTTTCAACGGATTTAGATGGTGCCCGATTTAAAGTGAATGCAGCTGTTTCCAGTGCATAACCCCAAAATGACAGTGGCAAGTCAGTCAGAGACATCATAGATCGAACCATATCCAATAAGGTACGATTACGACGTTCCGACACACCATTACGTTGTGGTGTTCCGGCAGGAGTGAGTTGTGAAACTATTCCACACTCTTCCATGTGTGTGCTAAACTCGTAACTTAGATACTCTCCTCCACGGTCAGACCGTAGAAATTTGATCTTTCTATTACGATGATTTTCCACTTCATTCTGAAATTCCTTGAACTTTTCAAAAGTTTCAGACTTGTGTTTCATCAAATAGATATACCCATATCTACTCAAATCATCCGTGAAAGTAACAAAATAACGATATCCACCTCGCGCCGACACACTCATTGGTCCACACACATCAGTATGTATGATTTCCAATAGATCTGTCGCCCGTTCCATTGAAATGAAAAACGGCGTTCTAGTCATCTTGCCCATAAGGCATGGCTCACATGTATCAAATGATTCAAAATCAAGTGATTCCAAAAGTCCATCAGAATGGAGTTTCTTCATGTGTTTAACGCCAATATGACCTAGACGGCAGTGCCACATATATGTAGACATATCATCATCAAGTTTAATCTTTTTAGCATTAACATTATGAATGTGTGTAATATTACTATCGAGATCCAACAGAAATAAACCATTCAACATAGGTGCATGACCATAAAAGATATCATTCTTATAAATCGAACAACCATTGTTTTCAGATTTAAAGGAATTACCACTTTGCATCAAACACGATCTAGATACAATGTTCATGCTTAGTGCAGGCACTAAATAACAATTATTTAGGTTTATAACTAATCCCGATGGAAAATGGAGAGGTAGCGTCCCGACGGCAATCACATCAACTTTAGATCCATTGCCGACCCGCATTCTGACCTCATCCCTTGCTAGTTGTCGCTTGTTCCGTAGCCCCTGAACCGAGTTACATATATTAGCAACCGATCCTGTATCAAGTACCCAGGTGCTACTGCGAGTACTAGTCAAGTACACATCAATAACATGTATATCACATATACCTTTGTTTTCCTTGACGGACTTCTTGTCCGCCAAATACATGGGGCAGTTGTGCTTCCAATGGCCAGTCCCCTTACAATAGTAGCACTCGGTATCAGACTTAGGGCCAGCTCGGGGTTTCTTTTCAGGCGTGGCAACAGACTTGCCACCCTTCATTCCCTTGTGCTTGCCTTTCTTGTGTTTATTGAAACCGGTGGTCCTATTGATCATCAACACTTGATGTTCTTTCCTAATCTCCACTTCTGTAGTCTTAAGCATTGACAGAAGCTCGGGAAGAGACTTCTTCATGCCCTGCATATTATATTTAATCATGAAGCTCTTGTAGCTAGGTGGCAGACATTGGAGAACACGATGTATGCCTAAGTCAATGGGAATCGTTATTCCCAAGGACACAAGCTTGTTGGCGTACCCAGACATTTTGAGTACGTGCTCACTAACGGAGTTGTTTTCCTCCATCATGCAGCTAAAGAACTTTTCTGTAGCATTATAACTCTCCACGGTAGCATGGGTATTGAAAATCATTTTCAATTCTCCCATGGTATCAAAGGCATTGCCATTTTCGAAACTCTTTCGAAGTGAGCTAAGTTGTGGTCCTCCTGACGAGTCACATAGACATTCTTTTCCTCGTTAGGGGCATCAGGAGCTGGTGGGGGGCCTAGCGGCGCATCTAGCACATATTGCTTTTGTGCAGCAGTGAGGAGAATCCTCAAATTCATAGCCGAGTTGGTGAAGTTGCTACCATTCGCAGCAAGTTTCTCTTTATCCATGAACACATTGAAATTAAAAGACGGTGGTGCCATCTACAACAGAATTTATAAAGTTTATTTAGACTAAGTTTATGATATATTGATTTCAACTAATCCAATTACTAATGAACTCCCACTCAAAAACGACATCCCTCGTGTCTTTTTGGTGATTACATGAACCAAATCCACTACACCAAGTCCGATCATCACGTGAGTTGATGTAGCTTCAAACGCGAGCATCTATATGGGCATCATATCAACTATATGACTCATTCTTAATCTTTCGGTCCGTGTTCCGAGGCCATGTCTGTACATGCTAGGCTCGACAAGTAAGAACCTTAGTATTCGCGTGTGTAAAACTGTCTTACACCCGTTCCTATGAAAGCCTAGATTCAAGTACACCCGATCATCACGTGATGTCTCGAAACACGATCCACAAAACGGTGCATACTTAAGGAAGAACACATTTTTATCTTGATATCTAAATGAGGGATCATCTTATAATGCAACCAAAAGCGCCAAACTAGCAGTATAAGATGCTAACATCTAATGTGTAGAGTGAGATGATATGGTCCATGCATTTGATCTCTATCACTTGCATCGTGGTATGATCTCTATCATTCCTTTGTGTGTAAGGCCAAGGTCTATGGAACTTACACGTTGAGTGTGTTGTAAGACTATATATCATACATCTACTTATAACAATAACATATCAATACACTAGCCTAGCAATGATCTAAACTAGACGCCTCTAATTTATCAATTGCAAGTTTTACGTGGCTTAGGGCTTTCGGAGATAGAACCGTTCTCACCTACGAACATGAACCACAACGAGGATAACTAAGTTATTAGCAACTCGTTGTAAATCAGATATTGACTATAGTAGGAGAGACAGACACCCGCCAGCCACTTATGCAAAACAAGTTGCATGTCAGTCGTGGAACCGGTCTCATGTACGATGACATGTAAGGTTGGTCCGGGCCGCTTCATCCCACTATGCCACCAATATCCAAAATACATAGAAGATGCAATAACATGATCATCATCGCCCACATATAAACATATGTGTACTACCCGTGCAAAGCACCTACGCATAGACCTGGCTCTGATACCACTGTTGGGTCCGCAGCATAGAAAACAAAAAATTTCCTAAGGTGTGAACTACACGCCAAGATCTATCTACTAGGTACAAAGCAACGGGTGGACATACATCCAACGAGAACTTACCCTCGAAGATTACGAGTTTTTTTAACGAGTAGGAACTCGTGGTTGATGCAGTCGTACACTTGTCGATCTCAAGATCGTGAGGAAGTCCGAGCGCCGCAACTCAGCAGCGCATCCGCACTCGCACACACGTTCAAGCCACCGGACAACCTCCACCTCCTCGCTCCAGCAATCCAGCGGAAGCAGCAACTCCCTCCAGACGAAATGCCACCGGGAACATGTATCTCGCTAATCCGAGACCATGGGGGAATAATTCTAGAGGGGGAGAGAGATCCTTCATAAGGAGGTGTGAGGATGAAGGAGGGAATGGGTGTCCTTTTATAGGAGGAGGGGGGTGCCCCCTCAATCCATGGCCGGCGCAAGGGGGGGTGACCCCTCACCTCCCCCATTCATGTGGTGGTAACCCCTCCACATTAAAATGCCTCTTCACATTCCCTTTTAAAGTCTCCACTTTAAATGCATTAAATTTCTCCAAATTTAATGCTCTCTCATTTAATAAAACTCTTTTTATTAAATTTATTCAGAATTTTGTTAATTACTTTAATTAACAAACATTCACATATAGACCCTTGCAATATTTCAATATCACATGTAGAACCACTTTGTGCAATTTCACCCGAAACAATTTCTGGTTTCTATTGAAATAATTCCTGCGCTTTGCAATTCTTTCGTCTGAAATATATGTGCTCCAAAATGGTGTCCGGTAACTCTTAAGTGTGCCACCCTACGGTTCACGAATAATGCAGACATGATCGAGACCCTTCTCCGATCAATAATCAGCAGCGGGACCTGGAGATTCGTACTGACTCCTACACATTCAACGATGACTTCTGTGATCGTGAGAACCTTTAACGCTTGTCACTAAATCCCTTTGTCTCTCGATATATTATATGTCCGAGATTCGATCATCGGTATCTCCATACCTAGTTTGATCTCGTTACCGACATGCACTCTTTTCTCGTTCCCGTGATATAACATTCTAGTGATCACATCACTTGCTTGCAAGCTATCTTAATATGATATCACCGAGAGGGCCCAGAGTATATCTATCCGTCATCTGGATTGACAAATTGCACTCTTGATCCATGAGCCTCAACATAACACCTTCGTAGTACTGAACCCATCTTTATAGTCACCCTGTTACGGTGTGACGTTTGATGTTATCAAGATACTCTTTCGGTGTTAGCAACTAACATGATCGCATGGTCTAAGGATAAAGATTACTTTGTATGATGTTATAGAAATATAAACATAATGACTTGATCGTAATGCTATACTTCAGATGAATGTTCATCACATCATTCCACCAATGGTGTGACCTTTTTATTAACAACATCCAATGTCCATGATCAGGAAACCTTGATCATCTTGTTAATCAACAAGCTAGTCTATAAGACAGGCATAACTAGGAACCCTTTTTGTTTATTAAACACACATGTATTGATGTTTCCAATCAATACAATTCTAGCATGTAAAATAAACATCTATCATATATAAGGAATATATAATAACACCTTTATTATTGCCTCTCAGGGCATATTTCCTTCATGAACCTGGGTAAACCCTCGTGTCCCCCTATGTGCTTGTTTGCTAGTTGATCGACGCCTCCAGCGCTCCCCAATTCCTCGAACCTAAGTTCATCAACGATGGGCATTGATGAGTTAACCCCTCGTCAATTAGCGCCGACCATGGGGATCGGGAGTGCTGATGTTGCGGCTTCCTCGGCCCGATCAACTGCGATCTACAACTCCTCTCTAGCAAAGACTTGCCTCCTCGTTGTCACTTTTGACTTCACCATCCACGCGCCGGTGACTCGCCCGGATTTCGAGTCCGTGGGGATGGGATCGGTCTGGCGATTGGAACCCTACACTTTCAGGTCGGTTAGATTAGGACGCTCTGCCTCCCCGATCGCCCGCAGGCTTCTTCGATCACCCCTGCATCGTG
Organism: Avena eriantha; assembly: GCA_910589775.1. Classification (NCBI taxonomy): domain Eukaryota; kingdom Viridiplantae; phylum Streptophyta; class Magnoliopsida; order Poales; family Poaceae; genus Avena; species Avena eriantha. Next base: position 34,265,569 of record OU342746.1, on the reverse strand, counting down.
GTTCCCACCACCGATCGGTACCTTGAGCGAGCTCAATGCCTCAGCAGCAGTCAAGGATACGGATCGCAACAGTAGCCACTAGTCTGATATGTGCGATCTGGCATCGGAAGATGGAGCCTACGGATCCGAATCTGAGTGTTGTGGGAGCAACAACTTCCATGGCCATTACATGTGTGCCATCGTCAACACTGGTGGTGGCGGCACCCAAAGGACCACCGGCATTGTCGCTAGCAATGGTGCCCCAGTCAACAACGGTGCTCCTAGCAACAGTGCCCCAAGCAATGGCGCATCCACCCCTCCCAACCCCGACAAAAACGACGAGCATGCCAACAACGGACGAAACACTAGCAAATTGACCTCAACCAAGCAGAATGGGTGAGGTGCAAGGAGGCCTTGCATGACAATCCCCTACTACCAAATGCGTCATCTCAGACGCTAATGGGGTACCAATGGCTACTTATTCAGGAGTTCAACCGCTAGTAGGAAGTAAATGCACAACTCGAGGCCCGTAGGATAGCCGCAGACGTGTCGAGTGCCTTACGGGCAATGATCTCTTCAATCGGTTGATACTCCTCCAAGGGCAACAGACCTACACCCCCCAAAATGCGCTCTCGCATGGACCACCTCACCGACAAGGATCGATAAGCGGCCACCCGAGTCCTCGACCTCTCTCTCCTGCTAGTGGACTCATGGGGTAACATGACCCTGAATATGACACAAGTAGCGGTGACAGCAGCCACCATGTACCTGCTCAACAACCAACCACTAGCGGGAGATCTACAATCTACCATGACCCAATCTACGATCACCGACCTTGTACTGGTGGAAGCCACGCTCGACAAAGTCACAATGCCGGAGCCAAAACGGTCAAAGAAAAAGCAAGGATCCACCCAAGTACTAATCGCTCTCTTCCAGCGAGAACGATCATGACCTATCGCGGTGACGCTTCTCATGTCGACATGATCGCAACTATCACATGCATGATGACATTACACAGCGCGAAGTCGACAAGATGCACGCCAAGTGTGCCTACTCAACAGAGTCGGAGGACGAAGGAACAAAGCTTTATGGCGCCAGTTGCTTCAGCAAAGCCATACGGCAGACGCGAATGCCAAAATAATGCAAGCTTCCTTCGGAGAACCCGAAGTTCGACGGCCTCCGTCAAGCTGCACAGCGAAAACAAGTGCACAACCATGCAGTGCCTCCAGCTATAGTTGCAAGGCACTTCCCGCGCATGGCTCAACAATCTGCCCCGCGGGTCGATTCGCAGCTAGGAGGAGCTGGTCTATAGCTTCGTCCGAAACTTCAAGGGCACCTATAAAAGGCCCGCATCAATTGAAGTGCTCAAAGTTTGCTGCCAAAAGCTGGGAGAATCCCTTCGCTTCTACATCCAGAGATGGTCAATCATCAAAAACTCGGCAGATGATATCTCCGAGGATCACGCAATTGATGCGTTCAATGACGGTCTCCACCGCAGAGAGCTCAGGGAGGAGGTAGGCTGCACGAAGCCCAAAACCATCAACCACCTGATGGATATCACAAATCGGTGGGCAAATGGAGAAGACTCGGTGAACATGCATCGTGTTCACTCAGATGACGAGGACGACCTTAGACGCAGACGCAACCGTCAAGGAAAGCATCGGATGAGCGGCTACAAAGACCATCACAAAGTCGACATGGTCGTAGCTGGCTACACCAACAAGCAAGAAGAAGGCAACCGCATAAGTGGGTACTGCAGCGGCATCTACCGTGACAACAGGAAAACCGTGCAAGTGTGGCAACACCGCACCCGCGACGAAGCACCTAGAACATCCATCCAGGAGAAGTTATATGGACCCTACAACATTCACTACTACATCGACAAGCACGATGGCAAGAAGAAGTCTAGCCACCTCCTCAAGGACTGTCGCGAGTTACTGAAGCTCCACGAAGGCCTAGTCTAGATGAATCGCGACATGATAAATCAGGGCTACGGAGCTGCCCCAGGCGCCATAGCACATGGAGCACCACCACCACCACCACCCTGAAGACCCGCGCAGCCCGTAGCTGCACCGGGACAAAACAACGGAGGCGAGTAGTACCCACGAGTGCTAGGGAACATGGAAAAGATCTAGAAGGGGCGTCCCTCCAATAGAGCGCAAAACTCGATCACTCGCCAAATCAATTTGGCGGTCAACTCTCCACCCTCGACCACTGAGTACCTCAGCGGGTGCGAGTCTTGCATCACCTTCGACAAGTGTGACCACCCGCACTAAGTTCCTTGCCCGTGTCACTCTTCCCTGGTGCTTGAGGCGCCGATTGGTGGCTACAAAATGAGTCGTGTCTTCATGGATGGCGACAACGACATCTACCTCATGTTTCCTACCACCCTTCACGCCATGCGGATTCCCCTCTCTTGCCTGGAGGCATCTGAAACAACGTTTCACGACATCGTCCTAGGGAAAGGCGTATACCCCTTTGGAAAAATCAATCTGGACGTCATCTTCAGCACGCCCGCAAATTTTCGGGAGGAACATCTTGAATTTGAGGTGGTTGACTATCCCTCGCAATACCAAACATACCTCAGACGTGTCGCGTTCATGAGGTTCATGGTGGTTCCGCACTACACCTACTTGCAGATCAAGATGCTAGGGCCCAACGACATTATCACTGTTAGCGGGAGCTTCACCAAGTTGGATAGCTGCGACAGGGAATTCTACAGAATCTCCCAATCATTCGGCATGAAAGAGGAGCTGGCAAGACTCAAGGAGTCAACAGACAAAAGTCTTCCTACCGTGCGTAAGCTAAACGCACCCGACCAGTCCTTTGACTCGTCGGTGAACACGGACCCGACCAAGATGGCCCTCATCACCTGCAACTTGAGTCCTGCATAGGAACTCGCGCTCATCGAATTCCTTCGTGAACACTAGGAGATATTTTCATGGTGTCCAGCAGACATGCTAGGAGTTCCCAGGGAATTTGCCGAGCACACACTCAACATGAATCTAGATGCAAGACCAGTCAAGAAGTTGATGCGTCGACTGTCAAAACCAAGGTCAAAGGCGATCTTCATGGAAGTCAACAGACTCCTCGACACTGATTTTATACACGAAATAAAGGAAAGCACCTAGGTAGCTAACCCCATGCTCATTCCTAAAAAGGACACGGATATCCTGCGTATGTGCCTGGACTTCACTTCTCTCAACAAGCACTTCCTGAAGGACCACTTCCCATTACCACGGATCGACCAAATAATCGACTCCACCGCAGGATGCGAATGTCTCCTCTTCCTCGATTCCTACTCAGGCAACTATCAATTTCGAATGAAGGAGGAGGACTAGGAGAAGACGGGCTTCATCACTCCCTTTGGTGTTTATTACTACACAACAATGCCCTTCAGGCTGAAGAACGAAGGAGCCACCTACCAACAGTGTATGCAGGCTTGCCTCAAAAATCATCTTGGCCGGAACATCGAAGTTTATGTCGACGACATCGTCACAAAAACCGAGGAAGCCACACTCATCGACAATCTCTGTGAGACCTTCAACAATCTTGACCACTACCGGATCAAGATCAATCCGGAGAAGCGCATCTTCGGCATGCCATCCGAGCAATTACTCGGGTACCTCATATCCGCCAGGGGAATTGAGGCAAACCCGAAGAAGATACGGGCCATACTAGCCATGGAGAAGCCAAAGAATGTCAAAGGCGTCCAGCAGCTGGCTGGGCGAATCACGGCGCTCAGTCGATTCATCAGTCGAATGGGCGAGAAGGCACCACCATTCTACCAACTCCTCCGAAAAACTGAAACTTTCGAGTCGATGGATGATGCGCAAGAAGCATTCAAAGAACTTAAGCGCCTGCTCTCCACCTCACCCGTGCTGGTGACCCCCAGAGAAAAAGAGCCAATGTTGCTATATATCTCCGCCACAAATCAGGTGGTTAGTACTGTACTGCTGGTGGAATGAGCCGAAGAAAACAAGATCCACGGGTACAGCGCCCCGTATACTACCTCAGCGAGGTCCTGGCACCAACAAAACAGTGGTACCCGCATTACCAGAAGCTGGCCTATGGCGTCTTCATGACATCAGGGTGACTATGCCACTACTTCCAAGAGCACCCCATAGTCGTGGTGAACGACGCTCTGTTGAATCACATCCTCAACAACCCCGATTCCATGGGGCGGGTGGCCCTGTGGGGCATCAAGTTGTCCCCGCGGGAAATCACCTACGAGCGGCGAGTGGCGATCAAGTCACAAATCTTATCGGATTTCCTCGTCCACTCGACTGAGAACCAGCTCCCTAACACACCAGATATGTCCAACCTTTGTACCATGCACTTCGATGGAGCCAAGCGCAAGGAAGGAGTTGGCGCATGCGTCATTCTATCCCCTCAAGGCGACAAGATGCGATACATCCTTCAGATGAAGTTCTGCGCATCAAAAAATGAAGCAGAATACGAGGCGCTGCTCCACGGGATGTGGATGGCCAAGGCCTATGGCGCCATGCGACTCGTCATCTAAGGCGACTCCAACCTCGTGGTCCAGCAAACCATGAAAGTGTGCAATGCTCTGAGTGTCAACATGGTCTCATACAGCGACCTCTACAACGCACTCAAAGGAGACTTCCACAGCTGCGAGCTGCGGCACATGGGCTATGAAAGCAATGAGGAGGCTGACATGCATGCCAACATCGGCTCCACCTGCGCCCTAGTGCCACTAGGCATATTCCTCAAGCAGATCTACGAGCCCTCCATCAAGCTGAAGACTCCTACAGGACCATCCAGCACGTCACCGGGCTCGGGGGCTGCACCACCCTAAGAAGTGGAAGGTCCTAGCAATGCAGAATAGGGATCCGCACCCGAAGGTCCCATGGAGGTCATTCTCATCGATCCATCCTGGTGCAGTCATACATCACATACCTGATCACCAAAAAGTTGCCAGATGACCCAATAGATGCGCGACACATAGCACGCCGCTCCAAGGCTTTCACCATCATCAATGGAGAGATGTAAAAGCGAAGCATCACGGGCGTCCTCCAGTGATGCGTGACCAAGGGCGACGGAAGGAGCATCCTCTTTGAGATACATGAGGGAACATGCGGGCATCACGCTGGCAGTCGTGTCCTTATCGCTAAACCTCTACAAGCTGGCTATTATTGGCCAACCGTGACACCCCCAGGATTAGGGCTAGACAAATCCCAGAGCTCTATCTAATATAAGCCTAAAGTGACCCTACGACTCAAAAGTTATTACAGCAAGCTCATAATTGAGCGAAGAACCAAAATATTACAAGTAGAGGTCACTGACCACAAACATCAAACAACGGAAGGCAAATTATGCTATTAGCTATAGCAAACTTAACAAATGGCCTAAGAGGCCTAAAGCATAACGGTGACATCCCAATCCATAGATTCCAGGCTGCCGACCGGGAACCCCGAGATACACGTCGATGTCGATGCCGTAAATAACTCATCTCTTATGATAACACTTACCTGCTGCAAAAGTATCAACAAAGCACGGGTGAGTACGGGGTGTACTCCGCAAGACTTATGGCTGGTGGGGTTACTTTGCATAAAGCTATCTTTTCTTGTAAAAGAGGAGGAAGTAGAAGCTCGACTAAATAGATCATTTTAAAAGGGGATAAGAAAACGATATCTCTATCTTTGATCTTCTTTTGATATCCACTGAATCTTTATTAGCTGAACCTACCAACGAGGATCACCCCCTCGATCCCTGAGGAAGCATCCTTAAAACACACCTCACTTCTGCTGTCAAGTTTTACGATTAGGTTATATTTCTCTACGATCTTCGAATCCATTCCCAAGTCGTCCATAACCATGGACACGGCATTTCAAAAATATTAATACCCTGCAGGGGTGCAGAACTTTACCCACACGTACCAACCGATTCTTAGTGCTATTTAACATTAGCCCTCTTCCTTGGAAGGCGGACAAAGAGTGGTTGACCATGACCTTTACCTTGCTTTCTCCGAGACCATGAGTCGTGCCCTAAGGAGATGCCGCTGTAACGGGTCAAGTACTAAAGTCGGTCCCTAGAGATGTGTGTAGGGTTCAAGATTACGGAGGCCATGCCTCTTTTGTTCCCGGCCATCCTTACCTACCTATATGAATGCACCTCCTTAACCGCCTTCAAGAAAAACCAAAATGCATATGTCGAACGGAACACCCATACTATGTTACTCATGGAATCTAGTAGGCAAGTTAGTTGGTCGAGGGGTTTTCCAGCCCCCATGTGGCTATACGCTCGTCTTTGTTCAAGAGGCAAGAACTCGGATCCTAGTGGTGGCAAGTATGGGACTGCGAAAACCACAACCCACCATGGCCTCCCATACAAGCCTTAGCATGTTTAACATTCATCTTTGATCATACCACGTCATCCTGTCCAACTAGGTTCATTCGTAGCTCTGATTCATCAACTGGATGGACCAGCGGTAATAGCTAAGCATGGCTAAGCGCAACATATCTATCAGCTCTAGTGAAGCTCATAAGCTAAGCCCTAATTATGCTAGGAGCAGTTCATCAGGGAATATAGGCTACAAAGGAAACATGCATTGGATAGACTTACTGTATCCATAGATAAAAGACTTTGGAATCGTATGGACATGATAAGAATGAAATACTTTGAAATCATAGGATTATATCATGTGTGGGGCTATGCTTGCCTTTGCTTGTTGATACCCAATACAGAACGTCAGGTTCATCTGATGGTCTTGTTTGTCAATAACCTTCGGTGGTGTTGATCCCGGCCTTCGATCTTGATCCCGGAAAGAAAGGGGGAAACAATCAACACATGGCATATGTGCAATTCTCAAGAAAGGATGATGATATGACAAGTTAAATTATATTGAAATGACACTCTAAGACATGCTTGGCCATTTAAACAGGGTCCGAGGGGTACAAACCCTTGAATAGGGGAACCTCGGAGTCACCTACGGGGTTGCTATTGTTCATCTAATTAAACTTGTCATTAAAGTTGTTGATCAATGCATGATTTTGAGTGTATTGTGTAGATCTCATTTTTCCTAACATTTTGATATATTATACATATTTTTCTAATTTAAAATGAATTAGTTTTGATTTTTCCAATTTTAAATCCATTTTTAAATCATTTTAAAATAATTAAACATTTTTGGATATTATATTAATTATAAAAATTTACTACCTAGACCCACATGTCAGAATTTTATTAATTACATAAATTATTTCTAAAAAATTGAAAACCTGACTAGCTGGGCCCACTTGTCAGCATTTTTCATTTATTAAAATAATTACAGAAAACATTTCAAATAAAAAGTAAAGAAAAGAGATATTGCGTTAGCATGATGCATTGCTGACGTCGCCAATGGGGATTCTCCTGGGTTATGCTCGGGCTCAACGCTACGGGCGATGCGGGGTGATGGGAGTGCGCGCACTAGATGTGGGCGAACGTAGGGAGCAGAAAACTGGCGGTGCTGCTAGAAGATGGTTAGCAGAGCGATGCTGGTGAGGATCTTCTGCGACGGCGGCCACAGGTGGATGGCGTGATCTCGATAGGGCGAGAGGGAGGAGGAGGAGTGGTGCTCGAGCACTAATGGCTCACCAGGAGGCTGATGGAGGGGTCAGCGAGGCCGAGGGTGGTCAGACTGCGACGAATTGACGGTGGGAACTATGGTGGCCGATGGGATGCCGAGCTCGATTCCAGCGAGCAGGCGGCTCCCCTGCTTGCGTGGTTTGGTAGGAATGACGAAGGCGACGTGGCGCTTCCAATGGTAGCCTCGGCGCGACGTGGGGTGGCCATAGACAGTGGGGAGGAGGAAGACCTAGGAGCTAGGGTTTCGGGATCCTGTGTGGGAGAACGAGGGAGGAAGAGGAAGTGGGAAAACTATGGTTTCCGGCGATAGCGTTGAGCTTTATAGACGTGGGGGGCACGAATCCTGGCACACGGCAACAACGACACACGACAGGGCAATGACCACCGAGCTGCTTCCGGTATCGACCGGCGAGGAAGACAATGACTCCTAGAACAGATCAAAGCAGTATTGGCCACGTAGGATGAGTTGGGCTGGCTGCTGGGCTGCGCCAAAGCAAGGCCAGCGGTCTGCAAGCGGCTATGCGTGCGGCAGAGAGCAGAGAGAGAGGGGTTGGGTTGCGGGCTAGATAGAGTTAGGATTAGTTTTTATTTCAGAATTTTTTTTCTATCTAGTATTCTCTCTTTTCTCTTTGTATTTTCCAAAATACGAGAACTTTGCAAATATATTAAAATATGGCAGAGACCCTTTATAACAGTTTTGGTTCCTTAACTTTTGATACTTTTCAAAATATAAAAACAACCTTTTGAATAAGTTCAAAGAGAGAGGGAAAAGATTAGGGTTTTAGGGTTTTCTTCTTTCTCTTAATGCAATGTTTTTTCAAGCCATGATATGCATGCTATGCTCATGATGCACAAGACCAAACCCTAATTACTATTAGTGGAACTAGGCATGTTACAGTTGTATCCCCCCTTAATAGAATATCGTCCAAAGATTCCTAGGTAGGAAGATAGAAGGAACAAGTTTACACTAAACTTCGATGATCTTCTCGAAGAGGTTGATGCATGACAACATTACTGAATGAATGAAGCGCTTCTTTTCTTCGAGGTAGCTACACACACTTAAGAAGAGAGGGAAAGACACAAAACCACAAACAAAGTATCTCATGGTCAACTCATGAATATATGTTTCATAACATCTCTGGAGCTGGCAACATGAGATACGTCAAGGTAGAGGAGGAAACAAAATAAAATGGTTTTCAAGTGGTTAGATAACTGGTCTTCATAAGGATTGGGACCATGGAACTTCAGAAGAGTTTGAGCTTCTGAAAAGGAGAGCATACAACAGAAAGAACACAACCACAGACTTTGAGAGATGAACCTTTACTAATGGCCTAAGTAGAGCTTCCAAAGTATAGAGATACGGATAACCAAGATGTTGATCTAATTTTGATACATAAGGATCACTCTTCATTCAAAAGAAGGTCAAAACAGAAATGTTGTTTTGTGAAGAGGACTCATAAGAGTCACAAGGAACATGTAACAAGAGGAACTAATCATAGTCGCTCTTCTGACATGTTAGAGGGACTGAAGGAAACTCTTTATTCATCCAGGATTATCAAAATCTTTGCAAAATATCATGATATCACTTTACACCACTAAAATGAATATACAAGAAGATTCCTGATGACATGAGGAAAGAGAAACTTCATTCTCATACTTCAATTACTTGGCACACCAAGAGCCTTGCCAACATGAAAGGGTCTGGAGGATCGACCGAGGGACATTTAACACCACTTCTTTAAATGTTCTCCTTTGTGTTCGAGAAAGCGGACATCAAGTAAAGGTCGAACTTCGGATACAAAGGAAACCATAAGCACAACTCCTATAATACATCATAGAAGAAGCCTTATGAGGAGAGGTTGTTATTGCTGATTCAGGAGGGTAAGCCAATAGGTCTTCTGGGTAATTTTGTCAACCATTAGATCAATCTTTTCGGGTTTACAAAGTGACCTATGTCAAAACCCTTGATGAACACCAACCATTTTTTCTTGAGATTCATCAATGGTTATGTGGAATAGGTACTTCAAACTCAGCATGTCTGAATAGAAAGGTTGCAACATTTATCATAGAGGTAAACTTACTAGATTCTCAGTACATGGACTACATTGTCAAGCTCCAAAAGAATGAGCTAGGTTGTGGAAACCATGTATTAGCAAGTTATCTAGGGATAATTGTACCTACATGAATTGATTGGAATGAAATACAAATATATCCTTGTCGGGAAGCATTTAGGAGGATACTAATGTTTTAAGAACTTCTTATCTTCCATGAAAAATCATTAGTGGCTTAGCTTCTTAAAGAATGTTCTCAAAATGTCAAGGTATCAACCTACCATATCAAGAATAGTTCGCACATGCTTGACTGACTTGAAATGATTCTCGAGAAAACAAAGATAACTCTTCTCGAATCCACAATGACATCTTTCAACACTTCACGTGAATCGGAGAAGGTTACTTCTAACATCCAGAACACATACTTCAAGGTGACATGAAGTTGGTTGCAAAAAAATTCCAACATTACTGCCAATTGTTCCATATAAATCGTATCTAACATGAAGAAGATAAGGATGTCATCGATGGGATCAATAACAAACTTATCAAGGTACTTCAAGAAGATAGATTCATATTTTGTATGAACAAAGCATGAATATTGGTCAGACCAAAGAACATGAATATGTACCTACGTGAAACATCATAAATAGATACACCATCAGGATAGTCCTTAGTACTGAGTTTGATTTGACGATAGCCCAAATGAAATCAAAGGTCGGGATGATAACATTTCCACGAAAGAAAACACTATTTTTCTTTAGCGCGAACAAAATTAGACATCCCTTTAGGAGGAACATGTCTGATAGAACTTTTGTCTTACAACTCTCCAAGTTGTTGTTTAAGCTCAATCTGCTAGTTTAGGGGTTTCCTGTAGGGATTCTTGGAGAAAGGAGTAGTTCAGAAAACATGACGATACTTCTAGAAAGACGTCTAAAAAATATCACGAAGCACCGTGATGTCACATAGTTCGAGAGGAAACTTGCTCGGTAAGGCAAGTAGACGTAGTCTTAGAGTGTCGGTACAAACCTAACTCTTTGACCAAAAAGAATGTACCAGAATAATGGACTTGGTAGCACAATCAAACATCGCTTAGTGATAGGGTTAACCATCACACTAAGAATTGTTGAGGTCCTAAGCGATAATGATATCTAGGAATCTCAGATGGCCACATTATTACGCATAGGCATCATTCACGAGCACGAAAGTCGGAGGAAGGGTGGGTAAATATGTGTAAAAGCATCACTTCATTAAGAGGTTCATGAAATTTAGCACGACATCTTAGTGTGAATGAGTGTGATACCTTAAGGTGGAACGGAATAGAAGCTAATAAATGCTTATCGATCTTCAGATTACAACACTTTGACCTGGTCCTATAAATGAGGAGGTACTAGAGTTTGTTTCTCCTGACATCCAAAAATGGTTTGTCTTGACGGACCACAAGAGTACCTTGCATCAGAAGATACCGATGCACATTTACTACTTAGCTACCAACTGGTAGATAAAGGTTAGGAAACAACAAGGAAAAAGGAACATGCTCAGGATAGAATCCCGAGATGTGGATGCATGAGTCAACAATCTTCCAAGGACCGATGCAGGAAAGGGAAGGTGTCGCGGAGTCACGTATATAGAAGTGAGACTCACGAGGAGCACTCTTTTTGAGATCTATTTGGTTCCATTACAGAACACTACCATAGCATGTGGTACGAGAAGTCCTTTGTTTATCGTAATTTAATCACGACAATAACCACAAGCTTGAAGGTTGTACTATAAGGTACTCGCCATCCTAAGGTAATGCGTAAACATTAACATCATGGAACAATGAAATGGATCTTGGGTTAAAGGTCAGCTTCATGTTTAAGATTCTCAACACCAGAATCCAGCACACTCAGGGATCTCTAGTTCAAGTCCAAGGGTGAAAACCCAAATAAAGGAGTAACTACTATCTTAGTAGCACAAAGGGTACCATAAGGTAGTAATCATGAGGTAGCTTCTAGGAGAAGAGAAAACTTCTAAAGTACCCAAACAAACTAAAAGGAGGCAAATGAGGCAAAAGGAAACTTCAAGGCCTAGAACAGAACACTGTGGACCATTACATAAACATAATGTTGTGGACCCATACGATAGAGAGATCATGATGGAAAGGAATCTCTCAGCTAAAGAAGAGCAAAGGGAAATAAGGAACATACGCACCAGACTCTAAAGAACTGAACACTAGGTCAACTGGTTGAGAAACGACATGCCAAAAAGGCACCTAGGCTTTGAAAGACGAGACGAGATAGCAAAACTTTTCAAAGTCAACACAAGATAAGATGAACTGGAGTTAGAGAAAAACTGGATAAGGAGAAAAAGAAGCATACCAAAGTTTTTGCAAATACTTTTCATCTTTGAAATAGTTTTCACAAACAATAGACTCAACATCGACCATTAGAAAGGTTTTCCTGTAGTCGGTACTTCTCTGATACAAAAAAACCTATGACACCCCCGGGATTAGGGCTAGACAATTCCCATACCTCTTTCTGATATAAGCCTAACCTAAATCTCAGAAGCATACAGAGGAAGAATCGGTAACATTATAGTGACCCTACGACTCAAAAGTTATTACAGCAAGCTCACAACTGAGCAAAGAACCAAAATATTACAAGCAGAGTTCACTGACCACAAACATTAAACAACAGAAGGCAAATTATGCTATTAAGTATATCAAACTTTAAAAAATGGCCTAAGAGGCCTAAATCATAATGATGACGTCCCAATCCATAGATTCCAGGATGCTGATCGGGAACCCCAAGCTACTCGCCGATGTCGATGCCATAAATAACTCATCTCTTATGATAACACTTACCTGCTGCAAAAGTATCAACAAAGCAAGGCTGAGTACAGGGTGTACTCTACAAGACTTATGGTTGGTGGGGTTACTTTGCATAAAGCTATCGTTTCTTGCAAAAGAGGAGGAAGTATAAGCTCGACTAAATAGATCATTTTAAAAGGGGATGAGAAAACGATATCTCTAGCTTTGATATTCTTTTGCTATCCACCGAATCTTTATCAGCTAAACCTACCAACTAGGATCACCCCCTTGATCCCTAAGGAAGCATCCTTAAAACACACCTCACTTCTCTTGTCAAGTTTTACGATTATGTTATATTTCTCTATGATCTTTGAATCCGTTCCCAAGTCATCCATAACCATGGACACGACATTTCGAAAAGATTAATACCATGCAGGGGTGCACAACTTTACCCAAACGTACCAACCGATTTTTAGTGCTAGTTAACATTATCCCTCTTCCTTGGAAGGCCGGCAGAGAGTGGTTGACCACGACCTTTACCTTGCTTTCATTGAGACCATGAGTCACGCCCTAAGGAGATGCCACCGTAATGGGTCAAGTTCTGAAGTCGTGCCCTAGAGATGTGTGCAGGGTTCAAGATTACGGAGGCCATGCCTCTCTTGTTCCTGGCCATGCTTACCTACCTATATGAATGCACCTCCTTCACCCCCTTCGAGAACAACAAAAATGCTCATGTCGAATGGAACGCCCGAACTATGTGACTCATGGAATCTACTAGGCAGGTTAGTTGGTCGAGGGGGTTTCAGGCCCGTGTGTGGCTATACGCTCGTCTTGGTTCAAGAGGCAAGAACTCGGTTCCTAGTGGTGGAAAGTATGTGACTGATAAAACCACAACCCACCATGGCCTCCCATACAAGCCTTAGCATGTTTAACATTCATCTCTGATCATACCACGTCATCCTATCCAACAAGGTTCATTCGTAGCTCTGATTCATCAACCAGATGGTCTAGCGGTAACAACTAAGCATGGCTAAGCGCAACTGATATATCAGCTCTAGCAAAGCTCATAACCCAAACCCTAACTATGCTAGGAGCAGTGGATCAGGGAATATAGGCTACAAAGGAAACAAGCATCGGATAGGATTATTGTATCTATCGATCAAAGACTTTGGAATCGTATGCACATGACAAGAATGAAATACTTTGAAATTATAGGATTATATCATGTGTGGGGCTATGCTTGCCTTTGCCTATTGATACCCAATACAGAACTTCACGTTCATCTGATGGTCTTGTTCGTTAATAACCTTCGGTGGTGTTGATCTCAGCCTTTGATCTTGATCTCGATATCTTATTTTATCGGGAGGAGGTAAACACCAGAAAGAAAGGGGGAAACAATCAACACATGGCATATGTGCAATGCTCAAGCAAGGATGATGATATGACAAGTTAAATTGTATTGAAATGACACCCTAAAACATAATTGGCCACTTAAACAGGGTTCGAGGGGTACAAACCCTTATGTTTAATTGACCACTTAAACATAATTGGCCACTTAAATAGGGGGAACTCGTAGTCACCTCTAGGGTTGCTATTGTTCATCTAATTAAACATGCAATTAAAGTTTTTGATCAATGCATGATTTTGATTATATTGTATAGATCTCATTTTTCTGAACATTTTGATATATTATACATATTTTTCTCATTTAACATGAATTAATTATGATTTTTACCATTTTAAATCCATTTTTAAATCATTTGAAAATAATTAAACATTTTTGGATATTACATAAATTATAAAAAGTTACAACCTGGACGCACATGTCAAACTTTTATTAATTATAGAAATTATTTCTAAAAAGATTAAAAACCTTACGAACTAGGCCCACCTGTCAGCATTTTTCATTTACTAAAATAATTACAGAAAACATTTTAGATAAGAAGTAAAGAAAAGAGATATTGCATCAGCATGATGCATTGATGACATCACCAATGGGGAATCTCCTAGGTTGCACTCAGGGTCGACACTACAGGCGATGCGGGGCGATTAGAGTGGGCGCGCTAGATGTGGGCGAGCGCAGGGAGGAGAAAACTGGCGGCGCCGCTAGAAGATGGTTACCGGAGCGACGCCGGTGAGGAGCTTCTGCTACGGCGGCCACGAGTGGATGGAGCGGGCTTGATAGGGGCGAGAGGGAGGAGGAGGAGTGGTGCACGAGCACCAGCGGCTGACCAGGAGGCCCATGGAGAGGTCAGCATGGCCGGGGATGGACGGACAACGACGAATTGACAGTGGGACGGGACGCCGAGCTCGATTCTGATGAGGAGGCAGCTCCCCTGCTTGTGTGCTTCGGTAGGAATGACGAAGGCAACATGGCACTTCCAACGGTAGCCTCAGCGCGGTGTGGGGTGGCTGGAGATATTTGGGAGGAGGAAGACCTGGGAGCTAGGGTGACGGGATCCTGTGCGGGAGAACGAGGGAGGAAGAGGAAGTGAGGAAGCTAGGATTGTCCGGTGGCAGTGGCAGGCTTTATAGATGCAGGGTGGCGGCACGAATCCTGGCGCACGACACCGATGGCAGACGACAGGGTGCTGGCCACCGAGCTACTTCCGAGATCGACCGGTGAGGAAGACGATGATGCCTAGAATAGATCGAAGTGTTATGGGTCGCGTGGGCCAGGTTGGGCTGGCTACTGGGCTATGAGGCTGCGACAAAGCAAGGGCAGTGGTCTGCTGGCGGCTGCGCGTGCGGCAGAGACGAGAGAGATAGGGGTTGGGATGCGGCACAGATAGAGTTAGGATTAGTTTTTATTTCAGAAATCTTTTTCTATTTAGTTTTCTCTCTTTTCTCTTTGTATTTTCATATTTCAAACTGTTTTGAATATTTCCAAAATATAAGAACTTTGAAAACATATTATAATATGGTAGAGACCCTTTATAACAGTTTGGGTTCCTTAACATTTGATACTTTTCAAAATATAAAAAACCTTTTGAATAAGTTCAAAGAGAGAGGGAAAAGATTAGGATTTTAGGGTTTTCTTCTTTCTATTAATGCAATATTTTTTCAAGCCATGATATGCATGCTATGCTCATGATGCACAAGACCAAACCCTAATTACTATGAGTGGAACTAGGGGTGTTACACCAACCACGATGCGCGATGCCAAGGACATCGTCTAGAAGTGTAATACTTGCCAACGATTCATAGATAAGCCACACACACTAGGCACGGAACTCAGGCCAATACCTGTGGCTTGGCCCTTCTCGCAATGGGACTCGACATGGTCGGCAAGCTGCATAAATCATCACCTAGAGGATATGTCTACCTCCTTATCGCAGTCGACAAGTTCACCAAGTGGATCGAGGCCATGTCGGTGACCAACCAGACATGCGCCACCACCGTCAAATTCTTCGAGTCCATCATCTTCAGGTTCGGGGTGCCACATAGCATCATCGACAATGGGACGAAGTTCATGACGAACATGTTCCGGGATTTTTGTGAAAACCTGGTAATCAACATCGGCTACTTCTCCATAGCACATGCTCAGACCAACAGTCAAGTTAAAAAGGCCAACATCCTCGTATACAATGGCATCAAGAAGAGACTCCTTTGACCACTCGAGCAAGCAACCGGTTGCTAGGGTGAGGAGCTACCCTCCGTACTATGGAGCCTACGCATGACTCCAAACAGCACAACGGGCTACACCCCATTCTTCATGGTGCATGGTGCTTAGGTAGTGCTACCCGCAGAAGTGCGCTACAAGGCCCCAAGGGTCGTCACTTACAAGAAGGCTGAATCTACGGCCGCACTCAAGGATTCCGCCAAACTCCTCGACGAAGCACGGGAAATCGAGTTGGGGAGATCAATGGTCTACCAACAGACTCTCCGCAACTACCACAGCTGATGGTTGCGTCCAAGGTCCTTCGTCGAAGGAGACCTCGTCTTCCGTCTAAAGCAAAAGGGGCACCTCAAGTTTGAGTCCCCCTGGGAGGACCTTACGTGATCACTGAAGTGATCCAAGGTGGCGCCTATCGCCTAAAGGATGTAGATAGTGGAGTCAAATACTCCAACCCCTGGAACACCATGCACCTGCGACGATTCTACCCCTATATGTTTTCACTTTATAATAAGGATACTCAGCTAGGATACTTAGCCAAATATTGTACCTCCTGATATTCTCCAAATCAATAAAGCTAAGTACCTCAACTACATGTATTGGTACATTTACTTTTAGTCGCATTTTGCACTCAGGGACTGTGCCTCTTTGACGACCTCGTCACATATACAATCTCAGAACGCAATGACCAAAGTAGCTGATTGTGAGGTCAATCAAACCCTTGATAAACCCAACCCAGCTGCAATGCAACTGATAGGCTGGCAAGGTACTGAGATCCGCAAGCGTCAGGCTAACGAAAAGGCATTGCATAAGAAAGTTACTCGTAGAACACGCAGGCTAACAAGTTTTTACATACAACACATGTACTAAAACACCCAGTCAAAATATTACACAAGCTTTACAACACTTATACACCTTGTGCAGGACAAAACTACTCTATTGACACTTAAGGAGTACGTTGGTGCGTTCATCGAACAAATTTACAATCCTCTCTGGTAGCCTGGCAACAACTCGATAATGCGGCACCATGTTCCATGTCATTCCCTCCGGAGGTTCTGGTGGACCCTCTGCAATCGCCTCCAAATCCACGTATGGATGCTGCATACGCACAAGCGCTAGTGGAGCCTTGGCACCAGCAACAAGTTGCTGATACACACACTCACGTACAGCACCAGCACTTTGAAACCTATGAAGAAAAGCCAATAGGATCGTCGGGACAACGTCCAATGGGTACATCGCCACAAATATATGCCTCAAACATGATCGAGCCTTCTTCAGGAATGCAGTACCTGTGACATGTGATCCTGCAACATGGCAAGTGGAACTGCACTATTTTGGTCGGTGCAGAACAACCCACCAGCTTCCAGTTGTTCCTGAGTCAAGCAGTTCAGTCAGATGCTAATGTGACCCCTCTCTTCCTATGGAACGAGAGTGACAACTACACCAATAGCAACAACAAAAATATCAGTCAACATGTTGACAACATAGAAGAACAAGAAGAAAGGGAGTCGAAAAACACCCACATTGCATTTGCTCATTGGTCTGAGCCACCTTGCCAAGAAGATAAGCTTCTCGCTCTGCAGCCTTTTCTTCCTTCGACTTCCAAACATTGGCATTGCCGCGAATCACCAGCGCGTCTCACTCCAAATGCTTCATGCGATCACGCAAGTGAGAAAATTGCAATAACTCCTCCACTTTTGAACGTGGCTGCACCACAGGCACAACATGAGAAGGCACATCCTACACGCCACTCGAAGAGCCCTAACCAAGTGAAAGATTCGAAGAATAAGACATTGCACATGGAATTCGAGTGACAAAAACATGAAGAAGATTTATACATCAAGAGTAGCAACAAGTTTCAATAGGGGCACCCCACAAAATTAAGGCCAGGGTCATGGCATCACTACAAACAAAACAAGAAAGGCATCTACACCTATGCATCAGCATTTGGGGGCTTCGCAGACTCCACGGCAGCATCCAACGTCGCAATCTTAGTAGCAGCAGCCCCGGACGTTGTGACCATTGTTGCACTCTGACGCTTTTTCTCCGTGGAGTACTTTGCGAGCATCTCTATCAGACGGGGCCCGTACTTATGGCAGCAAGTAGAAAATGGGCCAAAAGCTACCTCTTCACCTTCTGCAGTTGTCGGTATCCACGATGTGATCTTGCTCACATTCAAGTCAACACCGCAGGCCGGCGCCATTGCCAGCCCTAAAGAAGCACCGGCTCCCTTCTACGCATTCTTGAAATCCACAGGAATGCCCCCAGCGAAGGTCTCGACCAGGCCATCAATATCCTCAACAAGGTTGGCCTTCGGGAGCATCTCTTCTCGAAGAGGCACAAGCACGGGTGAGTCCTGGGTGGAGAAGTTGTGGTCCTCGACTGTAAAAACATCACCGGCCAGTGCATCCTTGTGAGCCAGCACGTGGCGGTAGAAGGTCACTTCGGTGGCATCTACGATTGACAGAAGTCTGCAAGGGAACAACCAAAAGACAAAGAAGAAATTTCGAGTTGAGCAAAACTGCAACAACACATAACAGAAAGTGCTTGGGCGACTGAGGGAAGTTGTCCTACGAACCCTTTCTCTTTGTCAGCTCTAGTGGCCAGCAGGTCCTCTTTGCGTTTCTTCGAGTCCTGCTTGAGGCGCTCAAAGGCTTTGACTGCCTCGTCCTACTTGATCTCCGCCGCGCTGAGTCCTTTTTCATGGGAGCTCAGACGACGAAGAAGATCATTGTTTTCCTCTAGCAAAATGAAGTCAAGCATGTCAGGCAAAATCAAAAAAGCATACCCAGCAAAGAAGGCAAGGATAAAACACTTACTCTGAAACTGGTGATGCTCGTTATCCAGATGAGCGTGCTGACGACCAAGGTTCACACCTTGCTTGCCGAGACGAACCGTGTCCTGGAGGATAGGCCACATAAGGAAATATGTCACAACCCAGGATGACACCTGGGAATTTTCGAGCAATACACCCACATACACTTACATGGTCACCCCAAGACTCAGAAGGTTCCTCATCAGCAGATGTCCAGGAAAGAACTGCTTCCCCGAATTAGGAGAACTTGAGAAACTCGCGCTAGAGGAGGCCACTATCTTCGGGAAGTGAGCAAACTCTTCAATATCCTTGCCCTTCAAGTGTACAACTCCCATATCCTCTAGAATGTGACAAGTGTCGGACGATGACGATGCAGTCACGCTTGCCAAGAGCAAGATAAAGACTTCAACACATAGACACTGCAGCCAAGGCAGGTACTTAAATACATCGAGCAATGAAAACTTACCCATCAAAGTTGTCGAGGTTGAAGTCCTCGTCCACCTTCTCCTTCAGTTTCCTCGGTTTCTTCAACGGAGGAGGCGCTATGCTGCGAATAGGTACCGCATGAATGGGATATGTGGTACGCGCATCCGGTGAAGGATGATTCGGTGCCTCCAGTGTAGACGCATACGAATCATCACTACAGGACCTCTTGACGGTATCGTCTTCACTGGACCCAGGGGCTCCCTAAACCTCTATAACTGGTACAGTCGACCCCGAGTCGTCATCCTCTTTAGCCTCGGGAGGCAGGATCCCCGCCGGCTGAGGCGGCAACGAACTCACTACTTTCCAATACTAGTAGAAGAATCACATTGCAATCATAAAATGTCCCATAGACAAGGAACAAACAACAAGGAGTCAATGGAAAACTTACCTCCTGAGGAGAGTTAGGAAGGGCAGTGTGGCTGAGTCTTTAGGAAGGACATCCTTGGCAGTGAATTTCGTCAATGCCCGGACTTTTCTATCCACCTCCCCTGAAGACAAATCCTCAGAAGAAATGCGAGTTGGGTCACTCACACTGGTCAACATGACATTTGGTGTGCCCTGGCCTACAGAGGCTGCACCTGGCGCTGCAACCACGTGCGAATGAGATCCATGCCGATAACTTCCTAGCCTCGGATGAGCTGAAGGTCGCAGACACATTTGTACAAGACTTTGACTTTATCGGCTTCGCCACGCATCATGGCATTCTTCCAAGGCCTCTTTCTCCTCAGCTCAGCCTTTTGGTCGAAAGGAGCAAGTCCAAATCTTTCTCCAACAACCTTCTGGTCGCGGATATAAAACCACTTGTCCCTCCATCCTTTAACGGACTTGACAAGATTGATGCTGAAATGTTGGACATTGGGGTCCACATAAATGCCACAGCTGCCAAAACCATAAGTCACCAAGCCAGATCTTGACTGCCTCTTCAGCTTGAAGATCTTCTTGAAGAGCCCAATGTGTGGCTCGATTCCGAGCCAGCACTCATAGAGAGTGATATAGCACGTGATGTGCAAGATGGAATTGGTCATCAACTGGTGAAGTTGAAGCCTATAAAATAAAAGCAACCCTTGCACAAACTTGTGGAGGGAGAGAGAGAGGCTCCGGAGAATATATGCCAATAAGAACGCACGAAACCCAATGGGAGGATCGGGGGTTACCTCCGATCCAGGGAGCTGGTAGTCTTCCGCATTTGCTGGTAGTAGACCGTCTTGGCGATGCGTCTGGAGCTCGTGCTCCTTCAGAGTGGTATGCCACCATGACCCATTGGTCACGCGGGTCCCCACACCCTTCTTCTTCATAGCTGCGGTGGCGGTACCGGACCTAGTGGCAAAGATGCCCTTCCTCTTCGCCGTGGTAGCGGAAGTAGCAGATCTAGCAGCAACAACGCCCTTATTCTTCCCCATATTACGATAGTGAAGGCATCGGAGGAAGTAGCTAGGGAAGGCCTTGAGAATGTCCGGTGCAGTGGAGCAAATGGGCGCAGTGAAGTAGAGGAGAATGGCATAGCAGAAGTGCGCAAAGGAGGAAGAAGATCAGTGAAAAAATTACCGCACAGAGAACCCTACTTAAGTACCATGGAATACCATACAATGGCTCACAGAGCTTCTCCTAGACACGTGGCGCACATTGAAGGAGATGCGTGGAAGTGGAAACCGTGAACCGTAGTTGCGTGTTCCCCACTGTGCGTGAGAATCAAGGAGGCGTAGTTAAAACCAAAGATTACACGTGACTGGTCAAGTCCCAGTCAGTATTGGGGCCTCACTTCCGCCTCGTCCCAGGAGCACCGCTTATGTGGGCAAATAAGCTCATCAAATTGTTAGAACTAACGTCATCAATATATGCACTCCAGCAGGAGTTCTGTTTGATTGGTCCTGCCTTTAGCTAACTCTATGACTCGACCAAACACTCTAGGCTACTCTTAATAGGAGCACTGGCCGCGCACCCGAAGGTTTCAAAGGCATAGAATCGCCTTGCTTAAAAATGAGAGACATTTGCATTTTGACCCCCTCTTTAAAATCAATGATTCGATTGCGGACACGGGGGCTCCTCCCATAGGAAACAATGGAAGCACAATCAATAAGCTAAATACAAACGACAACAGTCGCCAAATGATCAAAAGTCCCCACTAGAGTATGTGACTCGAATAGGCACTCGGGGGCTACTCCCATAGGGAGCGCTGGTCATGCACCCTATGAAAAATAGTAATCCATGGCAAAAAGCGATGATCATGTGCGCACCATGGGCCGAAGA
This sequence comes from Avena eriantha, assembly GCA_910589775.1. NCBI lineage: Eukaryota > Viridiplantae > Streptophyta > Magnoliopsida > Poales > Poaceae > Avena > Avena eriantha. The sequence goes on along the minus strand of OU342746.1, from coordinate 34,243,997 downwards.
ATTCGGTGACTTTGCCTCACAATTGCTGAACATACCCTACAAAGAGACTGTGTCTCCTGGGTCACCTAAATGAGCTCTGCGGTGAATAAATTTTTGGATGTCGTGTTTACAACGTCAAGATAATGAAGGAGATATGGCCTAGAGGCAAATAATAAATAGGTTTTTATTGTCACATCTCAATTAGTTCGTAATAGTTTCATACTGTGCTATAACTGTATTAATACGAAATGTTAATACACATGTGGTATGTAAACAAACCAAGTCTCTAGTTACCTCTAGCGAACTAGTTCATTGGTCATGAGGATGATCTAGGGTTTAGAGATCATGGGAATTTATGCCAATTGACAATGAGGTCAAGTCATTAGTTGAATGATGTGATAGACAAACAACCCAACCAGTTGTATCTTAATGAGATGTAGTTAGAAAGTTCACCATTAATGATAAACTAAGGAAACCTCGCAACCTGTTCCTTAGAATGTGATGCAAATCACCATTTTGGAGGGATCTTAGATGGTTATCAAGTATCACACTGTGACTGGGTGATCGAAAAGGTGCTACTCAGGTTTCCCAAAGTGGCGCGTAGAGGAGTACATATCAAGACCAGGATTTTCCAATCCATATAACAGATAGATACATATGTGGCCATCTCGGTGACATTGCATTAACGAAGCTTGCAAGCGTGTGAATGGATCCCAGAATGCAATGACACGGAAACAAGAAAACAGGTTCATCGGTAACGAGATCGAATGAAGGTATGGAGATACCGTAGATCAAATCTCGGGTGAACTAGGTATCAAGTGGCAAAGGGAATGGGAAACGACTATTTACGGTTCAAACGACATTATCATCGTGGAATGCACAGGGGTCATTATGGGAATCCCGGTCCTACTATTGATCATTGATGGAGTTCATGTCTGTGCCATTCCCGAGGCGTGGGGAAATACACTTAAGGGTACAATGAGCTAGAGATCCTCTGTATGTTGGAATCACCATATGAAAAAGAAAAGGAAACTGGAAAAGTTCCGTGAGAGAACCGGAATCATTCCAGGAAAGATCTGAAGTCGTTCAGAGGAAATCGAAAGGGAACCGAAAAGTGCTTCAGGTCAAATCGGATTTTGTAATATGTACTTACATATTAATTAATTTACTGAATATTAAATATAATATTAAAATCTAATTTGAAGGGGTCTTCCACTAATGGGCCAAACTTCCTCGGGAAAAGGGCCCATGAGGGAAAACCAAAGGGGGGAAGGGCCAAGGCCTAGCCGCCTCAAGGGGGCCCATCCAGCCAGCCTAGGGCTGTGCGCGGGGTGTGGCCCACCCCTGGCTAGCTGGCCCATGAGGCCCATATCGCCTCCCCCTCTCTCCCTTGTTTAGTCCCACATGGGAAACCCAAAGGGGAGGGCACACCCCCTTCCCCTATATAAAGGGGTGCCAATGGGTTCGAATATTCACAACAATATTTGAAGAAGTCCTTTGGTTGACTTTCTCCTTACCTCTCTCTCCCATCTCCATGCGTTGGCACGGTCCCATGTAAGCACTGCCCGTGCAAGAGACACCGCACCTGCAGCACGCCATTGCACTATAGGGATTCCAAGCCAGAGATCTACCTCCGCCCTCCCGGTAGGGATCAAGGAGTCGGAGGTCGTCAATAGTGGTTCCACACTCAACATATGAAGCAGCCCAGACCGACCATACGCGTATTCGTACGCGAGAGTGGTTCCACACTCAACATATGGCTTGTACCGTATAAGTGGCTAGCGGGTGTCTATCTCTCATTCAATAGTTGATATAGAATTTACAACGGAGGGCCCTGAAAGGGTTGTAGTATAGACAACTATTGGATCCATGTTGTGGTTGGAAAGTTTGTAGATTAGAAATAGTTCTATTATGGAAGCACTCACAACCACATAAAACTTGCAATAGATAAAGTAGAGGCATCTAACTTTATTTTGCAGGAGGTCATGTGTTATGATATGGTATTGGTCGTTACAAAGGTAAAGTAGTTTACTTTTCTGTTACTAAGTAGTATAGTAATGGTCATCGTTCCGATGGATGACCTGGTGATGGCGTCATGGACTTGGCGTCAAACCAAGGGCAAGATGAAGATCATGCCGAAGCGCTCGATGGAGTTCAAGGTGCAAGAAGAAGGACCATATCATATCACAAATATGCATGTGATGTTGATACCTATTTTACATCTAATTGTGTGCTAGTATTAGATACTCAACGGTAGCAAATAATATAATCCCTATTTAATTCCAATGATAATGTTCCCCTTGTGTGTGCACCACCAAGAAAGTTTTCGTTATGAAGCTGGCCGTGATGATCGGGGGCTAGACATATCTACGTTCGCATACAGTGGGTGTAAGCCATGTTGCACAACGAATACACACAAGTTATATTTGGCGAGCCTAGCATGTATAGACATGTCCTCGAAACACAAGAGATCAAAAGATCGAGCATGAGTCACATGGATGATGTGATTGGCATTTGGGAATGTCTACCTTTGATGCTGTATTGATGGTGTGACGATCGGGGGAGGTGCAGAGGATTGGGATCATGTGATCACTAAAATCGTCCATGGGATAACAATTTTAATGGGAGCTCAATTAGTATTGAACTCATATTATGAACTTAGTCTAGATGTTTGTTTGAAAATATCTTAGTAGATCATGGCCTATCCCATTGAGGTCCTTTGCGACCATGGGAAATTTATTTCTTGATATGGAACTTAGCAAAAGGGTCCAACTTCATAGAGTAATACCCACGTCTGAGGGATATCCTCATAAAAAGGTAATCTTCTCTTATTGATACAATGACCATTAGGAGATAATCAGATGACTCCGCAATGTTTGTGTGTTCTCCATAATCATCCAACAAGCCATTCTCCATTCGATGGAGAGTTGGATTACAATCTTGTATTTTGCAAGATCAGGCACATACAGTATGAGCCATTGCATGAAAAGGAGAATAATTGGAGAAACACTTAGCAATCTTGCATTAGAGTTATGAACTCTCAAAAGGCCTTGATTGCAATGGAGGTCATGAATGAAAAAGGGTATATGTTAGATATACAAAGTTATAAATGTAATTCTATCAAAACTCGTTGCAATTTATATAAGTATTGGATACTTGTCCCGTTTTGTGAAAACAGGATGGTCTGCTTGAGAATTGCTAGAATTGAGGCAATGTGGCAAGATGACAACAAGAAAAACAGTTTATGGCCAACATCACCCCTTTCCTCAAAGATTGTCATTTGGATTAGTGGACTTGAATATAATTTTGTAATCCTTGTTTGTGTGTCTTGGTTTTAGCAAGACGAATGTTCATATGAATAAGTTACAATCCAGTTGTACTATTCCTATGAATAATAGCTTTATGGTCACATTACGATTATAAATGAGTTATTCTCATCACTATGTTAATGATAATAGTTTAAGCATTTATAAAGGATTAGAATGCTAAAAGATATCCAAAGTTTAATTATGATATGGCACGAAAGTTTAAGTCATTTTGGTTATTGCATGTTCTTCATTATAAATGAACGTCGTGGCCTTAGATGCTTAATCTAGAGACTTTGCAAAACCATGCCTCGTTGGGCAGAATGACTAAAACTCCACATTCTAGTAAAACGGTGATATGCAAAGAAATGTTGAATATTATACATAGTGATGTATCGTATTTTCAACAAGATAGTGGAAATCATTACTTAATTGTGGACTTAAGTGAATATGCATATTTACTTATGAAACATAAGTTTAAAACAGTTTCGAATTGTTCAAAAGATTTCAAAATGAAGGCGGATATTGAATTAACAAGAATACAAAGTATCTTCGATTTGATCGACATGACTAAAGTATTTAAGTTAATTTTTGCATAAAAGGACATGTGAAAGAGGTTTCAAAAATTATAATAATAGGGAAAATTCAAAGTGTTTTGAAATGTCTAATTATCATAATCATTATGTATTAGATACATATGGTATAATATTATCTCTTATCGGTTATAGTTATCGTTTAGAGTTAGAGATCGAAATAAGAAAACACTCAGTTGAAATACAAAGGAACATCTAAAAAGGATTCATGGAAACAACACCATAAGAGTTATGGCATGTTCGAGTTTCTAGAGGTTTTGACATTTCAAAATAGTGGCCAATAAACAAGTCTTTGTAGCGTATTCTTAGGCAATTATGAATACATCTTCCAAAAAGGGGCAAACCTACTATTGTCCAAAGTTGACGTGTCTTGATTAAGATACATGTTTAAGAAAGTAAAAGATCGAAACAAGGTATTTGACCTCACCTCCTGATTATTGAGTAGCGCAGCAAAATTTGTTTCGTGAAACCAAACTCTACAAATAGAGGAGAAACTAATGATAATGATCATTAAATTTCAGTGAATACTTTTACAAAAGAAAGTAGGATTCAACAATATATACTCTACAAGTTCGTGGAAATATATTATTGATTCACTTGTCATGTTTATGAACAAGACATACCTATGAATTATAAAGAAGCGTGATGGACCTAATTGCGAGAAATGACCAGGAGTCATAAAATCCTGTATTAAGTTACATTTAAGATTGAAAAGTAATATGTTACTTGATCTTATTAAGTAAAGAAGTTTACTTGATATTTCTGAATGACTTCAAAGTCATAAGACAGAAATGAAACTTAATGGAGACATAAAGCTCAATCTGTCTCAAAGTATGGACAAATTCAAGGAGTTGACTACAAATGTAGTGATGCTTGAGTCTATTGGATTTACACCAGCAATATATGGATATTGGAATGTAATAGCTGGAATTCTCAATTTGATGATGATCAAAGAATTTTGGAATGTCCAAGATTATTGAGAGGACCTGCATTTGAGTGGGAGCTAATTAGCTTGGCCAAATCTTTATATGTAAGAGACATATTTTGAGTGGGATCTAACTAAATTTGCCAAATCTTAATATGTAGTAGACATATTTTGAGTGAGGGCTAAGTAAAATCCCTGGATCTCGTATATGGATGCCATATTTGAGTGGGAGCGTGAAATCATTCTGATATATGTGGACAACATATATGAATGATGTGATTGGTATTGATAACATTGAAGTTAGTAAATATGAATGAAGGTGAACAAGTTATTAAACAATGAGATCTATCGAGATAGATTGGTAAGTTTAATAAACATCATAGTCGAATGCTTCCTGGACTTGATTCTGAAGATGTTTAGAATATCCTAGATAAGATTCTGAAGTAGTTCAGAATGGAACAAGGAAAAGAAAAGGGTTCTCACTTGTATGAAGCATTAAGTTAGTCTTAGTATTACAACGATGGTTAAAAGGAAGAAAGAGATGTGTTGCATCTCCTATGCCTCGGTCATAGGTTCTTCCATACAACCATATTGTATACTCGACATAATGTGACCCGAAGTTCTGGTTGGAAGGACAAGCTTTTAACTGTAAGAACATGTCTTGAAGTGATTCTTGAGTTAATCACTGAACCAGAATTAAGTTTGTACTTAAATGGTAGGAAGCAAAGTAAGTGGCATAGTTGCATTTCATGCACTAGGATCTACATAGATATAGAAGTATAAAGGCTCCATCTGATGTGTTGTATATTGTTATGGTAGGACTAGTTCGTCTTTAACATAGAATGATGTGTCCCAGGGCACAGTGCCCATGAAAAATCCCTCGAGGTTGATCTAAAGTCACTGTAGGCTCCTAGAAACTAGCCTCGTTCTACTGCCATAACTGCTATATATACACAAAGGATTGCGAAGTGTGTTTCAAATTTTAGATGACAATAGTGACAACGACCGTCATTATAAACACTAGAAACAAAGTCTCACTTTGTCGCCAAACGAATACTTCAACCCATTATGAGATAATGGTATGAATGTCAAAGTTAGGAAGACATTAATGATTTGCAAAGACATAATGATATGGTAAAATAGAACATGGACATGCCGTTTTCCATAAGCATGCATGATCAATAAATGCATATGTGATATGGTTTATGATGAGTAAAATGCGAGTTATATTATTTGTATTCTAGTGCAAGTGGGAAACTGAAGGAGATATGCGCTAGAGGGAAATAATTAATAGGTTTTTGTTGTCATCTCTCAGTTAGTTCATAATAGTTTCATATTGTACTATAACTGTATTAATACGAAACATTAATACACGTGTGGTATGTAAACAAACCAAGTCTCTAGTTATCTCTAGCGAACTAGTTCATTGGTCATGAGGATGATCTAGGGTTTTGAGATCACGTGCATTTATGCCCATTGCCAATGAGGTCACGTCATTAGTTGAATGATGTGATAGACAAACAACCCAACCAGTTGTATCTTAATGAGATCTAGTTATAAAGTTCACCATTAATGATAAACTAAGAAAACCTTGTAACCTGATCCTTAGACTGTGAGATAATGTAAATCACCATTCCGGAGGGAGCTTAGATGGTTATCAAGTATCACACCGTAACTGGGTAATCGAAAAGGTGCTACTCAGGTTTCCCAAAGGGGAGCATAGAGGAGTACATATCAAGACCATGATTTTCCAATCCATGTAACATATAGATACATATGTGGCCATCTCGGTGACGTTGCATTAATGAATCTTGCAAGCGTGTGACTGGGTCACGGAATGCAATGACACAGAAACAAGAAAACAAGTTCATCGGTAACGAGATCAAACAAAGGTATGGAGATACCGTAGGTCAAATCTTGGGTGAACTAGGTATCAAGTGGCAAAGGGAATGGGAAACGGCTATTTACGGTTCAAATTTCTGTCCTTTTTGAGTAATTGGATTTAGGAGGACTAAAACTCCTCTCATAAATCTCAAATAAATCCTAGGAGTCTACCTTTACCTTATCTAACTACAGTACCATTTTCTTCTTTGGTCCAATGCAAGATTTTGGACTTCCTTCACAACCAACTATTAGAGTAATATTTGCCAATTAAGCAAATCACCACTCTAAGCACTTCCTTTTTCCATCAATTCTTGATCAATGCTTATCTTTAGCACTAGGACACATCCTTGGTCGACCACCATTGCAAGCTCCACCCCAACCAATCCCCAATTGCCCTTACCATAGTAGAAAGAAGGAGAAATAACCCACTTCTTACAAGATTGTCCCCCATTATTTACCACTGATGCCACCACCTCTCTCTCTGATCCAGCACGACCAAGTACCCACAATACCCCTCTCCACCTCCCCCTTGACCAACCCCTGGCCAGCATTGTCCTAAAGGGTAATTTACCCTATCTAGTCCTCCCCCATGGTATAAAGGCCAGCAGCCTTCCCCCAGCCAGCTCCCTGCCCTCATTTGCTCCCTCTCCACTCCCACTCACCTCCCCCAGCACTCCCTACCCCTCCCCAGCCCTTTACTGCCGAGAGAAGAAGAGGGAGAAATTGCGGCTCCTCCCAAAAATCGAGCAAGGCTCTCTCCTCCCTCCCCCATTCTCTCTGCATGTCAGCCCACAAGATCTCCTCCTCCTCCTCTACCTAACCATGATCTCTTCTCTGTCTAGGACCCACTCCTTTGTCGTCGGAATTGAACTCCGGCGAGGTAACTCTCGGCCGCCGTCGCCCAAGCTGCTTCCAGTGGCCCTCCGCCGTCGTGCCGCCCACCGATCTGCTCGCCGTCGTCGACCACGTCGTCCTGCACCATCCCCGACCGTCCCCGAGCCATCTGGTGAGCACCCTGCCCTCGTCGGAGCCGCTGCCTAGGGTTTCGTCGTCGGCATTCTGTTCGCATAGATGACGACGTTGCGCCATCCATCATCACTTAAACGGACGGCCGAGATCCGCCGATACCCCTTCGGCCCTCTCCTCTCGCTGACTTCCGGGCCCCACCTGGTAGGTTCGAGCGCCAGCTCCCGCGCATCCCGCTGAGCGCCATGGGCCGAATCTCCCCCTGCGGCCCATCTCCTCGCTAGACCCGGCCAATCCCCTGCTACCCTCCGATTTATTTTCTTTTTATTCCAGATCCAGAAAAGAGCCAGCCAGTATAATTCCTTTTGAAAATGCAAACCAACTCCAACTTCCTAGATCCAAATTTCTGGTAGCTCTCTATTGTTTTCTCAGACATGCAGAGGCAACCCAATGTCCAAAATAATTTTCTTTAATTACTGGAAATTAATCTACTAAAATGTATCTAGAACCCTAATTAATTTACACAGAGAGTTTTACAACTCCATTGGTGATGAAACAAAGGCCTACTGGAAGGTATTTGAAATACCTATCATCCAGCATAGGTCCCAGCCCAAGGTGAATTGTATTATGCCTTTAGGAAAAAATAACTAAAACAACAACTTTCTGTCTTAGATAATTTCCCCAGGTTTAACCAAATATGGTATTGACCTGATTCCAATTCCCAATACACACAGAACCCATATCTACCAAACCCCAGCAGCTCATAATTTATTGAGCTCTGGTTGAATTTTAGTGATTTAAATATCTCTATGATGGGTATTTTAACTAATTAAATCACTCAAGGAGTTTGGCAACACCAAAAAGGGTGAATCTAATTCCTACATAAAGGTATTATAAATACCTATCACATGCCCTTGGAACCAACACAATATCTCCTATAGTTTTAATCTGGTAAAAAGGAGAAGAACTATACATAACTGTCTTTCGAAATTTCTTGAGGGCATTATGGTAATTCTTTGGACATGATTCCAACTCTCGGTGGTTCAGTACATCAAGTAATACCTAACCATCCATGGAAATAATTTTTGAAGCTCCAGAACTCTTCTGGTGAATTATTTCCTCAAACTAAAGTTTAGTCCACTATAAAAAGCATAACCAATTCTAGAAAAGTGATAATCAAGTGAAACCACTTTTGATGGTTTTGTATTGACAAGACCTATCTCAGGATATCCCTCTTGCACATTGGTAACCTACTAACCACAGATCCCTAACCCAAGCTCCTTATATCTAGCCTAGACAACTATCTTCCAAGAGAAAACACCCCAGTGGCAATCGTGTAAATTCCACCCTTTGAATCCCACTTCTCCAAAACCTCTGAAGTCCAGTAGTATTTATCTTGTTTGTTTGCTGAATGGTTTGATGCTTGAATGTCTTGTATTGATTGTGGTATTGTCTGCTTGCATGTATACCCGATGACGACGATAGTGTGAGTGTCTGACTACCAGAAGAACGAGATTTCTTATTTTTATATTATTGGATATTCTTGATCATCTGAAGAAGTCCAGGGACTTATTGCTGATCACAAGAAAGCCACCCTTCCTGAACTCTGATATATGTCCTATTCTCTTTTACCTGTTTTATATCCTTTTTTTAAATTGCATACTCTACCTGCATGTCTTGTTTTACAAATACTGCGGTAGTAACTTGGCTCCTCCAAGTTATAATTTCGTGTCCTTAGAGGCACCACCCCGATGAACCCATCATTTTATCCCCTTTAGACCGAGAGAACGATGGTTAGCATCCTACCTCCTTGGAAATCCCGGTTTTGAGAAAATGAACGGTTTTGGGATTTTCCCCACTACAAATGTTTCAAAAACGGATTTGTAAAACCCTGGGAAGAGGGATCATTCCCAGTGGAGGTTTTAACCAAATAGATGGCGATGAGAAGAAAGGAGAATGTGATGGGATGTTCTACGCCTTTACTGGAACAAATTTATCTGCGCAACCACATTACCCTAGGTTGCTGGGGCTCAACTCGTAGTTTGTCCCCATTAGCCGAGGCACTTCTACGATGCTTATAGGGAGAAATCCCTGGAATTCCGGGCAGGCACCACCAGATCAAGGATCTGAAGCCTGTCGCTTGCTTCGGCAAGAGTGAGCCTGACCTGGCAGGAGGCCGGTGCAACAATTGGGTCTTCCGCGGACAGTATGACTTAGGTAGTATAGAAGGAAGTGGAGTCTCCAGATTTAAGGTATACGCCAAGCTGCGGCTTGGGTATTTGCGTGTGCGTGTACGGAAGGAAGGACTATGGTTGGGAGCCACATACTCGTTGCCGGGGAGAACGAACCCAAGAGGTAAAGCATGCCTTTGCTAGTGTAGACAAGAGAATGGTTAGGTTTGATTATCCGGACCCCCATCTACAGTGGTAGTTGTCAACACCCGGATTTTTAATCCCAGATGCCCGTTATGCCATACCTCACAAGCCCAGAATTACCATTTTTGCGAGACATAACGGATTGGATATCAGAGTACATCATCCATTACAAACCATACATAAGTTCTTACACAAATAAGTATCTCATGATCCAGTCTTCATACAACAAGCAGCAGAAATAAAAGATAAGCGTAGTGGTGGGGTCCATCTTCAGGGTCACATGCAATGCTGACGAAGGCAGATAGTCCTAGTTATCATATCCGTCCTGCTGGCCATATTCTTGATAGTCTCCTTCATAGTCTGGCCATGATAATAGCCAGGGACAAAATCCATGAGTACTCTTTAAGTACTCGCAAACTACCACTAACAAGTATTATACTTCTAAGTTAAAGTGCTAAATCTAAGTTTAACTATACAGTTAAGTTTGAAACCTAAGCTGAGTTCTAAAGCAAAGAAAGATAAAGTAAAATTCTAGAATCACTTAAGTTGGGAAGCTATTGTCATGAACACAACTACAAACTTATCTAAGAAATTCATAAAGATCTTATTCATGAGATTCATGAAATAAGCAGGGGCATTTGTTAATCCAAAAGACATAACCGTATACTCGTATAAACCATAGCGAGTAGTAAAGGCGGTCTTCGGAATATCCGTTGCACGAATCTTAAGTTGGTGATAACCAGTCCTAAGATCAATCTTTGAGAATACCTGAGCTCCGGTCAACTGATCAAATAGATCCTCTATCTTTGGCAAAGGGTACTTGTTCTTGATGGTGACATCATTCAACTTTCTGTAATCTGTGCACAGATGGTTGCCTCCATATTTCTTGTTGACGAATAACACTGGTGATCTCCATGGCGATGTGCTTGGTTGAATCAAGCCTTTCTCTAACATGGCATCTAACTGTTTCTTCAGCTCCACTAACTCTGAGGGGTTCACTATTGGGTCTCTAGGCTATAGGTCCGGTTCCAGGGATTAGTTCGATAATGAATTCAATATCCCTATCCGGGGGCATACCTGGCAATTCATTTGGGAATACATCGGGGTATTCATAGACTACTCTGACTTGGTCAATGGTGGGCTGGGCTACACTCTTGTTGCACTTGAATTGACGGGGTAAGGTTTCAGAGATATGTTCTACTGTTACTCTAGAACTACTGGTCATGGTGATGGCTTTCTTAGCACAGTCTATCAGTCCTTTATGCCTTGACATCCAGTCCGTACCTAGTACTACTTCCAATCCTTTGGTTCCAAGTACAATTAGGTTGGAATAAAAATCTATCCCATGTATTCTGATAGGTACAGCTTTGCAAATTTTTCTAGCTTTGGTTGTTGAACCGGGGATTTGAACTATCATGACATGATTTAGGTTGGTTGGGAGAATCTTACTAGTGCATGCAAATTCTTCAGTGATAAATGATTGCGATGCTCCAGAATTAAACAATACTCTTGCTAAAACTGAGTTGACTTAAAACATACCTAGCACTACATCTGGCGCTTCCTGGGCTTCTTCTGCGTTCATGTGGAAGAGGCGGTCATTGCGGTTGTGAGGGTTCCCTGGGGCAAATATTTTTCCTGGTTGAACACGACGCTGCTGCTGAGCTGGGGCATTCACATTGGCATTGGCTACAGTCTTCTTGGGACACTCATTGGAGTAGTGACCCTTCACTCCACACTCGAAACAAGTGATCTAGGACTTGTCCTTGACTGCGACAGGCACAGCATTGCTGCCAGTTCTGGGCACAGTGTTGTTGTTGTTGTTGCTGTTGTTCTTGGGAGGTGCTCGGTTGAAATTGTTGGCATTACCGGAGTTGTGATTGTTTCCTCCGGACTTCACATTACCTCCGCTACGGTTGGGGTAGCTTGGGCGAGACATTGGGGGTCGGTTGTTCCTTGGTGCATATCCGGGTGAAGGGCTGAGACGGTACTTCTGGTGACTACTGGATCCAGACTGCTGCATCATACGATGCTTGCGGTTGTCGTTTGCCTGGTTAATCTTCCCTTCCATCTGAATGGCAGAGTCGACTAGCTCTTCGAGATCCTAAAAACGGATGTTGACGAGGACAGTCTGCATCTCATCATGCAGTCTGTTCAAGAATCTCTCCTTCTTCTTGGCCTCCGTGTTGATCTCATCAGGTGCATATCTGGTAAGTGACAGGAATCTGTCACGGTACTCCACCACAGTCATTCTTCCTTGCTTCAATTCATGGAACTCATCTCTCCTTATGTTGACTAGTCCCTACGGCACGTGGGTGCGGCTGAACTTGACTTTGAATGCTTCCCATGTCATAACTTGACCATGGTTCATATTGCGGATGCTATTCCACCAAGCTCTTGCATCTCCTGCTAGATAGTGGGTGGCGAAGAGAACTTTCTCATTTTCATCAACTCCTGCAACTTCGAGGTTGTTTTCCATGGTTTGTAACCAGTCATCACCATCTAATGGGTTTTCAGAAGTGCTAAAGATTGGGGGATTGGTATTCTGAAAGTTTTTGAGTTTGGATCCCCGGTGATCCTGATTTCCATGCCCTTCGTTGTTGAGAGCCATCTGAGCGATCAGTTGAAGTGTTGCTAAGTTGGCTTGGCGTTCTGCCCTGCTTGCTTCATGGTCGGCGATGAGATTCTGCAAGATCTGCAGCATTGTGTCTTGTGACGAGCTAATCCCTCCTTGCCTCTACTCATCGTCGATGAAGTCGGAGTCCTCATCATCAGTGTAGAAGTCCACGGCATCCTCCTCCAGAAAGTCATCATCGTTGATGAGGTAAGAGTCCATGTCTCCCTGGATGTCTTCACCCTCATCTTCTTCTTCCTTGGCGGCAAGCTGAGCTTCCTGCTCCTTGACGGTCTTCTTGAGGTCGCCCACCTTCTTGCGAAGACGGGCGATGGTGCGATCCTTCTTGGCACGCTAGCGACGAAGAGACTGGCAGTCCTAGACGAGCAGTGCGAAAGTCTGGGCCTTCTGGTCGGCAATGGCATGGTTCTGGTTGGCTAACTCTCTGGCATTGTCCAATTCCTGCTGTCTGTCATGAAGCAGGAAGTCAAGGTTCTCCACTTGACGCCTCAACTCTGGGTGACTTGGCATCTCCATTGGCATTTCCATGAAGTCACGTCTTGCATAGTGGGCAAAACGAGTTCCTTGGATCTTGTTGACACTGAGGGCACATAGACGTGCGAGAGCTTCATGCATTGCCGTGGCTAATCCATCTAGCCAGTTGTTCTCTCTCACGGAGAACTCAATTCTCCCAGAAGTTGGTGCTTCAATGCTTCCTCTAAGATCTGTGGTGACTAGCCACTGTAGGTCTCCTCCTGGGGGTCCTGGAAGTTGAGCTCCAAGAAACTCCTGATGTGGGCGTCCTAGGAACTCTGACAGTGAGTCCAGATCCCTCTCGAAGATCAGCTCACCTACGTTTCCCAACTGGTAAAACTTGCTGAACTGAGTCACCATCTACAAGAATTAAGGATGAGGAAGTTAGTGAAGTGATCAAGTGTGTCAAATTTTAAGTAATAGTGTAAGAATTTTGAGGAACATGAATTTTTGAGAAAGAAAGAATTCACAACGGTAAGAGAGGAGATAGTTTTTCATAAATACTCACTTTGGTTTTGAAACTAAATTTTTGGTTGAACGTCCATTCTAACTAGGGTCTCCTATGGTCAGGATGGCTCTGATGCCAACTTGCCAACACCCGGATTTTTAATCCCAGATGCCCATTATGCCAGACCTCGCAATCCCAGGATTACCATTTTTGCGAGACATAACGGATTGGATATCACAGTACATCATCCATTACAAACCATACATAAGGTCTTACACAAATAAGGATCTCATGATCCATTCTTCATACAACAAGCAGCGGAAATAAAAGATAAGCGTAGCGGTGGGGTCCATCTTCAGGGGCACAGGCAATGCTGACGAAGGCAAATAGTCCTAGTTATCATAGCCGTCCTGCTGGCCATCATCTTGATAGTCTCCTTCATATTCTGGCCATGATAATAGCCAGGGACAAAAGCCATGAGTACTCTTTAAGTACTCGCAAACTACCACTAACAAGTATTATAGTTCTAAGTTAAAGTGCTAAATCTAAGTTTAACTATACAGTTAAGTTTGAAACCTAAGCTGAGTTTTGAAGCAAAGAAAGATAAAGTAAAATTCTAGAATCACTTAAGTTGGGAAGCTATTGTCATAGACACAACCCTGTTGTGGTCAAGTCAAGATTCATCATTCATTTCAAGTTATTTGGAAAACATCTGACAACGAAACAGTATGTCCATTCCAACTGTCCATAACCGCGGACGCGGCTATTCGAATAGTTTGACACTCTGCAGAGGTTTGTGTTTCTCAACACATGTCAAAACATCTTAATATAATGACTCATCATTCCAAGGTTTTCATAATTTGTTTTCACCAAGTGTTCCCATCTAAAGTGACTCAAGTTTTTGATCTACTCTAAACTACTAAGTTAAGAGTGTTCACTAAGATGGAAAATATGGGTTCAATCTCATGCCATAGAATGACATCTAAAGGTTTCTAAATAGGTCAATTTTATACTTTTTATGCTACCTTCAAAACAAGTAAAGAACTTTGTGTAAACTAAGGGAGGTAAAACCTGTAAATAAGACTTGGGGTACTAATAGTCAGAAGGGGGGAGTGATAAAAGCATCCCTAAAGCATCTTTGCTAAACCATCTAGTTTGATCCTAGCTTGCTAAGCACTAAACTTGCAAGTGTTAGCTTGCATTGTGAATGGTGGCTTGCACTTGGATGGTGCTAGCTTGCTAATAGTAGCTTGCCTTGGGTAGTGCAGTGGTTGAAATTTTCTTCTTCTTCTTCTTCTTCTTCTTCTTAGTAGAACTCCTCCTCCTCGAAAGCTTGGTCGGTACTATCGTCTATAAATACATAAAAAGTACACAATCACCAAATAATACTTAACTAGGCTAAATATCATTCTAAGACACACATTTTATGATCTATTCTTATCACAAGAATCACAAGTTTTATTCAATAGTTTCATCCTTTTAAATTTAGAAAAGTAATTTCTACTCATTGAAAAATTAACTAAGATTTAATATTCACCACTTAAAATATGGGACCATATTGACACATGCCATCACCACATATCTTAACACATGGGAATAAGAATTAAAGGTTGGATTAATATTACTTTGGTTTAAGTTTATTATTTAATGATTCAATGTGACTAGAAATGCCTATATAGAATTATTTTGGTACTAGTCCAAAGTCACTGAATGTAAACCTAATATTATTACATATTTAGATAGATATGGTGAAATGTGATTTTTGAGAGTTGGAATCAACTCCAAACCTATCTTAGTTGATTTTATAAAAATGTTGCAAGTTGCAAAAGCTTCTGTTTTGTTATTTTTACTAGGAGAGATCTATAACTCTAATTGTATTAAACCCAACGGGCTTGGATAGATCATTTCAATACCTTTCAGGAAAAATTGGTTTCATGCAATTTGAATTTGTAAAACTCTCAGAATTGAATTTTAAACTAGTGGACAGAAACTAGATTCGACTAAAAAAGAAAAATCCAATTTTGAACGGTTGGGCTAGCGCGGGAAAGAACATGGGCCGGCCCAGTGACGCTCCGTGGCATGGGGCTCAGCTGACAGGCGGGTCCCACTGGTCAGCGACACTTAACACGCGAAACGGTACGCGCGCTATGTGCCGTATGATTAGAAGTGGGATCTACGGTTGAGAGTCGTCGTCGACGACGAACAGGTCGCTGGTGAGAGTTTGCCCTAGCGGCTCGGTGGGAGTCTACCGGAGACGTACCAGGGCTCCAGCGACGACGGCGATGCGGGCAA
Source organism: Avena eriantha (assembly GCA_910589775.1). NCBI lineage: Eukaryota > Viridiplantae > Streptophyta > Magnoliopsida > Poales > Poaceae > Avena > Avena eriantha. The sequence continues at coordinate 34,228,085 of OU342746.1, read as the reverse complement.
ATGAACTGGAAGACGACGGCGAGGCCAGGCGCGGTTGCGGCGGAGCTTGGGGTGCCCTAAATCGCAGGCGCCCTTCTCCTCCTGCTGCGGCGGCTCTGGCTCCAGTTCCGGCGAGGCAGAGCTCGAGCGATGTCGGCAAGAGGTGGGTGAGGTTCAGTGAGAGGTGGAGAGTGTGGGAGTGTGGAGAAATGGTGCTGGGAAGGCCGGCTTATATAGGCCTGATGGTGAGACCGAACTGTGTGGGAAGGCAACTCCGGCGAGGGCGGCACAGGGGGCTAGCGGCGTGGCCCGAGGTAGGGGATGGTGGCCTGTCTCCTGGCGGTGCGCCGAGGCTTAAATGTGTGGCAGGGCGAGCTCTGTGCTGGTCGGGCGCGTCACACGCTGTAGGCGGCAGAGGCGGCGAGTCCGACGGCGAGCAGTGGCTGGGGTGCATTGGGCGGCCATCGGGGGTGTCTGGAGTGTTCCCTAGGTCATGGCGGAGTGATAGGCGCGGGTTGCGGCCGAGGGTTGGTTTGTGCACGCGGGGACATGGCGTGCTCTGTGGGCGGCGGCGACATGGTCGACCAGCTCCGAGCGTGGCAGTTCCTGGCCGTTCTGCTCTTTGTCTCTGGGCTGGGGCTGGTTGGACGGTGGCGGTGGACCACAGGAGAGCGTGTAGACATGGTGAGAGAGGCTGGCGGCTGCTGTGGCGCGATGTCGCCGATGGGGGTGCTCAAGGTGCTCGGCCTTAATGGCCATGACCATTTGGTCGTGTGCACATGGTTTGGCCGGGCTAGCAAAGGGTAGTGTTTGCACTGGGAGAACAAGGGGACAGGGTTAGGCCCAAATGGTGACCAAGATCACTACTCAAAACAGTGTTTTAAATTTGGCCAGATTTGTGCCCACAAGGTGTTTGATGGAATGGCCAAAACAGAAAAACTTTTGAATTTTGAGTTCAAAATTTTTGGGTGATCTACACTAGTGCTAGGTAGTCTCTGGTTGCAAGGGTTTTGAAAGTGGAGCTCAAATAGATGGTTTTTCAAATAGGGGTGATCTATGCATATGCATTGAATTCAATTTTCACATGCCATTTAAAATAAGCAAAAGAATGTTTTTAGCAGATCAAAAGGTGTGCCTTGGTACCTCATTATGTGTACTAGCAAGGGGTGCAAAGATCATGAATTGTTTCTGTTAAGAAATGAGTGCTAGGAACACTCAAAGTAGTGTAGTGGATTAAAATGGCCAAAATGACCATTCTTCCTTTTTAATTGTTTTTTATTTGATTTTCTTTTGGAAAAGTTTGGGAATGATGTAGATGATGTTTAAATCACCTATGAAACATTTTACAAGCAATGGATCACAGAACCATGGCAATTCAAATCAATTCCTAATTTAAATGCACATACACATGAATGGCTTTATTTTTAAATTGAAAAAGTTTTTGTTAACCCCATTTTTTATGATTTAGATCTTGATAAGCTTGGATTGAAGTTTTGGGATGTTACAGTAGTGGGCCGTGGTTGTATCCCGGCGGATGTATTGATTATTGTGGGTAAAATGTGCAAACTCTGTAGAGTATAACCTATTCTAATAGCCGTGTCCACGGTCAAGGACGGTTGTAAAGGTGTTGGCTAGGACTACCCAAACTGTGCTTGTCGGGGAAACAAGTACCTTGAGGACGAAGGTTCTGGGGGAACCCGAGTTCAAGAACTTTGTTTTTTCCCGAGGGGTCTAAAATGTTCAAAAGGGTATTCAACCACCAAACTGTTTTCAAAACTCTTCTTTTCAACAAAGATATAGAGATGCCATAATTTTAAAGTTAGGTTAGCCCTTTTTAAAAGCAACCCGAGATAGAGCTATCTCGCCACAGCCATAATTGAATTTCCTTTGTTCACTTATCTTGGTGGTTTGCGAGTACATTCAAATTACTCACGGCTGTGTCCCTGGCTATTTACTTGGCCAGACTTTCAGGAGTTTAAGGTGTCGTCCAACGAGCTAGGCCGTCTTCCCAGTCAGCCGCCTGTAGGTTGAGGCACGATTGATCTCTGCGCTTGGCGATGTTCCGCTTCTGTTGATGATGTAGCCATAATGGCACTTATGTAAGTCTTGTATTTTCGTTATGTATCGGATGTTTTAATGGTACCTGTCGGTTATGTTTCACGGCTCACTGATCATGGGAACATGGAAATATGCATAATAGGGATTTCTCGGATGAATAATCTGGGGAGCCCACAGACTTGGTATTAGAGCTATCCTGACTGTAGGAGACCTTAGTTAGCATGGACGTTAGATAGGACGATAAACCTATTTTCTAAAAGACAAGGGAGAAAGGATGACTATTTGCAAAGGTGCTGATATCTTCTCCCCCTCTATTGCGAAAAACTACTTAAGTTAATATGATTTCATAAGCTTAAAATCCGTCACAATGCCACTAACCTAACCCCATCTCACCACCTGTTGTAGATGGAGCCTATTGATGAAGAGTGGCTGAAGATTGGATTCCCCCAAATCCTATGGGACTCGATGCAACTGTGCGGTTACCAGCAGAAACCTACCTACACCCTTCACAAGGGACTGGAATCAGGTGATTATGTGGGACAGATTGTCATACTAGCGAAGCCAGGAACCAATGGAAGCCCTATCTACTCCACAGGACCTCGAATGCCTAGTCCTGTGCTTGCTATTGACTTGGTAGCCATAAAAGGCTTGATGCGCATCCATAGTTCCTTCCCCGAGATGAGACAACCCACAACCTTCTACCTTCCCATGAAGGGAAATGTCGACTGGACCGGAGGAACTCAAGACCCCAACCTGGCGTACCCTGCTCTCTCATTTTAGACCCGCTACAGCTACTCTAGCAAGACTTGCAAGAGTTGATGAGAATGAGAAAGTTCTCTTCGCCCCCACTACTTGGCAGGAGATGCAAGAGCGTGGTGGAATAGTATCCGCCATATGAACCATGGTCAAGTGATGACATGGGAAGCATTCAAAGTCAAGTTCAGCCGCACCCACGTGCCGCAAGGTCTAGTCAATAGAATGAGACATGAGTTCCGCGAATTGAAGCAAGGAAGAATGACTGTGGTGGAATACCGTGATAGATTCCTGTCACTTGCCAGATATGCACCTGATGAGATCAACACGGAGGCCAAGAAGGAGAGATTCCTGAACGGACTGCATGATGAAATGTAGACTGTCCTCGTCAACATCCATTTTGAGGATCTCGAAGAGCTAGTCGACTCTGCCATTCAGATGGAAGGGAAGATCAACCAGGACAACGACAACCGCAAGCGTCGTATGATGAAGCAGTCAGGATCCAGCAGTCACCAGAAGTACCGTCCCAACCCCTCATCGGGATATGCACCAAGGAACAGCCGACCCCCAACGTCTCGCCCAAGCTACCCCAACCGTAGCGGAAGCAATGGGAAGCCCGGAGGAAACAATCACAACTCCAGCAATGCCAACAAATTCAACCGTGCACCTCCCAAGAACAGCAACAACAACAACAGTGCACCCAGAACTAGCAGCAATGTTGTACCTGTCATAGTCAAGGACAAGTCCCAGATCACTTGTTTCGAGTGTGGAGTGAAGGTTCACTATTCCAATGAGTGTCCCAAGAAGACTATCGCCAGTGTCATGTTCAACCAGGGAGAGGATTTTCCCTAGGGAACCCACACTACCGCAATGGCCGTCTCTTCCACATGAACGCAGAAGAAGCCCAGGAAGCGCCAGATGTAGTGCTGGGTATGTTTTCTGTCAACTCAGTTTTAGCAAGAGTATTGTTTGATTCAGGAGCTTCGCATTCATTTGTCACCGAAGAATTTGCATGCACTAGTAAGATTCACCCAACCAACCTGAAACATGTCATGATAGTTCAAATCCCCGGTTCAACAACCAAAGCTAGAAAAATTTGCAAAGGTGTGCCTATTAGAATACATGGGATAGATTTTTATGCCAACCTAATTCTACTTGGAACCAAAGGATTGGAAGTAGTACTAGGTATGGACTGGATGTCAAGGCATAAAGGACTGATAGACTGTGCTAAGAAATCCATCACCATGACCAGTAGTTCTGGAATAACAGTAGAGCATATCTCTAAAACCTTACCCCGCCAATTCAAGTGCAACAAGAGTGTAGCCCTGCCCACCATTGACCAAGTCCGAGTAGTCTGTGAATACCCCGACGTATTCCCAGATGAATTGCCAGGTATGCCCCCGAGTAGGGATATTGAGTTCATCATCGAACTAATCCCCAGAACCGGACCCAAAGCCTAGAGACCCTATAGCATGAACCCCTCAGAGTTACTAGAACTGAAGAAGCAGTTGGATGCCAAGTTAGAGAAAGGCTTGATTCAACCAAGTGCATCGCCATGGAGATCACCAGTGTTATTCGTCAACAAGAAAGATGGAGGAAACTATGCATAGATTACAGAAAGCTGAATGATGTCACCATCAAGAACAAGTACCCCTTGCCAAAGATAAAGGATCTATTTGATCAGTTGACTGGAGCCCAAGTATTCTCAAACATTGATCTTAGGACTGGTTATCACCAACTTAAGATTCGTGCAACGGATATTCCGAAGACCGCCTTTACTACTCGCTATGGTTTATACGAGTATACAGTTATGTCTTTTGGATTAACCAATGCCCCTGCTTATTTCATGAATCTCATGAATAAGATCTTTATGAATTTCCTAGATAAGTTTGTAGTTGTGTTTATCGACGACATCCTTATCTACTCCAAGTCAGAAGAAGAGCATGAGCAACATCTGAGAAGCATCCTAGACACCCTGAGAGAGCATCAGTTATACGCCAAGTTCAGCAAGTGTGAGTTTTGGCTGAAAGAAGTAGGATTCCTAGGACATATTGTGTCTGCCGGAGGAGTCTCTGTTGATCCCGCCAAGATTAAAGATGTCGAAGAATGGGAAGCCCCAACCACTCAAACCCAAGTCGTGCATTTATCGGATTAGCGGGATATTACCGCAAGTTCGTAGAAGGATTCTCAAGCATAGCCCAACCAATGACCCAGTTGTTGAAAAAGGACAAGAAGTTTGAATGGACTGACAAATGTGAAGCCAGTTTTTAGGAGCTGAAGAAGAGATTGATATCAGCCCCAATATTGATCATGCCAGACATTAAGAAGTCATTTGATGTGTATTCTGATGCATCCAAGATTGGTCTAGGATGTGTATTGATGCAAGAAGGCAAAGTCATCGCGTATTTGTCTCGACAACTGAAACAGCATGAGCAGAACTATCCGACCCATGATCTTGAGCTAGCAGCTGTGGTTCTAGCATTAAAGACATGGCGTCATTATTTGATGGGTAATCCCTGTGAGATTTACTCAAATCACAAGAGCTTAAAATATATCTTCCCGCAGAAGGAGCTGAATATGAGGCAAAGGAGATGGATAGAGTTAATCAAGGATTATGACCTTGACATTCACTATCACCCCGGCAAAGCCAATGTGGTAGCAGATGCTCTTAGCAGATTACCGTGTAAGCTAAACACCATGATCAAGGAGAAACAACCAAGTTTGTATGAAGAGTTGGAGCAGTTCAGGACTGAATTAGTTAGCAAAGCATTCTTAGCTAGCATTGAACTTCAACCCACTTTGATTAGCCAAATCAAGGAAGCCCGGAAGGGGAATGAAAGGATCGACGGAGTCAAACGTTGTATTGGTACAGGAAAGGTACTTGGATTCACTAAGACGAAGGAGTACTGTGGTACAAAGGACGTATCTGTGTGCTAGAAGATTTGGAGCTGAAGCAAGTTATCATGAAGGAAGATCATGATACTCTTTATTCTATCCACCCTGGAGGAACAAAGATGTATCAGGATTTGAAGGAGCAATTTTGGTGGCACAAGATGAAGAGAGAAATCGGAAGCTACATCGCCAAATGTGACATTTGTCAAAGAGTCAAAGCAGAGCATCAAAGACCTGCAGGGCTGTTGCGACCATTGCAGATTCCGGAATGGAAATGGGATTCCGTCAGAATGGACTTTATCACCGGTTTTCCTACTTTTAGTAGGGGAAATGATAGACTGTCCAAGGTAGCCCACTTTATACCTGCCAAGACTACCTACCGGAGTGCGAAGTTAGCAGAACTGTACATCGCTAGAATTGTTAGTCTGCATGGAACCCCCAAGACCATAGTATCCGATCGAGGAACTCAGTTTACCTCGAGATTTTGGCAGAAAGTTCAGGAAGGATTAGGAACCAAGTTGAACTTCAGTACCGCTTATCACTCACAAACTGATGGATAGACTGAAAGAGTCAACCAAATCCTAGAGGATATGCTTAGAGCTTGTGTGTTGGAATACGGATCAAAATGGGAAGACTGCTTGCCTTTCGTAGAATTCTCATATAACAACAGTTATCAAGCTAGTTTGCAGATGGCACCCTTTGAATTCCTATACGGAAGAAAGTTTCATACCCCTTTGAATTGGTCGCAAGTAGGAGAGAGTCAGATCTTTGGACCCGACATTCTCCGAGAAGCTGAAGAGAAGGTTCACAAAGTCCGTGAGCACCTCAAGACAGCCCAATCCAGACAGAAGACTTATGCTGACAAAAGAAGGAGAGACCAGACTTTCAATGTCGGATATTTTGTGTATCTCAAATTTTCGCCATTGAAAGGAACTCAACGCTTTAGTCTGAAAGGAAAGTTAGCCCCCAGATATATCGGGCCCTTCAAGATTCTAAACCATCGAGGAGAAGTATTGTATCAACTAGAACTGCCTGAAGAGATGTTAGCCATCCACAATGTGTTCCATATCTCGTTACTTCGCAAATGCTTGGAAGTGCCTGAGAAGGCGGAAGTTTTCAAGAACATCGATCACAGAGTTGTGGAAATCAACAATGACCTGACCTATCGGGAAGTACCCATCCATATCCTAGAAGAAGCCTACAGGACCACCAGGACCAGGAGCATCAAGTTTCTCAAGATTTATTGGAGCAACCATACCGAAGAGGAAGCCACTTGGGAGCATGAAGACTACATTAGGACAGAGTTCCCAAATCTCTTTAGTTCCTAGTTTTCTTTGTAAATCTTGGGACGAGATTTTGTTTAAGGGGGGAAGGTTTGTAACATCCCAAAACTTTAATCCAAGCTTATCAAGATCCAAATCATCAAAATTAGGGTTAACAAAAACTTTTGCAAAGTAAAAATGAAAGCATTCATGTGTATGTGCATTTAAATTAGGAATTGATTTGAATTGCCATGGTTCTGTGATTCTTTGCTTGTAAAATGTTTCTTTGGTGATTTAAACATCATCTAAATCATTCCCAAGCTTTTCCAAAAGAAAAATAACTCAAAAGGAATATTTGAAGTGAATGGTCATTTTGGCCAAATTAACTCTCATGCCTACTTTGGCTATTCCTAGTAGTCAAAACTTAACAGAAACATGTGTGTATCTTTACACCCCTTGATAGTACACATATGGAGGTACCAAGGCCCACTTTGTGATCTACAAAAATCTTTCAAATGCTAATTTTAAATGAGAGTTTAAAATTGAATCTATTTCATATGGGAAGATCCCACTATTTCAAAAACCACTCAAGCAAGCTCAATTTTCAAAACCCAAGCACCCACAGAGTCTCAAGCTTATTCCCAGCAAACCCACCAAAAATGTTTTCAAAATTCAAAAGTTTATTTCATGTGGCCATTTCATCAAACACTTGGTAGTCATGATTTACACCCTAATCCTAGCTCACTGTTTTGAACAGGGTTTTGCCCCCAAATAATGTTCATTTAATCCCTTTGTCCCCCAGGGTCTAACCATGCCATTTGCACCCATCCCCTACACCCCTATTGGCAAAGCCATGCCATGCCGATCCACCCCTCGCCGGCCGAACATGCACTCGCCCCAGCAGACCACCTCCCTCTCTCTTGCCATGTCTAGGAGGTAGCCAGGACCTCACCGCTTCCCTCTGTCCCCTCCCCGAGCCAAGCCCAGCAGTGGACCACCGAGGAAACCACCCGCCCAGTGCCACCGCACCATGCCGAGCACGCGCCAGAGCGCCGCACCTGGCACGCGTGCACAAGCCTCCGCTCGACCGCAGCCCGCGCCCACCGCTCCGCCACGACCCAGGGAAAATGAAGGACATGCTCGTTCGCCGCCTAACGCACCACAACCACCGCTCGCCATGGACACCACCGCCTCCGCCGCTTAGAGCGCCAGCTCACCCCGACCGCATACCACCACCCCTAAGCCTGCATTCACTTCCTAGAGCACCGTCAGGAGACCGCCCGTCGATCGCCACCCTCAGCCATGCCGCTAGCCGCCCGTAGCCATGCCGCCACTTTCGCCTGCCTATCCCTCTCGGTCTCACCGTCGAGCCTATAAAAGGAGGGCACCCCCAGCCATTTGAAGCACACCACTCCACTCCCCTCACCTCACTGACCATCCCACACCACTAGCCAGAGCAAGGGGAGCACCAGCTCACCGGAATCGCACCGGAGCAAGCCGCCTCTAGAGGAAAAGGGTGTCCCTGATTGCGACCACCCCAGGAGCTGCCTCGACCGTCCCCGAGCTTGCCATCGACCACCGGTTCGTTTGCCCGCCTTGCCATCATCGCGGGAGCCCTGGTATGCCCCCTATGCACACCAACTGAGCCACTAGGGTTCGAGCTCACCGGCAACCTGTTCGTCGTCGACGATGATCCCCATCCGTAGATCCCAGTTCTAATCTAACGGCCCACATCGCCCCGTACCGCTTCACGCGTTATGAGCCGTTGACTTGTGGACCCCCCCCCCCCGCCCCGTCAGTTGAGCCCCACACCGCGGAGTGACACTGGGCTGGCCCGTTAGAGTTTCCCGCGCGACCCAGTTTGTTTGAATTAGGATTTTCCTTTTTAGTTTAAACTTAGTTCTGTCTCTAAGTTTGAAAATCAATTTAGAGAGTTTGACAAATTCAAATTACATGAAACCAAATTTGTCTGAAAGGTATTGAAATGATCTATCCAAGCCCATTGGATTTAATTCAATTAGAGTTATAGATCTCTCCTAGTAAAAAATAACAAAACAGAAGCATTTGCAACTTGCAACATTTTTATAAAATCAACCAAGATAGGTTTTGAGTTGATTCCAACTCTCAAAATTCACATTTCATCATACCTATCTGAATATGTAATAATATTAAGGTTTAAATGCAGTGACTTTGGACTAGTACCCGAATAATGCTATATAGGCATTTCTAGTCACTTTAAATCATTAAATAATGAACTTAAACCAAAATGATATTGATCCAACCTTCAAATCACATTCCCACATGTTAGAATATATGGTGATGACATGTGTCCACATGATCCCATATTTTAAGTGGTGAATATTAAATCTTAGTTAATTTTTCAATGAGTAGAAATTACTTTTTCTAAAATTAAAAAGAATGAAACTAGTAAATTAAACTTGTGATGCTTGTGATGATAATAGATCATCAAATGTATACCTTAGAGTGCTAATTAGACTAGTTAAGTATTGTTTGGTGATTGTGTACTCCGTATGTATTTATAGACGATAGCACCGACCAAGCTTTCGAGAAGGATGAGTTCTACCAAGAAGAAGAAGAAGAAAAATTCAACCACTACACCAACCATGGCAAGCCACCATTAACAATGCAAGCTAACACTTGCAAGTTTAATGCTTAGAAAGCCAGGATTAAACTAGATGGTTTAGCAAAGATGCTTTAGGCATGCTTTGGTCACACCACTTTAACTATTTAGATACCCCAAGTCTGAATTACAAGCTTTACTTCAGTTACTTTACCCAAGTTCTTTACTTGTTTTGAAGGTAGCATAAAGAGTATAAAACTTAACCTATTTAGAACCCCTTTTAGATGTCATTCTATGGCATCAGATTGAACCCATCTTTTCAACATTAGTGAACACTCTTAACTTAGTAGTTTATAGTATATCAAAAACTTGAGTCACTTTAGATGGGAACACTTGGTGACAATGAATTATGAAAACCTTGAAATGATGGGTCAATCTATTGAGATGTTTTGACATGTGTTGAGAAACACAAAAGGGTTTATGATGGTGAAAATGTTGAGGCATGAGCCTTAACCCTTTTATAAAACTGATGGTTGGATTCAGATGCGATACCATTCCAAATTTACCGTACAACCACACTACCTAAATTGGGTAAGGCTTAGCTGGAAATTTATATGCATTAGTATTTGTTCCCTCGCGTGAGAGGTTTGAGCTGAGGCTACCTCTCATGATGTCCACCTATGCAGTGCCCAAGATGACTGATGGTCATGGTTGGGAGGGCATGCTCATAGGAGAGGTGCTTATACTAGGGTGTGTAAAGGGAAGGTTATGTTTGATTATCAGCATACTAAGTATGATGATTCAGGGTTATCCCTGACAGATGTATCGAATTTTATGGTGAAAGTGTACCACATCTGCAGAGTGTCAAACTATTCGAATAGCCGCGCCCGCGGTTATGGACAGTTGGAATGGCCATACTGTTTCATTGTCAGATGTTTTCCAAGTAACTTATGAAATGAATGAAGAATCTTAACTTGACCACAACAGGGTTGTGTTTATGACAATAGCTTCCCAACTTAAGTGATTCTAGAACTTTACTTTATCTTTCTTTGCTTCTGAACTCACCTTAGGTTTCAAACTTAACTTTATAGTTAAGCATAGAGTTAGCACTTTAACTTAGAACTATAGTACTTGTTAGTGGTAGTTTGTGAGTACCTAAAGAGTACTCATGGCTTTTGTCCCTAGCTATTCTCATGGCCAGACTATGAATGAGACTATCAAGATGATGGCCAGCAGGACGGCTATGATAACTAGGACTATCTGCCTTCGTCAGCATTGCCTGTGCCCCCTGAAGATGGACCCCACCGCTACGCTTATCTTTTATTTCCGTTGCTTGTTGTATTAAGACTGGATCATGAGATCCTTATTTGTGTAAGACATTATGTATGGTTTGTAATGGATGATGTACTGTGATATCAAATCCGTTATGTCTCGCAAAAATGGTAATCCTGGGATTGCGAGGTATGGCATAACGGGCATCTGGGATTAAAAATCCGGGTGTTGACAAACATTGACCGTTGGATCAAGTGTAGCAAATGCAAACATTGTCAAACACTAGATCTTCTTTTCCATTCTTAGCATCATGAAAGATTCTACTACTTTACCATGATGAATGCTAGTATGTGCAAACCTCAAAACACAAACTCCATTGCTCAGTTTCCAGGGTCCTTGTTCCAATAAATGTGTGGACTTGGACACAATTTTCATATTTATGAGGTCCTTAATGTAACTTGTACTTCCACCGACCATGTTAACTCTCAAGCACCTCTCTCCTACGAGACATACCATTTGATAGGTCGTTCGTAGTACTTCTTATCTTCTCTTTATCATTTCTTATCTCTTACAATACAATAAACCACTTCATAGTGCACGAATTAACTTTGAACATTGACCGTTGGATCAAGAGTGGCAAACCAAAACATTGCCAACCGCTGGATCTAATTTTCTATTCTTAGCATCTAGAAATATTCTACTGATAGTTTTTAGCATGATGAATGCTAGTATATGCGCAAACCTCAAAACACACACTTCATTGCTCTTAGTTTCAGGGTCTTTGTGCTAATAAATGCATGGACTTGGATGCAATAATTATCATTTTCATGAGGTCCTTGATGTAACTTGTACTTCCACCGACCATGCTAACTCTCAAGCACCTTGCTCCTACGAGACCTACCATTAGATCGGCCATTCGTAATACTTCTTATCTTATCTTCATCTTTATCTTCTATTATCTCTTACAATATCATACCATCACTATAGAGTGTACAAACCATTGACCGTTTGATCGATACTAGCAAATCCAAACATTGCTAACAACCATTGGATCTTATTTTCCGTTCTTAGCATCTAGAAAGATTCTACTGAATGTATTTAGCAGGATGAAAGCTAGTATGCCCAAACCTCAAAACACACACTTCATTGCTCATTTTCAGGGTCCTTGTGCTAAATGCATGGACTTGGATGTAATTTTTTATTTTGTATGTGGTCCTTGATGTATCCTGTACTTCCACCGGCCGTGTTAACTCTCGAGCACCTCGCTCCTATGAGACCTAAAGTTAGATCGGCCATTCGCAGTACTTCTTATTTAATCTTTATCTTGTCTCTTATCTCTCACAATACCATATATACCACTACATGGTGTACGGAACAATGAATGTTTGATCAAGTCAGGCAAATCCAAACATTGATAACCATTGGATCTTCTTTTCCATTCTTAGCATCTAGAAATATTCTACTTTAGCATGATGAAAACTAGTATGCGCAAGCCTCAAACACACACTTCACTGCTAAGTTTCAGGGTCCTTGTGCTAAATGCATGGACTTGGATGCAATTTACATTTTTTATGAGGTCCACTTGGACTTGCTTAACAAAGAAAATCAGTGTGGTGCTCACTCCTGCAGCCTTACAGTGTGCTACTCCTCCTCTATGCAAGGAAAATAAATTGTATACTACTCTCTCCTTTGCTGCATCACACCCATCCTCTAGCTGATATCTCCCTCGTCCATAGTGTGGCGCTGCGCACGTGTGCCATGGTACTACAACAGCTCTGTTTCTATCTTTTTTTCATAACTTTGCTCTGACATCGAAGCACTTTCAACACCTGCTCGCTGTAGCCCTTTCGGGCTGCCTTCTCTAACCCCATAATCTCTTCTAAACTAGCTTGTAATAACCTTCACTGCAACCCTCTCGTGTTGCCTTCTCTCGGGCTTCCTACGTGTACATATTTATATATACATACCAAGTACAATATCCCTTCTCTAGTGTTGTGAGTGTTGATCCTTGTAATAATTGTAACATCCCAATTTCAGCAACCCTGATTTGTTGTCTAGAATGCAAAAGTCAGGGGGAACAAAAACTTTTTCTGGTTCATGGATGCAGTGTGTGCTTGTTGTTTGTTTGTGCTTGTGCATGTGAGTGTATGTCATAAGTTACTCCTTACCTCACCATCAGTTGACAAAAGCTATTTACCAAAACTATCCTGGATCATTTTATATATTCTCTAATGTTCTGGCATTTCAAAACATGAGCCAAGATGCTTATGTAACTAAAACTATTTTAGTAGCTTCTATTGACAAAACTATGGAGAGTTATATAATATAACCTCCTTATGCTTTCAAGACAGAACCCTCAACTAATCTTATCTCTAGTTTTCCCAAAACCTATTCTCAAAGCATTTGAATTCTACTCTTGGTAGAGATATGTCAACACCCGGATTTTTAATCCCAGATGCCCGTTATGCCATACCTCGCAATCCCAGGATTCCCATTTTTGTGAGACATAACGGATTGGATATCATAGTACGTCATCCATTACAAACCATACATAAGGTCTTACACAAATAAGGATCTCATGATCCAGTCTTAATACAGCAAGCAGCGGAAATAAAATATAAGCGTAGCGGTGGGGTCCATCTTCAGGGGCACAGGCAATGCTGACGAAGGCAGATAGTCCTAGTTATCATAGCCGTCCTGCTGGCCATCATCTTGATAGTCTCCTTCATAGTTTGGCCCTGAGAATAGCCAAGGACAAGCCATGAGCACTCTTTAAGTACTCGCAAACTACCACTAACAAGTAGTATAATTCTAAGTTAAAGTGCTAACTCTATGTTTAACTATAAAGTTAAGTTTGAAGCCTAAGCTGAGTTTTGAAGCAAAGAAAGATAAAATAAAGTTCTAGAATCACTTAACTTGGGAAGCTATTGTCATGAACACAACCCTGTTGTGGTCAAGTCAAGATTCATCATTCATTTCATAAGTCATTTTGAAAACATCTGACAACGAAACAGTATGGCCATTCCAACTGTCCATAACCACGGACGCGGCTATTCGAATAGTTTGACACTCTGCAGAGGTGGTACACTTTCACCACAAGATTCGATACATCTGTCAGGGATAACCCTGAATCATCATACTTAGTATGCAGATAATCAAACATAACCTTCCCTTTACACACCCTAGTATAAGAACCTCTCCTATGAGCATGGCCAACCAACCATGACCATCAGTCATCTTGGGCACTGCATAGGTGGACAACATTGAGAGGTAGCCTCAGCTCAAACCTCTCCCACGAGGGAACTAATACTAATGCATATAAATTTTCGGCTAAGCCTTAGCCAATTCAGGTAGTGTGGTTGTACGGTAAATTTGGAATGGTATCGCATCCGAATCCAACCTTCAGTTTTATAAAAGGGTTAAGCCTCATGCCTCAACATTTCACCATCATAAGCCATTTGTGTTTGTCAACACATGTCAAAACATCTCAATGGAATGACTCATCATTCCAAGGTTTTCACAATTCATTTTCACCAAGTACTCCCATCTAAAGTGACTCAAGTTTTTATCTACTCTAACCTACTAAGTTAAGAGTGTTCACTAAGGTGGAAAATGATGGGCTCAATCTCATGCCATAGAATGGCATCTAAAGGATTCTATATAGGCCAAGTTTTATACTCTTTATGCTACCTTCAAAACAAGTAAAGAACTTTGGTAAATTAAAGGAACTAAGGCTTGAAAATAAGACTTGGGTGAAATACTAGTCAAGGTAGTATAACTCAAGCATGCCCAAAGCATCTTTGATAAACCAGCTAGTTTAATCCTAGCTTTCTAAGCCTTATACTTGCAAGTGTTAGCTTGCTTTGTTAATGATGGCTTGCTAGAGTAAGTTTTGCAAGGGTTAGCTTGCCAATAATACCTTGCCTTGGTTGGTGCAGTGGTTGAAGTTTTCTTCTTCTTCTTCTTGGTAAAACTCCTCCTCCTCGTAGACTTGGTCGGTACTATCGTCTATAAATACATACAGAGTACACAATAACCAAACAATACTTAACTAGTCTAATTAGCATTCTAAGACACACATTTGATGATCTATTATCATCACAAGCATCACAAGTTTTATTAACTAGTTTCATCCTTTTTATTTTAGAAAAGTAATTTCAACTCATTGAAAAATTAACTAAGATTTAGTATTCACCACTTCAAATATGGGATCATGTGGACACATGTCATCACCACATATTCTAACATGTCGGAATGTAATTTAAGGGTTGGATCATAATTACTTTGGTTTAAGTTCATTATTTAATGATTTAAAGTGACTAGAAATGCCTATATAGCATTATTTTTGTATTAGTCCAAAGTCACTGCATGTAAACCTTAATATTATTACATATTCAGATAGATATGGTAAAATGTGATTTTTGAGAGTTGGTTGATTTTATAAAAATGTTGCATGGTGCAAATGCTTCTATTTTATTATTTTTACTTGGAGAGATCTATAACGCAAAATGAATTAAATCCAACGGGCTTCGATAGATCTTTTCAGTAGCTTTCCAACAAAATTGGAATCACTTCATTTGGATTTGTAAATCTCTCTAAATTGATTTTCAAACTAGGGGATAGAACTAAGTTTAAACTAAAAAGAAAAATCCTAATTCAAACTAACTGGGTTGCACGGGAAATGCTAACGGGCCGGCCCAGTGTCACTCCGAAGCGCGGGGCTCAGTTGACAGGGGGGTCCACCGGTCATCGGCTCATAACGCGCGAAGCGGTATGCGGCAATGTGGAGCGTTGCATTAGAGTGGGGATCAATGGCTAGGCATCGTCGTCGACGACGGACCTGTCGCCGGCGAGCTCTAACCCTAGCGGCTCGGTGGGAGTGCATAGGGGGCGTACCAGGGATCCAGGGACGACGGCGAGGCGGGCAAACAGACTGGTGGTCGACGGCGAGCTCAGGGACAATCGAGGCGGCTCCGGGGGTGGTCGCGATTAGCGACGCCCTTCTCCTACAGAGGCGGCCTGCTCCAGTGCAATTCCGGTGAGCTGCTGCTCCCCGTGCTCCGGCTAGAGGTGTGGGACGATCAGTGAGGTGCGGGAAGTTGAGTGGTGTGCTGCAAATGGCTAGGGGTGCCCTCCTTTTATAGGCTCGACGGCGGGACAGCGCGGCATGGCCAAGCAATGGTAGCGACATGGCTATGGGCTGCTAGCGGCATGGCTACGGGCGACGATCGACGCGCGGTCTCCTGGCGGTGCTCTAGGACATTAATGCGGGCTTAGGGGCGGTGGTATGCGGTCGGGCGGAGCTGGCGCTCTGAGCGGCAGAGATGGCGGCTTCGAAGTCGAGCAGTGGCAGTGAGGCGTTGGTGGCGAATGGGGGTGTCTGGCGTGCTCCCTCGGTCGTGGCGATGCAGTGGGCGCGGGCTGCGGTCGAGCAGCCTCTTGTGCACGCGTGTCGGGCGCGGCGCTTTGGCGTGTGCTCGACATGGTGCAGTCGCACTGGGCGCGGGGGTTTGGCGGTGGTCACTACTTGGCTTGGCTCGGGGAGGGGACAGTGAGCGGCGGTGAGGTGCTGGCTAGCTACTAGACATGGAGAGAGAGGGGGACGTGGTCTGCTGCAGCGGTGGCCAAGTTGGCCGGCAAGGTGGGGCTCGGCATGGCATGGCAAGGTCACTAGGGAGTAGGGGAGTGGGGTGTAATTGCATGGTTAGATCATTAGGAGACAATGGGAGCTAATGGGGGTCAAATGGGAGACAAGTTTGGCCAGATTACTATTCAAAATAGTGAATTTGGTTTTGTTTGAAATCTGTCCACAAGGTGTTTGATGAAATGGCCGCATGAACTTTACTTTTGAATTTTGAAAAGGTTTTTTGTGGGTGTGCTAGTACTAAGCTTGAGACTCTGTGGGTTCTGGTGTTTTGAAAATTGAGCTTGTTTGAGTGGTTCTTGAAATAGTGGGATCTTCCCATATGAAATAGATTCAATTTTAAGCTATCATTTAAAATTAGTATTTGAATGTTTTTAGCAGATCAAAAAGTGGGCCTTGGTACCTCATTATGTGTACTAGCAAGGGGTGTAAAGATCTCCATTTGTTTCTCTTAGGTTTTGAGTACTAGGAATAGCCAAAGTAGGCATGATAGTTAATTTGGCCAAAATGACCATTCACTTCATTTATTCATTTTGAGTTGTTTTTCTTTCGGAAAAGTTTGGGAATGATTTAGATGATGTTTATTTCACCTAAGAATCATTTTACAAGTAATGAATCACAGAACCATGGCAATTCAAATCAACTCCTAATTTAAATGCACATACACATGAATGCTTTCATATTTTGAAATGGAAAAGTTTTTGCTAACCCTAATTTTGATGATTTGGATTTTGATAAGCTTGGATTAAAGTTTTGGGATGTTACAAACCTTCCCCCCTTAAAAAAAATCTCGTCCTGAGATTTACAAAGAAAACTAGGAACTAAAGAGATTTGGGAACTCTGTCCTAATGTAATCTTCGCGCTCCCAGGTGGCTTCCTCCTCGGTATGGTTGCTCCATTGAATGTTGAGAAACTTGATACTCCTGGTCCTGGTGGTTCTGTAGGCTTCTTCTAAGATACGGATGGGCACTTCCTGATAGGTCAGGTCATTGTTGATTTCTATAGCTCTATGATCGATGTTTTTGAAAACTTCAGTCTTCTCGGGCACTTCCAAGCATTTGCAAAGTATCGAGATATGGAACACATTGTGGATGGCTGACATATCCTTAGGTAGTTCCAGTTGATACGATACTTCTCCTCGACAGTTCAGAATTTTGAAGGGCCCAATATATCTGGGGGCTAACTTCCCTTTTAGACTAAAACGTTGGGTTCCTTTTAATGGCGAGACCTTGAGATATACAAAATCTCCGACATTGAAAGTCAGGTCTCTCCTTCTCTTGTCAGCATAACTCTTTTGTCTGGATTGGGCGGTCTTGAGGTGCTCACGGACTTTGTGAACCTTCTCTTCGGCTTCTCGAAGAATGTCGGGTCCAAAGATCCGACTCTCTCCTACTTGCGACCAATTCAAAGGGGTACGACACTTTCTTCCATATAGGAACTCAAATGGTGCCATTTGCAAACTAGCTTGATAACTGTTGTTATATGAGAATTCTACAAAAGGCAGGCAGTCTTCCCATTTTGATCTGTATTCTAACACACAAGCTCTAAGCATATCCTCTAAGATCTGGTTGACTCTCTTAGTCTGTCCATCAGTTTGCGGGTGATAAGCGGTACTAAATTTCAACTTGGTTCCCAATCCTTCTTGGACTTTCTGCCAAAATCTCGAGGTAAACTCGGTTCCTTGATCTGATACTATGGTCTTGGGTGTTCCATGCAGACTAACAATCCTAGCAATATACAGCTCTACTAGCTTCGCACTCTGGTAGGTAGTCTTGACAGGTATGAAGTGGGCTACCTTGGACAGTCTATCAACTATGACCCAGATTGAGTCATTTCCCCTACTAGAAGTAGGCAAACCGGTGATAAATTCCATTCCGACAAAATCCCATTTCCATTCCGGAATCTGCAATGGTTGGAACAGTCCTGCAGGCCTCTGATGCTCTGCCTTGACTCTTTGACAGATGTCACATTTGGCGATGTAGCTTCCGATTTCTCTCTTCATGTTGTGCCACCAAAATTGCTCTTTCAAATCCTGATACATCTTCGTTCCTCCGGGATGGATAGAATAAAGAGTAACATGAGCTTCCTTCATGATAACTTGCTTCAGTTCCGAATCTGCTGGCACGCAGATACGTCCTTTGTACCACAGTACTCCTTCTTCGTCTTCCATGAATCCAGGTACCTTTCCTGTACCAATATGACGTTTGATTCCGTCGATACTTTCATTCCCCTTCTGGGCTTCCTTGATTTGGCTAATCAAACTGGGTTGAAGTTCAATGCTAGCTAAGAATCCTTTGCTAACTAATTTAGTCCTGAACTGCTCCAACTCTTCATACAAACTTGGTTGCTTCTCCTTGATCACGGTGTTTAGCCTACACGGCAATCGGCTAAGAGCATCCGCTACCACATTGGCTTTGCCAGGGTGATAGTGAATGTCAAGTTCATAATCCTTGATTAACTCTATCCATCTCCTTTGCCTCATATTCAGATCCTTCTGAGTGAAAATATACTTCAAGCTCTTGTGATCTTAGTAAATCTCATAGCGATTACCCATCAGATAATGACACCATGTCTTCAATGCTAGAACCACGACTGCTAGCTCAAGATCATGGGTCAGATAGTTCGGCTCATGTTGCTTCAGTTGTCGAGATATACACGCGATGACTTTTCCTTCTTGCATCAACACACATCCGAGACCAATTTTGGATGCATCACAATACATATCAAATGGCTTCTTGATGTCTGGCATGACCAATATTGGCGCTGATATCAATCTCTTCTTTAGCTCCTGGAAACTGGCTTCACATTTGTCTGTCCATTCAAACTTCTTGTCTTTCTTCAACAATTGGGTCATGGGTCTGGCGATACTCGAGAATCCTTCTACGAACTTGTGGTAGTATCCCGCTAATCCGAGAAATGCACGGACTTGGGTTTGAGTGGTTGGAGCTTCCCATTCTTCGACATCTTTGATCTTGGCGGGATCAACAAAGACTCCTCCGGCAGACAAAATATGTCCTAGGAATCGTACTTCTTTCAGCGAAAACTCACACTTGCTGAACTTGGCATATAACTGATGCTCTCTCATGGTTTCTAAGATGATTCTCAGATGTTGCTCATGCTCTTCTTCTGACTTGGAGTAGATAAGGATGTCGTCGATAAACACAACTACAAACTTATCTAGGAAATTCATAAAGATCTTATTCATGAGATTCATGAAATAAGCAGGGCATTGGTTAATCCAAAAGACATAACCATATACTCGTATAAACCATAGCGAGAAGTAAAGGCGGTCTTCGGAATATCCATTGCACGAATCTTAAGTTGGTGATAACCAGTCCTAAGATCAATCTTTGAGAATACCTGGGCTCCTGTCAATTGATCAAATAGATCCTCTATCTTTGGCAAGGGGTACTTGTTCTTGATGGTGATGTCATTCAACTTTCTGTAATTTGTGCACAAATGATTGCCTCCATCTTTCTTGTTGATGAATAACACTGGTGATCTCCATGGCGATGTGCTTGGTTGAATCAAGCCTTTCTCTAACATGGCAGTCAACTGCTTCTTCAGTTCCACTAACTCTGAGGGGTTCATGCTATAGGGTCTCTGGGCTATGGGTCCGGTTCCGGGGATTAGTTCGATGATGAACTCAATATCCCTATCCGGGGGCATACCCGGCAATTCATCTAGGAATACGTCAGGGTATTCATAGACTACTCTGACTTGGTCTATGGTGGGTAGGGCTAGGCTCTTGTTGCACTTGAATTGACGGGGTAAGGTTTCAGAGTTATGCTCTACGGTTACTCCAGAGCTACTGGTCATAGTGATGGCTTTCTTAGCACAGTCTATCAATCCTCTATGCCTTGACATCCAGTCCATACCTAGTACTACTTCCAATCCTTTGGTTCCAAGTACAATTAGGTTGGCATAAAAATCTATCCCATGTATTCTAATAGGCACAGCTTTGCAAATATTTCTAGCTTTGGTTGTTGAACCGGGGATTTGAACTATCATGACATGCTTCAGGTTGGTTGGGTGAATCTTACTAGTGCATGCAAATTCTTCGGTGACAAATGAATGTGATGCTCCCGAATCAAACAATAGTCTTGCTAAAACTGATTTGACAGAAAACATACCCAGCACTACATCTGGGGCTTCTTGGACTTCTTCTGCGTTCATGTGGAAGAGACGACTGTTGCGGTTGTGAGGGTTCCCCGGGGAAAATATTCTTCCTGGTTGAACACGACACTGCTGCTGAGCTAGGGCATTCACATTGGCATTGGCGGCAGTCTTCTTGGGACACTCATTGGAATAGTGACCCTTCACTCCACACTCGAAACAAGTGATCTGGGACTTGTCCTTGACTGCGACAGGCACAGCATTGCTGCCAGTTCTGGGTGTAGTGTTGTTGTTGTTGTTGTTATTGTTGTTGCTCTTGGGAGGTGCATGGTTGAAATTGTTGGCCTTGCCGGAGTTGTGATGGTTTCCTCCGGACTTCCCATTGCCACCGTTACGGTTCGGGTGGCTTGGGCGAGACGTTGGGGTTCGATTGTTCCTTGGTGCATATCCTGGTGAGGGGCCAGGATGGTACTTCTGGTGACTGCTAGATCTAGATTGCTGCATCATAGGACGCTTGCGGTTATCGTTTGCCTGGTTAATCTTCCCTTCCATCTGAATGGCAGAGTCGACTAACTCTTCGAGATCCTGGAAACGGATGTTGATGAGGACAGTCTGCATCTCATCATGGAGTCCGTTCAAGAATCTCTCCTTCTTCTTGGCCTCTGTGTTGATCTCATCAGGTGCATATCTGGCAAGTGATAGGAATTTGTCACAGTATTCCACCATAGTCATTCTGCCTTGCTTCAATTCGCGGAACTCATCTCTCAGTCGATTGACGAGACCCTGCGGCACGTGGGTGCGGCTGAACTTGACTTTGAATGCTTCCCATGTCATCACTTGACCATGGTTCATATTGCGGATACTAGTCCACCAAGCTCTTGCATCTCCTACCATGTAGTGGGTGGCGAAGAGAACTTTCTCATTTTCATCAACTCTTGCAACTTCTAAGTTGTTTTCCATCGTTTGCAACCAGTCATCAGCATCTAATGGGTTTTCAGATTGGTTGAAGATTGGGGGATTGGTATTCTGAAAGTTTTTGAGTTTGGATCCATGGTGATCCTGATTTCCATGCCCTTGGTTGTTGAGAGCCATCTGGGCGATCTGTTGAAGTGTTGCTAAGTTGGCTTGGCGCTCTGCCCTGCTTGCTTCACGGTCTGCGATGAGAATCTGTAAGATCTGCAGCATTGGGTCTTGCGACGAGCTGCTCCCTCCTTCGTTTCAACAATTCATCTGAACATTGAGGTAGATACAGGGGTAAGAGGGAAATTCTAAGGTTCATGGTTTTGGTTTCAAGCTAAAACTTTGAGTTAGACTCTGGTTTTGCTACTAACTTCATTTCAGTCATGCAAACAAGCACACGATACAACACACACCACAACAATCAAGGGGAAACAAATGGTTCGAAGAACCATTCTGCAAGCTACGCTATAGTGGGACCGATACATCTCATGTTATGACGATGCTCTAGTGCATCTACTCATCTTCAATGAAGTCGGAGTCCTCATCGTCAGTGTAGAAGTCCACGACATCCTCCTCCAGAAAGGCATCATCGTTGCTGAGGTAAGAATCCATGTCTCCCTGGATGTCTTCCCCCTCCTCTTCTTCCTCCTTTGCTGCAAGCTGAGCTTTTTGCTCCCTGACGGTATTCTTGAGGTCGGCCACCTTTTTGCGAAGACGGGCGATGGTGCGATCCTTCTTTGCACGCTGGCGGCAAAGAGACTGGCGATCCTGGACGAGCAGTGCGAAAGTCTTGGTATTCTAGTCGGCAATGGCACGGTTCTGGTTTGCTAACTCTCTAGCATTGTCTAGTTCGTGATGTCTGTCGTGTAGCAAGAAGTCCAGATTCTCAACTTGACGTCTCAACTCTGGGTGACTTGGCATCTCCATCGGCATCCCCATGAAGTCATGTCATGCATAGTGAACAAAACAGGTTCCTTGGAGTTGGTTGACGCTGAGGGCACATAGCTTCATGCATTGCCCTGGCTAATCCATCTAGCCAGCTGTTCTCTCTCACGGAGAACTGAATTCTCCCAGAAGTTGGTTCATCGATGTTTCCTCAAAGATCCGCTGTGACTAGCCACTGTAGGTCTCCTCCTGGGGTCCTGGAAGTTGAGCTCCAAGAAACTCCGGATGTGGGTGTCCCAGTAACTCCGATAGTGAATCCAGATCCCTCTCGAAGACCATCTGACCTCCGTTTCCCAACTAGTAGAACTTGCTGAACTGAGTCTCTATCTACAAGGATTAAGGATGAGGAAATTAGTGAAGTGATCAAGTGTGTCAAATTTTAAGTAGTAATTGTAAGAATTTTTGAGGAACATGTATTTTTGAGAAAGAGTGAATTCCCAAGGGTAAGAGAGGAAATTGTTTTTCATCAATATTCACTTTGGTTTTTGAAACTAAGTTTTTGTTTGGATGTCCATTCTAACTAGGGTCTCCTATGGTCAGGATGGCTCTAATAACAACTTGTCAACACTCGGATTTTTAATCCCAGATGCCTGTTATGCCATACCTCGCAATCCCAGGATTACCATTTTTGCGAGACATAACGGATTGGATATCACAGTACGTCATCCATTACAAACCATACATAAGGTCTTACACAAATAAGGATCTCATGATCCAGTCTTAATACAACAAGCAGCGGAAATAAAATATAAGCGTAGCGGTGGGGTCCATCTTCAGGGGCACAGGCAATGCTGACGAAGGCAGATAGTCCTAGTTATCATAGCCGTCCTGCTGGCCATCATCTTGATAGTCTCCTTCATAGTCTGGCCTTGAGAATAGCCAGGGACAAAAGCCATGAGTACTCTTTGAGTACTCGCAAACTACCACTAACAAGTAGTATAATTCAAAGTTAAAGTGCTAACTCTATGTGTAACTATAAAGTTAAGTTTGAAGCCTAAGCTGAGTTCTAAAGCAAAGAAATATAAAATAAAGTTCTAGAATCACTTAAGTTGGGAAGCTATTGTCATAAAGACAACCCTGTTGTGGTCAAGTCAAGATTCATCATTCATTTCATAAGTCATTTTGAAAACATCTGACAACAAAACAGTATGGCCATTCCAACTGTCCATAACCGCGGACGCGGCTATTCGAATAGTTTGACACTCTGCAGAGGTGGTACACTTTCCCCACAAGATTCGATACATCTGTCAGGGATAACCCTGAATCATCATACTTAGTATGCAGATAATCAAACATAACCTTCCCTTTACACACCCTAGTATAAGCACATGTCCTATGAGCATGGCCTCCCAACCATCACCATCAGTCATCTTGGGCACTGCATAGGTGGACAACATTGAGAGGTAGCCTCTGCACAAACCTCTCACGCGAGGGAACTAATACTAATGCATATAAATTTCCGGCTAAGCCTTACCCAATTCAGGTAGTGTGGTTGTACGGTAAATTTGGAATGGTATCGCATCCGAATCCAACCATCAGTTTTATAAAAGGGTTAAGGCTCATGCCTCAACATTTCACCATCATCAACCATTTGTGTTTCTCAACACATGTCAAAACATCTCAATGGAATGACTCATCATTCCAAGGTTTTCATAATTCATTTTCAATAAGTACTCCCATCTAAAGTGACTCAAGTTAAGAGTGTTCACTAAGGTGGAAAATGATGGGCTCAATCTCATGCCATAGAATGACATCTAAAGGATTCTATATAGGCCAAGTTTTATACTATGTATGCTACCTTCAAAACAAGTAAAGAACTTTGGTAAAGTAAAGGAAGTAAGGCTTGAAAATGAAACTTGGGTGAAATACTAGTCAAGGTAGTATAACTCAAGCATGCCCAAAGCATCTTTGATAAACCAGCTAGTTTAATCCTAGCTTGCTAAGCATTATACTTGAAAGTGTTAGCTTGCATTGTTAATTGTGGCTTGCTAGAGTATGTTTTGCAACAGTTAGCTTGCCAATAATAGCTTGCCTTGGTTGGTGCAGTGTTTGAAGTTTTCTTCTTCTTCTTCTTGGTAGAACTGCTCCTCCTCGTAGACTTGGTCGGTACTATCGTCTATACATACATACGGTGTAGTGTTTGAAGTTTTCTTCTTCTTCTTGGTAGAACTGCTCCTCCTCGTAGACTTGGTTGGTACTATCGTCTATAAATACATACTAGTCTAATTAGCATTCTAATACACACATTTGATGATCTATTATCATCACAAGCATCACAAGTTTTATTAACTAGTTTCATCCTTTTTATTTTAGAAAAGTAATTTCTACTCATTGCAAAAATTAACTAAGATTTAATATTCACCACTTCAAATATGGGATCATGTGGACACATGTCATCACCACATATTACTTTGGTTTAAGTTCATTATTTAATGATTTAAAGTGACTAGAAATGCCTATATAGAATTATTTTGGTACTAGTCCAAAGACACTGCATGTAAACCTTAATATAATTGCATATTCAGATAGATATGGTAAAATGTGATTTTTGAGAGTTGGAATCAACTCAAAATCTATCTTGGTTGATTATATAAAAATGTTGCAAGGTGCAAATGCTTCTGTTTATTATTTTTAATAGGAGAGATCTATAACTCTAAATGAATTAAATTCAATGGGCTTGGATAGATCTTTTCAGTAGCTTTCCAACAAAATTGGAATCACTTCATTTGGATTTGTAAATCACTCTAAATTGATTTTCAAACTAGGGGACAGAACTAAGTTTAAACTAAAAAGAAAAATCCTAATTCAAACTAACTAGGTTGCGCGGGAAACGCTAACGGGCCGGCCCAGTGTCACTCCGCAGCACGGGGCTCAGCTGACAGGGGGGTCCACCGGTCAGCGGCTCATAACGCGTGAAGCGGTACGAGGCAATGTCGAGTGTTGGATTAGAGTGGGGATCAACGGCTGGGGATCGTCGTCGACGACGGACCTGTCGCCAGTGAGTTCTAACCCTAGCGGCTCAGTGGGGGTGCATAGGGGGCGTACCAGGGCTCCAGCAACGACGGCGAGGCGCGTAAACGGACTGGTGGTCAACGGTGAGCTCAGGGACGATCGAGGCAGCTCCGGGGGTGGTCGCAATCAATGGGGCCCTTCTCCTCCAGAGGCGGCCAGCGGTGGCTGTGAGGCGTTGGACGACGAATGGGGGTGTCTAGCTTGCTCCCTAGGTCGTGGCGATGCGGTGGGCGCGGGCTGCAGTCGAGCGGCGGCTTGTGCACGCGTGTCGGGCGTGGCGCTCTGGCGCGTGCTCGGCATGGCGCAGTCGCACTAGGCGCGGGGATTTGGCGGTGGTCCACTGCTTAGCTTGGCTCGAGGAGGGGACAGTGGGCTGCAATGAGGTGCTCGCTAGCTGCTAGACATGGAGAGAGAGGGGGAGGTGGGGCTCGGCATGGCATGGCAAGGTCACTAGGGGGTAGGGGAGTGGGGTGTAATTGCATGGTTAGATCATTACGAGACAATGGGAGCAAATGGGGGTCAAATGGGAGACAAGTTTGGCAGAACACTATTCAAAATAGTGAATTTGGTTTTGTTTGAAATCTGTCCACAAGGTGTTTGATGAAATGGCCGCATGAACTTTACTTTTGAATTTTGAAAAGATTTTTGGTAGGTGTGCTAGTACTAAGCTGTGGGTGCTTGGGTTTTGAAAATTGAGCTTGTTTGAGTGGTTTTTGAAATAGCGGGATCTTCCCATATGAAATAGATTCAATTTTAAACTGTCATTTAAAATTAGTATTTGAATGTTTTTAGCAGATCACAAAGTGGGCCTTGGTACCTCATTATGTGTACTAGAAAGGGGTGTAAATATCCACATTTGTTTCTCTTAGGTTTTGAGTACTAGGAATAACCAAAGTAGGCATGATAGTTAATTTGGCCAAAATGACCATTCACTTCATTTATTCATTTTGAGTTGTTTTTCTTCGGGAAAAGTTTGGGAATGATTTAGATGATGTTTATTTCACCTAAGAATCATTTTACAAGTAATGAATCAATGAACCATGGCAATTCAAATCAACTCCTAGTTTAAATGCACATACACATGAATGCTTTCATATTTTGAAATGCAAAAGTTTTTGTTAACCCTAATTTTGATGATTTGGATTAAAGTTTTGGAATGTTACAAGATACAAAGGACTCTCATCTTATTCAAACCCCAACCTCTTCAAAATGCCCCAACCCTACCTCAAGTTAGGCTTGATGGTAACCCCAGTAGTGGAGTTGTTTAGCTTATAAGAGGAGTTGCCTTGATCTGTTGTTTGACTTGTTTGCCTAGGAAGTAGTATGAGCCATTCTAGGAGCTCATCACTAGGATCAAGAGGTTTCCAAATCCCCACAACCAAAGCAAGGAAACAAAGCAAGACCAATCACTAGACACCAGATGATCATCTAAAACCCTTAACCAGATCAATTCTGCAGTGATCCATTCTAGAAGTCTCCAAGTCAATGAAGACCAATATGAAGCATGGATACCTTCTACTCGATCTATACATCCACATCATCCACTTGATGATGCTTTGGTACCATGAAACCCCTCCAAAAACATTACCTCTCATACTCTACTCAAAATCCTCAAAACTGCCAAAATTTGACTGTTCCAAAATCACTTGATGAGGCCTTGGTAGTACTCTGGAAACTGTTCCAAAATCCTCAAAACCACTTGATGAGGCCTTGGTAGTACTCTGGAAACTGTTCCAAAATCACCCTTTTTAATGCCTCCCTTTCTCAAACCATGTGCATTTTTGGAAATGAATTTGAACCATCTTGATAAACATCCTAAGTACTAACAAGGCCCACTTTGCCCTTGGTTAGATCATCCTCCAACCCACTTGTTCTTGATGGTTTTGCAGGCCAGAAAATAACTTTTCCTGCAAACCTAGTCATCATGCCTAGTTTGGCAGAAGCTCACACCATCATCCAACCTTCTATGGACCAACTCTCTGCATGGTTGTGTTATACTCATATAGGTCTATCAAAATATACTTCACTTGTTCCAAGTGGATCTCTGTGCTTCTTAAGCCGACTTGGTTTATAAGGCATCATGACCCAACTGGTATGTCAGCCTTAATTTCAACAAAGTTTGCCATCACTTCCAGACCATCCCTGATGTAACCAATCCAAACTTCCTCGTCCATGATCATCTATATGACTTGGTCTAACTAATCAGCTAACCCTTGCATCAAGGTGAGCTTTGAGCTCCAAGATCTAACAAGGTTTTGGTGGTATAAAAATAAGATCACCCTAGATCCTCAATGCCTTGTTCTTCCAGCTAATTCAAGTTGGAATTCCATTTCTCAAGGTTGAAAATGCTTGCTACACCTTGTCTACCTCATCTACCTTGATCATCAAGATTTTCAAATATTACACATAATTATTATGGCTCCAAATCAATCTAATTCCTTTAATAGACAAAACCTCAAAAACCCCCTCCACAATAGAAAGTTTGGTTTTTGCCAAAATACTTCTCCAACTTTTGACTCCTTTGAGATCCATTTATCATACCCTACCTTCTAACTTCAAAAATTAATATTTTTGAAGAGCTTTAATAATTCTTTTTGCCCTTTTTCCTAAATGGCAGAAACAACAAACTAATTGTTTTAAATACTTTTAAGCCTCGATAAATCTTGGGAAAATTCACATAAGTGTGTATTCACATTTGGGACCCTCTCACACCAAAAAAACACCTTGTACAATGTAAAAATATCAAATGATCTTCTAGAATCTACTTCTGCCCTTTTTGTTTAGATGGATTTAAGAGGACTAAAACACCTTATAAAAATCCCAAATAAATCCTAGGAGTGTAACTTGACCATGCCCATGCACCAGTACTATCTCCTCCATCTCTTCCAATGCAAATTGTTGAACTCCTTCACAAGCTCTCGTGTGAAGGAAATTTTGCAAAACATTCCAACTTGAGCTAGACCAAGACCAAGCCATCCCCAGAGCTTGTCAAGTGCTCCTCTCCAGCCACCACTACTCCCCTCGTCGTGAGCACTGTAGCTCCACACCAGCACTTGCCCATTTTACCCTTGGACTAGAAGAGAGAGAGAGACAACCAAATCTTACAAGATTTTCCCATTTAATTTCAACAGCTGACCCTCCCTCCCTCTCTGAGCTCCAGCACGACCAAATCCCAATCCTACCCCTCCTCACCGCCCTCTGAGCCAGCCCCTGGCCAGCATCACCCCTCCCACATGTCCAAAGTGGACATTTGCACTCTCTATCCCTCCCCCTCGGTATAAAGGCCAGAGTCCACCCCCAGCACCCCTCCCTGCCTCATTTGCTCCCTCTCCCCTCCACTCACTTCCCCCAAGCTCCACTCCCTCTCCTCTACTCTATGCTGTCAAGAAGAAGAAGAAGAAGCTTCAGCCTTGCTCAAGATCTGAGCGTAGCTGCCTCCTCTTAGCTCCTCTCCCCCTGCATGTCACCTTGCTGTGACCCTCTCCTCCTCCTCTATCTAACCGTGCCCTTTTTCTTGCCCAGGACCGTCTCCTCCGTCGTTGTTGCTGAGCTCCAACGAGATAGCCCTCGGCCACCATCGTGCGAGCTGCTTCCAGGAGACCATCCCCACTGTTTCGACCATCCACGTGCTTGCCGTCGTCCACTATGTCGCCCCGTCACCTCCCCGACCTCCCCCGAGCCCCTGGTAAGCTTCCCCGGTGAGCCCCGCCTCCCCCTAGGGTTTCCGCCGCCGGCTGCCCTATTTCTCGTAGCCGACGACCACGCGTCGTCCATCGCGACTTGATCCAACGGCCTACAGCCGCCAATACCCCTTCGCCACCCGCTGTCACTAACCGTTGGGTCCCGCTTGTCAGGTTCAAGCGCGGCCTCCCGCGCGTCACCCCTCTGGATGGGTCAGCCCAGCCCCTCCGGCCTGCCTCTACGCGGCCCAGCACCCCCAGATCTAGCCTAGTTCCCTATTGCCCCTTTTCATTTTCTTTTAAAACTACAGATCCAGGAATGTACCAGTTAATTTAAATCCGTTTGAAAATGTAAACAAGATCCAAATGCCAAGATCTAAAGTTCTGGGAGTCCTCTGATGTTTTCTTAAGCATGCAGAGTTGTCCCCTGCCAAAAATAAATTCCATTACTTATTGGCATATTATCCACTAAAATGTATCTTTTACACTAAATAAATTTCTCAGAGAGTTTTACATATCCAATTGGCGAGAACTAAATCTCTACTAGAAGGTATTTCATATACCTGTCATCTAGCATAGGTAGTATGCCAAGGTGAATAGTAGTGTGCCCATAGCAAAAATAACAAAAACAGCCATTATCTGTCTTGGGTAAATTCTTTAGGTCAAACACAATGTGGTATTGATCTGATTCCAACTCCCATAGAAGTGGCACACCAAAACCTATCTAAAGCCAGGAGATAAGGATTTATTGACACTCTGTTGGATTTTAGTGATTTAAATACTTCTATAAGTAGTATTATCACTAAATAAATCACTCAAGGAAGTTTGACAACTCCAAAAAGAGTGAATCCACTTCCTACAGAAAGGTATTCTAAATGCCTACTGCATGCCCTTGGAATCAACTCAAGAGCTTCTGTGGAGTTAATCTGGTTAAAAAGAGAAAAACCATACAGAACTGCCTTCGATGATTTATTAAGCGCATTCTGTTAATTCTTTTGACAGGATTCCAACTCTATTTGGTTCAGTAGATCAAACATTACCTAGCCACCCAACGAAATAAATTTTGGGCCTCCAGATAAAATCTGGGGAATTATTTCCTCAAACTAGAGTTTATTCCACGATAAAAAGCATAACTAAATCTAGGAAATTGATAATCTAGTGAAACCACTTTGTGTTAGTTTTGTGTTGCCAAGACACATCTGAGGATATCATTGTTGCACATTGGTATCCTACAGACCTCAGAACACCACTCCATGTTCATGGTATTTAGCCTTGACAACTATCTTCAAAAGGGAAAAACACCTATATGGGAATCTAATAATTCCAGTGCTAGAACCCAACTCCTCCAAAACCTACTAAGTGAAGTAGAATTCCTTATGTTTTTTTGTTGTATGGTTTAATGCATGTATGCCCTGTATTGATTGTGGTATTGTCTGCTTGCATGTATACTCGATCACGGAGTGTGAGTGTTTGACGACAAGAAGGAAAGGACTTCTTACTAATATTTATTGGGTATTATTGGTTATATAAGAAGTCCAAGGACTTATTGCTGATCATAGGAAAGCCACCATTCCCGAATTCTGATTCTTGTCCTACTCTTCTTCTTACCTGTTTTGTATCTCCTTTATAAATTGCATTATTTATCTGCATGTCTTGTTTTATAAACACTGTGCTAATAACTTGGCTCCTCCAAGTTATGACTTTGTGTCCCTCATGGCACCACCCTAATGTACCTACCATTTTATCCCCTTTAGACCGAGAGTATGGTGGTTAGCATCCTACCTCGTTGGAAACCCGGCTTTGAGAAAATGTTTTGTTTTGGGGAATTACCCTACTACAAATGTTTCAAAACTGTCTTGTAAAACCCTTGGGAACAGGCATCATTCCAAGCGGATGTTTTAACTACAGAAAAGGCGTTGATGAGAAATGAGAAAGTGAAGGGATGTTCAACGGCTTTACCAGAACAATTTTTATCCGTGCACCCACATTACCCCAGGTGCCAGGGCTTAGCTCGTAGTTTGTCCGCATTAGCTGAGGTAGCTTGTACAATGGTTACAAGGAGAGATCCCTTGAATTCCGGGCAGGCGCTAACAGATCTCGGATCTGGAGCCTGTAGCTTGCTTCGGCAAGAGTGATCCTGTCTTGGCAGGAGTGCCGGTGCAACAATTGGGTCTCCCACGGATGGTATGACTTAGGCGGTACGGAAGGAAATGAAGTCACCAAGATAAGGTATACGCCAAGTTGCGGCTTGGGTATACGCGTGTACGGAAGGCGGGACTTTGTTTGGGAGCCACATACTTGTTGCCGGGGAGAACAAACCCAAAAGGAAAAGCAGCCTTTGCTAGGGTCAACAAGAGAAAGGTTCGATTATCCGGACCCCCATCTACAGTGGTAGTGGGCCGTGGTTGTATCCCTACAGATGTATTGATTCTTGTGGGGAAAGTGCGCAAACTCTGCAGAGTATAATCTATTCGAATAGCCATTTCCACGGTCAAGGACGGTTGTAAAGGTGTTGGCTAGGAGTACCCAAATGGTGTTTGTTTGGAAAGATTGGATGAAGGTATGGATGTTCTAGGGGAACCTTAGTTTGCAAGCTTTGTTTTGACCAGAGGTGGTCAAAGAGGTTTAAAAACGGTTTCTATGCCAAAACTGTTTTCAAATCTCTGTGTCAACAAAGATATGAAGATATCTTGATTTATAAAATAGAAGCATCTTTCAAAACTCTTTTTCAACAAAGATATGGAGATGCCATAACTACAAGAGGTAGTCTAGGCTTTTCAAAAACAACCCTAGATAGAGCTATCTCGCCACAGCCAGAATTGCATTTCCTTATTTTACTTATCTTGGTGGTTTGCGAGTACATTCAAAAGTACGCATGCCTTTGTCCCTGGCTATTTACTTGGCCAAACTTTTAGAGGATCGACATCGGAAGATTAAGGTGACGTCCAGCGAGCTAGGTCGTCTTCCCAGTCAGTCGCCTGTAGGTTGAGCCACGATTGGGCTCTGCACGTGATGTTGTTCCGCTGCTAAAGATGGTGTAGCCATAATGGCATTTATGTAAGTCATGTAAATTCATTATGTTTCGGATGTTGTAATGATACTTGTCGGTTATGTTCCACGGCTCACTAATCATGGGAACATGGATATATGCATAATAGGGATCTCTCGGATGATTAATCCGGGGAGCCCACAGACTTGGTATCAGAGCCATCCTGACTGTAGGAGACCTTAGTTAGCATGGACGTTAGACAGGAAACGACAAACCTATTTTCCAAAAGACAAAGGAGACGAAATGACTATTTGCAAAAGTGCTTATGTCCTTTTTCCGTCTATCTTAAAAACTACTTGCATTAATGTGCTTTTCTAATCTTAAAATCTTGCACACTTGGCACTAACCCACCTGGCCCTAAACACTTTTGTAGATGGAACCTATTGATGAAGAGTGGCTGAAGATTGGATTTCGCCGACTCCTCTGGGACTCTCTGCAACTTTGCGGTTACCAGTATAAACCTATCTACACCCTCCACAAGGGACTGGAATTAGGAGATTTATGTGGGACATATTGTCATACTATCGAAGCTGGGAACCAATGGAAGTCCTATCTATTCCACATGACCTCGGATGCCCAGTCTCGTACTTCCTATTGATTTGGTAGCCCGAGAAGCTCCGATACGCATCTGTAGTTCTCTCCCAGAGATGAGACAGCCCGCAAATTTTAACCTCCCCATGATGGGAAATGCCGACTGCACTGGAGGATCTCAAGACCCCAGTCTGGCATTGTCAACACCCGGATTTTTAATCCCATATGCCTGTTATGTCATTCATCGCAATCCTAGGATTACCATTTTTGCGAGACATCACAGATTGGATATCATAGTACATCATCCATTACAAACCATACATAAGGTCTTTCACACATAAGGATCTCATGATCCAGTCTTAATACAACAAGAAGTGGAATAAAATATAAGCGTAGCGGTGGGGTCCATCTTCAGGGGCACAGGCAATGCTGACGAAGGCAGATAGTCCTAGTTATCATAGCCGTCCTGTTGGCCATCATCTTGGTAGTCTCCTTCATAATCTGGCCATGAGAATAGCCAGGGACAAAAGCCATGAGTACTCTTTAAGTACTCGCAAACTACCACTAACAAGTAGTATAATCCTAAGTTAAAGTGCTAACTCTATGTTTAACTACAAGGTTAAGTTTGAAACCTAAGATGAGTTCAGAAGCAAAGAAAGATTAAATAAAGTTCTAGAATCACTTAACTTGGGAAGCTATTGTCATAAACACAACCCTGTTGTGGTCAAGTCAAGATTCATCATTCATTTCATAAGTTATTTTGAAAACATCTAACAACGAAACAGTATGGCCATTCCAACTGTCCATAACCACGGACGCGGCTATTCGAATAGTTTGACACTCTGCAAAGGTGGTACACTTTCACCACAAGATTCGATACATCTGTTAGGGATAACCCTGAATCATCATAATTAGTATGCAGATAATCAAACATAACCATTCCTTTACACACCCTAGTATAAGCACCTCTCCTATGAGCATGGCCTCCCAACCATGACCATCTGTCATCTTGGGCACTACATAGGTGGACAACATTGAGAGGTAGCCTTAGCTCAAACCTCTCCCGTGAGGGAACTAATACTAATGCATATAAACTTCCGGCTAAGCCTTACCCAATTCAGGTAATGTGGTTGTATGGTAAATTTGGAATGGTATCGCATCCGAATCCGACCATCAGTTTTATAAAAGGGTTAAGGCTCATGCCTCAACATTTTCATCATCATAAACCTTTTGTGTTTCTCAACACATGTCAAAACATCTCAATAGAATGACTCATCATTCCAAGGTTTTCACAATTCATTTTCAGCAAGTGCTCCCATCTATAGTGACTCAAGTTTTTGATCTACTCTAAACTACTAAGTTAAGAGTGTTCACTAAAGTGGAAATGATGGGATCAATCTCATGCCATAGAATGACATCTAAAGTTAGCTCTATAGGTCAAGTTTTATACTCCTTATGCTACCTTTAAAACAAGTAAAGAACTTTGGGTAAAGTAAAGGAAGTAAAGCTTCAAAAATAATACTTGGGGTAACTAATCGTAAAAGGGGTATAACCAAAGCATGCCTAAAGCATCTTTGCTTAAGTCATCTAGCTTAATTCTACTTAAGGCAAGTTATTATTAACTAGTTTCATCCTTTTTATTTTAGAAAAGTAATTTCAACTCATTGAAAAATTAACTAAGATTTAGTATTCACCACTTCAAATATGGGATCATGTGGACACATGTCATCACCACATATTCTAACATGTCGGAATGTAATTTAAGGGTTGGATCATAATTACTTTGGTTTAAGTTCATTATTTAATGATTTAAAGTGACTAGAAATGCCTATATAGCATTATTTTGGTACTAGTCCAAAGTCACTGCATGTAAACCTTAATATTATTACATATTCAGATAGGTATGGTGAAATGTGATTTTTGAGAGTTGGAATCAACTCAAAATCTATCTTGGTTGATTTTATAAAAATGTTGCAAGGTGCAAATGCTTCTGTTTTGTTATTTTTTCTAAGAGAGATCTCTAACCCTAATTGAATTAAATCCAACGCGCTTTGGTAGATCTTTTCAGTAGCTTTCTGAAAAAATTAGAATCACTCCATTTGGATTTGTAAATCTCTCTAAATGGATTTTCCAACTAGGGGACAGAACTAAGTTCAAACTAAAAAGAAAAATCCTAATTCAAACTAACTGGGTTGCGCTGGAACGCTAATGGGCTGGCCCAGTGGCACTATGTGGCACGGGGCATAGGGCATGGGGGTCCACCGGTCAGTGGCTCATAACACGCGAAGCGGTACGGGGCGACGTGGGCCGTTAGATTAGAACGGGGATCAACGGCTGGGGCTCGTCATCGACGATGGACCTTTCGCCGGTGAACTCTAACCCTGGCGGCTCGGTGGGGGTGCTCAGGGGGCGTACCAGGGCTCCAGGGACGGCGGCGAGGCGGGCAAACGGACTGGTGGTCGACGGCGTGCTTAGGGACAGTCGAGGCAGCTCCGGGGGTGGTCGCAATCAACGGGGCCCTTCTCCTCCAGAGGCAGCCAGCTCCTGTGCAATTCCGGCCAAGATCTGCTTGCCTTGCTCCGGGGAGAAGTGGGGAAGGCTCAGTGGGGTGAGGGGAGGTGAGTGGTGTCCCGAGAATGGCTGGGGAAGGCCTCTATTTATAGGATGACGACGCGACCAAGAGGCATGGGTGGGTGGCTACGGCGAGGGTTGCACAGGGTGCTAGCACCGTGGCTCGAGGTAGGGGACGGTCGCTGGTCTCCTGACGGTGCTCTAGAACTTAAATGCGGGCATAGGTACGGTGGCAATTGGTCGGGTCGTGCGCACGCTCTGAGCGGCAGAGGCGGTGGTCTCAACAACGAGCGGTGATTGTGGTGCGTTGCGTGGCCAACGGGCATGTCTAGCGTGTTCTTGGGGTCGTGGCGGAGCGGCGGACGCGGGCAGCGGTCGAGGGCCGGCATTTACACGCGTGTCGGGTGCGGTGCCCTAGCGCGTGCTCGGCATGGCGCAGACACACTGGGCGCGGCGGTTCCTCGGTGGTCCACGGTCTAGCTCAGCTCGTGGAGGGGACAAAGAGTGGCGGTGAGGTCCTAGCTAGCTCGTAGACATGGCGAGAGAGAGGGTGGTGGTCTGCTGGGGCGGTTGCAAGGTTTAGCCGGTGGCATGGGCTCGGGTTGGCATGGCAATGCCACTAGGGGGGTAGGGGATGGGTGCTAAGGGCCTGGTTATATTAAGAGGGTACAAAGGGATTAAATGGGGATCATTTGGGGGAAAAACCCTGTTGCCAACAGTGAGCTAATTACTAGGTGTACTTCATGCCTACCATGTGTTTGTTGAAATGGCCGCAAGAAAGTTATTTTTGAATTTTGTAAAGATTTTTGGTGGGTGTGCTAGTACTAAGCTTGAGACTCCGTGGGTGCTTGGGTTTTGAATTTTGAGCTCATTTGAATGGTTTTTGAAATAGTGGGATCTTCCAATATGAAATAGATTCAATTTTCAATTGCCATTTAAATTTAGTGTTTGAATGTTTTTGGCAGATCACAAAGTGGGCTTTGGTACATCATTATGTGTACTAGCAAGGGGTGCAAAGATCCACATTTGTTTCTGTTAGGTTTTGAGTTCTAGGAATAGCCAAAGTAGGCATGTTTATTAAAATGGCACAAATGACCATTCACTTCATTTATTCATTTTGAGTTGTTTTTCTTTGGGAAATGTTTGGGAATGATCTAGATGATGTTTATTTCATATAAGAATCATTTTACAAGCAATGGATCACTTAATCGTGGCAATTCATATCAACTCCTAATTTAAATGCACACACATATGAATGCTTTCATATTTTGAATTTGAAAAGTTTTTGTTAACCCTAATTTGGATGATTTGGATATTGATAAGCTTTGATTAAAGTTTTGGGGTGTTACAAACCTTCCCCCCTTAAACAAAATCTCGTCCCGAGATTTACAAAGAAAACTAGGAACTAAAGAGATCTGGAAACTTTGTCCTAATGTAATCTTCTCGCTCCCAAGTGGCTTCCTCCTCGGTATGGTTGCTCCACTGAAACTTGAGAAATTTGATACTCCTGGTCCCGGTGGTTCTGTAAACTTCTTCTAAGATACGGATGGCCATTTCTCGATAGGTCAGGTCATTGTTGATCTCCATAGCTCTGTGATCGATGTTCTTGAAAACTTTCGTCTTTTCCGGCACTTCCAGGCATTTGCGAAGTAACGAGATATGGAACACATTGTGGATGGCTGACACCTCTTAAGGTAGTTCCAGTTGATACGATACTTCTCCTCGACGGTTCAGAATCTTGAAGGGCCCGATATATCTGGGGGCTAACTTTCGTTTCAGACTAAAGCGTTGGGTTCCCTTCAATGGTGAAACCTTGAGATATACAAAATCTCCGACATTGAAAGTCAAGTCTCTTCTTCCCTTGTCAGCATAACTCTTCTGTCTGGATTGGGTGGTCTTGAGGTGTTCACGGACTTAGTGAACCTTCTCTTCGACTTCTCGGAGAACGTCGGGTCCAAAGATATGACTCTCTCCTACTTGCGACCAATTCAAAGGGGTACGGCATTTTCTTCCGTATAGGAACTCAAATGGTGCCATCTGCAAACTAGCTTGATAACTGTTGTTATACGAGAATTCTGCGAAAGGCAAGCAGTCTTCCCATTTTGATCCGTATTCCAACACACAAGCTCTTAACATATCCTCTAGGATCTGGTTGACTCTCTCAGTCTGTCCATCAGTTTGCGGGTGATAAGAGGTGCTGAAGTTTAACTTGGTTCCCAATCCTTCATGAACTTTCTTCCAAAATCGCGAGGTAAACTGGGTTCCTGGATCTGATACTATGGTCTTGGGGGTTCCATGCAGATTAACAATCCTAGCAATATATAGGTCTGCTAGCTTCGAACTCTGGTAGGTAGTCTTGACAGATATGAAGTGGGCTACCTTGGATAGTCTATCAACTATGACCCATATTGAGTCATTTCCCCTACTAGAAGTAGGCAAACCGGTGATAAAGTCCATTCCTACAGAATCCCATTTCCATTCCGGAATCTGCAATGGTTGCAACAATCCTGCAGGTCTCTGATGCTCTGCTTTGACTCTTTGACAGATGTCACATTTGGCGATGTAGCTTCCGATTTCTCTATTCATCTTATGCCACCAAAATTGCTCTTTCAAATCTTGATAGATCTTCGTTCCTCCGGGGTGGATAGAATAAAGAGTATCATGAGCTTCCTTCATGATAACTTTCTTTAACTCCGAATTTGCTAGCACACAGATACATCCTTTGTACCACAACACTCCTTCTTCGTCCTCAGTGAATCGAGGTACCTTTCCTGTACCAATACGACGTTTGATTCCGTCGATAGTTTCATTTCTGTTCTAGGCTTCCTTGATTTGGCTAATCAAAGTGGGTTGAAGTTCAATGCTAGCTAAGAATCCTTTGCTAACTAATTCAGTTCTGAACTGCTCCAAATCCTCATACAAACTTGGCTGCTTCTCTTTGATCATAGTGTTTGGCCTAAACGGCAATCTGCTAAGAGCATCTGCTACCACATTAGCTTTTCCAGGGTGATAGTGAATGTCAAGGTCATAATCCTTGATTAACTCTATCCATCTCCTTTGCCTCATATTCAGCTCCTTCTGACTGAAAATATACTTCAAGGTCTTGTGATTTGAGTAAATCTCACAATGATTACCCATCAGATAATGACGCCATGTCTTCAATGCTAAAACCACGGCTGCTAATTCAAGATCATGGGTCAGATAGTTCTGCTCATGCTGCTTCAGATGTCGAGACAGATACGCAATGACTTTGCCTTCTTGCATCAATACACATCCCAGACCAATCTTGGATGCATCACAATACACATCAAATGGCTTCTTGATGTCTGGCATGATCAATATTGGGGCTGAAATCAATCTCTTCTTCAGCTCCTGAAAACTGGCTTCACATTTGTCAGTCCATTCAAACTTCTTGTCCTTCTTCAGCAATTGGGTCATGGGTCTGGCGATGCTTGAGAATCCTTCTACGAACTTGCAGTAATATACC
This sequence comes from Avena eriantha, assembly GCA_910589775.1. Lineage (NCBI taxonomy): Eukaryota > Viridiplantae > Streptophyta > Magnoliopsida > Poales > Poaceae > Avena > Avena eriantha. The sequence continues at coordinate 34,189,293 of OU342746.1, read as the reverse complement.
GCTAATCCGAGAAATGCACGGACTTGGGTTTGAGTGGTTGGGGCTTCCCATTCTTCGACATCTTTGATCTTGGCGGGATCAACAGAGACTCCTCCGGCAGACACAATATGTCCTAGGAATCCTACTTCTTTCAACCAAAACTCACACTTGCTGAACTTGGCATATAACTGATGCTCTCTCAAGATTTCTAGGATGATTCTTAGATGTTGCTCATGCTCTTCTTCTGACTCTGAGTAGATAAGGATGTCTTCGATAAACACAACTACAAACTTATCTAGGAAATTCATAAAGATCTTATTCATGAGATTCATGAAATGAGCAGGGGTATTGGTTAATCCAAAACACATAACCGTATACTCATATAAACCATAGCGAGTAGTAAAGGCGGTCTTCGGAATATCCGTTGCATGAATCTTAAGTTGGTGATAACCAGTCCTAAGATCAATCTTTGAGAATACCTGGGCTCCAGTCAAGTGATCAAATAGATCCTCTATCTTTTGCAAGGGGTACTTGTTCTTGATGGTGACGTCATTGAATTTTCTGTAATCTGTGCACAGACGGTTGCCTCCGTCTTTCTTGTCGACGAATAACACTGGTGATCTCCATGGCGATACGCTTGGTTGAATCAAGCCTTTTGCTAACATAGCATCCAACTACTTCTTCAGTTCCACTAACTCTGAGGGGTTCATGCTATAGGGTCTCTGGGCTATGGGTCCGGTTCCGGGGATTAGTTCGATAATGAACTCAATATCCCTATCTGGGGGCATACCTGGCAATTCATCTGGGAATACGTCGGGGTATTCACAGACTACTTTGACTTGGTCTATGGTGGGTAGGGCTAGACTCTTGTTGCACTTGAATTGACAGGGTAGGGTTTCAGAGATATGCTCTACTATGACTCCAGAGCTACTGGTCATGGTGATGGCTTTCTTAGCACAGTCTATTAGTCCTTTATGCCTTGACAACCAGTCCATACCTAGTACTACTTCCAATCCCTTGGTTCCAAGTACAATTAGGTTGGCATAAAAATCTATCCCATGTATTCTGATAGGCACAACTTTGCAAATTTTTCTAGCTTCGGTTGTTGAACCGGGGATTTGAACTATCATGACATGCTTCAAGTTGGTTGGGTGAATCTTACTAGTGCATGCAAATTCTTCGGTGACAAATGAATGCGATGCTCCCGAATCAAACAATACCCTTGCTAAAACTGAGTTGACAGAAAACATACCCAGCACTACGTCTGGCGCTTCTTGGGCTTCTTCTGCGTTCATGTGGAAGAGACGACCGTTGCGGCTGTGAGGGTTCCCTGGGGCAAATCTTCTCCCTGGTTGAACACGACGTTGCTGTTGAGCTGGGGCATTCACATTGGCATTGGCGGCAGTCTTCTTGGGACACTCATTGGAATAGTGACCCTTCACTCCACACTCGAAACAAGTGATCTGGGACTTGTCTTTAGCTACGATAGGCACAACATTGGTGCCAGTTCTAGGTGCAGCGTTGTTGTTGTTGTGGTAGTTGCTCTTGTGAGGTGCATGGTTGAAGTTGTTGGCATTGCCGGAGTTGTGATTGTTTCCTCCGGACTTCCATCTGAATGGCAGAGTTGACTAGCTATTCGAGATTCTCGAAACGGATGTTGACGAGGACAATCTGCATCTAATCATGCAGTCTGTTCAGGAATCTCTCCTTCTTCTTTGCCCCCGTGTTGATCTCATCAGGTGCATATCTGGCAAGTGATAGGAATCTATCACGGTATTCCACCACAGTCATTCTGCCTTGCTTCAACTCTCTGAACTCATCCCTCATTCTGGTGACTAGACCTTGCGGCATGTGGGTGCGGCTAAACTTGACTTTGAAGGCTTCCCATGTCATAACTTGACCATGGTTCATCAGGCGGATACTGTTCCACCAAGCTCTTGCGTCTCCTGCCAAGTAGTGGGTGGCAAAGAGAACTTTCTCGTTGTCATCAACTCTGGCTACTTCCATGTTATTCTCCATCGTCTGCAACCAGTCATCAGCATCTAAGGGGTTTTCTGACGTGCTAAAGATTGGGGGATTTGTATTCTGGAAGTTCTTCAGCTTGGATCCTTGATGATCCTGATTTCCATGCCCTTGGTTGTTGAGAGCCATCTGGGAGATCTGTTGCAGTGTTGCTAAGTTGGCTTGGCGTTCTCCCGTGCTTTCTTCTCTATCTGCGATGAGATTCTGCAAGATCTGCAGCATTGTGTCTTGCGACGAGCTGCTCCCTCCCTTGTTTCCACGAGTCATCTAAAGATTGAGGTAGATACAGGGGTAAGAGGGAAAGTCCTAAGGTTCATGGTTTTGGTTTCAAACTAAAACTTTGAGTTAGACTCAGGTTTTTCAACTAACTCCATTTCATTCATGCAAACAAGCACACGGTACAAACACACACCACAACAATCAAAGGAAAACATATGGTTTCAATAACCATTCTGCAAGCTACGATACAGTGGGACCGATACATCTCATGCTACGACAGTGCTCTAGGGCTTCTACTCATCGTCGATGAAGTCGGAGTCCTCATCGTCAGTGTAGAAGTCCACAGCATCCTCCTCCAGAAAGTCATCATCATTGCTGAGGTAAGAATCCATGTCTCCCTGGATATCTTCACCCTCCTCTTCCTCCTCCTTTGCTGCAAGCTGAGCTTCCTGCTCCTTGATGGTCTTATCGAAGATGGTGCGATCCTTCTTTGTACGCTGGCGGCGAAGAGATTGGCGATCCTAGACGAGCAGTGCGAAAGTCTGGGCCTTCTGGTCGGCAATGGCACGGTTCTGGTTGGCTAACTCTCTAGCATTGTCCAGTTCCTGCTGTCTATCATGCAGCAAGAAGTCAAGATTCGCCACGTGACGCCTCAACTCTAGGTGACTTGGCATCTCCATCGGCATTCCCATGAAGTCATGTCTTGCATAGTGAGAAAAACGGGTTCCTTGGATTTGGTTGACACTGAGGGCACATAGACGTGCGAGAGCTTCATGCATTGCCCTAGCTAATCCATCTAGCAAGTTGTTCTCTCTCATGGAGAACTGGATTCTCCCGGACGTTGGTGCTTCGATGCTTCCTCTAAGATCAGCGGTGACTAGCCACTATAAGTCTCCTCCTGGGGGTCCTGGAAGTTGAGCTCCAAGAAACTCCGGATGTGGGCATCCCAGTAACTCCGACAGTGAATCCAGATCCCTCTCGAAGATCAGTTGACCTCCATTTCCCAACTGGTAAAACTTGCTGAACTGAGACTCCATCTACAAGGATTATGGATGAGGAAATTAGTGAAGTGATCAAGTGTGTCAAATTTTAAGTAGTAATTGTAAGAATTTTGAGGAACATGAATTTTTGAGAAAGAATGAATTCCCAAGGGTAAGAGAGGAAATAGTTTTTCATAAACACTCACTTTGGTTTTGAAACTAAGTTTTTGTTTGGACGTCCATTCTAACCAGGGTCTCCTATGGTCAGGATGGCTGTGATACCAACTTGTCAACACCCGGATTTTTAATCCCAGATGCCTGTTATGTCATTCATCGCAATCCCAGGATTACCATTTTTGCGAGACATTACAGATTGGATATCACAGTACATCATCCATTACAAACCATACATAAGGTCTTACACAAATAAGGATCTCATGATCCAGTCTGAATAGAACAAGCAGTGGAATAAAAGATAAGCGTAGAAGTGGGGTCCATCTTCAGGGGCACAGGCAATGCTGACGAAGGCAGATAGTCCTAGTTATCATAGTCGTCCTGTTGGCCATCATCTTGGTAGTCTCCTTCATAGTCTGGCCATGAGAATAGCCAGGGACAAAAGCCATGAGTACTCTTTAAGTACTCACAAACTACCACTAACAAGTAGTATAATCCTAAGTTAAAGTGCTAACTCTATGTTTAACTATAAGGTTAAGTTTGAAACCTAAGCTGAGTTCAGAAGCAAACAAAGATAAAATAAAGTTCTAGAATCACTTAAGTTGGGAAGCTATTGTCATAAACACTACCCTGGTGTGGTCATGTCAAGATTCATCATTCATTTCGTAAGTTATTTTGAAAATATCTGATAACGAAACAGTATGGACATTCCAACTGTACATAACCACGGACGCGGCTATTCAAATAGTTTGACACTCTGCAGAGGTGGTACACTTTCACCACAAGATTCGATACATCTGTCAGGGATAACCCTGAATCATCATACTTAGTATGCAGCTAATCAAACATAACCATTCCTTTACACACCCTAGTATAAGCACCTCTCCTATGAGCATGGCCTCCCAACCATGACCATCTGTCATCTTGGGCACTGCATAGGTGGACAACATTGAGAGGTAGCCTTAGCTCAAACCTCTCCCGCGAGGGAACTAATACTAATGCATATAAACTTCCAGCTAACCCTTACCCAATTCAGGTAATGTGGTTGTACGGTAAATTTGGAATGGTATCACATCCGACTCCAACCATCAGTTTTATAAAAGGGTTAAGGCTCATGCCTCAACATTTTCATAATCATAAACCTTTTGTGTTTCTCAACACATGTCAAAACATCTCAATAGAATGACTCATCATTCCAAGGTTTTCACAATTCATTTTCACCAAGTGCTCTCATCTATACTGACTCAAGTTTTTGATCTACTCTAAACTACTAAGTTAAGAGTGTTCACTAAAGTGGAAATGATGGGATCAATCTCATGCCATAGAATGACATCTAAAGTTATCTCTATAGGTCAAGTTTTTTACTCCTTATGCTACCTTCAAAACAAGTAAAGAACTTTGGGTAAACTAAAGGAAGTAAAGCTTGAAAAATAATACTTGGGGTAACTAATAGTCAAAGGGGTATAACCAAAGCATGCCTAAAGCATCTTTGCTTAATTCATCTTGCTTAATTCTAGTGTGCTAACAATAGATTGAAAGTGTTATCTTGCCAATAGTAGCTTGCCAATAATAGCTTGCCTTGGTTGGTGCAGTGGTTGAAGTTTTCTTCTTCTTCTTCTTGGTAGAACTCCTCCTCCTCGAAAGCTTGGTCGGTACTATCATCTATAAATACATACGGAGTACACAATCACCAAACAATACTTAACTAGTCTAATTAGCACTCTAAGGAACACATTTGATGATCTATTATCATCACAAGCATCAAAAGTTTTATTCACTAGTTTCAATCTTTTTATTTTAGAAAAGTAATTTCTACTCATTGAAAATTTAACTAAGATTTAATATTCACCAATTAAAATATGGGATCATGTGGACCCATGTCATCACCACATATTCTAACAAATGGGAATGTGATTTAATGGTTGGATCATAATTACTTTGGTTTAAGTTCATTATTTAATGATTTAAAGTGACTAGAAATGCCTATATAGCATTATTTTGGTACTAGTCCAAAGTCACTGCATGTAAACCTTAATATTATTACATATTCAGATAGGTATGGTGAAATGTGATTTTTTAGAGTTGGAACTAACTGGGTTGCGCGAGAACGCTAACGGGCCGGCCTAGTGACACTACGCGACGGGGGGCACAGTTGACAGGGGGGTCCACCGATTAGTGGCTCATAACACGCGAAGCGGTACGGGGCGATGTGGGCCAATAGATTAGAACGGGGATCAACAGCTAGGGCTCGTCATCAACGACGGACCTGTCGTCGGCGAACTCTAACCCTAGCGGCTCGATGGGGGTGCTCAGGGGGCATACCAGGGCTCCAGCGACGGCGGCGAGGCGGGCAAACGGACTGGTGGTCGAGGCGAGCTCAGGGACGATCGAGGCAGCTCCAGGGGTGGTAGCAATCAACGGGGCCCTTCTCCTCCAGAGGCGGCCAGCTCCGGTGCAATTCCGGCCAACGACTGCTCGCCTTGCTCTTGGGAGAAGTGGGGACGGCTCAGTGGGGTGAGGGGAGGTGAGTGGTGTACCGAGAATGGCTGGGGAAGGCCTCTATTTATAGGACGACGACGCGACCGAGAGGCATGGGCAGGCGGCTCCGGCGAGGGCTGCACAGGGTGCTAGCGGCGTGGCTCGAGGTAGGGGACGGTCGCTAGTCTCCTGGTCGTGCTCTAGAACTTAAATGAGGGCGTAGGGGTGGTGGCAATTGATCGGGCGATGCACGCGCTCTGAGCGGCAGAGGCGGCGGTCTCAACAGCGAGCGGTGGCTGTGGTGCGTTGGGCGGCGAACGGGCATGTCTGGCATGTTCTTGGGGTCGTGGAAGAGTGGTGGACGCGGGCTGCGGTCGAGGGGCGGCGTGTACACGCGTGTCAGGCGCGGCGCTCTGGCTCGTGCTCGGCATGGCGTAGACACACCGGGCGTGGCAGTTCCTCGGTGGTCCATGGTCTGGCTCGGCTCGGGGAGGGGACAGAGAGTGGCAGTGAGGTCCTGGCTAGCTCGTAGACATGGCGAGAGAGAGTGAGGTGGTCAGCTGGGGCGGTTGCAAGGTTTGGCTCGCGGCATGGGCTCGGGTTGGCATGGCAATGCCACTAGGGGTGTAGGGGGTTGGTACTAAGGGCTTGGTTAGATCAAGAGGGGAAAAAGGGATTAAATGGGGGTCATTTGGGGGCAAAACCCTGTTGCAAACAGTGAGCTAACTACTAGGTGTAATTCATGCCTGCCATGTGTTTGTTGGAATGGCCGCAAGAAAGTTATTTTTGAATTTTGCAAAGATTTTTGGTGGGTGTGCTAGTACTAAGCTTGAGACTCTGTGGGTGCTTGGGTTTTGAATTTTTAGCTCATTTGAATGGTTTTTGATTTAGTGGGATCTTCCCATATGAAATAGATTCAATTTTCAATTGCCATTTAAATTTAGTGTTTGAATGTTTTTGGCAGATCACAAAGTGGGCCTTGGTACATCATTATGTGTACTCGCAAGGGGTGCAAAGATACACATTTGTTTCTGTTAGGTTTTGAGTTCTAGGTATAGCCAAAGTAGGCATGTTGATTAAAATGGCAAAAATAACCATTCACTTCATTTATTCATTTTGAGTTGTTTTTCTTTGAGAATTGTTTGGGAATGATCTAGATGATGTTTATTTCACCTAAGAATCATTTTACAAGCAATGGATCACTTAATCATGGCAATTCAAATCAACTCCTAATTTAAATGCACACACATATGAATGCTTTCGTATTTTGAATTTGAAAAGTTTTTGTTAACCCTAATTTGGATGATTTGGATCTTGATAAGCTTGGATTAAAGTTTTGGGGTGTTCCAGGCATACCCTTCGCTCTCTTTTCAGACCCGCTTTAGCTACTCTAGCAATGAGGTGTTAACAGCAGTCGTTGACGAATACCGCCACTCCCAGATGGAGCTCCGTCGCCTGCAAGCCGTTCTCATCCGTAAGGAAGCTCTGGAAACCCTGCAAAGGAATCAAGCACGAAACACCGCCACTGAAGGAACCTCGAGAGAAGCCTCCCCCAAGAGAAGAAGGAAGTGCACCACTGCCAGTCAGTATCTCTGTAGGTTCAAGCCCATCAAGGAGGTGCAGGAAACCTCCACTTCTCCGCCAGAAGCTAGCCACGACACCACAGATGCACCCTCCGAGTAAACACCCGTGTTGTGGTACTCACCTATCTAGCAATAGGGTAGAGTCATGTATCGTCCCTGAACGCGTTTTGTAATGCTTAAGTACTATTGACACCTTCAGGTGCAGACTAGTTGGTTCTGTAATAACTTCCATGGATTGCTATGCTTGCTGATTGTTTTCCTTTTTGCGTGTTTTACCCAAGACGTTGCATTAGACCCAACCCGGAACGCTTACAACCAACGGGAAGTTCCTCACTAGAAATACTTCAGTTCCCCGAAGACGAGGATGCATGAAGACAACGAGTCTACTCCGCCCTCAAGCAGAAACAACGCAAGAGATTCAAGTGAGAGCCTCTTCACCGACGCTGACTGCATCAACCCTGACTAAACACTAGCCATGAGAGTCATAAACCGCTAACTTCTCTTGAGCTAAACCCCTTTAAGGCTTCATTAGGAAACCACCCCCGCCAAGGTTTATAGTATAGGTTGTCCCTTGACGACCTTAGCTCAAGATTCCAGGAAGATGCGGCTTTCCGCTAACCCAGGTCAGCACTCTCAAACAGAAGATCTACACCCTCCTAAGGCGCCTTAATGAAGCTCTATGGTGGAAAGACTACGTCTGTCCACTCCATACACAGAGGACTGACTACCATAGAATACTTCAGAAGATCTCCAGATGGGCCGCCTTCTAATGATCTTGACTTCCGGAGAAAAATGGACGCCAGCCTCCAAAACATCCATCTTCGACTCCAAGAAGGAAGGACTATGCCAACTCTCTGATCTACCCAAGTCTAATATTAAGGGGGAAAGACTGCGTCTTTCCCACAAAATAGAATAAGCCTCTGCCATAAGCAATGCAACCGTTGGACCCAAAGACGCAAACTAGGATACGGTAATCCCTTAGGCCAGACGCCGTAAATCCTTACAGCAAGAAGATCACTCCTCGCAATCCTGGTTGAAGCCTGCTCCACCCCTGATGCTTTCAGAGCAATTGAAAATCAACCTCGCCATCATAGTGACCCTGTTCAAACACTAAGCCGCCAAGTTAGTACGCGAGAAACACCTAACACTAACTCCAACACAAATCCCCTAACCTTACTCTCCCGAATCTCGGGACGAGATTCTTTTAAGGGGGAAAGGTCTGTAACATCCCAATTTCAGCAACCCTGATTTGTTGTCCAGAATGCAAAAATGAGGGGGAACAAAAAAAAATTATGGTTCATGGGTGCAGTGTGTGCTTGTTGCTGTTTGTGCTTGTGCATGTGAGTGTATGTCATATGCTACTCCTTACCTCACCATCAGTTGACAAAAGCTATTTACCAAAACTATCCTGGCTCATTTTACATATTCTCAAATGTTTTGGCATTTCAAAACATGAGCCAATATGCTTATGTAACTAAAACTATTTTAGTAGCTTCTATTGACAAAACTATGGAGAGTTATATAATATAACCTCCTTGTGTTTTCAAGACAGAACCCTCAACTAATCTTATCTCTAGTTTTCCCAAAACCTCTTCTCAAAGCATTTGAATTCTACTCTTGGTAGAGATACCAAGGACTCTCATCTTATTCAAACCCCAACCTCTTCAAAATGCCCCAACCCTACCTCAAGCTAGGGTTGATGGTAACCCCAGTAGTGGAGTTCTTTAGCTTATAAGATGAGTTGCCGTGATCTGCTATTTAACTTGTTTGCCTAGGAAGTAGTATGAGCCATTTTAGGAGCTCATCACTAGGATCAAGAGGTTTCCAAATCCCTACAACCCAAGAAAGGAAACAAAGAAAGACCGATCACTAGACACCAGATGATCATCTAAAACCCTTCACCAAATCAATTTTGAAGTGATCCATTCCAGAAGTCTCCAAGTCATTGAAGACCAATATCAAGCATGGATCCCTTCTACTCAATCTACACATCCACATCATCCACTTGATGATTCTTTGGTACCTTGAAACCCCTCGAAAAACATTCCCTCTCATACTCTAATCAAAATCCTCAAAACTGCCAAAATTTGACCAAGTCTGGAAATTGTTCCAACATCACCCTTTTTAATGCCTCCCTTTCTCAAACCATGTGCATTTTTGGAAATGCATTTGAACCACCTTAATAACCATCCGAAGGAATACCAAGGACAAATTTTTCCATTGGCTAGATCATCTTCCAACCCACTTGTTTTTGATGGTTTTGCAGGCCAGAAAATAACTTTTCCTGCAAACCTAGTCATCATGCCTACTTTGGCAGAAGCTCACACCATCATCCTACCTTCTATGGACCAACTCTCTGCATGGTTGTGTTCTACTCATATAGGTTTATCATAATATACTTCACTTGTTCCAAGTGGATCTCTGTGCTTCTTAAACCCACTTGGTTTATAAAGCATCATGACCCAACTGGTATGTCAGCCTTAATTTCAACAAAGTTTGCCATCACTTCCAGACCATCTCTGATGTAACCAATCCAAACTTCCTCTGCCATGATCATCTATATGACTTGGTCTAACTAATCATCTAACCCTTGAATCAAGGTGAGCTTTGAGCTCCAAGATCTAACAAGGTTTTGGTGGTATAAAAATAACATCACCCTAGATACTCAATGCCTTGTTCTTCCAGCTAATTCAAGTTGGAATTCCATTTCTCAAGGTTGAAAATGCTTGCTACACCTTTTCTACCCCATCTACCTTGATAATCAAGATTTTTCAAATATTACCCATAATTATTATGGCTCCAAATCTATCTAATTCCTTTAATAGACAAAACCTCAAAAACCCCCTCCATAATACAAAGTTTGGATTTTGCCAAAATACTTCTGAAACTTTTGACTCCTTTGAGATCCATTTATCATACCCTACCTTCCAACTTCAAAAATAAATATTTTTGAAGAGGTTTAATAATTCTTTTTTCCCTTTTTCCTAAATGGCAAAAACAACAAAATAATTGTTTTAAATACTTTTAACCCTCAATAAATCTTGGGAAAATTCCCCTAAGTGTGTATTCACATTTGGGACCCTCTCACACCAAAAACCAACCTTGTCCAATGTAAAAATATCAAATGATCTTCTAGAATCTACTTCTGCCCTTTTTGTTTAGATGGATTTAAGAGGACTAAAACACCTTATAAAAATCCCAAATAAATCCTAGGAGTGTAACTTGACCATGCATATCCACCAGTACTATCTCCTCCATCTCTTCCAATGCAAATTGTTGAACTCCTTCACAAGCTCTCTTGTGACCAAAATTTTGCAAAACATTCCAACTTGAGCTAGACCAAGACCAAGCCATCCCCAAAGCTTGTCAAGTGCTCCTCTCCAGCCACCACTACTCCCCTGGTCGTGAGCACTTTCCCATTTTACCCTTTGACTAGAAGAGAGAGAGAGACAACCAAATCTTACAAGATTTGCCCATTTTATTGCAACAGTTGCCCCTCCCTCCCTCTCTGAGCTCCAGCACGACCAAATCCCAATCCTACCCCTCCTCACCGCCCACTGAGCCAGTCCCTAGCCAGCATCATCCCTCCCCCATGTCCAAAGTGGACATTTGCACTCTCTATCCCTCCCCCTCGGTATAAAGGCCAGATGCCACCCCCAGCACCCCTCCCTGCCTCATTTGCTCCCTCTCCCCTCCACTCAATTCCCCCAACCTCCACTCCCTCTCCTCTGATCTATGCTGTCCAGAAGAAGAAGAGGAAGCTTCGGCCTTGCGCAAGATCTGAGCATAGCTCCCTCCTCTTAGCTCCTCTCCTCCTGCATGTTACCTTGTCGTGACACTCTCCTCCTCCTCTATCTAATCGTGCCCTTTTTCTTGCCCAGGACCATCTCCTCCGTCGTTGTCGCTGAGCTCCGACGAGATAGCCCTCCGCCACCATCGTGCGAGCCACTTCCCGGAGACCATCCTCGCCATGCCGACCATCCCCGTGCTCTCCGTCGTCCACCGCGTCACCTCGTCACCTCCCCGACCTCCCCCGAGCCCCTAGTAAGCTTCCCCGGTGAGCCCCGCCGCCCCCTAGGGTTTCCGCCGCCGGCTGCCCTTTTTCTCGTAGACGATGACCACGCGGCGTCCATCGCGACTTGATCCAATGGCCTACAGCCGCCAATACCGCTTCACCGCCCGCTGTCACTGACCGCCAGGCTCCACTTGCTAAGTTCAAGCGAGGCCTCCCACGTGTCTCCCCTCTGGATGGGCCGGCCAAGCCCCTTCGGCCTGCCTCTGCACGGCCCAGCACCCCCAGATCTAGCCCACTTCCATGTTGCCCCTTTTCTTTTTCTTTTAAAATTACAGATCCAGGAATGGACCAGTTAATTTAAATCCGTTTGAAAATGCAAACAAGATCCAAATGCCAGGATCTAAAATTTTGTGACTCCTCTGATGTTTTATTAAGCATGCACAGCTGTCCCCTACCAAAAATAAATTCTATTACTTATTGGCATATTATCCACTAAAATGTATCTTTTACACTAAATAAATTTCTCATAGAGTTTTGCATATCCAATTGGGGAGAACCAAAGCTCTGTTGGAGGGTATTTGATATACCTGTCATCTAGCATAGGTCCTATGCCAAGGTGAATAGTAGTGTGTCCATAGAAAAAATAACAAAAACAGCCATTATCTACCTTGGGTAAATTCTCTAGGTCAAACAAAATGTGGTATTGACCTGATTCCAACTCCCAAGAAGTGGCACACCAACAACTATCTAAAACCAGGAGATAAGGATTTATTGACCCTCTGTTGGATTTTAGTGATTTAAATACTTCTATAAGTGGTATTATCACTAATTAAATCACTCCAGGAGTTTAACAACCACAAAAAGAGTGAATACAATTCCTACAGAAAGTTATTCTAAATGCCTACCACATGCACTTGGAGTAAACTCAAGATATTCTTTGGAATTAATCTGGTGAAAAAGAGAAAAACCATACATAACTGCCTTTGATGATTTATTAAGGGCATTCTGTTAATTCTTTTGACAAAATTCCAATTCTATATGGTTCAGTCCATAAAACACTACCTAACCTCCCAAGGAAATATTTTTTGGGCCTCCAGATAAATTCTAGTGAATTATTTCCTCAAACTAGAGTTTATTCCACGATAAAAAGCATAACTAAATCTAGGAAATTGATAGTCTAGTGAAACCACTTGTGTTGGTTTTGTGTTGCCAAGACCCATATGAGGATATCATTGTTGCACATTGGTATCCTAAACACCTCAGAACCACACTCCAAGTTCATGGTATTTAGCCTTGATAGCTATCTTCAAAAGGGAAAAACACCTATATGGGAATCTAATAATTCCACTGCTAGAACCCAACTCCTCCAAAACCTACTAAGTTAAGTAGAATTCCTTATGTTTGTTTGTTGTATGGTTTTATGCATGTATTCCCTTTATTGATTGTGGTATTGTCTGCTTGCATGTATACTCGATGACGGCGATAGTGTGAGTGTTTGACAACAAGAAGGAAAGGACTTCTTACTATTATTTATTGGGTATTCTTGGTTATATAAGAAGTACAGGGACTTATTGCTAATCTCAGGCAAGCCACCATTCCTGAATTCTGATACTTGTCCTAGTCTTCTTATTACCTGTTTTGTATCTCCTTTGTAAATTTCATTATTTATCTGCATGTCTTGTTTTATGAACACTGCGCTAATAACTTGGCTCCTCCAAGTTATGACTTTGTGTCCCTCGTGGCACCACCCTGATGTACCTACCATTTTATAGCCTTTAGACCGAGAGTATGGTGTTTAGCATCCTACCTCGTTGGAAACCTGTCTTTGAGAAAATGATTTGTTTCAGGGAATTACCCTACTAAAAATGTTTCAAAAGTGTCTTGTAAAACCCTTGGGAACATGCATCGCTCCAAGAGGATGTTTTAACGATAGAAATGGTGCTGATGAGAAATGAGAAAGTGAAGGGATGTTCTACGCCTTTACCGGAACAATTTTTATCCGTGCAACCACATTACCCCAGGTGCTGGGTCTTAGCTCATAGTTTGTCCGCATTAGCCAAGGCAGCTTGTACAATGCTTACAGGGAGAGATCCCTTGAATTCCGGGCAGGCGCTAACAGATCTCGGATCTGGAGCCTATATCTTGCTTCGGCAAGAGTGAGCCTATCTTGGCAGGAGTACCGGTGCAACAATTGGGTCTCCTGCGGACGGTATGACTTAGGCGGTACGGAAGGAAGTGGATTCACCAAGTTAAGGTATACGCCAAGTTGTGGCTTGGTTATACGCGTGTACGGAAGGCAGGACTATGGCTGGGAGCCACATACTCGTTGTCAGGGAGAACAAACCCAAAAGGAAAAGCAGCCTTTGCTAGGGTCGACAAGAGAAAGGTTAGGTTCGATTATCCGGACCCCCATCTACAGTGGTAGTAGGCCGTGGTTGTATCTCGGTGGATGTATTGATTCTTGTGCAGAAAGTGCGCAAACTCTGCAGAGTATAATCTATTCAAATAGCCATGTCCACGGCCAAGGACGGTTGTAAAGGTGTTGGCTAGGAGTACCCAAACAGTGTTTGTTTGGAAAGATTGGATGAAGGTATGGAGGTTCCGGGGGAACCTGAGTTCGCAAGCTTTGTTTTGACCAGAGGTGGTCAAAGAGGTTTAAAAAGGGTTTCTACGCCAAAACTCTTTTCAAATCTCTGTGTCAACAAACATATGGAGATATCTTGATTTATAAAATAGAAGCATGTTTCAAAACTCTTTTTCAACAAACATATGGAGATGCCATAACTACAAGAGGTAGTCTAGGCTTTTCAAAAACAACCCTCGATAGAGCTATCTCGCCACATCCATAATTGCATTTCCTTATTTTACTTATCTTGGTGGTTTGCGAGTACATTCAAAAGTACTCATGGCTTTGTTCCTAGCTATTTACTTGGCCAGACTTTCAGAGGTTCGACGTCGGAAGATTAAGGTGACATCCAGCGAGCTAGGCCGTCTTCCCAGTCAGTCGCCTGTAGGTTGAGGCACGATTGGGCTCTGCGCGTGATGTTGTTCCGCTGCTAAAGATGGTGTAGCCCTAATGGCATTTATGTAAGTCTTGTAAATTCGTTATGTTTCGGATGTTGTATTGATATGTGCCGGTTATGTTCCATGGATCATTGATCACTGAAACATGGATATATGCATAACAGGGATCTCTCGGATGATTAATCCGAGGATCCCGCAATATATTTCCATGCGATGTTTGGGACGAAGCAAGTGAAAAAATCGACACCTGAAAAGTTTGATCCGCGACTACTTTTTTGCTGCCGCCCCAACCCAACACCCAAATTGGTTCCTTCATATGCACACCAACACAACATAGGTGATGAACACACGTTAGACAGACATAGAGCCATCGTACCAATGTTAGATTTGAAAGCGGCATCCCGTAGAAGTTTCGCTTATAGTTCATTTTGAAGTACTCCTATAAAAACTTCAAAATGAACTAGAGGTAGGACTTTCGCGGGATCCTTCTCGCAACCCTAACCATTGCACATGTGTTGAGCGCCACACTTCGGATGAGGGATAGATCAACTAGCAGGTGTGCGCAGGGGTGCCGAGAAGATACATACTTGATTACATTGTGTAAAATTTGACCAAATAAATAGAGTAACTAATACACTTGATTAATTTGTTTAAAATTAGTACTCGTACTTTGGAGGTAGAGTAAAACTTTCCAATAATGCTAATTTTCTACCAAAATTCTTTATACTATATATTTAGAGTAAATCTTGGTCAAAGAAAAAACACCCAAAACAAGGACGCCTTATTATTCCTCGGGACGGAGGTAGAGTAATACTCCTATCTACTACTCCTACTTATGCAAATAGTACTACAGTAGGAACTATAATTAAATAATGTGTCCAGTCAAACCAACGTGATGAGGCTATACTATGCCAGGAGGTGACATGGTTAACTTATTACAATAAAGAAAAAATCTCTTTCAAAGAGCCATCACATCTTTCTGATGCCGCACTCGCTGATGCCGCCTGACCGCATTGGGGATCCTCTCCACCGTTTTGATCACACATTTTCCTTGCCATCTCGCCCGGTGCATCTCTCCTTCAAGACCACCACCCCTCTCCTCCAAAAAAACAAACAGTTCTATATAGATCCGCCCTCGCCCCCAATCATACTCGACGCAATGTTGGATCGTTTGTACAAAATTTGGAAAGGTTTGAGGGAGAGTCGGTGGTGCTGCGGCTTTAACAAGATTGGTGACGACATCGTCAACCAAATCATTGAGCGTCTCGACGCTAAAAGTGCCATACGGCTGGCCGCATGCTCCAAGGAGCTACACCGCCAAGTCTACAGTGGAGAAGGCTAAAAGTGCCATACGGCTGGCCGCATGCTCCAAGGAGCTACACCGCCAAGTCTATAGTGGAGAAGGTTACAGCTGCCCGAACTACAACTGCCCGGAAGTGGTCACCTTCAACAAACTCTATGCCCACATGATCTCTTGCATCCACTGCCCGTTTCTCTGCACAGAGCCAGGATGCAACTAGGTAGGCAACAAATTAACATTGTATCTGCACCTCAAATCCACCCACTCGATTGAGGTGCCCATAGTCCTCTACAACGTCAAACAATGGGTCCCATCTAAGCCAGTGCCTGCAGGGTGCTCGCGGAGAACAAATGTCATCGGCATCGGGAAGACGTGCATGCTATTCATCGGCTAGATTGACGGGCACATCATGGAGATTGTCCTGTCCATCAGCCGTGTAAGGTCCGCAGCGTGGGAATTGGAGGACTACGAGATGAGGATATCATCATTTGTCGATTGTCGTGGGTTCTGTATGCTCGAGTTTGATTTTGAGCCAAAGATTGGGCAGCCACCGGCCGAAGCCGCGCTGGAGGCGCTCAACCATTACCTGTCGGTAGCGGAGGCTTATTGTCAAGCTCCTAAATTGTTGGTCGGAGTTCCTCGTGGAGTTCCAATGTTGGATCGACGGTGACATCAACCCATTGTGAGATATCACATCTTAATATTCTCCTGATGATCCTACTATGAATGTATATGTAATTTTCTAGTCCCTCTTTTCTAAAATTAATTATTTTATTTATTTTAGTGGTAGATTCCTTTTGCAACAGGCATGGTGGAAATGGCTGGAAAGGTCCCTGAGTTTTACATCTATCTTGCTAAGGGTGAACAGGCGAAAGCATATTACGAGGATCCACATACAATGGTAAAACAAGAGAAGCGTGCCAGGCGGGAAAGCAAGCGCTACCCGTCCACAACCTGGACACGCTGAATCGTTGGCATATAGATCTTGTGGTGATTCTGACCTCTCTCTTTCTCTCATGCATGTTTGCGTTTTATACTTCTACCGAGTATTTTGTATGGAGTTCTGCAATTGCAAATATATTTTGTAATAATTCCTATGTATTGGGAATTGTCAGATCGAGTGCAGAATATGGCATGTACTACTAAATCTTTCAAAAGCTACCAAATCTCTCAAATGTGCTGATGTTGCTATTATTAAAGTATTTTGTAGAACTAATACTCTTATACTGGTACTTGTTTTGATCAATGGCAGTAGATTGTTTTGCTTTCCTTTTGAAACATGGCCTTCTCAATCTAGATGAGGCCTACGCTTCTTGGGTTGCATATATGTTGGTCACACATGCATTGATATAAGAATGAGGTATGCACACACATGTAGACTTAATCGTCAGTCTTGCTTGCTCCAATGATGGAGTGTGTTCGGAGAAAAAGGGCAACCTCATCCCTTGCCCGTTAAAAAAACAGGCCCAATGTTGAGACTCCCACCGGCAACATTTCCTACTATGCCAAGATGCACCCATATACCAAATTAATGTGGGAACAGTACATTAACTATGATGTTGACATGGCCATGACCTTTTTTGGTCATCAGGGATGAAACCTAATAATATTCATACATGGTGGGAAAATATGGCGTGGCTGGTTTCCAGAAATTGTCAAATCCCATGGTTATCAGTTTCCTGGCAGGCTCTACACGTGACGTGATAGGATGCCATGCGTAAATATTTGTTTTTCTGTTTTTCTTTATTACATGTGATTGTTTCAAAATGGGTTCAAAATTGTTGAGATACAAATTCTTAGTAGGAAGTTGAATTTGTCAAAACTCTCGATTGTTTTTGATATATTGACTACTTGATGTGTACCACCAAAAGCTTTTTGTAGAACTTCGATAGAAATCTACCACTTTATATAACTTCTATTTCAAATTTGACATGATTTTGTTAATAGAGACATAAAGTCATTTGAGTGGTCCGAGTTAGCTCGAAAGCTTTGAAAACTGATAAAACTTGGGAATCGTGCATAAAACATTGTCCACTATATCTAGAAAATTGTCTTGTGGCATTCAAAACCATGTTCTCTGTACTTTCTGTGCATAGTATATTCATGGTGCTAGAGGCTAACAATAATGGGATCTTCTATATGCTAGACATGACATAATCAAATGTACTGAAAGAGATCTAATGGTCAATAATGTCGGGTTTTGCCAATCTATATCCAACTTCGCATGTTCAAAGTTATTCGTACACTATATAGTGGTATATAAATTGTGAAGCAACATAGTCATTTTTTGTTTTGAAAAGAAGTGTCAAGCACTATATAGTGGCATGGAAATTGTTTCATGTTCCTTTTACTAGTACGGATATGGATGATCAGTTGATGTGACTCTCGGCTTTGAATTCCTGGACAGATAGGTTACAGTCTACTACCTTTTTCTATTACTAGATGGATGCTAGCCAAATCCAAAATCTGAATCTAGCAGCAAAATCACCCACCGACCTTGAAGCATTTCCCGCCCCACCTACTCAAAACCTTTGAGCCAAAATCTCCCACCGGATAGTACCATTTTTCTATTATTATTAGCTAGACGCGGGCCAAATTCAAATCTCAATCGAGCTGCAATATCACACACCGACCTTGAAGCATTTCACGCCTCTTTGTTTCAAAAACTTTTGTCTTTAAATTTCCTGTTCTACCCATTGTTTAGACGATAGATGGGCATGCTAAAGTCAGTACCTCAGGGGTACTATCGTAATTAAATTGCTATTCACCTATACTATGGTCCCAAAAATCCCAAGCTCCTCTATCGCCTCCACGACCATCGTGCGCACCGACTTGATCTCTGGTCTCGTGCACCGCCGCGAAGCAGCTTCACTGACGCTCACCCACCGGATCTAGTTCACCGGGTCTCTCTGCCACTACACCGGAGCTGCGGTGTCGTTCACCATGCCGATGGTGTCATCGACCGCCCAAGCTCTCCTTCCTCGCTGCCGAAAGCTACCCAACCGTACCGAATCCGCTTCACCGATATCCACCTGACGTTATCTAGTGTAAGGAGTTCCATGTCCACCGCTCCAGACCAGCTGCACGGCCATCGTTGTTCACTACACTGGATCTGCCTCAGCGATGCTCTTGTCCACCGCGTTCAAGTCGGCATCGACCGCCCAAGATCTGCTTTCCTGACACCAACAGCCACCGGAACCGTAGCACCCTCGGTGACCTGGAATTCACTCGCACGGTACCGATGATGCTTAGAGGCCTCTCCGACCAAGGTTAACCTAATCTCCAACCCGTTTTTTCCAGCAGTATAGAAGGTTCAAGCCTATCATAGTGAACTGCATTTTTGTAAGCGTGCTAGTACATACAAGTCACTAGGCATGCCTGTTCTTCGTTCTAGTACATGCAAGGTCATTAGCAATGTTGGTTTGCATTCGCTGCTCTACAAATTTCAAGTCAGGCACATGTCTGTTATTTTGTCCTACACATGTTCTTAGCTACTCCATACAATAGTAATTTCCTGCTACCGTGTAATTCTTGTAAAATCTATAGTTAGTGGAAAATATTAGTGTGGATTCCCTGCTCTACATTTGCTAAATCTATCCGGTTCGTCCTGAGATCAGTTCCTGCTATTATTTCCTCCTTGGCATGGTTCTGCCATCCTATAGTAACCATTTAAACTCTTCGTACTAATTCGATTATAATTTTGTTGTTGCCATAATGCCAATTGGCTCTTCAAAAGCTGCATCACTAACTATTTCCTTTTTCCTGCATAGATCTCAAAATGGAACAATGAACATGTTGGTTTGCATAGCCTATTCTACAGGTTCACAAGGGATGCCATTACTTCCTTATTCGGTGCTGGTTCATCCTGAGCAACGGCATAACTGTCCTCTACTATGTAGTTCACTCGTGGTTTGCATTCCTGCTATTGAATTTCTCTTATGATGCCATTATAATTTCTATCTGGTTGATTTTTATCTATGACAGTAACTACTTGCCATTGTGTAGCTCACCGCAAATTTCGAGTCACCCAACGACTCTATGCATTCCAGGAGATGCCATTGCTTCCATATATATTTGCTGAAATTTTAAGAAACACTTTGTTTGATTGCTCATTTCATTCTAGGCACACTTGTCTAATGCTTGTTTGTCCTATTCTACAGGGTCACGAGCGACGCCATTATATCTCGCATCTTGGTATGGGTCTGGTTCGTCCTAAGTCATGACATAACTATCCTCTACAATATATAGTTCATTCGTGGTTTGCATTCCTGCTCTATAGATTCTCGCATGATGCGGTTATAATTTCTATCTGGTTCATTCTTCACTATGATAGTAACTTCATGCCACTTTGTGGCTCAGCGCAAATTCCGAGTAACCCAACGTCTCTTGCATTTTAGGGTATAGAACTGCTTCCATATATATTTGTTCAAAATGACCTGGCTAGTTTATATCTGCTAAAATTCTAAGCCACACACAAACATTTTTTGATTGCTCGTTCCAGGGTAGTCACACTTGTTTAATGCATGCTTGCTTGTCATGTGTTGTTTGACGTGTTGGTCAATAATTGAACCATTGACCAGTTGGTCAATACTACTTGATTAGTCCAGTTCATAGCTCATGTCATATTAGTCAAGTGAGTAGTTTGTCTTGTTTGATGTATTAACTTGTTATTACTGAGTTTCAGACTACAATTATTGCTAGCCCCACTAAAAAGGGGGCTGCAATATCATGTCTCCTCCAATATAGCTGTCACACTCAATGAAAGATGCAGGTGATCGATTGAGAAAGGAAATTGAGGACTCTGCTATCAACTTGATTGTCAACTGAAATGCCGATTTTTCATTTCCCTGAGTTGTTAATATGTAATAATTTTAAGAAGTTTGTAGCTGATGTAATATCTTGATAACTCGCATAGGCCATGTAGGCATTTAGTTCACGCTTTCCACACATTGTGATAGTCGTTACGGTAACTACGCCAGGAAGGTCGATTAGGGAACATTACCGTGTTGTATTCGGCCGACGACGAACAGTAAAAAATGCTGGATTATTATACATGTTTTATGATATTGGCATGGGCTTCAGAATTGACGAAACTATAAAAGGCTATAAATGTAACAGACCTATGCGCGTGTGGTAAAAGGCCTAACGGGTCGTAAGAGAAACATGTCATTACTGAAGCAGGCCGTAACAGTAGCAGGCCAGAACAAAAATACCCCATTACAGTAACATGCAAGAAACTGCACAAATCGCAAAACTGTAACAGGCCAAGACAGTAGCGGGCCAAAACAGTAGTAGGCCACAACAGTAAAAGGCCAGAACAGTGATGATCCTGAACAGTACGGGCCGAGCAATTCCTGGACGAGGGTAGTAACAGGTCGACAAATTTACCAGGCTAGAACAGTAAAGGGCTTTTGTGGCCCTAAACAGCTAAAGACCAGAATAGTAAAAGGCCAGAACAGTAACAGGCCAGAACAGTAACAGACCATCTTAGAGAAGGGACGTCAGTAGGCAGTCGATGATGGGCTGCAATGATAGTGATGGGCTGAATGCAGGCGTTATGTTTATAGGAGCGACTTGGCGCAGGTTGCTAATGGGTTGCACAATGTTAGACCAACATGGGCCTTCTGTAGGCTAAAACAGAATCAGGCCTGAAAGTTCATGGGCCGCTACTGGCTGCATTTTTGGGCCCATTTCAAACATTGTAGGACAAAATAGTAACGGGCCATCTTCTTATTGGGCTCCCCTTATGGGTCGGCCTAGTTAGTATTTAGCAGGCCTTGGCTGGGAATGGCGATAACCGACCACTAACGATGGCTGCCACCTGGCAGTTCGCATGACGTTGGCAGTCAGCATGACTGGCGAACAGATTTACAACGGAACAAGTTTTCGTGGCTGAAGGGTGTGATCCGCCACGGTCAAAAAAATGTGGTTAATTCATTTGTGACGGGGATTTTACCACAAAGCCCATCTGTCGCGGAAGACTCTTTGGCCACGAAAAACGGGCCTTCAACCACGAAGATCATCTGTTGTAAAAGCCAACTTTTCTTGTAGTGCACATGGATCCACTAGATGCCATTGCATGTGTGTACTTTTCATAAACCAGATGGATCCACTAGAGTTCATTGCATGTGTGTTCTTTTCATAAACCACATGGATCCACTAGAGTTCATTGCATGCGTGTTCTTTTCATAAACCACATGGATCCCCTAGATGCCATTGCATGTGTGTTCTTTTCATAAACCACATCCACTAGAGTTCATTGAATGTGTGTTCTTTTCATAAACCACATGGATCCCCTAGATGCCATTGCATGTGTGTTCTTTTCATAAACCACATGGATCCACTAGATGTCATTGCATATGTGTTCTATTCCTAAACCACATGGATCCACTAGATGCCATTGCATGTGTGTTCTTTTCATAAACCACATGTATCCACTGGAGTTCATTGCATGTGTGTTATATTCCTAAACCACATGGATCCACTAGATTCCATTGGATGTGTGTGTGTGTATCAGTGTGCATAATTGTGGTTTTAGGAAAAGAATACATGCAACGACGCCCACTTGGATGTTTATGTGTATTAGTGTGCTTTTGGAAAAGAACATATGCAGTGCTGCCACTCCTGCATGTGTGTTCTTTTAATAAACCACATGGATCCACTAGATGTCATTCCATGTGTGTTCTTTTCATAAACCACATGGATCCACTAGATGTTATTGCATGTGTGTTCTTTTCATAAACCACATGGATCCACTAGATGCCATTGCATGTGTGTTCTTTTCATAAACCGCATGCATACACTAGAATTCATTGCATGTATGTTCTTTTCATAAACCACATGGATCCACTAGATGTTATTGCATGTGTGTTCTCTTCATAAACCACATGGATCCACTAGATGTCATTGCATGTGTGTTCTATTCCTAAACCACATGGATCCCCTAGATGCCATTGGATGTGTGTTATTTTCATAAACCACATGGATCCACTAGAGTTCATTGCATGTGTGTTCTATTCCTAAGCCACCTAGATCCACTAGATGCCATTGGATGTGTGTGTATCAGTATGCATCATTGTGGTTTTAGGAAAAGAATACATGCAATGACGCCCACTTGGATATCTTTGTGTATTAGTGTGGTTTTGGAATAGAACACATATAGTGATGCCGCTCCAGCATGTGTGTTCTTTTCATAAACCACATGGATCCACTAGACGTCATTGCATGTGTGTTCTATTCCTAAACCACATGGATCCACTAGATGTCATTGCATGTGTGTTCTTTTCATAAACCACATGGATCCACTAGATGTCATTGCATGTGTGTTCTTTTCATAATCCACATGGATCCACTAGATGCCATTGCATGTGTGTTCTTTTCATAAACCGCATGCATACACTAGAATTCATTGCATGTGTGTTCTTTTCATAAATCACATGGATCCACTGGATGTCATTGCATGTGTGTTCTTTTTATAAACCACATGGATCCACTAGATGCCATTGCATGTCTCTTCTTTTCATAAACAACATGGATCCACTATAGTTCAGTGCATGTGTGTTATTTTCATAAACCACATCGATCCACTAGAGTTTGTTGCATGTGTATTCTATGCCTAAACCACATGGATCCACTAGATGCCATTGCATGTGTGTTCTTTTCATAAACTACATGGATCCACTGGAGTTCATTGCACGTGTATTCTTTTCATAAACCACATGGATCCACTAGATATTACTGCATGTGTGTTCATTTGGTAAACCACATGGATCCACTAGAGTTCATTGCATGTGTGTTCTTTTCATAAACCACATGGATCCACTAGAGTTCATTGCATGTGTGTTCTATTCCTAAACCACATGGATCCACTAGATGCCATTGCATGTATGGTCTTTTCATAAACCACATGGATCCACAAAAGTTCATTGCATGTCTGTTCTATTCATACACCACATGGTTCCACAAGATGCCATTGCATGTGTGTTCTTTTCATAAACCACATGGATCCACTAGATGCCATTGCATGTGTGTTCTTTTCATAAACCACATGGATCCACCAGAGTTCATTGCATGTGTGTTCTTTTTATAAACCACATGGATCCACGATAGTTCATTGCATGTGTGTTATTTTCATAAACCACATGGATCCACTAGATGCAACTTCATGTGTGTTCTTTTCATAAAGAACATAGATCCACTAGATGTCATTCCATGTGTGTTCTATGCCAAAAGCACATGGATCCACTAGATGCCATTGTATGTGTGTTCATTTCATAAACCACATGGATCCACTAGAGTTCATTGCATGTGTGGTCTATTCATAAACCACATGGATCCAATAGATGCCATTGCATGTTTGTTCTTTTCATAAACCACACGGATCCATTATATTCCATTGCATGTGTTATCTTTTCACAATACATATGGATCCACTAGAGTTCATTGCATGTGGGTTCTATTCATAAACCACATAGATCCACTAGATGCCATTGCATATGTGTTATTTTCATAAATCACATGGATCCACTAGCTGGCATTGCATGTGTGTTCTATTCCTAAACCACCTGGATCCACTAGATGCCATTGCATGTATGTTCTTTTCATAAACCACATGGATCCATTAGATGCCATTGCATGTGTGTTATTTTCATAAACTATATGGATCCACCAGATGCCATTGCATGTGTGTTCTATTCATAAACCACATGGATCCACTAGATGCCATTGCATGTGTGTTCTTTTCATAAACCATATGGATCCACTAGAGTTAATTGGATGTGTGTTCTATTCCTAAACCACATGGATCCACTAGATGCCGTTGGATGTGTGTTCTTTTCATAAACCACATGGATCCACTCGTGTTCATTACATGTGTGTTCTATTCAAAAACCACATGGTTCCACTAGATGCCATTGAATGTGTGTTCTTTTCATAAACCACATGGATCCACTAGAGTTCATTGCATGTGTGTTCTTTTCATAAACCACATGGATCCACTAGATGCCATTGCATGTATGTTATTTTCATAAACCACATGGATACACTAGAGTTCATTGCATGTGTGTTCTTTTCGTAAACCATATGGATCCACTAGAGTTCATTGCTTGTGTGTTCTATGCCTACACAACATTGATCCACTAGATGTCATTGCATGTGTGTTCTGTTGATGAACCACATGGATGCACTAGATTTCATTGCATGTGTGTTCTTTTCATAAACCACATGGATCCACTAGATGTTATTGCATGTGTGTTCTTTTGATAAACCACATGGATCCACTAGAGTTCATTGCAAGTGTGTTATTTTCATTAACGACACGGATCCACAAGATTTCATTGCATGTGTGTTCTCTTCCTAAACCACATGGATCCACCAGATGCCATTGCATGTGTGTTATTTTCATAAACCACATGGATCCACGCGAGTTCATTGCATGTGTGTTCTACTCATAAACAACATGGTTCCACTAGATGCCATTACATGTGTGTTCTTTTATAAACCACATGGATACACTAGAGTTCATTGCATGTGTGTTGTTTTCATAATCCATATGGATCCACTAGATGCCATTGCATGTGTGTTATTTTCATAAACCACATAGAGCCACAAGAGTTCATTGCATGTGTGTTCTATGCCTAAACCACATGGATCCTCGAGATGCCAATGCATGTGTGTTCTTTTCATAAACCATATGGATCGACTAGAGTTCATTGCATGTGTGTTCTATTCATAAACCACATGGATCCACTAGATGCCATTGAATGTGTCATCTTTCATAATACACATGGATCCACTAGAGTTCATTGCATGTGTGTTCTTTTCATAAACCACATGGGTCCACTATATGCCATTGCATGTGTGTTCTTTTAATAACCCACATGGATCCACTACATGCCATTGCATGTGTGTTCTTTTCATAAACCACATGGATCAACTAGATGCCATTGCATGTGTGTTCTATTACTAAATCACATAGATCCACTAGATGACATTGCATGTGTGTTCTTTCGTAAACTAGATGGATCGACTAGAGTTCATTGCATGTGTGTTCTATTACTAAACTACATGGATCCACTAGATGCCACTGGATGTGTGTGTGTATCAGTGTGCATCATTGTGGTTTTAGGAAAATAATATATGCAATGACACCCACTTGGATGTCTGTTGTATCAGTGTGGTTTTGGAAAAGAACACATGCAGTGATGCCACTCCAGCATGTGTGTTCTTTTGATAAAACACATGGATCCACTAGAGTTCATTGCATGTGTGTTCTATTCATAAACCACATGGTTCCACTAGATGCCATTGCATGTGTATTCTTTTCATAAACCACATGGATCCACTAGACGCTATTGCATGTGTGTTCTTTTCATAAACCACATGGATCCAGCAGAGTTCATTGCATGTATGTTCTTT